>CM034152.1:121569660-123969660 GCA_019776745.2 Taxus chinensis
TTCTTGAGTACTTTTATTTCCTGCATGTTTTTACTTGCAACCAACATATCATCAACATAGAAACACATGATAATATAACTTCCATCCTCAAATTTCTTTATATACACGCAATGGTCCAAATGACATCTAATATAACCTTGCTCCATCATGAAGCTATCAAACTTCTTATACCATTGACATGGAGCTTGTTTCAGGCCATACAAGCTCTTCTTCAGTTTGCACACCATCTCCTCTTTACCTTTGACTTCATATCCTTTTGGCTGCTGCATATATAGCTCCTCCTCTAAATCACCATGGAGAAATGTAGTCTTTACATCTAACTGTTCTAAGTGCAAGTCTTTTGCTACCACTATTCCAAGAACAGTTCTAATAGAAGTCATTTTTACTATAGGAGAAAAAATCTCATCAAAATCTATACCTTGTTTCTGTGCAAACCCCTTGACCACCAACCGGGCCTTATATCTTTTCTTTCCTCCTTCTTCATCTTTAACTCTATACACCCACTTGTTCTGCAATGCTCTTTTGCCTTTTGGTAGCTTCACCAAATCCCAAGTCTGGTTCTCCATGATAGACTTATGCTCCTCATCCATGGCTTGCTCCCACTTCTTACTGGCATCTACGTGCATTGCTTCATCAAAGCTCTCTGGCTCTCCACTTAAAGAGAAGGAGAAAAACGTTCAGGTTCTTTTCTTACCCTAGAAGACCTCCTCACTGTAGGAGTTTGGGGTTCCTATTGAGTTGGTTCCTGAACTGATTCATGGGTCACTGTCCCATCCAAAAGATCCTCTATCACTGAATATTCTTTCTTGGATTCTTCCCTATTTTCCTGCAACTGTTGCTTATACACGACTTTCTCATTAAAGACCACATCCCTAGACCGAATGATTTTCTTTTCCTTAATACTCCAACATTTAAATCCAAAGTCATCACCACCATAACCAATGAAAGTATATTTTTCTGATTTAGCCTCTAGCTTGGTCCTATCATCCTTGTCTATATGAACAAACACCTCACATCCAAAGACTCAAAGAAATGAATAATCAACTTTCTTACCATATCATGTCTCCTCAGGTATGCCTCCATCCAAGGCACTTGAGGGTCCTTTGTTTATCAAGTACACAGCTGTGCTTATCGCTTCTACCCAAAAAAAAGAGGCAGTCCTGCATGTAACCTCATGCACCTAGCACGTTCCATTATCGTTATGTTCATCATTTCTGATACCCCATTCTGTTGTGGAGTTCCTGGAACCGTCTTTTACCTGCGGATTCTATTCTTAGAACAGTAATCAGTAAATTCATTGCTGCAATACTCCCCTCCATTATCTGACCTAAGACATTTTAGCTTAAGACCCATTTCATTCTCTACCAAGGCTTTCCATTTAACAAAAGTGTCAAATACATCAGATTTGTTTCTAATACAATAAACCCAAACTTTCCTTGTTACATCATCAATAAAAGTAACATAATAACTTGAACCCCCAAGAGATGATACCTGAGCCGGTCCCCACACATCAGAATGTACCAGCGCTAACTTAATCTCTTTCTTCATAGGTCCAACCTTGAGAAACCTTAATCACTTCTGTTTCCCATATATGCAGTTCTCACAGAAATCCAAACCTGTTTCTGTATATCCAGGAAAATTCTTCTTTATGATGTTCATGCCCTTATGGCTCATATGACCGAGCCTATAGTGCCATAATGTTGTATCTGCATCTAAATCCATAAGGTTACAATCATTAGTACTATCAGTGGTTAAATACAAGGTTCCAACCTTCTTACCTCTTGCCACCACAAGAGCACCCTTGGTAACCTTCTAAGAGTTAGCTGTAAATATCACAGTAAAACCATCACTTCCCAATTGCCCCGCTGATATCAAATTTCTCCTTAATGTAGGCACATGTCTGACATCCTTCAATAGCCATGTATTCCCATTCTACATCTTAACCTGAACATAACCTTTTCCAACTATACTGCAAGGCTCATCATCACCAAGAAAAACATGCCCAAAATCCCCTTGAACATAATCAACAAAATAATGCCTATGTGGAGTAGCATGAAAAGAAGCCCCTGAATCTAAAACCTAAGATTCAGTAATATTACGCAAAGAAAGAATCAAAGCATCCTGACATACATTACCTGTTGCCACATTTGCCTCCTTTTTTTCTTCCTGTTGTTTCTTTTTGTCCCGAAGCTCCCAAAAATCCTTCTTTGTATGCCCAAACTTTCCACAGTTCCAACATACAATCTTGCTCTTGGATTTTGACCTTTCCCGATCTTTCGATTTTCCACGGTTTCCTCTATTCTTCTGTCTCCCTCTAGTTTCCACTGTCAAAGCATTCCCTGAAGTAGAAGATTCCCTAGATCTTTTTTTTCGCATTTCCTCGCTTAGAATCACCCCTACAACATCCTCAAACTTCAACTTCGAGTTAGCTGGAACCGAGTTGCGTACCGCCATTACCAGGCTATTCCAACTTTCAGGTAAAGAGCACAGAATTAATAAAGCCCTAACTTCTTCATCAAATTCTATTGTAACCAAAGCTAGCATATTCACAACCGTATTGAAATCATTTAAATGATCTGCTACTAAACTATTCTCAGACATCTTCATATTAAACAACTTTTTCATTAAAAATATCTTATTAGAGGCAGAGGGTTTTTCATACAACTTCCCTAATGCATCCATTAGATCTTTTGTAGTCTTTTCCTTTGAAACATTAAATAATACCGAAGATGCAAGACATAGCTAGATCGTTCCAAGTGCCTTCCGATCCAACAAATCCCATTCCACATCTGTCATACTCGAGGGTTTGTTCACCTTCTCAGACAACGGCGTATAAAGATCATTCTGATAAAGGTAATATTCCATCTGCATCTTCCAAAGACTGAAATTCTGCGCGTTGAATTTATCAACCCTAGATCTTCCATCATCTGCCATAGCTCCCACTCAAGATAAAACTTTCCCTGCAATTCAACACTTCAGTGAACCAAACTAGGCTTTGATACGAATTATTAGGAGATAAGAGATAAAATATGCAGAATAATCTCTTACAGAATCGTAACAGTAGAAACTAATATGTAGAAAATATTACAAATCTCAAATAAAAGTGCAAAATAAATAACACAACACAGAGAGACAAGATTTAACATGGTTCACCCAATTTGGGCTACGTCCACTAAGAATCACTTGCTCAGATTTTATTACAAGCCTCCACTCTCTCAATACAATACCCAAATCCGTTTGGAGCTATGCTCAACAAACTCTACAGAATTCACACCCGAATTCAAAACACATCTGCAATACATTTGCTTGTATTTCTATCATATGCATAAGACCATATAAATAGACAACTGCTTAAGCCATTTTACAAAACCATGGGTATCAAACAATGGGCAAAAACAAAACCATCCCATAAACCTATGGGTAGCCGAAGAGGTGGTTTTACAAAACAATGGGTACTGAAAAACCATGTGCCCAAAAACAACCCATAACGGTTACCCATTACCCATGGGTTAATAAACCACCCATGAAAATTTGCTTCGGGGGCTTTGCCCCCGAACCCCCTTGACCCGCTCACCGGCAAGCGGGACCACTGTAAAAATACTTGAGTGTGACACATAGAAGGTGTACCACACTCTAACATGAAAATAGGCTCCATAAACATAACAGAAAGGGAAAGAATGGAGGCAATAGGATCTGGGTTGAAACTATGTTGCCCAAGATGGATCTAGGAGAGCATTGAGAGGATTTTCTACCCCATCTTCCATGTTTATTGATTTATTTCCCATATATTTCCCCAAGTTCTATTATTCTCCTTTGTTTTTAATTATCTTCCATGGTTTTATAAATCTGCACTTTTATTTTGTTGGGTATTGTTTCTTCCCTGATGGTATATGTAATTTATTTTACTAGATTCAAGAATGGATATATATATATATATATATATATATATATATATATATATATATATATATATATATGTATGCATTTTTTTGAGTTATATAGAGTGTATAATGCCCAATTTGGGCTATTCGTGGTGAGAATTGTGGCTTGGCCACATTAGTTTATTTGCAGGTTTGTGGGGTGGGTCAACCAAGCCGCCCACCCCCTATTTATAGGTATTTAGGGTGGGTGGCTTGGTCAACCCACCCCCTTATACAAAGGGTGGGGTGGGTCGGCCAAGCTGTCCACCCCGAAATTCATATATATATATATATATATATATATATATATATATATATATATTACATTTTCTTAATGTTTAACTCTAAATCAGATTTCATATATTTAGTTTCCCCTTTTACACACACACACACACACACACACACACACACACACACACACACACACACACACACACACACACACACACACACACACACACACCTTCACATGTTAAACTAGTTTATCATATTGTTTACTTATTCAAACAAGACTTTATCAGCCTATAACTAATCATATAAATGTATAAGTTTGCATATATACACATATAATTGAAGTATATGGATATACATATAAATTATATACCTGTGTAAGGATTTACATCTAATTTTCATAGCTAGTTTGTAGGGAAAACAAAGTTTGATGTGGAAGTACATTATTGTTTCCAAAATTATCTTTTCACAAAGGTTTTTTTCTCTCTTTAGGTTGCATCCAAAATACAAACATACTTCTAAACTGCTTATTTTTGTAGAGAAGAATACAATAATTAGAAAGAAAATTTCTTTGAAACTAAGACAAAAATAGAGAAAGGAATACATGATACAAAGCAAACCAAATGGATGTGTAATTCCTTCAATTTGATTTCAAAATTTTCTTAACTAATTATAGACTAAAACTTCTAATAATTTACCAAGTTTCAATTAATTTCCAACTTGCCTATTAAGGAAGATTTTAAAATGGTTACAATAATGCAGTCCCTTCAATAGAATAAATATATGGAAATTACAACTCTTCCCAATACAAATAATGCAGATTTTACAGTAAGCGAGTCTTCACAATAATACAAATAATATAGACTTTTCATTACTTAGAAAGAATACAAATTTTACAATGTTGTTCCAACTAATTTTAGACTTCAAATGCTTATAGATTTATCATAGTTAAAATAAAATCTTTTCAATATGACTTTCATTACATGCAAAATTACCACTAATTAAAATTCAAGTTATTACAAGCCCTCCACCTAAATGGTGGAGACAACATGAAAATTTTCTCCATAACTATAATCTTTGCAATTCTATTTAATTCATTTTGAACCTGCAACTTCTTCCTTCATTTCCAACACACACAAACAAAGGAGAGAGAGTTAGGTAATGCTCTCCTCCCAACCAAATTCCAATGAAGGGGTGAAGCCAACCCCCTCATTGTCCCCCGAGCTCCAAACATGAAACAATGTAGAATATTCACAACAATGACATCAAGACAAGGGCTTTCACATTACAAACATACATTCACAATCAATATGCTTTTCAACACAAGACTCAACAAATAAAACCTGCAACTTTAACTCATCACAAAGGCTCATTTTTAGAGACATAGGAGACAAGAAACATGGCGAACCATCTTGTAACTCTCAAATGGGTTAGGGGTCCACCTTAAACCTCCATGACAATTTAATCACACATAATTTCTTATCCCTCCCTCAAACTCTTATCACTTCCTCGAATTCTCTTATCACTCCCTCATGGAATTATACAAAAATAATGAAGAATTTTCTTTATGCCTTCACAAGGGTGGATACCCTACCCCCAATCCCTCCATAACCTCACAAAACTCCCTTATTCATCCTCCTTTGTCCCCATTTTCTTTCTCCCTGCACCTTCCTTAAGGAAAACTACCCAACCCCAAAGAAAACATACAACATGCATTCCAATTCAACAATTTCATACACAATAAAACAAGAAAACAAAATAGAATAAAGACCCTACCTTGCCATTGATGAAACCTTCCTTTTCCAAGCAACTCCCTTCAATTTCTCTCCAAAATCAAGCAATCCAAACCATCTCCTTTCCAATTCCAAGCCCAAAATCCCCAAGTAAGTAACCCCAAAAACATAAAAGGAAAACATATAAATAGACAAGAAAGAGGGAGAAGTGATGTGGCTCCCTTTAGGATGAAACTTCATCTCCCTCAAAACCACATCACCCTTTCAACACACAATCAAAAGCATCATAAAGAGGCAGGTAAGGAGACGCCTTCACCAAGTTTGCACACAAGTTTACTTTTGCACATTTCAAAGATAAATTTTAAGATTCAAAACATGAGAGCAATAATTACCTCTTCCCTCACAATTTTTCATCATTACAAGATAAATATGACCACCCAAGTCATAGGTAAGGTTGGGGGAGGAGATTAAAGAGTGTGGGACAAGAAAAAATTGCCCCACAAGCCTTCAAAATTGGGCTCAAATCTGAAATCCGAGATTGGGTTTAGAAATGACACACATACCAATGCCAAATTAAAAATTAAAATAAAATGTGAGAGGAATACAGTATATTCGAAGGAATCTCTACCCTCCCAAAAGCCACATCATCACATTAACATAATTCCCCACAATTTACATAATTAAGCCAAGATACATAACCAACATAAGAACCATAGGGTGAAACATTAGCTCACACTAAAAATTTTACATAGTTAACAAGGGGTACCCTAACCACATAGAACATAGGGGTACAATGTACATTAGAACTTAATCAAAATCACAACATCCACAATGAAATAAATAATATAATCCAAAAGACAACTAACATAGAAAATACAAACACCTACCTACCCATGGTCACGTGTAAGGTGCTCCCCTATGGAGACCCCTAAAATATGACAACAAGAAGATGACACAACACCAACACAAACATGACAGCTACCAAGGTGATCGTGTTGTGAACACATGACATTCCTTCATGGTTGGCCTTCCTATTCCCTCCTTGTTTGTGAAATTTCATTTCCTGTAATAAAAAAATAATACCACATCGGCCTCAAGGCCTCATCAATACACCAAGAAGATCAAAACACATCTAAATCATTCATCACATAATCATCATAATTCATAGTATACAATTATATTCTAAATCAAACATTTACAACTATCCAGACCACAATTCACATTTTACGGCAATCACACAATTCACATACTGATAACCTTATATCATTATGAAATCAATAAACCATAATATCAAGGTACACATGGTTAGATAATGCATCGAAACATAATTGCAACTGCTATGAATCCAAGATGTCTATATAGAGTAAAGTAATGCTAAGTCACATGTGCTGAAATATCTACCAAAATCAGCTAGACATCCATATAATCTATGATAAGAGTCAAATTGCAATAATAATCAAATGTCCATATAGTATAAACACATGTTGTTGCGAATACTATATCAATATCCATGTCTCTAAGCATCTAATAAACATGATCAAAGAAGAAATAGGTGCTGAAGAGGAGTGGGCACTACAAGAACCTTCTTACTATTATCGCAAATAGTTTTGTTTCGAAAAATTAGTTCCTTTTGGATATTTTCCATCCTTCTAGCTGCAACTTATTCTAGATGCAACATGACTAAAATTCTCACCTCATTTTTTGGCGGCGGAAATGACAATGATAAAATTTTTATGAATTTTAATTCCATTTATAAATTTGATGGATTGCACTCGTGTGATGGATGTTGTCGATCAATGATGACTCACTCGTGCATGGATTTATTATTATTAAGGATAACCCTCATTTCAAATTTCCGTTGACACGTGTGAGTGGTTGGATTGACAAGGATCTCCATCTCTATTTAAACAACATCCATTTTGGCATTTTGGAAAATCTTGTCACTATCCTTTTGTTCAATATGGGGTGCCCAATTAGGATAATTGAACCATCTTCATGCGAAGAGGTTAACGTAGACCATGAGGTTTGGAATGTGGGATTACGCCTTTCATTGAAAGGCTATCTGGTCACTATGTCAGAGTGACCAAAAAAATGTTGGCTACATGGAAGAAGGGGAAAGTCATGGTGGGAAAAAATAAATTTCTCATATCAACTTAGACTATCGTGACTGCTACAAGGGTCCCTTCGGTGGGTGATGTCTACCTCAAGCACTCATTGAAAACTGAATTGGACAATTTTTATCCCAGGGTGAGAAATTGAAAAAATACCACTCGAGTTTCGAAAGAGCTTCTCTCCCAAAATTATGGGAAAGAGTTATTGAGAAGATGATGAGATAATTTAGTCAGGAGGGGAGATATAAGTTGATCTATTATCCACATCTCTTCCTCCTTGCCCATCTTTAACGTAAAAGACAAGTAAATCTTTTGGCATTTCTATATATGTCTCTTGAACTATATTCGGTTCGTTTGGGAAGAGGAAGGCCTATTTCTCTATTAGGGCCTCATTTATTTGCTCTTTAAAGTGATGGCTTATAATAATGATCTTTCCTGATTCCCTCCCAAACTTTCCAAGCAGTGCCATACTCCTGCGCATCCTCATCCTTTGCCTTCCATCCCCTCCAATTTGTCTACTCCTCCCCACCGCCTTTGTCGTATACTTCGGCTCCCCTTTGACTCAGACTCTGATGTGCTGATCACTGGTTAGAAAGATATGGTGGTTTCCCCTACCTTTGTAAATACTTTTCCCTCTTCCCCTCTACCAAATTTCCCCAATTCAGATCCCTCTGACCTTTCTCCTATGGCTGTTGTTCTGGATTCACCTTCTCTGGCCTCTGCCGCTGATGTTTTGGTCTCTCCTCATGTTTCTTCGATTGGTGCCTCAGCTCCACCCGAGTCTGTATCTTGTACCTCGGAGGTCCCTGATAATTTTTCTCTTTCTGACCCCATGGATATTATTATGGATCAAGACATATGTGATGTTATTTTGGGTCTATCTTTGACCTACGTGAACCCTCCTGAAAAATTAGATTCTCCTTTCTTCTCTTTGGTGGAAAAAATATTGCTGCAACTTCGAAGCCACATCTAGAAGATACTCCCCCAGATCAACAGGAGCATGATGAAGCTGATATTGTGCTCAACATCCTTAAGAAGCTCAATAGGGAATTTTTCATCCATCAAGGTATAAAATAACTATATTGATAACACTTGGGAAAGCATCAATGAAGACTTCCTGGAACTTATCAAGTTAGCTGATGTGCTGGTTGGAAAAAATGGTATTGCTTCAACTAAAAATACAGCTGATAATCTTAAGTTTATCCATAATATGTAATGACCCTTGTTTGTTATGAGTCTTTTGTCTCTTTGTTTTTGGCTACCTCCAGGCATGTTCACTCTATGCTTTAACTATTTCATCTTGGCTTTAGGGATTTTTGTACAAGGACGAGGGTCATTTGAAAACCCCCACTTTTACCCTATTTCCAAAAAAATGTTGCATGGTATAGTATTTTATTTTTTATTTTTTAATTATGTTAGGAGGTGCACCATAATGGTATCTTAATGGGGTGGTAGCGGGATGTAATATAATGAGTGTGTTTACTTTTAATTCCAATTTCAAATTTGAGGTTCATTTAGATCTGTCACATAAAATTATTGATTTTTTTGGGAATGTAAATTGAAAAATCATAAAATCTAGAAAATACAAAGGCCCACAAAAAACTAGACCGTAAAAAAAAAACAAGGACCATATCTTTCTTATTAACAAAGTGTGCTTTTCAATTAAAAAAATCCTAATATCTTATCGAAAATTAAAAATATAAATTAATATCTTGATATTTAAAAATATATATTTAAGATAAATATACTAATTTTTTGATTGAAAATTATACTTTTATATAAAAAATAAGCGATATACAATGCTAATCGAAGAAAAACCAAGTAGTGAAAGTCACACCCTAGAATGGAAAACACATCTAGCTAGATATGCTTAGAGAAAGAGGCTAGTTTACATCAAAAACATTATAAAAGTGTGATAATCAATAAAAAAGTGAACAAAACAAGGAGCCCAAATACTAGGGCACAACCGCAAACATGGAGGATAGAGGAGGAGACAATGGGATGTATGGTTTGTTACCCTAATTAAAACCAGAGGGGTGAGCTGAGTTCAGGATGGGATCCTAACCATTTTCTTGTTATTACAGATGGTCAGAAGATGGCCAAGAGGGAGAAATGGAAATATCTGTCTATGGGAACTTACCATATTAAGGGGCATTCCAGTTTGTACCACTAGAGTCACCAAGCTAACCAAAGACCCCACTACGATTAAGGGAAAGGGGACGAGAACAAGGAGACCATTAACGGAGAAGAGAGGAGCTTTGCTAGTTCTGAGAGTGACATCTATGAATTCCTCGGTCTTGGGGCGAAGGAGGAGAGTTATGTAGACTAGGTGGAAAGTGATGATGGGTAGGAGCATTTGGAGGCACGCGACTGGCCGCACAGGGGGTTGTGGCCTAGTGGTCAAGCAAGTACTGGAGGAGATTGACCTCCAATCAAAATTTCTTGGTTTAGTTTTGAATCTGGAACAACGCAGTGGAAATAACAACCACTTTATTACTAATAGAAAAAATTCTTTCCATAGGAGCATCATTAAAAATAACATTATTTATGTCTTTCCAAAGATAAAAAAGAATATCATTTCTGAAGATGTGCCAAAATTTGTTGTTACATATATTTACTAAGCTAATGTATCTGTCCTTTTTTGGAAGGGAGATGGTTTCAGATCCGGTTTGTTTATCAACTCCCACTCTATATAGTGGTATTTTATTCTCACTTTTCATGATGATCCTCTCGAGTTAGATCCTTGGGATAAAGTTAGTTTTTAGGCACTCCAAATCATAGCTTTCCTGGGGTGCATTGGCTACTAAATTTAACCTTCAACATCAAGATATCGAACCATAATTAGAAAAATATTTGCTTGCATACCTGAAGAATATGTGCACAAGATTTGTGTCACCTGTCATGTCTGTGGGGGTGAGAATGGAACTAACCCACTGCTACGCTTTTTCACCATTACAAACCCCATTTGGGATAATCCCTAATGGCTATGCAATCAGTGCATGACGACACTCTTAATCCTCTTGTGAATATCGCCTCCTAGGATTCCATTTCGAAAATTGATTTAAGAGGGTTTGGAGCTTTCTTGTCAAACCCAAAAGCTCATTTTATGTGGTGTATTTTATACCAATGGCTTCAAGTTGGATATCGACTCAAGCATATGGGTCTTAACTCTAGACTTGCGTGATTTATCATCAACCAGACTCTATCAAGCACATTTTTTGGTTTTACCCTCAGGCCTAGTTGGCATAGAAATAGATTCATACCCTATTTCAACCCTTCTCTCTAGAATTATTTACCTAGAAAAAGATTCTCTTGGGGGACTTGACCTTATTACCTGCCAATTACAAGAAATATTGGCCCATCTTCAAAACTAATATTCTTTTTCATCTTTGGAAAGACAAAAATAATGTTATTTTTAATTATGATCCTATGGAAATAATTTAATTTATTACTAATAAAGTGATTTTTATTTCCACTTTGTTTCTCTAGATTTAGAACCAAGTTGAACAAGTCCGACTGGAGGTCGAACACCTCCAATGCTTGCTTGACCATTGGGATGTTGCCCCTTGTGTGGTCAGTCACATGCCTCTGGATGCTCTTGATTGTCGTTGCTCCCAACCTTATATGCACCACTCTCCTCCTCAGCACAGGACCTGGGGGTTTCACAGACATTGTTCTCAGAGCCGGTAGAGCACTTCTCCTCGCCGTCAGTGGTCTCCTCATTCTTGGTCCCCTTCCCCTGATTGTGGAGGGGTCTTTGGTTGGTTTGGCGAATCTGGTGGTGCTTGATAAAATGCCCCTCAATAGGGCAAGTTCCCACAGCTAGATCTTGTTATTTCTCCCTCTCAACCATCTGTTGAGCAGCAACAGCAACGAAAACAAGAAGAAAGTGGGTGGGAGCCTATTATGGACTCAACTCACCCCTCTAGTTCTGCCTAGGGTGACAAACTTGACAACCCTCTATCTCCTCCTCCGTCCTCCATGTTTGCGACTGCAGCCTAGTTTTCTAGGCTCCTTTTATTTTTTCTCTCATTTTGTGATTGATTATCGCACTTTTATAGTGGTTTTGATGTATGCCGACCTCTTTCTAGAATCCTATTTGGCTTTATTTAATAGACATTCTAGGATATAACTTTCTCCACTAGATTTTTATACGATTAATGTTGTAACATGTATGCATCTTATTCAAATATATAAAAGTGCACTCTTCAATCCAAAAAAAAAAATCAAAATGTTATGAATCTCATTACGACGTTTAAATAAAAAGATTCGGTCAATATTTTAATGTGTCATCACTAGCTGTCATTTTTAAAAGCAGTTTTCTCGCATCTAAAATAGGCAATAACATTTGAACGCCTTAGAAATTCCAGTTGCCACTCCCCTGTAACTAACCATATAAAATAATAATAATAATAATAATAGGTTTTTACAGTCCACGATGCCGTGGGGTGGCCTGTTTTTGGGTCTACAAGCAGCTTATAACATATGGGACTACCTCGTACTCACATGCGGGAGGCAACTAACTTTGCTACAAACGAGGCATACATACCCTACCCCCTGCAAGATTTGAACTTGTGACCTCTATTTCAAGAGCACATGTTCTTCACCATTAGGCCAACTCAGGCAAAGAAGGCAAACTGTTTCCTGAAACATAGAATTAGCGGATCGAACTAAAAACATCCTAATCTTCATAATCTCTCGACTATAAATACATTGATATGAAATACCCGACTGCAAATCAAGCAATCCTCCAATCATGGCTTCATCGTCTTACAGTTGCATATTATTTGCAGTGGCAATCATGTTTCTTGGAGCCCGAGATGATGCCGAAACAATCCGTAACGCCTGTAGTGCTGCCGTATATAAAAGGCTTTGCATTTCGACGTTGTAAAGTTCTCCGCCGGCTCGCTGTTATTGCAGTTAATATGAGTATCGACGAATCCGAACGGGCTTCTCAATATATTCAAAATCTGAAAAGAGTACCGAATCCTAGCTATGGGAATGGGGGTCTCAAATACTACGTAGAGCTCTTCGGTGATACAACGAACTATCTTCTGAATGCAGTCTCACTATTACGGGAATGGGTTGATCCCAATTTCAAGATTTTATTACCGGAACCCTATCCCGAGACATGGCTTCCTTTGTTAGGCTCCATACGTCTCACCTCACATAGTTGATTAGTAATTCCTTACCTATTGTTAACCAGGTTGGCTAAGTAGAACAAATCATAAGCAATTCTCCCTCAACTCCCATGTTGGAATATGGATACAATCGTTTTATTTATATGAAATACATTGTAGTTGTTCTCCAACATCACAAGAATTAATAAATATACTTCATATCATTTTTAGTACAATTTTACAAGGTTTTTGTTAGAATTACGCGGTTTTTCGAAATTGTTTTTTTCAAGGTATATAAATTATTACGTCCAAGGTGTTCCCCCCATGGGAAAGGGCTTTGTGGATATTCACATGACTATGTTAAATTTGACGGCCTAAATGATGATTTCGACAGGTGTGATGACGGTTTAGCTTTTTCTCCTATTTTTGCAAATTTACTATTTTTAACAATTTTGCTTCTTTTGGAGATAGCACATGCATGATCTTATAGAAGAAGATGAGTGGAGTTAAGAGAGTGTAACAGGTTGCATGAGCGAGGAATAATGATAGGCGTTAAGAAATTTCAACAGATGATTAGGTTTTCGGCTTCCATTTTAGGCGTTTGGGTACTGCTTGGAGGTGCTTATCAGTCTAGAGGTATATTATTGCAGCCATTTTCTTGTTGTTTATTTTGAGTCCACTATCAAATTATTATTCCTCTCAACGGTTTGTTCTCTTTTTGACGTAATCTTTCTCTTTGACTATAATGTTTCCTTCTTGTTTTAGGATATGTGTGTGTGTGTGTGTGTGTGTGTGTGTGTGTGTGTGTGTGTGTGTGTGTGTGTGTGTGTGTGTGTGTGTGTGTGTGTGTGTGTGCGCCTTGTTGTAACATGGCTTGGTTCACTTTTCTGCGAACACATTACGTGTATGCATTTAAACTCCGGTTACAATTTTAGGTAAGTTTAAGTCAGCTTGGAAACATACGAGGAATTCGAAACTTGTTTCTCAAAAAATTCACCCACCTAACCCTTGTTTTTACTGTCTTCTACTGTAGGAATGACACTTATATATCTCACATTTTATTTGAACTTACCTTGGGTCCTTACCTATTCCACAATTCCATACAGTTTGATTTCAAATTCTTGCTTCTTATTTTACAACTGCTTCTGCAGAGCTTTTTACAATGTTTTATTGTAGTATGTTTTCACAATGATTTTTCATTGTATTTCACTTTCTTCACGTGCTTCATAGATTCATGGCTACTACATGGATTCAGGGTTTGTGTTCACCGATTCACAGACAAAATTGTGAATGCAGATAAAATAAGTAAATGGTTTTCCTTATTTTAAATTAGAGACAAAATATAGCGATGAATCTATTAGGGCATTAAATAAAATCTTATTTACTTTTATTAATATCCTAACACACCAAATTAGATTCTACCATAAAATATATGGGTTAGTGTAATCTAGATTCCAGTGGTCGGTTATAGGAGGTTCAGTAGTATACAAGTCAACAACCTTACATGTAACAATACATGCTTCATGAATTTCAGGAAAGTAGATATGCCTGTAACCAAAAGGCCGTTCCTTCTATTTATTATTTCAATTACATACATTTAATTTTCAGATCTTTTCATCTCTTGATGTAAATCAGATAACTTTTCTATCTCTTGGGTTACATTCGCACAATTTTATTCATTACCTAAATTAGCACCGAGCCCCTCTATCTAATGAATATCTCCCAAGTTAGGTGAATCCCATTCTATTACATCACTGTATGCATCAGGATCATATTCTATTATTCCACAAGGAATACCATTAGTATTTACTAACTACCTCCTTTTGGCAAGATGAAAAGCCAAATTTTAATGGAGAGATTTATTTAGTTTAGCTATATGAGCACACACAATGTAGGTGAAATGTTTGATATAATTTCTTAAAGAGGTTTGGTTTTGTGAACTACAATGATTGTAAGATATGCAAAAGTTATCCTAACAGAATATGATAATTATAAGCTAATAGAATACAATGGAAGCCATTCAAACTTTTATCTTTCTGTAGAACCACAAATTTATAGCTTTTTGATTGAAGGAATTTTGTCAATACTTGGTGACCATCCTCTTTCCTGCCATAATTTAATTTTGTGAACTGTGATTTGGTATCTTGTGTTGAAGAATTGTTAAGGGTTTACATAAAACCTTGATTTTTTTCCCATTTTTCTTTTCAGGGTAGTGAGGAATGGATTTTATTCTTCCTACATGAGAAGAAAATAGCTTAACAATATCTCTATGCAAGGAAAGGTTTTAACGTGTGACAAGAATGTACTGCATATTCATTTTCTCAATCCAAAACTGTAAAAATATAACTTGGAATATTCTCTTCCCTCTACTACTTGTTTAAAAATAGAAATATGGTAATATGACAAACACTTCACTGTAAGAATCTTGCATCATTTTAAATTTTAAACACTCCTAATGTTCCTCTCATTTTACCTCTACTAACGGAGTTTGTCTATCCAAAAAAGGGTTATGTAAACCATATTTCTCTCTACTGTTGGACTATAAAAATGAGTCTAAGTTGGCCACACATGGTGAATGAATGCACAAAATCATTTCCAATCAAGATATTTTAAAGCCAGATAACATTGGGTACCTTAACTACCTTCAAAGATGGCTCAAGATTGAAATTAGTTTGTTGCAAGTTGGTTCACATGTTGGCTCTATTATGAGTAATCGTGGTATTCCTATTAAACATTCTAAAAATTATACCAGGTTGAAACATTGAGAGATGCAAATGTTACAAAAAGTGCATGAACAGGATATGGAGAAACAAATTTGCATGTCATGTGTGTATAACATAAATGAAATCATCTTTTAGTTTTCCTTGAAGTTGGAAGAAGCCTTTACCCCTAGTTCCCATCCTTTTCCCTCTAACAGAGTCTTACGCAACAAGGAAATGGAAACTGCATAGAATCTTTTACACATTATCACCATAGGGCCCAACGGATTTGCTCAAGAGAAAAAGGAGGATATCCAAATTAGAATTGATAACATGGAAAAGGAGTTGAAAACCTTAAAAAGGGACATGAATCAGTTATTAAAGAAAAAAGGTAAGAGGAAGTTGGATGAGGATGTTGATCTGGGTGATGGTAAAGTTAGTGAAATTACAAGAAGCTGAATTCCCATGATAAAAAATTGGGGATCGAAAGGTAAGGAATGATTACATCCTCTTTGCTATAAAGGCCATTTATGAATTTTTAGAACAATGGGTCAAAATCATATGCATGCTTAATATTATCTCTGATGCTATTTGGGGTAATGATGAAGAAAGAGACATGGTTATTTCTCAGCTAAATGCCACTAATCCTTCTCAGACCATTTCCTTGGGTCTCTTCACTTCATTGAAAAATGTGAAGTCCAGAATTGACAGAGCTACTAAGAAATAATCCTTTGTGGAGCTGTCTTGATGTTGTTCGGTTGTTGTTTTGTTGTTGTTTGCTCGCTACTTTTTTGTAGTTTTGTCCCTATTTTTTTCTCCTTTTTGTAGTTTCTCTTTGACTATAGCTGGTCTATATTGTACTATCTGGATTTTGATATGTTTTCTGATGATCTCACTTTTATTTCTAGCTTTTGATCCTCTTTGTAACACAGTATAATCCCTTCAAAACTATTTTCTAATAATAATAAAAAGTTATAAGAAGCATCTCTTTTACTTTATTTATGGTACAAAATTAATTCTGCCACATGGTTGTTTCCCACTTCCTATAATTGATTTTTCCCTAGAAATGGATTGATTTGCCACATGGTTGTTTCCCAAACTTCCTCTAATATCTCCCAATTGAATTATTTTTTTAGCAACATGGAGAGGTTAACACTGATCCTTTGAGAAAATTGAGTGCCCTTGGTTGTGGGTCATGTGTTCAGTAAATGAAAGGCTCCATGATCATTTACTCACAAAAATTAAATTCAACTAATTAAAATAAGAAGTATAGTGTGATTTCAATGTCTACATTTAACTTATTTTAAAATAACTAAAAGAATCTTCGGAAGTATGGATTGTTCATTCAACTATTCTCAAATTTGATCTTGCATGCCATTTATGAGTTCATGGTTTTTTGAATTTGAAAAATGTCCTCATTTTATCTGCCCTATTCAACAAATTTTTGCATTTTCCTTGAATTTTATCTCTAGAAACTTGTAGGTTGTAGGCTCACATGTAGATATCTCCTCCTTGATCAAGTTCTTATCTCCCAATGCATTATATGATGTGGATGCAACATAGAGGGTCCACACATGTCCATGAATTATTGTTGCATGAAAACACCCCTAAAGTTGATGCGATGGATTCAGTGGATACATCATCTATCTAGGTGATAAAACAATACATTGATAAGTTCATTTCTTCCTAGAACCCCTTCCCGATTTGAAACCGGTGGACAATGTTAAAATTCTTGTTCTTCAGTACTAGAAATTAAGCATAAAAGAATAAATCAATATCTCTCTTTTCCCATTATGTTACCAATTGCATTGTTCTTCCATTCCTCCTTATTATGGTATTCTTCATGTCCGTCTTACATCCTGGATTCACAGGACAAGCCATAAAACCAGTCAGGGTGTAGCTTAAGATAGATAAGAGAAGTCAGTCTCCAAAGAATTACAATGAAAAGTTTAAAACTAAAATTTACCCCTCTAGCATGGGAAGTCATATCACAAAAAATAGTTAAAACTACAATACACAATTGATCATCTTGAGTTCATATCAAATATAATTATTGGGATGTTAAGTTGAAAGATCTCTCAGACATAGTTTAAGAATTGTATTTAGAGAATAGTGTGAACCAACCAAAGGTGGAGATGTTATCCTTAGTAGCAAGTTATTGAATTAAATGACTCCTGATCAATTTGATAATATTTTTCAATGTTTGGATCACAAATGCATCAATGTTGTTATTGATGCTCTGTAATATGTAGACTTGTTCTTCATACATGCTTGAAGTAATTTTGTATTGCACTTCACAATCATCTCTGATCTCATTTTTGTTTGATTTGGTATTTCTTGTCTATTATAAAACCCCATAAAAGAAGGTGAAGCTCTTCCCAAACTATGACCCAAAGAAGGCATTCACAGTATATGTAATTTTGAAAGAAAAGGGCTATGCTTAGTATCGATAGGAAGAGAATAAGTCATCTTCATGGCTATTGTAACTAAGAGAGGTGATCAATATTAGTGTCAAATATCTCCTAATGTATTGTATGATGTGGATGAAACATAGAGGCTCCACACATGTCCACGGTTTATTGTGGCTTAAAAACACCCCTAAATTTGATGCGATGGATTGGGTGGATACATCAACTATTCAGGTGACAAAACAATACTTTGATAAGTTCATGTCTGCCTAGAACCCCTGCCCGAATTGCAACCAGTGGACAATGTTAAAATTCTTGTTCTTCAGTACCACAAATTAAGGGTAAAAAATAGGTCAATATATCTCTTTTCCCATTATGCTACCAATTGCATTGTTATTCCATTCCTCCTTGTTATGGTATTCTACATATCGGTCTTACATCTTGGATTCACATGATAAGCCATAAAACTAGTCAGGGTGTAGCTTAAGATAGATAAGAGAAGTTATTTTCCAAAGAATTATAATGAAAAGTTCAAAACAAAAACTTAACCCTGTAGCATGGGAAAACATATCAGAAAAAATAGTTAAAACTATAATACACAATTGATCATCTTGAATTCATATCAAATGAAATTATTGGTATGTTAATATGAAAGATCTCTCAAACACAGTTTAAGAATTGTATTTAGAGAATAGTGTGAACCAAGAAGAGGTGGAGATGTTATCCTTGACAGATAGATATTGACTTTAATGACTCATGATCAATGTGATAATATTGTTCAATGTTTCGATCATAGATGTGCATCAATGTTGCTATTGATGCTCCGTAATATTTAGAATCGTTCTTTATCCATGCTTGAAGCAATTTTGTGTTGCACTTCAAAATCATCTCAGATCTCATTTTTATTTGATTTGGTATTGTTTGTCTATTAGAAGACCCCATAAAAGAAGGTGAAGCTCTCCCCAAACTATGACCCAAAGAAGACATTCATAGTATATTTAATTTTGAAAGAAAATGGCTATGCTTAGTATCGATAGGAAGAGAATAAGTCGAATTCACGGCTATTGTAACTGAGAGAGGTGATCGATATTAGTGTCAACTATCTCGTAATGTATTATATGATGTGGATGCAACATAGAGGCTCCACACATGTCCACAGTTTATTGTGGCTTGAAAACACCCCTAAATTTGATGCGATGGATTGGGTGGATACATCAACTATTCAGGTGACAAAACAATACTTTGATAAGTCCATGTCTGCTTAGAACCCCTGCCCGAATTGCAACTGGTGGAAAATGTTAAAATTCTTGTTCTTTAGTACTACAAATTAAGGGTAAAAAAATAGGTCAATATATCTATTTTCCCATTATGATACCAAATGCATTGTTCTTCCATTCCTCCTTGTTATGGTATTTTACATATCGGTCTTACATCTTGGATTCATATTTTTAAGCCATAAAACTAGTCAGGGTGTAGCTTAAGATAGATAAGAGAAGCTAGTCTCCAACGAATTAGAATGAAAAGTTCAAAACAAAAATCTACCCCTCTAGCATGGGAAAACATATCACATAAAATAGTTAAAACTACAATACACAATTGATCATCTTGAATTCATATCAAATGGAATTATTGGGATGTTAATTTGAAATATCTCTCAGACACTATTTAAGAATTGTATTTAGAGAATAATGTGAACCAAGAAGAGGTGGAGATGCTATCCTTGGCAGCCAGATATTGACTTTAATGACTCACGATCAATGTTATAATATTGTTAAATGTTTGAATCATAGATGCATCAATGTTGTTATTTATGCTCCGTAATCTATAGAATTTTTCTTCATCCATGCTTGAAGAAATGTTTTGTTGCACTTCACAATCATCTTAGATATCATTTTTGTTTGATTTGGTATTGTTTGTCTATTGGAAGACCCCATAAAATAAGGTGAAGTTCTCCCCAAACTATGACCCAAATAAGGCATTCACAGTATATGTAATTTCGAAAGAGAAGGGCTATGCTTAGTATCGATAGGAAGATAATAAGTTGGATTTATGGCTATTGTAACTGAGAGAGGTGATAAATATTAGTGTCAATTAATTATCCACCATAAAGACTATTTATGTTTTCTTTTAACAATGAAGTTAATCCTATGCTTACAAAATTGTGTTCCATAATCACATAAATGTAGTTTTATTAGGAATCTTTTAGAATCAACAATTGTTATTTCTTCTGACTTCATTTCAGTAATTTTCTTAGGATTTTATTTGACTTAACAACATATAAATACTTTTATTGGTTAAGAAGGTACAACTATTGGTTGATAACTTGATATAATTCGTTCTCACATGCAATCATAGCTAACAACAAAAGACAAACCAAACAACTGATGCAACACTAACACAATTTCCCTGAAATAATTGCAAACCACATCAACTACAAAAGAAATTAACTATCTAAACGGTATCAAATTTATTCATGTTTAGTGCGAAAAAAATGGCTACAAAATGCTACCACTCATGATATAAAATTTACACATGTACGGAAGTCTTCACGTATTCGTACAAATGTATATGTACGAATTTGTAACAAATTTGAAATGTAGAGATAGAATGTTTAAATGAAATGCTTCATCTATATTCGTACACTTACAAAATCAATCACTCCCCTAAAACATCAACAACAAAAGTAATAACTATCCTTCCAAATCAACTAGCATATACTGTTCGGTGTTCACATTGCATTGTACATATGCAGTTGCTAGTTCATTAAAACAATAGAAATTACAAGCTCAATGTTATCTCATGAGGAAACAATAAAAAATATCAACACTCTCACAAATATAATCATTTTTGATGGATTTAAGAAAAAAATGATATTTTTCATCGAAAAATAATCATTTACATCACTTACACTTATAGCCAGATAAAAAACCTTCCATACTATTCTCTATCAAAATTTGTAACCGAATAAACAAGCTTCCATACTATACTCAATCAAAATTTGTAACTGAAATCATGTTCAACCACACTCTTTCCATAGTCAAAATGACAGAGAATAAAAAAAACACCTTCACAAATAAATCCACAACAAATATTGAGATCTACATGAGTTAGACATACTCCTTGTAAGTAGATTCCTCAAATATTTCAATTGATTTGATAATCTAATGATGTGGAACCTAGTTCTTAGTAATAAGAATTGTAAGATGTGGATAATACCGAATGTAAAATGGAAATGTAGTCGGAGATGGATTCCTTAGAAAAGAATATGTTAAGGTACCTAGTATTAAAATTATAATTTGCTACATATTGGTGTACAATTAAAATTGGCATTGATAAAAAAGTTTAAATTTTTAAGGCTAGACTAGTAGAAAAAGGATTTACATAGAAAGAATTTATTGTTTTTCAAAAATTCTTCTCACCATTTGTTAAACTTGTTTCAATATAAGAAGTCTTCACACTAGTTGTGTTTCTTGATTTGGAGTTGGAGCAATTAGACTTCAAAACATCATTATTGCATGGATATTTAGAAGAGGATATACATGGAACAACTTGAAGGATTCGTAAAAAAATAGAAACAAGGATTTATTTGCAAGCTCGGTAAATGATTGTATGGATTGAAATAGTCACCCATGCAAGGGTATTAAATATTATTCTTTTATAATGGGCCAGAATTGTCTAAGGAGGCTGTATGACCATTGTGTTTATTTAATTTTTTTTCCGAAAATGGATTATTAATTATATTGGTATTGTATGTTGATGATATTCTTATTAGAAGAAAAAAATGGTATAAATCAATATTTTAAATGCTCATTCGTCTAGGATATTTGATATGAAATATCGAGGAGATACTAAATAAATCTTAGGCATGGAAATACATAGAGATGGGATAAATGGTAATCTTTGGTTATCACAACATGGGAATTTAGAAAAGGTACTAACCATATTTTGTAAGAAAGATGTGAAACTAGTTAGAATACATTTTGTTTCCCATTTTAAACTTTCTTCAATTGTATGTCGCACCAAATAAGAAAATGAGTATTTGTCTCAGGTACCATATGCTACTATGAAGTTAAATGTATGATATGGTATGTATAAGACATGAAATTTCAGTTATAGTAGGATTTTTTTATAGATATATGTAAAATCTAGGTAATGAAAATTGGTCATCAGTGAAGTGGGCGTTTTTCTATTTGCGAGGAATAAGTGATTCAAGTGATTCTTGCATCACCTATAATAATAGTAGTGATTTTATTTGTGGATGTGTTGATTCATATTTTGTAGGTGATTTGGAAAAAATAAAATAAACTTTTGGTTTTATTTTTATACATGTAGGTGGACCTATAATTTGGATGTCAAAGCTTCAAAAAATTACTTTTGTTTCAACTACTAAGGTAGAATGTAAAGCTTCCTATCATGCTTGTTATGAATCAATTTGGCTAAAGGGCATATTGGATGAGTTTGGAAGAAATCATTACAAAATGAAAGTATTATGTGACAATCAAAGTGCTATTTATTTGGCTAGAAATTCATCTTGTCCCAATAACACAAAGGATATTATAGTTAAGTATCACTTTTTTAGACATTCTATTGATGAAGTAAAAGTAGTAGTTGGAAAGGTCCACATCACAAAACATTGTATTGATATGTTGACAAAACCATCATTATTAAAGAAGTTAAAATGGTGTTTGGTTTCTCTCTAGCTTGTCAAAAAGGTGATGAGTTACTCATGTAAGGTATCAAGAAAATTTGTTCACATGTTAGAGAGTTTAAAATAGGTGATAATATTGTATTAAATGTTGGATCCCATTGCAGTGCTATTTGTAGATCACTTCCCAAAGGGTGGGTGTGGTGGGGGTTGTCCCTCCCACTATTGTTGTAGGGGGACAATAAAATTTTATGGAACCCCCTTGCAGTGGCTGATGGGAAGATCCCCAGAAGAAAAGATTAAGGAGTCAAGTCCTTATTTCTAGAAAGACGAATTCCATCAAATTCTCTTTTTAGAAAGTAAAATCCCAATGGAATTATCTACTATATATTTAGGAGAAAGCATCCGAAATTCACCTTTCCAATTAGGTGTAATTACCTTTGTGGAGAGCTAAAGTAGCTCATATAACTACCTTGTATGTAATCTATTCATCTTGAGTTAATCAACAATTGATATCTTGCACCATGGATGTTTCCCTAAGCACTCAAATGAGGTTTTTACCACGTAAATATGGTGCTTATCTGTTTCTTATTTGGTATTCTTTATATTTTAGTTATCTCTATCCTCTGTAAATGGTTACTTTTTTATTCAACTTTATGTTTTTTTATAAAATATATGTGGTTTCCTAACAATTTCTGGTCAAAATAGAATGTGTGCAAGATATTCGTAGATCATAAGGAATTGCAATTAATGACTCGGCATTTGATTTGATAGAGTCAATCATCACATGCAGCCTTTTTTACACTTATATTTCATGTGAGAAATAATTAAATCGTTAGATATTGTAAATAAAATGATCAACAAAAATTCATAAATTATTCGAGTTTGCACTGCTAAATTTATTTTATACAAATAATTAAATTGTTATATTTTGTAAAAATATTGATTGAATTTTTTTTTTATAGATATCATAATTTTTTCATTGAAATGAAAATGCTTAATAACTCTATACAATGACCGCCACTTTATAATACTAGACCTCAAACTATATATATATAATATTGCATTCAAATACAATATGTTATATGTGATAGTTTCCATTTTGATGTAGAAAATATTTCAAGCATTTAAAAAAAAAACTCCTTTTTATAACATGTCGTAGTGCCATGGAAGCTCATTAAAGTAGAGAAATGGAAGTTTACAGTAACATATTTGTTTGTTGTTGTTTGCATAGTTCGGGTTTTATGTAATACTCCATTTTATTTCATATCATGATAATCATGAGTTATATTTATTAAAAAATATCTCTCTACTTCAATTATCTTCCATGGCATTACCACATAAATAAAAAGACGTGTTTTTCTGAAACCTTGAAATATTTTATACATACAAAATGGAAACTATTACACATAACATATTGTATTTGGAAACTATCAAACATTGGAAACTATCAAACATAAAATATTGTATTTGGATACATCATTTTTATTTGTCTCAAACATCCTTTTTGTAACACGCTTTCCACATTTTTTTTGTAGTGCAAAAATATGGACTCGTAAAAGGTCAACGAGTCAAAGAAAAATGTAAAGAAGCAAAACCTATCCAAAAGGAAAATTTCTATTTGTTGAAAATATATTCAATCTACAAAAAATATTTTTCTACAATGCTTATAAACATTTCCAGTCCAATTCCTAAATTGAAACTTTTGATATGAAAATTATTATTGTATCTCAAAAGGGAAATGCATACTAGATTCTGTAATAGACTTTGCTACAAAAATATCAGGGACCATTTTGAAAGAGAGATCCTTTCATTTGTAGTAACGAAATATTCGTAATTCGGAAATTGATAGTCTTACTACTAACTCAAACCATTTCATTATGAGTTCTGCATTTATTATGATCGAAAATGGTTTCACAAGACAAATAATTACCAAACACACGAGTCTATATTAAGGTTTTAAATATTTGTAAAAAATTGAAGCCAAATAGATACTAAACACATGAGTCCATACTGAGGTTTTATATTAGTCAAACTAAATGTAATAGAATCTTTCCCCACTGTTAAGGGAGACGTTAAAATATAAAGGTGTTTTAAAAAAAATTTGGAGTAGGTAGAGTAGTTGTGGAGTAGATGAAGAAAATTTAAATTTGTATCATTTTTAATGTATATTTTTTTTATAGTAACAACATGTTTCTAGGAGAAATAACATATGTTTGTAGAATGGTGGAAATCATACCTTTAAATAGATTAGACATCCTTCATAATATCATTGCTAAAGTTTTATCTATATTTTCTTTTTGATGCAGAGATCCAACACTAATGTATGCATTCATCAATTCAAGAATAATCAATTTCATTCAATCTTATGAATACCATTTTTTGGCAGTATCCATGCACTAGTTAGAATAACTCAAATTATCCAATCTTGATTATTAAGCCATAAGCTACTCTATACACACCATAACCTACTCCATGTTGAATATATGCCAATTTATCTCATAAAATAAAAAATTTCTTGAAAAACTACTTTTACACTATCTTACCTTCATATAACTTTCATTAGCCTAATTGAGTGTTTAGTCCTACTATTGATGCGTAATCAGAACGCCCCTAAATGTATGCAACTTTATGGTTTGAAATCTTAGTGTGATTGCATAACATGGATATTTTCTTAAAGTGTGGGACTTCGTAATGAGGAAATCTATCTGGATGAAGTCCAACTCCTATTCCTCTATTCTGATGCACACATGTAACTTATAGAGGATCTACTCTGAAATCTAATCTAACTTGCCAAGGAGACAGGGTTAAGAAGATGTAAGAAAGTAAACCTAAAATAAAAAAAGGTGATGCACTAAAGGAATGGCGAACACTTGCTTTTGCATTAAACAAAAACCATTGAAATGTAATACAACCACCATACACAGATAACCAAGATTTCAATGTGATATTAGAAAGATGCAATGAACATAAGAAAGGGTTGAAAATCATCCACAAACTTTTATTATTGCTCCAAAGATTTGATATAGTGCATTACAATGACCAAGGGGAAAGATTGAATTTTACTATTTAGATGGGAGGTTTTAACTCCACAAGATCACTTACAGACAAGAGAAGAAGGGAGGGTGTAAAGCCAAATTGTCCAACCTTTTGAAAAATGCCCCTCCTTATAATATATAGGAAGAATGAGAAAGAAAAGAGAGAAGAATTTGAATTATTACTCCAACCACCCTAAATGCATTGAATTTGCCTGCAACAATGATGGGTTCTACTGCAAAACCCATGCCTCCATGTACTCTTTCTTGTTGGGCAAGAAAGGAAATCCATACCTTAATTAGTATTGTAGGTGAGAAACTTAGAACATCCTCTTAAAATGGTAGACTGTATTTCTTAATTTTGAATAACTTAGTTATGTAGAGGAGACTGTAAGCTTTCCAAAAAGTCCTTTCTTGTACAAATACGAGCTCCCAGTCAAAAGTTATGGTCATCTAAAGGTTAGGGTGTCATTCTGTGAAAATGCGAGTTCTTGATCTTTATTTTTTGGAGTCAAAAATGCTTGCAACCTCTGAAATCCCAAAATTTAGAATTTCAAACATTTTGGTTTCAAAAGTCGGGTTACTGTTCATCAAAAATTGGCCCGAGAGTTCTAAAAATCCGAAACCCAAATCTCTGAAACTCTGAAAATTCCGTCTCGTTAACCCCGAACCAAGTTTGAATTTTTGAAATTCGAAACCTTTTGGGTTTCATACTTTCGGGATTTCAGACATTTTTGGTCACTTTTCCTATTTTTCCACCAAAGACTCTATTAGCATATGGATTTATATGCATGAAAATGACATGCAATAGTGTGGGAACAAAGTCCCTCCTCAATGAAGGTGAGGCTTCCTTTATTGAAAACCAAAAATTTATTTGCACCTGTACATTCCAAATTGTATGTGGTGGGTGTTTTGGAACATCAATGGAAAGAAAAGTGAATGTGGGAGATGGAATGAAATGAAGGAACAAAATGGAAAGGAATGAATTTATGGAACATGTAAGAGTTAGGTAGAGCCTAATATTGGTTGGATAAGAACAATAAATAACTAACACAAATAAAATGTAGTTTGCATCATCTAAACGAGAATGAGTAAAAGGGAACACACATGAACAAGTAGATAATCAGAGCTTAATCACTGTGAACTAGAACAACATATTAATAACATTGACAATAAGATCAAAGACAATATTTACATGTAAGATTTAAACATCTAACATCTAAAGAACATGTACGAACATCAAATGTTACAAGAGATAATGAACGGGACAAAAATTTCATATTTCATTAACTCCAAATGTCTTCACAAAAGAACACAAAGTTTCTTTCCTGAAACAAAACTTGCACAAAAAATTATTTTCTTCTCCTCTCTTCAAGTCCCCCTTTTACAAATGAGCCCCTCACTTCCTTTTATAACCCAAAAGTTGGTTACCAAGTAGTTAGGGTTTTACATGAATGTTAAATAGGGCACTTAAGTGACCTTTGAGTTTTTCAACCAACTTTATCAAAAACAACTAAATATAGAAATCACTTAAATCAGCCACAGTTTTCTAACAGAAAACTAAATAACAACATCATTTTCTTAAAATCTGACTTTTAAAACATACAATAATAACCAGTGCCTTATCCATTGAAATGGGGTCTTCCTATCTCAAACGTATGAGAAATTGACTCTCCCACTTCGTTAGATACCAAGAAAGCTACCTCTTTAAACCATTGGTGAAATTAGGATCTGCTGCTTTTGCCAATTGAAAGTTTCTGAACCTTCCTAATGTTTTGAACATATTTTCTTCTTCTGGAGGTTCATTTGGTCTAAGAATCACGTCACAAAAAAGTTACAATTCCAAAATCCTACTTGGCATATCATTTAGATTAACCATCTTTGATTGAGCATTCTCAAACAAGTTCTTTAATTTGACGCAATGCTCCATTGAAGCTGAAGAGAAATTATTGGCGAGAGTATACATGTCTTTAAACAATTGTGAAAATTGATCTTCCACATGTTCTGATGAACACCTTTGATTATGCTCATTTATGAAGTTACAAAGGATCTTAGTTATGAATTCTTGAATCAGGGTAAGTGAAGTGAAGGCTTCATTTCATATGCTCTCATAATGGATTATATAATCCTCAAGAAGCGTCTTCCTTGATTTGAGATGCAGAAACCAAAGAAAACATGTCCCTCGATGTTCAAATTCAAGAATTCCTTAAATGGCTAAAACTGAGGATTCCATACTCATCATCTCCTGTAGACTGGTCAATATCTCGTCCAAATTTGATATGTTAGAAAAAAAAATTTCCTTGAAAGAAAGAATTGGATCAAGATACGCACTGACATCTTCATGGATCTTTATCGCTGTTTTGATCATCTTGTGGCCTAAAATGAGAATCTCTGAAAGCCAAGTTTTAGTGACATGGCCCAAAGTGTTTATTTCTTTTGATAAATTGAGAGTTTCTTCATCAGGGGCAGCCACTGCATTAGGTACTTGGAAAGTGGATGATATGGGATTTATCAGATGTTGAAAATATTCCACCAATTGATTCTTTTGAGCCTTGAGCTGAGAGTTATGAGACTTATATTTCTCAAGTCTCTTAAGCACAATATCAATTGAATCTTGAGCCATCGCCACATCACTTTCCAATGTGGACCTCCCAAGTCCAAGTTTGGAAACTTCATAATCAACAGATGTCATGGCATCACGCTCCTTGTCAACTCATGGGATGACAAAATCAGTAAATCTGTTTTCATCACTATCCACCATTATTCAAGAAAGAACTTTAGGATTCTTGGGAATGACATCATTTAAAAGTTTGAAAAGGGTATCAAAATTAATGTCTATTGCCTTGACAACACTCTTCCTTTTATTGACCTAGTAATGAACCTAGAAAGTAGTACCATTCACTATATCTACATACAAAATCCTAGAGCTCGAAGCAACATTCTCATTGTTCTCGACATCGTGATATTCTGTAAGAAAAATTTCCATGACCTTAGTTTCAGTAGAAATAACCTCAATATCCACCTCTTGATCATTTGGGAGATTTTGGAAAATCTCTTCGTGAACTATAGGTTCCAAAGTGTTTGATATTTAGACTACCTGCACCTGAGTGGACGCTTGTGCAAGGCATGGCTGAGGATTGTTTATCATTAGCTTCTAAGAACTATTAACAATGTGAGTAGAAGAATCTCTACTAACAGTAGAAAATCTCGATACACGCTCTCTTCCTTCACTAGGGATAGGACCCTTAGATTTTTCTCCTTGTCACACATTATTCGGTGAAGTGGATTTTGGTAACCACTCTTTTCTTGCTTGTTGCATATGATTGGATTGCACATAGGACGATTGAGAAGAGGATTTGGTTGAATGGAAACCTCCTCAAGTTGGAACTTTTTTGATCTTGAATAGATTGTAACTTGGAAAGTTATCTTTCGTACCAAGATATGCTTCTTTCATGGATCGGTTGATTCTTACTATCAAGAGAAAATTCATCTCTTTTGGTCCAATCAATTTGGGGCAATGGGCTAAAAGAAACCACATCATATGAAGTATTAATAACATGTTCATCATCATTTACGAATGAATATGGAGGGCTCTTGATGCGAAAGGTCTTGATCTAAGCAAGGGTTAGGCGAGAAAACTCTCGTCTTCTTACTTCATGCTCATCTGAACAGGAAGCCCAAAAATCTTCTATGATAGGGTTATGTTGATACTTTTCTCCAAGAATCTTCTGCATATATCCATTGATAAAAATTGGGATCTCTTCACATATGGATGAATTGTGATGAGGGCAATCTCTTTTTCCATGAGTTATGTAGTGAAGATATTTTGACATTGGTATTCCCTGATTCGGATTGGGAAATGAATTCCTTAACGATGTTTGTCACTGAGAAGAAAATGAACTTGGAATAGTTGTCGTGCAAGCTCCATCAATGCCCATTTTTCATTGACATAATTAGGAAGTTTCCATGGAGTACCACTGTACATGTAAAGCCAATTACATGAATGTAGGAAAAGGATGAGAATTTAATAAACCAAGTTCCCCATTGGGAAATAAAATCCATTGCTTCTATAGAAAATATTTCCTCTGTATTCCGATTCAGGTTCCAAATCACGTGGAAGGTGAATGCATTGTTGACCCTTCTGAAATGGTGAGAGTTATTTTTGAAACTTAGTTGCGGATAGTAATCGAAGACACTATTTGATGGACCCCTGATTCCTCTTGTTTTGAGTCCCAAAAATAGCTTTCTTCTTACCACCACATAAGTCGGAGCTAGGATGTCATGTAGAAGCATCCAATCATATTAACTTCAATCAATTGTTTATGAAGGGTATCACTGATGATGGTGGCCCAATCCACAAACTCTCTCTTAGCAAGGATGATACAGATAAACTAATACATCCATGGGTGGAAAATCCTGACAGAGGGTAAACTGAAAACTCAACTTAGGAGAGTAATCATGTCCCTAATTTCTTCCATAAACTCAATGTGGTAGAGTTCTTTAGGAAGCTGTTCAATTCAGGGCTTCTTGGTCACTAACCAGTTGTTATTAACCATCTTGCTCCACCTGAGGGATTATTCATTCCCAAAATTCTTGTGTTGACTATCAAGCGATATCCACATTCTCAAGGAAGTCGAGGTATGTTGAGCAATTCCTCAATGTACTCTGGTATGATTAAGAGGAAAGGCTCGTGATTATATTTAAAAGTTTCTTTTCTCTCGAGGATCATAATGCTCCACGCAAGCGATAACTAGCTCTGCACACTGCACCGAGATAGGAAATGGTACTACTTGGGGTAGACCACTATGGTAAAGCCTATCTCAAGATTATGGTCTTACCTTAAAATTTCACCTAATCATAGAATTGTTACACATTGATGTGACCCATATTTGTATTAGTGATATTGTCATATGCACGACTTGATGGAACTCAGAGTGATGATTCCTTGGAATTCGTACTTGAGTGTGGACTTATTCGATTGCTCCACTGGCTTCCTCAATTTTCCTACAAATTTATTGGATTTTTTGGCCATTATGAATTTTATAGAAAAATGACTTAGGCACACAAAACAATGTATGCAACGATGTCAGGTCTTAGTCTCTGAACCATCGTTAATGCAAGAGGAATATAGCTCGTTTTAATTATGATTATTATTTAAAATAATAATAATAATAATAATTAATCGATCCTGAGTTACAATTTTTTAAAAAAAAAATGTTAATACAAACATATCAAGACTAAGTTCGAGTTCCAAATTTAGTAATAACAACGATATATATTTTTTATTTAAAATCTCTCTGATTTTAATATCTTCCACAGATCAATTTTAATCTTTTAAATTCATTTCTTCTCTGCATTGCTTGATTTTTATAAACGTATGAATTTTAAAATCTTTTTCTATCGGCAGTGCATGAAGTTTCCCTTTAACTGAATCGTGACTTCTCTTTACATGCATAGAAATCTTCCTCTTTATTTTATTCTTCTTGTTTGGAAATGCATTGAAATTCAATCAAAAGTTGCATGGAATTTTACCTTCTTGGCCAACAATTTTGACTCTTCCTCCTGTGCATATCCTAAGTGTTCTTGTATGTTTTTCATGGAATTTTTCCTTTTACTTTTGTTCTCCCCTATGTGGAGCTCTACCAAGACAACTATGAATGAAAAAATTGATAAATACATTGGAACATTGATGAATGCATTGAAATCTGTTCCTTTTCAATTCGTGTTTAACTTTACCAATGCGTGGAGGATTGTTTTAGACTACCAGTTCTTCCTTGTCTTTTTATGGAAATTTACCTTCTTTTAATGAATGCATGGAATGACCCTTTTATCCATCTACCCATGTGACCTTTGCTGGTTTCCTTTAATGGTTCATGGAAACTACCTTTGCTTTCACCTTGCTGCTTGCATACTAGGATTTGATGGAATGTTCTATTCTCCTGAAAAAATGCATGGAAACTCAAAAATGCCTAATTATTAGTGAATGTGTTTGGAATTTACTTTAATTACTTTCTTGTTTTTGATATCCATGTTGCCTCATTAGACTATTTTTGAAAATAACGTGAAGCTTGACTTCACCCTTGGATGGCATTGGAAATCTATTGTCTTCTCCTTGAGCATATTTACCCAGTGTGGAAATTGCTTGCTTTGGGCCTATGCGTGGAGGGTTTGGACTAGTTTATTCTCATTTTAGACTGTGTTGAAACTATCTCTTTCCCCTGGGACGTGGCATGTTATTAATTGTATGGGTTGAACTTGTTTCTTCTTTGGATGTGTAGGAGATGCTTTTATTTTTAATCTTATTCAAAATGCTATCATTTCCCTCCTATAGGCTGCGTATGCCATCCCTTTATCTTATTTGGCACGTGTGGTAGCTACGGGCTTCCTTCCAAAACCTACAGTTCTTTATATCCTTCAATGTGAGCTTCCTCTTCCTGATGCATAGACATGCACATGAAACAAACTTGGTCATGGAAACTTTTACTTCTACTACCTATGCATGGATTGTAATTTTTGTTATTTCAGGTGGAGAGCCTTTTCAATATGGCTTTATGTTAATACCTTATTCTTTTTGTTGCGTTGAAACTTCCACAATGCGTAGATTGTAAGAAACCATGGTGAATGCATGGTGATTTGTTGAGGGATGTGATAAAATATTACTCTTCAAAATAAATAATAAGAAATTGGAAAGCTTCGCAAGACTTCTTCCAACGAGTTTGATGAAAGAATTTTATGAGGATTTATGAAGCTTCTTCACAAATGTTTCTTATTCATTCTTGTTACAAGACAACTTCCCTCTTTCCTGAGCTAATGGAATTAATTTCTAGGGGGAAGTGGGGAAATAAACAGCCATTTTCCAGTGGACATGGCAAGGTGGGTTGTACAATCCCCATTTTATTTCCCCATGTAGTAAATCAGGATATTTTTTGCCCATTTGCAAATTCATTGATTTGGTAATCGATGGAAGAAATCCCACAAATGGGGAATTAAAATCAATTTTCTAGGAAAGGGGAAATCTAGGTATGGCAAGTCAATTCGGCATCCCCGACAATGGGAAGTGGAAGCTTAATTTCCCCTGGAAATAAATAAAAAATTTTCAAATGAATTTTAATTAATATTTATTTAATTAAAAAACCCCAAAGTTCTAAAGATGAGAGAATTGATATGATGTTGTAGAGGTTTGCAAATGAGTTGATAATACTGAAAAGGGATGTTTCTCACATGGCGGGAGCACCTCATCTAAACAAAATGTATGAAATTATATTACCGGAAGCACCCCAAAGGCTTTCCCTAGAGGCTCCACCAGTCAATGTAATGTGCAAGAGCAAGTAAGATGAAGAAAAAGAAAATTTTGAATCAGAAGTAGAAGATGAAGGAGAAAGCATTTTTTCTCGGATCGGTTTTTTTGAATTCACACTTGATGATGATAAATCCAGAGATAATTACTTAGATATGGCGTTCACTTGATCACAAAAGGATAAATAAGGATATTCTTTTGCTACCCAAGATAATAAATTGAATCCTCAAATGTCGAATCTAATAAAAACAACAACAAAATGAGGATCATCGAATTCCAATTTGGTAGGGTCATCTAAGAAGAAGCATGAGATCACTCCACCTAAGAATCCTTCATACCTCTTTAAGCTAATTCTCCTTCAGTTTCAGACTTTTAAAAAATTAGTTCCCACCTTGTCCCCGAAATGCTTGAGAATGTCGATGTCTAAAAGCTATCCACAACCTTTCTCCATTATTCCCATTGACCTCTGATCATCCTTCAATTATCCATTGACCATTTCAAAAGATCTAGCTGTCCAAATTTTTAAATTTGAGCCTACTTGCAGAACTCATCCTAAACAACTTGAGAAACATGTGCAGTATATCAAGGGAAGTAGCCCTATCTCATGTCCTAAATATTCCACCTCCAAAGAACCACCTTTTGCATCTCAATCCACTCCATCTGAGGGGAACTATCTGGACCTAACAGGACCCTCATACCTCTACGAATGGTCAAGAAGTCACCTATTCTCATGAGATTGATTTTCTAGTCAATGAAGTGTATAAGCATCCTAAATAATGATTCATCATTTAACTATGGATTTTTGAAGCCTCGGACAAGGTAACAGGCCTGAAAATTTCTCTGAAGCCCTCAGCCTCTCCCTTTCCATGTGACCTCTGGTCAATCCCTCTCCATGGAAATGAAACAAGTGCCTCTCGTTGGAAAAATCAAAGGTGCCAAGGTAGCAATGTGGAATACTTCCCTAACAAGAAATTCATAATGAGAATCCCTCTGTAGCGGACATGCCTTGCCTCATATGATGTCACGATCAAATTGTCCTCAAAGATATTCATGTGGAAGTGCATTGGAGTGAGATATGTAGCTAAGTTTTCAAAAAGGTTTAGCAACGTCCACCATCCCGGTCAATGAAGTGTAGTACAAAGAAACTTATTCCTATTAAGAAGGCTAGAATGTACACTGTTTAAAGGCCAAATCGAAGCTTGTGCAACATCCTATTGAGAGGGTTGTGAAAAGGTATTCAAGTATCTGGCAAAGGTGGTATTCATGAAATCCGTTGAAGGATGATCTTGGAAGCTTCCCATGTTTAGTAAAATAATACCCAAGCACCACAAAGTTAGTTAAAGAACATAAACACATAGTCTGATGAAATCAAACTTTGAGGGTGTGTACTTCTCATGGGATGAGTAGTCATAAATGTGAACCTTGAACTCTATTGGGTGATTCCAAGATGCTGGTGATAAGGAAATTAGGATTTGCAACCAAGCAGGCATCCGGAAATTCATTGTACAATGCTTTATCATTGATGAAGGAATGCATGCTCAGTAATTTGGTCTGATAGGCCACCAAAGAGTGACAAGAAATACAAGGATTGCACCATGCTTCCACTCTCTTGAACTTGAACATACCTCCCAAGAGTGTTTCTAAGACACAAAATCACGTACTTTGGGTAATGATATCTAGTACATTATGGAGGTCAAGAACATGTGATTAAACTATTCATATGATTCCTAAGTAAGAAAAGTAGTAACTATGATCAAAAGTGTCTTCTCTGCCACCTGGTATCAGAGTCTTTCTGTTACATCCATCTTGGTCTCACACCCTTACATCCACCTTAGTCATACCTTGGATAGGATCCATCCTTAGAGACACAGCGCCAGGGCACCCTTGTCCCTTAATGGGTACCCCCGATGCTCCAGTACTACTTTGTTCACATCATCTTGGCTCCTTTCTAAACATTTTGAGCATTTTTAAGACTCCTTGTTTGGTCAATCTCTAAACAATATTCTCAGAGGGTTAATTATGAAATTCAAGCAAGGGAATCATTTAATACTAAAGTCTATATGATCACTAATAAGGGACATGTTAGCTTATCACTCACCTAATCACTACATCCATCAAGCATCTCAAGAGCTCTGTTGCATCCACCTACCACCATCCAAGGATTTTCATACAAGGGATATTTACTCTCTACATACACTTCATCATGGCACTGTGCAGAATTCCATTAATTTTCATGTCACACATTTATTACATTTCTTTACATATAACTTACTTTCTCTACTAGTCAAAGATGTGACACGCACAACATCCACCTAGGACACAAATCCACACATAGAGAGAGATACTACATTGGGTCTGATGATGTAGTGCATTGCTACGACATTACTAAGTTCACCAGTTTGGTCCTGAAAATCACAGGAAATTTTTACCCCTCATTATGCATCTACTTTTTTTAGAATTTGATGTCTAACTTTGAGGGTTTTGTAGATCTTTACTTCATTGCCCTAGGTTTTCCAGTGAATTCGGTGGTGACCTTATGTGCCTTCCTCCTACTTGACTAAAGGAAAATCCAACAACTTCAAAAATACATGACCACTTATAAGAGGTTTTCTGAGCATTTCTATAGACATTAGGCATCCTTCCGAAACAGTCAAATCAGGGTGCATAAACAGGTGCCCCAGTACTATACTTATTCATTCCATATCTGCATTTATTCTTAACTTCACTGTAACAGTAAGTGCTTCATGGATTTTCCAGTCTTAGTCCTTCTCTATTACACCTCCGGTATTTCTACTTATAATCAGCTGAGGCTTCTTACCCTCTCTTTAGTACTTAGGGTTTTACAATTAATATTGCTTAGTTTCTTGGCCCTTAAGACCGAGCACACTTAATTAGGATTGTAAACTATGCTACACCCTTAATCATATATCTTAAATTGGATGTATATAGTCGACTTGTGGCTATCATAACTTTTTATCATTATGTATCTCTTTCATATATGTTATATTATCATTAGTGGGTTGGCCTTGGTGTTAGCCATAGCATATGAATAGTATATATAGGGGTTAGTTGGTAGTAGTTGATCATCATATTGAGCATTTGAGTTTTATTGTTTTGGTTTGGAGGTTTCCCCCCTCAAAGTGGCTAAGATATTCTTACTTGCACATTGAGATCATTTATGTGAAATATTGTGTTCATTGGTGTTATATTGTTGTTAATAATCATATTTATATAAGTAATTCCATTACAAGTGGTATTAGAGCTTGAACTTGGCCAACACTGTGTCAAACCCTAATTGTTAAGGTTTGATCCATGTCTCAAAATCGGTAGTGAATGTTTCTAAAAAAAAATCTGTGGTGTGGTGAAATCAGTCAAATAAGATTCCCATCCAAATTTTAAGAATTTGTGTCTTGGTTTGCAAAAGTTATAGCAGTTTTATGTGTTTTCATAATTCAGCTACCTAGGGTGCAATTTGTGGAATTTTTCAAATTTATTTACATTTCTAGAAAGAGGATTAAAAATTAGTTTGAGTTCATTCTTTGATTTTTTAAAACAAAATTGGGTGAATTCCTATTGAAATACCAAACCCTAAATTTCGACCTTGATCCCTAAATCCTACTATTTTGGGGCATCCTAGTTAGAGCCTTTGATAGAGAGGAAAAAAGAATCCCATCACTCTAGGTAAAACCCTTGACAAGGATAAGATAATAATTTAGGAGTCAGAAGGGGTAGCTGCAGATTCCTTAGGGTTAAGGGTTTACTTTAACTGGACCACAAGGTCAGCTATCTTGAGTTAGAGTTGTGAAACCTTGTGGGTAGAGTGGCTAGCAAAGAAGATGTAGAAAATACTGGACAACGATTAGAGGATTTTATTCAATAATTTAGTTACAATATCATGGGTCATCATATCCTTCCTAACCAGTCATAACTCAATCATAATCATATTAACAAGGGTGGATCTTCAGGTCAAAATAATAGACAAACTAGCCAGGGTGGGTCTGCAAACATGACCAATCCAAATACAACCACTTTACAGGCCAATAACATGATTCCAAAAGTGTAAATGCATAAGTTTGATGGAAAGGATCCCACTCAATTATATTGACCAGATGGATAATTTCTTTGATCTTCATTATATTCCATCGGGACAAAAGGTTACCATGGAATCGTTTGTATCTCGAACCTGACCAATTCATTTGGTATCGATGGTTATGTGCTCAAAGGAGAAAGAGTGGGCTCAATGTTACTTGGAAATTATTCTTTGAATATTTTCAATTGCACTATAGTTATAGTGTGTCAGAGAATTATTTCAGTCTATTAGCAAAGCTAAGAAAAATAGGAGCAGTCAAATATTGCATCCATCAATTCCAAAACCTTTCCTTACGGGTGGAAAATATTCCTAAAGAGAATATGAATGACTTATTTCTTGGGGGTCTTAAAGAATGCATTAATACTGAGGTGTGTATGTATTAATCCTTATAAGGTTTTAGATTCTATGATCATGGAACATAGGGTAGAGGAAAAAAAAATTTCCAGTAGGAAACAAATTGTCAGTAATATCAGAGATCGTAGAACCTTTCTATCATCATTCCCTTCGGCCAGTTAGACCGAAACCCTAAACAAATTGAAGAAAAGATAGCCAAAGGGTTATGTTTTAATTGTGACAAAAAATTTGGACTAGAACACAAGTGTGCTAAAAATAAGTTTTTCTACATTGAGGGGCCTAATGAAGAAGAATAAAATGAAGAAGACGAAGAGGTAGAGCCATAGGAGGAATTAGAAGATCCCCAGCCAACATAGTATCATGCCATGCAATTTCAGGTATTAGCACTCCTGAAACTCTCAAAGTAGTTAGATTCTTTAAAAAATAGAGGGTAACAGTGTTGTTTTATTCAGGAAGTACTCAAAACTTCATCAATCATAAGTTGGTCAGTATGCTTGAACTGTTTTGTTTATCCAACTCCAGAATGAAAAGTCATGATCATTGATGGGAAAACTGTTAGTTGTTCAAGAAAATTCCAAAACATTAATCTCACCATGGGAGATTACTTGCTAACTAGCAATATGTATGCCATTTCCATGAGAGGAGCAGACATTGTGCTAATATTTCAATAGCTTACCACCTTGAGGAACCATTAAAATTAATTTCCAAGAGTTGTTTATGTAATTTCATTCAGAAGTGAGGACTTTTAAACTAAAAGGACTAAGAGAAAAGTCCCCACATATGGTAAGTTCTCATCAGATGAAAAAATTTCTTAGAAAAGGTGTAGAGGGGTTTGTGGCACAAATATTTTCATTAGAATCACATCATTCCAATACATTTATACTCACAAATATGCAAGCAGATATAGATGAGCACTCAGTGGTGTTTGGAGAAATTGCCCAAGGGTTTACCTCCGAAAAGAGACCATGACCATGCCATCCAGCTAGTACCAGGGAGTCAACCACCCAACATCAGACCTTATAGGTACCCCTATATGCAAAAGAGTGAGATAGAGAAGATAGGTTCAAGAGATGTTAGAAGCAGGACTTATTCATCATAGTCAGAGTACTTACTTTTCTCCTGTAGTGATGGTACATGGAAAAAGGTATAACAATTGGCGCATGTGTCTAGATTACAGGGAACTCAATAAGTACATAGTTAAAGGTAATTTTCTTATTCCCATAATTGATGATTTGATAGATGAGTTACATGGTGTTGTTTACTCTTACAAAACTTGATCTTCTGTTTTGGATGTCATCATATTAGAATCAAGCATAAAGATAATCATAAAATACCCTTCAAGACACATGAAGGACACTATGAGTTCTTGGTAATGCCTTTTGGACTAATAAATGCACCCTCTACATTTCAAAGCTTGATGAATTCCATATTTAAGCCATTTCTTTGAAATTTTGTTTTAGTGTTCTTTGATGATATATTAATCTATAACAAAACATGGGAGGAACACTTGCATCATGTAAATAAGGTGTTAGAAACTCTTGAACAACATCAAATTTATGCAAATCCTTCTAAGTGTTCTTTTGGTGTAAAGGAGGTTGAATATCTGGGTCATATTGTCTCTTATGAAGGTGTTAAAGTGGATCCTAACAAGATAAAAGCCATGCTTGAATGGAAGGTTCCCAAAACCCTAAAAAATATCTGAGGATTTTTGGGGCTTACAAGTTATTACCATAGATTTGTAAGGAATTATGGCAGCATCGCAACACCACTCACAAATTTATTGAAGAAGGAATCTTTCCATTGGAACAAGAAAGCTACTAGAGTCTTTGAGAAGTTAAATGAGGCCATGTGCACCACTCCAGTTCTAGCCACCCCATATTTTTCAAAAAAATTCGTTATTGAATGTGATGCTTCAGGTTATGGTATGGGGGTAGTACTCATACAAGAAGGGAGACCCATTGCCTTCGAGAGTTGCCAATTCAAAGGTAAGAATATCTCTAAACCAGTTTATGAGAAAGAAATGTTAGCAATACTTCACGCAGTGAAGCAATGGAGACCATATCTAATGGGACGAAATTTCAAAGTAAATACAGATCATGATAGTCTGAAATAATTCTTAGAGAAACATTTATCATCAAAAGAACAACATAAATGGGTCTAAAAAATGTTGGGGTATGATTTTGAGATAATATATAAGAAAGGGAAAGAGAATGTAGTTGTTGATGCTTTATCTCGGAAGGATGAGTCTACCCATGCATTGTTGTGTGTCATATTTGTATTATAAGAGGATTGGATAGAGGATGCAAGATTTTAATAGAAAAATGACCCAGGTACACAAAATATCATTCAAAATCTCCAACACGATCCAAGCATGTCAGAATTTTTTTTATGGAAATGAGATGTTTTATGGTATAAAGATAGATTATATCTATGTAAGAATTCAATCCTTAAAAATAGGGTTCTATCTGAGCTCCATGCTTCTCCAGTAGGGGGTCATTCTGGCTTCTTAAAGACTTATCATCGAATCAAGCATGATTTTTTCTGGGAAGGGCTAAAAGGAGATGTCCAAAATTTTGTGGCAGAATGCATGGTTTGTCAACAAAATAAGGGCGAAAAAATTAAGTCCCCAGGTATTTTACAACCTCTATCTATTCCTAGCCAAAGGTGGGAAGAGGTGTCCATGGACTTCATCACAGGATTTCGTAAATCAGATTGTAAAAATGTAATCATGGTGGTGGTGGACAGACTCACCAAATATGCCCATTTTTGTGTTTTATCACATCCATTTGTTGTGAGTACAGTAGCAACGACCTTCAGGGATATAATTTAGAAGCTACATGGGACACCAAAGATTATAGTAAATGGTTGAGACCCTATCTTTACTAGTAATTTTTAGACTGGCTTGTTCTCATGCTTGGGCACAAAACTAGCTCGTAGTTCCTCTTATCATCCCTAGTTTGATGGGAAAATAGAAGTGGTAAAAAAGTGCTTGGAGGGATATCTTCATTGTTTTACATGAGATAAGAAAGTGAGATGAGTTTAATGGTTACCGCTGGCAGAATGGTGGTATAACACCTCCTTTCATACTTAATCTAAAATGTCTCCTTTCTTGGCATTATATGGGTACCATCCACCATCTATCACTTCATCTTTGAGAGTCTAGCCAAAGGTTTGAGCAGTTGAAGAACATATTCAACACCAACAAGAGGTGCTTTCTAGTCTTAGGGAGAATTTGGCCATGTCACAAAACCGCATGAAGCAACAGGCAAACCAACATCACAGTGAAAGACATTTTGAAGTCGATGATTGGGTTTTTGTGCGTTTACAACCATATAAGAAAATGTCCTTAAAACAACAAAAAAAGGATAAAAAACTTTCACCTAAGTATTATGGTCCTTATCAAGTGTTCCAGAAGATTAAAAATGTAGCATAAAAACTGGGAATTCCTCTGGGTACTCGAATTCATCCAGTCTTCCATGTATCTTGTCTAAAGAAGGTAATTGGATAGATAATATCAACCTAGACTATGTTACCCGAGCTTGATGAAGAGGGCAGAATCATCCTGGAACCAGAATTCATCCTTTAGACACACACTAAGCGATTGAGGACAAGGGTCATCACTGAGTATTTGATCAAGTGGAAAAATCTAGACAACGAAGATGCAATTTGAGAGGATGCAAATTTCCTGCAGCAGCATCCATGTCTTCTCAACATTGGGGACAATGTTGCTTTAAAGGGGAGGGGCATGCTACGCCCTTAATCATATATCTTATATTGGATGTATATAGCCGAATTGTGGCTATCATAACTTCTTATCATTATGTATCTCTTTCATATATGTTATATTTTCATTAGTGGGTCCGCCTTGGTGTTAGCCATAGCATAGGAATAGTATATATAGGGGTTAGTAGGTAGTAGTTGATCATCATATTCAACATTTGAGTCTTATTGTCTGATTTGGAGGTTGCACCCTCGAAGTGGCTAAGCTATTCTTCCTGCACATTGAGATCATTTATCTGAAATATTGTGTTCATTGGTGTTATATTGTTGTTGATAATCAAATTTATACAAATAATTACATTACAAACATAAAGTTAATTTAATAAATCCTCCTTTAGATGGCTTATTACCTTTTCTTTACTTTTGCAACACCAATTCCTCATGATCAATTCCTTGAAATAGACGCAAGTATTCCATTGAATCATTATGTTCATGCTACATACTACTAAACTCTAAAACATGGTATAGTCTGGTGTGAGTACATTATCTATTTTCCATTCCTTGGACATTGTGAGGGTTCCATGAAGCCTTGAACACCATTATAGATAAGAAGATAATCCAAAACAAGATATTTACACGGGGTAAGTGCACCAATTTGGGGGGCCAAAAGGAGGTCTTAAGTGGACGTATTTTTCTGAAAAAATAAAACTTCAACTTGTACGAGTTTTTCAAAATAGTTACACTCAAAATTGGAAGATGTTGTAAAAATATGAATCGTAGAATTTTGAGTCTAGTTTCTAAGATACTAAATTTTATTGAAAACAAACAAGTTTAAGTGGATCAAACAACTAAAATACCAATAGGTGCTCCTATTTTTGTTAAAAAACATAATAGAGTGACTTTCATGCCCCCCACCATTTTTTGAGCACCATTTACTATTTTTGAAAACCATTTGGTAGAAAGATAGCTAGGAGCATCTAGTTTGGACTCCATTTTTTAATATATTTTTTTAGAGAATATTTTTTTATTTATGATTTTTCTAGTACATAAATTTTATGTTTTGAAAAATAATGGAGCTTCGACCGTGCCTCCCCTAACTACCTCAAAAATATTGAAAATTAGTTTTTTTTTTTGAATATATATATAATTATGCCTAGATTGGGCTAGTATATATTTTTTTAAAATTTTGATCACAAAAAAAAAAGATACACCATGAAAGATAGACATATTTACACTTCAAAAAATAGCTATAAAAAGGCATAGTTAGAAAATAAATAATATGGAAACCTTATATTAGTCAGAAAATTTGAAAAATTATATTTTTAGAAAGAAGATACTCTGCTCTACGTCATGGTATAATTTTTTAAAAATGGATCGATTTTTTTATTTTGATTTATCATAGAGGAAATGGTATTTTTACATTTTCTTGTAAAAACACATTGTTTGTTGTGTTTGTACAGGTCCATGCCTCAGGCTTGGGGATCCAAACCAGATCCCAAGCCTTGAGGCATGGATTGGAAAAAGAGAAAATAAAAAATGCGTATGCGTTACATAACGCGTACGCATTTTTCTTTGTTTATATATTGTGGCCCCCCAACGTCCCTTTCATCTCTTTCATGGGAATTCTACAAACATTCTGTTTTGTTTGCGATTTTCTCTACATTCTTGCATGATTTTTTAGTAGTTAATTTTTTACCCTACCCCATTAGTTGATTTTTCTAATCATGGGTGATAAACGTCGAGCTAAGGATAAGAGGAAAGTCAAGAACAAGGCACTAGAGCAATTGGAAGAGAAGAGGATAAAGAAATTGAAGAGAATGAAAAAACTTCGAGCATGGTAAGGTACATCCGCTATATCAAATATAACTAATGTATTAGAAAATGGGGATGAAATACATAATGAAAATGTAGAGAATGGTGATTTTGCAATGAATAATGATATTGAATTGAATGATAATGTTGGTATGGATGAAGAAATTGATATGAATCCAATTGTTGAACCCTTACCTGAGAATCCAAATGTTAACCCCGAAATTTGTATGAAAACACTGAATGAAGAAACTAACCTTGTAAATGAATCTTCACATCTAAGAACACCTCCTTCCATTTTGCGAAGAAAACCAATTCACTTAATTGAAATTGGTGAAAACATTATAAAATCAATTCCTAACAAAATGTCTGAAAGAAATGCGAGAAAAAAATCACGTGGAATTTGGGATAATTACTTTGAGAATTTATATGACACACAAAGATGTCAATTATTCATTTCATTGATGAAATTAATTAAGATGAGACCTATAATGAAGACCCTGGGGATAAGAACATCTAATGTTGTTGATGAAAATGCGTCAATTGTTGAAAACATACATAAAGCATGCCAAACTGTAGGTGGCAAAAGATGCACCAAAGATAGTAATGATACATGACATGTACTTACTAATTGTATAGTAAGTGATAAAATAATTAATAAATGCTTTGTTAGAAAAACAAGCAGTGATTTGAAGTTAAACACAAAAACACTAATGAAAGCAATAGAGAGGCGTAAATTTCTTGAGTTAGTCAATTACATTGACTATTGGGCTTTCTCTAGTAGACTTCCACGAAAAGACAAGAATACATCTGATATTATAAAATAATTAATTGTAAAATTTTGGAATGAGAACACAAGGGTGTCATCGAATAAAAGAGATACAATAAAAAGAAGAATAGGTTTTCGTAATCATGAATCATGTGCAAAACATTTCTTAGATATGACTCAAACAGAATTGTTCTCTAAGTTTAAGAATGAAAATCCACAAATTAACATTAGCCAAAGATTATTTGAAATGAGCAAACCCTTTTATGTGAAATTCAATCACTCACATACCACTTGTTGCAGGTATCATGTTGAATTTTCAATGCATTATGATGTTTTTTGTCAAACACGTCATGTTTTACATATTGGCATCATGTTGTAGGAGTGTGGAATAAATGTCCCAAAAAAATATTTAAGGGAATTTATTTCGACGATATTTTGTGAAAAATCAACAAGACAATTTTTTAATAACAAAGCATGTTTGGATGGAATGTGCAATGTATGCGGTGGCTTGCCAAATCTAAAAATTTGTATCCATGAGAGTACATATTCAATAGGAAAAGAATTGGTTGATTTCACCAAATATAAATCAGTGTCATATAAATTAAAATATGTAAAAAAATCTAAGAGGTGTGAGCTTGTTAGAAAACAATTACCTGTATCAGAATATATGGTTAAATTCATAGAGGAAATTTTTTATGAGTATGCAAGGCACACACATAGAGCTCGATGGTTGGATGAACAATTCAAGTTAAGTAAGGATGCATTCCCACTTAGTACTATTGTTTTAGTAGTTGACTTCGCAGAGAATTACACATTACAACCACAAATGGAGGTTCAGTCTCAATATTATAACTCAGTGCAAGTTTCTATTTTCATGCATATAACATTCATGCACTCTCCTGAAAGCACTGAGAAAGATTGAAAAATATTAAGAGAGTATCATTTCTACATCAGTGATGATCAGACACATTCTACAAAATATGTACAAGGGTGTTTCCAGGTGTTTTATGCGAACTTTAATGAGAGGAACATTAGTTTCGATCAACATTACATTTGGTCAGACAACTGCACATCACAATTCAAGAATGCACAAATGTTTTATTGGCTAAGTAGGATGCACAAAGAAACAAATGTATAACATATATGGATTTTTACTAAGGTAGGGCATGGAAAAGGAGAGCATGATGGTGTAGGAGCATGTGTGAAAATAGCAATTGCAAGAGAAGAGTTAAAGTTCAACGATGGTGCTAAATTTACAGATGTAAAAAACATTGTTGATTGGTGTGTCAAGAATATGGGCCATGAATCTCAAGAGAGATCAAAGGTTCATAGATATTTTTGGTTGATAGAGGAACAACATCTGGTGAACTTTGAAGATTGTATTAAAGTTGCAGGATCAAGTGATATGCACTCATTCCATAGTTCAGATGCAAATACTTGGACTATTTATACTAGGTGCATGACATATTTTTGTATATCATGCATTGATTTTGTGTGGAATGAATGTGAGTCACAATAGTAGGTGGATGAATGGAATTGTAGACCTCTAATTCCGCTCGACACACATAAAGTTCCATGAGCATTACAACTTGCAGGGTCTTCAGATTAAATGACAACATCACCTGACTTTGACCAAGTCTCTGATTTAGTGCAATAAGGTACATACATATATGTGCATGCCATGTTTTAGATTTATAAATTGTTAAATGGCTAACTCTTAATGTATTTTTAAATTGACTAAATTTTTTTGCTTTGTGATACATAGGGCATGTTTTTGTAGTTATTACGATGGAATTTAACAAAGAGGGAACAAACTACTTCTCGTCTCATTGTGTAGAAGGGAAAACAAATTGGCTTCACAGTCATTGATGGTGAAGACCTTGAGTATCCCACTGGGTCAGTGGTAGTCACTGGAACTTGGCTTTGACGATATCCTATCAAAAAATCAAACATTTGGTTGTTTGAAGACTATGAAGTACATCGGAAGATACTTAACTATTCACATTTGGTCCTTGCAATGAATATTAAATTCATCAAATATTGAGGTCAGACATCAAACGCGAATCTATGGAAGGTTCGTGAATCAGATCATGAAACAATTCTTGCTACTATCAAGAATAGAGTTGATCCTTGCGGTTCATTGGATTGAATTTACAAAGGTATGTTCTTCATGAATTTAATTTGAATATTTACTTAAATTATTTTGTTTAAATTTTGTATGATTCAAAATTCTATTTAATTGATTACTAATATGTCTATGTAGGTTAGTGGTGCCAAAAAAGCTTCCACCTTCAAGTGGCTGACACTGTTAGTAGAGAATTTATTATTCTCGAAGCCAAGTGAAGCTAAGAGAAATTAAGTATTAGAAAGGAACAAAAAACATAAATTCTCATTTCACCACCTATATTGTAAAAATATCTTATTAAAATTCTCATTTCACCACCTATATTATTCAGGTGATTGACAATGAACAACCTTACACTGGCTCAGTCTAAATGGAGATGGAGAAAACTTTGAGAGGATTTCATAGAGGGCCCCAACGTGGAGGTCTCGGATCTAAAGAAACGTCTCTAGGTGCCACGGAGTCTAAAAAATCACCTGTTAAAGATATGGCATGTTTGGGTGTCAGGGCTCTTAAGGGACTACGCTCGGACGAGGTAGCCCAAAAGTATGGGGAGCATAGGGAACCAAAACAAAGCCTCCACTAGCATTCACCTGGCCACCCTGATGTGTTGGCGTAGTTGGTTTGGTCCCACAAGATAACATTTTCAAAATACAACATCTAGTAACCTTACACTAACTCAGACTACACTATTTCATCCGTTTACAAACAATATGACAAAGAGAGAACAAAATAGAGATGGATAAAACTACGATAGGATTTCGTAGAGGGCCCTGACATGGAGATATCAGATCTAACGAGATGTCTCTAGGTGCCATTGAGTTCAAGAATCACTCATTGAAGATATAACGTGTTTTGGCCTCAGGGCTCTTAAGGGACTACACCCAAACGAGGTAGCTCGAAAGCACGGGGAGTGTAGGGAACCAAAATGAAGACTCCACTAGTGTTCAGCTGGCCAATCTGATGTGTTGGTGTATTTGGTTTGGTCCCATGAGCTTCCGTTTGTAAACTACAACATCTGGGAGCCCTACGCTGACTTAGACTGTAGTATTTCGCACGTTTACAAACAATACCTAACAACAAAAGAACCGAATGGAGATGGATAACACCGTGAGAGGATTTCATAGAGGGCTCCAATGTGGAGGTCTCAGATATGAAGAGACATCTCTAGATGCCATGGAGTCCAAGAAAACACCCGTCAAAGATATGGTGTGTTTGGGCCTCAGGGCTCTTAAGGGACTACGCCCGGACGAGGTAGCCCTAAAGCACGAGGAGCATAGGGAACCAAAACGAAGACTCCACTAGCGTTCACCAAGAAATCCGGTCACGTGGGCCAATAATTTTTGGTCCCATGAGCTACCATTTACAAAATATAGCATCTGGAGGCCTTACACTGATTCAGACTACACGATTTCGTGCATTTGCAAACAATATGACAACGAGAGAACCAGATGGATATGGATAAAACTGCGAGAGGCTTTCGTAGGGCCCTGACAATTTTTCCATGTTAGTACTAAAGAGCTTCAAAATTTCATTGAATCATAGTGACATTTTCACCTAATTTTTTTTCTTCACGATGTTCATTGTCATCTAAAGTTGAAGACTAAAAATTTATATGGACTTCAGCTTCTTTTTGGGCACAAATAACCTTTTGTAATGTCCAAAAATTCAGGATCTTCATTCTCTGTTTGATTGAAGATATTCATTCTTTCAAAATGAATAGTTGGAACATTGGTGGTCTACCTAAAAAAACTAAGTTCATAGTCTACATAGTTGCATCCTGTGGAAAAATCATTGAACATTGGTGGTTTCCTCCACCCTTGCTTTCAGGATACCTCGTCCGAGCGTAGTCCCTTAAGAGCCCTGAGGCCGAAACATGCTATATCTTCGATGGGTGATTTCTTAGACTTCGTGGCACCTAGAGACGTCTCATCAGATCTGAAACCTCCATGTTGAAACCCTCTATGAAATCCGCTCATGGTTTTATCCATCTCCATTTGGTTCTCTCTCTGTCCTATTGTTTGCAAACGCTCTAAATAGTGTAGTCTGAGTTAGTGTAAGGCTGCTAGATGTTGTATTTTGCAAACGGTAGATTTTGGGACCAAACCATCTGGACCAACACATCCGGATGGCCTGGTAAATGCTAGTGGAGGATTTTTTTGGTTCCCTACGCTACCTTTGCTTTCAGGCTACCTTGTCTGGGAGTAGTTTGTTAAGAGTCCTGAGGCCCAAACACACCATATCTTCGACGGGTGATTTCTCAGACTCTGTGGCACCTAGAGACCTCTTGTAAAATTTAAGAACTCCACATTGGGGTCCTCTATGAAATTTTCTTGTGGTGTTATCCCTATCCATTTGGTTCTCTCGCTGTCCTATTGTTTGCAAACGTGAAAAATACTGCAGTTTGAGTTAGTGTAGGGCTCCCAGATGCTATAGTTTGTAAACGGAAGCTCATGGGACCAAACCAACTATTCCAACACGTTGGGGTTCTAGGTGAACGCTAGTGGAGTTTTTCGTTTTGGTTCCGTACGCTTCCCGTGCTTTCGGGCTACCTCGTTTGAGCGTAGTCCCTCAAGAGCCCTGAGGCTGAAACATGCTATATCTTCGACGGGTGATTTCTCAGACTCCGTGGCACCTAGAGATGTCTCATAAGATCCAAAACCTCCATGTTAAATCCCTCTATGAAATACACTTAATTTTTTCTGCATCTCCATTCGGTTCTCTTACTGTCCTATTGTTTACAAACGCTCCAAATAGTATAGTCTAAGTTAGTGTAAGGCTGCTAGATGCTGTATTTTACAAACAGTAGCTTTTGGGACCAAACCGTATGGGCCAACACGTCCGGATGGCCTGGTGAAAGATATTGGAGGATTTGTTTTAGTTCCCTATGCTACTTGTGCTTTCGGGATACCTCGTCTGAGCATACTCCCTTAAGAGCCATGAGGCCCAAACATGCCATATCTTCGAGGGGTGGTTTCTCAGACTCCGTGGTACCTAGAGACGTCTCATCAGATTTGAGACCTCCATGTTGGGGCCCTCTATGAAAGTCTCTCACGGTTTTCTCCATATCCATTCGGTTCTCTCGCTGTCCTATTGTTTGTAAATGCTTGAAATACTGGAGTCTGAGTCATTGTAGGTTGTCAGACGCTATAGTTTGCAAACGGAAGCTCATGGGACCAAATCAACTACACCAACACGTCGGGGTGGCTTGGTGAATGCTAGTGGAGGATTTTTTTTTGGCTCCCTACGCTACCCATGATTGCAAGCTACCTTATACGGGTGTAGTCCCTTAAGAGCCCTGAATGACTAGATTGGTTTAAGAATGAATTTGATATGGGTATGTCTAAGAACACATGAGAGTTATCAATCGCCTAGTAAATATTTCTTGTTTAGTTCTGGATAGGATTCAGTTGGCCTACGGCTTAGTGACCTTCCATTCATCGATAATTTATGCTATGATAAACCCATGGATGATTTCAAAAGCACCTTCAAAAGGATAGGGGTAGTCATCAAGCCTAGTGAAGGGTGTGATGTGATTTCCAAATAACTTGAAATTCCTACAAATTTAAAGGTAATAACACGAATTGAACAGGATTAGACAATCAAGAATCATTGAGTGTATAAATCAAAATGTCATTGCATTTGGAGACATTCTCAAGCATTAGAGTAATGTATATGGAGAGACATTCTCAAAATATCAATAGATGAAAGGCATCAAATTGTGATGACTCTCGGGTGTTTTAACAGGGGAGAAGACTAAGAAGCATAGAAGAATGAAGTGCATGATAAGATAGGAACCAATACAAAGAGAAGCACAAGTAAGGTAAATACACATATACACATTGATGAATTAAATGAATAATTACTTAGATTAGGTAACTCTTTATATACATACATTATATAAATATTGATTTCCAAAGTTTGATGCATATTATACATTGAAAATGCTAGTACATGTACATCACCAATAAATGAAAAAATAATCCATAATGTCTTAAATATTGTCAAGTGCACATCATATTAGTTTCATGTGAAAATAATCTCAAAAATGTAAGGTCTCATACAAAATTACATATACACATTGATGAATTAAATGAATAATTACTCATATTAGGTAACTCTTTATATACATACATTATATAAATATTGATTTCGAAAGTTTGATGCATTTTATACATTGAAAATTCTAGTACATGTACATCACCAATAAATGAAAAAATAATCCATAATGTCTTAAATATTGTCAAGTGCACATCATATTAGTTTCATGTGAAAATAATCTCATAAATGTAAGGTCTCATACAAAATTATCGAGTTATAAATAGTATTTTAATGTGCATAATAAATACAAAAATGCCCAAATAGGTCATATACCATCAAGTTCAAATGCCATATAGGCATAGATACAATGCCATGCACATAGGAAAACAAAAACAATGTCATGTAAGACATATATATTTCTTACTCATCAAAATCTATCCATCTCTTGGCCTTACTCGAAGAAGGCCCTCCCTTAGACGAAGATGGAGATCCATGAGATGACTTTGGATCATCCAAGCCCATGCTTCGAGTCCTCTTCCGTTGAATACTCACCTGTAGATGAGCCTGTAAATGCAAACAATGTTTTTTTGTGAAAAATTAATTTATATATGTTTTCAACATGTATTTAAGACCATGCTAGAATGAAAATATTTACATAAATACACAAACTTACTGCAAGTTGTCGATCACACCGAATTTACATCTCACACTCAGATGAGTCATCGAGAGTTGTTGCAGTATGAACGGGGGTACGAAGATGATGAGATGGAGGAGTCTGTGCCCTCAAATTCAAAATAGAGGAGGTTGAAGTTCCCTACATACACATAAGATCAGAAAATCTAACATCAGAATTAGCGAAAATAGAACTAAGTACATGTATGTACATAATGACAATATTTTAACTAATTTTATCAATATAGAACTATTTTTTTTTACCCCGCCACGCCTGTGAATCAAATGAACAGGGCTTCTACCTATCGTAGGTAACTCCTGCATATACACAATGAAGGACATTATTAACATAGTTTAATAATTATATAATGAAAGACATTACTAACATGTAATTTAACATAATTTTAATTACACGAGAAATTTAACAAAATTTACGTGTTGTTTGAATACCTCAGTGAGTTGCTGCGTAGATGAAATCGCAGTGGAAACACCTTTATCTACTTGTCACTGAGATGGTGGGGTGTCTAGTGAAATCAACATCTTTATTAAACATGTATATCACGTGAGTTAGATGGACATACAGGAACATACATATATTTGACTTCAAAACTAATACACACACACACATGTATGTGAAAATTTTACATAATTAACATTCCAAATTACCTCTGTGAATGTATGTGTATCCATGGTGCTCACCGCCTATGGTCGGGATGAAGATGCGCCTCCTGCGCACTGTAATATCAATGCATATACATGTACACATACAATTATTTCAAAAAGTTAACATATATAAGTAAATCAAGTACTCCAAATTTTTGTAACACGCATAACAAAACATAACAAATTTATTTGTGAAGGTGATGCCGATGAATGTAATCCAAATGTATCACTCAAAAGGACATCTGACATAGTGACATTATTGTGTGCACCCCTAGCACTAGGTACACCAAAATCAGTATGCATGAAAGTATCATCCTCCTCGGGCCCCAAACATATGCTACCACATGACGAGTAAATATGTGACCTCATGCTAGTACTCCCTGAGGGAATACTTTGTTTACCTCCGTGAGCATCTGGCTTAGAAATCTCCCTCGTATGTCGAACAAGGTTTGCAGATAGCCCGTGAAGCATGTGGAGTGTATCCATCTCTACTGTCTCCTTCACTGCTTGAGGGACAATCTTAGTGTGAGGGGGATTCTGTTCAGGGAATCTACCTTGCTGAATAGGTGCATGTTGTGCACTTGGTTGATCTTGTGCAGATTCTTTTCCTCGACCTTGGATATCTCGGGAATCAAAATAATTTGGGATCGCGTTGAGGATAAAATTGTAATAGAGTTTCCTCAGAAAGTATAGTGGCACCTCGTTGTTATTACAATGTGGAAAATCAAACACCATCCACCATTGGTCCCAAAAACTATTTTTAATCAAATTGTTATTGCACCAATCGATGGGAAACTATTTACATGATAACAAAATAGGAAAACTAGTGTGGGGGTCTGTGAATAAGGCGCATATGAGGGCTTTTGAAATTTCTTTTTTCTTTACATCCACATATGACAATTTTTTTGGAATAATAAACCCTACAACCCTCTCTGTAAGTTGTCTAATGAACAATTTACCCCATTGCCGTGTCAACTTGAACAAGTAATGCCTCTAATGTGTTTGGAAAAGAGGTGTGGTGGGGGTTTGTAGATTGTGAATCCCTCATTGTTTTAATTAAGTCCTCAATTTAAATTTTGTTTTCAACTGTGTGGGCTGCAAAATCTTCTTGACTACCCGAGGGATGTTGAGCAATTTTGGGAGTTTTGGGAGGGATGACAGGAATAACAGGGTTTGGTTGTGGTTGATTACCTCGACCTCTAACTGTAACAATAAAAAATATGTATTCAATTCAGATTTTAATCTATAATTATCATATTTCAAGCAATTTTTAGAAAAGAATTGTGTGTACCTATTCTCTGTGGTGCCATCGTCGATTCAGATCTTCCCAGTGATCCAGAAACGATCCTTTGAGCTTGAGATCTGGCTGAATGAAAAAATTTGAGGGCACGGTTAAGATTTGAAACTCGCGTTTGAGGGAGATAAAATGATAGAGGCTAGGGCCTCTTTTTTTCTTTATAGTAGGTATAACACGTACGCGTTATGCCTCGGTAAAACCTAAAAATTTAAAATGCAATCACATTTTATTTTTTTTGGAGTTTTTGTCCACTTTTTGGCCCCCCAACTTCGTGTACTTACCCCACGTGAAAATGATTTTAAAAATAGTCTTGTTAGTGTAGAATCACAGTACCCCGAATGGCCTGGGTGTGAAGTGGGGCATTTGGTGTGATTCCACAACATGGGACCATCTCTCAAGCTGTGGGACTTGCAAAACTTGAGATGGACCTCTGGAGAAAGCCGATTCTTGCTTCCTAATCTACCTGCCACAAGCTACTCCAGTGCAGGAAGAACCTATTCTATCCTAATCTAACCTTTCCAAGGGGACAAAGAGAGAGGGAGTAGGAGGGCCTACACTAAGTAGTGATACACCAGAAAAGGAAGTGTTTGATCACAAATCAAATTTCCTGAAGTGGAGAGAGGTGAGTAGAGGAGATGGTGGACAAGGTGACACGATGATGGTGATAGGGTGACTGATGACGGTTAGGGTCACCGATAGATCGGTTACTGTGGGAAATCAATAGTTTTGCAAATGAGGCAAAAACTAATGAAAATGAGGTTAACAATTTGTATTTGACTGTGATTTTACAATAAATGGGGGTATGATGATGTCCTAAGAAGTTTGACAAAGAAGTAAGCCAAGGATGTGATGAGATGCTATTTTTGGTACAAATGACCAAAATTAATTTCTTGAAAATTTTACACAGTACATCATCAGTGGTAAACTAATGATGGTCAAGAAGTAAAGCCGATGACGGAGCTATGGGATGAGGATTAGACTCTGCATACTACACTAAGGAAGAATTTTAAAGGGGGGTATAGGATGAAAGAACAATTTGATTTTGTGAATATGCCCCTTCATATGGAATATCAACCTAGGAAGACTTGAGTATGATAGATAATGGACCCTGACATACTCGGAAATTTGGAATCAAAATACACCTAAGATATGTATGGCATCCTGCTGTGAAAGCTCAACTAAAATGAATCAATGTGACCTTGCAACTCAAAACACAATCTTTTGAATCTAGTTCCCTATGAAATCGACTTGGCATGCTAAGGAAGAAGTGAATTTCGATAGTTTTAGCTTATGCTATTTTTATACTGACTTGTTGAACAGAATAAGATTCTGCATTAATGGCCTGGAAAGAGGGTATCCCATTGAAGAGGCTACTAGATCCTATTAAGGATGGTTTCAATTTATGTTTCCATGGCATAGAGGGAGTCGAGTCCTTTCTCTGAGTTAAAGTGTTCTCCTGACATATAAACCATTTGGACTGCCTACTGTCAATCCTCTGATCATGTGATCATTAACAAATTCTTCCAGGTTAAGGACTTAATTGTTTAAGAAGATGTGTAAATTTAGGGTCCATTTGTGCAGCCTTGTGGATCTTGAGAGAGATATGAGAAAGTTCCTTATGCTTTTAACAATGTGCCAGATTGACACGTCAGTGGCATCAGCTAGATCCTCGGACTTCCAGAGTAGGTTTCCCTCAGTTTTAATATGTTAGCGGAGGCACTGTGCCAAAAATGAGACAGTATGAAATGCTTAATGCATGTTTGAAAACTACCACTAGATTTCGAAATGTGATAGTTGCGATGGTCGAGAGAAAAAGAGGCTTCAATAGGCTCTTGTAAGGATCAATGGCCACTCTTCACTTAATCGGGCCTTAAACACGTGGCAAGAAAAGGAACTCGTTTAGGATTTGCCTTTTAGTTCCAAAAATATAAATGTACACTAATACAACATAGAAGAAAGAGAAGATTTCCAGGAAGAGAATTCTCTATACTTAAATTCTATTTTGAAAAAGAAATAAACATACAATGGTCTCCCTAAGGCTGAACTTAGAATGCAAGACGACCCCACGTGGGTCCCATTTGGGTCGTGCCAAAATGTTTCATCGGATTTACCTTATGAAAATTAATGCCAAATAGATACTTGGTACCTTCCAGGCCAAGGAGGAATACATGTTTGTGATGTTGGTTGAAGGTTGTGCACACATTTTGATTTCCTAATCGACAGTTGATTACGAGAGCTTGGCCCTTGTTGGCTAGAGGAACTACCAATAAATGTAAAACAATACCAGCCTTGGATAGTTGTATAAACCAAACACATGAGTGGACTTGCCTAGCCGACACACTAGATAGTTAGAAAGTTTTATAGCCTTCCTAAACAAGATGTCAATCCAATTTTGACTATAAATGTATTAATGTTGACTCTGCCAAAATATGGGCATGAAATAACAATCTTATGGTGGAATTTAAACTCATTTGAGCCTGCCCTATCTCGTATTCAAAATAATAAAAAAGGTAAGCGTAAAAGGTGATTGAGGTAAAAATGGTAGCTTCAGGTGACTTTGCTGGTGTTAGCCAATTGTGGGGCTCATAGTATATCGCTCATAAAGCCTGAAGACTTTGAGCCTTAAATCACCTTCTTCCTTTTTTGTGTTTTGGATTCTGTTGAAAAGTGGGTATTAGATTCTTTGGACACCTGAGTTTATCCATTGTCTAAGTCCACATATAACCTGAATATCGGTATGTGTGAACCGTATGCCAATTCAGACTGAATGACTGAACCATCTATTGGATAACCGGCGTCGATAGGGGAAATTTTAATAAAAGCACTTAAAACTTGTTAGGTCTTCAAACTCTTTTGTGATGTTAAACCAGAGGTTGGAACCTGGTGCTCCTTGAGGTCGTAAAATGGCCTATCTAGGATCATTAGATGACTATGAAGAGGGTGAAGCTCGCAGATCTGAATCGTCCCCTTCAGATTATCTTTATAGGTGATAGGTCTTGTAGGAGGACGGACTATACCGACATGGAGAATTTGGGATAACAAGTCTACTGAATCTCCAATATATGAAATCCTACTATAATAAAACTATGCAACTTAACACTGAAGAGATTTTAGGTACTTACCTGAAGAGCTAGGTCAAATATGGAGAATGCAGGTACACTTGAGAGTGGTGACTGGCTATCCTTTCCTATGGAGTCCAGAAGAGACATTGTTTTATTTCTGTGGCAGTCTCAAGTGGACCTCCATGCTTCTCTGTAGTGATTCCTAATATGATCAAAAATCGATTATTACAAGATGCTCTTGAATGCATCAGATGGTTGATTGGTCCAAGTGACTAAGAAGCCTTGTTTTCGAATAAGGGCTTGGTTGTCATGCTTCAAAAATTTCAATTTCCATGCTAGTTATTTTGGCCATTCTAGAGCTAATAAAACACCCTTTAGGAGAGTTTAGGAAATATCTTAAGCATTAAGAGGTGATGTTGGGGAATATTTGAAGTGTTGAAGAAAATTTAGGAAAATTTAGGAAATGCTTTATAATTTAAGGACTATTTTCTCGGCAACGAGTTTTTTAAGGGTAGGGAACAAACACTCTAATTTTCACACATCTAACACTCATACAAATGTCAGTAGATAATCCAAAGGGACCCAAAAACTAAATAATGACTATGTATTTATTTCAAAAATAGAAATCAATTTTAGAATTTAAACTCTAAAAGCGTTAGGTTGAATGCTGAAATCCTAAAATTTACCTATGTACTAACTAGATTAGATTGTAAAAAACCATCTCCTAAACAATGACTCATGGAGCTGTGAGACTTGTTCCATAAGGTGCAAAGTGACCCTAATTTCTTATATTCAGAAAATAAATTTAAATTATAAACATTTATTTTTGTAAATAAAATATTACCACAAACACATATAATGCATATACTTTAAGGAATGCAAACAAATTATAACACGCTCTCGTTCCCTAAAATTATGCCTCCAAACCAAGATTTTACAAGATTGGAATTGCTTTGGTTTCCCAAACCTGTGCCTTGGACCTGTAACAACATAGAAATTTGCGTGTTTTTGAAAAAATATGTAAAAACTCACCTTCCACCATGATAAATCCTACAAAAATATTTTCTATCTTTCTTAAAACAAATCCTACAACGTCAAGAAAACTATGCTTTTTCTATATATATACTTTTTATATTTTTTGACTATTATTAGTTTTCCATTTATATTTATTTCAAACTATTTCTTTTATACCTCTACCTTTGGGGATTATAAACGCTTATATTTTTTCATGTATCTTTTGATTCACTCATCGAAATTGAATACAAATTATACATTCACAAACTAGGACTAATTCTACACATATTAAAAAAAAAATTCTAATTTTTGATATTTTTTGAGGTAGTTAGGCGGGCACAGTCAGCTATCCCTTGCTTTTAAAATTTAAAATCTCTGTACTTGTAAAAACATAAAAATTTAAATACGCACTAAAAAATTCTAAAATAAGTTATATCACAAACTAGATGCTCTTACATATCTTTCTACCAAAGGGTTTTCAAAAATACTAAATAGTGCTCAAAAAATGGGGGGGGGGGGACACGAACGACTGTCTACTATGTTTTTTTAACAAAAACAGAAGCACCTATTGGTATTTTATATATGTAACCCAGTTACACTTAACAATTTTTTTAAAAAATAGTAGCTTATAAATTAGACTCAAAATGCTACGATTTATATTCTTATAACTGTTGGTGTGTGTGACTGTCCAGTCATCGTCCACATCACCTAGGTGAGTCATCTCGCCTTGCGAGAGTCATAGGTCTTAGGAAGTCAAATGACAAGTGTCAGATTTTGTCATAGAATTTGACATTGTCATTTGCGTCAATGCGTCATAGGAGTTACATTCCTTATTTGGAATTATAACTCCTCTTCTAGTGGCGTCATATGCGTCAATCAACGTCATATGCGTCAGTGGCGTCATTGAGTTCTTTCCTTTTTAGGCATGGGGGTTACACAGCACCCCTATTTGTACTTCCTATTTTTCGATCTATGAGTATGAGAAGACCCATTCTTCTTACTTGCAATCTTCTTTCCATTGTTTCGAATCTTGCGTATTGTGTTGGCTTGACGTTACCATTGGAGTGCAACTTCGTTGTGGTGCATCACTTTTCGACATCGATTCTCGCAAATCCCTCTTTCATGGTACCAGAGATGGTTTCGGTAAATGTATACTCTTCGTTTCTCAGTTGTTTATTACTTCTGGTTTCTTCTCATTTCCTCGTGTGCAAGTTTTTTTCGATTATCATTTTGAAATTATTTCTCACCTCATATTGAGGTTTCAGCAGTTGCAATTAAGGTATTTGGTTGGTTTGTTTATCAGCTGAGTTCATATTTGTATATTTCTAGATCTTTGTGGCTGTTGTTTCTGGGTTATTTCTTGCTGGTTGTGTTCAGATTCAACTGCAGGGTAAAAGAAGAGCTCGTTTTTTGGCGTGGACCTGTGATTACTGGTTGGGATCGTTGTTTTTTCTTCACCGGTGTATACTTAGACTATTCCGAGCTTCTTCCCCATCGCTGTGGTTCCTTGCTGTCTCAAAATGTTTTTTGCAAACCTCTCACATTTTTTGCAAAACCTCTCACGTTTTTGCCTTATCTCTCACATTTTTTGCAAAGCTACTCATGTTTTTCCTCTGTTCTGAGCATTTTCAACTGTTCCAGACGTTTTTTTGGGCCTTTCTGACTGTTTTCTCCCTTCTAGGTGTTTTTTTACCTGTCCTCAGGCGTTTTTCTCCCCTGGCTGCGTTTTCTCCTTTGTTCCAGGTGTTTAAACCTGTTCCAGGTGTTTTTCTATCACCTGGCTACATTTTCAACTGTTCCAGGCATTTTTTTAACCGTCATAAGTCATTTTTTCTCCTTTCCTATGTTTTTGCACGCTGTTCTGGCGTTTTTGGACTATTGAGGCATTTTTTTAGATTGGTAAGGCATTTTTTCCTTCAGCTGGCATTTTTTGGATTGTTTTGGCATTTACTGACAGTGGACAGTCACTACATTATCTATTTTTACCTGCCTTTCATCCCCACGTGGCTTTCTCAGTCCGCTGCCAGGTAATATCTCTCTAAAATACATTTTTTATTCACTTTTCTTAAAAAAACGTGGTTGCATTCTTTTTATCTTACCACTCTTCTAAAAAACGTGTTGTTTCATTATTTTTAAAAGGTATAAGGTAAAAACATTACATTTTATTGGCATTGTAAGTTTTTTGGCTTGTTTTATTAACCTTTCGTCGAGTACCGAAGACGAAGGGTGAGGTCCGGGATTGGCAAGTGGCTAATCCCCCCTCGCAATACAAACAAACCCTATCTCAAATTTCTATGCCATTTCCAACGAGCATACATACGACACCTTTTGCATGCGTTTAGGGCACTTTTTTAATCCATTTGCAGGCTTATTGGCTTTTTCCTCATCAGTTGCGGGAATTGGTTTTTGCTATAACTTTTGACTCGTTGCTCGGTTTTGAGCACTTCTTTAGTCAAAATTACATGTTTTTTCGCACTCTAGATGATGGGATCATTATTTTTGTAAATGCACTAATTTTATAAAGTGCCGCATTCTGGGGGTGTCTTTGCATTGCTTAATTCAGCTCATTTTTTCTTGAGATTTGTATTCCTTTTTTGTAGACTTGTGAGCTCGTCCGCCACATTCTTACAACAAAGGGATTCTTTTGTGCGATGTGAGACGTTGTTTCTCACAAAGCTCATTCTTCCCCCTCTTGCTTCTCTCTTTCTGTGCTTGCTTGTAGTGTTGATCTGTTGTGCCCTACGAACCTTGATTGTTGTCTCCACCATTGCACGTTATTACGCTAATTGCAAGGTGAGTGACAAACTGGTTCTCGGAACACAGTCGCATCTGGTTATAATCAACGCACTAAATTATAAAGTGCCAAACTCGGGGGGGTGTAATTTTGTTTTGGGGTGGTTGTTTCCTTTCTCTCTCCTTCCTTTTGCATTCCTTGGTTCTATCTCTTCATTATGGATATCTCTAAAGTACCAATGCTCACACCTTTTAATTTCTTCGAATGGAAATCTAAAATTATATTGGTTTTGTGAAGTAAAGGGTTATACCGAGTTACCATGGGGTTAGAGGCCGAACCTACTGATGAACCCGAAAAATCTAAATGGTTCAACCATTGTGATGAAGCCTTAGGTCTTATCTGTATGTCTGTCTCTTCTGACTTGCTCTTCCACATCAAAACTTCCTCAGCATCGGATCAAGCGTGGAAAACGCTCGATGATATGTTTGGGAAGCAAGATGACATGAAAGCGCATGAGTTGGAGAACGAACTACTAGGGTTAAACCCTAGTGACTTTGAAAACCTACAGGTCTTCTTCTCAAAATTTGTCTGCACTAGAATGCTTCTAAAGGAATGTAAAGTGGATAAGAAAGACTCTCAATTGATCTTGTCGATTTTTTCTAAGTTAGGTCCTGAATACTCTGTTTTCGTTTCAACTTTTCACGCCACAAAAGCCGCCTTGGGTAGTACTTGGACTATGCCCTCCTTTGACAATTTTTCATCCCAACTCATTTGAGAACAGGACAAACTCATTCAAATGGGGACTCTAAAATCCAAGTCACATGCCCTTGTGGCGAATAAGGGCAAGAAAAATGAAAAGAAGAAAGAAACTAAGGACCAACCTAAGAAAGAAACCAAGACCAACCAACCCCCAGTTAAGCCCATCACTCATACTTCGACTTCTGAGCCTAAAGCAAAGAAGGAAAAGTATAAATGCTCATATTGTAAGAATACTAGCCATGACGAGCAACATTGTTTTCGGAAACAAATTGATCACTTAACTCATTTACTTGAGAAGAATAAAATAAGTGTTATTGAATCCGTTAAACAAAATGCTCAGAAAGGTGATTCTTCTAATGTAAAGGAGACTAAAAATGAAAAGAAGAAAGGTAAGGCCCTCGTAGCCAGATCAGCTCCATCATCAACTTGGATTATCGATTATGGTGCCTCGCACCACATGGCTTCTTCAGAGGTTGAATTCTCTAGCATTGAACCATGTGGCATGTCCCAAATCATGTTGGGTGATGACACTCATGTGTTGGTTTCCGGTAGTGGATCGGTAGAGATTGAAGGTGGAACATTTAACCAAGTGTTGAGTGTTCCCAATCTCTCTACCAATATCCTATCAGTTTACCAAATCACCCACCTTGGTGAAGGAATGCGAGTGGAATTTGGTCCTAACTCGGTGATTATTCGTGAGCTTAACTCTGACTGCACTGTGGCTGAGGGAAAGGTAGATCACTGTTCACGGTTGTATACCTTTTCCCACTTCTCTTCTGATTTGACACCCAATGCCTTGCTCACTCATGCAAATGAGGTTAGCAAGTTATGACATGAGCATTTTGGGCATCTAAATTATTGTTACCTTGAACAATTGAGCCAAAATGAAATGGTCAATGGGCTACCACGAGTTAAGTTTTCTAAGGGTCTTTGTGAGGGTTGTACCCTTGGAAAACACCCTGAAAAAAGGTTTGACAAGGGAAAATCCTAGAGAGCTACTCATCCCTTGGATCTTGTTCATAGTGACGTTTCTGGCCCTTTTCCATCTCCTTCTTTTACTAGAGCTCTATATATACTAACCTTCATTGATGAATTTTCGCGTTATACTTGGGTATATTTTCTTAAGCTTAAGTCTGAAGTTTTTGAGCATTTTCAAAACTTTAAGGCTCTTGTTGAGAAACAAGTGGAACGATCTATCAAGGTTCTTTGAACCGACAATGGAGGTGAGTATGTGAGCAACAGGTTTGAGGATTTCTGCACTTCTAAGGGGATTGCCTTGCAGCGTACAATTGCTTATAGCCCTTCCCAAAATGGAGTTGCAGAAAGAAAGAACCGAACTTTAAAGGAGATGGCTACTTGTATGGTTCACTCGAAATCTCTTCCTCCACAATATTGGGCTGAAGTAGTGAATTGTGCTTGTTATATTCAGAACCGTGTCCCACACAAGGCAGTAAGAGGGATGACACCCTTTGAAGCCTGGTTTGGACACAATCCTGATGTTGATCACTTTCGAGTCTTCGGATCCAAGGCTATGGCTCAGATTCCCAAAAAGAAACGCAAGGCATTGGATCAACAATCCAAACCTTGTATCTTTGTCGGGTATCCTAATGGCGTGAAGGGATATCGATTGTTGAACCCTACCACCCATGAGCTTTATATTGAGAGGAGTGTGAAGTTTGATGAGTCATCCTTGACTTCAACTTCCACTGAGGTCCTTTTGCCCACTGATTCAGATTCTGACTCTTCAGATGATGATGTTGTTGAGTGAGTTCCACCTCTCCCTGCTCCTCCCGATCCTCAAACTTCTGAGTCTTCTGATTCTGACAGTAGTGATGATGAGGACTATGTCCCTTCTCACTCAAGTGAAGAATCTTCCGACTCGGAGCCTGAGCCGTCAGGACCTCTTTGGGCTAGGAAAACTTTACAGAGTGTTGGAGATTTAGTTGGAGATCCAATGGATGAGAGACGTACTCACTCAGACTTCACTGGACCTCACTCCTTCGCCTCTGCTTCTGATCCACCATCCTTCCACGAAGCTTCTGGGATTCTTGAGTGGGATTCTACCATGGATGAGGAGTATTCCTCACTCATAAAGAATGACACTTGGGATCTTACCCTTCTTCCGAAAGGAAGAAAAATCGTTCGGTGTAGGTGGGTATATTGAACAAAGTATGGAGCTGATGGAAAATTTGAGAAGTATAAAGCGTGACTTGTAGCTAAGGGTTTCTCCCATGTAGCTGGGGTTGATTACTCAGAAACCTTTGCTCTGGTTGTGAAGATGACTTCCATTCGACTAACCCTTGCCATCGCTGCCGCTAACAGATGGGAAGCCCACCAGATGGACGTTAAGAGTGCCTTCCTTCATGGGGACCTAGAGGAGGAGATCTATATGGAACAACCTTCGGGTTATGTCCATGATCCATCCCTCGTTTGCAAATTAAAGAAGTCTCTCTACGGCCTTAAACAAGCCCCTCGGGCTTGGTATGCCAAGATGGACTCCTTTTTACTTGCATCAGGGTTCACTCCGTGTCACTCTAACCCAAATGTGTATATTCTACGACAGGATGACTCCATGCCTATTCTTGTTCTCTATGTTGATGACTTGTTGATCACCGGTAGCTCTTCCTCTATCATTGATTCTGTGAAGATCTCCTTGGCCAACAAGTTCTCCATGTCTGACTTAGGATTGCTTCATTACTTTCTTGGGATCTAGATTTCACAATCTGACTCAGGAATTATGATCTCGCAGCCTAAGTACTCTCTTGATTTTCTTGCTCGGTTTCACATGTCCGACTGCAAGTCCTCACCTACTCCTTTTCTTTCCGGGATTAAGTTGGTTTCTGATTGCTCTTCCCCTTTGGTTGACGGTACCCTTTATCGATAGTTGGTGGGAAGCTTGATCTACCTTACTCACACTCGGCTAGATCTATCGTATGCCATCGGGATCGTGTCCAGATTTATGCAGGAGCCTCATGAGCTGCACTCAAAAGCAGCAAAGCGGATCCTTCACTATGTTCGTGGCACTCACATAGATGGTATTCATTACTTAGGAGGGACTGAGATTGACTTGGTTGGATTTACAGAATCAGATTGGGCCAATGATCTAGATCATCAGAAGTCTACCTCAGGCTACAGTTTCATTCTTGGTTCAGGTCCTGTCAGTTGGTCCAGCAAGAAACAGAACGCCATTGCCATATCATTGACAGAAGTAGAATACAGAGGAGTAGTTAACGCTGCCACAGAAGCTGTTTGGTTACAGGGTATTATGACAGAGTTTGGCATCCACTTTCGGCGGCCTACCATTATCTACTGTGACAACATGAGCACTATCTCGATTTATAGAAATCCAGTTCAGCATCAGTGGACGAAGCACATTGAGATTCATATGCACTTCATACGGGAGCTGATACATGAAAACATCATCGACATACAGTATGTTCAGACAGCTAATCAGGGTGCAGAAATTTTCACCAAACCCTTCACTGAGGTGAAGTTTCTTCACTTGCGGTCTCTTCTTGGGGTGAGGTCTGTTGTAGCCACCCATCTTCTTCGGGCTATATAGTCCTCCTTCTTGTCCTCTTCTTCTTTCCAGAAAGATGTTGTTTGTACATGGGCACCTTATCAGGCCTTTAGTTGCTGGGGCCCATTAACACATCTTTCATAGTTGTCTAGGGGAGTCTTCTTTTTCTGTTCTGGCTTACCTTGACCTCTTCCTCGGCTTAGATGAAGGGGGGTGTTGGTGTGTGTGACTGTCCAGTCATCGTCCACATCACCTAGGTGAGTCATCTCACCTTGCGAGAGTCATAGGTCTTAGGAAGTCAAATGACAAGTGTCAGATTCCGTCATAGAATTTGACATTGTCATTTGCGTCAATGCGTCATAGGAGTTACATTCCTTATTTGGAATTGTAACTCCTCTTCTCATGGCGTCATATGCGCCAGTCAACGTCATATGTGTCAATGGTGTCGTTGAGTTCTTTCCTGTTTAGGCATGGGGGTTACACAGCACCCCTATTTGTACTTCCTATTTTTTGATCTATGAGTATGAGCAGACACATTCTTCTTACTTGCAATTTTCTTTCCATTGTTTTGAATCTTTCGTATTGTGTTGGCTTGACGTTACCATCGGAGTGCAACTTCGTTGTGGTGCATCGCTTTTCAACATCGGTTCTCGTGAATCCCTCTTTCAATAACATCTTCCAATTTTGAGTTTAACTATTTCAAATAACTCATAGAAGTTGAAGATTTTTATTTTTCAGAAAAAAATAGTGTCCACTTAAGACCCTCCTTTGGCCCCCCATTTCGAGGCACTTACCCTAATATATTTTTTTAAACCCCATTTTGGTGTACAAAGCATATGCTCATGCCTCAAAATTTAAATTCCCCCATTTTAATGGAACGTTTGATCAACAATGATGTTACCCTTTATTTTTATTTGTTTTAAGATCATATTCGGAAATTTAGTCATTTTGGCATCATTTATAACAATTGTTTCAAAGATTTTGTCTCACTTATTCTTTTTTTATTACATATACATTGGTTGTTTTAGTCTCATATTAGCATCATTTTTAGATTAGTCACGATTCATAAAACATTGGATTATCACTTAGGGATTCAAGACTATAAGGAGTGTGACCCCGCATTAAAAACATCATTAATTTGTTGCTCTTAGCACTAACATATAGGCCTTTTTTACCACAATTATTCCACAATTTTGAATAATTATGGAATTTCTATGACAATGTAATTTATTGATTTTAGGTATTTTGGATGCTCTACAATTTACACAAAGTAATAATATTTTGTAGAAAACTCACATATTTAAACCTTCCTCATAGAAAATACAAAATTTTCTAAAAATAAAAATAAAATAATTGTGGCATCTCTATGACATTTTAATTTATTGATTTTTAGGTATTGTGGATGCTCTACAATTTACACACAATAATCATATTTTGTAGAGAATTCACATATTCAACACTTTCTCATAGAAAATCCACAGTTTTTTTTAAAAACACAATTAAAATGTATCATAAAATGTAGGTTACCAAAATAAGTTATGAGATATTTTTAAAAGACTAATATAAATCCATATTGATATTGAAATTCTATAAAAAAAACACTAAAAATACAGTATTATGAATATTAACAATGGAAGGGAATGGAGAGGAGCTTTTGAATCTGTTTGAGAGGGAAAGTGATGGTAGGGAAATCCCGCCCAGATCAAAGGATCAGTTGGGAAATCTTGAGGAAGGATAGATAGATGGGCACGATGATCAAGTGGTTAGGAGCACTCCCGCAAAATATCTAGATTCATGGTCGAATAAAGTTAGAAATGGTGGATCAACCTTGAAAACCCAAAATTTATTTCTCCAAGCAGTTAAGGAGGTTTCTGGAAGCACTCTAGAAATCCATGACTTGCTTATGAAACACACTACTGAAAAGTTAAACAAATCGCTAGTGGGGAAGCTGGTAGGTGGGAGACCCAATATCGATGCTATTAGAAGATGGGATAAACTGAAGTGGATCCCATTATGTCACTTAGAGGTAAGTGCTATTTCTAATGGTTTTTTCCTTTTTATATTTAATACCCAAGAGGATATGCAGAAGGTTCTGAAAGAAGGACCTTGGTTTTGGGGAAAATCTGGTTGGTATCTTAGGAAGTGGGAACCTACTTTCAACTAGGAAAAGGAAAATTTGAACCAATTTCCTGTTTGGATAGGCCTTCCTAACCTTCCTTTTGAATTTTGGTATGAATAAATTGTCAAAGGCATAGTGAACTCCCTGGGTTCTTTGGTCATAATTGATAATGCTACTAGGCAAATGACTAGACTTATCTGTGCTCATTTTTGTATTTATACAGTTGCAGATAAGGATATTCCCAATAGTATCAAACTAAAGTCACGTCTATGGATTTGGGGGAAAAAGATTCAAATGGAAATCTCCCTTGCAAAATGCTCCAAGTGCAATGGCTGGGGTCATTCTTCCCAGAACTGTAAGTTCAAGGTATCTAAAATATATATTCTTCTGCAAAGAATTGAAGGTAAAGGGGAAAAAGGGAAAGGCCTAATGCAAAGTGCGGCTGATCACAGGAAATATTTTTCAAAAGAATCTGAAAAAGTCTCTACTCCTTTGAGAATAAAGGAAAAGTGGTAAACTAAACTCCAATTAAATCTGCCATGGAAATGGAGGAGGATGGTTTAACCCTAGTGGTCAACAGAAGGAAATCAAAATTTCTATCCTGGTTGGATTCTAAGGTAGGAGAAAAAATGTAAGAACCTATTAAGGATTTCATTAAGGGTAGGAAGATAGAGCTTTATTCCTCAAGAGAGAATGAGGACTCTCTTAAGGAACCAACTAAGATTGAACAAAAGTTAAAGGAAGATGGGAAGCTGGGGGACTTTGGGTTGGAGGAAACTGTTAAGGAACAAAGTAACGGGGAACAAACTATGGGGTAGAAGGTAAGTCAGGATTCCCATGTGGGTGAGGGGTTAATAGGGAGAAATTCTTGTAACCTTTCCATGGAAGAAACAATGAATATTAACATGTCCCCAATCAAGACGATGAAAGAGAAGAAAGAAAAAATTACGCCGGGAAACAAAGGAATTTCTAGGGAAAAACCCCCTCAGGAAAATGAAAAGCAGATTCAAAAGGAAAAAAAGGGGGAATCCTCAATATCCTCTCCTAAATCTCAGGAGATTGAGAATCCTATAAATGTGGAAGTTGTTAGTAGTAAGCAAGGCAAACCTAGCAAATTTGAATCAAGGAAAAAAAAATACCCAAAAGGATATATATTCAGGGAAACATATGTCTTTAAGAAAAATAAACCAAATCTACGGAAATGAATTGCATCTCATGGAATGGTAGAGGGATCAATAACCCTGTGAAATGGAGGATTCTCAAAGACACGATTAAAAGATAGAAAATTGATGTGTTAGCTGTTCAAGAAACTAAAATGAAAGACAACCTTTTTTTAAGTTCTTGCAAGTCTTTATGGAATAATTCTAAAGTTTTTTCTGTTAGTTTGAAAGGAGCCTTTGGAGGTTTAGTTGTGGTGTGGAATTCGGCCCGCTATGAAGGAACTCTTTTGGTCAAAAGATATTATCATTTGGTGGTGATGATGAGAGATCTTGAAAACAGAAATATATGGGTTTTATCTAACATTTATGCTCCTACCCTTCATAAAGAAAGGAAAACTCTTTGGCATCACCTTCTTTTGTTTAATCATTCCATTAAAGGTTTAGGATGGATTGTCATGGGGGATTTCAATACCCCTCAGACTTTGGGGGAAAAAAAGGAGGATATAAGGAGTTTACAGTAGGCATGAAGGATTTTAATGATTTTATTACTTCTTCACAACTCCATGATATTGATCTTAAAGCAACAATTTCACTTGGTCTAATAGAAGAGTTGGAACCCAACATATTCAAGTAATATTAGACATGGTTTTAGTCTCAGAGGAGTGGTTAATCTAGGATATCTCTCTTTTATCTCTTCCTCGGATAGGGTCTGATGATAACCCTATTCTCTTACAAATCAAGAGTCCATATAGAAGAAGAACACCCTTCCGTTTTGAGAAGATGTGGCTCCAGAATGAGGAACTATATTCCCTCATTAATGACCGGTGGAAAATGAAGGTTAAAGGAACAACAATTTATAGACTTTCTAAAAAACTCCAGATTGTTAAAGGTCACCTCAAAGCCCAGAATAAAAAAGTCTTTGGAAATATTTTTAAGAAGAAAATGGAAATCAAAGCTGAAATGAAAAATGTTCAAAGAAAGATAGAGAGTTGGGATTCTAAGATGGATATAGAGGACCATGAAAAGGAATGGTCCCTTCTGGTAGAATACCACAACATACTGGGCAAATAGGAAATCTTCTAGAGACAAAAATCTTGAATTACTTGGCTAATGGAAGGGGATAAAAATACAATATTATTTCACTTGTCTAATTTAAAATGTAGAAATTTCAATAGAATTAATACAATTAGAAATGAAGAGGGTGTTATGGTGGAAGAAAAAGAAGAAATAAGTGAAGAGGTTATTTCCTTTTTCCGTAACTTGCTGACTAATAATTGTGATCCAAATTTGATTAAAGAGCAAGAATTTTTAAAGTGCATTCCTCTGTTGGTTTCAGAGGAAGATAATTTTATGCTTTTAGCGATCCCATCAATGGAGGAAGTGGAATTCAATATCAAACACCTCAATCCTGACAAGGCTCCTGGGCTAGATGGCTTCCAAGACATCTTCTTTCAACACTTCTGGGACATAATGAAAAAAGATGTCTTTGAGGCTGTGAAGGAAATTTTCAGATAGAAAGTTATAATAAAAGACATGAACTATACCTTTCTATCTATGATCGCAAAATGTGGTAATGCCATAGAATTAAAATATTTTAGACCTATAAGTCTCTGCGATATGTCCTATAAAATCTACACAAAAATTATGGCTCTACGTCTGTAGTTGGTACTTCCCTCTATCATTTCAGAACAACAAGGGGGTTTTGTCATTGGTCACCAAATCTAGGATGGGATCATTATAATAAAAAGGACTATTCACTTGGCTAAGCTTAGCAAGAAGGATACTTTGTTTTTAAAACTGGATATGGCCAAAGCTTATGACAGGGTCTCATGGTGTTTTCTTGATAAAATCCTTGACAGGTTTTGTTTTGATATATCCTTTAGGAATCTGGTTAAGGCATGTATCTCTAATGTCTGGTTTTATATTCTCATTAATGGTTCCCCCTTTGGTTTTTTTCCTAGATCTTAAGGCCTGAGGCAAGGGGATCCCATTTCCCCTTTCCTCTTTATGATTTTGGTGGAATCTTTAAGTAGAAGATTAAATGTTGAAACTAAAAATGGATGTCTCAAAGGGATTTCCCCAGCAAGGGAGATGGAAAAAATATCACACCATCATTTTTTTACAACACTTTCTTGGTGGGGGAATCTTCTGTCCCCGAAGCTAAGAAAATAAAATCTCTCCTAGATGACTATATGGAAGTTTCGGGACAGATGGTAAACTTTAGAAAAATATCTCTCTTCTTCCTTAACACCATGGACAGTCGCTGTAAGAAGATAGCTGAAATTTTGGAATGTGACTATAAATTTTTCCCTACCTTTTATTTAGGAATCCATCTTGGGGACAAGATACCTTCTTGTTTGGATTGGAATTTCTTAATCGAAAGGTTTTAAAGCAAACTTGCTGGATGGAAATCTAATGTGTTATCCCAGGCTAGAAAGATTACTCTTCTCGTGAGTTCTCTTCAGAGTCTCCCGGTGTATGCCATGTCCCTCTATCAACTTCTTGGAGGTGTTGGGGAAAAATTGGAAAAAATCCAAAAACATTTCTTATGGAGTGGCATTGAAAGCAAAAAAAGAATCCCTCTGCTGGCCTGGGACAGAGTTTGTAAACCTAAAAAGCTTGGGGGACTTGGTCTTAGAGACTAGACTAAAATGAATAAAGCCCTTCTTGCAAAAATTGGATGGAGGTTAACTAAAGAAAATAGAGTTTGGACCAAAATTCTAAAGAAAAAATATTGGATGGATGTTAATGACAATAGATGTATTTTTAAACAGGCATCCTTCAATGGTCCATGCATATGGAAAGCTATTAACTGGGAAAAAGAAATTGTGGCTAGGGGCAGTAGGTGGAAAATAGGAAAAGAAAATGAGATAAGCTTCTGGAAAGATAAATGGGCTTGGAATTTTGTCCTTAAATACCAATTCCCCCAAATTACTAGTCAGCTCAAAGATAAATATGGGGAAAAAATCAATAACTATATGGCTAAGGAAGACAACTTTCAGACATGGAAATTAATGGAATTGGACAGATAGAAACCAAATGAACACTTGAGCAAGCTCAATGATTTTCTAAAAAATCATGTTTCTTCTAACAACAAGGACCAAGATAGAATAGTCTGAGACAAAGAACAAAGTGGTAATTTCTCTGCCAAATCAGCCTATTCCCTTTTTTAAGGGAGAAACTAGAGAAAATGATTTAAATGTTGGTAAGATATGGAACAAGAACATAAATCCTAAGGTTAATGTTTTCAGTTGGCTTTCAGTAATAAATAAAATTATCACTGTTGATAATCTTGCTAAAAGAGGATTCCAAATGGCTAATATATGTGTTCTTTGTGAAGTGAATATGAAAACTGTAAATCATCTTCTCCTAGAATGTCCTTTTGCCCATCTAATGCTTTCTTCTATCCTGGGTTGCTTCTTGGTTTACTGGGTAACTCCTAAAGAGATCATGGATGCCTGGAATCAATGGAGCTATCCTTTATTTAGTTGAGGGCTTAAAAACCTCTGGGTCATGAGTTTGGGTCACCTCTGGTGGGAATTATGGAAAGAAAGAAACATAAGGATTTTAAAAAATAAGAAACTTCCCTCTAGGTTGACTATAAACAAACTCCTACAGGTTGTTAGAAACATTTTTTCTATCCTAAGGAAAAATGAAATGGAAATTCTTGACAATGAACAACACTTCTTTAAGAATTGTAACATTATAGGTGACCCCAGATGCAAAATAAGTAATTCTCGTATGGATATTAAGTGGAATTCACCCAAGGAAGGTTTTTTTAAACTCAAATTTGATGGGGCAGCGAAAGGTAATCCTGGGAAAGGAGGGGGTGGAGGAAGATTTCTTCTTGACTACTTCTTCGACCTAGGCTTCCAATATAACAATGTTGCTGAGGCAACTGTGATGTTTTGTGGGATGAAGTTAGCCAAAGAGAAAGGCTTAAAACACCTTGAAGTGGAAGGGGACTCTTTATATATCATATCATGTTTGAAAGGAAAATCTCAACCTTTTATTTCTGTTGACGACTTCATTAATAAAAATAAGCTTTTATTATCCTTTTTTGAGGTCATATCCTTTCATCATGTGTATCGTGAAGGAAACTGTAGCTTATTTTATGGCCAATTTGGGGGTGAACACAAGGGGTCTTAAGGTGGTAGAGGATCCTAATGAGATGCAAGATAAATTTATTGAAATCATGAAAAGGGAAGGTATAACTAATAATACTCCTACAAATGAGGAGGCATTAATTCTTGAGACTCATGACATCTCTTTTTCATGATTCTTGAACTCATGCAAAATCTCCTTTCTAATCCTCGCAGGGGCAGGCCAGATCTTTTTGTTTTCTAGAAGTGGGACAATAAGATCGAGGAAGGTAACTATTTGTAGAATAGAAATAAGAACAGGTTCAGAAGCATGGGGGTGACTTAGTAAGAACTGAACCTAGCAAGAGGCAAGAGATATCCAAAGAGGCCTAGACCTTTCTTGAAAAGGTGGGTATGTTACCCCTTTTTAATATCTTTGATAGCTACAATGAAAATTTGAGTGAAGTTATGGTGAAAACATGGAAATAAGGCCATGTTCAAGTCAATAACTTCTCCTTTACCATTTCCCCAGAGCTTATTGCCAAAGTCTTGGGTTTAGCTCTAGAAGGAAGATGCATCTACAACCCTAAGTCGGACTATAGCTTGGAGATTGAATGCTTCACACAAGGTAAGGAAGTGCCTGTATTTCTTCATAATGGTTATGCTCGGGGTACTTTTCCCCATCCTTTTGATGAAATTTCTTAGTTGTTTATGTCCTACATTACCTTAGAAGGGCGATATAAAGTGATATATGGATATCACTTCCCTATGCTGAACCATGTCTATAATGCTAAGCCCTATAATTTCCCTTTCTTCCTATATAATTCCCTTGCGAAATCTATTTTCATGGCCAAGAAAGGTACCTTCCCCTTACCTTTGCACTAAGGCCTCATCAAATCCCTTCTCAGGCTGTGACTCCCCTTTTGGGAAAAAATGATAAATTTGGGGCTTTTGCCGCTAAATTTTCAGAGCCCAAGGAGGAAAGTTTTAGTGAGGATCTATTTGGCAAACCAGTGGCTAAAAGAACCAGATCCAACCTGAGTCAAGGTGGCATCAAAGAAATGAAGCAGGGTGGAGGAGGCTTCTAAGATAGTTGAGGAAGTGGAGATTATCTTCGATTCAGGCGAGAACCAAGAATGGAATCAAGAGTTTTCGATTTCTAGTAAGGATAAAGAAGTTGTTGAAGGGGAAAATAGTGAGGCAATGGAGAGCGAGAAATCTCTAGACACTTCTAAAGGCAAGCATTCAAAGAACTTGGAGGAGGCCATTAAAATCCTGCATGCTCTTAAAACTGCCCAAACTAAATTGTTTACTGCTCAGGACTCTGTTGTCAAGTCTCATACTTTCATGTGGGAATTTGAGTATTGCAGGCTTGATACTGATATTAATAGACATAAGATTAGTATGGTTTCTATGGATCTGAGGGAAATAATCGATAAAGTGGAAAAGTTATCTTCTTTGGTTCTTAGTGAACAACTCAAGAATGCAAATGAGAGAAGCCTAGAGATGGCAAAGGATATGCTGAAGATGAAAGAAGTTATTTTCCAGATTCGTGATGTCCATCTCCTCAATGGTAAAAGCACCATCCACCATCTCAAGCTATTAGCTGAGATGATTCATTCTATGGAACTTGCTAATGAAAGAAAAAAATAAGGAAAAGGCCCCAAAGTGGAGATTCCTGAGCCTAACTATAAGTATTGGAAATCTACCATCGGCTCCCTTGTCAAAGAATGGAATGGCTGTATGAATTCAGTGGGGGACCTGATAAAAGAGTGATGAAGAAAATGGGATAATGGTTTGCTGTTGTTAGTTCTTTGTTATCTTGTTGTTAGTTCTCTGTATTGTTGTTGTTAGTTATTTTACTGCTTATCTACTATTTGGATACTTTCCTTTATGGTTGTATCTCTTTATTGTTTGTTTTGTGATGCTTTGTGTTTTTGGTTGGGCTTCAATGGTAATCCCTTGGCCTCTTTGTAATGAACTGCTAATACTTTGTATAGGGTAGGGTCCCCTTAACCCTTTTTTACCTCTAATCAATAAAAAAAATTAACATTCTATTGTCTATATTGTAATATATTTACATGTTTTAGAAAAAATTATGGAAATTTTAATTTAGAATACTATAGAAATCCAATTGTATAAACTTATATGAATATTGTAGCATATTTTAGGATGAAATTAACAAAAAATCATAATGACTAATATTAAATATTAGTGTGATAATATCATATTAGCTAATATATATATTAATTATAATATATGTTACTTTAAATGAGAAGGATTAAACCAATTTTTTATAATATTAAATTTAATATAAATAATACCTAGCACTTTTTAATTTATAAAATATAAGGAACTAATTTATAATATATTTTTTAATACATTAATAAATTTTTAAAAAATCCTCCAATCCAAACAATAATATCATGAGTGGGAATTTTATATAAGAATCAATTTTTTTTCCAAAATAAACCATATAATTTTATATTTTATTGACATTTAACAAATGCCAATAATTATAAAATGATAGAAGTAGCTCCATGTGGGTGCAATTTTGGATGATGCATGTGGTTTACCTAATGTATTCAATTTTCTAACCTAACAACCTGCATGCAATGTGTAAACCATGCAAAGTGTAAAGTGTAATCATTCCCGAGGTAGATGGAGGATAATTAACGATTAATGTTGTCGTGTTGAGTGCAGACTCATTATCACATTTTTTTAATGTTCTTGAATATCTCAAAGATCCATAATAGTAGAGAACATTTCTATTATTATTTTTAGCTATATGAAGATCTGATAAGGTGTAACGCTCACAAAAACGATGTTCTAGGAACATGCTAATAGCTAACACTTATCCTGAAAATTGCAACTAACTTTTTTTGTTACAAGATAAAGGTAGGAGATTAAAACAGGTTACAAGGATGTTTGACCCTTAGGGTTCATTAAATTAACTTACATCACTAAACTCAACTTTAGGATTGATAGGTCAGGTCTAGTTCAAAGATTACATATTTAAATTGCTTTACCTCTAAGGTCGACTAATTAAAAGTCAATTAAGGAGGTGTCATAGTTTAATTTACTTGGTTAATTATTTTCTCTTCTTAGTTAATGTTCAATCCTAACGTAGTTAACCTCATGCTTAATTACTTTAGTTTTATTATCCTAATAGTTTAAAGTCCTTTTATTAATTTCCTAAAACATACTAAGAATTAATAAAAACTTTACACTCCTAAGGCAATTAAATGGCCCCATTCACCTATCTACACATACCCTTAAGGATTTTATTTAAACATTGAAATACATTTCTACCAAACAAAAGTAGGGTTAATCCTCCACCCTTATATCAAATCAATCTTGGCCACTAGATCATAGGGTTCAAAACTAGCCCTAAATTTCCTTATGAATTTCTAATAAAACCTTTCCTTCATTCTATTCTCCTCATTTAGTCTATTTGTTTTGTTGAAATTACAGTTTGGAGAGGAGAAAGCCATGGGAGCAAAAGAGGAAGAACTATGGAGGATTCTACAAGGAGATCTAGTTTAGATTAGTTTAGTTGTAGTTTTATCAATGTGATCTATTTCATTCAAGGATTGGAAGGGATTTCCTTTACCAATCTGGTTTTATTTCAAGCTATATGTATTTTGGTTCTCTATTTGGGGAAAACCTTACCCCCATCAATATAAATGAAAAGAATGTTTTTTTTTTTAATTCACCATTTATAGGTTTTTTTATTTCTTAAATCCATGCGATTACTCATTGTTTGATTGTTGGTGATTATTGCTTAAATTTAGTATAAACCAGTTAAAATATTAGCATGAACTAGTTAAAATTTTAGCACATGCGCGGACCCGAGGAGTTCTGTCGTAAGTGACATAACCGCCACCCAGAGCAGACTGATGGTCCTGGGACCGTTGCACTGCCTGGGTGACAAACCATGGACTGTTGCCCTACTAAACAGTAGTTTTGACACCGCCGCATTAGCTTGAGCGGAGGTTACAGGACCTTCGCTTAGCACAAGGCGGCGGTCATGTTTCTGAAAAACAGAACCTAAAAACCTGAGATTTCAGAAAAACTTAAAGTTACTAAAAGGTGCTAAAATGCATTATGAGCTCAATTTTGTACATCTAGAGTTCCAGTTTTGGGATTTAGTTCTATTTGTTCATTCCTAAGTTAAATATAATCATTTAAAGTATTATCTAATCCAATAAAAAACACATCTACTTTACAAAGTCATTCCATTAAGTTCAACTAGTCTTCCTTCAAATTCCATTAGCAAAAAGGGATTTAAATCTACTTTTACATTGTTATTCTCTTACTACAAAATCAACATTTCCAAATAACAATAAACTTCAATTTTTTTCTCTTGTTCTCATTTTTACTACAACATATATATGTTCAAAACAACTACAACAACTTTATTTTCCCTTCAAGTCTACTATGCATACATTCTCAACATCTACAACTTCTATATTTCCTTCTTTCTCTTATACAATAAACAACTTCACAATGAAAGTAAACTTTCTTTTCCATTTAGTATAACCCATTCCTTTCAAACAAAGAACTTCCTTTCATACAAACAACCAAACTCCAAATAAAGGGATTTACTTTCTTTTCTATTTCACAATACTAACTTTACAACATAAATATTTCTTCTCTTTTTCAATATATAATATAAATTTCATAACCAACAATGGAATACAATTTTCCTTCATGAAGTTCAATACAATGTCCTCCACTTAAAGTGGGAAATCATACAAGAATATAAGCTAAAGGTAGAATGCAAAATTACAAATTCCTCCACTCTAAGTGGAAATAACACTAATGATTTTTCACAAGGTCTCCATCAAAACTCCTAGCTTCACAATTCCAACAAGATAGCTCCTCCAAGATTTTTTTGATTCATAAAAAAATTGGGGGAGAGGCAATGCTCTCCACCCATCCAAGATATCCAATGAAAAGGAGAATACATCCTCTCCATTGGCCCCTGAGCCCCAACCACATTACAATGGAAGATGATTCCAACACATGGTAACAACAAGATTCCACAACATAGAAAAATATTTCATAACCATTTCAACCACATTCAGATCAACTACAACACAAGAAAGAAGAACAAAAAAAAACACCAAACAAGCCTTAAAATGAAAGCCACAAGAGTAAGACCTATGGAAAGGCCACTTATGCCTCCCAATGGGAATGGGCGCCCACCTTAAAGCCTCCAATGTATATCTCAAAACCCCTACATACTCTTATGCCTCCTTCAAGTACCCCTTATACCTCCCCCATAATCTTATGCCTCCCTCAATCTCTTATGCCTCCCTCATAAAAGAAACAAGTAAGAAATGCAAGCATTCCTTATCCAAGGTGGGGCACCCAACTCAAACTACCTTCAAACAAGAAAGTAAACCCTTATGCCTCCCTCCATGAAATATCCTCATAGTCTCCTCCTACTCCAAACTTATGAGATCTACCCACACCCAAAAAGCATTCCAAAGAAACAATATTCAAGACAAACACATAAACACAAAATAAATCATAACATAAGCAAGGTAAAGCTCCTACCTTTCCATAGCAGAGTTTTTTCCTAGAGTAAATCTCCAGGCTCCTCAAAACCAAGAAAGCATCCATAAGCTCCAACAATCCACAAGCATTCCCAAAAATCCTAACTCTCCAAAATTGCAAGAGAACAAAATGATATAGTAACCCCCAAACAAGTAAAATATTATAATAAATAAAAAAGGGAGAGAGGAGGATGAGTTGGCTCCATGTAGGATGCCACATCACTCATCCTCAACTCCACCTAAGAACTCAAACCTCAACCCCAATGCACCATAAATTCGTGGGTGAGAGGAATGACAAGTTACTTACACACACAAACTAAGCCCACACCCCCTAAGGACAAAATTAATTACTTGAAAGAAAGTGCAATAAACATTTCACCTTTTTATCTTCCTAAAACACCTAATGAGGTCTAATTTTTACCCCCCAATCCATAGGTAGGGTTGGCCTGGAAATTTAAGAGGTGTAGGAAAATTTTGACTTGTCCGACAAGCTTCCAAAATTGGCCTCTAAGGCCAAATTCGAATTTGCATGAAGAGTAGAGCGTACAAAACTCAAGATCTCAATCATTCAACACACAACACAAAATCCAAGAGAAAATCACGTCTAATAAATGAACTTCTTTTGGTCACATCTTTAATTAGTTTAGGACAAGATTTATTAACTTTAATAAGACACTTAGACCCATTAAGATAAAGGGGAAAACATACATCAAAATCTAAATAATTAAAACAAGTAAATTACATCACTAAAAGAAACACATACTAACATTAATAAAGGAAGACTAAAATAAAAGACAACACATGATCCCTTGGTCACAATTTTCCCCTAACCAAATAATTCTAACACACACAAAATTACATGTTGCCATGGTGACCCTAGTTGAATTCATTTAGAATTCCAATGTGGTTGGTCTCCAATTCCCCCCGATGTTTGTTGTGAATATATATATATATATATATATATATATATATATATATATATATATATATATATATATAGAAAACTGTAAAACACAAAATACCTCCTTCGGCCTCGTGGCCACATTAAAACCATCTATGATGAAATATACAATATAAATCTAAAATCATCTATATATGAATCCAATATCATCTAGGCAATTACAATATCATCTACAATTTTTAGCAACATTTCTACTCTACATTTCACCCATGTCAAAATTATCACAACATTAGTTCAATTATCATAGCCTACTTAGGGTGACGAAAGTATATCACATGTCAGAATATGTATATAAATAACCATGTCAACAACATATCGACATCAATATGAAATGTCTCTTATAATCCACATGCATCATATATGAATTCAGAATCAACAACCATCCAATATCTCTAATATCTAATATCATGTTGAATCAATAAGCTACAATAATGTCCATAAGTGTAGTCGACAGTATCGAAATAAACAATCAAAAAGGTGTCGAAGGGAAGTGGGCACTACATCTCCCTCCCCTTAGACTCGACTTCCTCCTAGAAGTCACTGGAACAGGTGTGGGAACTGCACTCGTAGAAATGTAGTATCCTCCCATGTAGCAACAATCTTGTCATACCGGTCCCATTGGACCCAAACCTGGTCAATCTCTGTACCTCAAAGGCCTAGGGTCCTGCACTCTATAATGCAGATGGGCTCCACCATCACCTACCCCTGATCCTGCACCTACAATGTGGTCCAATCTAGCACGTGAGAAGGATCAGAAATATATCTCCTAAGCACAGAAATGTGAAACACATCATGGACGTGAGACAAGCTAGGTGGCAATACTAGATGATAGGCCAAGGGACCGATGCGCTCCAAGATCTCAAAGGGACCCATAAACCTAGGAGAAAGCTTAGAACCTTTTCCGTAATGGATAGGGATCTTATGCAGTCTAACACGAAGAAACACCTTCGTGCCCACCTCATAACTATGATCTATCCTATGCTGGTCCGCATACTTCTTCTATCTGTCCTGCACCTCCTACAATCTCTGTCTGATCACAACAACCTATTGCTCCATGTCCTGTAATAAGGCTGGCCTAAGAGAAACCTTGTCCTCTAACCTATCCCAACTAAGAGGTGTCCTGCACTCTCTACCATAAAGTACCTGAAAAGGAGCCATGCCTATCAAACTATGGAAACTATTATTGTAGGAAAAATCCACCAAGTATAGATACTCCTCCCATCTCGACTGGTGATCCATAACGTACATCCTAAGCATGTTCTCTAGGATTTGGTTCACCCACTCAGTCCTGTCCATCTGTCTTAGGGTGATATGCTGTGTTGAAATTGATCCTCATCCCGAGAGCATGCTGCAAGGTGGTCCAGAAGTGGGAAGTGTACAAATGATCGTGGTCATAAATGATCTTCCACAGAATCCCGTGCAATCTGATAATCTCATCAAGATACACCCGTTCCACTGCACTAGCTGTATAGGTGGTCTTCACTGGAGAAAAATGAGCCACTTTTGTCAATTTATCCACCGTGACCATGATGGCATCATGGTGGTATCTCGAAGTTGTAACCCAAATATGAAGTCCATGGAAATGGTGTTTCATTTCCACTCTGGTATAGCATGAGGAAAAAGAAACCTAGCTAGATGCTGATGCTCGGCCTTCACCCTCTAACACTCTAAACAAGTGTGACACAAATTGAGCCACATCTCTCTGAAGTGCTCTCCAATGGTATAACTGTCTCAGAGAGGTGTGCATCTTCTTCACCACGGGATGGGTTGATTAAGGTGCACGATGAGCCTCGATCAAAATGTCATGTCTCAAGCCTCCATCTCTAGGAACATATATCTGACCTTTATGTCTGAGAAGACCATCTACCTCAAATGAAAATACATCAAATCCTCCCCTCAAGGGGTCTCTAAGACTCAATCTCTGCTCTGGCTGTAAGGTAGAAGCTGTCATGAGGAAGCTATTGCAAAATCCTACTCCGTAAATTTGTACCCATTGAAGTAGCCATAGCCACATGTCTCCATCTACTCAAAGAGTCTGAAACCACATGTTGTCCTTCCCCTTCATGTGCTCTATCTCCATATCATACTCACAAAGCAACTCCATCCAATGCCGCTGACGAGCATTGAGATTGGGCTGCATGAAGAGGTGGCGAAGACTCAAGTGATCAGTCCTGAGTGTAAATATCCGGCCAAGAAGGAAATGTCTCCACTGCACTAAGGCGTGCACAACTGCTACAAGCTCAAGATCATGAGTTAGATAATTGAGCTCATAATCCTTGAGTTTGTGAGACTCAAAAGTAACTACTCTTCCCTCCTGCATCAACACACCTCCAAGTCCTGCCAAAGAAGCATCTGTGTAAACGTAGAACTCACCTTGAGGATCTGGCACTGCTAGAATAGGTGCTGTTGTGAGGCATTACTTCAATATCCTAAAGGCCTTCTCACATTTATCTGACCATAAAAATTTCTTCCCTTTCCGCTGAAGGGAAGTGATGGGGTGCATAATCCGAGAAAAGTCCTGAACAAATCTCCTGTAATATCCTGCCAAACCCATGAAGCTGCACACCTCAGTCACACTAGTGGGTGCTGGCCAATCCATGATAGCTTGAATCTTGGAAGGATCGACAATGATACCTTCCCCAAAAATGATGTGGCCCAAATACTGCACCTCTATCTGAAAGAATGCACACTTCTCCAGGTTCCTGTAAAGATGATGCTCATGAAGACACTGAAGAACCTGGCGAAGGTGCTCCTCATGCTCCTCACGCGTACATGAGTAAATCAAAATGTCATCAAGGAAAATGAGCATGAAGCGATCTAGAAAACTCCTGAATACCCCATTCATCAAGCTCATGAACATTGCGGGGGCATTCGTCAAACTAAAAGGCACTACAGTGAACTCGTAGTGGTCATATCTTTCATACGGAAGGCGGTCTTATGAATATCTACCTCAATGATCCTGAGTTAATGATACCCTGACTTAAGATCAATCTTGGAGAAAACTGTAGCCCCTTTCATCTGATCAAATAAATCATCAATGCGTGGAAGGGGGTAATGATTCTTGATCGTTACTTTGTTCAGCTGATGGTAATCAATACATAACCATAGAGATCCATCCTTATTTTTCACAAAGATCACCGGTGCACCCTAAGGGGATACACTAGGATGGATTAGGCCTTTCTCTAGAAGGCCCTCAAGCTGTAACTTGAGCTCACAGAGCTTAGGGTTAGTCATTTGATAAGGTGCTCGTGAGATAGGCTTTACACCTCGGAACTAGATCTATGTGAAAATCTATCTCACGTGGGGGAGGTAACCCCATAGCTCCCTTGGAAAAAACATCAGCAAACTCTCTCAAGATGGGGTGGTCATCAAGGGATGGTCCACTAGACTCATCCTCAGATCTGTCACTAACTGTAACAACATACATCTGATATCCCCGTCACACACACCGCTTAAGCTACATAACGGAGATGGTGCGAATAGAAATGGGCCTCCTAACCCCTGTTATCACTGACTCCACTCCTAGATCATCTGTACAAGCAATAGTCTTATGGTAACAGTCCACTCTAGCTCTGTGTGTAGACAACCAGTCCATGCCCAAGATGACACCATATGAACCCAAAGGAAGGATTCCAAGATCTAAGGTAGTGGTGAAGGGTCCCAACTCCACTACACATTCCTTAACTAAGGAGTCTACTAAAATTTTGGCTCTAGAAGCCATCTCAACATCCCAACTACGACCCTACCTAACTGCCACCAGCTTACAATGCTCTACTAAGGATGGTGCAATAAAATAATCAGATGAACCAAAATCAAATAATATAGAGGCGGAAACACCACCAATACTACATGTCATCTCTATCACGGTACTCTGGTGCTCAGCCTGGTGGTTCTCGACCACTACGTAGATCTGATGACTCCGTGCCATATCTCCAATAGTAGGCTCTGAGATCTATGTCTTACCCTTGTTGCTAGGGTTCTATGGGCACTCTCTCTAATGATGTCTAACAACGCCACAACCATAACAGCTGCCCTGGTCCTCTCCAGTGAGATGTAGCTCCAGCCGGTGCTCTAGAGGTCTGAGCTATGGATCCTGATGATCTAGCTATGGACTGCTGAGGTCTCTGCTTGATGCTCCTGCTGACTGAGCTCTCTCTTTGTACACCTTGTGTCCTGATGGGACCTCTAGGAGGAGGCCCCATACTCTACCCCCTCTGTGCATCAAATCTCTGAGGAGGTCTGTAAGGTGGGTGGGTCTGTTGCTGCTAGGGTCGTTGTTGTGGTGGCCTAAATGAAGGCTGTCATGAACTCTGTCCACCACATGGAGGAGGAACTGACCCCCTCGATCTGCCATCATGCATCTACTAGATGTGGCTTCAAACTTTGTCTCTAGCTTGCTACATCTTTCCTCATGTATCCTCTGCAATATAGGCCTTCTCCACGCCTCTGCTAATGTCTGTGGGCAGTGAATGTGCACCACACCATCCAAATCCAAATTTAGGCCTTGGATAAACCTGTGAATCCATACCTGCTCATCCTACATATAGTTGACATACTGGAGTAGATCCAAAAATTGAATCTCATACTCGGCTACAGTCATAGATGCCTGACGGAGGTCATGAAAATCATCTATCCACTGCTAGAATAAACCTCCTAGGAAAATACCTGCTCCTAAAATGCTCCTCAAAAAGCTCCCAGGTAACTGTCTCTGAGTCAACATGGAGCTTCTACTCCTTGGTCCTCCACTAGACTCCTGCTCCATCCCTCAGAAGATGGATCACAACATGAGCTTTCGTGTTGCTAGTACAAGGGCAGAGCTTGAAGCATCCACTCAAGCTCACCAACCAAACCTCTACCTGAAAACCTCATGTATCTCCAGAATAATAAGATGGACGTAGCTTTAGGATCTCCCTAATATGGTCTATAGATGATGATTGACGAGCCCTAGGTCTCTCTACATGCTCCTCCCTCTGTCTAGGGCTCCAAGATCTGTCCCTATGTCCTGAAATCCTATCTCCATGCCCTCTCTATGGTGACTCTGCCCTGGCCGATTCCACACAAAATTTCTCTACCCCATACTCCTTGTTGTATCGAGGAGATGCCCTAGCCTCAACTGATGGCTCCATATCTTGTCTAGCAAGTCGTCCTCCTAGGGACCCTTTGCGTATAACGACATTGATGTACTTAAGCATCTGTAAAATCTAAGGTAGAATGGCCACTACAGCCTACTCTGGAGGTGGTATATCTAGGTCTATGTGAAAAGACCCCTCGTCTGATCCGCACCTCTTGCACAGATCAAGGTGAGAGTTAGTTCATTTTTTTAGGTCTTGTTTCAGTTTTCTATGTTTTCTAAACTATACAATTATCAAACATTGTAGTTTTCTAGGCTTAAAAGAAACCAATTTTACACTAGGTTAAATGTTCATGTCTTATGTTTTCTAGTGTGCCCAAGGGTTCAAACTTTAAACCCATGGCTTTGATACCAAGTGTAACGCCCACAAAAATGACGTTCTAGGAACACGCTTAACACCTAACACTTATCCCAAAAAATTGTGACTAATTTTTTTTTTGTTACAAGATAAAGGTAAGAGGATAAAACAAGTTACAAGGGTGTTAACCCTTAGGGTACATTAAAATAAGTTACACCACTAAACTCAACATTAAGATTGATAGGTCAGGTCTAGTTAAAAGATTACATATTAAAATTGCTTTACCTCTAAGGTCGATTAATTAAAATTCAACTAGGAAGGTGCTGTAGATTAATTTACATGGTTAATTGTTTTCTTCTTCTTAGTTAATGTTCAATCCTAATAAGGTTAACCTTATGTTAATTTATTTAAATTTATTATCCTATTACTTAGAAGTCCTTTCCATTGAATTTCCTAAGGCTACTAAGAATAATAACAAAGGTTAGCATTCTAAGGCAATTAGATGGCCCCATTCCCCAATTACACATATCCTTAAGGATTTTATTTAAACATTAAAAATATTTCTACCAAAGAAAAGTAGGGTGAATCTTCCACCCTTAGATCAAAACAATCTTTGCCACAAGATCCTAGGGTTCCAAAATAGCCCTAAATTTCCTTATGAATTTTTAATAAAACCTTTCCTTCATTCTATTCTCCTCATTTGGTCTATTTTTTTGTTAAAATTTTAGGTTGGACAGGAGGAAGCCATGGGAGCAAAAGAGGAAGAACTATGGAGGATTCTACAAGAAGATCTAGTTTAGATTAGTTTAGTTGTAATTTTTATTGTTGTTATTACTTTCATTCAAGGATTGGGAGGGTTTTTCCTTTACCAATCTGGTTTTGGTTCAAGCTATGAGCATTTGGGTTCTCTATTTGGGGAAAACCCTACCCCCAACAATATAAATGAAAAGAATGTTTTTAATTCACCATTTGTATGTTTTATTGCTCAAATCCATAGAATTACTCATTGTTTGCTTGCTGGTAGTTTATTAATTAATTTTTATAACTTAAAATTTAGTGTAACCCAATTAAAGTTTTAGCACAGGCGCGGATTCAAGGAGTTCTGTCATAAGTGACAGAACTGCCACCCAGAGCAGACCGATGGTCCTGGGACCACCGCCCTGCCAGGGTGACAAACCATGGACCGCCGCCATACTGAGCGGCGGTTTTGAGACCTTCGCCTTAGCCTGAGCGGTGGTTATGGGACTGCCGCTCTGCACAGGGTGGCGGTCCTGTTTCTGAAAAACAGAACCTAAAAACCTGAGATTTCACAAAAACTAAAAGTTACTAAAAAGTGCTAAAATGCATTCTGAGCTCATTTTTGTACATCTAGAGTTCCAGTTTTGGGATTTAATTCTATTTGTTCATTCCTTAGTTAAATCTACTCATTTTAAATTATTATCTAATCCAATAAAAGCACATCTACTTTACAAAGTCATTCCATTATGTTCAACTAGTCTTCCATAAAATTCCATGAGCAAAAGGGATTTAAATCTACTTTTATATTGTTATTCTCTTACTACAAAATCAACATTTCCAAATAAAAATAAACTTCAAATTTGTTCTCATGTTCTCATTTTCTACTACAACATATATATGTATTCAAAACAACTATAATAAAAAAAATTTCCATTCAAGTCTACTATGCATACATTTTCAACATCTACAACTTTTATATTTTCTTCTTTCTCTTATACAATAAACAACTTCACAATGAAAGTAAACTTTCTTTTTTCCATTTCTTTAATGCAACTTCCAACTAACTTTTACACAAGATATCCAAATAAAGGGAATTATTCTTTCTCTTATACAATTTACAAATATTGGAAATCAATATTTTCGTCAACAATGAAATTATTACAAAGTACAATGTTCCACTCAAGGTGGGAAATAATACAAGAATGTAAGCAAAAGTAAAATACATTAATACAAGTTCCTCCACTCTAAGTGGGAACAACACAAAGGAAGTTTCACAAGGTCTCCAACAAAACTCCTAAGCTTCACAATTCCAACAAGATAGCTCCTCCAAGATTTGTTTGATTCACAACAAAATTGGGGGAGAGGCAATGCTCTCCACCCAATCAAGATACCCAATGAAGAGGAGAAGACATCCTCTCCATTGGCCCCCGAGCCCCAACCACATTACAATGGGAGATAATTCCAACACATGGAAACAACAAGCTTCCACAACATAAACAAATATTTCACAACCATTTCAACCACATTCAAATCAACTGCAACACAAGAAATAAGAACAACAAAACAACCAAAAAATAAGGCTTAAAATGAAAGCCACAAGAGCAAGACCTATGGGGAGGCCACTTATGCCTCCCAATGGGAATGGGTGCCCACCTTAAAGCCTCCAATGCATATCTCAAATCCCCTACATACTCTTATGCCTCCCTAAGTACCCCTTTCTTATACCTCCCACATACTCTTATACCTCCCTCAATCTCTTATGCCTCCCTCATAAAAGAAAACAAGTAAGAAATGCAAGCATTCCTAAACCAAGGTGGGGCACCCAACCCAAACTCCCTCCAAACAAGAAAGTAAACTCTTATGCCTCCCTACATGAAATATCCCCATAGTCTCCTCCTACTCAAAACTTAGGCAATCTACCCACACCCAACAAGCATTCCAAAGAAAACAATACTCAACACAAACACATAAACAAAAAATAAAGCATAACATAAGCAAGGTAAAACTCCTACCTTTCCATAGTAGAGCTTGCTCCAAGAGTAAATTTCTAAGCTCCTCAAAACCAAGCAATCATCCACAAGCTCCAACAATCCACAAGAACTCCCAAAAATCCTCTAACTCTCCAAAAATGCAAGAGCACAAAATAATGAAGTAACCCCCAAACAAGAAAAAGAACTTCAATAAATAGAAAAGGGAGAGAGGAGGATGAGGTGGCTCCATGTAGGATGCCACATCACTCATCCTCAACTCCACCTAAGAATTCAAACCTCAACCCCAATGCATAATAAATTGGTGGGTGAGAGGAATGACAAGTTACTAACACTCACAAACTAAGCCCACACCCCCTAAGGACAAACTTAATTACTTGAAAGAAAGTGCAATAAACATTTCACCTTTTTATCTTCCCAAAACACCTAATGGGGTCTAATTTTGAGCCCCCCAACCCATAGGTAGGGTTGACATAGTCAATTTAAGAGGTGTGGGACAAGTTTGACTTGTCCCACAAGCTTCCAAAATTGGCCTCTAAGGCCAAATTCGAATTTCCATGAAGGGTAGAGTGTACAACACTCAAGATCTCAAGCATTCAACACACAACACAAAATCCAAGAGAAAATCAAGTCTAATAAATGAAATTCTTTTGGTCACATCTTTAATTAATTTAGGAAAAGATTTATTAATTTTAATAAGACACTTAGACCCATTAAGATAAAGGGGAAAACATACATCAAAATCTAAATAATTAAAACAAATAAGTTACATCACTAAAAGAAACACATACTAACATTAATAAAAGGGAGACTAAAATGAAAGACAACACATGATCCCTTGGTCACAATTTTTCCCCAAACCAAATAATTCTAACACTCACAAAATTACATGTTGCCATGGTGACTTGTTGAATTCATCTAGAATTCCAATGTGGTTGGTCTCCAATCCCCTTGATGTTTGTTGTGAATAAATTTACCTGCAAATTACATAAATACCTCATTCGGCCTTGTGATTAAAAACATCTATGATAAAATATGCAATATAAATCCAAAATCATCTATATACGAATCAAATATCATCTAGGAAAATACGATATCATTTACAATTTCTAGCAACATTTCTATCCAACGTTTCATCCATGTCAAAATGATCACAACATTAGTTCAATTATCAAAGCCTACTTAGTGTGACGAAAGTATATTGCATGTCAGAATATGTATATAAATAACCATGTCAACAAAATATCAACATCAATATAAAATGTCTCTAATAATCCACGTGCATCATATATGAGTCGGAATCAACAACCATCCAGTATCTCTAACATCTAATATCATGCTAAATCAAAAATCTACAATAATATCCATAAGTGTAGTCGACAGTATCAAAATCAAAAATAAAAAAGGTGTTGAAGGGAAGTTGACACTACATAAGGAGTATTGACGGTACCCATAAAATTTATAAATTTTTAGATTTAGATTCTTTGGAGACTGAAAGATATGACTGTATTTTCAATTATATTGCATATTTTGTTCTATTTTTTCTTTCTAATTTGACTTCTTTTCCCGTTTCTTTGATAATGAGGAACTCTATCTAATAGGAATCTATAACAGGTCCAAAAATTTGTATTAATAGGATTTTTGAAAATAGTCTCTCATTAGATCTTTTAATATCTGGTTGAATGATTTCTCCACGTCATCTTATTGCTCTCACTTCGAATTTGTAGTGTACACACTCTCAAGTTACTCCTATTGTGTGGGATATTACCAGTTTTAATCTTCAAGGTTCATTTTGAGATTAGCATCCATATAAAAAATATTAAAACTAATTTTAATGCTAAATAATTTGAATTTTTGTACATTTTATCCACTTTGGTATCATGGTTCTAAATTATTTGGACCCAAATTATCTCACAGTCCCGTAACTCGAAAAATAACTCAATTTAATTTTGCTCTTCCTTGTGAATTACATCTTTGTTCATGGATTTCATTTTTTTCCACTCAAGTATCATTTCTAGTATGATACTTTCATGGAATTTTTTTATTAACATCTTGAGACTTAGTGGATATTGATACTTATCAAAACTAAATATCTCCATAGATACATATAATTAATTTTTTCTCTCCTTTAAATTTGTGTTTTCAGAACTAGATGTCATTACAAAATGTGTGCAATCCTTCACAAGATTCTTATTTCATCATAAGAGGATCTGGACTACATTCATTTTACCTAGGTGGGCTTGGTTCTCATTTTTCCATGTGCATGTAGGCTTAGTCTCAAAATATTTATTTAAAAGGTTTTCTTATTTGACAGAGACCACTCCCAATTATTTTTAGGTATGTTTTCAAATATTGTAGATGCGAAAGAGTTGGTAAAGAAGTTCCTAAAATGTAGAAGCATACTACATTAATTCTGCTTGACAAAACATAAATAGATTCAATATATTTCAATTAATTTTTAGTTTCTCCTATTCATGTTTTGATAATGAATAGTTTTGGGGATTTTCATTCGTTACATGCATGTTTTGTTTTTTCAAATTTATCTTATCAAAATGTATGTTACATGCAAAAATTTAACATAGCAAAGGATGACATATAATGGAATAACATATTGCATATTTCATAAGACAAGGGTATCATTTCTATCCATTGAAATTATTTTAGAAAATGAAATCCTATCTCTAAATCGGTCATATTTCCTTTTTTCCTAAGCTAACATCTCTACACATTCTAATTCATGCATTGATTGCAAGCTCCTCTCTACCTGTACTTACCGATTCCAAATGAAAATACCTAAATAAATAATATCTTCCTTTATTTATTATCCCTCTTTGAAATCACAAGCCATCCTAAATATAATCACATTAAAATTCAGAAATACTACTTGGAAAGTTTGAAGAACATGGGAGATATTGAGTGAAGCTTAGAGTTGTGATAAATAAAACAATGACAATGCGTGGAGGAGTTAAAATATCTAAGTGAGCTAGCTAATCTAGGGCCACAAACTTGTGATAGGAGGTGCATCATGCGAAAGTGTATGTATTTTTAAATGCTTTGAAGTGAATGATAATTTTAAGAAGTGTAAAAACATATGATGTGTACAATTTATATAATAAATAGATAATATGTTTGATCCACACTTTTTTAATTGGTTTCTAGTATTCATGTGGTTATAAATTATTTCAAGCTATTAAAAAAATAAAAAAACTGGTTATCGATAATAACAATTCTACATTTAAAAATGATAATTTTACAATTAATTATTGTGGCAATCAAATTGTAGCTTCCACCTACAAATTTTATGTGATAACAACAATTGTAGAAAAAATTGTTGAAATTTCCACAATATAACATTGATGAGAGTTATGAAAATGTAAGTTGTAAAATTTCTACAAATATGGAATATATATAAAAACTAGAATTTTGTGAATATTATGGAATACTAACAAAAATAGAAATTATAGAAATCTTATAACTATTAAGAAACGTGGACAATGTAAAATTTTAAAACTATAGATTATCTATGAATTTTGTGAATTGTGGAGCACCCATTATAATAAATTGTGGAAAAACTACAATAACATATCAAAAAGTGGATTAGCTATAATTCCAATGCCACAATTTTTATTTTTGGAATACCATATAACCACAACAATATTGTTGAAAATTTGTGGCAAAATGCCTAGTTTGTTGCAGTGTATAGGTTCTCAAGTATAAAATACATATAGCAAGTGAGACATTCATTACAATTTTTTTCACTCCAAAAGCCTTTTAAAACACTATTTAAATCATTTGGTAAAAATAAATCAAAGTTTATTTCACCAATAACATCATGAGTGATCACACAATCTATTAAATTCATTAGCACTCAAGGTAGTTCTACACCCTACTACAAGACAATACTAGAGTTATCAAATGACCTTATCTCGCAAAACCTTCATGTAACCAGAGGTATTTTGAGACTACTTTCCAAGGTAACACTTTTTAACCTATGAGGGACAAAATATTTCAAACACAAGATTTTAATGTGTACATAAATTGGCACATATAATCCACTCGTGTCTTTTATATCTCTTAATGAGATCAATCGAACATGAAATGACACATATATTACATGTGCCTTGCCTATGAGAGTTTCGATGAAAAACATATTAAATGTTGTGCAACCAAAAAAGTTAACATTTAAAAGTTATAATAAAATAATAGAAAATCCCCCTCTTTAATATTTACTACCAAATTATTCCATTTCATTATGTTATGTATAACCGGTTTATGATGCTATGAACAAGTTAATGACATTGATTGTGTGGCCCCTCCATTTTTCTTAAAATTAATGCTATACATCGCTATTCAAAAGGTCGATAATATCTTCTTTTTTCTTGAATCATGATGCTCATTACTTATTTCACCATATCCCACACCTATTACTCTCCTCAATACAACTGCGTATGTGGGGGAACATTTTTCACATTCTTAAAATCTAAAGATAATCCATAATCATATATGACCTTCAAATTGATAACATAATGAACCCTCAATGCAAATAATTGTAGTTTTGAACATATATTGACTTCAACATTGAACCACAAAATGTATGTTTCCCTTTCAAGTATTCATTGACAACACCTTGATTTCTAAGATATCTCCAGACTATATTACCACTATGCTTTACTAACCATATCCTATTTCTTCATTGAATATTTGAAAAAATATTCATATGTTACATATTTTCCTTCTAGTAAGAAAGTTTTCTTCCTCTAAAAGGTTCCACCCAATATTATCCCCTCCCAATTTCTTCTCCTCCCTCTAAACTCATCTTCTATAACTCTCTTCATCCTTTTATGTTTTGGTCCCTTAAATTCAACCTCAATAAATTACACTGCCCCTTTGACATTCACATCACACATTTCATGCATGATTTCAAGTATATATAAAAATGTAATTTTCAATTGTTGGTTGAGAAATTTGAATTTTGGTGCAAACAAGAGTTCAGGGGACAACAATCCCTCCTCTTTATGGGAGAGGTTCCCTTATTCAACGCACACAAGGAAACAAAATCACTTATTCAAAAATTTACAAACTATCAATATTGAAATGAGGATTTTGATGTTGTAAGGAGAGAACAAGAATTCATTAGAGGAAACAAAAACATTAAATAAGAAATACTGGCTAAAAGGAAATCCTAAGTTCACTTCCCACTTATCAAGAACATGAATGCTCTCCTTGGTTACCTAAGATCACCAGCTATTGTAATAAAAGAGAAGGGAAGAAAGAATCACTTTTAGGAAAATAGATGGTAGAGAAATACCCTATTAATGCATGCATTAATAGTTAAGAATCATATGAATTATCATATATTCAAATAACCCATGAGATATAAATGTTTCAGACACAAAGTTCTTTACACTACATCCAATAGGTTGAACACAAAGTTTCTTAATTTAATATAACAAAAACACATACATAGATCAAGGAGTAGGAAAGAAAGAATATGAGAGAAAAAAGGTAAGAGGAAAGATTTTATTTTTTCTTGATTAGATTTATGCTTGTTACATTCCATTCATCAAAATCCAGCCCTTTTATAATGGCAAGAAGTTCCTTTTATAGCCATCTGGGCAGTTACAACTAGAATCTTTTCAGTTTCCTTTCTTTTAATTGATACTTAATCAAAAGTATTATACTTTAAATTAGCTCTAATTGGAAATTACATTATTAAAACAATGCCAACTTTGAAATACTTGGGAAATTAAAAGAAAGGCTTATGCATTAGATGAGGGAACATTTGAAGAGGGAGTTGCTGCAGTCTTCATCTTGAGAATGTGGTTCTTAAACTTGGTAAGTACTCCAAAAATTTCCATGCCTCGAGGAATAGTAGTGTTTGCAGTAGCATTTTCCCAGATTTTCAAGCAATCTTCCATGTCTTTCCAAAAGTCTACATTTTGTGAAAAACCTTTGTTTGCTTCAATAACAACAATCTATAGTACATAGACTTCCTTAATCTTCTTCCTGGTTATGATGTCATATTAGAACAATTTTTATTTTTTGAGTGATTTTAATTCTACCTTAATGTCTTGTACTGTATTTATACTAAAAAATTCATCTTTAAAGAACTGGCAATGAATATCTCGAAATTCATCCAATACACAAGCATTGAAGGCCTCACCCTTTTGAAACATGTTTTTTAATTCATCTTTTGCCTCTTCTAGGACCATTATTTTCTAACCCACATTGTACACCCATTTATTTGAAATATTATTGTTCGAGTCATCAAAGATCCTATTTGCAATGAGAATTTTCTCATCTATCTGAGATCTTGTATGCATTCTCTCCACAACTTGAGCTCTTTTTCTAGGCCTGTAATGGTTGAGTGTTTTGTTCTGGAGCTCAATTACTTCAGATTAGCATGCAATGTAAAAATTGATGGAAAACACAGTAATCGTCATCGGTTAGGAGGGACTAGCATTAGTCACCTAGGACCGACATCGGTCAGGAAAGGAGGAATCGACATTGGTTACTTGTGTGTGAGTATTTTAATTAACTCTTGGGAATTAGATCTATTTTTAGCATTAAAGTATATCTATTCATTGTAATTACATGACTAAGTGTTCTAAGTTTATAAACTCCTATATAAGCATGAAAGCTAGGGTTTAGAAGTAAGTAATAACAAGAATTAAGAACTTGCAAAAGTTGGTAAGAGACAGAATTATTGGAGGAGAAGCAAAAACTTGAGAGAAAGAAAGTATTGTACATCTGAGAGGTGTGGAAGATTGTAAATATTCAATTGTATATCTTGTCAAAGCTTTGGATAGTAGATTGACTTGTTTCTCAGTGGACGTAGCCCACACTGGGTGAACCACATTAAATGTGGTGTTGATTTATATCTCGTGTTTTATATATTTCTTCTAGTAGAATATCTACTTTTATTTACATGTATGCTTAGATATGATATATTATCTATACAACCGGTGTGCTAACCCCAATAACTAGTATCAGAGCTTTATTTGAGGGTTTTGAGTGTTGACATATTTACTCACAGAGGGTTTTCTAATTGAGTGGGAGCTACAACAATGGCAGAAGAAAACAAATACAAGGTAGAGAAATTTGATGGCCGAAATTATCAATTATGGAAGATGCAGATTAAGAATTATCCGTATAAAAAAGATTTGTATTTACCGTTGGATGAGAATTCTAGACCTATGAAGATGACTGATGAAGAATGGAAGATTCTTGACAGAAAGGATTTGGGATTTATAAGATTGAGCATGGAAGCATTCATGGCTTCCAATATTATAGAAGTAACTTATACGGTAGGGTTTTAATGAAATCTCTTGCTAATTTATATGTAAAACCTATTGCTTTAAATAAATTTTATTTGATGAAGAAACTATTTAGTTCTAAGATACATGAAGGTGATCTACATTTAATCATTTGAGTGATTTCAAATCTATTGTAAATCAGTTAAAATTGGTTCATATACCATTTGATGATGAAGTGAAAGAAATTTTATTCTTGTGTTCTTTTCCTGATAGTTGGGATAACTTGGTAATGGTTGTTAGTAATACAACATCTGCTAATAATATTTTTGAAGTTTGGTGATGTGGTTAGTATAATCTTGAATGAAGAAATCTGTAGGAAGAGTACAGAGGAATCATCATCTAGGAATGCTTTGAATGTAGAAAGCAGGGGCATGCAGAAGGAGAGATCAAAGAATAAGAGTAATGGGAAATCAAAGTCAAGGGATAACAGATCTAAATCTAGAAGTAAGGGAATTACTTGTTAGAAATGTGGAAAGAAAGGACATGTAGAGAAATATTGTTGGTCAAAGGACAAAGAGAACCAAAAACTAGACAAAGGTAAACAAGAAAATGTTGCTACATCAGAGGTAATGTAAGATGCTTATTCTTTGTTTAGATAACAAAATTGAATCATGGGTTTTAGATTCAATTTTTTTTTTCCATGCAACCACTAATAAGGGTTATTTCAAAAATTATGTCCACGGAAATTTTGGGCATGTTTATTTGGGTAATGATGAAGCTTTCAGTATTACTGGTAAAGGGGAAGTTCATTTAAAATTGCAGAATGGAAATACATGGGTATTGAAAGATGTGAGGTATGTGCCAAGCCTCAGGAGGAATCTTATTTCTGTAGGGCAACTAGGTGAATCTGGTTGCATGATTATTTTTATAGGAGACTCTTAGAAAGTCACTAAAGGTTCTTTTGTTGTGGTGAGAGGTAAGAAGGTAGGAACATTATATTTATCTACCTGTGTTACTGATTCGTTTTATGCATTATCTACTTTAGATTCAGATGCATGCATGTGGCATAGCCGGATGGGCCACATGAGTAAAAATGAAATGCAGATCTTAAAGGCTAAGGGTAAGTTATCAGATTTGAAAGATTTAGATATTGATTTATGTGAGTATTGTGTCTTTGGAAATAAAAAGAGAGTGAGATTTTTCATAGTTGGGGAAACTAAGAAGGATCTTAAATTGGAGCTTGTACACTCAGATGTGTGGGGACCATCTCAGGTAGCTTCTCATGGAGGATCCCAGTATTATGCTACTTTTATTGAGGATTCTACAAGAAAGGTATGGGTTTATTATATTAAACGTAAATCTGATGTTTTTGAGACTTTTAAAAGATGGAAAGCCCTTATTGAGAATGAATCAAATTCTAAGTTAAAGTGCCTTAGATCTGACAATGGTGGTGAATAATGTAGCAAGGCTTTCAATGATTATTGTTCAGTGAATGGGATATGTAGAGAAAGAATGGTTCCAAGAACACTATAGGAGAATGGTATTGCAGAAAAAATGAATAGGACAATCATGGAACATGCTATAAGTATGAGGACACATTATGGACTTCCCTTATAGTTTTGGGTAGAAGCAGTTGATACAATGGTTTATTTGATTAACCGTGGGCCTTCAATTTCACTAGATGGAGGAATACCAAAGGAATCTTGGACCGGAAAAGAGGTAGATCTTTATTTTCTTAAAGTTTTTGGTTCAGAATATTTTGTGCATGTTGATAAGGAAAATAGAAAAAAGTTGGATGCAAAATCCAAGAGATGCACTTTCATTGGTTATGGATCTGGTGATTTCAGATTCCGTTTTTGGGATTTAGAGAATTCTAAAATTATTAGGAGTCGTTATGTTGAATGGAATGAAAAGAGAATGTACATGGATCACATTTATGTACCTAAGGATGAACTGGTTGAGAAGTTTGTGAATGAAAATGAACTCTCAAATTTAAAAGTATTACCTATAGGGTTACATAATAACCGATGTCGGTTTACCCCTGACCAACATCGCTAAGCAGAACCGGTATCGGTTATAGAAGAGCCAAACTGACATCAGTTAGCAGAACCGATGTCGGTCACTATCAGATTGAACTTCCGGTACCCCAAACTCATTTGAGAAGGTCACAAAGGGTAAGAAAACCTCCAGAAATATTTACACCTTCTCTATTTTATTTATTATTGAATGATATTGGTGAACTAGAGAGTTATGAAGAAGCAATGCAGGATAAGACCCACGTCCAGTAGGAGCATGACATGGATGAGGAGATGGAATCCTTGGAATAGAGCCAGACTTAGGATTTGGTTAAGTTTCCAATAGGTAAGAGGACATTGCAGAACAAGTGGGTTTACATGATTAAGGAAGAAGAGGGTGGACAAAAAAGATACAAGGCAAGACTTGTAGTGAAAGGATTTACACAGAAATTAGGTATTGAATTTAGTAAAATATTTTCTCCTATTGTTAAAATGACTTCTATTCGTACTGTATTAAGTTTAGTTGCAGTAGATGATTTACATTTAGAGAAAAAAGATGTGAAGACGAATTTCCTTCATGGTGATTTGGATGAAGAGATTTATATGTAGTATCCACTTGGGTATGAAGTCAAGGGTAAGGAGAAATTAGTGTGCAGGTTGAAAAAGAGACTATATGGGCTCAAACAAGATCTAAGGCAATGGCACATGAGGTTTGATGGTTTTATGCATGAGCATGGTTACTTGAGATGTGAATTTGACCATTGTGTTTATTTCAAGAAGCTTGAAAATGGTAGCTATATTTTTTTGTTACTGTATGTGGATGATATTACAAAAAATGGCTAAGTCCTAGCTTATTGTAGGATCTAGTTATGAAGGACATTGGTGAGCTTAAAGGAAAGCTAGCTCATACATTTGCTATGCAGGATTTAGGAGTTGCAAAAAGAATCCTTGGTATGAAAATACACAGAGAAAGGAAAAACAAGAAATTGTATTTGTCATAGGAGGATTATATCTACAGAGCGTTAGAAAGGTTCAAGATGTAGAATGCAAAACATGTTAGTACACCTATGGCTAGACACTTCAAATTAAGCAAAGATCAATGTCCATCATTACATGAGGAGGAAAAATACATGACACGAGTGTCATATGCTTCAAAATTTGGGAGTCTTATGTATGCTATGCTTTGTACTAAGGCAATGGGAGTTGTGAATAGATATATGTCCAATCCAAGTAAAGAGTATTAGAAAGTAGTCCAATGGATACTCAGGTATTTGAAAGGGACATTTAACATGCAGTTATGCTATGGAGGTTTGGATATTTCATTATGTGGATATGTTCATTTGGATATGGTTGGAGATTTAGATGGTAGGAGGAGCACTACTCAATATATTTTCACAGTAGGTGGGATGACAGTTAGCTGGATTTCAAGATTGAAGAAGGTTGTGGATTTGTCTACTACAAAGGAAGAGTATGTTTTAGCTACATAGGCTAGCAAGGAGATGATATGGATGAGTAGGTTCATGGAAGAGTTGGGAAAGGATAAAGATGATTGTAAATTGTTCAGTGATAGTCAGAGTGTAATTCATTTGGAAAAGAACTCTGTGTTTCATTTGAGAATGAAACACATTCAGTTGAGGTATCACTTCATACGGAAGGTATTGAAAGATGCACAGTTGAATCTGGAAAAGATTCATACGATCAAGAACCTTGTGGATATGCTAACGAAGCCATTAGCAAAGGATAATTTGGAGCTACACTGCACTTCTGTTGGTCTTCGAGTCTGAGACTTGAATAGGAAGAAAAAAAAAGCTAAGGATCCAAGAATGACGTTGTACAATTATGTTGCGGTAATTACTCTCCAAGTGGGAGATTTTTGAGTTGTGGAGCTCAATTACTTCAGATTAGCATGCAATGTAAAACTTGCTATAAAATAGAGTAATCGTCATCTGTTAGGAGGGACTGGAATCGGTCACCTAGGACTGACATCGGTCAGGAAAGGAGGAACCAACATTGGTTAGGGAGAACCGACATCGGTTACCTATGCGTGAGTGTTTTAATTAACTCGGGAATTAGATCTACTTTTTAGTGTTAAAGTATATCTACTGATTATAATTGCATGACTAAGTGCTCTAAGTTTATAAATTCCTATATAAACAAGAAAGATAGGGTTTATAAGTAAGTATTAAAAAGAATTAAGAACTTGCAAAAGTTGGTAAGAGAGAGAATTATTGGAGGAGAAGCAAAATCTTGAGAGAAAGAAAGTATTGTACATCTGAGAGGTGTGGAAGATTGTAAATCTTTTCAAAGCTTTGGATAATAGATTGGCTTGTTTCTTGGTGGATGTAGCCCACACTAGGTGAACCACGTTAAATCTAGTGTTGATTTATATCTCTTGTTTTATATATTTCTTCTAGTAGAATATCCACTTTTATTTGCATGTATGCTTAGATCTGATATATTTTATGTACAACCGGTGTGCTAACCCAAACATTAAGGTTAATCTTTTCTAGATTGAACAAGTGTTATCATATACTTTGTATGCTTCCTCCATGAAATTCAAGCCAGAAATTAACATCTCATCCACCATAGCTTCTATTGATTTTCCTTAAGCAACATTCTTATTAATATGAACGTGATCATTAGTTAGAATAGTGGGACGAAGCATTGAAGCTAGTGGGGATGGATCAATAAATTTATCACTTGCCAACAGGGACTTGATGAAATCAGTTAGAATTTTTACCTGCTCCTCAAGTTGTTCATGTGTCTATTTCCCTTTCCTCACCATTTCAATGAACTTTGACATAGTCTCCTTTAAATTATGAACTTCACTGTCAAGAGTAGATTCACCTAATGGGATCCTTGTCAACTCTAGGTCGGTAAAAGTTAGATGTCTCTCATCCTTCTCAACCCTTGGTTTAGTAACCTCTAGAAGTTGTTTTCATTTTACATTAGAGACAAACCTTGAGGTAATCTTGGAATTTTTAATAGGTGGGACATGAGTTGTTCCTAGGAGAGCAGCTACAACATCAAATTTTTGAGCAACAATTTGGGATGAAGCTTTCTTCTTTTTGTTATCAAAAAAAGGTTGGACCCAAGTGAAAGTGGTACTAGAAGGTGAGGTGATAAGAGGTCCTAAGGCAAGGGTGCTCATAGAATAAAGAGTCTATGCAATAGATACTTCAACCATATAGGCCTCAACATCTGAAACGGGGGTCTCTCTAATAGGTGGCTCCAAAATGAACATTGTATCAGTCTTTGATGTAATACCTTTTTGCTTGTATTCTTATTCTCCTTCTTTCTCTGTGTTGTTTCCTTCACAGTTTCTCTCTTCCATCTCACTTGTTTCTTTTTCATCATCACTTGAGAGACAAACAATGTGCTCAACCCTTGGCACTATTTCTGTTTTCATTGGCAAGGGAAGTTTCTTGATTTCTTCTTCAATTACTTCCTCTACCTTTTTAACCTTTTAAGCCTTCCATTTTTTTGAGTAAACCAGAGTTGTGGATTCAAAAAGAGAAGGTGTTGACTGAGTACGTACTTCAAGAACTAGATTAATATTATTTCTATGAGATGTGGATGCTTCCAGAGGAGATTGCAACCTTCCCATCTTATATGCTTCCATTTTTCTATCAAAACATACCTTTGTTCTTACTATGAATGGATTTATGATTTCTTATAATTCCTTTTTCTCTTTCTTGAACCAGTAAATGGTGGTAAGAGCAGTATGTTTCATAGAATTATTGTATTTGAGAGATCGCAAATCATCATCATCATCCTATAACTCCTTTGGTACTTTGTAGATTCTAAAATCTTTTATTTGCTGCAAGGAAAGTCTACCATAGTATCTTCTTCTAACTCCATAGTCATCTGAGCAATCTACCTAGTAATATTCTAGATCATGGAGGTGATAGAAAGACATCTTGAAGTTTTCAGAGATGAAACCTTTGAGATCAAAACAAGACCTTTTCTGAAGAAATAAAAAATGAAGGCAACAATAGTTCTCTCAATTTTTTTGTGCATTAAGGGAAGTCCTGCAGGTGTAATTACCACAAGTAATTGGTAATTGAATGCCAGTTATCTTCTTATCTCTGCAGGTTCTATGAAACATATCAAGTTTCCTACAAATTTCAACAAGGGAAATTTTGTCACTACAAAATATTGGGAGTTTAAGAGAAGCCCCCTCAAAGCCTGTTAGCCAAATGTAGGAGAAATTTTTGAATTGAATGAAGTAGTTGCCATTGACAGACATCAATTGCTTGGATTCAATAGAAAACCTTTCAGCTATGCTTCCCTCTAGAAGTTTGATAATGTACATAGTGAATGCATCATTGACTCTTCTAAAATGATGATTGCTATTTTTCAAAGTCAACTGTGGATAATATTCATACACTAGAGTATATTTCTTATCTTCATAAGTGTTAGCATAATGTACGTATTATATTATTATTAGACTAGTTGTTATTATCTATTCCATTATTCTCTCCTAGTTTTTAATATCTCTGTTCATTGTGGAGAGTATTGTTACTTCTCCTCTGCTATAAACAATCTTCATGCTTTCTGAATAATATACATTGAGAGAGATATCCTATCTTTATTTCTTCTCCTTAATTACCTCCTTATAATCTAGTATCAGAGAGTGTGTTTGAAGGAGAAAACAAATTTGCTTGGACATTGAAATTCCAGTGGAAAGTTCTGCGTAGAAGGATCTACATGGTGGAGGAAGAGTTGGACATGGAGATTTATTATAAACCTACGTGAAGACCTTCACCTTCTCATGGCCATGTAGGAGAAGTATCATTCCTTCCCAACATTAAAAAATTCACTACACATTTGAGTCCAGCGACCTACGTGGAAAATTGCTTAATCTACAATGTGTGGAAATGATGATGGTTGGTGCTTACTCCTGTGTCACAGGATGTTACCAAAGCACTAATGTGGACCAAGCTCGAGTTTGGAGAATCTACTAGGCGTGGAAGTTTTTAGGTGTTTTATTTTGACAATGTAAGTAAAGGCATTCTTACTCTCGCTGTGTGAAAGAGAACATCTTTCCTGCGTGAACAAGAAACTTAAATTCATTGCTGCGTGTAAGTGGATTCATACCTACCTGGAGTGAATTTTTGCTGTAAACCCATCCTGGATATTAATATTTTCAAAATCTAGTTCAAGTCAAATCATCCAATGTTGAGAAGATGAGTATTGACCTGTTATCCAATTAGCCAATGTTAACATTGAATAGGACATGTTCTATTTTTGTATATGAAATGCACTGTAAGATCCAATCTATTTCGTAGATGTGGCATTTTTTTATGCTAAGGAATTTTAAACAATTGTAGTGACCTATGTGAATACTCTAGGAGGATATTAAAAAAATAAGTCTCTCTCTTTTGGACATGTGCAACTATCTTTGGTACAGAACATTTGCAATTTGACAATGTCATGTAATCTCAATTCTCTGTGTGAAGTCTGGATGTACATGTCGTAGAACAAAGAATGAAGAAGACTCCTCCACCAAGGAAATGGTGATTATTATATGCCAATGCGTAATGTTGACTATGCATGAGCATATCAAGCTTGTCGAGAGCCAATCCGAAGACTCGTAAGCCTAAGAACACCGTCAAGATGCTCACAAGAGCTCCAGGTTCTACTTTGCACTGCTCAATGATCTACGCAACACCAGAAACCTAGTCTTCGAAAAACTGGTTCACAAAGGACTCTTGGATTATTTCCTTTTTGACGTAAACTTCCAAGCAAAGCGAGTTTGGGAGGAATTATAAGCTGGGTACGATGTCGATTGCGAAGACGAAGAAGAACACCCCAAAAAGTGTCATTGTCTCTTAGCACGTAAGTATTGAGAGAATCTACGAGTTAGTACTTCTCATCGGTGATTCAAAGTTATAATATCTCTTGAAAATCAATAATTAAATAAAAAAATATTTTATTTTATTCCAATGTCTGCACAAAAACTTCTACTCTTTGATGCTTAGTTACTTAAAGGGCCAAATTTTATGGCCTGGAAAACAAAGATGCGAACGATCCTTCAATTTGAAGGATTATGGGGCATCGTAACTGGATCTGTGCCAGTCCCCATAGCTGCTAATGAATTAATGAAGTATGAGATGGCTAGTGCCAAAGCCTTGATGATGATAATGCTCAGTATCAGTGATGATGTGAAACTGCATGTTTGGAATGCAGAGGAACCAAAGGAGGCCTGAGACAAGTTGGAAACTATTTATGAAGCCAAAAATAAGACTAAGATCCTCCATCTTCAGTCAAAGTTGCACACCCTCTCTATGGGGTCAGATGAGAAAGTTGAGGAGTTCTTACGACATGTGGTTGAGCTACAATCAGAGTTATTAGTGCTCAGTCAAATGGTGGATGAAAAAATTCTTGTGCCGATCACCTTGAGAGAATTCCCTTCTCAATTCCTAGTGTTTGTTATGACACTGAATGTATCTAAATAAATAGTGGAATTCGAAGAACTCGTGAACTTGCTGCAGCAGGAAGAGGCCATCAATTCAACCCAAGATGAGACTAAGGATAAAGCCCTGTTCTCAAAGCCATACCATGGCTAGAAGAATAGGAAGGGTCCCCCAGAAAATCCAACTCAAGCGCAACCAAATCAACAACAGAAAGATCAAAATTCAAAGAGGTGGTGTCACATTTGTAGAACCAACACTCATGACACTAATCACTATTGGTACAATGGCTTGAAATAGGGGTCTTTGAGTCAAACAAGCACATCCGGGTGCAAAGATTTTCAAAAATCCAAATGACGTCCTCACCGAAGAAATTAGAAGGGACATCTCGCAGCCAAACAAGATGATGAATCTGATGAGGAGACATCAGAAGGATCCCATTATGGTAATAACCTTGTACTAGTGTCTCAAACTTCTTCACCCACAAAGAGAGTCTGGCTGATAGACTCGGGTGAAAGAAAGCATATGTCAGGTGACAAGAAACTATTTGATTCACTAAATGAACAACCCACTGGAGATTGGGTTCAGATAGTAGATGAAAAAGAGTACATTGCAGAAGGAATAGGAAATGTCACCATTCCTCTGGGACCACGAAAATGTACACTTACAAAGGTACTATATGTTCCTGGCTTGACTAGCAACCTCTTTTCAGTGACTCAGCTCTTAAATCATCACCTAAAGGTAGAATTTCTTGTCCAAAATGGCATTAAATCATGCTTGATCTCCAGAAAAGGTACGGTTATTGCTAGATCATTTCTAAAAGATAAGTTATTTGCTTTAGATATTGTTTCATCTTCTACAGTAGCTTTATCTACCTCAACAGTAGAATCTACAACCCTCTAGAATTTTAGATATGGTCACTTGTCGGTTAGTTCATTGCATCAGATGAGTTCAAAAGAAATGGTCCATGGACTACCCAAATTGTCCAGTTCCTTGCCTATTTTCCCTTGATTGTTTGTAGGAAAACAACACAGGGATCCATTTTAGGTGAGCACCTTCCATGCCAAGAAGCATCTGGAGGTAGTTCATACCGATCTAAATGGCCAGCTGGCTGCTTCATTTTTAGGATACATATAATTCAAACTGTTCGTGGATGACCACTCTCGCAAGATGTGGGTGTTTTTCCTGAAGAAGAAAAGTGAGGCTCTTCAACATTTCCAGAATTTCTATCATCGTGTTGTGAAAGAGACCAGACAACCACTTCTTCTACTTCACTCAGATCGAGGGGGGGAATTCACATCAAAGAAGTTCTTGGCCTTCCTGAACCAACAAGGCATTAAGTAGAACCTGACTGCTCCCTACACACCCCAAAAAAATGGCATTGTTGAGCATCGCAATCGCATAGTCATGGAGATGGCTCACTGTATGCTAATAACAGTAAAGCTAGAGGAACGTTATTGGGTTGAAGCAGTACAAAAAATGTATATCTTCTCAACAGGGCACCGACAAAGATTCTACAAAATAAAATTCCAGAAGAGGTATGGAGTGGTAGAAAGCCATCAATTTCTCATTTACGAGTATTTGGTTGCACAACATACATGCATGTCCCAGCTCAGAAGAGAAATAAGGTTGAGCCAAAGACACTCCTGTGCATCCTACTTGGCTATAACACTACCTCAAAGGCATACCATCTCATGGATCCTGAGACAAAGAAAATATGAGAGTCAAGACGTGGTTTGTGATGAGTCATCCTTTGACTCAGTAGTGACAACAGAAGAACCATTACCAACCACCTCTCACTGACTAGTCTCCGAATCAGATGATCAGCCAAAGGAGACTACTTAGAGAAAAGATGTGCTGCAAGGAGAGCTATTTGTTGACCTTGGAGAACTAGAGAATGTGACTCCACATCAATCCACATGGCAATGACATAGTTCTTCTCAAAAGTAGCCAAGTTCTTGTCTGAAGTGGGTACAAAGCACCATCAAGGACTCACATTTGCAACAACTCCCAGATACATCATCCGGAGTCAAAACAAGGAGTCAAACAAGAAATGAGGTAAAATTTGCACTCATGAGTTCATTGATTAATAGCTCTGAGCCTGATAATGTTCATGAAGCACTCAGTCAACTTCAGTGGAAGAAAGCCATGGATATAGAAATTGACTCACTCAAGAAAAATCAGACATGGGAACTTGTCAATCTTCCTACAGAAAAGAAACCCATACACTATAAATGGGTTTTCAAGATAAACTATAAGGCAGATGGATCCATCAACAAACATAAATCACGACTTGTATAAAAAGGGTATGCTCAGAAAGAGGGAATTGGCTATGAAGAAACCTTTACACCCACTACAAAGATCAAGACCATCAGAGTAGTTTGTGCACTTACAACATAGAAAGGATGGAGACTTCAGTAGATGGACGTCAAGAGTGCTTTCCTAAATGGTGATCTGAAAGAAGAAGTGTAAATGACCCAACCTAAAGGATTTATTGATGAAGAGAATCCTAAAAAGGTATTTCGTCTCATCAAATCATTGTATGGACTGAAACAAGCACCGAGGGCATGGTATATCAAGATCAGATGATCACCTTTTGTAGCATGGGTTCACTTTGTAGCCCCTCAGATTAAAATTTGTATATAAAGAAGGTAGGCAAAGAAATTGTCATTCTTGTTGTGTATGTAGATGATCTTGTGATCACTGGAAGTTCAGAATATCAGGTTGATATTGTGAAGAATGATCTCAAAATAACCTTTGACATGACATCTTTTGGGCTACTACATTACTGTCTTGGCTTGGAGATATGGAAAAAGGAGCATCACATTTTTGTCTCCCAGATAAAGTATGCCAAGACACTCCTGGAAAAGTACAATATGTCCAATTGTAAACCTATATCCACTCCCATGGAAAAAGGCTTGTAACTTTCAAGATTCTAGGATTCACCTCAAGTAGATGCTACTCTCTACAGGAAAGTTTTTGGAGGGACTCATCTAATTGACATATACCTGACCAAACTTATGCTATGCTGTCAGTTATCTTTCCAGGTTCATGCAGGAGCTGAAAAAATGTCATTGGACTACAACAAAGCATGTTTTAAGGTATGTCCGAGGTATAGTTGATTATGGTTTGGAATATAAGGATAATGATAAATTCTTCTTACATGGATACGTCGACTTGGACCACGCCGAATTTGTTGATGACAGGAAGTCAACCACATGATACATATTTCATCTCGGATCTGGACCTATCTCATGGATAAGAAAGAAGCAGAATGTTGTTTCTATCTCATCCATAGACGAAAAATATCACCCCGCACGAGGAGCTATGTGCAAAGTGATATGGTTACATCACATTTTGGATGACTTGGGAATTCCTGAAAAATAATCACCTATTCTCTATTGCGATAATCAGAGTGTGTTGAAGCTCGTGTAGAATCCAGTTTTTCATGAACGAACAAAGCATATTGAGATTGATTGTCATTTCATTCGAGAGCATGTCTTGAACCATCACATTCAGCTCCATTGCTATCCTACAAAAGCACAAGCTGCTGACATTCTCACAAAATCTCTTGGAAAAGTGAAATTTGAACTTTTCAGGGGTCATATTTGCAAGAATAATGTAATAAAAGGGGGAATGTTAGCATAATATACACATTATATAATTATTAGACTAGTTGTTATTGTCTATTCCATTATTCTCTCCTATTTTGTAATATCTCCATTCATTGTGGAGAGTATTGTTACTTCTCATCTGCTATAAATAATGTACGTGCTTTCTAAATAATATACATTGAGAGAGATATCCTATCTCTATTTCTTCTCCTCAATTACCTCCTCATAATAAGGATTAAGACCCAACCATATTCTATATGCTGCAATAGTATACATCAAGTAAGAGGTCATGTAAAAGGTTTTGGTCTTGTGCACATTAGCAAGCTGTTCATTGAGGTTGTCACAAATGACTTCCCCCCAATTTAGACTTTCTTTCCTTTACAAATGATATTCAAGTATGGGCACATCCAAAAATGAAACTCACTAGCTGAAGGGAGACCCATTATTTTAACTAGGAGGGTGATGATATCTGAAAGTTCTTCTTTGAAATCAATTCGGTACATAGTTTTAGGTAACCTTGATGGTCCTTTCTTTGGGATTTTGAACCAAGATCTGGCCACCATGTGCTTGTATTTTTCACTTTCTTGATCAAACAGAGACTAGGCGTGGGCTAGAGTAAGAACATTTGATCCTTCTACTATAGGAATCCTAAAAGCAACATTAATACATCCAAAATCCAATTTGGCAATTTCCTGGCCTTGAGAATCTCTAATTTCCTTTGTGCTTGGATAAAAATAGGAACCACAAGCCAAGAAGTATATGCACATTGGAATGAAATTGGAAAGCCTCCAGCATGAGTTATTCCACAATCCTTAATAAGTTGGGCCATAGGGGTATGATTATCATTGTTGATTTGTGCCCAAAAATTGTTGAAGTTGAGATATTCCACATCGTTGTCACCTATATTAGGTATGGAAGTATCAAGGGAGGAGAGATGATCAAGGCCCTTGAAATGGATTTTCATAATGGAAAATGTGTCGAGAAACATATGCTTTGGTAGAAAAACGGAAGCTTGGAAAACAGTTTAGTAAAAGCAAAAATACAATAGGGCACAAGATAAAATAAGCTTCCAAAATCTCACAGAAAGCTTTTAAAACCACTAACCTCGATTGCAGGATGAATGAAAAACTTCTTAGAAGAAAAAATAACTTTGCAATTTTGAAAATGGTTGAGAGATGCTCTTACTACGACTCAAAATTGCTTGGGAAGTGCTGGAATGCGATGCAAAGCTCAAATGTAATTTTTAGTGCTAAAAATGACTAATTTCATCTCTTTTATGTTACTCCATTTGAGTTAAATTGTTTGAACTAAATTAAATGAGGGGTTTAATTACATTGATGATATGGGAGCTGACATACTTTAGAGTGTGGGGATGGTAGATATATAAAGCACTAAAGGTCGAATAAAGCATGGGACATTAGGGACTTGAAAACCTGACATCTGCGCAACACAAGAAAAACCATCTTAGTGCGGTAAGGGAAGGTCTGTGGAAAACTGAAGGTCGGGATGCACTTGGGATGTCTGGGACAAGAAAAGGCAAAAATTTTACACTAGACCAATGTCTAATGGAAAGCGGGTAAGCATGGTTAAAAGCGCATAGAAGGCCCACGGGACATTGGGACACAAGTTCTCCATCGGCCCGAAAAATTTGCGACATAAAGGGGACTTAGAAAATTTTGAGAGAAAGGTTGTGAGCCAGTAAGGCTTGTGGGTACCGCAGGGATGTGGAGAACTGACGACCTGGGAGCATAAGGACCGTTGTTTAACAAAAGACTGAGACTTCGCAAAACAAAGAAAGACCATGAAACATGGTGATTGCGTAGAAGGTGGGGATGCGAGGAACCAAAAGCCTGAATGAACTTGGGATATGAGTGCTCCCAAAGACTAAATTTTCTGCAATACAAAGTAAAAAGTCCCAAAACTCAAAATTTTGAAAAAAATTGACAAATTGTTAGGGACATTCTCTTTTCTACACACTTTACAAAGGCAAACAAAGACATCGCAAGAGATAACTTGCTCAAAATTTTGAAAATTTGCCAAAAATGTACACATTTATGGGTAAGTGTCAACATCAATCCAAAAAACAAATAAACAACATGTTATAAATCCCATTACAATTTTAAAACAAGGCCATGATATGGAAAATCCCACCGAAGTTAATGTGTTTGAGGGATGTAGGGAAAATTAATAACCAGTAATACATAAAAGTAGTAATCAGATTAGGAAAAATACTTAGTAGGGCATAACAATAAACTATTAAATATTATGTTTATATTGATTTCAAATAATATTACATATGGATACAAATAATAATATTACATTGTTGGTTGTATACATGCTATGTGGTATGTGCATTGATAGAAATTAAAACTTAGTAATGTTTGTTGGAACATTATGTTTTTTGTTTGTAATTTATTGCCTATAGAATTTTTCAATGAGGACATTTTGTCCATCTTTGATTTGATTGATTACTTTTTTTAGTGTGTATATAGGATATTAAAATCTTGCCATGTTGAATTTCAATAACTAAGCAACATTTAAACTCCTCTATTTTGTTATTGGTAAAGTTTATTTAAGCTCACAATCAACTTGCATTCATTACATAATGGGTATTTACAAGAAGAGAGAAAATTCTTGTTGAAAATCATCCTATGTTTATATTCTAATTAAAATGTAGAGAATTGTCTTTGATTATCCAAAATAAATAAATAAAATGCCAAACAAAAAATTACAAATTTGAGAGCTTAGTGGTAAATTATCATGGCATGTTGATGTGTCATGACATGGAAGCATCATGAGGGGCCCTATGTTTCCTTAAAAATAGATTTTAAGGGAATTTAAAGCACTTAATGACAAAAATTGATGCAATCATAATTTTAAAAGATAGCTCAAAAAGGCTATTATAATCCTAAATTATTAAAATTACGTTAATAAGGAAATTTTTAAAAAATGCTTTTCTTCTAAGCATTCTAAAAATGCTTTTATGAGATTTTATTGATAAAGATCCAATATTTTAATTTATTTTTCAATTTCATCTTAACTTCATTTTTTTTTAGGTCACTTGTTTTCCTCCGACATCTGGATATTATTCCACTTATTAGAATGAAAGTAGACTCAATTTAGGTTAAAAATGGATGCCACAATTGTAGTTGCTTCACTCACTATGGATGCCAATAAGGTTGCCAAGCTTCGCTCTGAGGTTTCCAAGCTTCACCAGATTAGGTTAAAACAAAACAAATAAGTTGCAATTTTTTTAGATCTCTATTGAAATGCAATATGCTAGGATATCAAAGTTATTTTCATTATTAATATTGTTGTTCTTGTCATTCTCTATTGCATTGAAATTGAGAATGAAGGGTTTATTCAACTCATTTTTTGTTACGTCCGGTAAGGGTTAATTAGCCGGAGTTTGATTTCCAACTTTGATGTAAATTTTTGGAAATTTTTATTTATTGTGATTTAAACTTGCTATAGATTTTAAATATTTTAGACTATTTAAATTTCTGCAGATTTTTATTATCATGCCATAGAAATTTCTTTTGTATGATATTTCATACAATATGTTTTTCTTGCAAGCATTCTAAAAATGCTTTTATATATCGAACAACTGTTGGTCCATTGGTGAAGTTGCTTGGCTCACAAAGAGCCCACCAGGGTTCAATTCTTGTTGAGTGCAAAAGCCCGGAGATATTGTAAAAAGGGATGAGGTTGGGATCGTGCCTTGGGCGAATTTGGTAGAATGGAACCCCCCCTAGTCCTTGGCATCCAAGTCTAAGAATTATGTGCACCTCACCCATGTAAAAAATATAGGTTCATTAAATCTCCTAGCTTCGTGGAATTTTCATTCTCTTTCTCCACCCGATTTTGTAATTCTGACTATAGGTGAAACTTTGATGAACTGCATGGTACACCTAATGTCCCCACGAACATTGTCATTGTCAAAATGAAGAGAATCCACTATCACTACACCTTCTAGATAGATCCCCCTAGATAGGAGATATGACCTAGATCCCAGATAGAGCCGAGATATAGAGAGAGGGGGAGATGGGCCAACATAATACAACATAAAACCCTAGTAGATGATATATTTCCAAATAATTTATAACATCAAAGTCTAAAGAGGATTAAGTAATTCTTTGAAGAGGGAAAAGAGCTACCCTTTGCTCTAATAGTAAGGGGAGCATTTAAATACAAAATATAATTGGTTTCAAGCTCTATAGAAAAAATTTGAAAATACAATGCACCCAAGAATATGGTGATTTTTCTTTATTCAAAACCTTGAACGAGCAGAGTGGTCAAAGCGTGCAAGGATTAATGCACATGCGACGTGGTGCGGAAAAGTTCTGGTTCCTTCACCTTGTTCTTTACATTACATGATCACTTTTATTCTTCACTAGGAACTATTTTTATTTATGGATTTAATAATACCTTTGAGAAATTTAGCAAGAGAGGTTGGGGCCGGTGGCGAAACCCAACCATCAGGTTCTAATATTGCAAGTAAATTTCATACTTCAAGATAAATAAAACAGACTAGCAGCGCCAACTAAGATCAACAGAAGCTGAAAATTCAAAAACTCTAATTCTAAATACACAATGAATTATAGTTTTCAAGAAATGAAAAATGAGTTCTCCTGTGAACAAATTTCACAAGCACCATGATGTACAAAACATGGCACCGACACCAAATAAGACTAACAGAGACTTGAAATTCAAACAAAAAATTGTCAATTATAACCATTTTTTGAGTTTCAGAATACATGCCAACAATATGCTGGTTCGATATAATGGATGTTGAAGCTTTGAAAATTGATGAATGTAAATCTCTTCTGGTCAAATAGGTGCATGTCATGACTCTTTCCTTCCTTGAATATAATGCTAATGTATGACATAACCACTCACAAATGAAACTAACGAGAATGCTTTTTCTAAATCAGATGGTTCCCTGTTTTTTTTTTGTTGCATTTTAGAAAATTTGAAAAATCATAGGGACCTCCAGATGTAATTCTTTTATAGTGACATTATCAATTAAAGTAATGCAATCTAAATGAATACACACATGATAGTGCAAATAAAAAACCAGAATGGAGATTCTATACATGTTTTATTAAAACAACTGGAACACAAATATTTTATATCTGAGACTTGAAAATAATTTTTTCTAACATTTTTATCCTCTAAATCAAATATCCCATTTACATTCATCTTCATCTTACCATAAAATCACAAAATTAGATAAGTAAAATAAATCATAAACAATATATATTAGAAAACTTAATACATAACTTACATGTAATTGAATGGCATCAAAGGAAATTTGAAGAAACACAAAATATATATTGTTTAGAAAAACATATAATTTTTTTTATTATTATTTTGATATTGAGAAATAAAATAAAGTAACCTTTTGTAGGTAGAACTTTCAACAGTTATCTATATCATTAAACCAAAATAAAAGATTTGTATTCATAAAATTAAAATTAAAATACAAAACACTTTGAATACAAGATTCATATCATAGTTTATTTTTTTTAAATCTTAAAATTGCATTAAAACAGATAACCAGAATCACCTCTAAAGTTCTACATTTCCTCATAAGGCTAAACATCCCTAAAATATACTTTGTTAATTGAAAATGGATGTATGCATTTTCCCAACTTCATTGTCTTTTAAGAAGTGGAACAAATACGGTAAAAATAATTATTTATGAAATTGTTGTCCAAATACATTCAAATTTTTTGAATGCAAATGTCTTGTATAAGAAATAGAATGAAGCGATTCTTGTGTACATAGTTTTGATCTCTTTGTAGTCATTTGTTGTGGCAAATAAGATAGTGAAGTATGATTTATTTATATAATTTTTGATTGCTTGTTAAGAATAATATGAATGAAAACACCAAAAAAATGTAATCTAATAAAGACATTTTTAATGATCAAATTTGTACTTAAAAATGATTTTTGATATAATATTAGATTTAATATAACTTAAAATAGACATTAAGTTTTCAAAATTTTAAACAAAAAATTAGAAAATTTTACAACTTTATAATTGCTTTTAATTTTTTTTTTGGAAAGCTATGATTACCAAATATAAAAAATTATTAATAGTTGAAATTTGTATTTTCATATATGTAATGATATTTTTAATAATAAATTTAAGCTCTTTTCTTGATGTAATGTCATTAAGTATAGTACTAAATGTCATTTTTTTTATAGTTTAAAAAAAAAAATTACATGGAATAAGATCTCAAAATAGTCATATCATTGTAAAGTCATCAATAAATACAAAGATAAAAAATGTGATTACAAATATTAAAAAATGTTGTAGTTGAAAATTGTTTTTTCATATATCCAATCAAATCTTGATATTAAATGCATGATTTTATTTAAGTTCAATGTTATTAAATATAGTGCCATCATGTTAATATTTGTTTGGAAAAAATAAAAAATTGTGTAGTGGAATAAGGCCTAAAAATGGTCATGTCATTATAAAGCAACCAATGCGTACAAAGATAAATAATTTTTTATATAATTATAATATTGCAAATTGATATATTCAATATCCTAACAATAGAAATTTGACTCTAACAAAAAAACTTCTGAAATATGATTGACTTAAAATTATTGAATTAATAAAATAGGTTGAAAGGTATAGTAATCTACCAAAGGTAGGAATTAATAATCAGATGCCGTAAAAATTGTCTTGTGAACCTTTTTATAATGTTGAGGGTAATAATAATAATAATTATTCCCAAAACAAATCTGACTACAATTTGAGCATGCATGAGCTAATGTGCTTTGGAGCCATAAATTTTCTTGTGAAAATTTCTTCAATAGCCATGGTTGTTGATGTATTGAGTTGAAAACATCCAATGCCGGTATCGAAAGTACTTATAGAAAATCATTGAGAATAAAAGAATCTTATATTGTCGTTGCATGATACAAATCTTGCCTTAAAATTCAATGCAAAAAAATATTTTATGAAATAAAGACGTGATATCATTGTCTGTAGATTAAGGGAACCAAATTCAATGTCACTGCTACTATTTAATGAGATACACCTTTTGAAACCCTAGTTCAAAGATCTTCGAAACATAAAATATTGTATTTTATAAGTCCGCGCTAGTTTATGCTGATTAAACTTGCTTTCCTTACAACAATCAATATTCATGGGTCTAAAACAATAAATTGATAAAAGTGTTAGAGTAGGTATTTATCTTAGCTCATGTTCACCTAGGTACTTTATTTACCTTTATTGTATTTATCCTCACCCACTTATGTGTGTGGATATTTCTTTTATCTTATTTAGATATTAGGAGATATTATCTAGTTGTTAGGTATAGTTCTTTCCTTGATCCATGGTATTGACTAGTTCTTTCCGTAATCCATACTATTGACTAGTTTTTTCCTTGATCTATGGTATTGACTAGATCCTTGATGTCTAGTTCTCTCCTAAATCTATGGTCTTGACTAGTTCTTTGATGACTAGTTATTTCTTTGATTTATGGCTTGATCTACGACCTTGACTAGTTCTTAGATTGTTATTCCTTGCCTATTTAAGAAAGGCCCATTCTCAATGTATTGCATTGAGTTCCATAATAATATATGATATTGTTGCTCATTTGTTTGTAAAGGTTTTATGAAAAGTTATCCTAGAGAATTACTTTCATCTTATTGATCGTGGTGTTTGATTAGCATCTATGTTCTTGGCTTGGTACGATCTGGTTATCGTTCCTTTCATGGTATCAGAGCTAGAGATTGTAGTTGACATCCGTCTGTAAGTTTTATTTTACAAATAAATTATTTTTGTATTCATATATTTGAGATTTGGTCTTTTTTTTGTTGCATGCATTTTTATGATAAATAGAGGCTTCCATTGGATCCAGAAGGTGTGAAAAATCTAGGATCGATTGTAAACTTGGACAATTATGGAGGCAGTCATTTTTTGTGGGTTTTCTATTTTTGCAGAGAAGCACACATGTGTGCCTCGGGATTCAAGCCAAGAGGAAAAAAATGTGATTTTATTTATTCAGGTTTGTTAGATTTATCAAGATCTGTACTGGGGTATTTTCTATTACAGCGTATCTGTCTCGGATTATGCGCAGGAAGGTTTTCAGATCTTTCCTTTTTTGGCAAGGATCCATGGATGCTGTGCACGTTTTTACTATTTCGGGAAAATCTGCAAGTTGCTATTTTTGGCGATAAAGTTCATTGTCTACACAGTCCAGAAATAGTAATTTTTACCAGAAGCAGCAGTTGGATGTGAATTTCTCAAAAACATGCGACACACCCCAAAATAGTAAGTTGTGTAAACACCCATTAAAATCCTTAGCCCTTGGTCATATGGTATGGTCATATGAGGGCTTAAAACTTGTGATTCCTACTAGTAGGTGCTTAACTTCAGCCCCCTTTAATTTTATTTGTGTGGTGAAGGCAACAACAATTTATTTTGTTTTAGTGGCAACTAAAATAAATAACAGAGCAAAATATTAAAAAGCTTGTAACTTTTGATCGGTAATTCGGTTTTGAGTTTCATTTTTTTGCAAAAGTGCTTGTTTTTTCATGCTCTTTCCATTGAAAATATTTATTTTGAGACTTGCACTATAATTATAAAGTGCCAAATATGGAGGAGTGTTGTAATCAATTGTGGACGCAATTTCGGCTGAGCCCGACGTCCTAAATTTTTGGGAGTTGCAGTTTGTACCTATCATGGATTCTGAGAATGATATTGTTTTCTCTGAAGTATGTGGACTTCAAGAGGATCTTGTAAAATTTGTGGAAGAAAATAGATCACTCAAGAAGTGAAATTCTCTTCTACAATCACTCATTCACGATAAGGATACAATAATACACACCTAAGACATCACCATCATATTGTGGACAACCATATCCATGCTCCTAGTCCACTTGCAGTTGTTGCTCTTGTACCCACTGACATTGATCTGCCAGTCTTTGAGCCTGAACTTACTTTTGATGCTTCTAAACCTGTGAGGCTTGTTACTGCATGCTCTTCCACATCTGTGCCTATTACAGTACCACATGTTGTGTATCCTACTTCTGCTCAGCTGCATGGCTTTTTTAAGAAGCATACCACTGCATTCAGTTCTCGCATGCTCCGTTCTATGGGTCTCACTAGAGGAGTCATTGGCAGACATTCACAGGGTATTGTTTCCTCTATTCCACATGTTAAGTGGAATTCTCGTCATGACATTGGTTTTCAAGCAGATACTTCATTGGGATCACACATTGACAGAGCTCCTTTTTTTGTTCGCTCGACTCTTTCTGAGGATCATGAGCAACACATGAGTTTTGCACCTTCACTCAGGATTGAGAAACCTGAGATTTCAGCTGTCAGACATGATCAACCTGACACACATTCTGATGTTCTTTTGCATGCACCCATTGTGCATTTTACACCAAGTCATATGCAGGCATCTTCTTCATCCATCCGTGTTGATTTGGGGTGGATATTCTGATCACTCGTGGAGGTGACATAGGCATTCGTTGAGAGGACTCTACAGGCGTGGCTCCTCCACCATTCGGCCTCTTGCTCCACATTCTATACCTTCTGCATTGTGATGCTTCTTGTTTTGAGCATTTTTCTTTAGCAGGTGTAGTGTATCTCTCTTGTTTGTTGAGAGATTTTGTATCTGTATTTTCGACACTTTTGGCATGTTGACAGTCTCTCTTATGGGGGAGCTATTCTGGTGGAGCCTAGTGTTAGTTTGTCAGTGTTTGAGTAGTTGTTTTGACAACTCATACAGATTTGTAGCGTCACTCCACCCATTTAGCAGTATGGGAGGGTGTGGTGTTGATCCTGCTTCTTCAGGTTTTGTGTGCTTTCCTTGTTACCTTGGCTTTTCTTGGATCATGACACTCTGGAGTTTGTGTCCTTGCCTTGTTGCTTTGGTTATTGTTCTTGGATCGTGGCACACCTATTTGCAGCAGTTGATCGAATTATGTTTGGTTTTTTTTTGCACTTTCGACATCACTCTGTTGACAGTCTCCTTGTATGGAGCTATTCTGGTGGAACCCAGTGTCAGTTGTTTTTGAGTTTTGTGATGGAGCAATGGATTCAGACCACATTGCACACCAAACTTCTTCAGCATTGTACGAGTTTTTTGAGCCAAGCTTCTTGGGATGCCTTGGAGCGGGTCTTTACTCTCTTTACTTTGTTGTTATTGGTTTTGGGTACCTTGCGGTGTCCCTTTTAACCAGTTATTGTACATGAGCACCTCATCAGGCCTAGTTGCCGAGACTCATACTGTGGACATGCCACATCTATTTTGGCCCCTAGCTTCACTTGAGGGGGTGTGTTAGAGTAGGTATTTACCTTAGCTCATGTTCACCTAGGTACTTTATTTACCTTTATTGTATTTATCCTCACCCACTTATGTGTGTGGATATTTCTTTTATCTTATTTAGATATTAGGAGATATTATCTAGTTGTTAGGTATAGTTCTTTCCTTGATCCATGGTATTGACTAGTTCTTTCCTTGATCTATGGTATTGACTAGATCCTTGATGTCTAGTTCTCTCTTAAATCTATGGTCTTGACTAGTTCTTTGATGATTAGTTATTTCCTCGATTTATGGCTTGATCTATGACCTTGACTGGTTCTTAGATTTTTATTCCTTGCCTATTTAAGCAAGGCCCATTCTCAATGTATTGCATTGAGTTCCATAATAATATATGATATTGCTACTCATTTGTTTGCAAAGGTTTTATGTAAAGTTATTCTGGCGAATTGCTTTCATCTTATTGATTGTCATGTTTGATTAGCATCTGTGTTCTTGGCTTGGTATGATCTGGTTATCGTTCCTTTCAGAAAGAAATAAACTAAATGTTCCAACCGCTTAGTTGTAAAAAAATTTGAGGAAAAATCTGTTAGTGATACATAACATTGAAGAAGAAAAAGTATGAAATAAACAAGAGCAACAATGATATGAAGTACTATCGTAGTTGAAATTTTCATATCCATGCAGGGTCTATGCAAGGTTCCTGTTTGGCATGTATTCGTAAATAAACAGGGTGTTTATATCATTATAGCAGTAGCCCAATAATCTGAGTATATTTTTGTGCCTCAGATTTCCTAGCACGCCCACTTCCGGTATAATGCCTTGCTTTGACACTTCTAAATATTTGTGAAGAACCCCACTCATGCATTAAGAAATATGAGCTTGGAGCACGCTCACTCATGACGTCAATGGGCAATATTTAGCCCAGGTTTTCGCACATGGTGTTAAGATCCTAGTCTAGACAAACAGTTCATTTATCACAGTTTAGTTAAACAAAATTTTTATGTGGCAATACATGATTGAAAAAATACATATGGATGTGATAGTTTTTGTCAGAAAATTCAGCAGAGTTGAGGGTTCCCCTGAGCGCACCTCGGCAATAGTCCTAGTTGTTGAATAGGTTGTACAAACGTGCACAGGCCGCCCCTAAGTGCACTTGGATTGTGCATTTCTGCTCCATGTGTGCAGGTCTTGAATTATCTATGACTTTTTGACAGCTACAGTGCCCTTGGCACGTGGCATTCCTGCCATGTAGACTGTACCGGTGCCACCCATTCCTACAATGTCGGTTTCTTTGATAGCCTGGAAGCCACTCCCGTCGGCACTTGACAAATTGAAAGCTAGTGTAGAGTGGCCATAGCTTGAATTTTTTCAAACTTATTTCATTACAACTTACCAACACACTCGAGTGATGTATCATAAATAATAATAATAATAATAATAATAATAGGTTGTTACAGTCCATTTGATGCCGGGCGGCCTGTTTTTCGTCTACAAGTTTCATTAGCTTAACATGAAATTACCTCGTACTCACATGCCAAAGGTAACTAACTTTTCTACAAATGAGGCTAGCATACCGTACGCCCTGCATAATGGAAAAATTTAGAAACGTTTTTGTACTCTCTATTTCAGAAAACACATTATTCTAGATCAGTGTTCTACAATTATTAGGTACCTTCCCCGTACCTGATTAGAATTTGAGTAAGCATATCCATTCAATTGAACTTTTCATTGTACGAGAGCAAGCTGCATTTTAGTAATTCCAAATTATTAAAAGAATTAATTATTTGGAGATTCTGGCTATACAGCCCCACCCTCGATCGTAGGTTCTATTTCACTTGAATTCTCTATTTTCTCCCCCTTTTTCCACCAATAAGAATTAGTCAATTCTATTTTTCACCAACTTAATATTAGAGGGGAGGAGATATTTTCATAAATGGCTTTATTTTTCGACAAACTATATGTGTAAAAATCTGACATTAGACTATGATAGCTGAAAATTTGCTATCGCGTTCACCCACTATGTGGCTGCATATTTTTAATAACAAATTCCTATACTCTATGTGGTCAAAATATTTTTATTAATGATTGCATAAGATGGCCAAAAATACTTTTTCAGTCAACATTATTCTCAAAAGATAATACATATTGTTTCATGACCTAATTGAAATTTAAGCAATAAAAATTGTGGTTTCTTACAATTAACTTATTTGTGTTTACCAGCTTTTGTTAAAGTCAGAGAGTAAGGTGGTGGATAGGATTCATTCTCAACACTGGTGAAGTTTAGCATCTGGTAAAGGATGTATGTCTCCAGGGACATATAAAGTGTCTTTGAAACTCTGCCTACAGCCATAGATAATTGATCTCTTACAAAAAGTGTAACTCCCGCCATGTTATGATCCGTGCATTGTCACTAAAACACAAGATAGCCTAAGAAACCCATTAAAAATGTGAAGGTGTTCTTTCCTGAAATATGAAATGAATTCTGTACCCTTGGGTATGTCAATCCAGTCCTCTAATTAAAAAATGGACATGACAATCATAATATTGCCCACAAAGCTATTCCGTCACTGTTCTAAATATCCCATCAATCGGAATAGAGCTGGATTTAGATTTAAAGACACATAAAGACTCCACTTGCCCATCGACGTTCCATAATGTAATAAGAATAGGACAACATGAATATATGTGAATATTACCACGTTTTGGAGGACCTTCCACAAGAAAATATGTATTCGCCAAGGCTGGTATTTTCTTGCTAAAATCCGTGGGATATCTATATTCAGTTATATATTAGGCTTATTGGATATCTTTGTATCTTATGTATGTTACAAATTGATGTTTCAGAAATTGCAATAGTCGACGTAGTGGACTTCAGAACCCATTTCACAATTTGCAGCACTATTTATATATATGAGAAATCAGATAATTTGAGTTGCATTCTTGTCAGCTGTTTGGAAATTGTACAAGGGAGAGGGTATAACATATTTGCACTTGTCTGCATGAAATGTATTTAGAAGCAAAAGTTTTTATATACAATTTTTTTGTCAGCTACAAGGAAGAGGGGAACTGCGTTCAACTTAATTCCAAACCTGCTCCTCCTGTAACCACTGTCATTATGTCTCTGAGAATCACCCATCATTTCATGATATATTAGGGATTTCATATATTAACATTAGGACCAAACACATTTTCTTGTATAAGTTATCAATAAATTAGTAAGACCAGATATTGTATTTTTTGTATGGCTCACTTTTAAAATATAAATATAAGTAATGTAATATTATTAGTTCCTATTAGACACAACTTTCTTTTACTTTTAATAATAAAATATTGTATTTTTAAATTTTTATAAAGAAAAATTGCGAGTAAATTTAAGAAACCAAATATTCTAGATAGATGAAATTTACCGAATAAAATTGCAACAGATGTTAAAATTACCGCCAACTCTTATGAAATTGATGTTTATATCTTACAATCAACATTTGAAATATAAAAACAAAAAAATTTTCATTGCAAAATTTATACTAGAAAGATCGCAAAGCTCATGTAGATGACGTCCTAGAAGGTTTAGATTATTTGATCAGTCAACATTTTTCCGTTCATGCCTAGTATGTTGATTGCCTACAGTTACCAATTCTCTAATAAAAAGTAAAGTTTCTCATTCTTAAGTACTAGGAGGAACTAAGCAGCCTGGAACCATTGGAGTGTCCCCCGTACTTATTCAGAATTATTCTTCCCTTGAAATCCATTATTGGTCTTTTTAGCATTCTGCACTGTCTATAATCAGCATGTCCATCTGGTTTAAGCAAAATATCGCACGCAGCAGCTTCTACTCTTTGAATAATCATGTAATTCATTCTCCTGTATAGTCGTTACATGTCAATACATTGATTTGCTACTCCCTGTTTTGGCGCCTTTGTAATTATGAGCAGTGCTGAGGAGTGTCAATATTATCCTTGCAAATAAGGAGTTATCTTAGTATATCAATCACATATGTCAAATTAGTGATCTGCGAACATACTATATTCGGAAGGAGGACAAATCAACATCCATAAGTTTAATAAAAAATGAATCGTTAGTAATAGTACAATAAACCTAAGATACAGACAAATTATTTCTTGATAACTGACCAAATACAAATTTTGGGAGCATAAAAAATCAAGGAGATCCAAATTTAATCACCAAACATACCGGGGTTCCCTTTACTTACAATCTATTTTCAGCCCTGCAAATTTCTTCCAAAATTTATTATGCTGCGAATGAATAAACAACGACCAGTCTTTGACTAAATGGGCATCATTCAATAAATGTTTAACCTCCAATCTATCACTGAATTTTTTCTATAATGATGACATTCCGCTATTATTAATAACTTTTTGCAGATTTATAACATGTTTTGGCGGGAGTTTTAATATCTACAATTGATGGTAATGGAGGGGTGACACATTTTCGGGGTTAAGCTTCATGGTCTATCTCACTTCATAGGAGTTTTGGGTTTAAATTTTATAATTGGCATTTAGTAGGTAGCTTGGCCTATATCTGAAATTATTAGTTGTAATTACTTATCTATGTATGAAAAATGTAGTCTACCCCTGTATTTTACACCGTTATATTACACATATATGGATGACATCACTTAAGTAATTTGATAACTTTTTTTTTATGACTTACTTGGAGTTTACAAGTCATATACAGGTGACATTAGAGGCTACGACCAACTATCAGTAAGCTTGACACAACGTTGTCGTACATATGTGCAACAAGGAATACATAGATGACCCACCAGGGTTATAATTCACTTTTCTATTGGACTAGGTATTAATTATATAGAAATGTCCCAACCATTATATAGAGTTAGTTAAGGACACCCCATGGTGTATAATACGTGTTACGTGGATTTACACATAACACCTGTATTTACAATCATGACTTGTACGATCTAGATAGATTCATGTTTTGAATCGCACCATTATTATACTATTAGGTGATGTTGCATTGTAATATTAGGACTATTGAACATTTAAGAAGCCTAATTGAGTGTCGATAGATTTTACAATTAAGGAAAACTCATACTAGAATATGTCATTAACTTGCATCATACGTTGATTTAGAGACACACTCTCCATTTCTTAAAAAAATAATTTATCTGACTGGATCCATAGTAACTTGGACCTTAACCTACTACTGCATTAGGTTTTTTGTTTTCAAGCTTTGTATTGAGAACATGTACCGTTTTTTTTTCGGAACAAGCCAATCTAGATTGTCACATCCATAAACATTTCCCATGATTGGCTTAAGAAAGATTACCTAAAGATGACCATGATTGGGAAGGTGTCATCTGGAGGAATACTTATTTGTCATTGAAATTAAGAATTCAAGATGTTAGGATATGATGACTTAGGAATCATGTGATGGATTTAGATGATGTCTAAGATATATATGATGATGTGGATATTGGTTTGATGGATATTGATGCTGATGATCCTAGATGGTAGGCATAATGAAAATGGTTTATGAATCTCAAATAATTAGAGAGATATATGAATGGATCTTAAACAATTTGTATCCTACTGTGATAGATGTAGGATCATCTACGATCGAAATTATATTATGTGTGACATGATGGATCAGATATGGATGTTCACCATAAACGTGATTATGATGATGATGAGACTAGCTAGAGTAGATATGGAACAAGGTAGTATTACCAGTGTTAGGATTGTGTATGTATTTGTATATAGATATATACATACCTATGTATAGGGTGACCCGAATGTGAAAGAGTATGCTTCTTTCATCGGGGAGGAGTGCACGTATATAAGATTCTTTTGAACTAGATTAGAGGAAAAATCTACATTAAGGGATTCATACGCATAAACTAATGCAATTGTGACCTTTGACAGGTGGGTAAGTGCATGAAGCTAGGGGGCCAAAAAGTGGACAAGAACCCAAAAAAAGCAAAACGTGTACGCATTCTATTATAATGTGATTACATTTTAAATTCTTAGGTTTGGGATTTACCAAAGCATAAACGTACTGCATTATATATGTACGTGTTACATAGCGCATACGTGTTATGTTGACTATAAAAGAAAAAAGAGGCCCGAACCTTTATCATTTTATCCTCCCTCAAACGCGAGTTTCAGAGCTTAGGCATGCCCTCGCATTTTTCCATTTACCTGGATCTCAAGCTCAAAGGATCATTTATGGATCACCGGGAAGATCTAAATCGACGATGGCACCATAGAGAAGAGGTAGGCATAATTATTTTCTCAAAATTGCATTGAAATATGATAATTATAAATAAAAATTTGAATTGAATACATTTTTTTATTGTTATAGTTGGAGGTCGAGGGAATCAACCACAACCAAACCCTGTTATTTATGTCATCCCTCCCAACACTCCTACAATTGCTTAACATCCCTTGGGTAGTCAAGAAGATTTATCAGCCCATATAGTTCAAAACAAAATTGAAATTGAGGATTTAATCAAAAGAATGAGGGACTCACAATCTATAAACCCCCGCCGCGCCTCTCTCGCAAACACATTGGAGGCATTACTTACTCAAGTTGACGTGACAATGGGGAAAATTGATCATTGGACGACTTACAAAGAGGGTTGTAGGGTTTATTATTATAACAAATTGTCATATGTGGATGTAAAGAAAATATAAATTACAAAAGACCTCATATGCACCTTATTCACGGACCCCCTCACTAATTTTTATGTTCCGTTGTCATGTAAATTGTTTCCCATCCATTAGTGCAATAATAATTTGATTAAAAATATTTTTTAGGACCGATGGTGGATGGTGTTTGATTTTCCACCTTGTAATAACAATGAGGTACCACTATACTTTATGAGGAAAATCTATTGCAAGTTTATCCTCAATGAGATCCCAAATTATTTTGATTTCTAAGATTTTTAGGGCCGAGAAAAAGGATCTGCACAGGATCGACCAGGTGCACAATGTGCACCTACTCTGCAGGGTAGATTCCCCACATAGAATCCTCCTCACCCTAATATTATCCCTCAAGCAATGAAGGAGACAGTAGAGATTGATACACTCCATCCGCTTTAGGGGCTATCTGCGACCCTTATTTGACATACAAGGGAGATTTCTGAGCAAGATGCTTGCAGAGGTACACAAAGTATTCTCTTAGGGAGTACTAGCATGAGGCAACATTTTTGCTCGTCAAGTGGTAGCATATGTTTGGGGCTCGAGGAGGACGATACTTTCATGCGTATTGATTTTGGTGCACCTGGTGCTAGGGATGAACATGATAATGTCACTATGTCAGATGTCCTTTTGAGTGAGACATTTGAATTACATTCATCGGCGTCACCTTCGCAGGTAATTTTTTTATTTTTTGTTATGTGTGTTACAAAAATTTTGGAGTACCTAATTTACTTATATATGTTAAATTTTTGAAATAATTGTATTTGTACATGTACATGAATTGATATTACAACATGCGATGGGTGCATCTTAATCCCGACCACAGGTGGCGAGCACCATGCATATACATACATTCACAGAGGTAATTTAGAATGTTAATTATGTAAAATTTTCACATACATGTGTGTGTATATATATTAGTTTTGAAGTAAAATATATGTATGTTCTTGTATGTCCATCTAACTCACATGATATACATGTTTGATAAATATGTTGACTTCACTTGACACCCCACCATCTCTTCGACAAGTAGATAAAGGTGTTGCTGTTGCGATTTCATCTGTGCAACAACTCACTGATGTATTAAAACAACACGTAAATTTTGTTAAATTTCTCGTGTAATTCATATTATGTTAAATTACATGTTAGTAATGTCTTTCATTGTAGAATTATTAAATTATGTTAATAATGTCCATCATTGTGTGTATCCAGGAGTTACCTGCGACAGGACGCAACCCTATTCATTTGATTCATAGGTGTGGAAGGGTAAAAACAATAGTTCTATATTGATAAAATTAGTTAAAATATTTTCATTATGTAGATAAATGTACTTCTCTCTATTTTCGCTAATTCTAATGCTAGGTTTTCCAATCTTATGTGTATGTAGGGAACTTCAACTCCCTCTATTTTGACTTTGAGGGCACGAACTTCTCCATCTTGTCGTCTTCGTACCCCCGTTCGTACTGCAGGAGCTCCCGATGACTCATCTGAGCGTGAGACACAAATTCGGCATGATCGAAAACTTGTGGTAAATTTGTGTATTTATGTAAATACTTTCATTCTAGCATGGCTTAAATACATGTTGAAAACATATATAAATTAAGTTTTAACAAAAAGACATTGTTTGCATTTACAGGCTCATCTACAGGCAAGTATTCAACAGAAGAGGACTCGAAGCATGGGCTTTGACGATCCAAAGTCATCTCATGGATCTCCATCTTCACCTAAGGGAGGGCCTTCTTCAAGGAAGGCCAAGAGAGGGATAGATTTTGATGAGTAGGAAATATATATGGCTTACATTACATTGATTTTGTATGCCTATGTGCATGGCATTGTATGTAAGCCTATATGACCTATTTGGGCATTTTTGTATTTATTATGCATATTAAAATACTATTTGGAACTTGATAATTTTTTATGACACCTTACATTTCTGATATTATTTTCGCATGAATCTAATATGATGTGCACTTGACAATATTTAAGACATTATGGATAATTTTTTCATTTATTGGTGATGTACATGTACTAGAATTTTCAATGTATAATATGCATCAAACTTTGGAAATTAATATTTATATAATGTATGTATATAAAGAGTTACCTAATCTGAGTAATTATTCATTCAATTTATCAATGTGTATTTACCTTATTTGCGCTTCTTCTTGCTCATGGTCTCTTTTTACTGGTTCCTATCTTATTATGCACTTACTACATTCTTCTATGCTTCGTAGTCTTCTCCCCTGTTAAAACACCTGACAATCGTCACAATTTGATGCATTTCATTGTTGATATTTTGAGAAGGTCTCTCCATATACATTACTTCAATTCTTGAGAATGTCTCCAGATGCAATGACATTCTTATTCAGACACTCTATGATTCTTAGTTGTCTAATCCTATCCAATTCGTGTTACTACCTTTAACTATGTAGGCATTTCAAGTTATTTGAAAATCACATCACACCCTTCACTAGGCTTGATGACTACCCATATCCTTTTTAGGGAGATTTTGAAACCATCCATGGGTTTATCATAACATAAATTATCGATGAATGGAAGGTCACTAAGCCGTAGGCTAGCTGACTCCCATCCAGAATTAAACAAGAAAGATTTACTAGGTGATTGATAACTCCCATGTGTTCTTAGACATACCCCTATCAAATTCATTCGTAACCCAATCTAGTAATTCACGGCTCTTAAGCGTCTACGCTCGGACGGGGTAGCTCTACACTGACTCAGATTGCAGTATTTTGTGCGTTTACATAAAATAGGACAACGGGAGAACCAGATGGAGACAGAGAAAACCACGAGAGGATTTCGTAGAGGCCCCCAACATGGAGCTCTCGTATTTGACGAGACATCTCTAGGTGCCACGGAGTCTAAGAAATCACATGTCAAAGATATGGCATATTTGAGCCTTAGGGCTATTAAGCGACTACGCCCGGGCGTGGTAGCCTGAAAGCACAGGGAGCATAGGGAACCAAAACGAAGCCTCCAATAATGTTCACCAGGACACCCCAATGTGTTGGCATAGTTGGTTCAGTCCCACGAGCTTCCGTTTGCAAACTACAACCTATGACAACCATATACTGATTCAGATTGCACTATTTCGTGCATTTACAAACAATAGGACAACAAGAGAACTAGATGGAGATAGAAAAAACCATGAGATAATTTTGTAGAGGGCCCCAACATGGAGCTCTTGGATTTGACAAGATGTCTTTAGGTGCCACGGAGTTTGAGAAATCACATGTTGAAGTTATGACATGTTTGGGCCTCAGGGCTCTTAATCGACTACGCCCGGACGGGATAGCCCGATAGCACGGGGAGCGTAAGGAACAAAAATAAAGCCTCCATTAGCATTCACCAGGCCACCTTGATGTGTTGGAAAAGTTGGTTTGGTCCCATGAACTTCTGTTTGCAAAATACAGCCTCTTGCAGCCTTACATTGATTGAGACTACACTATTCGTGCGTTGACAAACAATAGGATAGTGAGAGAACTGGAAAGAGTAGGAGAAAAATGCGAGAGGATTTCATAGAGGGCCCCAACATGGAGATCTTGGATTTGACGAGATGTCTCTAGGTTCCACGGAGTCTGAGAAATCACATGTCAAAGAAGTGACATGTTTGGGCTTTAGGGCTCTTAAATGACTACGCCCAAACGTGGTAGCCCGAAAGCACGGGGAGCATAGGGAAAAAACTAAGCTTCCAATAGCATTCACCAGGCCACCCCGATGTTTTGGCATACTTGGTTTGGTCCCACAAACTTCCGTTTGCAAACTACAGCCTCTTGTAGCCCTACACCAACTCAGACTGCACTATTTCACGCGTTTACAAAAAATAGGACAGCGAGAGAACCAGATGGAGATGGAGGAAACCATGAAAGGATTTCATAGAGGGCCCTGAGATGGATCTCTCGGATCTAATGAGACATCTCTAGGTGCCACGGAGTCTGAGAAATCACATGTAGAAGATATGATGTGTTTGGGCCTCAGGCCTCTTAAGTGACTACGCTTAGACGAGGTAGCCTAAAAGCACGGGGAGTGTAGGGAACAAAAAAGAAGCCTCTAATGGTGTTCACCAGCCCACCCTGATGTGTTTTTGTAGTTGGTTTGGTCCCACGAACTTTCGTTGGCAAAATACAGCCTTTGACAACCTTACACTGACTGAGACTACACTATTTCGCGTGTTTACAAATAATAGGACAGTGAGAGAACCAGATGGAGACGGAGAAAACCGCGAGAGGATTTTGTAGAGGGCCCCGAAAAGGAGGTTTTAGATCTGACAATATGTCTCTAGGTGCCACGAAGTTTGATAAATCACATGTCGAAGATATGGCGTGTTTGGGCCTTATGGCTCTTAAGTGACTATGCCTAGACATGGTAGCCCGAAAACACGGAGAGCATAGGGAACTAAAAAAAAGCCTCGACTAGTGTTCACTAGGCTACCTCGATGTGTTGGCATAGTTGGTTTGGTCCCGCGAGCTTCCGTTTGCAAACTACAGCCTCTTGCAGCCTTACACTGACTCGGACTGCACTATTTCTTACGTTTACAATCAATAGGACAGTGAGACAACAAGATGGAGATGGAGAAAATTGTGAGAGGATTTTGTAGAGGGCCTTGATGTGAAGCTCTCGGATTTGACGAGACATCTCTAGGTGACATGGAGTCCAAGAAATCACATGTTGAAGATATGGCGTGTTTGGGCCTTAGGGCTCTTAAGCGACTACGCCCAGACGGGGTAGCCTGAAAGCATGGGGAGAATAGGGAACCAAAAATGAAGCCTCCACTAGTATTCACCAGGACACCCTGATGTGTTGGTGTAGTTGGTTTTGTCCCAATAGCTTCCGTTTGCAAACTACAGCCTTTGGTAGCCCTACACTGACTCAGATTGCACTATTTCTCACGTTTGCAAACAATAGGACATCGAGAGAACCAGATGGAGACGAAGAAAACTGTGAGATAATTTTGAAGAGGGCCTCGACATGGAGCTCTCAGATCTAATGTGATTTCTCTAGGTGCGACGGAGTTTGAGAAATCACATGTCGAAGATATGGCGTGTTTGGGCCTCAGGGCTCTTAAGCGACTACGCCCGGACGAGGTAGCTCGAAAGCACGGGGAGAATAGGGAACCAAAATTAAGCTTCCACTAGCATTCACCAGGCCACCCTGACATGTTGTCCTAGTTGGTTCGGTCCCATGAGCTTCCGTTTGCAAACTACAACCTCTGGCAGCCCTATATTGAATTAGAGTGCACTATTTCTCACGTTTACAAACAATAGGACAACGAGAGAACCAGATGGAGACAAAGAAAACTGCAAGAGGATTTTGTAGAGGACCTCAATGTGGAGCTCTTAGATCTGACGAGATGTTTCTAGGTGACAAGGATTCCAATAAATCACATGTCGAAAATATGGCGTGTTTGGGTCTCAGGGCTCTTAAGCAACTACGCCTAGACGGGGTAGCTCGAAAGCACAAGGAGAGTAGGGAACCAAAAGGAAACCTCCAATAGTATTCACCGAACCACCCCAATGTTTTGGCATATTTGGTTCAGTCCCATGAGTTTTTGTTTGCAAACTACAGCCTATGGCAGCCCTACACTGACTCAGATTGCACTATTTTTTACGTTTACAAACAATAGGACAATGAGAGAACTGGATGGAGAAGGAGAAAACCATGAGAGGATTTCGTAGAGGACCCCGATGTGTAGGTCTCAGATCTAACGAGATGTCTCTAGGTGCCACGGAGTCTGAGAAATCACCCGTCGAATATATGACATGTTTGGGCCTCAGGGCTCTTAAGCAACTACACTGACTTAGATGTTGTAGTTTACAAACGGAAGCTCGTGGGACCAAACCAAATACGCAAAAATTTTGGGGCAATGGGGTGACATGGTGAATGCTAGTGGAGGCTTATTTTTGGTTCCCTACGCTCCCTGTGCTTTCGGACTAACCTCTCTGGTCGTAGTCACTTAAGAGCCCTGAGGCCCAAACACTCCATATCTTCAACATGTGATTTCTCGGAGTCCGTGGCACCTAGAGACATCTTGTTAGATCCGAGAGCCCCAAATTGGGGCCCTATATGAAATCATCTCGTGGTTTTCTCCGTCTCCATCCGGTTCTCTCACTGTCCTATTGTTTGTAAACATGAGAAATAGTGTAGTTTGAGTCAGTGTAGGGTTGCTAGAGGCTGTAGTTTGCAAACGGAAGCTCGTGGGACCAAACCAACTACGCCAACATATTAGGGTGGCCTAGTGAACACTAGTGGAGGCTTCATTTTGGTTCCCTATGCTCCCCGTGCTTTCGCGATACCTCATCCGGGTTATGAAAGCTTCTCGTGGTTTTCTCCATCTCCATTCAGACTGAGTCATTGTAAGGTTGTCCATTTCCAATCACCTAAATAATATAGGTGGTTCATATAATGTAGGGGGTGAAATGAGAATTTTAATAAGATGTTTTTACAATACAGGTGGTGAAATGAGAATTTCTGCTTATTGTTCCTTTCTAATATTTAATTTTTCTTAGCTTCACTTGGCTTCGAGAATAATAAATTCTCTATTGACAGTGCCAACCACGTGAAGGTGGAAGAGTTTTTGGCACCACTAACCTACATAAACATGTTAGTAAGTAATTAAATAGAATTTTAAATCATACAAAATTTAAACAAAATCATTTAAGTAAATATTCAAATTAAATTCATGAAGAACATACCTTTGCAAATTCAATCAAATAAACCACAAGGATCAACTCTATTTTTGATAGTAGCAAGAATTGCTTCATGATCTGATTCACGAACCTTCCACAGATTTTTGTTTAATGGCCGACCTCGATATTTTATCAATTTAATATTTTTTGCAAGGACCAAATGTGAATAGTGAAGTATCTTCTAATGTACTCCATAGTCTTTAAACAACCAAATGTTTTCTTTTTTGATAGGATATCATCGAAACCAAGTTCTAGTGACTACCACTGATCTAGTAGGATACTCAAGGTCTTTACCATCAATAACTGTGGAAGTCAATTTTTTCCCTCTACACAATGAGATAAGAAGTAGTCTGTTCCCTCTTCATTAAATTCCATTGCAATAACTGCAAAAATGTGCCCTATGTATCACAAAGTAAAACTGTTCAGTCAATTTATAAATACATTAAAAGTTGACCATTTAATAATTTATAAATCTAAAACATGGCATGTACATATATGTATGTACCTTGTTGCACTAAATCAAAGACTTGGTCAAAGTCAGGTGATGTTGTCATTTGATCTGAAGAACTTGCAAGTTGTAATGCTCGTGGAACTTGATGTGTGTCGAGTGGAATTAGAGGTCTAAAAGTCCACTCATCCACCCACTACTGTGACTTACATTCATTCAACATAAAATCAATGCATGATATACAAAAACATGTCATGCACCTAGTATAAATAGTCCAAGCATTTGCATCTGGACTACGGAATGAGTGCATATCACTTGATCCTGCAATTGTCATACAATCTTCAAAGTTTTTCAGATGCTATTTCTCTATCAACAAAAAATATCTACGAACCGTTGATCTCTCTTGAGATTCATGGCCCATATTCTTAACACACCAACAATACTTTTTGCATTTGTAAATTTAGCACCATCCTTGAACTTTAACTCTTCTCTTGCAAGTGCTCTTTTCACACATGCTCTTGCACCATCATGCTCTCCTTTTCCATTCCCTACCTCAGTAAAACTCCAGATATGTTGTAAATTTATTTCTTTATGCATCTTTCTTAGCTAATAAAACATCCATGCATTCTTGAATTGTGATGTGCAGTTGTCGGACCAAATGTAATGTTGATCGAAACTAATGTTCCTCTCATTCAAGTTTGCATAAAACACTTGGAAACACCCTTGTACATATTCTATAGAATGTGTCTGATCATCATTGATGTAGAAATGATACTCTCTCAATATTTTTTGATCTTGCTCAGTGTTTTTAGGAGAGTGCATGAATGTTATATGCACGAAAATAGAAACTTACACTGAGTTATAATATTGAGACTGAACCTCCATTTGTGGATGCAATGTGTAATTCACTGTGAAGTCAACTACTGAAAAAATAATACCAAGTGGGAATGTGTCCTTGCCTAAATTGAATTGTTCATCCAACCATCAAGCTCTATGTATGTGCCTTGCATACTCATAAAAAATTTCCTCTCTGAATTTGACCATATATTCTGATACGGGTAATTGTTTTGTAACAAGCTCACACCTCTTAGATTCTTTTCCATATTTTAATTGATATGCCACCGATTTATATTTGGTGAAATCAATCAATTCTTTTCCTATTGAATATGTACTGTCCTTGTGGATACAACTTTTCAGATTTGGCAAGCCACCGCATACATTGCACGTTACATCCAAACATGCTTTGTTATAAAAAAATTATCTTGTTGATTTTTCACAAAATATTATCAGAATAAATTCCCTTGAAGATTTTTGTGGGACATTTATTCCATACTTCTACAACATGATGTCAGTATGCAAAACACTACATATTTTACAAAAAAACATCATAATGCATTGAAAATTCAACATGATGCCTGCAAAAACAAGTGGTACGTGATTGATTGATTTTCACATAAAAGGGTTTGTTCATTTCAAAGAATCTTTCACTAATGTTAATTTGTGGATTTTCATTTTTAAACTTAGAGAACATTTCTGCTTGAGTCATATCTAAGAAATGTTTTGCACATGATTCACAATTACGAGAACCTATTCTTCTTTTTATTGTATCTCTTCTATTTAGTGACACCCTTGTGTTCTCATTCCAAAATTTTACAATTTTTTTTTTTAGAATATCATATGTATTCTTGTATTTTCATGGAAGTTTGCTAGAGAAAGCCTAATAGTCAGTTTTATTGACTAACTCAAGACGTTTACGTCTCTCTATTGCTTTCCTTATTGTTTTTCTATTTAGCTCCAAAGCACAGCTTGTTTTTCTAAATCAAGCGTTTATTAATTGTTTTATCACCTACTATACAATTAGTTAGTACACGTCATGTAGCATTACTATCTTTGGTGCATCTTTTGCCACCTACATCTTGGTATGCTTTATGTATGTTTTCAATAATTGATGCATTTTGATCAACAACATTAGATGTTCTTAACCCTAGGGTCTTCATTATAGGTCTCATCTTAATTAACCTCATCAATGAAACAAATAATTGACATCTTTGTGTGTCATTTAAATTCTCAAATTAATTATCGCAAATTCCACTAGCTTTTCTTCTCGCATTTCTTTCAGACATTTTGTTAAGCATTGGTTTTATAATGTTTTCATCAATTTCAATTAAGTGAATTGGTTTTCTTCATGAAATGGAGGGGGGGGGGGGGACACGGTCAGAGCTCCGTTATTTTTCAAAACATAAAATTTTTGTACTAGAAAAATCATAAATAAAAAAATATTCACTAATTTTTTTTATAAAAAAAATGGAGCCCAAACTAGATGCTCCTAGCTATCTTTCTATCAAAGGGTTTTCAAAAATACTAAATGGTGCTCAAAAAATTATGGGGGGCATGAAAGTCACTCTATTATGTTTTTTTTAAAAAAAAGGAGTATCTGTTGGTATTTTAGTTGTTTGACCACTTAAGCTTATCCATTTTCAATAAAATTTATTAGTTAGAAACTAGACTCAAAATGCTACGATTCATATTTCTACAACATCTTCCAATTTTGAGTGTAACTATTTCGAAAAACTCGTACAAGTTGAAGTTTTTTTTTCATAAAAATTTGTCCACTTAAGACCCCCTTTTGGCCCCCCAAATTGGTGCACTTACCCATAAGGATTATCCAACCCATTTTATTATGCTTAGAAATACATTGTTGTTATGTCTTAGAAGGGGTTACAACTCAACATTTTATCTCAAGAGCATAGTTTACCTTTACTGGTTATGAAAGCTATACATGGTTACATCAATTCTTTCCAACACAACACACAATCCAAAGGAACAAATTACCAACTCAATATCAACCTGATGCAACTCTTTCTTTTTCTACTCATGAATGCCATCTGCACATTTATAGCCTAAGTTAGTTTATGAGAACCGAGCATGATAAAAACTACACATACGAATCATATGCTATCATTAACAATATCATAAAATGAACCTTCTATTAAATGAAATAGTGCTAAGCTCTAACCCACTAAAAAATTCTTTAATCATGCTAGAAGATTTACTATTTCAAATTAAGAAGGAAACCATAAAAATATGTTATGAACATTGTTTCCGAAACAACAACAAGAGACTACTATCATTCTAGTAGGGATCAAAGACCTAATGAGTTCGAAAAAGAGTGAAGAGTGTATTGGGATTTCAATCGTGTAACCATATAAATTATATGATTGAAATCTAATACTCAACATCAATCAACATTCCTTTAAATAAGTCATAAGATTTAATAGGTTTAAAGTTAGAACTTCAACATCACATACTAAATGCTAATTTCCCATTTCAAATGAAATTTACCCCACAACATGCTTGTACCTAATTTCTTGCAAGGAACATACAGAGTAAGTTCTAAAAGAAAAGTTCAAACATAAGATCCTCTTGCCATGCTATGTACAACAATCATAAGTATGATAAAAGAAATAACCCATATTTAGTAACTCAAACAATTAAAATAAATATAATGCCACCTTCTTACCAAGATTTAAATTATATTCCAATCAATTTAATTAACTTTAAACCTATATCAATAAAATTTAAGAAACCTGTCCCAAAGGAACTAGTATGACGAGTTTACACGAATTATTCTTAGTCATATATCCTCCAATAGAAACCAAATATCCTAAGCTTCCTTAATTTATTCCAACACCCTCGTTTGAATAAAAAACCTTAAACAACTGAAACACAAATCTTTATACTAAACAAAAAAACCCTCTCTCTTATTTCTTTTGAATAGTAGCATATTCTTTTATCTCGCCACTCCTAAGTACATCCATCTCTCAATCACGAAAATAATAAATAACCAAAATCTTAACCAAGATGACACTTTCATTAGTCACATCAAATAATAATAATTATAAATAGTAAAATGACCAAAGTCATCTCAAAAGTAATACTGCCCTCTATCATCACAAATAAATCATGATTCTTCCTATTCATAACAGCTAGAGGGGTAATCACCCATATCCAACCTATTAGGTAAAGGAAAGCCTTAATTTATCAAAAGATGGCAACAATGATACCCGACCATTATAACAAACAAAAGAATATAATCAACAAAAATCCTTTTGTAATAGATAAGACTTTACCATTATCCAAATTTCTTCTTATTTTATCACAAAAGGGTAAGGCGTCGGCTAGAAAGAGGCATCCTACTCATTAATATTCATGCATCCAAGTCTGTTAGACCCCCCTTTTTTTCTCGTAGATATAAGAATCTAACTCACTAGCTATAACCCGAGCTCCATTTACCCTGTTGTCCTCATGATACTGACTTTACACAGTTAGAGGAAAGTAAACAAGGGCACTAAAAAATAAACCTTGTTTAGAAATTACCAAAATTTCATGGAACTCGGACACACTTACCCCTCAGTCACATATATACTCGGATTCACAAACTCAAAATAAAGAAAACCAAATTTAGACTACAACACAGAAACTCATAAAAAATTTCCTATATAGGTTCACAGAACCTATCGGTCCCTCCTAAGTGGAACGTAGAAAATACCAATGGTCAAGGATAATATTATTTCTCATGTTTATAAAAAAATTAAACACAGGTTTAGAGTATTCAAATCCATTAACAACTCATAGTCAACAAAGCAAATACTCATTCACGTAAATCAGTAACCCAAACTTATAATACACTCTCTATTATTTTTATCAGCTGCATAAAATTGAATCATCATTGAAGGGGTGTTTATCCCTAAAATGATAATGCCTATATTCTCTTATCATCCTTCCCAGAATTAGCGTAAGGTTTATCAAATTGTATTTTCACATAAAGAAAACATCCTCAAAAGAGATACATAATGATCAAACAGTGAGCATATAAGGGACATGACTAGAGTTTAAAGCATCCATCCCCAAGAAGAAATCCCATGGAGAGTCTAAAATCCCCTAAAGCATCACATATTGGTCTCAAAAGTAAGGGGAAAAAATGCATTCATCATAGATTCATGAAATAGAACCCAACAAGCTAGTCCTTAATATTTTTGTACTATTTAAAACATAATAACAAGAAGAAGGTTAAGTATCCATGCAACCATTTTTATTCAAGAAACAACAAGAATAAGATAAAATCATGAGTAAAACCATTTGCAGACCCATATATTGCAAGGAATTATCCTTAGAATAGCTAGAACAAGAAGGAAACTAGAAGCATACCCTGTAGGATGAAATTCGATTGCATAACAACCATAAAACTCTAAGTAACTACCATTTCAGAAAATAAAAGAAATTTATTTCATGATATGGTTAGAGCTAGCATATAAGTCTGATGGGTAGTTTTCATCATGCCTGGAAAATGCTTCCACACGTTTCATGCATTTGACAAGGCCCTTAACACAACAAACTTGGTGAATCATCTACGTTTTACTTACAGAGCATCCAAACACAGTTCGCAGTTCACGTTGGTATGGGCAGGGGGCTCCAAACCCACAAGTTACATCCAAAGAAAAATAATGTGGTCTCGAGGACTACCATGATTGCAGTATCTACACAAAAATGAGTTTACAGGAAGGCCCAGGAACCCAAAGGAAACACATGACAAGGGAGAGCTAGACTCCACAACCTTGCAAACATACTCCCAACTTGCAATACGGCTTGCTTCATCACATGCAACTAATAGGTGTCCTATACCTACTAAAAATGCCCACATGAGACCCAAGAAAAAGCTAGCTTAGTTATAAAAAATATGGAATAAATTTTTTTCTTCTGAAAAGCATTCCCACAAAAGGTTTCGAAAGCCCCGATTGCTTCATTAACATTTCTCAACAATTATATTTAATAGATAACATTTTATCGTTATAATAAATATTAAACCCGCATTAAAACTCTAATGAGTATAATTAGTTCAAGCATGGTTAAATTCTATCTAAGTGATAATTTAATAAACAATTAAATTCTCATTATAGTTAAATATTCCATACTTAAATTTAGAGGGTTAAAGGGGACAAAATAATTAAATACCCAAGGTATTTCATCCCACAAGGTTCAAACAATTAATAAGGTCCCCATTTTACATGGGGTTAGAATTAATGAACAATCCCCTACCCAAAAGTGACCCCTTAAGAAGTCAGCTCATGTTTTTGAAATAAAACATTGAAATTAAAAAGGTAACTTTCACTTACCCACTCTCCACCTACTTTTTGTAGGGATGAATCTCATCCCTTGGATGGATTCAATTTGGGCACTTGATGTGGAAAAACGACAACTAACCCTAAAGCATCCTTCTGAAAACTTCTTTCTAATTTCATTTGGTTCATTTTCTTTCTTTGGTTTTGGAGGTTATTGGAGGAGGAAGGGAAGCCATTGAAGGCACTCTTAAGCTTTTGGAAGTGGCCTACAAGCTCCAATATTTTTTAAATTTTTTTATACCCTCCTTAGGGTTTCTAAAAGTATTTATATATTTTATTTAGCTTATTTCCCTTGTATTTGCCCAAATGGGCTTGTGGGTTTTGCCCATGTTTTAGTATAGTTTAAGATTTGATTCAAATAGTCATTTGGATATATATATATATATATATATATAGGTTGCGGCCTTTACCCAAAATACAGGCCACTTAAACAAAGGAATGCATAGAGTTTGGTATTAATACTGTGTTTGTAGAGGGGTGGGGTTTGACCCCACCATTTATTTGTTTGAGTTTAAGGTTTTGAGGGGTGGGGAGGGGTTGGCGACCCCAACCCCCACCCCATTTTAAAATACCCCAACCCCCACCCCAGTGTAATTTTAAAATGGGGTGGGGGTTGAGGTCGCCGATTCCTCCCAACCCCGAAATCTAATACGTAACTACAATGTGGCCGTGAGTTTAGGCTGTGGTAAAACCATGACTCAAATCTCTTTTTTTGGTATAGTTTTAATATTGTATTTTCACACACACACACCACATTTATTAATATCATTAATTATATCCAGCAATTAATATTAATTTTAATATCATTAGTAATATATATATATAATAATAAGAAATAATCATTAATTAATAATTAGTATATTATTAACTAGGTAATCTAGATAATACAACTTAAGGATTTTTGTAAAAATAATTGGTAGTAAAATTGGAACTTTAATGTTACAATACATAAACTCTCTTTCCCTTTTATACATTATTATCAAAGTTACCAAAAGACACTTATATAAGTTATGTAGGGATTTGTCATCTAAGATTATTTAGCTCTACAATTTTAAATGTCAAACAATACTAAATTTGGGTAAACATGCATTTTTTTTGCTCCAATAAGACCCATGAGAAGAATTTAGCAATTATGCAATAGCCAAGACTTATCGCTTTATCAAGGTTGAAGTAACTGGTTTAAACTTAAAAGTTACAATAGTCTTAATATTAATTTTACATTCATCCAACTAGGCTAAGGCGTAAGTGAACAAATGGGTAGTTTCTATTCTCTCTACATCCCTTTGGAGTAATAGAAAGAAATTTTAAAAAATGTCTTCATTGACCAAGTTTGAAACATTCTACGAGAGGTTTTCACTATATTTCCATGATTTTTTTTCTATACAACAAGAGCCACATGGACTAAATGAAGGTTACCACTTGCACTCAAACTACTATACAGAGCTATTTTCCAAAACACCATGTAACTTATTACATCAACTTATAAAATTCACTGGAATACAGCCTGGAAATACTATTTCTCACATACAAATTTCCATCAAACACTATCTTTACAAAGACAAATCTAGCTTCACTAAAGAGTCTTTCCTTTTCACATACAATCACAATTTTAATAATCCAAGAATCAACACGAATTTTTCATTACAATTACTAACACAACATGTCCCCCACTTAATGTGGGTAAAATTTAAAAAAATGAAAGCTAAAATGAAAAGAAATATTAGAAGCTCCTCCACTCTAAGTAGGAATAACAAAAAGCCTTTTCACAAGGATGAATTTATTAAAGATTCTAACAAAATATTTAAGCATAACAACACCAAAAAGAGAGATCCTTTATGATTTTCTTGATCAAAAATAAAATGGGGGGAGAGGCAACACTCTCCACCCGACCAAAATCTCCAGAGAGGGGGAGAAGCCATCCTTTTCATTGGCCCTTGAGCCCCAACCAAATTATGAAGAGAGGTGATTCCAACACATGGAAATAACAAGCTTCCACATCACAAACCAGGTATGTCACAACCATTCCAAATACCCATTAAACTCAAACTACAAACATAAGGAGGAGAAATAAAAAAGTATATAATGATTCTAAATGAAGAGCCCAAGGAGCAAGAACCTATGGGGAGGTCACTTATGCCTCCCAATGGGAAATAGTTGCCCACCTTAAAAGCCTCCAATACATATCTCAAATACCCTACATAATCTTATGCCTCCCTTGAGTACCTCTTATGCTTCCCACATACTCTTATGCGTCCCTCATTCTCTTATGCCACCCTCATACAAGAACAAGTAAGAAATGAAAGGATTTCTTGTCTAAAGTGGGGCACCCAACCCAAACTCCCTCCTAAACATGAAATAAATCTTATGCCTCCCTACATGAATTCTACCCATAGTCCCCTCCTATAGTAAACTTAGGAAATCTACCTAAGCACCCAACAAGAATTCCAAACGCTCAACCAAAACAAGGACACAAAAACAAAATAAAGGAATAACATAAGCAAAAGTAAATTTCTTACCTTTCCATAGAAGTTTTTTTTCCAAGAGTCAAACTCCAAGGTCCTTCAAACCAAAGCAATCACCAAAAATCTCCCAAAAGGACTACAAGCTCTCCAAAATCGTCTAACTCCAAGAAATGCAAGAGCACAAAAGAATGAAGTAACCCCCAAACAAGCAAAAGAACTTGAATAAATAGAAAAGGGAGGGAGGAGGATGATGTGGCTCCAAGTAGGATGCCACCTCATTTCCTCTCCACTCCACATCACCCTAGTCAACCCCATACTCCAAAGCACAATTAATAAGTGGTTGAAGAAATGACATTTTACTTACACACACAATCTAAGCCCACACCCCTTAAGGACTAAAATAAATACATGTAAGAAAATGCAATAAAAACTTACAATTTGTCTTCCCAAAATACATAATGGGGTCTAATTTTGATCCCCCAACCCATAGGTAGGGATGGTATAGTAATTTAAGAGGTATGGCACAAGTTTAACTTGTCCCACAAGCCTCCAAAATTTTCCCTTAAGGGAAAATTTGAATTTCAAAGGAGAGGTGGAGTGTACAACACTCAAGATCACGAGTACTTAATCTTACAACACACAACCCAAGATCCATCTAGTCTAATAAATGAAAATTTTTGGTCACATCCATAATTAGTTAATAACAAGATTAATTAATTTAAATAGGACACTAAAACCCTTTAATGATAAAGGGAAAGAATACTTCATGTACACCCAATTCCAAATAAATAAATACAATGAAATTACATCACTAAAAATCACATACTAACATCAATTAAAGGAAACTAAACAAAATACAACATATAACCCGTTGGTCACAATTTCCCCTTAACAATAATTTAAACACACACAAACAAACACAAGTTTCCATGGCGACCCTTGTTGAATTAACCTAGAATTCCAATGTGGTTGGTCTCCATTCCCCCCATTTTTTCTCGTGAATAAATTTACCTGCAAAACACATAAATACCTCCTTCAGCCTCGTGGTCGCATTAAAACATCTAAGATAAAATATGTAATATAAATCTCAATATATCATCAAATCATCATCTAAGAAATTATGATATCATTTACAATTTCTAACAACATCTCGATTCTACATTCCATAAATATCCATATGATCATAAGATTAGTTCAATTGTCTAGGTCTACTCAATATGTCGAAATATCACATGTCTAAAATATATAATTATAACCATGTCAACATCATATTAACATCAATATAAAATGTCTCTAATAATCTACACGCATCATGTATGAATCGAAATGAGCAATAGTCTAGTATCTGTAACATCTAACATCATGCTAAATAAAAAGCTACAATAATATCCACAAGTATAGTCAATAGTATTGAAATCAATAATGAAAGGTGTCGAAGGGAAGTGTGCACTACATCGCCCTCCTATTAGACTCAACTTCCTCCCTGAAGTCACTAGAACAGGTGTGGAAACTAAACTGATAGCAATGCAGCATCCTCCCATGTAGCTGTAGTATCATCATACCATTCCCACTACACTTGAACCTGGTCAATCTCTTTTCCTCGAAGGCCTAGGGTCCTGCGCTATAAAATGTGGATGGGCTCCACCATCACTTGCCCCTAATCCTACACCTGTAAGGAGGTCCAATCTAGTACATGAGAAGGGTCTGCAATATATCTCCTAAGTATAGAAACATGAAACACATCATGGATGCAAGACAAGTTGGGTGGCAATGCTAGACGGTAGGCCAAAGGACCGATATGATCCAAGATCTCAAATAGACCTACAAACCTAGGTGCAAGCTTAGAACCTTTTCTGTAATGGATAGGGATCTTATGTTGTTTGACACGAAGAAACACCTTCATTCCCACCTCATAACTATGATCTATCCTATGTTGATCCGCATACTTCTTTTTCTTATCCTGCACCTCTTGTAATCTCTTCTTGATCAAAACAACCTACTGCTCCATGTCCTGTAGTAACACTGGCCCAAGAGAAACACTTTCCTCTAACCTGTCCTAACTAAGAGGTGTCCTGCACTCTCTACCATAAAGTACCTAAAAAGGAGCCATGCCTATCGAAATCTGAAAGCTATTATTATAGGTGAACTCCACCAAGTACAAATACTCCTATCTCGACTGGTGATACATGACATACATCCTAAGCATGTCCTCCAAAATCTGATTCACCCGCTCAGTCTGTCTACTGTCTCAGGGTGGTATGTTGTACTGAAATTGATTTTTGTCTTGAGAGCATGCTGCATGGTAGTCCATAAGTGGGAAGTGTACAAAGGATTACAGTCACAAATGATCTTTCATGGAATCCCATGCAATCTAAAAATATCATCTAGATATACACGTTCCACTACATTAGCTGTGTAGGTGGTCTTCATCAGAGAAAAATGAGCCACTTTCATCAATTTATCCACTATGACCATGATGGCATGGTGGTGGTATCTTGACGTCGGCAACCCAACAATGAATTCCATAGAAATGGTGTCCCATTTCCACTCTGGTATAACATGAGAAAAGAGAAGGCCAACTAGATGTTGATGCTTGGTCCTCACCTTCTGACACTCTAAACAATGTAACACAAACTGAGCCACATATCTCCGAAGTCCTCTCTAATGATACAATTGTCTCAAGGTGGCGTGCATCTTCTTCACCCTGGGATGGGTTGAATAGGGTGCACGATGACCCTCTGTCAAAATTTCTTGTCTCAAGCCTCCATCTCTAGGAACATAAATCCAACCTTTATGCCTAAGAAGGCCATTTTTCTCTAAGGAGAATCCATCAAACTTCCCCTTGAGGGGTCTCTGAGACTCAATATTTTCTCTGGCTGTAAGGTAGAAGCTGTTGTGAGGAAGCTGCTGCAAAATATGGCTCCACAAATATGTGCCCACTGAAGTGGCCATAACCACATGTCTCCATCTACTCAAGGCATTTGCAACCACATTCTCCTTCCCCCTCACATGTTCTATCTCCATGTCATACTCACAAAGAAACTCCATCCAACGCTGCTGACGAGCATTGAGATTGGGTTGTGTGAAGAGGTGGAAGAGATTCAAGTGGTCAGTCTTGAGTGTAAATCTCAGGCCAAGGAGGAAGTGTCTCCATCAAACCAAGGCTTGTACAACTACCACAAGCTCAAGATCATGAGTCAGATAATAGAGCTCATAATATTTGAGTTTGCGAGACTCAAAAACAACTACTCTGCCCTTCTGCATCAACACACCTGCAAATCCTGCTAAAGAAGGATTTGTGCATACAAAGAACTCACCCTGAGGATCTGACACTGCAAGAATATGCGCTTTCATGAGACATTCCTTCATTGTCTTGAAGGTTTTCTCACATTTGTATGACCATAAAAACTTCTTACATTTCCACTGAAGGGAAGTGATGGGGTGTGCAACCCGAGAGAAGTCCTGAACAAACCTCCTGTAGTATCTCACTAAACACATGAAGCTGCACACCTCTGTCACACTAGTGGGTGCTAGACAATCCATAATAGCTTGAATCTTAGAAGGATCGACTGCGATACCTTATCTAGAAATGATGTGGCCCAAATACTGCACCTCTATCTGAAAGAACAGACACTTCTCCAGGTTCCTGTAAATATGCTACTCATGAAGACACTAAAGAAGCTGGCAAAGGTGTTTCCTCCTTCTCCTCATGCGTATGTGAGTAAATCAAAAGTCATCAAGGAAAATGAGCATGAAGCGATCTAAAAATGTCTTAAATACCCCATTCATCAAGCTCATGAACACTGCGGGGGAATTTGTAAAACCAAAAGGCACTACTATGAACTCGTAGTGGTCATATCTCGTACAGAAGGCTATCTTATGAATATATACCTACATCATCCTCAGCTGATGATAACCTGATTTAAGATCTATCTTGGAGAAAACCATGGCCCCCTTCATCTAATAAAATAAATCATCAATGCATGGAAGGGGGTAACGATTCTTGATCGTTACTTTGTTCAGCTGGTGGTAATCGATACACAACCACACAGATCCATCCTTCTTATTTACAAAAATGACCAATGCACCCTAAGGGGATACACTAGGACAGATTAGGCCTTTCTCCAGAAGGCCTTCAAGCTGTAAGTTGAGCTCATAGAGCTCAAGGGTAGTCATTTGATAAGGTGCTTATGATATAGGCTCTGCGCTTGGAACCAAATCTATGTGAAAATCTATCTCACGTTGGGGAGGTAACCCTGGTAGCTCCCCTAGAAAAACATCGGTAAACTCTCTCAAAATGTGATGGTCATCAAGGGATGGTCCACTAGACTCATCCTCAGATCTATCACTAACCGTAACAACATACATCTGACAACCTTGTCACACACACTGTTTAAGCTACATAGTAGAGATAGTGCAAATGGAAACAAGCCTCCTAACTCCCGATATGATTAAATCAACTCCTAGATCATTTGTATAAACAATAGTCTTATGGTAACTATCCACTCTAGCTCTCTGTGTAGACAACCATTCCATGCCCAAGATGACTCCATAAAAACCCAGAGGAAGGATGCAAAGATCCTAGGTAGTGGTGAAGGGTCCTAAATCCACTACACACTCCTTAACTAAGGAGTTTACAGAGATTTTGGCTCTAGAAGATATCTAGACATCCCAACTAAGACCCTTCCTAACTTCCACCAACCTGCAACGCTATACTAAGGATGGTGCAATAAAAGAATTTGATGAACTAGAATAAAAGAAAATGGAGGTAAGAATACCACCAATGCTACCTATTGTCTCTATGATGGTACTCTAGTGCTCAGCTTGGTGGTTCTCAACGACTACATAGATCCTATGGCTACACCCCATGTCACCAAAAATAGGCTTAGAAATTTTTTTCTTACCCTTGTTACTAGGGTTCTATGGGCACTCCCTCCAATTATGTCTGACAACACCACAACCATAACAACTTTCCAGCCCTCTCTAGTGAGATCCAGCTCCAGTCGCTACTCTAGAGTTCTATGATGTGGATCTTGATGATCCGGCTATGGATTATTGAGGTCTCTACTGGTGAGCTCCTGCTAACTTCACCCTTAGCACACCCTGTGCCTTAATGGGACCCCTAGTAGGAGGCCCCATACTCCATCCTCTTTGTGCGTCAAATCTTTGCGGAGGTCTGTAAGGTGGGAAGGTCTAATGTTACTACTGCTACTGAGGTGACTACTATGGTGGTATGAAAGAAGACTGTAATGAACCCTGTCCACCACAAGGAGGAGGAACTGACCCCGTCAATCTGCTATCCTAGATCTACTAGATGTGGCTTTGAAATTTGTCCCTAGCCTATTGTGTCTTTCCTCGTGTCTCCTCTATAATATAGGCCTTTTCCATGGCCTCTGCTAAGGTCTGTGGGCATTGAATGCACACCACACCACCCAAATCCAAATTAAGGCCCCTGATGAACCTATGAATCCATACCTTCTCATCTTACATATAGTTGACATATTGGAGTAGGTCCATAAATCAATTCTCTTACTTAGCTATAGTCATATATGCCTGACAGAGATCTTGAAACTCTTCTATTTGCTGCTGAATAAACCTATGAGCTAAGTACCTGCTCCTGAACCACTCCTCAAATAGCACCCAGGTTATAGTATCTAAATCAACATGGAGCTTCTACTCCTTGATCCTCCATTACACTCCTACTCCATCCTTTAGAAGATGGATCACAGCACGAGATTTCGTGTTGCTAGTATAAGGGCAAAGCTTGAAGCAGCCGCTAAAGATCACCAACTAGGCCTCTTCCTGAAATCCACTTGTATCCCCATAATAGTGAGAAGGTCATAGTTTCAAGATCTCCCTGATATGGTCTGCAGTTGTTGACTGGAAACCCCTAGGCCTCTCTGTATTCTTATCTCTAGATCTAGGGCTCCGAGACCTATTCCTGTGTCCTGAAATCTTATCTCCCTGTCCCCTCTATGGTGACTCTGATCTGGCTAACTCCAAACAAAATTTCTCTATCTTATGTTCTTCGTTGTGTCAAGGAGATGCACGAGCCTCAATGGATGGCTCCCTATCATTTCTAGCTGATCGTCCTCCTATGGACCCTCTGCATATAGTGATATTGACGTCCTAAAGCATCTGTAAAATTTGGGGGTAGAATGGCCACTATGGCCTGCTCTGGAGGTGGTATATCTAGGTCCATGTGGAAGGACCCCTCATCTGATCCGCACCTCTTTCATTGACCAAGGAAAGAGTTAGTCCATCATATTAGGTTCTATTCAGGGATTTTAGGTTTTCTACATTAAACAATTATGAGACATTGTGGTTTTGTAGGTTTAAAAGAAAAGAATTAAAAGTTCATGTGTCATGTTTTCCAGTGTGCCCAAGGGTCCAAGTTTTGAACCCACAACTCTGATACCAAGTGTAACACCCACTAAAAACACCTGCATGAGACCCAAGAACAACCTAGGTTAGTTAGAAAAAATATGGAATAATTTTTTTCTTCTAAAAAGCGTGCCCATAAAAGGTTTTGAAAACCTTGATTGCTTCATTAACGTTTCTAGGAAATTATATTTAATAGATAACATTTTCACGTTATAATAAATATTAAACCCGCATTAAAACTCTAATGAGTATAATTAGTCCAAGCATGGTTAAATTCTCTCTAAGTGTTAATTTAATAAACAATTAAATTCTCATTATAGTTAAATATTCCATAATTAAATTTAGAGTGTTAAAGGGGCCAAAATAATTAAATACCCAAGGTATTTAATTCCACAAGGTTCAAACAATTAATAAGGTCCCCATTTTACATGGGGTTAGAATTAATGAACAAACCCCTACCCAAAAGTGACCCCTTAAAAGGTCAACTCATGTTTTTGAAATAAAACATTTAAATTAAAAGGTAATTTCCACTTACCCACTCTCCACCTACCTTTTGTAGGGATGAATCTCATCCCTTAGATGGATTCAATTTGGACCCTTGATGTGGAAAAAGGGCAACTAACCCTAAATAATCCTTATGAAAACTTTTTTCTCATTTCATTTGGTTCATTTTCTTTCTTTGGTTTTGCAGTTTATTGGAGGAAGGGAAGCCATTAGAGGAACTGTCGACACTAAAATTTTCCTCCGTAATTTCTATTTCATTAATGTATGTATTAGGAATAGGATGTTGTTAAGTATAATTAGTACTAGCATCTGATAGAAGTTAACGGCGCCGTCAGTTTGGTGCCGCCAATAATGTAGAGTACGGTAACAGTTAAAGTCCAATAGGAATGTTGTAAAAAGTAAAATTTGTCGTAAGTGGTCCGGTAATGTTAAAATGTCAAAGTTGGGATAAGTAGAGAAGTAGGGTCTACATGATTAGGAATTAGAAATATTATATTGGTAATAAGGACAAGGAGTGAGGTCATAAATATTTTGTGTATTTTATTTATAAAAAATCTAAAAATGTGGAACCCATGTGAAATGATAAGGTTTATCTTATCTTAAAAGATAAGCTTACATGTACAGATAAGAGTTAAGGTATGGAATATGATTCGTTAGAGTGGATTTCTTATCCTATCTTAGAGATAAGATGGATAAGCCTAGAAGTTCTATAAATAAAGAGGCCACCCCCGTCATTTAGCATAGAAGGAAGTAGTGAGAAATATTGTATGAAGTGTGTAAAGGAAGCCATCAGTTTAAAGGTGTATTGAAGAAGCCATTAAGAGGTGTAATTGTAAAGTTTTTCCCATAGTATTGGTGGAAGACAAGTGAAGTCAATAACACTTGAAGTAGCTCATGGGTGAGATTGTAACAATTTCATGTTAATATTATAATTTACTTTGATATTATAGATTTGTCATCATTCTGTCTTATCATAGTCGATGGTATTCTTGTGTTATGTTTGTTGTTTTGTTTCCAGATTACATCCACCAAACTAAAGGCTGTGCATTAGTAAATAATCATAACACAAGGAGTTCCTGGTGAAGAATTATCATAGTGCCGGATTGGTGATGACATTTTGGTTCCGTTGCCAGGGACCATTCCTCGTTGGTGGATTGTCTGGAGAGATATTCCCACTTAGTCAAAAATCAATTAGAGGGTAACCTTGTTGTTACTATGCATAGTAGTTACGATGGTAAAGTCATTTTTGCTGTGAATAGTAGTTACCATGGTAAAGTCATTTTTGTTGTGAATAGTATTTACCACAGTAAAGTCACTTTTTACCGTGAATAGTATTTACCACAGTAACTTCACTTTTTACTGTGAATAGTGTTTACCACAATAAAGTCAGTTTTTACCGCAATAAGTCAAGTTTTACCATAGTTTACCGTGGTCATTTCTATTTTCTATTATAGTGATTTTAATTATTGGTGCACATAAGTCTTGTTGATTGTACTTTTGGGTTGGTATTTCACTGTGGTTACTTTTGAAAATGGGGAAGATTCCTGTTTTTTCAGCCCAATGTAATGAAGATGCTTCCTCTTTCATTCAAGAGTTTAAAGGATCTTGTATTTGTAATGGCCTTATAAGAAGGGAACAATGGATTGAATTTTTTCCTACCTTTTTAGATGGTTCAGCCCTTAGGTGGTTTGAAACACTAGGTGATAATTTGAAAAACTCATGGGTCTTATTAACTAAAAGTTTTCTTGAAGAATTTGGTGAACAACAGAGATATGCAGATCTCATGATCGATATGACAAAGCTAACCCAAGGAGAGAAGGCGAAGATTAGGGATTATCATGCTCGTGTTCTAGAGCTAAGGAGGAAGCTCGATGCCCAGATCCGGAAGGAAGGATTAGTGGATGGGTTGATGAATAGTATGGATAATCTCCTATGTAAGCACTTCATTCTTGGGATGAAGCCAGAGATCAGACAACGAGTGAAGTATGACCACCCAGCTACCATTGAACAAGCAAAGGAGATTGCAAGAAGGCAAGAAAAAAGCATGGAAGAGGAGCCCAAAGAAATTGTTGCTAAAGTAGAGCCTACACTAGCACCTTTTCTCCAGAATCCACAACCACTCTCGGTGAGAACAAATCTTTCTCCTAGTACATCTACTGAGTATGAAGATCTGCTCAAAAAATATGGGTCAGTTAACTATTAATCTTCTTCAAGGAAAAAAATTTAGTTATCAGGGAGGAGATAGAGGTCCAAAAAGAAATATTTCTGAAGTTATATGTTATGGTTGTTATAAAAAAGGGTCATTATAAGTATAATTGTCCAGATATAGCTTCTACATCTGGTAAAGGATGATAATGATAAAGGAAAAACACTTGTGAATTATTTTGATGTAGTAGATAAGAGCAGAAATAATGAAGTAGATGTGTTTGTAACAAAAATAAAGAATGAAAAAGATAATCAAGATGGAAATGATCCTGAGAAGATGAAAGGAGAAACTAGTAAGAAACATAGGAGAAGAAAGTTGGGTGCGTAGGATTTTCTGATTTCACAAGGGCAAGGACCATACTCCATCTTGGAAGATTTGTCCAAAAGGCCTGTAAATATTACATATGGTCAACTCTTGGCTATCTCTTCTAAGAAGAGGTGGGAGCTGCGAAGTGGACTCAATGCTCAATGACGGAAGGAGATTGAGGTACCTTGTTTTGGAGGCAGAGGCGGATCCCTATGCTCCACAAGCTGAGGTATTATGTAATGGTATTTCAATTCATGATGTCTTAGTTGATGGAGGTGCTACAGCTAATGTAATGACCGAGTCTGTAATGAATATGTTGGGTTTAAAAATTGATCGCCCTTCAACACTTATGTTAAGGTCATTAAATAAGGGAAAAACTAAACCAGAAGGTGTAGTTTCAAATGTGGCAATATCTGTTATGGGTGTTGTATGTGTGGTAGACTTTCAGGTGATGAGAAATGGTACTGTTGCATACCCAATGCTGCTGGGAAGACCATGGCTAAGGAGAGTTCATGCAAGAAACTACTGGAATGAATGATTCATGACACTTGGACGTGGTAGAGAGAGGGTGAAGATAAACGTGATCCCTCGACATCATAAGGTAGAACTTGTGGATTCAAGTGATGAAACTGATGATTGGACATCCTCTGATTACTCTAGTACCAATGAAGTAGACACTAAAGATGAAGAAAGTGAGGTTGATGTTTCAGTCATGGATATCCTTCCAGTCACACCGAATCATGACCCCATAAAATTATCTGAAGAAGAAGTTGATGATCGTCTCCAACAAATAAAGATTGGTGATGCTGTGATGGAGAGTGAGAAGGAATCCTACCTCCAGCTCTTTCAAAGGTACATACACATATTCACTTTTTATTACAAGGAACTCCATCAAGTAAGTTGGGTAGAACATTCTATTGAGCTAGTAGATGGTGCTAGGCCTATAAAGCAAATGCCATATAGAATGAATCCTAATTTTTCCAAGACTGTAAAAGAAGAAATAGATAAGTTGCTTGATGCAGGATTCATATTTGCTGTGGAGAATTCAGAATGGGTTTCTCCCATTGTTGATCTCAATAAAAAAGAATGGGAAGCTACACATTTGCGTTGATTACAGGAAGCTCAATAACGCAACAAAGAAGGATCAATACCCTCTTCCATTCTCAGATCAGATCTTGGACGAAGTAGCTGGCCAGGAGTGTTATAGTTTTGCTGATGGATATAGCAGATACAACCAAGTCCGTATAGCAGAGAAAGATCAGCTGAAGACCACGTTCACCACTCCTTGGGGAACGTTTGCTTATAGAGTTATGCCTTTTGGGTTGTGTAATGCTCCAGCAACATTCCAGCGTTTGATGAATAGGGTGTTTGAACCCTACATTGAGACCTTCATCAGAGTATTTCTGGATGATTTTTGCATCTATGGGAGCAATTTGGACTGCCTACACCAAATGGAGATAGCATTTCAAAGGTTAGATGAAGCACAACCCTCACTAAACCCTAAAAAGTGTGTCTTTGGATGTTCTAAAGGTGTTTTGTTAGGGCATGTTGTATCCAAAGATGGTATTGGTACTGATCTTGATAAAGTTTCAAAAATCAAAGATTTACCATTTCCTATGAATAGAAGTAAGTTGAGATCATTTTTAGGCCATGTGGGTTACTATAGAAGGTTCATCAAGAATTTCTCAAAGATTGCACAGCCACTAACCCAGTTCTTGAAGAAGGATGTTACTTATGAACCAGGAAATAAGGCACATGAAGCTTTTGGCCAACTGAAGGAAGCCCTGGTTTCTTCACATGTTTTAAAGAATCCAGATTGGAGCAAGCCATTCATTGTGTACACTGATGCCTCAAATGTAGCACTAGGAAGTACTTTGAGCCAAAAGGATGAAAATGGGAATGAACATCCAATTTACTTTGGGAGCAGACAAATGAGCAGTGCTGAGGTAAATTATACTGTAACTGGAAAAGAGGCTCTAGCTATCATTTTTGCTGTAAAGAAGTGTAGAAATTACTTGCTAGGGTAGAAATTTATAGTTGTAATAGATCATCAGGCTCTAAAATATATTGTCAATAAGCCTAACCCATCAAGGAGGATAGCAAGACGGATAATTTTGCTGCAAAAATTTGAATTTGATATTATAGATAGGCCAGGAAAGAAGCATGTCAATGCAAATGCACTCTCTCGAGCCTATGATGGTTTAGGATCATATTGTGATGATGATGATTTCCCCGATGCAGCATTGTTATCCCTTGACACAATCCCTAGTGAATACATAGAGATTTGGAATTATCTGAATGAATTCAAGTTTCCTGATGGTGCCAATGCAAAGACTAAGAGAAAGATTACTCAAGCCAGTCGTCCATATTCTATTTAGCATGGAGTATTATTTCGAATAGGACCTGATGGACAGTACAAGAGGGCAGTTGGACGTGATCAAGGGAAGGAACTGCTAGAAGAATTCCACAATGGTACATGTGGAGGGCACTTCTCTGGACAACTTATAGCAAGAAGGATCTTGGATGTAGGTTATCACTGGCCCACTCTTTTTAAAGATTGTTATAATTATTGTAAGACATGTGATATTTGTCAAACACATGGTAACCGTAAGACTTCATCAGCTCCATTATGTCCTATTCTTCCACTTGGTCCCTTTGAAAAGTGGGAAATAGACATTGTAGGTCCACTTCCAACTACCTCACACCAAAATAAGTATATTGTAGTTGCCACAGATTATTTAACCAAGTGGGATGAAGCTAGGCCATTGAAAACAGCTTCCATGGATGAGGTGGCAAGGTTCATATATGAACGCATTGTTACCAGATTTGGTTGTCCATAAGAAATTGTAACAGATCAAGGAAGCCACTTCATTAATGAGGTAGTAGAAGCCCTAGTCAATAAATTTTCTATTAAGCACAGGAAGAAAACAACATACAAGCCAAGCACAAATGGACAGGTGGAACGAACAAATTTTGTGTTGTGTCAAATTCTAGCAAAAGATACAGCCTTGCAGGTACATAAATGGGATAAAAGGATTCATGCAGCATTGTGGGCATATAGGGCAACATCAAAGTCAGCAACAGGATACTCCCCATTTCAGTTGGCCTATGGCATTGATCCAATTATTCCTATTGAGTTTGATATTCCCACTGTGAGAGTTATGAAAAATGAAAGGATGGATGAAAGTGATTCAGTAAAAGAAAGGTTGGTACATCTTCATTTGCTAGAGGAAATGAGGGAAATAGCAAAGGATACAAGCCATAAGAAGAAAATGAAGCAGAAGGAATACTTTGATCAAAAGATCCATTGGTCTCCATTTCATGTGAATGACTTGGTTCTAGTATATGATTCCAGATAAAAAAAAAGAAGACAGAGAAAATTTCTTCCAAAATGGATGGGGCCCTACAAAATAACAGCTATGCATGAAAATGGTACGTACTGACTGGAGGAATTGGATGGCACTCCCATTACGAAATGAGTCAACCACGACAAGTTGAATATTCTCCAAGCACCAGAATAGTGTACTCTGAGGACGGAGTAGAAGCTAGGAAGGGGGAAGATGTCGACACTAAAATTTTCCTCCGTAATTTCTATTTCATTAATGTATTTATTAGGAATAGGATGTTGTTAAGTGTAATTAGTAGTAGCGTCTAATAGAAGATAACGACGCCGTCAGTACAATGTCGCCAATAATGTAGAGTACGGTAACAGTCGAAGTACAATAGGAATGTTGTAAAAAGTAAATATTTGTCGTAAGTGGTCCTGGTAATGTTAAAATGTCAAAGTTGAGATAAGTAGAGAAGTAGGGTTTACATGATTAGGAATTAGAAAAATTATATTGGTAATAAGGACAAAGAGTGAGGTCATAAATATTGTGTATTTTATTTGTAAAAAGTCTAAAAATGTGGAACCCATGTGAAATGATAAGGTTTATCTTATCTTAAAAGATAAGCTCACATGTACAGATAAGAGTTAAGGTATGGAATATGATTCGTCAGAGTGGATTTCTTATCCTATCTTAGAGATAAGATGGATAAGCCTGGAAGTTCTATAAATAAAGAGGCCACCACCCTCATTTAGCATAGAAGGAAGTAGTGAGAAATATTGTATGAAGTGTGTAAAGGAAGCCATCAGTTTAAAGGTGTGTTGAAGAAGCCATTAAGAGGTGTAATTGTAAAGTTTCTCCCATAGTATTGGTGGAAGGCAAGTGAAGTCAATAACATTTGAAGTACCTCATGGGTGAGATTGTAACAATTTCATGTTAATATTATAATTTACTTTGATATTTCAGATTTTTCATCATTTCGTCTTATCATAGTCGATGGTATTCTTGTGTTATGTTTGTTGTTTTGTTTCCAGATTACATCCACCAAACTAAAGGCTGTGAATTAGTAAATAATCATAGCACGAGGAGTTCCCGGTGAAGAATTATCATAGTGCCGGATTGGTGATGACAGAACTCTTAAGCTTTTGGAACTAGCCTACATGCTCCAATATTTTATATACATTTATACAGGAACTCTTAAGCTTTCTGAAAGTGGCTTACACTCTCTCTTAGGGTTTCAATACATTTATATATTTTATTTAACATAGTTTTCCTTTATTTGCCCAAATGGGCTTGTGGGTTTTTCCCATTTTATTTATAAAGCTATATTTAGTATGCATTTTCATTTTGATAGGGTATATATACAATCTAAATGTATATATATTTATATTTATAACCATTTGTATTTACTTTGTGTGTGTGTGTGTGTGTGTGTATAAGAAAACTACAATGGGTTAACAACCCGAAATCAAAATGAATGCAATACACACACACACACACACACAATCTCCATGTATAGGCTGTAAGGATTTTGCTTGGTGTTCGTGCCATGAAATAAAAAACTGCGCAGGGTAAGATTTTTGCAGGCCGCATATAATATTGAGGGTGGTTTAAAGTTTTTTTTTTAGGGGTGGGGGTTGGGGTTGCCAACCCCTCGCCACCCCAAATCCACTAGTAATAAACATACATGGTTGTCGCCTTAGGGCTTAACACATAAATTACAATCACTTCATTTTTGTTTATAATGAAACACTTAATGCTTTTTTTCATTTATATATATTTGTAGTGTTATAATTAGTAAAACAAGAATATTGATTTAATATTAATAAAATAATTCCACTAATAACACCTTAGTATTAATATGTATTAATAGTAATGGATTATTAATATTAATACTAGTTAATAAATTTAAAACCTAAAAAATTGATATACTATCCAAAGGTGGTGATAAATCCATTGGTAATACAAGGAATTGATAAGTTAAAGTTTGCACAAACTTTTCTTCCAAAAAAATTTACACAAATATTGTAAAGAGTGTAAAAAGAGATAAATTCCACTTCTTTTAACAACTAATTGTAGATTTGCAATGACTTTTAATTGAGGATTACCCACTAGAATTAGCAATAGACTATTTCATTGATTCAAATGGAGGACAATTTTAATAAGAGATCTTTCCATCAACAATACAAAAACAAGTATACATAGTCTAATACTTTACTATACATGCCTATCAAATAACAAAATGAAATGTAATATTTCTTAATACATGTTTCCAACATTCTCAACAGAGAGTTTACAACAATATTTCCAAGAGTATATTTAGAATGAGAACAACCTATTTTTCTTATCCAAACTTTGCTTCACTAAAGAGTCTTTCCTTTCCACATACATCACACCTATGATAGTAAAAATCAATACAATTTTCCTTCAAAATATTAATACAACATCTTCCACTTAAAGTGGGAAAAATTTATAAAAATGAAAACTAAAAGGAATACAATATTACAAGTCTATTTCTTGAGAACACAAACCAAGCTTCATGGTTCACATCACCAACAAGATAGATCCACCATCCTTCATTTGGCCACAACAAAAAAGGGGGGAGAGGCAACACTCTCCACCCAACCAAGAATTCCAATGAGGAGAAGAAGCCATCCTCCTCATTGGCCCCCGAGCCCCAACCACATTGCAATGAAAAATGGATTTAACTCATAACAACAAAAAAAAACTTCCACATCACAATAATTTTTTTTACAATTATACGAAAATCCAAGCAATACAAATACAATCACAAGAAGGAGAAACAACAAAATATACAAGGCTTCTAAATGAAGATAAAAAGGAGCAAGAACCTATGGGGAGGCTACTTATGCCTCCCAATGGGAAATTAATTCCCACCTTAAAACCTCCAATACAAACATCAAATCCCCTACATACTCTTATGCCTCCCTCAAGTACCTTTTATGCCTCCCACATACTCTTATGCCTCCCTCATTCTCTTATGCCTCCCTCATACAAGAACAAGTAAGAAATGCAAGCATTCCTTGTCCAAGGTGGGGCACCCAACCCAAAATCCCTCCAAAACATGAAATAAATCTTATGCATCCCTACATGAATTCTCCCCAAAGTCCCCTCCTACACCACACTTAGGAAATCTACCCAAGTACCCAACAAGAATTCCAAACACTCAACAACAGAAGCACACAAACACAAAATAAAGGAATAACATAAGCAACAATAAAGCTCTTATCTTTCCATAGTAGAGCTTGTTCCAATAGTCAAACTCGAAACTCCTTCCAACCCAAACAATCACCAAAAAGCTCCCATAAGAGCACAAGCTCACCAAAATTCTATAACTCCAAGAAATGTAAGAGCAAAAAAGAATGAAGTAACCCCCAAACAAACAAAATAACTTGAATAAATAGAAAAGGGAGGGAGGAGGATGATGTGGCTCCAAGTAGGATACCACCTCATTTCTTCTCCATTCCACATCACCTTACTCAATCCCATACTCTAAAGAATAATTAATAATTGGTTGAAGAAATGACATTTTACTTATACACACAATCTAAGCCTACAGCTCTTAAGGACTAAAATAAATACATTTAAGAAAGTGCAAAAAAAACTTACAATTTGTCTTCCCAAAACACATAATGGGGTCTTATTTTGACCCCCCAACTCCTAGGTTGGCTTAACATAGCAATTTAAGAGGTGCATGACAAATTTAACTTGTCCCAAAAGCCTTCAAAATTGGCCCTTAAGGCCAAATTCAAATTTCCATGAGGGCGTACAGTGTACAACACTCAAGATCACAAGCACTCAATCTTACAACACAAAACCTAAGAACCATCTAGTCTAATAAATGAAAATTTTTGGTCACATCCACAATTAGCTAATAACAAGATTAATTAACTTAAATATGACACAAAATTCTATTAAGATAAAGGGGAAGAATAAATCATTTTCTAAATAATTATAAACAAGGAAATTACATCACTAAAAATCACATACTACATTAAGTAAAGGAAACTAACCAAAATACAACACATAACTTCTTGGTCACAATTTCTCCCAAACAATAATTCAAACACACACACAAACACATGTTGCCATGGTGACCCTTATTGAATTCACCTAGAATTCCAATGTGGTTGGTCTTCGATCCACTCATTGTTTGTTGTGAATAAATTTACCTGCAAAACACATAAATACCTCCTTCGGCTTTGTGGCCGTATTAAAACATCCAAGATAAAATATGTAATATAAATCCACAATCATCTATATATGCATTAAATCATCATCTAAGCAATTATGATATCATTTACAATTTCTAACAATATTGAAAGGAACGATAACCAGCTCGTACCAAGCTAAGAACACATATGTTAATCAAACACCATGATCAATACGATGAAAGTAATTCACCAGAATAGCTTTACATAAAACATTTGTAAACAAATGAGTAGTCAATATCATATATTATTATGGAACTCAATGCAATACATTGAGAATGGGCCTTACTTAAATAGGAAAGGAATAACAATCTAAGAACCAGTTAAGGTCGTAGATAGAGCCATAAATAAAGGAAATAACTAGTCATCAAAGACCATAGATTTAGGAGAGAACTAGACATCAAGGATCTAGTCAATACCAAAGATCAAGGAAATAACTATACCTAACAACTAGATAATATCTCCTAATATCTAAATAAGATAAAATAAATATCCACACACATAAGTGGGTGAGGATAAATACAATAAAGGTAAATAAAGTACATAAGTGAACATGAGCTAAGGTAAATACCTACTCTAACAACCCCCCTCAAGTAAAGTTAGGATCCAAAATAGAAGTGACATGTCCATAGTATGAGTCTTGAAAACTAGGCCTGATGAGGTATTGATGTACAATAACTGGGTAAAAAAGGGACACTGCAAAGTACCCAAAACCAATAACAACAAATTAAAAAGACTAGAAACCTTCTCCAAGGCATCCCAAGAAGCTCGTCTCAAAAAAATTCATACAATGCTGAAGAATTTTGGTGTGCAATGTGGTTTGAATCCACTACTCAATCACAAAACTCAAAAAAAACTGACACCAGGGTTCATCAGAATATCTCCATACAAGGAGACTGTCAATGGAGTGATGTCGAAAGTGCAAAAAAAATACCAAACATAATTGATCAACTACTTCAAATAGGTGTTCCACAATCCAAGAACAATAACCAAAGCAACAAGGCAAGGACAAAAACTCCAGAGTGTCACGATCCAAGAAAAGCCAAGGTAACAAGGCAATGGCACAAAACACAAAGAAGGTTAATTAACACCACACCCTCCCATACTGCTAAATGGGTGGAGTGATGATACAAATGTATACGAGTTGCCCAAAATCAACTACTCGAAAACTGAAAAAATAACATGCCATAATAGATTCCCCATAAGAGATACTGTTAACATGCCAAAAGTGTCGAAAATACAGATACAAAATCTCTCAACAAATAAAAGAGATACACTACACCTGCCAAAGAAAAATTCTCAAAATAAGAAGCATCACAATGCAGAAGGTATAGAAAGTGGAGCAAGAGGCCGAATGGTGGAGGATCCATGCCTGTAGATTCCTTTTAACGAATGCCTATGTTGCCTCCATGAGTGATCAGATATCCAACCCAAATCAACACAGCTAGATGAAGAAGATTCCTGCATATGTCTTAGTGCAAAATACACAATGGGTGCATGCAAAAGAACATCAGAATGTGTGTCAGGTTGATCATGTCAGATAGCCAAAATCTCAGGTTTCTCAAGCCTGAGTGAAGATGTAGAACTCATGTGTTTCTCATGATCCTAAAAAAAAGTTGAGCGAACAAACAAAGGAGCTATGTTAATGTGTGATCCCAATGAAGTATCTGCACAAAAACCAATGTCATGGTGAGAATTCCACTTAACATGTGGAAGAGGGGAAAAAATACCCTGTGAGTGTCTGCCAATACCTCAACCAATGAAACCCATAAAATGAAGCATGCGAGAATTGAAGGCAGTGATATGCTTTTAAAAAAGGCCATGTAGTTGAGCAGAAATATGATACACAACATGTGGTACTTAATAGGCATAGATATGGAAGAGCATGCAGTAACAATCCTCATAGGTTTAGAAGCATCAAGAGCAAGAACATGCTCAAAGACTAACAGATCAATGTCAGTGGGTATAGGAGAAATAACTACAAGTGGACTAGGATCATGGATATGGCTGTCCACAAAATCATGGTGATGTTGTAGGCTAGAAAGGTGTTGCTGCAGGGAGTGGATTATTGTATCCTTATTGTGAATGAGTGATTGTAGAAGAGAATTTCACTTCTTGAGTGATCTATTTTCTTCCAAAAATTTTATAATATCCTCTTGAAGTCCACACACTTCATAGAAAAGCATATCATTCTCAGAATCCATAATAGATACAAAATGCAACTCCCAGAAGTTTAGGATGTCGGGCTCAGCCGAAATTGCGTCCACAATTGATTACAATACTCCTCCATATTTGGAACTTTATAATTATAGTGCAAGTCTCAAAACAAATATTTCCAATGGAAAGAGCATGAAAAAACAAGCACTTTTGTAAAAAATGGTACTCAAAACTGAGTTACTGATCAAAAGATACAAGCTTTTTAATATCTTGCTCTGTTATTTATTTTAGTTGCCACTAAAACAAAACAAATTGTTGTTGCCTTCACCACACAAATAAAATTAAAGGGGGCTAAAGTTAAGCACCTACTAGTAGGAATCACAAGCTTTAAACCCTCATATGACCATAACCAAATCCCAAATATATGAATATACAAAGAACTTATTTACAAAATAAAACTTACAGACGGATGCCAACAACAATCTCCAGCTCTGATACCATGAAAGGAACGATAACCAGATCATACCAAGCTAAGAACACAGATGCTTATCAAACACCATGATCAATAAGATGAAAGTAATTCGCCAGAATAGCTTTACATAAAATCTTTGCAAACAAATGAACACAAATGTCGTATATTATTATGGAACTCAATACAATACATTGAGAATGGGCCTTGATTAAATAGGCAAGGAATAACAATCTAAGAACAAGTCAAGGTCGTAGATCAAACCATAAATCAAGGAAGTAACTACTCATCAAAGAACTAGTCAAGACCATAGATTTAGGAGAGAACTAGACATCAAGGATCTAGTCAATACCATAGATCAAGGAAAGAACTATACCTAACAACTAGATAGTATCTCCTAATATCTAAATAAGATAAAAAAAATATTCACACACATAAGTGGGTTAGGATAAATACAATAAAGGTAAATAAAGTACCTAGGTGAACATGAGCTAAGGTAACTACCTACTCTAACAATCATCTATATATGCATCAAATCATCATCTAAGCAATTACAATATCATTTACAATTTCTAAAAACATCTCGATTCTACATTCCATCAATATCCATATGATCATAAGATTAGTTCAATTGTCTAGGTCTACTCAATATGACAAAATATCACATGTCTGAAATATATAATTATAACCATGTCAACATCATATCAACATCAATATAAAATGTCTCTAATAATCCACACGCATCATGTATGAATCGAAATCAACAACAGTCCATTATTTCTAATAGCTAACATCATACTAAATCAAAAGCTACAATAATATCCATAAGTATAGTCGAGAGTATCGAAATCAATAACAAAAGGTGTCGAAGGGAAGTTTGCACTGCAAATTGCTCAGTTCACTTTTTCTAGAATGGACGCAGCCAAACCTATCCTCTAAAAAAAATATTCCAACCACCCAAGTCGTGGGCTGATTGTGGCATAAAAGAAAAAATAGGGAAACAATAGGTGGCCAGCGTTAGAAAGGACGTTTTAGCCAAAACAACAAGGCCCCCCCAAAAAATATAAAATATTACCTTCCATAGTCCACGCCAAGCATGGAAATTAAATGTCCATTAAGAAGATAGAAGCGAGGTATGCGTCCTACTACTAAGACATCTCCACGCATCAAATTATCAGAAAACAAGAAGGGAGGGAAAAACAATAATCATACGCCCAACAAGGAAAAAATAAATTGTTATAAATAATGGTAAATTGGTGGAAGAAATGTCAAATTCTGCTTTAATTTAAATGATTAAAAAAACATGTATGCAGGCTTGATCGACCAAGGAGGAAAGCACTAGTGGCTGGAGTTTTGACGACAACATAGGACAACGACCAACCATGGTGCCACAATGGATAAACTCTTCCTTTTCATGAAACGAGGCTCATGCAACAAAAACAATGAGTAATAAAATAAAATAGCTTAGAGGTAATTAATAATAACATTGATAAAAATTGACATTAAAATAAAATAATCATCAATCGACAATTAAATAACAATATTATCATTATCATTATTATTATTATTTTTACAACTTGAAATAATTATTAGTCATATTAATAACGGCCGACAATCAAGATCGAAAAAATGAGAAAAAGATTTGCCTTTAGTAGGATAATCATAAAGGGTGTTACAAAAGCCCTTCACTAGAAGCCTTTCCAAGGACACAGGGAGACCAGATGGGGAGGAAGGATGCTAATCCCTCCTCTATGACAAGGTCAAAGCCAACTAACGGTCAACGGAAGCACACACACAACCATTCCACACTTAGCAACATGTTGACAAAGAAGAACTAGGGTAACGTAGAACAGGGCATTAGAATGTAATATGCATTCAGAGTTCTATTTATAGGCTGCTCAATTTTGAAATTGGAGATTTTCCTATTGAGCTCAAATATGATCATAAACCTCTCTTGATCAAGCTTAGTATCATTTCAAATCAGCAACAAGGAAAACAAGGCCATCACATGCAAGTGATATCTCCAAAACAAGGAAAAATAATTTTTAATAAAGAAAATCAGGGAATCATTGTGGCTGCCCTTGAATAACAATTTCAGATGAAAAGAAATGATTTAGAGAGCAATACACCCAAGGGGACAAGGGGTTATGTTTGTAGTAAGTTATTGATACCCTTAATCCACAAGGGATTAAGTGCTTGCAAAATATCTAAGCCTAGAAAGGGAGCTGCAAATAATTTTCCAACCAATCCGTGGTATGACGAAGATTGTAAGGCTGCCAAGAGACCTATGAGGGAAAGTGACAGGCACAAAGAAAATAAAAAGAAATATGAGAGATTGGTTCAACACAAAAAAGAAAGGTATGTGAATAGAAGAAGATAAAAATTAATTTATCTTGGAAAGAACAATCCCAAAGGATTTTGGAAGGAGTTGGAGAAAAAGAAAACACACATAGAAAACAATATAACAGAAGCTCATTGGTTAGAATATGCGAATATTTAATATGAGTGGTCTCAACAGAAGGATATTCCTCCCATAATTCAAACTTTGATCGATTTTTTTTTGGAGGAAGACATCAAACGTGGCATAAAGAATCTAGCAAATGGTAAAGCACAAGATGTTGATGGGTTACAAACTAAATTTTTAAAGTGGGGGGTTGAGGTGCTCGCTCCACTTATCAAAAAAAAATTCAATGATGTAACTCAGGTTAGGTTCCCACTAGAGTGGATGACTAGTGTTGTTATTATGTTTTTTAAAAGTGGGGACACTATTAACCCTTCTAGCTATCACATCATTATAATCAATCCATTGTTTGGTAAGTTATTTGAGGGCATGATAGAGTGTAGAATCAACAGTTGGGTAGAAAGAGAGGGAAAAAGAACAAAAGGACAAGAAAACTTCCGATCTAAACACTCAACCAATGATCATTGCATCACTCTTAGGAACCTAATAAAAAGGTGTGGGATACCCAAGGAGATGAATTTTTTTGTTGTTTTATTGATTTTAAGAAAGCTTTTGACATGGTTCCTACAGACAAACTTTGGAATAGAATGGAAGAACTTGAGATTCCCAACGAGTTTAGAGTAGCAGTGCATAGACTTTATGAACATGTTAGAGCTAAAATCAGAACAAGAAAAGGTATGTTTGAATGTTTTGGTAGTGACATTGGGGCCAAACAAGGCTTCCCTCTTTCTCCCACTTTGTTTGGTTTATACATTGACAAGCTTGAAGAATGGTTACTTAAAACTGAAGGTGGGGGTGTGTAGTTGGGTGAGTATGTTGTGAAGTTTCTTTCATATGCCGATGATCTTATTATTATCTCAACAATAGCTCAAGTATTGAGGTAGCATATAAAAGATCTAGAATTCTTTTTTCAAGAAGTCAAGATGCAATTGAACATTAGCAAAACAAAAATCATGATTTTCTCCCTAAAAAGGAAAGAGAAGAAAATTAAATTTATCTTTGAGCAGAGTCCATTGGAAATTGTTATAGAATATAACTATTTTAGGATTGATTTTCACAACAAGATGATCTGGGAAACATGTAGAGAAAAATGATATAGGGAGGTTGGAAAACATCTCACTTACTTCACAATAGGTGTAGGAAAGCTTAACTTTGGGATTGGAAAACTAAGAAAACCCTCTTCGATTTTTTGGTTACTCCGGTGGCACTTTATGGTTGTGAGGTTTGGGGAAGTAGCATTTAAAAGGATGGATGAAAAAAATTAGAAAGAATCCCGAAACATTTAATCAAAAGCAATCTTAAAGTTAAATCAATAGTCCCTTATGAGATCTTATTGGCTGAAGTGGGTATCTTCTTGATCGAAGCTTCGGAAATAACTCGGCTGATAAGTTATTTGAAAAAAGTTCAAAGCATGGACAATGATCACTAGCCCAAAATGGTTATAGATGATAATCTAGATTGCAGAAAGAAAACTTGGATGAAACAGAAAAACAAATGGATGAACAAATGGGGCATCAATTTTTAGGAGTGTCCTAACAACAACAGGAAAATAAAAAATTATGTGATGGAGAAGTTTAGGACTGGCATGTGGATAGAGCAGATTGGTCGTAAAAAAGAACAATATATCAAACATTTTAACCTCACTTAGGAACATGATGATAAAGCTTATCTAGGGGCAGTTATCAAAGGTAAGGCAATGATTCTCATGGCTTAGTTGAGGATTGGATATCATCATCTCCGTTGTGAAACCAGTAGATGGACTACTCCCAAAGATGAATGGGAAAGGAGAACTTGTCATTTCTGCAGTAAAAGGGTTGAGGAAACAAAATGATATTTCGTTATGGAGTGCTCAACATATGATGATATCCGCATCTAGTATGAAAACAATTTAAAAGTGAACAACTTAAATGAGTTATTTGAAGAAACATAACTCCAAAGGATCGCTGGTTTTGTGCTCAAGATTCACAATAGGAGAGCTGATATTGCAAAGAGTTTGAAATCAGCTTATTGTCTCAGTTTCTTTTGGTCCCTTCGACTCTTCAGTCTCTTGGACGTCAGTAAAATCTTTCATTTCATTTCATTTCAGATTAAACTAAAAGAAACTATAGTATTTCCTACCTGGATTAGAAAAAATCATAAAAGCAAATATAAAAAACGCTGCAACTAATTTGTAAGATTTTTCTGAAACAACAAGATTTATTAAATTTTTTAAATTTATTACATCCCCCATTAAGAATAACCCCTTACCCAATGAAAGATTATTTTTTCCTTTAAATTTAAATTTTTAGAAATTTAATATCACATTTTATTGGAAAAAAATCTAATCCCGTATAACAGTTTTGGATTGGTTTGAGTAAAATTCCATATTGTTATTATTTAATATCAAATTTTATAGGACAAGAGGCATGATTATAAAATAGATTCGGTCAATATTTTAACCCCTCGCACTAGCTGTCATTTTTTTTATAGGAGTTTTCTCGCATCTAAAATAAGCAATAACATCTGAACGCCTTGAAAACTCCAGTTGCCACTCACCTGTGGCTGTAACTAACCATATAAAAGCAAGAACAAAAACCGTTTCCTGAAGCATAGAATTAGATGATCTAATTAAAAACATCCTAATCTTCATAAATTCTCGACTATAAATACAGTGATATGAAATACCCAGCAAGCAATCCTGCAATGATGGCTTCATCATCTTATATTTGCATATTATTTGCAGTGGCAATCATGTTTGTTGGGGTCCGTGCTGATGCAGAAACAATCCGTAAGGCCTGCAGCAGCGCTTTATATAAACAACTTTGCATTTCGACATTGTCAAGATCTCCTCCGGCTCTTCACGCAAACTTTATCCGAGCTCGCTGTTATTGCAGTTAATATCATTATCGACGAATCGAAACGGGCTTATCAATTTGTTAAAAATCTGATAAGACGGTATCCCAACGTTTCGAATCTTAAATTTTGCTCAGAGCTCTTCGATGATACAACATACGATCTTCAGAATGCAGTCTCACTATTACAGGAATGGGCTGATCCCAATTTCAAGAATTTATTAGCGGATGCTCAGACATGGCTCGGTGCTGCAGTGGATAATCCCGATACATGCGTGTCTTGGTTGAGCAAATCGGGAGCACTCAACATGGCTTCCTTGGTTAAGCTCTTTACGTCTCACCTCAAACAGTTGATTAGTAATTCCTTAGCTGTTGCTAACCAGGTTGAAAAATAGTACATTGTAGTTGTTTTAAAACATCGCAATAATTTTAAATGATCCAATATTATTGTTGATGTAAATCCAGATCATATCACTTTTAGTACGATTTTACAAGGTTTAGATTATAATTTTGGTTTTTGTAAATTATTTTGATTCATGTATATCATTAAAATATTAGAAATTACTTCATGCCAATAAATAATTCTTAATTAAAATCATAAAACCCAAACCAAAATGAATTCCATCATTGTGGTTGCCTGAGGTGGATGCACATTGTAGGGTCTATTTTCTCATAAGGCTCAGAGAGACGAGAAGGTTTTGGACGTTGCAGGATTTTATTTGTTCAACTGTTTCTCTTTCTACACATCTGTACATTTTCCTCATCACACAATTAATCTAGTATTTGCGCGCACATCCATTTCTTATCCTTCCTTTTGCATTGGTGTTAGCCTCTTTCCAGCATTGAATATGATTCTCTCTTTTTTGTTTTTCCTTCGTGGGTGAGTTAAGGCTTTGAATTTTTGGGTGCTTGTTTAGGCTACATGAGCTTAGAAAATGTAAATATTGGGTTAGTAGCCAAAGATGCGACTATGATTGATATATTTATGTAGCCATAATCAAGCGAAGATAAAGAAGAGTAGAAATGTCAATGATATAAGGGATATAAGTCATGTTGCTACATGTTCAAGTTTAATCGATAGGTTCATTATTAGTTGCATCTCATTATAGGCTTGTGGGATAATTTCATGAGTTTAAAGTATTTGTTGGAGTAGTATTATATCTAGCAAAAGGTGAAATTTACGTAAGTGTTAGATGAAAATCTTCAATTTTAAATTGGTAGGATATTCAAATTTTAAAATTGACGAAAATGTAACTTGTCGAGAAGGGGATTATTGGATGTCAATAATGGAGCCACTTACAAAAGCGATTGAGACCAGACCATAGATAAGGGTAATGGAGGTTATGCATATGACAAGCCCCACCAATGCTAGTCAACGTGCTAGACTGACATACAACTGGAATATACCAACTACTTATGCATTCCACATCTAATCTAGGACACGATAGAGCCAAATGTATGGAGCACCTTTAAAATTTTACACATGTTGGTAGATGATCCCCTCTTTTGGTCAATCTTCCAAATGTTAACGTTGGTTATTTCCATCATTTCATCCACTACTTTGATATGTCAGAAACTAACATTCATTTAATCCTTGTACATTCTAGTATTCTTCAATCACAAACTACATATTATTTTGAAAAGAATTATAGAACTTGCACTTGTCTATCCAGCTACTCTTATTGACATAATTGTTTGGAAAGATTGTCCTTTAACACCAAATTCTTAAAAAAAAATTTAAATAGAATATTCCAACAAGAAATGGTCCATGTTTACTTAATGCAATCTCACATTTTCTCCTCAACCAACCTAAAGAAATAAATTTTGAGTAACTAAACTATTTAGTTTTTATATTTTAAACATGGCGCTTTTGTAGTAAGCTCCCTCTCTATAACAATTGTGAATCAAATTTTGTGCATGTGACCAAATGGATGTAAAATCAAATGACCTACATGGTGATAATAGGAATGGGGGGAAAGGAATCCAATGTCCTAATCGACGATGTTAGAAGAAAATAATATAATGTTCCTGTTAAGTGACCACGTGAGAAGATGGATTTGATCATATGGGTGTTATAAAAGCATGGATCTCTACCACACAATTATTTATAAAATCATACTTACTTTTTATCTTATATTTGAAGATTAATATTCACACCCATGGAAAAGGACACAATTACACTTTTTAAGTACCTCTCATTCAAAATCCAAGCATAACAAGAAAACGTACAAGAAAACATTAAAACCAGCTATCCCACATTAGTAGGACATGTGGACACATGGAAAAAATATGATTTCATGGACATCCCATCTCGTCATTTGCATATTTTACTTACTTATTTTATGCCTTTATGAAAGTTTTTATTCCTAGATTTCATTAAGTTTTTAAAATAGTTTTTGTATATGTTATGTTTTGGAAATTTAATACAAATTATTAACTAGTATTATTTCATTTCCTTTAATGTACTCTAATAGTCGATAGATACACATCAAAAAAATTATTAGAAAATTTCACTCATATATTGAGAAGGAGTTCAAGTTTATTTTTATCCAAGGCATATGATGCAAGAGCATTATGGTTCACTTGCAATCCCTTTCAATTAGAAAGAGTTAGAGTGGAAAATAAAGCTTGTACAATTTTGTGGAGCCTTGAAAAATCATTTCACATTGTATTTTTCGGTTAAGAGGAAAGCATGGTCCACAAAATTTGAAAATTTTATGTAGTTGAAGACCCTTACACCTAAACATTGCACAAATGCACACCCCCACACATTGAAAGTATTATCAACTATACTTGAATAATATTCATTCTTTCAAGTCCTTAGTTAAATTTTGTCTACCATTGAATGCTCACTTTTTTCACTTTATGTAAATATGACCCTTTTTCTATCAACACCAATACAATTAAGTGAGAACTTGTCTTGATCCATTTTTTGCACCCAAGGATAAACTAAGCAACCTGGTATATTTTGATATGGTGAAATTTTTTTTTATGGGAGGTTACATAGAAATTTGTTAATGGGATCCATGGTGATTTAAACATACTATGGAATTTTTGCAAGTGTATCTTTTCTTGTAAAGGAATGTTTTCTCTCCCTTTTGATTATATAAACAAGGCATATTGGTATCCTAAAATCTCAAGGTAAGTTCAATATAGGAAATATTTTTTCTCTAGATTTTATAAATCGAGCCAATGAGAAATACGATAGAGCTCTATTTTATTAAAAAATGAGTTTGGTTCTACCAAAGTTTGGTAGATTATGTAAATTTGGCTAAGATAGGTCAAACAATTAACATTCTTAGAAAAGTTGTGTGGAACTTTTGCAAGAAACTATAATGGGTGGGAATTACAATTGCTAGTATTTTTAATCTTTCCACACATTAATAGAATGATTTTTAAAAAGTTATTCTTGAAATCTTTCTTTTTTCATATCTAACTTTGAATTCTTATGTTGAATGGTATAAGGGATCCCCTCATTGGGACCCCTAGTAGTGAGTATGTCACTGTGGGTTATAGGCTGTGATCAACTAAACGATTTAGATAATATGCTATTGAGAATGAGTAGATACTAAAAATTTAACTTCAAAGGATTTGCTACCAATTTGTTCCATTTGTGTTCATCTAGGAGAAAAATGTTTACATAGAACAATTATAAAGATTCTTGAAGGGAACATAATACAATTTAACAGTTTAGATGGTAATAACTTTGGTTTTCACGTTGAAAAATTATTCTACATTCCTAATTGTAATTATTTCTCTCTTTCAAAACACTCTCAAATATAATATTGTGCTAACTAATTGACCTACATTAGGAGTTCTCTTATGGATTTGAAATGGTGAGAAGTCCTACAGGAGGTGGATTTTTATATATGTTGAATGCACTATAATAACAACAATGTTAATTAGAATATCCACTTTTTTATATTCCTCTCAATTTAATAATAGGGCATGTGCATGGAAATAAGGAACCAAAAAGTGGCCAATAATACACTTTTTGCCATTCTGCACATAACACGCTTATGCTACGAGTTGTTCATGTTATAATGTAACTGCCATATAAAATGAGTGTGTTATAATTCACTCACATTATGGATTTTAATTTTACTCCATCTGATTTTATTTTTGTCTTTAGTTAAACTTCCTTGGCGTGAGTTCAATGTCTGTTAATATCATTGTCTTCCCTCATTTCAATTTTTGTTGATGTTCTTGTTTCTAGTCACAATTCCAGACTCTCTTACATCCACAATTAAGTGCAGATATTTTTAATTATTTTCCAAAATTGAGCCCCCATATCTTCACATCATAACATTAGGATCCTAAGAGGTTGTCCTATCAAATATAATCTTCTATAATCATTTTTAGTTTATTGAACAAAATTCAATGAAAACATTTCTCATAGATTGATATTGAAGCTTGTTTAAAAATGATGATTTTTTTAGATTATACTATTTTGATGGTATTTTTAATATATATATAACGTTTAGGATTAATAAGAATTTTCCTGATATGTTAAAAGTTATATTTTAAAAAAGATTAAATGATGATTTTTTAATAACGTCAAAAAACATTCTACAATATGGTAGTTGGAAAGATGGTGGGATATAATGTTGTAGACACAAAATCACGCAGTTACTACTATTTACTATACCACGATGTATGTTGTTTTATATATGGATCTTGCATAAGAAACTTATTCACTAATGACACACTTCCTAGTAAGTATGCTTGTTTTGAGCATATTCATTGTCATTTTCTGTCACCTCTCTCTCTTCTACACCTACATCTAGTCAGGTCACATGGATCCATGTTTCTTAGTATTCCTACATTTGTCATTAGTTGTCTCAGGACACTAGTGCCCAGGACTAGACATTAGTGCCCAGAAGATCATGTCCATCCTGGGCACTCCTGTCTTTTTTGTTTTTGATATCTTTTTTTAGATTTGTAGTCAACCTTTTAGATTTTCATACTCATATCCTGAGGTACTACTTGGCATGTCGTGTAATTATTGTCGAAATTCAAACAAGATATCCCTATCGAAACATAACATACATACCATTATAAAGACAAGAATTTTTTATCAAGGGATATCTATCTATATATCAAAAGGGACTACATTTAGGTGTATTTCCTCTGCATAGATTTTGCATAGGAAGGAAAATTTCTTACTTACATCCCACACATTTTCATTTTATCTAGCTATTACCAAATTGATTCTCCTTCAAAGTTCTGAGCAGCATCACAGGTTTATCAGGAAGCTTAGAGATAGATAGATCATGATGAGTCATTTTGTAGCCAAGGATGGGATCTAACTGGCCCTTAGTCACTCAGATGTGGAGAAATGGATAGCACCCTCAAGAGGATTTGATCTATCCTCACTATTTTAGGTTGTGCCTTTCAACCAAGGTAAGAGAACCCTTTTATAACTTGTTGTTTATGGAGGAGATGGTGATATCCTTCCTAATGAATTTGTTAAGGAGACCTTAAAGAAAATATGATCAATGCAACAAAATCTAACTCTCACAAGTTGTCACTTTAGATAGTGGAGATATTCTCTAGGCAAGGTTCAGGCTACTAAAGACATTTGGAATCCTGATTGTTTCTGCATGTTTTGGTAGTAAAAATTATGCATTTGTATACACACATGACAAACAATGGTAGTATGGGTATGATTAATTATTTTGAATGAATTTTGGTGGGAGGTGAGGCAGGATAAAGTTGATTATACCAAATCTTTGAGAGCTTTTACAAAAATAGAAGACTCAAGCAACCGTGTTCCTTTAACCAGAATATGTGCTTCAATGGAGGCCTAGATTAACACTTTTTCATACAATCTATGAGACTCTAACACAAAGGCTCGAGTTGGAAAGACCCAACAAAGCATCAAGATCTGAGCCAAATCATGCCTGAGGTACACCCAGAGGCTTACAAACAATCTCTATCAAACAGATGAAAGAAAAGTGATTTTAAATCATTTATTTCACTCCCAGATGAATTCTCTTCCGAGAAATGAAATTGCAGATGCCACTAAACTGTCACAAGGATTGAGACCTGTGTGATTGGAATAGATTTTAATACAAGATTGCAACAGGAACAAGAAAAACTATTTGCATACACTCAGAGATAAAACCAACACATTTTGTTCAAGATCAACACAGAATAACTCGAGTTTGATTAAATTTATCAGCAGGGGAAAGTTTCTAGAACAATCTCAGAGCTTTTCAATGGCTGTACACTTGCAACCACCTTGACATGATCAAACTTAATACAAAAAAGATATACAAGCTTCTTGAATGGCTTCTCAAAAGACAGGCTTTATCAAATTTTCCTCTTGGGAATTTTCTTCGACCTCTAACACTCCAACCATTTGCATGAAAAATTTGTGCCATTTATAACATTTACAACAAAGCCCCTTCTTCCCCAAAAGACAAAAACATTTAATGTACCAGTGCTCGCCATGATTTCAATCACAATTCCCAGAATCAGATCTATAAAAGTTGTCAAGTGCTCATGGGGTAGATATCTTTGAAAATCTCAGCATTTAACTGCTTCATTTGGTATAACACTCCTCCTTCAACTCACCAACCACTTCCGCCCCTAATCTATCAAATCTGGTTCCTTGCGTGCTCGGGAGAAGAAAAATGGAAAAATCAGATCGAGCCCGAGAGTCAGACCATTTTAATGGCGAAAGATGTCTCCAGATCTCTCCCACCAAACTTAGATATCAAAATTAACTCCCCTCTCTGTTTGGCATGTAGGAAATACCAAGAAATCATGAAGACTCACACTTCCAGGTGTGTTTCAATAAAAATGGGGGGAAAATCATATTTCAGACTCACAGTTGCCGTTGATCTTTGCTTTGAATTTGGGCCGTCCACGTGGAAGATTCAACTTTAAAACAAGTCAGGGGGCTTCCTTTGAATTTTTACAACCTTTTGGAAAAATGGAAAAAATTTCCATTTTGCTCCGCACTTCTGCCCTTGGGAAATGAGCCTGACATGTGTCCTAAGGTGGGTCCCAGTGGAACCGTGGCCAAATTCTACCATTTTACTTCCTTTTTGGAAAAGGGAAAATTTTCCAAGTTTTCCCCGTAGCTCTACCCTTGAAAAATGAGCCTGACACGTGTCCCAATGTGGGTCCCAGCGGAACCGCCCTTCCTTTTTCATTTTTAACTTTTTTCTCCCAAAAGGAAATTTTTCCAAATTTCCCCCAAGAGTCTGCACCTCCACCGTTGACTAGAGCAAGCTTTGACTTTTCCCTTATTGGGCTTGCGGGCCATTTTGAGATTTTAATCCTTTTGATGTCAAAAGGCAAAAAATTCAATTTGTCTCCGATGGTCCGCTTCCCTACCTCTTTGACTTTTCAAACTTCCACGTGTCACAGTGGCGCATCTTGAGATGATCCCCAAAAGTTGAGACCTTGAACGAGTGTGGGCTCGCCACGTGTCATTGCGTCGCTCCTTCAAAAACCTTAAGGCTTTCAAAAATGATTTGGAGGGGGCGTGCTTCCACTTTAGAATTTTACTCCATTTTTCCAAAGGGGCAAAACATCCAACTTACCTCTGAAGGCCCACATCTTCGCCATTAGCTTTGCCACATGTCCTCCTGCGGGGTCAAAGTGAGACTTTTTCCCTACCTCTTAAATTTGCTCCAATCAGAGCTTGGTGGGGCCGCGGGCGAGTTCAAATTTTTTTCCAAAGTAGCCAAAAAGAACAAGTTCAAAAATAGACCCGCCACACCCCATCCAATTAGAAGAAGCCACGTAAGCACCAAAAGAACCAATCAGATTTGAGCAGGGCCACGGGACCAAATTTTCCCTTTTGCCAAAAAAGTAAAAAGTGATAAGTTAAAGCATTTGTCCGCCGTCCCCTGACCAACCAAAATAAGCCACGTGACCGCCGAATGCCGAGGACTAAATTTGATAGGAAAAAGACACCCGTCAGACTGTCAAAATACTAAAAATCACCATTCACGCCCAGAACCCGATTTTTCGCTAAGGATGAAAATTCTTTTGAAACAAAAACAAGTGAATCATGATTTCGAGCATCTTTTTGACCATGGATTTGGATTTTCAAAGGCATACAAATATAGATTAACCATTTTCAAGCTTCCATGGTCAGGGAAAAATAGGAAAAATGGAAAGGCCCACGGATTTTGAAGAAATTGGGGTAAAAAAGGGAAGACTCAGAGAATTTTTCAAGGAGGGACATGACAATGGATTTTGCAAACAACTCGAAGCATCTCAAATGGAAATAAAATATTTCAGAAAACCCACATTGAGAGACAAAGAATTTCACAATACGTAGATCAGAGGAAAATAATGGCAAATGGGGCAAGACAGATCTAAGCACCAACATCAGCTCCGACTCGGGGATGGGCACTCCCTATGAGTGCCACAAGAACAACGGTAGACCAAGTGCCAAAAATATCCATTGGGAAAAGGAGTTAGCTTACAGAGCAGAGAAACAGAGCCATCTCTCAAAAATGAATAGAGAAACCTAGCAAAAACAGGTCACCAAGGACCAGAGCGAGTGAAAACACAAAAGACAAGAAACAAACAACAAACTATACACTGTACAAAGGATGTTCACCTTGATTCTGGGGAATCAATCCAAGAAATGCTTCAAATGCCTGCCATTAATAGGTAATTCAAGCAACTCGCCATCTAAATACTTCAAGAAGAAGGTATGCTCACCAATTCTAATATCAATGGAGTAAGGGCCCATCCATAATGAGTCAAACTTTCCATGCTTGCCCTTATCTTCATGCCTACTATCCCATAGCAACACAAGATCTCCAACATTGAAAGCTCTGGGAGTGACCTTCTTGTCAAATAACTTCTTTAGATTTTCTCTGAACTTTACATGCCTTTGGTGGGATGCCCTCCTTTCTTTATCAAGTTCAATAATCTGGTTAATGTGAGCATTATAAGGACTTACTTCTTGGTCCTCCAGTTGTCGAATGAACTGATATGAAGATAATTGCATATGCAAGAGCAGCAGGGCCTGAGTTCCATACACCAACTCAAATGGACTCTTTCCATTGGCTCTTTTAACAATGATCCTATCAGCCCAAACAACAAACTTCAACTGTTCACCCCATTTTCTCTTGTTTAGCTCCAATGTTCTTCTGATAATCTTCAAAAGGTTTTTATTATTGGACTCAACTTTTCCATTTCCTTGGGGATTGTAATTATATGCATATGTCAAGTTGAACCCATATTCTTTGCACATTGCCACCAAGGGTTTAGCTTTGAAGCTCATGGCATTGTCAACAACAATCTTGACTGGCACCCCAAACCTGCAGATGATATGGTTCAACAGAAAATCCATGACAACTTGGTGTGTTTCCTTCTTGGTGGGGATTGCCTCCACCCATTTAGTAAAGTAATCAGTGGCTACAAGAATCCACTTATGGCCAACACTTGAAGGGTCTGAAATTTCACCAATGAAATCCATTCCCCATTGCTTGAATGGAGCTTCAATTGATACAGGCTGCAAAGGAAGGGAGCCTGAAGCTTTCAGTCTTCTAGAGAAGTGCTGACAACTCTCACATCTTCTAACCAACAAGGTTGTATCCTTGAAAAGAGTTGGCCACCAATAACCAGCCCTCGGGATCTTGTGTGTTGTGACTCTTGCAGCAAAATTTCCCCCACAAACTCCTCCATGGAGATCAACAATTATCTTGGGGGCTTCTTCTTCAGTAATGCACCTTAAGAGGAATCCCTCTAGATTCTTCCAAGCTAGCCCATAATCAGTAATGACATATTTCTGAGAAGCCAACTTAAGGGCTCTTTTCTGGTTCTTACTTAAATACTCAAGGCATTTCAGATGTCTAAGATAAAAAATTACATCTTTGTACCACTCAGAACTCATCAATGTTTGAAAAACATCTACCCTACCTTCTTCTACCTCATTTACCTCAATAGTTTGCAAGTTGCTCTCAGCCATAAGCTTAGCCAGGCCCAAACCTCTCACCAGCTTTGTGGTTTGGATATCCATGTCATATTCTTGCAACTTGTTCACCCACCTACACCTTTTTCTTGAGACTTCCATCTCTGATAAGATGTCCTTGACCATGGTGTGGGGAACATAAGCAACAATTTTAGAACTTAGAATATAAGGCCTGAAAACCTTTATTGCTTTTACTAAGGCACATGCTTTCTTCTCCATAATAGTGTACTTTAACTCATCCCCCTACAATGCCTTACTGAAAAAGGCAATTGGCCTTTCAGCCCCCTCATCATCCTTCTGCAGTAGGACAGAAGCAACAGTGTTCTTTGAAGCAAAATAGAACAGTTGAAAGGGCTTCTTATAATTTGGAGCTGCTAGAACAGGTGCATGCTTTAGTGCCTCTTTAATCCCATTGAAAGCTTGGATGGAAGCCTCCTCCCATTTGATGGCCTGGTCCTTTTTTAACATGGAAGTGATTGGAATGGTCAACTCAACAAAGTTTGATATAAATCTTCTGATGAAGTTTATCTACCCAAAGAAGGACTGAATCCCTTTCTTGGTCCTTGGAATCGGGACCTTGCTGATGGCCTCTACCCTTTCTAGATCAATCATCACCCCTTCTTGTGACACAATGTGACCAAGCAATTTTTCCTTCTACACTCCAAAATGGCACTTCTTTGGATTGAGTGAAATGCCATATTCTCTACATCTTATCAGCATCTTTTCTAAGTGCAGCAAGTGATCACTTCTCTTCCTAGAAAATATAGTTACATCATCTTGATACACTACAATAAACTCATTGATGTAACCAGCAAAAGCAACATCCATTACTCTTTGAAAGGTGGCTCCAGCATTCATCAAACCAAAGGGCATCCTAACATATACATAAGTCCCCCAAGGAGTGGTAAAGGTTGTTTTAATTCTTTATGATTCCTTCACCACAACCTAGTTATAACCAGAGAAACCATCCAGGGTAGAAAGTAGCTCAGAACCAGTCACTAGTTGCAGCATGTTTTCCATGTTTGGTAAAGGATAATTATCCTTCATTGATGGTCTTTTCAAGTTTATGAAATCCACACACACCCTGATGTCACCATTCTTTTTTCTGACTAGTACTAGGTTTGCAACCTAGGAGGAATACCTTGTGGGCTGAATAATCCATCCATATCTTAGCTTCTTCAATTCCTCTTCCATTTTAAGAGATAAAAGTGGATTAATGGGCCTTTGTTTCTGCCTGAATGGCTTTGCATTAGACTCCAAGGGAATCTCATGTTGAAGCAGGTCCTCTCTGTATGTTTTTAGTTCAGAATATGTCCAAGCCATGCAATCCTAATACTTTTTCAACAATTGGATGTAGGATTGCTTCTCCTCCTTACTGATATTGTTTCCTAACCAAATTTTCCTTGGCTTCTCCTTTGTGCCAAGGTCATGCTCCTCAATATCCCTTTTTCAACAAGGATGTATGCTGCCTTTTTCAAATTGGGTTTCTTTACACTTCTCCTCCTTGCTATTAACCAAATTTTCCTTGGCTTCTCCTTTGTGCCAAGGTCAACATTATCAAAATTGGACTCAAGAACAACCAGCCCTCTGGGAATGGTATTAGTCTTTAGTTGGATGATGCCCTTGCCAAACAAGGTTTCTTTACCCTCTGCTACGCACACCATTGGCTCCCAATCAATATTTTGATCAGAAAACTCTCCTTTATTCTGCATAAACCTTCTGACCTGAGCATCATCATCAAAAACCTACCAATACTTAATATTGTTAGGTACAGATGGCCTTGTTAACACCTCAACATCATATTCACAATATGGGGACACTACACAATTTTTAAAACAAGACCCCAACACTGCAAGTTTGTCTGCCAAGTCATTGAACTTCCTATCATGATGCATAATGTTGAATGAATCAAACATCTCAATGAAATCCCAAACTGCATGCTTGTATTGTTTCATTCGCTGATTCTTTGTGGCATACAGTTTTTTGACTTGTTTCACTTTTAATTATGAGTCTCCTTTGACAATTATGTCCTTGACACCATATTTCCAAGCAATTCTTAAACCCAACAATAGTGCCTCATACTCAACAATGTTGTTAGTGCACTCAAATTTGAGTTTGAAGGAAAAAACAAATTTTTCCTGACCTGGAGAAAGCAGAACAACACCAGCACCATTCCCAAACTTGGAGCAAGCTCCATCAAATAATAGAGTCCAAGGAGAGCCCATTTGTTCAAGGCATTTACATTCTTCAATCTTGTGCTCCTTTCCATCAGCAAATCCTACAAAGTTATCTGCATCAACACTTGTGTATAATAACTCATAGGATGCATTGTGGGGATCCTGAATAAGGTGCAACATCTTATTTTCCCCATACAACTTGACAAGGCTGCCCTCAATTGGAATGGTAGCATAGGACATGTCCATTTGGACACTCCCACCAACACTTGCAGCCCATTTTCTAGACAATAGCATGCCCCACTTGGTTGGGTAGTTAACAATGACAACATCAATTTTTAAATTTCTACCTGGATAGGTTGCGAGTTGTACCAGCAGACCCTTCACACATCCCACTACTGGCATCTCTCTAGAATCCATAGCAATACATTTCCCATATGTTGATGTTACCTTGATGTCTAGCTCATTCATGACTTCAAGGGGAATAACATTGCATGATGCCCCTGAGTCAAACATGCAGTTATGTAGCAATCTACCTTTAATGATTAGAGTGGTGAAGAATGGATCCACATTTAGTTGAGAGTCTACTAAGGATGTCCCCAAATAAACCTTAGGTGGTTCATCTAGCTCTTCTGATGCTAGTGGTGCTTATGGTTTTTCAATGACTAGTGGGGTCTCCACAATGTTTATGTTTCTACATAGGGCAGTCTTCTCCTCTTTCAGTCAAAAATACTCCAATACTCTCTTCTTGTGCTCAGGGATCCTAAGCAACTCAACAATTAGAACTGAGATCTTGATCTGACTCAAGACTTGGGCAATATCATAAGGGATAGACTTTGGCAAGGCAGCATTGGAATGAAAGTTGACACACTCACTCGGTGGTACAGGATTTTTTACAACTTGGGCATGAGGAGGGGTATGATTTCTATTTGGAACTGCAAGGATTTTAGCAGATGCATCCTTCTTAGGGCCCTCCTTTAGGAATGTTTGAAATTAAGGGAGCTTTTGGCTTGGCTTGAGGCCCTACCCCTTTGACAGCCTTACTTCTTGTGTTATATTCCTTCTCTTGAGCAACCACAACATTCATCAGTAATTGTCTATCTTCCTCAGAGGGGATTCCTCCATCATACTTCTTTATCATTAAAGCCCTTAAATATTCAAAGTCATTATTGGGCAATTCAAAAGCTTATACAGTATCTACTTCTAAAGTATGAGAGGGAGGAAGAATAGGTACCCTATGAATGAAATCCCAAAAAGTGGCAACAATCTGAGCACTTATCACCTTAGTTGAAGTTGCCCCTTGTTGTGAGCTCGTGGAATAACCCATCATGCAGACATCATCATCATTATCATCATCTTCTTCTTCTTCTTGTTGATCTTCTTCACAAGGAGCATGGGGCATGAAACATCTGTCACACCAATCAATGACATATGTCTCCTCCACAACAGCAACTCTGGTAGCCAAAGGATTAGGTACCATTCTATTCTCCCTAGCCTAGGACTACCTATTTCCAAATCCAACAGGTCCCTTGCCTCTGTGATAAGATCTTTGGTGATTTGTGAACCTGTCTTGGCCTTGTTGCTTGTGTTGACCTTGTGAACTCTGCCCAATTCCTTTCTCATCCCGGGCTAGTTTGTAGGAAATTTCTTTGACAACCCCTACCAAAGTCTTCACAACTTCTTCCAAATCAACAGCCTTGCTTGTCTGAGGTTTTTTTAGGTTAATCAGCTTTACACCCTCCCTTTTTGGAGGCTTTCCAATTTCCTTGATATTGTTTTCAATTTGCAATGCCATAGTGAAGGCCTATCTCAAATTAGTAGGATTTTTGTGCCTCAAGTAGTAAGCAGCCTTTTTATCAAATGCATCTGAATATTTGATTAAACATGATTCATCACATGGCCTTATCCTAACAGGAAATATCCTCAAAGTCTTGTTAAACCTTGTGTTGAAATCATGTACTGACTCATTAGGATTCTTTTTTATGTTTTTAAATTCTGTCAAAAGAAACCTAGGGTCAGTTCTATCACCATACTACAATTTAAATGCATTGCTCATCTCATTCCAAGAATCAATAGAGTTATCTGGCAAATCTTTATACCAGTCCCTTGCATCCTCTTCTAGAGTATGGATAAACAACTTGATATACACATCCTCATGTTCAATCTCAAATTCTTCCATCATATTAATAAAAAGATTTAAATGTTGATCACCAGTTATAGCATTGTTTCCTTGGAACTTTGGCAGTCTGTTCCTTACTTCTTGAGGAACTACATTTGGATAACCAGCCATCCCTACAAAATTTATAGGTCCAAAGGTATTTACAACAAATGGAGGTTTGGGTGGGGGCAAGGCCATGTTGTTTTGAGGAGGTGACCCTGGAGGGGTGACAAATTGATGAGGGGCTGAAGGTCTTTGAAACACAGGGGTATAACTTTCAAACTGGATATCCCCTAAAGGCCTAGTTTCTTGGAAATCCCTATCAACTTCTGAAAAGACAGGGGTAGAATGAGAAGCAAACCTTTCAAAATCAAATGAAGGCCCCTCTCCAGTTGGAGAATTCAATTCCATAAAGAGGCTACCTAATTTAGAAGCACTTGAATTGCAGTCTTCAATAATAGGCTGATCACTTTCATCAATGGAGATCCCTTTTCTTGTCTGTTGATCCCCAACAGCTCTCCAGGTTTTTCTTCTTTCTGATTTTGCTTTTCCTAGCTTTGGAAATAATGTCCTAGCAGGATCCCTGGCAAAGAAAGACCTTCTTCCTTCCAGCTTTGCAAATATTAGTAACAAAACTCACTTGACAGAGGTTAAGACATTGGTACTCTTCAATAATTAGATCAACAGGGAGTCGCCACTAAGGATTTCCACCTTAGTTGTGCATATGCACTAAATATGATCTGTCAAATGTTTGTCAACACTAGAAACTGGAAATGGAAAGACTTTGACTTTCTTTACCCAGATCTATCAATGAAAACTAGTGCACTAGGTGTATAAACTGAAATAATTGTACTAGGCACTTGGAGTATATAAGAAGTGTTTTACCAGGGTCTGAATATGAACTGCAATCACTATTTCCCCGGTAGTGGCACCACTTAGGTGTTGGTACCCAAATTGATTCTCCTTCAAAGTCTGAGCAGCATCACAAGTTTATCAGGAATCTTAGAGACAGATAGATCATGATGAGTCATTTTGTAGCCGGGGATGGGATGTAACTGGCCCTTAGTCACTCAGATGTGGAGAAATGGATAGCACCCTCAAGAGGATTTGATCTATCCTCACTATTTTAGGTTGTGCCTTTCAACCAAGGTAAGAGAACCCTTTTGTAACCTGTTGTTTATGGAGGAGATGGTGATATCCTTCCTAATGAATTTGTTAAGGAGACCTTGAAGAAAATATGATCAATGCAACAAAATCTAACTCTCACGAGTTATCACTCTAGATAGTGGAGATATTCTCTAGGTAAGGTTCAGGCTACTAAAGACATTTGGAATCCTGATTGTTTCTGCATGTTTTGGTAGTAAAAATTATGCATTTGTATACACACATGACAAACAAGGGTAGTATGGGTATGATTAATTATTTTGAATGAATTTTGGTGGGAGGTGAAGCAGGATAAAGTTGATTATACCAAATCTTTGAGAGCTTTTACAAAAATGGAAGGCTCAAGCAGCAGAATGTTTTCAGAGTAGTTAGGGTGTTCCTTTAACCAGAATATGTGCTTCAATGGAGGCCCATATTAGCACTTTTTCATACAATCTATGAGACTCTAACACGAAGGCTCAAGTTGGAAAGACCCAACAAAGCATCAAGATCTGATCCAAACCACGCCTGAGGTACACCCAGAGGCTTACAAATAATCTCTGTCAAACAAATGAAAGAAAAGTGATTTTAAATCATTTATTTCACTCCCAGATGAATGCTCTTCTGAGAAATGAAATTGCAGATGCCACTAAACTATCACAAGGATTGAGACCTATGTGATTGGAATAGATTTTAATACAATATTGCAACAAGAACAAGAAAAACTATTTGCATACACTCAGAGATAAAACCAACACATTTTGTTCAAGATCAACACAGAATAACTCGAGTTTGATTAAATTTATTAGCAGGGGAAAGTTTCTAGAACAATCTCAGAGCTTTTCAATGGTTGTACACTTGTAACCACCTTGACACGATCAAACTTAATACAAAAGAGATATACAAGCTTCTCAGACGGCTTCTCAAAAGACAGGCTTTGTCAAATTTTCCTCTTGGGAATTTTCTTCGACCTCTAACACTCCAACCATTTGCACGAAAAATTTGTGCCATTTATAACATTTACAACAAAGCCCCTTCTTCCCCAAAAGACAAAAACATTTAATGTACCAGTGCTCGCCATGATTTCGATCGTGATTCCCAGAATCAGATTTGTAAAAGTTGTCAGGTGCTCATGGGGCAGATCTCTTCGAAAATATCAGCATTCAACTCCTTCATCTGGTAGAACACTCCTCCTTTAACTCACCAACCACTTCCACCCCTAATCTATCAAATCTGGTTCCTTGCGTGCTCAGGAGAAGAAAAATGGAAAATCAGATTGAGCCCGAGAGTCAAACCATTTTAATGGTGAAAGATGTCTCCAGATCTCTCCCACCAAACTTAGATATCAAAATTAACTCCCCTCTTTGTTTGGCATGTAGGAAATACCAAGAAATCATGAAGACTCACACTTCTAGGCATGTTTCAGTAAAAATGGGGGGAAAATCAGATTTCAGACTCACAGTTGCCGTTGATCTTTGCTTTGAATTTGGGTTGTCCACGTGGAAGATTCAATCTTTAAAACAAGCTCGAGGGCTTCCTTTGAATTTTTACAACCTTTTGGAAAAATGGAAAAAAATTCCATTTTTCTCCACACTTCCGCCCTTGGGAAATGAGCCTGACACGTGTCCTAAGGTGGGTCCCAGTAGAACCACGGCCAAATTCTACCATTTTACTTCCTTTTTGGAAAAGGGAAAATTTTCCAAGTTTTCCCCGCAACTCCGCCCTTGAAAAATGGGCTTGACACGTGTCCCAATGTGGGTCCCAGTGGAACCATGCTTCCTTTTTCATTTTTAACTGTTTTTCTCCCAAAAGGAAATTTTTTCCAAATTTCCCCGAGAGTCTGCACCTCCGCCGTTGACTGGAGCAAGCTTTGACTTTTCCCTTATCGGGCTTGTGGGCCATTTTGAGATTTTAATCCTTTTGATGTCAAGAGGTAAAAAATCCAATTTTCCTCCGATGGTCTGCTTCCCCACCTCTTTGAATTTTCAAACTACCACGTGTCACAATGGCGCATCTTGAGATGGTCCCCAAAAGTTGAGACCTTGAAGTTGTGCATGGGCTTGCCACGTGTCATTATGGTGCTCCTTCAAAAACCTTAAGGATTTCAAAAATGATTTGGATGGGGGCGTCACCTCCACTTTAGAATTTTACTCCATTTTTCCAAAGGGGTAAAACATCCAACTTACCTCTGAAGGCCCAAAAAGAAAATCTTCATCTCCACCATTATCTTTGCCAAATGTCCTCCTGCGGGGTCAAAGTGAGACTTTTTCCCTGCCTCTTAAATTTTCTCCAATCAGATCTTGGACAAGGCTGCGGGGTGGGTTCAAACTTTTTTCCAAAGTAACCAAAAAGATCAAGTTCAAAAACAGACCTGCTGACACCCCATCCAATCAGAAGAAGCCACGTAAGCACCAAAAGAACCAATCAAAATTGAGCAGAGCCACGGGACCAAATTTTACTTTTTCACCAAAAAAGCAAAAAGTGATAAGTTAAAGCATTTTCCCACATCCCCTGACCAACCAAAATAAGCCATGTGACAACTAAACACCTGAGGACTAAATTTGACACAAAAAAGACACCCGTCAGATCGTCAAAATACAGAAAATCACCATTCATGCCCAAAACCCGATCTTTCGCTAAGGATGAAAATTATTTTGAAACAAAAACAAGTGAATCATGATTCCGAGCATCTTTTCAACCATGGATTTGGATTTTCAAAGGCATACAAATATAGATTAACCATTTTCAAGCTTCCATGGTTGGGGAAAAACATGAAAAACGGCAAGGCCCATGGATTTTGAAGAAATTGTGGTAAAAACAGTTCAGACTTGGAGAATTTTTCAAGAAGGAACACGACAGTGGATTTTGCAAACAAATCAAAGCATCTCAAATGGAAATAAAAGATTTCAAAAAACCCACTTCGAGAGACAAGAGAATTTCACAATGCACATATTAGAGGAAAATAATGGCAAATGGGGCGAGACAAATCTGAGCACCAACATCAGCTCCGACTCAGGGATGGGCACTCCCTGTGAGTGCCACAAGAACAATGGTAGACCAAGTGCCAAAAATATCCATTGGGCAAAGGAGTCAGCTTGCAGAGTAGAGAAACAAAGCCATCTCTAAAAAAATAATAGAGAAACCTAGCAAAAAACAGGTCACCAAGGACCAGAGCGAGTAAAAACACAAAAGACAAGAAAAAAACAACAAACTATACACTGTACAAAATATGTTCACCTTGATTCTAGGGAATCAATCCAAGAAATGCTTCAAATGCCTACCATTAATAGGAAATTCAAGCAACTCACCATCCAAATCCTTCAAGAAGAAGGTATGCTCACCAATTCTAATATCAATGGAGTAAGGGCCCATCCATAATGAGTCAAACTTTCCATGCTTGCCCTTATCTTCATGCCTACTATCCCATAGCAACACAAGATCTCCAACATTGAAAGCTCTGGGAGTGACCTTCTTGTCAAATAACTTCTTTAGCTTTTCTCTGAACTTTACATGCCTCTAGTGGGATGCCCTCCTTTCTTCATCAAGTTCAACAATCTGGTTAATGAGAGCATCATAAGGACTTACTTCTTGGTCCTCCAGTTGTTGAATGAACTGATATGAAGATAATTGCATATCCATGGGAAGAAGGGCCTGAGTTCCATACACCAACTCAAATGGACTCTTTCCAGTGGCTCTTTTAACAATAATCCTATTAGCCCAAACAAAAAACTTCAACTGTTCACCCCATTTTCTCTTGTTTAGCTCCAAGGTTCTTCTGATAATCTTCAACAGGTTTTTATTACTGGACTTAGCTTGTCCATTTCCTTGGGGATTGTAATTAGATGCATATGTCAAGTTGATCCCATATTCTTTACACATTGCCACCAAAGGTTTATCTCTAAAGCTCATGGCATTATCAGCAACAATCTTGACTGGCACCCCAAACCTATAGATGATATGGTTCAATAGAAAATCCATGACATCTTGGTGTGTTTCCTTCTTGGTGGGGATTTCCTCCACCCATTTAGTAAAGTAATCAGTGGCTACAAGAATCCACTTATGGCCAACACTTGAAGGGTCTGAAATCTCACCAATGAAATCCATTCCCCATTGCTTGAATGGAGCTTCAATTGATACAGGCTGCAAAGGAAGGGAGCCTGAAGCTTTCAGTCTTCCAGAGAAGCGCTGGCAACTCTCACATTTTCTAACCAACAAGGTTGTATCCTTGAAAAGATTTGGCCACCAATAACCAGCCCTCAGGATCTTGTGTGTTGTGACTCTTGCAGAAAAATTCCCCCCACAAACTCCTCCATGGAGATCAACAATTATCTTGGGGGCTTCTTCTTCAGTAATGCACCTTAAGAGGACTCCCTCTGGATTCTTCCAAGCTAGCCCATAATCAGTAATGACATATTTGTGGGAAGCCAACTTAAGGGATCTTTTCTGGTTCTTACTTAAATACTCAGGGCAGTTTAGATGTCTAAGATAAAAAAAATTACATCTTTGTACCACTCAGAACTCATCAATGTTTGAAAAACATCTACCCTACCTTCTTCTACCTCATTTACCTCAATAGTTTGCAAGTTTCTCTCATCCATAAGCTTAGTCAGGCCCAAACCTCGCACTAGCTTCGTGGTTTGGATATCCATGTCATATTCTTGCAACTTGTTCACCCACCTGCACCTTTTTCTTGAGACTTCCATCTCTTATAAGATGTCTTTGACCATGGTGTGGGGAACATAAGAAACAATTTTAGAACTTAGAATATAAGGCCTGAAAACCTTTGTTTCTTTTACTAAGGAAAATGCTTGCTTCTCCATAATAGTGTACTTTAACTTAGCCCCCTACAATGCCTTACTGAAAAAGGAAATTGGCCTTTCAGCCCCCTCATCATCCTTCTGCAGCAGGACAAAAGCAACAGTGTTCTCTAAAGCAAAGGAAAACATTTGAAAGGGCTTCTTATAATCTAGAGCTGCTAGAACATGTGCATGCTTTAATGCCTCTTTAATCCCATTGAAAGCTTGGATGAAAACCTCCTCCCATTTGATGGCCTAGTCCTTTTTTAACATGGAAGTGATTGGAATGGTCAACTCAACAAAGTTTGATATGAATATCCTGATAAAGTTTATCTTCCCAAAGAAAGACTGAATTCCTTTCTTGGTCCTTGGAATTGGGACCTTACTGATGGCCTATACCCTTTCTGGATCAATCATCACCCCTTCTTGTGACATAATGTGACCAAGCAATTTTTCCTTCTGCACTCCAAAATGGCACTTCTTTGGATTGAGTGAAATGTCATATTCTCTGCATCTTATCAGCATCTTTTCTAAGTGCAGCAGGTGATCACTTCTCTTCCTGGAAAATACAGTTACATCATCTTGGTATACAAATATAAACTCATTGATGTAACCAGTAAAAGAAACATCCATTGCTCTTTGAAAGGTGGCTCCAACATTAATAAGACAAAAGGGCATCCTAACATATACATAAGTTCCCCAAGGAGTGGTAAAGGTTGTTTTAATTCTTTTTGATTCCTTCACCACAACCTGGTTATAACCAGAGAAACCATCTAGGGTAGAAAGTAGCTCAGAACCAGTCACTAGCTGTAGCATGTTTTCCATGTTTGGTAAAGGATAATTATCCTTCATTGATGCTCTGTTCAAGTTTCTAAAATCCACACACATCCTGATGTCACCGTTCTTCTTTCTGACTGGTACTAGGTTTGCAACCCAGGAGGAATACCTTGTGGGCTGAATAATCCCTCCATCTCTTAGCTTCTTCAATTCCTCTTGCATTTTAAGAGATAAGAGTGGATTGATGGGCCTCTGTTTCTACCTAAATGGCTTTGCATTAGACTCCAAGGGAATCTCATGTTGAAACAAGTCCTCTCTATATGCTTTTAGTTTAGAATATGTCCAATCCATGCAATCCTGATACTTTTTTCACAATTTGGTGTACAACTGCTTCTCCTCCTTACTGAGATTACTACCTAACCAAAATTTCCTTGGCTTCTCCTTTGTTCCAAGGTCATGCTCCTCAATATCCCTTAATGCTGCTATGCATTTATTAATAATATGGTCAACATTATCAAAATTGGACTCAAGAGCAACCAACCCTCTAGGAATGGTATTAGTCTTTAGCTGGATGATGCCCTCGCCAGACAAGGTTTCTTTACCCTTTGCTATGCACACCATTGGCTCCCAATCAATATTTTTATCAGTAAACTCTCCTTTATTCTGTAGAAATCTTTTGATCTGAGCATCATCAGCAAAAACCTACCAATGTTTAATGTTGTTAGGGACATAGGGTCTTGTCAACACTTCCACATCATATTCACAATATGGGGACACTGCACAATTGTCAAAACGAGACCCCAACACTGCAAGTTTTTCTGCCAAGTCATTGAACTTCCTATCATGATGCATAATGTTGAATGAATCAAACATCTCAATGAAATCCCAAACTGCATGCTTGTATTGTTTCATTCATTGATTCTTTGTGGCATACAGTTTTCTGACTTGTTTTACTATTAATTCTGAGTCTCCTTTGACAATGATGTCCTTGACACCATATTTCTAAGCAATTCTTAAACCCAACAACAGTGCCTCATACTCAACAATGTTGTTAGTGCACTCAAATTTGAGTTTGAAGGAAAAAACAAATTTTTCATGACCTGGAGAAAGCAGAACAACACCAGCACCATTCCCAAACTTGGAGCAAGCTCCATCAAATAATAGAGTCCAAGGAGAGCCTGTTTGTTCAAGGCATTTACATTCTTCAATCTTGTGCTCCTTTCCATCAGCAAATCCTACAAAGTTATCTGCATCAACACTTGTGTATAATACCTCATAGGATGCATTGTTGGGATCCTCAATAAGGTGCAACATCTTCTTTTCCCCATACAACTTGACAAGGCTTCCCTCAATTGGAATGGTAGCATAGGACATGTCCATTTGGACACTCCCACCAACACTTGCAGCCCATTTTCTAGACAATAGCATGCCCCACTTGGCTGGGCAGTCAACAATGACAACATCAAGTTTTAAATTTCTGCCTGGATAGGCTAGCAAGTTGTACCACCAGACCCTTCACACATCCCACCACTGGCACCTCTCTAGAATCCATAGTAGTACACTTCCCATATGTTGTTGTTACCTTGATGTTTAGCTCATTCATGACTTCAAGGGGCATAACATTGCATGATGCCCCTGAGTTAAACATGTAGTTGTGTAGCAATCTATCTTTAATGATTAGAGTGGTGAAGAATGGATCCACATTTAGTTGAGAGTCTACTAAGGATGTCCCTAGATAAACCTCAGGTGGTTCATCTAGATCTTCTGATGCTGGTGGTGCTTCTGGTTCTTCAATGACTGGTGGGGTCTCCACAATGTTTATGTTTCTACCTAGGGCAGTCTTCTCCTCTTTCAGTCCAAAATACTCCAATGCCCTCTTCTTGTGCTCAAGGATCCTAAGAAACTCAACAATTGGGAACTGATACTCTTGATCTGACTGAAGACTTGGGCAATATCATAAGGGAAGACTTTGGCAAGGCGGTATTGGAAGGAAAGCTGACACACTCACTTGGTGGTACAAGATTTTTTGATAGCTTGGGCATGTAGAGGGGTATGATTTTTGTTTGGAACTGTAGGGATTTTAGCAGATGTATCCTTCTTAGGGCCCTCCTTAGGAATGTTTGAAAGTAAGGGAGCTTTTGGCTTGGCCTAAGGCCCTGCCCCTTTGACAGCCTTACTTCTTGTGTTGTGTTCCTTTTCTTGAGCCACAACAACATTCATCAACAACTTCCTATCCTCCTTAGAGGGGATGCCTCCATCATACTTCTTTATCATTAAAGCCCTTAAATATTCAAAGTCATTATTGGGAAATTCAAAAGCTTGTACAATATCTACTTCTAAAGTATGAGAGGGAGGAAGAATAGGTACCCTATGAATGCAATCCCAAAAAGTGGCAGCAGTCCGGGCACTTATCACCTCAGTTGAAGTTTCCCCTTGTTGTGAGCTCGTGGAACAACCCATCATGCATACATCATCATCATTATCATCATCAACTTCTTCTTCTTCTTGCTGATCTTCTTCACAAGGAGCATGGGGCATGAAACATCTGTCACACCAATCAATGACATCTATCTCCTCCACAACAACAACTCTGGTAGCCAAAGGATTAGGTACCATTCTGTTTTCCCTAGCCTGGGATTGCCTATTTCTAAATCCAACAGGTCCCTTTCCTCTATCATCATATATTTGGTGATTTGTAAACCTGTCTTGGCCTTGTTGCTTGTGTTGACCTTGTGATCTCTGCCCAATTCCTTTCTCATCCCAGGCTAGTTTGTAGGAAATTTCCTTGACAGACCCCCTGCCAAAGTCTTCACAACTTCTTCCAAATCAGCAACCTTGCTTGTCTGAGGTTTTTCTGGGTTAATCAACTTTACACCCTCCCTTTTTGGAGGCTTTCCAATTGCCTTGATATTTTTTTCAATTTGCAAGGCCATAGTGAAGGCCTGTCTCAAATTAGCATGGTTTTTGTCCCTCAAGTAGTAAGCAACCTTTTTATCAAATGCATTTGAATATTTGATTAAACATGATTCATCACATGGCCTTATCCTAACAGGAAATCTCCTCAAGGTCTTGTTAAACCTTGTGTTGAAATCATGTACTGACTCATTAGGATTATTTTTGATGTTTTCAAATTCTGTCAAAAGAAACCTAGGGTCTGTTCTATCACCATACTGCAATTTAAATGCATTTCACTCATCTCAGTCCAAGAATCAATAGAGTTATCTGGCAAAGCTTTATACCAATCCCTTGCATCCTCTTCTAGAGTATGGATAAACAAGCTTGATATACACATCCTCATGTTCAATCTCAAAGTCTTCCATCATATTGATAAAAAGCTTTAAATGTTGATCACTAGTTATAGCATTGTTTCCTTGGAACTTTGGCAGTTTGTTCCTTACTTCTTGAGGAACTGCATTTGGATAACCAGCCATCCCTACAAAATTTATAGGTCTAAAGGTATTTACAAAAAATGGGGTTCTGGGTGGGGGTAAGGCCATGTTTTTTTGAGGAGGTGACCCTAGAGGGGTGACAAATTGATGAGGGGTAGAAGGTCTTTGAAACACAGGGGTATAACTTTCAAACTGGATATCCCCTAAAGGCCTAGTTTCTTGGAAATCCCTATCAGCTTCTGAAAAGAAAGGGGAAGAATGAGAAGAAAACCTTTCGAAATCAAATGAAGACCCCTCTCTAGTTGGAGAATTCAAATTCCAAAAAGAGGCTACCTAATTAGAAGCACTTGAATTACATGGTCTTCAATAATAGGCCGATCAATTTCATCAATGGAGATCCCTTTTCTTGTCTACTGATCCCCAACAGCTCTCCAGGCTTTTTTTTCTTCTGATTTTGCTTTTCCTAGCTCTGGAAATAATGTCCTAGTAGGATCCTTGGCAAAGAAAGACCTTCTTCCTTCCATCTTTGCAAAGATTAGTAACAAAACTCACTTGACAGAGGTTAAGACACTAGTACTCTTCAATAATTAGATCAACAGGGAGTCGCCACTAAGGATTTCCACCTTAGTTGTGAAGATGCACTAAATATGATCTGTCAAATGTTTTTCAACACTAGAAACTAGAAATGGAGAGACTCTGACTTTATTTACCCAGATCTATCAATGAAAGCTAGTGCATTAGGTGTAGAAACTGAAATAATTGTACTAGGCACTTGGAGTATATAAGAAGTGTTTTACCAGGGTGTGAATATTAACTACAATCACTATTTCCCTGGCAACAACACCACTTAGGTGTTGGTACCCAAATTGATTCTCCTTCAAAGTCTAAGCAGCATCATAGGTTTATCAGGAAGCTTAGAGACAGATAGATCATGATGAGTCATTTTTTAGCTGAGGATGGGATCTAACTGGCCCTTAGTCACTCATATGTGGAGAGGATGGGTAGCACCCTCAAGAGGATTCAATCTATCCTCACTATTTTAGGTTTTTCCTCTCAAACAAGGTAAGAGAACCCTTTTGTAGCCTATTTTTTATGGAGGAGATGGAGATATCCTTCCTGATGAAGATGTTAAGGAGACCTTGGAGATAATATGATCAATGTAAAAAAATCTAACTCTCATGAGTTGTCACTCTAGATAGTGGAGATATTCTCTAGGCAAGGTTCAGGATACTAAAGACATTTGGAATCCTGATTGTTTCTGCATGTTTTCGTAGTAAAAATTATGTATTTGTATACACACATGAAAACAGGGGTAGTATGGGTATGATTAATTGTTTTGAATGAATTTTTGTGGGAGGTGAAGCAGGATAAAGTTGATTATACCAAATTTTTGATAGCTTTTACAAAAATGGATGGCTCGAGCAGCAGAATGTTTTCAAAGTAGTTAGGGTGTTCCTTTAACTAGAATATGTGCTTCAATGGAGGCCCAGATTAACACTTTTTCATACAATCTATGAGCCTCTAACATGAAGGCTCGAGTTTGGAAGACCCAACAAAGTATCAAGATCTGAGCCAAATCAGGCCTGAGGTACACCCAGAGGCTTACAAACAATCTCTGTCAAACAGATGAAAGAAAAGTGATTTTAAATCATTTATTTCACTCCCAGATGAAGGGTCTCTTCTGAGAAATGAAATTTTAGATGCCACTAAAATGTCACAAGGATTGAGACCTGTGTGATTGGAAAATATTTTAATACAAGATTGCAACAGAACAAGAAAAACTATTTGCAGACTTTCATAAGATCAAAGCCAACACATTTTGCTCAAGATCAACACAGAATAACTCGAGTTTGATTAAATTTATTAGTAGGGGAAAGTTTCTAGAACAATCTCAGAGCTTGTCAATGGCTGTACACTTGTAACCACCTTGACATGATCAAACTTAATACAAAAGAGATATACAGGATTCTCAGACGGCTTCTCAAAAGACATGCTTTGTCAAATTTTCCTCTTAGGAATTTTCTTCGACCTCTAACACTCCAACCTCTAACCCATTTGCATGAAAAATTTGTGCCATTTATAACTTTTACAATAGAGCCCCTTCTTCCCCAAAAGAAAAAAAAATTTAATGTAACAGTGCTCCCATGATCTTGATCATGATTCCAAGAATCAGATCTATAAAAGAACTGTCAAGTGCTCATGGGGTAGATCTCTTTGAGAAATCTCAACATTCAACTCCTTCATTTGGTAGAACACTCTCCTTCAATCTCGCCAACCACTTTCACCCCTAATCTATCAAATTTGGTTCCTTGCATGCTTGGGAGAAGAAAAATAGAAAATCAGATCGAGCCCGAGAGTCAGACCATTTTAATGGCAAAAGATGTCTCCATATCTCTCCCACCAAACTTAGATATCAAAATTAACTCCCCTCTCTATTTGGCGTGTAGGAAATACCAAGAAATCATGAAGACTCACACTTCTAGGTGTGTTTCAATAAAAATGGGGGAAAATCAAATTTCAGACTCACAGTTTCTGTTGATCTTTGCTTTGAATTTGGGCCATCCACGTGGGAGATTCAACTTTAAAACAGGCCCGGGGGCTTCCTTTGAATTTTTACAACCTTTTGGAAAAATGGAAAAAAATTCCATTTTGCTCCGCACTTCTGCCCTTGGGAAATGAACCTAACACGTGTCCTAAGGTGGGTTCCAGTGGAACTGCGGCCAAATTCTACCATTTTACCTCCTTTTTGGAAAAGGGAAAATTTTCCAAGTTTTCCCCCGCAGCTCCGCCCTTGAAAAACGGGCCTAACATGTGTCCCTTTGTGGGTCCCAGCAGAACTGCACTTTCTTTTTCATTTTTAATTTTTTCTCCCAAAAGGAAATTTTTTCAAATTTCCCCCGAGAGTCCACACCTCCACCATTGACTAGAGCAAGCTTTGACTTTTCCCTTATCGAGCTTGCATGCCATTTTGAGATTTTAATCCTTTCGATGTCAAGAGGAAAAAAATCCAATTTGCCTCCAATGGTCTACTTCCCCACCTCTTTGACTTTTCAAACTACCATGTGTCACAATGGCGCATCTTGAGATGATCCCCAAAAGTTGAGACCTTGAACGAGCGCGGGCTCGCCACGTGTCATTGTGGCGCTCCTTCAAAAACCTTAAGGTTTTAAAAATAATCTGGCGGGGGCGTGCTTCTGCTTTATAACTTTACTCAACTTTTCCAAAGATGCAAAACATCTAACTTACCTTCGAAGGCCCGCTTCTTTGCCATTAGCTTTTCCATGTGTCCTCCTGCGGGGTCAAAGTGAGACTTTTTCCCTGCCTCTTAAATTTTCTCCAATAAGAGCCTGGCGGGGCCGTGGGGTGGGTTCAAAATTTTTTCCAAAGTAACCAAAAAGAACAAGCTTAAAAAGGGACCGGTTGCACCCTGTCTAATCAGAAGAAGCCACATAAGCACCAAAATAACCTATCATAATTGAGCGGAGCCATGGGAACAAATTTTCCTTTTCATCAAAAAAGCAAAAAGCATTTTCCCGTCATCCCCTGACCAACCAAAAGAAGCCAAATGACCTCCAAACACCAAGGACTAAATTTGACAGGAAAAAGACACTCGTTAGACCGTCAAAATATAGAAAATCACCATTCACGCCCAGAACCCGATTTTTCGCTAAGGATGAAAATTCTTTTGAAACAAAAACAAGTGAATCATGATTCTGAGCATCTTTTCGACCATGGATTTGGATTTTCAAAGGCATACAAATATAGATTAACCATTTTCAAGCTTTCATGGTCAGGAAAAATAGGAAAAATAGAAAGGCCCATGGATTTTGAAGAAATTGGGGCAAAAACAGGGCAGACTCGGAGAATTTTTCAAGGAGGGACTTGACAATGGATTTTGCAAACAACTCGAAGCATCTCAAATGGAAATAGAAGCTTTCAGAAAACCCACATTGAGAGACATAAAATTTCACAATACACAGATCAAAGGAAAATAATGGCAAATAGAGCGAGACAGATCTGAGCACTAACAGCTACAACCCTTACCCAGGCACCTATGTCTATTTATTTCCAGTACCTTTGTGTTTTTCTAGGTGGGATTGTGACAGTCTAAATTTGTATTCCATCAGCTCTCGTAGCATAGACACACTTCAGGATTAAGAAAAATCAAGTTAAGTGCCCTATCTCTTTCATTTCATTTCTTTATTATATCAAATAAAATTTCCTAACATCTATATTTCATTATATATCATTGTAGTAATCATTTCTCTCATATTTTAATAAAATATTTAGTTTTTATTGAATCATTTTTGTTCAACCCAATGCTTAGAACTCCTTGTCCTAGGATACACTAAAACCCTAATGGATAAGAAAATATCTTCTTCTCCTAGGAAAGCTATGCCTCATGAGAGTATTAACCCTATTATGATGAAACAACTATGAATGAACTTCACACTCTTTATCAAAATACTACTATTTTAGATGATACTTAAAGAAAAAATTTGTCCAATGAATATAATGTTCCTACTAGCTTTGAACATTCTACCATTAGTATTGTTTCTAATCCAACATTTTTTTTCTGGTTGTAATCCTTGTTATTCCATAAGTAATAGGCCTCCTCCAGCTTCTTCTATTTTTTCCGAAACCCTAGATGAGGTTATTATCGATTATCTACCTTTTTTAGATTGTGTTACGATGGATAAAAAACATGATGAAAATGTACATGTGCACGATGTTATCTCTATTACTAATAAGGATGATTGTATAGTTGTATCTCATACTCCTTGCACTTATGAAAATGCATCTAATGATTGTAAACGTACATTTTATACTAGTTCTTCTCCTACTTCATTGTATATTGATGATATGCTTGATGAAATCATTGCATCCAAGTTTTTATTTGATATTTATAATCCACATGCTAGTAACAATTCTACTTCTCTGCATATTGTTGAATGTGAATTCTCTACTCTACTGTAATCTCATTTTGGGATTGTGTCTGGTAACATTCATGTTGATTCTTCTCCTTCTATTGCATCATCTCCTAACAACTCTTCTGATGTTATTCCTACTACTTCTATTGACATTCCATGTTCTTCACCATATATTACTTCTTCCACACCTACACCTATTGTGCTTATAACATCGACATCCTCCACTTCTTCTTCTGACATTTCTATGATCATTCATAATGGCAAGATTCAATAACTCAATAAACCTTTCACATCTTCTACCATTCCTTCGTAAGAAATATTATCCCTCATACATGTTGTTGGCCAATTACAATCTCAAGTCTAATATCTCACTCTTGAAAGCAATTCCTATTCTGCTTCTTTTGATAACAATTATTTACATGGAAATCCTATTCGAAAAAAGATTCACAATTCAACATGCAGTAAGGATTTCATTATGCCCACATGTTCATGCTTTGACAGTACTGGAAATCCATATTTACATCTCAAGCTTTATTGTCTAGCTATGGATTTTTACTCCAATGATAGATTATTGCTTAAATATTTTTTTCATAGTCTTACTAATGATTCTCTCCAATGGTATACACATCTATATTTTGGATCTATTAGTACCTATTGTGAGATGGAAGAGGCCTTCCTTCACCGCTTTATACTTAACAATGGCCCTAGAGTCTTATATGATCACTTACCTAGTTTACATCAAGGAAAAAAATAACATAGTATTGATTACATTCTAGATTTCAATGTTTGCATGCATCAATTAGTCTTTCAACCCATTGATCTAGAGAAATAATTCATATTTTTTGCGACTTGATTCCTTCTTTAAAGAAAGGCTTGCAAAATGATACATGTGAATCATTCACACTATTATTCTATAAAGTCATTTATCTAGAATAAAATCTCATTGCTACACATGTTATATATCCTCCTCCTATTTCTGCTACTACTGCATAATTTAGTTCTTCTCCTCTCCCATCTGTTGAGTGTCCTCCTAGGTCTCCATATCCTCCACCATGCAAGAAATTTCAGTCTTCTCCATTGCATAAACATCCTTCATCTCCTCCACCACGTCAATATTTTCCTAAGACCTCTACATTTCCTCCTCATGAACCATTAAAATTTTATCATGATGCTAGGCCTCATGATGTACTACGTGCTTTTCTTGAAGAGCACATGAATCACTTACCTTCTAATCAACATCATCCACCTCATCACTTGGAATGCCAATGTGATTGAGCTTATTGCATCTATCATCACATCAATGGCCATTGCGACAATGACTGTTGTGCCCTTCATGATAGATTACAACAATTAGAAGACACAGGTGTCCTTTCCTTTGGATCTCGTTCTCGTGAGCCATCTATGTCTCCAATTCCACACAAGTGTGTTGTTACTCTAGTGCACTTATCACCTTCACCCAGTTTTAAGGTCACTTCTAATCCACCGCCAGAGGTATTTATTAATGCATGCCCTCCATCTCATTCATCAATCACTCTACCACCTCATTTACTACATAGTTCTCCTACTACACATTGGATGCCTAATTCATTGGCATATGTGCTTCACACAGCTACATCTCCCATCATTGGCATAATTTCATTAGACATTCAATTCGGTTCATATACTCATACTGCTTCCACTACACATGTTTTCACTGCTCCACACCCGTTTGGTCTTTGGTAGGTGATTTTCTCACCTTTTTCACATCTCTCTCTGTAGTATCAAAAATTTGATGTAATAATTGACATATGTGATCGATTATGTGGAGTTGTGAATTATTATGTTAGATTATTTAATTTTTATTATTTAAATGAAATATGGGATAAATATTGTCATTGACAGTAATATGATTACCACTTCCTCTATTATATCATGATCTGGCTAACTACTTGTGTGTTATTGTTATGAGTTGGTTGTAGGATTTATTTCCCTTAGAATGGATGGAGAGCATCATCAGAGAGAGGATATTAGATACAAAACATTAACAACTTGGCACAATATATCACCTGGGAATAGGGTAAGTCTTGTTGTTCCATTTTACAAATTCTCTTATTAGGACACTTTGTTCTTTCTTAGCATGCAACAATAATAAAGAGTACATAGGTGACCTCATTATATTTAGAGTCTCCATCTTGACTTGGGTCTATTATAGGTCCCACCCAAATACAATTTAAAATCTTATGTATGATTCATGTTTTTAACCGTAATATACTTATAAAATTTTAAACTAACAATACCCTTTGAATTATGCATTTAAAATATGAATTTTATTTATATTATAAATTTATATATATTATTAAATATACATAAAAATAAATAAAAACATGTATATAGTTATTTTAAAATGAATTATTCCTTTTAATGGTGTTTTCCTTATTTTGGAGATCATTATTGAAAAAATGATGTTACTACTAATTAGAAATAAATGATAGAATTTTTTTAATAAAGATAGATGGTTCCCATTTCAAACTTTATTAACTATTGAGAGGAGAAACCAAAGAAAAGAAATGTATTTTAACTTTTATGGTTTCTCAGCTCACTAGGGGGATGGAAGGCATGCCCTTTTAATAAATAGTCCTGAATAATGTTAAAATATCTCTCCAGAGCTCATTAAGAAAAATAGACTCCCATAATGTAATAAAGAAGGATGCATTTAAATTAAAGCCCAGTAAAAAGAATGCTCAATCTATAAATAATGAAATAGATAAAAGAAGAGGAAACATTTTTCTTTTCGGAAAAATAGGGAGAAAAAAATGGGAGCCAATAGTTTAGAGTAGCATATTATTTTGGAAGAAATCTATAAGTGAAACAAGAATTTAGAGCAACATATTATTTTGTAAGAAATCTGCAAGAGAAAGAGAAGGCAAGGAGCTAATTTTTTTTGGGAAGCGAAGAGAAATTATAAGGATAAATAGTGGTTGGAGTGACAATTTGATATCACGTGAGATCTCTTTATGCCTACAAATAAATAAATAAGTGCAGCTTGAACAGGTAGGTATTTTTCTGAATTTACTTTGTGAACACTTTTTTTACCTGGATTTATTTCACACTTGGTTGATCAATATTAGTTTAGAATTATATAATTCAATAAGAATATATGTCTGATATTGGAGAGAAGTGCATAATAGATGTTTAAATCTAAGAGTTCTTCTATTACCTTACCTCTATTCTCCAAATTATAAAACCAAGCTACATGTATGCTTTTTGAGTTTATCTATATGGCTATGTAATTTTTGGTCCAAATAATACTCTCTACATTTTTACTCTACCAAATGCTTGTACCTACTCTACTGTTCTTAATTTTGGTATGCCTGAGAGTTTTGATAAGTGAATACTAAATAATATGTAATTATATATTTATTGAAGTAGTTATAATCCGAGGGATATTTTTATGAAATGAAAATACCTATATTCTATTACTTATATGTTGTGCATTAGTCTAAATATTTATATTTCATTTTATTTATTTCTATTTAATATGATCCTTATTAGTGTAAATGATAATATTATTTTATGACAACAACCTTGTTATTTCTAAATTATTCCATCCTCCTGGTTATTAACATAACTATGTAGATGTAGAATTTCATTAAAAAAAGTAATTTAAGAATCTCATATTCCTTTAATTAATCAATGTTCATATAAAGGTGGAATAAAATTTAGAAGGAAAAAGAAAAATTCAATGCAAGTCAAAGTTCAAGTATGGGCTGAGTAAATAAAAATAAATTAATTAATTAATTAAAATATCAATAATTACGTTAATGGTGGGAATTTAGAAATTTCAAATAACTTCAATAAAAAGAGAATATAAGTATAATAATCATTTAAGTTATATGGACATAAAATGATTATAAAATAGAGAACAATGGATTATGTTATATTTAAAATTAACATGCTACTCAAGATAAGTAAATATAATTATGAGTGTATTGATATATGGGATAAGTGAAGGAAATGTAGATGATAATTAGTAGTTTGTTAATAATATACCTGGGGTGAGATGTGATTATAAATATTGGTGTATTAGTATGTATGCAAGAAAATTAATCTTAATTCCAATTCCAATCTCATCAAGAATGTCTTTTTCCCAACAAGTCTCCCAAAATAAATGATTCAAAATCAATTATTATTGTAAGTGCCTTTTCAAACACCCTATTTTGGTGTCTATAAATCTAAGTTCTCATCACACATCTCAATTTGGAAATTTGATGAGGATATAGATTATAAGTAATTTGATACAAAACAATTACAAGATTAGATATACATCTAAATTATAAACAATATTATAATCACAATTTGAGAAAGAATATACTAAATTAATTTTCATGTACAAGTAAATCATTAACTATTCCAAGTGGGTGTTTTAGCATGAATTCACCTTTACCAAACTAACTAATTTTGGTGTTAAAAATGCCATGCGGATAGTGTCAAAATATGACATGAATTTAATAAATGGAAACCTAACATCTCTATGCTATATTACAATTTGAAATGCATGGATACATTTTCTTCTATTACTTATGCTTCTGCACCTTACAATGACTAGTCAAACTTACTATGTCTATCATTATTATACAAACCATATAAGATTTATCATTAGAGTCTTGTTTTCTTGAATTTAACAATCCTTAGTAAATCGGGGTAAATAATAATTTGGTTTGTCGATACTGTTAGCATAGTCTACATAGTATTTTATTATTAGGCTAGTTCTTATTGTTTATTCCATTATTCACTCTTATTGTTAGTAAGAACTCCATCCATTCTGGGAAGTATTGTTTGTACATGGCCCTATAAATATTGTGTGTGCTTATGATTAAATAAGACTAAGTAAGAGATATTAAATCTCTATTTATTCTCCTCTATAAGATCCTCACAATCTGGTATCAGAGCAATCATAAAATCTGACCTGTGTGTTTGAGGGAGAGACATTTTATCTGCATCAAAGAAATTTGCCTAGATTTTAGCTATTGGAAGAGTGACATCAAGCCGAACCTGCTGCGTGGAGAGAAGATCATTCTCAGTGGGGACATATTTTTATTGTCAAACCTACGTGAAGCCTTTTATATGTTGTTAGTGACCTACAAAGATCCCACACATGGAGACTTCTCCACTGGGTGTGAAATGTGTAGCTGAACTAAACTACAGCAGCCAACGTGAAATTCGGGAATTAATTATTTGTTTTTTTTTCTGCAAATCAAACGTGGAGGGAGATTAAATAGTTTTTTGCTGCTATAATATAAACGCCTCTTCGAACCTCCAACAACCTGCAATTAGCTCATGTGGAGGTAAATATGCATTGGATTTGTGTTTGTTAGAATCCTGCGTGGTGGAGGAAGAGCTGGATGTGGATATTTACCAGGTTACATGCATTTCTTGAGAAATCCACCTTTCAATCCTTGATTCAACCTGCATGATTTTTTTGTTGCATGGTCGTGTGATGTGAAAACTGCATGAAAGTGAAAGCTACAAGTAGGAACTCTCAACCTTAGAGCCTAGCGTATGAATTCTTGAGTTGGTGCAAGATCTCAGTGCTCCAGAGCTCACAAACAGCAGGAGAAAACAAAGAAATTGCAGCTATGGTCATTTGCATTGGAAAATATGATTTTTCAGCTAAATTAAAAAAAATATAGAGCCAATGTTGTCTGATGAAGTCTCAAAGAAGTGAACGTCTTCATTAAAAAAGAGGTCGAATCTCTCCAAGACATGTCGAATGACAAGCATGAATGACACAATCAAGACTGTTGAAAGACACAACATTGACTCGCACACCAAAGAACACCATCCTAAAGTTCCTGAAAGCTTCAGGTTCTACTTTTCACTTCTCAACAAGCTACACAACAACGAAAACCTTATCTTTGATAAACTAGTTTGCAAAGGACTCTTGGAGTATTTCCTTTTCGACATCATCTGCTAAGAAACGTGAGTTCAAGAGGAATTAGAAGCCAGGTATGATGCCGATTGTGAAGATGAAGAATAACGCCCTACAAAGCATTGCCATCTCTCAACATGAAAGTATCACGAGCATCTACACGCTAGTACTTATCATTAGTGAGTAAAGTTGTAATATCTCTTGGAATCAATAAATAAAATAATTATTGTTTTTACAATGTCTGCACCAAAAATTCTTCTCTCGAATGCTCAATTACTTAAAGGGACAAATTTTGTGGCCTAGAAAATAAATATGTGGACGATCCTTCAATTTTAAGGATTATGGGGCATTGTCACTAGATCTGTGATCATTCCCATAGTCCCTAATGAATTAATGAAGTATGAGATGGATAGTGCCAAATTCTTGATGATGATAATGCTCAATATCGGTGACGATGTGCAACCACATGTTCAGAATGCGGAGAAACCAAAGGAGGCCTGGGACAAGTTGAAAACCATTTATGAATCCAAACATTAGACTAAGATCCTCCATCTTCAATCAAAGTTGTACACCCTCTCTATGGGGTCAGATGAGAAAGTTGAGGAGTTCTTACGTCGAGTGGTTGAGATGCGATTGGAGTTATTAGCCCTTGATGAAATGGTGGATGACACAATTCCAGTACCGATCACCTTAAGAGCACTCCCTTCTCAGTTCCGAGTGTTTGTTACGACACTTAATGTATCCAAATAGAAAGTGACATTCAAAGAACTCTTGAACTTGTTGTAGTAGGAGGAGGCCATTAATTAAGTCCAAGATGAGTCCCAAGACAAAGCCCCTTTCTCAAAGCCACACCGTGGCCAGAAGAATCAGAAGGGTCCCGTAGAGTGGCCAACTCAATAGAAACCAAATCAATAGTGGAAAGATGAAAAGTCAAAGAGGTGGTGTCACATTTGCAGAACCAATATTCATGACATTGATAATTATTGGTACAATGGTTTGAAAAAAGGATCTTCGAGTCAAACAAGCACATTCGGGCGCAAATATTTTCAAAAATCCAAACGATTTCCCTACCAAAGAAAGTAGAACGGACATCTCGTAGCCCAACATGATGATGAATCTGATGAGGAGTCATCAGAAGGAGCTAATTGTGGTAAGAACCTTATACTAGTCTCTCAGACTTCGGAACCCATGAAGAGAGTCTGGTTGATAGACTTGGGTGCCACAAAGCACATGTTAGGTGGTAAGAATCTATTTGATTCACTAAACAATCAACCAAATGGAGATCGAGTTCACATAGCTGATGAAAAAGAGTAAGTTGTAGAAGGAATAGGCCAAGTCACCATTTCTCTCCGACCAAGAAAATGTACACTTACAAAGGTACTATATGCTACTAACTTGGCTAGCAACCTCTTGTTAGTGACTCAGCTCTCGAATCGTCACCTGAAAGTAGAATTTCTTGTCCAAAATGGTATTAAATCCTGCTTGATCTCACAACAAGGTAAGATTATTGCTAGAGATTTTCTAAAAAATAAGTTATTTTCTTTAGATATTGTTTCATCTTCTGTAATAGCTTTATCTGCATCAACAGTTCAATCTACTGCACTTTGGAATTTTAGATATCAACACTTGTCAGCTAGTTCATTGCATTAGATGAGTTCAAAGGAAATGGTTCATGACCTACCCGAATTGTCTAGTTCATTTCTTATTTACCCTAGCTATCTTGCAGGAAAACAACATAGGGATCCAGTTCAAGCGATCACCTTCCATGCCAAGAAGGGTTTGGAGGTAGTTCATACCAATCTGAATAGTCCACTACCTGCTTCATTTTTAGGATACAAGTACTTCCAAGTGTTCATGGATGACCACTCTCACACGATGTGGGTGTTTTTCCTAAAGAATAAAATTGAGGCTCTTCAACATTTCAAGAATTTCTATCATCGTGTTGTGAAAGAGACCAGACAACCACTTCTTCTACTTTGCTCAGATCGAGGGGGGGATTCACATCAAAGTAGTTCTTTTACTTCTTGAACCAACAAGGCATTAAGAAGAATTTAACTACTCCCTACATGCCCCAACAGAATGGAATTTTTGAGCATCGCAATCGAATAGTGATGGAGATGGCTCGTTGCATGCTAACAACATCAAAGCTAGAGGAACAATATTGGGCTGAAGCAATACAGACAACTGTATATCTTATCAACAGGGCACCAAAAAATATTCTAAAGGATCAAACACCAGAAGAGGTATGGAGTGGTAAAAAGACTTCAAACTCTCATTTATGAGTATTTGGTTGCAAAACATACATGCATGTTGCATCTTAGAAGAGAAAGAAGGTTAAGCTGTAAACACTCCCATTGATACTACTTGGCTATAACACTACCTCGAAGGCATACCGCCTCATGGATCCTAAGAAAAAGAAAATATATGAGATTCGATATGTGGTCTGTGATGAGTCAACCATTGACTTAGTAGTGACAATAGAAGAAAAATTACCAACCACCTCTCACTGACTAGTCTCTGAATAAGATGATCAGCCAAACGAGACTACTCAAAGAAACAAAATGTTGCAAGGAGAGCTATTTGTATAACTTGGAGAACTGGATAATGTGACTACACATCAATCCACATGGAAATGACACAGTTCTTCTCAAAATCTGTCAATTTTTCATCTGAAGTGGGTACAAAGCACCATCAAAGACTCACATTTGCAACAACTCCTAGATACATCATCCGGAGTCAAAACAAGGAGTCAAATAAGAAATGAAGTAAAATTTCCATGAGCATGAGTTCACTGATTAATAGCTTTGAGCCTGATAATGTTCGTGAAGCACTCAGTTAACCTCGGTGGAAGAAATCCATGGATATAGAAATCGACTCACTCAAGAAAAATTAGACACGGGAACTTGTCGATATGCCTATAAGAAAGAAACCCATATGCTGAAAATGGGTTTTCAAGAAAAAATATAACGAAGATGGATCCATTGAAAAACATAAAGCATGACTTATGGCAAAAGGGTATGCTCATAAAGAGGGCATTGACTATGAAGAAACCTTTGCACCCACTGTGGAGATCAAGACCATTAGAGTCGTTTGTGCAATAACATCACAGAAAGGATGGAGACTTCAATAGATGGATGTTAAGAGTGATTTACTAAATGGTGATATGAAAGAAAAAGTATACATGACCCAACATGAAGGATTTGTTGATGAAGAGCATCCTAAGAAGGTATTTCATCTCATCAAATCGTTGTATGGACTGAAACAAGCTCCAAGGGAATGGTATATCAAGATTGATGGTAACCTTTTGCAACATGGGTTCACTCGTATCCCCTCAAATTCCAATTTTTATATAAAGAAGGTAGGAAAATAAATTGTCATTATTGTTGTGTATGTGGATGATCTTTTGATCACTAGAATTTCAGAAGATCAGATTGATATTATGAAGAATGATCTCAAAAGAACCTTCAACATGAAAAATTTGGGGCTACTACATTACTGTCTTGGCTTGGAGATATGGAAAAAAGAGCATCAAAATTTTGTCTCCCATGTAAAGTATGCTAGGAAACTCCTAGAAAAGTACAATATGTCAAACTATAAACCTATATCCACTCCCATGGAAAAATGCTTGCAACTTTCAAGATTCTAGGACTCACCTCAAGTAGATTCTACTCTCTACAAGAAATTTGTTGGAGGGCTCATCTATTTGACATATACTAGACCAGATTCATGCTATGCTATCTACTATATTTCCAGATTCATGGAGGATCTGAAGAAATGTCATTGGACTGCAACACAACATTTTTTGAGATATGTCTGAGGTACAGTTGATTATGGTCTGGAATATAAGAAGAATGATCAATTCTTCTTACAAGGATATGTCTACTCAGACCACGCCGGATCTGTTGATGACAAGAATTCAACCACATGATACATATTTCATCTTGGATCTAGACCTATCTCGTGGATAAACAAGAAGAAAAATGTTGTTTCTATCTCATCCATAGAGGTAGAATATTGCGTCATACGAGGAGATGTGTGTGAAGCGATACGGTTATGTCACATTTTGGATGACATGGGCATTCCTAAAAAACAATCACCTATTCTCTATTGTGACAATCAGAGTGTGTTGAATCTCATGCAGAATCTGGTTTTTCATGAACGAATAAAGCATATTGAGATTGATTGTCATTTCATTTGAGAGCACATCTTGAACCATCACATTCAGCTCCAATACTATCCTACAGAAGCACAAGTTGCTGATATTCTCACCAACTCTGTTGGTAAAGTGAAATTTGAATTTTTTAGGGGTCACATTTGTAAGAATAATGTGATAAGGGGGGAATGTTAGCATATTCTACGTAGTATTTTATTATTAGTCTAGTTGTTATTGTTTATTCCATTATTCCCTCTTATTGTTAGTAACAACTCCATCCATTCTGGACAGTACTCTATCCATTCCAGGGAGTATTGTTTATACATGGCCCTATAAATATTGTACGTGCTTTTGATTGAATAAGACTAAGTAATAGATATACAATCTCTATTTATTCTCCTCTATAAGCTCCTAATAGATACATTGTGTTATCACCCACACACCTACTAGAGTTTGTTCACTTGTTGAGCTATTTTTGTTATGTGAAGATTAACTCTTATCGAGTATGAGATTAGGAGGGATGAGAAGGATCAGTAGCCAAGAGTTAATGTATAGTGAATTTTGGAAGGTGTGACTAAAAGGGTAAGGAAATTAGATTGGTCTTCAACATGACCTAGTAAAAATGTGTATGGGTCCTTCTGTGGGGTTACAAAAGATTGAATCGATATTTTGGGCTACCCCATATTCCTTGTATTCAAGATAGAATAAACGAGGGTCATCACCCTTTATAATATAATTATTATGGTCACAAGTAACCAATACTCAGTATTAATAAGAATGTAATTATTATTTTCCAATTCACTATCTTGTATTACATCATGATTGGTTAGGTCATATGCTATAGGGATTTATATACATGGAACACTCTCTCTTTTGATATCAATTTTCATATATACCTTATTCATGAAGGGTACGCCCACTCTTTGGATATGAGAGTTGTGCGGGGAAACCAAACTTGATATTTGGTTAGAGGAAAAGTGCTATAATGATGCTCTCCCTCTCCCGCTTCAAAACTGCAACCTTGACATGATCTCGGGTGTTATCTCGATGGTGCTCACATTGAGAATTTTGATTATATTCTTCCATATCAGTGTCTCTCAACAAAATATTGTATTCTTAAAAAAAATTGTGTTGACCATAATGATCATGTAGTGTACTTGAAAACTAAAATGTACAGAGTTAAAAACACAAAATATTTATATCTTTATCTCCAAAGGAAAAGGATAATGAATTAGCTCCTATGTCATTACATTCATATTCTATTATGATCTCTATACTTAGTGAATTGAACAAGGTGAGACGAGTTCATTTTCTTATGTAATCATCTAATCTAATTACAATAATATTATATAATTGATAAAATTCAACATAGATGATTCCCTTTGATTATTGTACTTTCCCTTCAATAAACAAGAATTAGTTGTTCCCTTTGGTTTCTACATCATGGGTAGTTTAAGTTAAGAACTAGGGATTTGATTTTCATCTTTGGTGGAATTATATGGAAATTTACATTAAGCAATGCATATAAATAATAATAATTAAAAAAATAGGGGTGCTTTTGTTGTATTCTACCAAGGGGTTCTTACATCCTTACCCCCGAATGAAGCACTCATGTTCTCATGGTTATTACATGACTATTGAGGGATCTGTTATAATAAGAACCTCATTCCATCTTTGCACTACATGCTTCATTGATCTTAATATATCTAGTGTACACTATCAAATCACTCCCCAATGATGCACTATTGCTTTATGGTTCATTCTTCATTGTTGAGGGTTCTTATATAAATGAACCTCATCATTCACACCCTAGGGGGGCATTGATATTCTCCTTCCCCCATATTCATCATACTAACACGAATTTAAGTACACTTTTAGCATCATTTCATTTTCATAATCTTTTACCTCATTCATTTTAGAATTATTTTACCACTCATCACATCTTTTTTCATACATATAATACACTTTTTCATTATTTATCTATCACATGGAGCAGTCACACTATATATATTTCATACACTATCGATATTCACATACACTACTTATCTCTTTATGATCAAATTAAACATCATTATCCATTAGTCAAAATAAACAAATATGCAACGCGAGTCAAATAAAAATGTACAAATAATGCTCAATAGATCACATATCAATACAACAAATCAACACAATAAATTAAGTAAAATCATCCATTTCTATGTATCATCAAAATATCATGATTACATAATACAATCGCTAGGGGGGGAAAGCCCCTACATACATATACATCATATCTCATCATCATTATCACTATCTATAACTACAGGAGCTTTAGAACTAGAAGCTTCACTTCTCAATTTGCACCACTAGTCGTGGCCCCTATACCTCTCTACTTTCATGTGTAATAAACTCAGCTCAATTGAAATCTCCGTAAAACCACCTTATAGCTCCATAAACTTTGTGAATACATCCTGTGATAGGGGACCTCCACTTGTAGCCTTTGTAGATCACTATGTCTCCTCTCATGCCTAATCCCGCTCACTCAATAACATGGTACAAGAAGCCACTGCTACCACCACTGGATAAAATAGATGAGCATGCTCACCCACAATATCATACACCCAATCTAGCATCCCACCACCAATAATTACATCGGTGGGTACATTTTGTGTCAAAGTATGGATCAAAGTGTCAAAAATGAGAGACCAATAAGCATCCCTTGGAAAAATACAAAACATCACATTAGTTCATATCCACAATACGACACACTTAAACAAATAAGTAACAATCCACAACTATCAATACATATATACTCACGCTCTGCTATCACCACCACAACATCATCACCATCAGGGGTAGGTTCCTATCCCTTTGCTCCTCCTACTGGCACTGGTCCCATCGCATCGACAATAACTAGGTACATTAGCACCCATTAATACGCTACCCATAATTCACTATATTCCTCGTTACACCCCGTGTCATCTACCTGTATTGGCCCTATGGCTGCATATGACTAATATTGACTAGGGGGTACTAGTTGTGCCCCTGTGGGCCCTAGTCTAACTCCAGCCATCCTCAGTGACCTCATGGTTCTCACCCACATATAAGGCTCTGAGGGAACATACTGAGCCATACCAAACTGTCATGACATAGGTTCTCCCTGAAATAACTCCACCACCCCAAGAAATATGTCCTCTAGCCACATAGTACGGAGAATACATCAAATCTCCACTACATCCTCTGTTCATCCTCCATAATCTCTATATGGCCTCTAGATAATGGCCTGTAGCACCATACAATCAAGAAAAGATCTATAGATATAAATATCCATCCTCCTACTCCACATACCTACCCATCTCATAGCAAATATATATGTCCTCACCCACTTTACACACAACCCACTAAGTAACCTTAGTATTACAATATGCTCATAATTCCACACATGTAACAAAGTGGTGGCTCATATTCTACCCCCATGCTTCTCCTAAGTAAACTAATATAGATCATTGTACAAATTGGCTAATACACATTATCCCCAAATATATGTTGTCCCATACTCCTTTATACGATGGAAAATATCATGCATCTTATAAAATATTCCTACACCACTACCCTCTACTGCAAGTGTAGGAGCAATCATAAACACAATAAACTTCTACAATCGTAGAACACTTGACCTCAATATAGTGTCTAAGCTGATATGAATCTCCATGTGAACCCGGGTCACTATAAAGTAATTCCTAGTGGCCCTCATCTCTCTCTATGCGTCAGCCATGTCCATAATCTAAACCTTCTCACCAATAAAATGTGATCACAATATGCAATATACATCCTCCACAGTCACGGTCATCTCTCTGGTAGGTAACCAATATGTGCAAGTATCTACACACCATTTCTCGCACAATGCAGTAATCATCAACATATTATGGGGCACATCCCCCATCCTATCTATGTACTACAATCCAACACAATCTATTACATCCCACTCATCATGTGACAAACCCAATCCTAACAATTTTCTCAAATGGTGGCCACCATGGAACTCTCTCAAATGAATATCCTTATGCACAACACAAAAAAAACCAAAATGTCATTAATACCTCACATACATGCAAATAAACCTTAAAAAACATCAACAAACATAAATTTATTTACATTTACAACATTTTGGGCTAAAAACAAGCGTTTTAGGTCACTAGTGCCCAAAAGCAGGACAGGTGTTCCTAGAAGCAGGTCACCAATGCCCATATTTAGGTGCTGGCATCCCGAAGGTCATTAGCACTTTCACTGTTCATTCCCAGGTTAGAAACACATAGAAACTCAAAATAATTTTTTGTACAAAAAATCATGAAAAACAAATAATGTCAGCACAATTTTTGAAAAAAAATCACACTTACCATCTCAGTTGTCATACGTGACACCATAACTGCCACCACTATCTTGAATCAACTCAATCGCAGTGCTCTCACTTAGGGAATCTTCACACACCCAAACTTCAAAATCACACTTTTGAAATGACCAAATGAAATAAATACCTATTCACTTTTTCTTGTTACTATTTAAAATAACTTTCAATAACCCACCTCTCTATAGTCATTGTTTACGCTCATTCTCCTAAGTAATACACATTGCACGATTTTAATCGAATCTTGAGCATCACTACTCTGATTCTTGTCTCATTTACATCATTCTCTTCATAATTTCACCTGTTATTGTATCATAAAAATTCCACAAACACTATATCATTACTTTTCATAGCTTCAACTCAATATAGACACCATTTTATGACATCAACTATATTACACTTTGATCATAATTACATAATCACACATCTAATTTTGGATTAATGTTCATTCTCATCATCAATCCCCCTCTTTCTGGAAGGGGGGAATATAATTGAGGTCATCCTATAATCCCTCTTACATCGTTACACGATCATTCCACATTTCTAACTCTTCATCATCAAAATCTTGCTCGGACATCATGCGAAATTTCACACCACTTTCTAGCGATTTCCCCTAACGACCTAATTTGGGGGAAACAAGCATAAAATATCTCCGTCAGTAATCAATTAAACACATTCAAATATCAACAACAAAAATCTTCGACTATTAAAATGACATTAAGAAATCGACACAAAATAGTGTATTTCTCCTCCAAGATGACCTAACTTGGGAGTTACATTACCACTTTCCTAGATGACCTAACATGGGAAATTACCTCTACATTTTCTATCACTTTTAGATGAGATAATATGGAAGCCATCTCATATATATTGTAGGACCCTTGGAGTGGCGGAAATGAGATGTCATCACTTTTCCTATACTACTCCTATATGGGTTACTCTTATTTGATCAAAATCTATCCAAATGAATAAAATTCGGTCTTTTTCCAATCTGCAATGGCTAGAAATTTTGAGAATATAACTAAAATTAGAGGGTAAAACTATACCTTTCTCCCTACACTCTTCCTCTGGTGGTAGGATGCGTAAATCCTTAGTTTTTCACTCACACAAAATCAAGTTAGGAACTGATCTACCTACCCCATCAAAATGTGCATTAGTAACAAAATTGAAATCTCCAATCACTTGTAATCAAATCATCAATCTTTCTAAGTTACCCTCACAACAATTATCCATATCCATTTACACCACATGGATCAACACGTCGATCCATGGTCTGTCACACTATATACTTTCATTCTACGACAGGGCTTCTCATGAATTCTCATAGTTATGTTCCTTCCTTCCTTTATGCTACTTGAATTTCATTAAATTAACATAAAGGGGGAAAATATAGACATAAATCATGCAATTACTAATATTTACAATACCACCAAGTATGTTGTTTTATATATATATCTTGTGTAAGAAAAACAATTATTGATGACACACTACCTAGTTAGTCTGCTTATTTTGAGCGTCTTTATTATCATTTTCTGTCACCTCTCTCTTTTGTACCTACTTATGGTTAGGTCACAAGTATCCCTATCTATCATTATTTTCACATTTGTCATCAATTGTCTTAGGACACTAACACCTAGGATTGGACACTAGCGCATAGGCACTCCTGTCCAACCTAGGCAATCCTATCCTAGTTTTTTAATCTCATTTTTGACATTTGTAGTTGGAATTTTTGGTTTTCTTACTCCTATCCTAAGGTACTAGTCTTCATGTCATGTCATTGTTGACCAAAATAATCTCACACTTATTTTTGGTCAACTAACAACATTTTCCCCCCTTTTGGTGCTTCAATATTAATTTTTATATATTTTAAGTAGTTAAGGTCCTTTGAGATCATTTCCATCAGATAGGAAATTTCTACCCCTTTCCAGAAATATAAAGAAGTCCTTCTAACTCCTCATATTTTGCAAATGGCGGGCCGACGGGCCTGGGAAGGATATTTTGCCAAATATGGGCCAGCAGGCATGGGGAATAATTTTCACCAAATGGGAAGTTTGCAGACTGGTGGGGCAGCGAGAGATATTTTGGAACTTTTACACTTTTCGCAAAAGGCACAATTTACAATTGTCGGTTCGCAAGCCTAGGGATGATCTCTTTTGCCAAGTGAATATACGGGGCCATGGATGAAATTTTTCCCAAGTATAAATTCGGGTCGACTAGTTTGTGGGGCATTTTGGAACTTTTACAACTTTTCACAAAATGGTGCAGTTTTCAAGTGCGGGCCCGCAAGCCGATGGAGGTCTTTTCACCTAATTTAAAGTTGTGAACCCGCGAAGGTGCCACGTACCTCAACAATGTAACTCTAAAGGTCGAGCCCAAGGGGTAGTCTCCAAACAAGTGAGGGCTTGCCACGTGGTAAATGTAAAATAGAAGACAGAGTCAGCCGTTGAAGAGTCTAGGACCGGTGAAATAAGCCACACGTCAACTAGATGCAACTTCATGGTTAAAATCTGGAGTGGGTTCCCAAATGTGCACAGAGCTTCCATGTGTCCTAGGTCCGAAAAAGGGACAGAGCCAATCATTTAATCGACTAAGTATAAGAGGGTTGGTGGAAGCCTCCACGTGCCTCATTGGTGCAACTTCAGAAGTGAGACCTAAAGAAGGACCCTGAACTAGTGCATACCCACCACATGGTAAGAGCTCAAAAGTTGAACCGACCCCAAATCAGTTAAGTATAAAAGGAACGGAGGAAGCCCCCATGTGCCTTATCAGCACAAATTCAAAAGGCATGGCCCAAAGAGAGACCCCAAACTTGCACTAGCCCTCCACTTGTCCCAGGTCTAAAAAGGGGACATTGGCCATTGAAAAGTCCAAACTCGGGACAGACCAACAAAAGGCTCCATGCGTCATCTTGGTGCATCTTCAAGGTTAAAGTCTAGAGGTGGTTCTCAAACAAGCACAAGCTCACCACGTGGTCAGAAATGAAAAGGTAAGGTCGGCCATTGAAAAGTTCAAAATCCCATGGAGGCCTCCACGTGTCTCATCCACGCAACTTCAAAACTAAAATTTGGAGGGAGGTCCCAAATGTGTGCCGAGCCTCCACATGTCTTGGGTCAGGAAGAACATCTCCACCAACGGAAGAGACTCAGGCAGAAGACAAAGGAGATAGATTTGGTTGGTAGATGATGCCACGTGTCTCTTCGGTGCAATTTCAAAAGTGAAGGAAGGGACTGAATCTTCAACACATGCAAGGCTGCCACTTGGACCTTGCATGAATAGACCCCAAACCCAAAGCACCTTCAGACAACCATATCTTTTGAATGGAAGCTCAGAATTGAGCAAGAGAGGACGTTTTGGAAATTTCTTGATGTCGGCTTCTCACCCACCACCATTATGTTTCAGTCCACCATTTTTGAGGCCGTCAAGTCTCCTACCTATCGCCATAATGAAGAATGGTCCTCCTTCTTGCCTAGAAAGGAACAACACGTGAAGGCATGGACTTTATCATGGAACCCATCATTGTTGTAGGTGAAATTCAATACATATCTTAGGGTGGTTGAAGCAGGATTTGAATTCTTCCCTCTCTCCTTTTCTTATTCTTCTATATATTGTAAAGGAGGGGAATATTTCAAAGGGTTGGTCATATTTTCTTTTTCCCCATTTCTCTTTCTTCCTTAGGGTAGAATGTGGAGTCTAATCCTCCTCTCATGGCTCTGTAATGGCATTTTCTTGCCTCTTGTCCACTGATGATGTACTCTATGACTTATGGAGCAAAAAAATCTATTTTGTGGTGCATTTTTTCCATCCTTACTTATGTTATTGTCTCTTCTTACCTCTCATCATTGCAAGGTATTTTATGCATCTCTGATGTCTATTGCAGGTTTTGAGAGCCACGTTTAATGGGTTTTGAAGTGGTGCTCTGTGTGAATTCTATCTCTGGTCTATGGTGCATCTGTCCACCCTCTCCTTTTCTCACCTTTCTCCATTTTAGGCAGTTGGATTTTTGATCAGCCACTTCCTTTTCTGGTGTATCACAACTTAGTATAGGATTTATTTTTATGTATTTCTCTCTCTCTTCGTGTCTCCTTAGAAGGTTAGATTAGGATTAGATAGTTTTCCTGTAATAGAGTAGCTTGTGGCAGGGAGTTTAGGAAGAAGTCAGCTTTCTCCAGAGGGCCATCTCAAGTCTGCAAGTCCCACAACTTGAGATATGGTCCCGTGTTGTGCAATCACACCAAAATCCCCAATCAGATCCAAGGATTTTTAGGGGTGCTGTGATTTTGCATCAACAGTCATTAGTTTTGAATTTCAAGTAAGAGATCCCTATATAAACAAAACATACATACCATTATAAGGGTTGGAAATTTTTATCAAGGGCTATCTATATATCATAAGGGATTACATTTGGGCACATTTATTCTTGATACACACTACATAAGAAGGGGGAATTCTGAATTCCATCCAACACATTTGTATTTTATGTAGCTACTTCATGTTATCTTGGTGTCACTAGCATGAGGGAAACCTAGGAAAACTATTATACACAAAATAACATAGAACTACATTGGGTCTGAGATGTAGTGTTATGCTTAGTTGTGATCTCACTCTTTTGACATTTGAGGATATTCTGACCCATCATTTTGCATCTTCATTTTTTAGTATTTGATTTGTTTTTTAGGGTTTTGCATGAGATTTTTGTATTGTAGATTTACAGGTACTCTGGCAGTCAAAGTGCAGCACACAAGTGAACATTAGTGAACACGTGATAAACCATAGCAACAGTGTCAAAACAAGATTCCAACATTTTCTGTAGACTGTAACCCTTCCCAGAGGTCTAGGGCACCTGCATTTAATGACCTTTGGCCTGAGAAACCCTCCACATCTGAAGCCAAGTCAACCTGAGAAACATCTCCTCTACATTGACATCTTTCTTGCACAAGGTAGACAAATACTAAAGCGTTTGCAGTGGAATTTCACCATCCTCTGTTTCTTCCTCACTCGGCTCTTATTCAAGTAGTCCCGCATCTTCTTGCAGGTTAGTTTTATTGGCAAAAAGTTTCCTAGGCACTCCATCCTCCTCAGTCAACCCTAGATCCTCCAAATACCCACTATATATTAATGTATCTAGATTGAAACCATTTTCACCATTTTAAGGGACTTTAAAATATATATATTAATTTTATTAATAATTTTTATATGTTAATACTAAAAATTGAAGAAAAACATGTTAAAATTTACATCTCCCAACATATTCCCCCCACACGCACAAGTAATGGTCTGGTCATATAATAACGAAATTATAAATTTATATGGGAAATAAGAAGTCAGTTTACACATATGTAAAAAATATATATCTATGAAAATAATGATGTGGGATATTTGATACCTAATTTTAATGATATTATTACAGTTAAATTTCATGTCTCTATTTATCTTAGTTGATTACTAGATTAAATAAATCAAGTAATTATTTTAATATGGAACATGATTGGGTCTAATCAAGATCTAGTTGATATTTTATTGTCGCAGATTTGGTTTAACGGGGCTCAATGGACACCAAATGTATAACAATTTGAACCTATCAAATAATTTATTCAATATAGTGTATAAACATATGGCTAATTATGTCATAATCAACATTATATTATTTACATTGGTTTGGAGGAGAAATCTTGGGCTCAAATTTTCCTTAATTTATTTTAAAAAATTTAAATTTTCATTAATATCTTGTAGCATATATGTATGCTCTTTTCAGATGATACGACACTAATACATTATATTATTTGTTGAGAAAATTATTCAATAGCTTTGAGAAGGAATGTGCTCATCCTTGAAAAATTTGTTTTTTTTGTTAGCAACATTAAAACCTAAAATGATTATTTTTAAAAAAATTGAATCTTAAAATAAATTCCATGATACACTAAATAGGTATAGCTGAGTTGGGGTAGTAAGAAATTTATCATTAAAAGGTATTTTTTGGGTATTATGAAGCCAAAAAGGAGGAGATGGGAAGAATGAGAAAGCAAGGAGATAATTGGAGATTATCAAGGGCATAGTCAATGCTATCCAAAATTTCCAAGACTAAATTTTCTCTTAAATTGATGAAGGAATTGTCCAATATAATAACATACTTGTGGAGGTGATCAATTAATTGTAGATTATTAGTGGTATGGTATGGAGAAATTTCAATATTACGCATATTATAAGCATAATTGATCAAGTTATTAATGTTATGTTTTTTCTTTTGATTAAAAAACAAATAGGAAAGGATAGGTTTAGTATATGAGGTTTTTATTTTCATCAGGATTGTAAGCATTATAATGAGATTAGTTGTTGCATAACCACCCTAACACGCATGGTTATTGGAATTTAAATAAAATTGTTATTGGTGGTCTTGTGACAATATATTCAGACAAAATAATATTAATTCCTCACTAACAAGAGTGAAAGGTATGAACAAAAACCAAGAATCCATGTTTGAATATGTGAATGATTTTGGATGAATTTTAATGAAAAAGAAAGAAGGGACATAGAAAACAAATTAGTTATTTTTTGATAATATTGAAGCTAAAATTAGAAATAACTTACATGAGAGCCTAGAAGACACAAAGAATATGGATTGAATGAAGAACATAGAAATGAAAATAAAATTACATAGGATTGGGAAAAATAAAAAAAGAGTGAATGGGAAATCATCCTATTAACCTTAAAGATTTTTGCTTGATTTTTTCTTGAATACCACTACCAAAAGAAGATGATTTTGTACCTTTATTGAATTTACAATTCATATAAGCAACACACATGGGATGAAATCCAATCTTTTGTTAAACATTTAGTTATAATAACGCTACCCACATGTCTACAACACACTATGTTTTGCTTCTTCTTTGGTTTCAAACCTTTGCAATCCATTAATGTAACGTATCATATACTATGATAAAAAATAGTAACTCCTTTGACTCAAAAGGTTTTTGACACAATCGTTAAGTTCATTGAAAACATTTAATAACATATGTTGTTGATAATTTTTTCTTAATCCCATTTCTAATTGTTTTGAGTTCACTATGCATTTATCGTACAAATAGAATGAATTCATGATTGTTGAATTTTTCATGTTCTCGTACCTTCAATTAATTTTGAGCTATTAAATTATCTCTATTGTCCATATTTGGTGAATTTTTTATAAGTATTTGTGATTTATTTTTATCTTATTCTTAGTGTACACCAGTCTATAGTTGTATTATTCTCTTGGGTGATAAATAGGAGAAATAAATACGAGCAGAACCTCAAAAATATAGGAATGAAACTAGAGGGAAGAAAGGAAAATGTTCTTACACAATGTGACATCCCATATTATGTACACGATAGGTAGGAATTGCCAACAAAAATTATAGCTCAATATACATAAGGACATAAAACAAGATGATCAAACTTGAAATTAGAGAAAAAAATTCAACATCAAAATAGAAACAAATTACACACACACACGCGCGCGCGCGCGCGCGTAATTAATTACTATGATACCGGAGTATTAATGCTTTTATTAATTACAATTACAACTTATTATTTTATCTTGTATTCATTATATCATTTGATGGTTTTTATTTTTATTTTCCTTACATTCATTATACTTATAACCTTTTCATCCTCATTTTCTCCATGTTCTCCACTTTCTCACCCCATTGTTTATGTTTTCCCTATCTCTTTAAGTTTTCTCTATCCTTCCATATGTTTGGATTGGTTTTAAGTAATGACTACTTTTATAAGTACAAAAATAGTTGACACATTTCATATGGACATTAAGTTTTTTGTCACCACAGTCTTTGGCCATTTTCTGATTGATTTGATTTTCCTAAGGCATGTGAGTTTCCTTATCAATTTACCATTCATTGTGTATTGGGTTGTGTGACAAAAGGGACCTATTTTTAATTCAAGAAATAGGAAATCCTATGGATAGGTTATTCTAAGATCATCGAGATGTATTAAAAGATAATGATCGGGATACTTGCATACATTAGATTAATTGTTGATTTGTATCAAGCATGGATTGTGAGTTTATCAAACATCATGGGTTGTTTACAAAAAAAAAAGTGAATTTAAGGTTTATATTTGATAGCCATTTACAATTTTTTTGTGATTTTATCCATATACCTATAAATATTAAATATTATAATATCTTCTGACTTGTGTATTTTCTATAATTCCATCATATGTACATAAGCTATATTTTAGATCAATATTTAAGTATGCTAATAGTCATAACCTACAATAAAAGACAAGTGGTTTAGGAGAAGGAAAGATAATAAAAATGGCTTTCCTAAAATTTTAAATTTATTTGATTATTATAGGATGATTTTATTTATTTTTTCAAAGAAGAGAACCCACAAATTATGATATTTTAGAGATACATAGAATATAAAGCAGTATATGAATTCATTATAAGTGGCCTTGTCATTGATATTCTTGGTGCATTTGTCATAAATATATATAAAATCTGCAGATGTGAAATATTTATTTTAAAACCAAAAATAAGATTTTCACTTTATATGTAACATCTAATCTAATATCATTTTTATGGGCATTAATACATTATTGGTAAAGAAAAATTCATTAAAAATGAAGTGTATAATTTAAATAAGAAAAAAAATATAGGAAAATATGGTGTTTAATGAATTTCAATTAGAGCCTACTTAGAGCTATAACAATATTAATAACAAACTATTAGCTCAAGGCCAAAAAGAAACTTCAAAAAAAAAAATTTGCATAACATTGCTGCATGAAATCATATCATATTATCTTAATTCCTAGGGAAATATAATACAAAATATTCATTGGACTATGGGTCGTAGGAAAATACCATGTTAAATAAATCTTAAGAAAATTAGTATTATACATATACACAATAGGACAATGATATCCCAATATCCTAAATAATTTCTACTATGATCAATATTATTAGAAAGGGAATTGTAATGGTGACACATGATTTGTTTAAATTTTTTACCACTATTTTCTTCTTACACAATAAAAATCCATGACTAAAAATTCACTTTTAAGATTATTTTTATCTTGTAAAATATTATTAAAATTGAGGCAAATGGTATTTGTAGAACCGAATTCCAATCTAGTAATCCTGCTAATTTAAACCCAAAATATTTATTTTCCTTGTAAAACTTGATACACACCCAAGTCACGTATGATATTTTGAATATGTAACGCCCGCTAATACGACCACTCGAGACCCAAGAACAACCTAGGTTTAGATAGAAAAAATTATGGAATAATGTTTTTTGAAAAGTGGGACCACTACCAGGCTTCAAGCAACAATTGTCACAGCAAAGATTCAAAGTCAATTATAATTTAATAAATGAAATGTTCCCATTGTAACAAACATTAGATCCACATTACAAAATTAATGAGTATAATTAATCCAAATATAGTTAAATTTCTCTTAGGTGTTAACTTAATAAATGATTAAATTAACACTATAGTTAAATATTCCTTAATTTATTTTAGAGGGTCAAAGGGGCCAAATCAATTAAATGCCCAAGGTTTTTAATTTCACTAGGTCTAAACAATAACCAAGGTTCTTATTTACATGGGATAGAAAGCTATTCTCTTATTGCCTAACGTGACCCCTTAAAAAGGTCAACCCATGCTTGAGAGGTACATATTTAAGCTAAAAATGGGGTAATCTCCCACTTACCCACTCTCAGACTCATCCTTGCACTTTAACCTGATTTATCACATATTTAATACACTTAAGATTTCCTAAAAATATTTCCAATAGATAGGATTTTTTTTCCCCTTTCCAATGATATAAAGAAGTCCTCCTAACTCCTCATATTTCTTAAGTTACAAGCCAACAGGCCTAGGGAGGAAATTTTTCCCAAAGGCGCACCTACGGGCCTGGGGAAGAAATTTTTCCCAAAGGTGGGTTTGTGGGCCCATGGAAGAATTTTCACCTGGGGAAGGTTTCAGACCGGTGGACCTGGTGAGACATTTGGCTCTTTGCGCCTTTATCTAAGAAGCACAATTTTCATTTATGGGCCTACGAGCCCGCGACAGGGCTTCACGCCGAGGAAAGAAAATTTGCCTCAAGCCGTAAAGGACATGTGGCACATTTTTTAGCCAATGCAGGAAGGCAGGTCATCGGAGCTGATTTAGATTTTAACTCTTTTTGTTGAAAGGGAAAAAAGGTTTAAAAACATCCACACCTCCGCCACGCCTAGTGATGCCATGTGTCTGGCCCAGAAGCTACAAGTGGGAAAGTGGATCGTCGGGGAAAACTTAGAAATACTAGATTTTGTGTAAAAAAAACGTGAATGTTAAAAACAACCCACGCCTCATTGACACCTAGTGAAGCCATGTGTCAGTCCAACAGTGACCTACGGGAAGGTGGGCCAGCGGGGAAACTTAGGAATTTTTGCCAATCTTTTCCAAAAGTGATAAGGTCTAAAACAATCCGTGCCTCATCCAACACTTGAAGAAGCCACATGTTAGACCTACAGTGACAAGTGGAGAAGTAGAATGAAGGGGATACTTAAGATTTTGTGTGAATATTTCAAAAAGAAAATTTTGAAGGTGCGGGCCTACGAACCTGCAGAGGTGTTTTTCCAAAAGCGAATTGGCGGGGTTGTGGGGCCGCGGAGGAATTTGGGAAAAAGTAACTTTTTGCAAACAAAACTTTAGATGGCTGTAAATTTCAACTAGAAGCTCGGATTTGAGAAAATGAGGAATTTTTGAAAAGGGCTCAAACTCCTCTTTACATAGGAAGCACAAAATCTTATTTTCAACAAACTTAGTTGGGTGAATTTTAAGAAAACATCTTTCCTTCCATTAAAATGTGAACTAAACTTTTTCAACTGCCAAAATTGGTCTAATCCACTTTTATTTCTTCTTCAACACACCAATTAGGTGTGGAGAAACACACTTGAAAGATTTCAAATGGATTTCAAGGATTAATTGATTAACGGTTGAGATTTCAATATGAATTTCTTTTCTTTTCTGTGTAATTGCATTATTATGCCTCTTGCCCGATTACTGGTGTTCTGATTAAATTACTAGGGAAATGCTATTGTTTTATGATGTGCTTTGTTCATCCTTAGTTCATTTTAATTTTCATTTTGTCTTTCATTGTTGCAGGGTACTCTATATGTTTTTTTTTCTGATATTTATTTGTAGGTTTTATAGTGAATCCAAATGGAAAACATACTTAAACCCGAATCGATCTGTTTTTATTTACCATACTCTAAATGTTAAGTTTATTACAATCTAATTTACAATGTTTAAATTTAATTCATTCAATATGTGAAAAACAAGAAAGTAATTCTATTTTCTAAACGTGTTAATCAAATAATACAGAGGAATACAATAATTTTAACACAGGCATTTCTAGCCTTCAACAAAGAGTTTACAATATACTTACAACAAAAAGTTTTAAACAATAGTAACACCATTTGAGGGAAAGTGAATCACCATTCAAATAAATGAAATATTTCCTTTTACACTTCTTTTCTATTTGCCAAAATATGCCAAATAAATCTTTCTCATTCCTTTTTCACATACAAATACAAACTTTCATATCCAAAACAGAGTAACTTTTCACTACAAATATTATTACAAATTCATCCACTTAAAGTGGGAAATTTCATAATAAGGGAACCCAAGGATAACTACAAGATTTGTCTTCATACATAGCTCCAAGATATGACAACAAGAGAGATCCGCCATATTTCATTTGGTCACAAAAAAGAAAAAAGGGGGAGAGGCAATGCTCTCCACCCAACTAAGAATTACAATGAAGAGGAGAAACCGTCCTCCTCATTGTCCCCTGAGCCCCAACCACATTACAATAGGAAATGGATTCAACTCATGGCAAGAAGATAAGCTTCCACAACACAAAATAGATTTTAGAATCATATCACAATCCAAAATAAAATGTAGTTATAGTCACAAGAAGGAAAATAAAAAAATATACAAGGCCTCATCATAGAAAGGCCAAAAGAGCAAGATCTATGGGGGAAGCTTCTTATACCTCCCAATCAGAAATGGGTGACCACCTTAAAAATGCACGAAAATATTCATCTCAAACCCCTACATACTCTTATGCCTCCCCCAAAAGTAAGAAATGCAAGCTATTTCTTTTCCAAGGTGGAACACTCAACCAAAAATTCCTCCACAAATAACTCTTATTCCTCCCCAAAAAATATATCCATTTCTTCTCCTACACCACACCTAGGCAAACTACCCAACCAACCAACAAACATACCAAACACTCAACAATATTCACATATGCATAAAATAAAAAGAACACATTTCAAAAGAGTCAAACTCCTACCTCTCCATGATAGATTTTGATCAAAAAGTTCAACAATAAGATTCTTCAAATCCAAATAGTCCCAAAGCACCAACAAATCCACAAGCATCAAAAATCCTCTAACTCTCTCCAATTGCAAGAGCACCAAACCAAAAAGAAGTAACCCCAAAACAACAAAAGAATTCAAATGAATAGAAAGGAGAGAGAGGAGGATGAGGTGGTTCCATGTATAATGCCACATCACTCATCCTCAACTCCATCTCACAAGTCAACTTCAAACTCCAAAGCACAATTAATACTTGGGTGAATAAATGAAATTTTACTTACACACACAATCCAAGCCCACAACCCTTAAGGACCAGAATTAATTTCATGCAAGAAGGTGCAATAAAAAATTTCAACTTTCCTTCCCAAAATATATAATGGCCTAATTTTGAATCCCCAACACATAGATAGGGTTGGTGGAACAATTTAAGAGATGTGGGACAAGTTTATCTTGTCCCACAAGCCTCCAAAATCATCCCCTAAGGACATATATGAATTTCAAAAGAAAAGTGGAGTGTTTCACACTCAAATCTACTTACACATTACTTACAACACATAATCCAAGAGCCATCAGCGCTAATAAATGCATTCTTTTGACCCATTTTAATTTATTTAACAACATTATTGCTCACTAATCTAAACACAAATAGAATCAATAATAAAAGGGAAAATACATCACTAAAAATCACATACTAAAATTAAACAAAAGAAACTAAATAAAATAATACAAATAACCCCTTGGTCACATTCGAAGGTGATGCCACCATGGGAACCCCTAACAACAATTCATACACACACACATAATAAATGCACGTTGTCATGGTGACCCTTGTCCAATCCCTTGATGTTTATAGTATATGTTTACCTGCAAAACACATATACCTCTTTCGACCTTGTGGCTGCATAAAATCATCCAAAATAAATATACAATATAACTCCAAAGTCATCTATATATAAATCAAAACATCATCAAGTAAGTAACAACATCATTTACAATTTCATCAATAACCATATGATCATAAAATTAGTTCAATTATCTAGGTCTACTTAATATGATGAAATAACACATTTCCAAAACACACACACACACACACAACCATGTCCACATCATAACAACATCAGTATAAAATGTCTCCAATACCACATGCACCATATATGAATAAAAATCAACAACAATCCATGATCTCTAGCATCTAACATTATGCCAAATCAAAAGCTACAATAATATCCATAAGTATAGTCGACAATATCATAATCAATAACAAAAGGTGTCGAAGGGGAGTGGGCACTATGGAATATGATAGATACATTGTACTTCACAAACCCCTTCCCTGTAATAATCATCCTAGAATTATCGTTATAACAATGAAATGAGGTATGAAACAACTAAAAGAACAGGATTAAAGGTATTAATTTAGGGGTGGAATTTAGAGCATATAAAAGTGCCGCTCTATTTGAATTTTAAAATTCAAGTGGAAATGTGGAAAAGTATTAATTGTAGACATTAAATCATGCACTCTGGATAAGTATTTAGTCCCGGTTACATACTACTATTCATATGATTCTTGAGTTTGAAAACTAGTAATTAACCCATGTCTTTGGCCACCTTAATTTGCTTTATGCTTCTGGGTTTGATAAAGTCATACTTAGTTAGTCTGCCAATTCATCTTTTTTCATTTTTCATTCTGAATAGGAGCACCCAACAAGGACGCCAGCACCAAGCACCCTCATCCACTCTAGGTGCCCCTGTCCCCTTTACACTTTAATCTCAATTTTTGGGACATATCCATCTATTTGAGCAATTTATCTTTTAGGAAGTCAGCCTTTTGAGGTTAATTACAAAATTCAAACAAGAGAACCATATAAATATAAATTTATGTGATCATAATGTGTCCATCCTTGCTAGCTAATCGTTTTTCCTGGTAGCACTTGCTACCTCGTACCATCATGCCTCCTAAATCATCATTATTTGGTTACAAGTATGTCAGAATAATATCCCTTATTTTTCTTGGTTCCCGTATAAAGAAGATACCAAAATTTTACTTTACTTTCATGTGCATGCATGAAATAGTTTTTATTAAGATAAAGAGGAAGAAAATGATGGTTTCCTGATATCTGCACCATCATGTCAGATCTAAGGAAAATTACGAAATCAAACAAGATTCTAAAAAAGTGTGGAAGAGATCCTTAGAAGGAAGTGCAACCATGAATAGGAACTGAGAGAGGATGGAAACAACCCAATCCTTGCCCCTCCACATCAAAATATTTCCATGGTGTGGTGTTGCATAATTATGTGTAGTATTTTGACGATCGTGGTGATCATGACGGGGATTGTAGTCTTAATCAACTACCTGAAATTACATCCGCACATACCCAAATTTAATGTGAAGGGGGGAAACATCAACTCCCTCCTTGAAAATAATTTATTACTCAGCTCCTACACCATTCTCATTATTGAAGTTCACAATCCCAATAAAAAAGTCCCCATCCCCTATAAAAACATCAAGTTTGACCTCAAATTTGACCAACACACCATATCCACTGTCACGCTCCTCAATCCCTCCCTCATATAGCCACCCAAAAAAACTACTGGCTTTCTCCTTAACCTCAAAACCATGGCAAAACATTAGGACCCAACATAGGGTGAGGATCTAATCATTTCAATATAGAACAACATGATTTAATGTGATTCAAGAATAGAAAATCAATACCAAATCTAATATTGGGAGTATCACTTTTATAAAGTATTAGATGTATACTTTATGTGAGTTAGAATTCATCCCTTCACCTATAATTCCCACTTCCCTTTGCCACTTATTACATTTTGATTTTGATTACTATTGGTTATATGCATGGATATTATTGTATCATTTTGTCTTAGCATGATGATTAGATGATAGATATACTTTGATTATTGATGGATTTAGATTCATAGTATGATTGTGTGAATTTCTTAGAGAGACATTTTATATTGATGACGATGTATTGACATATTTATATCTATTTTTGACATTCGACATTTTTCTTTGTATTGAGTAGGATTTAGATGTAATTCCCTTTAATGATTTATTTAATTTGTGTCTAGATTAGTAAATTAATCATGTTACTAAAATAATTATGGATGGGACAAAAATAATTCATTTATTAGATTATATGGCTCTTTGGTTTATGTGTTTTAAGTTGAGTGTATGTGACCTTGAGTGTGGTACACTCTACCTCTTATTGGAAATTCGGATTTGGCCTTAAGGGCCAATTTTGGAGGCTTGTGGGACAAGTTAAACTTGTCCCACACATATTAATTTATTATACCATCCCTACCTATAGGTTGGGGGGTCAAAAATAGACCCCATTATGTATTTTCAAAGGTAAAAGGTCAGTTTTAATTGCACTTTCTTACATGTGTTTATTTCTTTGTCCTAAAGGGTATGGGTTGGAGTGGTGTGTGTAAGAGATTTGTCATACCTCTCAACCACCCATTTATTTTTCCTTGGATTATGGGTTTGAATTGGGTGATGTGGGGTGGAGAATAAATGATGTGGCATCCTACATTGAGCCACATCATCTCCCTCCTCCTCTTTTCTATGTATTGAAATTTTTGGCAAGTAAATGGGGATACTTGCTTGATTTTGGTTCTTGAAATTTTGGAATACTTGCTTGTTGAAATAAAATGGAGCTTGGAGTTTACTGAGTTTGAAAGATTTTGGGGCTTGCTTGAAAAGTGGAGCTTTAGCATGGAAAGGTAGGATCTTGCACTCTTGTTTTCTTGTATGTTATGTGTTGTATGAATGTGTGTTCTTGTTTGAAGTGTTGGGTAGTAGATTGACCTTAGGTTGTGTTGAGATTTGGAAATGGGGATGAAATATGTTGGGAGGCATAAGATCTTCTTTGTGTGTTTAGGAGGGAGTGGGTTTTGGATGCCCCACGTTGTTCTATTTTGTTATTTTTGTGTATTGTGGGATCCATAAGAGAGAGGGAGACATAAGAGTGAGGGAGGCATAAGAGACATAGATTTGTTATTGTGGGAGGCATAAAATATTTTTGGATTGATTGTGTTGTGGAGGATTTTAGAGGTGGGCATCCAAACCCTTGGGAGGCACAAGGGCACCCCCATGTTCATATCTTTATTTGGCTTATTTTAGAGCCATTGTTTGGGAAGTTGTTGTGTTTAAAAATGAGTGTTTTGTGTGGTTATCTTTCTTGTATGTGTTTGTTGTATGAAAGTATGTGTGGAAGCATTATAGAGTTTTTATGTGTTGGATCCATCCCTTATTGCCTTGTGGTTGGGGCTCGGGGGCCAATGAGAAGAATTACTTCTTCTTCTCATTGGAGTTTTGGTTGAGTGGAGAGTATTGCCTCTCCCCCATTTTTGTTATTGTGATCAAGTGAAGAGAAGATGAAGCTTGGTTGGAGATTTGATTCTTGGAGCAATAATAGAAGACAAAATATATTTTATTATATTTTCCTTCTTATAAAGTTCCCACTTCAAGTGGAAGATTATTGTATTGTTGTTTTGAAATAAAAGTAGTATTGATTATTAGTTATTAAGATTGCATTGTATGTTGTAAAGGAAAGAAAGACATTTTAGTAAAGCTAGTTTTGTTATAATGGAAATGTAGTTGAAAGGAAAGCAACCTTCCCATATTGAGTTGATTTATTATCTCACAAGGGTGTGACATTATTGTTTTTAAAATTATTAGAAATATTTTTGAAAGTCTCTTGTGGGAATATTGGAAATTTGTATGAAGGAAATATTAAATTTTATTGTATTACTTGAAAGACATATAATGGAAAAGTTAGACTGTTTTGTATATTTCCTTGTATTATTTGAAAGAAATCCAAAACTTGGATGTATAGATAGAAAGAACTTAAATTATAATTGTCATTTACTTGGTCAATAAAGTTGGTTAATTTCTAAATCTACTTGTGTAAAGAAATTGCATAGTTGCAAGTAAACCTTAGGTCTATTGATTTTGTAAATGTATTACTAAGTCAAACTATCTCTTTTTTAAAAATCAAATATCTAGAAATATGGAAAGGATTGATGAAATAAAGTATAAACCAACACTTGGTAATATTCTAACAACTTATAAAATAAATTCTAATTCCAATATTACACTTTGGTAATAGAAGATATAAATTAAAAATAAAATATATATATTATTATTTTGTTAATAATAATAATGGGCATATAGTTATTTTATTTATATAATTTTAATGTGTGTGTGTGTGTATAAGTCTTACACTATACTTTTTAAACAAATTGAAGGAAAATCGTTTGACCACGCAATAGGAGTAGTTGCGGCTGCGGACTATTCCATTTTTGTAAGGGAATAGGGTTGGGGGGAGGATCGCTGACCCCACCGCCACCCCATTAACAAATGGGATGGGGGGTGGTATCGGCGACCCTCCCCCCAACCCCTAAACATTGCAAACCCAACCCACATAAAATGTTCATCGGTAATAAACCTTGGCCACCAAACTTTTACGCAGTTTGGACCTCCCTCCTTATGTGGCTTGTGTGTTTTCTACATGGTAATATAAATAATTAAAATTTATAAATATATACATATATGTGTGTGTGTGTGTGTGTGTGTGTGTGTGTGTGTGTGTGTGTGTGTGTGTGTGTGTGTGTGTGAATACCCATTTTGTAATTTTTTTAATATAAATACATGCTAATATTAATAGTCATTATATTCCTTTCTTTATCTCGGGTTTTATTAAAATAAAATTTTAATAGAATATATATAGACATATATAGGTATATAGATGTATGCACATATAGATGTATATATATTCTCTCACCCTAGTAGATCTATAAACCATTTTAACCATTTCTCTATAATGGGGCAAAACACATATGTTCGTTTGGGTAAATTTTTTAAAAATGAGATAAATAAAATAGAGGAATACATTGAAACCCTAAATAAGGGTGTAAACAAAATAAGAAAATAAATGAAGCATGTATGCCTCTCTAAAAGCTGGAGATGGCCTCTAATGGCTTCCTCCTTCTCCTCCACCAACCTGTAAAACAAAAGAGAAATAATAAGCCAAAAAAACAGAGAAAGAAGTCTTTCATAAGCAAACTTAGGGTTAGTTGAATCCTTTGATCTTGTGGCCTTAAATGAATCAATCCAATGGATGGGAGTCATCCCTACAAAAATTAGGTGGGGAGTGGTTGAGTAAAATTCAAATTTTAAATTTTAAATGCATGGGTTGACATTTTAAAGGGGCCACTTTATTTGTGTAAGGGGTGGGTTTATTTTTCTAACCCTTGTGCTAAATTAGGGACCTTGTTATTTGTTTTTAAACCTAGTCACCTTATGGGATTAAAATAAATTTAGTATTTAATTAAATAGACCCCTTTACCCATGGGTTTAATTTGTGCAAGTTTGGGTATGGTGTAAATTAAATTTTATCAAAATAAAATTCAAGGGAAATTAAACCAAGCCTTAGACTAACCTGGTTTATTCATAAGTATCGAGGGAATTATTATTTTTATAATGGGGATTAAATAAGGAAAATTATATTATTAATTTAAAGTAACTTAGCAACATAAATGTGCTAACTGTTAATTTGAAACCTTTTACGGGCACACTTTTCAAAAAAAATATTCCATAATTTTTCTAGCTTGCCCTAGGTTGTTCTTGGGTTTCATGCAGAAAAATTTTGTGAGCGTTACACTTGCTATCAGAGCCATGGGTTCAAAGATTACACCCTTGGGCACACTGAAAACACGAGACATAAACATTTAACCTAGCAAAAATATTTTTTTTACATAGAAAACAACATTGTTTGATAATTGTATAATATAGTAAACGTAAAAAACTAGAACAAAACCTACAATTGGTCTGTGTAGGAGGCATGGATTAGACAAGGGGTTCTTACACATAGATCTAGACTTACCACCTCCAAATGAAGTTGTAGTATCCATTCTACCCCAGATTTTATAGAGTCTTCAGGACATCAATGCTGCTATATGCGGAGGGTCCTTAAGAGGAAGACTTGCTAGATAAGATAGGGAGCCATCATTTGAAGCTTGTGTATCTCCTTGACATAGCGAGGAGCATAGGGTGGAGAAATCTCGTGTGGAGTCGAATAGGGAAGAGTCACCACATAGGGGACATGGAGACAAAATTTCAAGGCACAGGGACAGATCTCAAAGCCCTAGGCAAAGGGAGGAGTATATAGAGAGACCTAGGGGTTATCAGTCGTCAACTATAAACCATATCAGGGAGATCCTGAAGCTACGCCCGTCTCACTATTCTGGATATATAGGTGGTTTTTAGGTAAATTCCTGGTTAGTGAGCTTGAGCGAGTGCTTCAAGCTCTGCTCATGTACTAGCAACATGAAAGCTCGTGTTGTGATCCATCTTCTGAGGGATGGAACAGGTGTTTGGTGGAGAACTGAGGAGTAGAAGCTCCATGTTGACTTAGAGATAGTTATTTGGGAGATATTTGAGGATTAGTTTAAGAGCAGATACTTATCCCATAGGTTCATTCGGTAGAGGATAGATGAGTTCCATGACCTCCGTCAGGCATCTATGATTGTAGCTAAGTATGAAAGTTGATTTCTAGACCTACTGTAGTATGTCGACTATATGCAGGACGAGCAGGTCCGGATTCACGGGTTCTTCAGGGGCCTGGATTTTTATTTAGGAGGTGATGTGCACATTCACTTCCCATAGACCTTAGAAGAGGTCGTGGAGAAGGCCTATATTGCAAAGCGCAGACATGGGGGAAGACTCGCAGCAGGCCAAGGATAGAGTGCGGAGCCACATCTAGCAGATGTAGGATAATAGGTTCGAGGGGGTCAGCTCCTCCTCCTCATAGCAGACATGGTTCTACACAGTCTTCATTCAAGCCACCACAATAACCACCTTAGTAGTATTAGAAGTAGTCTTGTCCACCATTTAAGACCTACTAAGAGATTCAACACTCAAAGGGGATGAAGTTATGGGGCCCTCCTCGTAGGAGGTCCCATTAGGACACATGGGGCACTAAGAGGCTCAAGTCAATAATTAGCTCATCAACAGAGGCCTCAGAATTCCATAGTTAGAATCATTAAGATCCCATTGCACATTGACCTCTAGAGTACGGGATGGAGCTGTATCTCACTTAAAGAAGTACCAAGATAGATGTTATGGTTATGGAGTTATTGGAAATCATTGGAGAGAGTACCCATATAGGACCCTAGTAAAAAGGGTAAGGCACAAATTTGAGAGCATATGGTTTGTAACATGGGACGTAGCCATTGAGATATATGTAGTAGTTAAGAACTGCTAGGGTGAGCTCCATAGTACCATGATAGAGACTACATGTAGAATTTGTGGTATTCCTGACTCTCTATTGTTTGATTTTGGTTCATCTGATTCATTTATTACACCATCTTTACTAGAGCGTTACACACTGGTCACAGTTAGGTAAGGGTCTTAGTTTGGACATTGAGATGGCTTCTGGAGCTTAAATATCATGTAGTTTCCTTAGTTAAGGAGTGTGTAGTGGATTATGCGACCCTTCACCACTACCTCGGATCTTCGTATCCTTCCATTGGGTTCATATGGAGTCATCTTGGGAAATCGGACTTGTTATCTACACACAGAGCCAGACTGGACTATTGCCATAAGACTAGTATCATGTACAGATGATCTAAGGAGCTGAGTCAGTGATAGCAAAAATTAAGGAGGTCTGTTTCTATCACCACACCATTTTTGTTATGTAGCTTCAGTGGTGTTATGTAATGAGGTTGCCAGATGTATGTAGTTACGGTTAGTGACAGATATGAGGATAAGTCTAGCGGACTGTCTCTTGATGACCATCACATCTTGAGATATTTTTTTGATTTCTTTCAAGGGGAGCTACTTGGGGTTACCTCCCCCACGTGAGATAGAATTTCACATAGATCTGGTTCCGAGCGTAGATCCTATCTCATGATCACTTTATTTGATGACTACCCCCTGAGCTCTGTAGAGCTCAAGTTACAACTTGAGGGCCTTCTAGAGAAAGGCATAATCCATGTCCTAGTGTAACCCCTTCGGGTGAACTAGTGATTTTGTGAAAAGAATGATGGATCTCTACATTTATGTATTCATTATCCGCAAGATGAACAAAGTAACGATCAATAATCGTTACCCACCCTTCCAATGCATATTGATGATTCATTTGATTAGATGAAGGTAGCCACAATATTTTAGCAAGATATATCTTAAGTCAGAGTTATCATCAAGTGGAGGATCACGGAGAGTATATATCCACAAGACAGTGTTCCATATCGAGATATGGCCACTACGAGTTCACCCAGCAGGTGCCCTTTGGTCTAATGAATACACCGGTAGTGTTCATGAGCTTAATGAATGGGGTGTTCAAGAAATTTATGGATTTCTTCATGCTAATTTTCCTTGATGACATTATGGATATACTCACAGTACGAATGTGAGGAACATAAGGGGCATCATCACCAGGTTCTTCAGTGTCTTCGTGAGCAACAACTTTATGGGAACCTGGATAAGTATGCACGTTCTTTTAGACAAAGGTACAATATTTAGGCCACATTATTTCTGGGGAAGTTATCACTGTTGATCATTCCAATATTTTAGCTATTATGGATTTGGGTTGGCAACCCACTAGTGTGACCTATGCACGTAGTTTTATGGGTTCGGCAGGATACTACAAGAGATTTGTAAAATAATTTTCTCAGGTGTATGCATACCCCATCACTTCCCTTTAGGGGAAAGGGAAGAAGTTTGTATGGTCAGATATATGTGAGGAGACCTTCAAGGCACTAAAGTAATGTCTCACAGATAGTGCTCTATTCTTACAGTAATAGACCCTCAAGGTGAGTTTCTTCATTTGCACAGATACTTCTTTAGCAGGACTTGGAGGTGTGTTAATGTAGGAGGGTAAAGTAGATTCCTTTGAGTCTCACAAAACTCAAGGATTATGAGATCAGTTATCTTGAATCATGACCATTGATCTTGCAATCAGTCGTGCACACCTTGGTGGGGTGGAGACACTTCCTTCAATGGCTACGGATATTTACATCTCAAGACTAATCACTTGATTCTTTTCCACCTCTTCACGTAACCCAATCTTGATGCTCGTCAGTGGTGTTGGATAGAGTTTCTTTGTGAGTACGACATGGAGATAGATCATAAGAAGGGGAATGAGGAATGTTGCTATAGATTTTTTAAGTAGATAGGAGACATGTGGCTTGTGGCTACTTCAGTGGGTACTATATTTACAGATTAGGATTTTGCTGCAACTTCCTCACGAAAACTTCTACCTTATAGATAGAGAAGAGATTAAGTCATAGAGACCCCTTAAGGGAATATTTAATGGATTTTGATTAGAGATAGATGGCCTTATCAAACACAGGGGTCATATATATGTTCCTAGAGATGGAGGCTTGAGATAGGAAATTTTGATAGAGGCTCGTCATGCACCTTACTTCAGCCCATCATCAGGGTGAAGAAGATACACAGCCACCTTTAGATAGTTGTACCATTGGAGGGGACTTTAGAGAGATGTGGATCAGTTCATGTTTCATGCTTGTTCAGAGTACCAGAAGGTGAATGTTCAAACATTAGCATCTAGATGGCCTTCTCTTCCCTCACTGCTATACCAGAGTGGAAATGGGACACCATTTCCATGGACTTCATAGTTGTGGTATTGACATCGAGTTACCACCATGACGCCATAATGGTCATAGTAGATAAATTGACGAAAGTGGCTCATTTTTCTCTGGTGAAGACCACCTACACAGCTAGTGTAGTGACACGAGTATATCTTGATGAGATTTTCAGATTACACGCATGGGATTCCATCCGAAGATCATTTGGGACCCGTGATCCCTTGTACACTTCTCAACTTCTAGACTATGATGCAATATGCTCTCAAGATGAAGATTAATTTCAGCAAAACCTATCACCTCTGAGACAAGATGCATAGACTAAGTAGGGGAATAAGATCTTGGTGGATATGCTTAGGATGTACAGTCATGGACCATTAGCCAAGGTGGGAGGATTAGTTTGTCTATGGTGGATTTTGCCTAGAATAATAGTTTTCAGAGTTTGATAGGCATGAATCCTTTTTCAAGCATTGTATGGTAGAGAGTGCAAGACACCTCTTAGTTGGGACAGGTTAGAAGGACAGGGTTTTCTCTTGGGCAATCATGTATTAAAGGATATGGAGCAATCAGGTTTTTATGATCAAGTAGAGATTGTAGGAGGCGCCATGACTAGGAGATAAGAAGTATGCATATCAAGCATAGGAAAAATTGTAGTTTTGAGGTGGGCATGAATGCGTTTTTCTTCATGTTAGGACCTTATAAGAGCCCTATCCGTTACGGAAAACGATCTAAAGCTTGCTCATAGATTTATCGGTCCCTTTGAGATATTGAAGTGTATCTTTCCTTTAGTCTATCATCTAGCATTTGACTACCATAGCTTGTCTCACATCCACGATGTGTTTCATGTTTTTATATTTAGGAGATACATTGTTGATCCTTCTCATGTATTAGATTGGACCTAATTACAGGTGTAAGATCAGGGACAGGATCAGGGATAGGTGACGATGGATCCTGTCCATATTTTAGAGCACAGGACCTTGGGCCTTCAAGGCAGAGAGATTGACCATGTTCGAGTCAAGTGGGATAGGTACGATGAGACTTTTGCTACATGGGAGGATGCTACATTACTACGGTTCCAGTTTCCACACCTATTTCAGTGACTTCTAGGAGGAAGTCAAGTCTAAGGGGAGGGGGATGTAGTGCCCACTTCCCTTTGACACTTATTACATTTTGATTTTGATAGATTTTAGTTATATACATGGATATTATTTTATCATTTTGGCTTAACATAATGATTAGACAATAGAGATACTTTGATTATTGATGGATTTTTATTCATAGTATGATCGTGTGGATTTATTAGAGAGACATTTTATATTGATGATGATGTGTTGTTGATATATTTATAACTATTTCTGGCATTCGATATTTTTGTCATATTGACTAGGATTTAGCAGTGAACTAATCTTGTGATCTTATTAGTATTGATGAAATATAAAATTGAGATGTTGTTGGAATTTTAAAATAGTAACATTATTTGCGTAGATGATGATTTAATTTATGTATGGATGATTGTTGATTATATGCGTATATTTTACCTTAGATTTTTTGATGCGACCACTAGGCTGAAAGAGGTATTGTGTGTTTTAGAGGTGATTATATCACAACTATCAAAGGGGGATTGGAGACCAACCACATTGGAATGCTAAATGGATTCAACAATGGTCACCATAGCAAATTTTTTTATATTGTGTGTGTTTTATTTGTTGTTAGGGGGTCCACATGGGGTTAGGTTTTCCCCCATTAATTTAAAGTAACTTAGCAACATAAATGTGACAACTGTTAATTTGAAACTTTTTGCAGACATGCTTTTCAAAAAATAAATTATTCCATAATTTTTCTAGCTTTCCCTAGGTTATTCTTAGGTTTTGTGCTGGAAAATTTAGTAGGCTTTACATCACCGCTCACCAACAAAACTCTTCTCTCCCACATGTGTAAGTCAAGAAAATGATTTCACATTCCTATTCCCATGAATACAAACAAACAATTAACTTACCCTTGCTGTCTACATACTACTACATTTTGTGCCAATATTACCTTATGCAAACTTCTATGTATCCCCTCCATCTTTTCAAATGCATTCATGGATTTTTTTTTCTCTATACATGGAGGCATTAGTTACTGTTAGCTCAATTTTTCCCCCTAGAAAAAAATTGGATCACCCACGACCCTGTGCAGGAAGAAATTCAAGAAACGGTTCCGTCAAATGAACCCATGCTTCAAATCACACAAACATATTACATGCGGGATCTAAAATGGAATAACAGGGTCGGGGAATAGAAGACATTACCAAATAAATAAGAGGCTCAAAGGAAAAGGAATGACAAAGATTCAAAGTCTTCGGGCTTCACAAATGGTTCAGAACGGACCCAAAAAATGACTTAGTATGGAGGAGACAGAGGAAGTTGCCAAGTGTCTTAATGACGCACATTCAAAAGTGGGATCCAGGTCAGAGACTCAAACTTGCGCCAACCCTCCATGTAGCAAATGGTCAACAAAGGTCAAAAGGAGAGCAGGCCCAAAATGACTAAGTATAGAGTGCAGGCGGAAGGCGCCACATGTCTTAGTGACGCTCCTTCAAAGGTAAAATCCTGAATAGGTTTTCAAATGAGCGCGAGCCTTCCATGTGTCTTAGATTCCAAAAGGGACAGAGTCGGGGGTTGAATAGTCAAAGCATTGAGACAGGCTAGTGGAGGGTGCCAAGTGTCAGCACGACGCTAATTCGATAGCATAATTAAGGGAAGGTTTCCAAACAAGCGCTACGACGCCACATGTCTCCGATTAAATATGTAACCCCGCCGAGCAAAAGACTTAGCCAAAAACATGAAGGAACTGAGCAAGTTGCGGAAGAAGACATGTGTCAACTCGATTAGCCAAAAACATGAAGGAGCTAAGCAAGTTGCTGAAGAAGCCATGTGTCAGCCCAACGCAACTCCAAAAGCAAAATACAAAGGCTACCCTCAAACATGCTCCAGCCCTCCACGTGTCTGGTTTTAAAAGGGGGCCAGTTTTGGTAGTTGGTTCCCACTATTTTGTACAGACCTGATTCAAATTTCAAATGGGCATATCTTTTGACTCAGTGCTCAAAATCCAACAAATCTGGCATATCTTTTGACTCAGTGCTCAAAATTGGGACAGATCTGGCACCGTTGGGAAGATCTCGGCCTCGTCTATGCCATGAAGATCTAAAACTTTAAGTTTGGATAGGTTTGGTAAAAATAAATGAGGAAACGTCTTCAGGCCATTAATACAAGATCTATTTGCCCTAACAACCAAATCGGATTCAATTTGATCTGTCGTTTCCTCCTCCTTCAAGGCGCCGAACAAGTAATTGATGCAAACATGATAGATTTGGGGCAGATTTGAGAAAGACATTGATTTATAGTGGTTGAGCTTTCAAAGCAGGATTCAATGCGCATCTCTAGATGGTTGAAGCATGATTCAAATTTTTCCCTCCTCTCTCTCTTATTCTTCTTATATATTGTAACAAAGGGGCATATTCAAAAGGTTGGTTGTTGTTTTTGCGCTGCCCCCCCCCTCTCTCTTTTTTCCTTAGGGTAGAACATAGAGTCTAAGCCTCCTCTCATGGCTCTGTAATGGCGTTTTCTTGCCTCTTGCCCACTGATGATGTATTGTGTAACATTTTGGAGCAAGAGAATCTGTTTCGTGATGCATCTGTCCATCCTTGGCTTACTTTGTTGTCTCTTCTTACCTATCATCCATGCAGGGTATTCCGTGCATACTCTGATGTTCGTTGCAGGTCCTAGGAGCCGTGCTTAATGGGTTTCGAAGTGGTGTTTATGTGAAATCTATCTTTGGTCTATGGTGCATCTTTTCCACCCTCTCATTTGCTCACCTCTCTCCACTTCAGGCAGTCGGATCTGTGATTCAACCACTTCCTTTTGGTGTATCACCGCTTAGTGTAGGCTCTCTCTCTCTCTCTCTCTCTCTCTCTCTCTCTCTCTCTCTCTCTCTCTCTCTCTCTCTCTCTCCCCCCCCCCCTTGGAATGGTTAGATTAGAATAGAATATGTTATGCCTGCACTGGAGTAGCTTGTGGCAGGTATATTAGGAAGCAAGAACCGACTTTCTTTGGAGGTCCATCTCAATTTTTGCAAGTCCCATAGCTTGAGATATGGTCCCATGTTGTGCAATCACACCGAATGCCCCACTTCACTCCCGGGCCATTCGGGGGTGCTGTGATTCTACACTAACATCTACTTTGGCCAAATTCATCCTCTAGTGACTATAATTGACTTTGGATTCTGGAAGTATGTTCCTCCACATCTATAGCTTAACTTTATGTGGTTGAATTTCCAAAATCATCCTTGTCTATCTGATTAAGGATTTTTCTTCATCTCATTTTCTTAGGACCTAAGAAGGGGTTATCCCAATTTAGGTTTTATGGCCCCTACTATTCTAATGTATCAATACTATGAAGAGGGATCAAACATCATAGTTCCCCACCCGGTGAATGTGTGTATTTATATCACAATGTGTTATGGTGATGAATACCCTATTAGGATCTGTAGCACTTGAAAATGATTTTGGCTTGTTATACAATTTTACAAATGACCTAGGGAAGCTTTCAATGACGTGGACAAACTTAGAGTTAGTTGAATATTCTTGACAGTTTGATTTAAAAATTGGGTTCTTTGTTGTAATATCCTAGGTAGCCCAAAGACGTGAGGAGTGTGGCCATTTGAATGGGTTAGGTGAATGTGCTTACCTATGTGACCATTGCAATAAGATTTCTTTCTCAAATGCCAGATGACCAAGGGTAACTTGATGTGACATGAAACTTAGATGTCTATTAATGAATATTCTATGATGAAGTCATTAGATTTTAATAAAGTTAGCTAGGTGATTTTTTCTGCTTGGAAAAATTCCTCCACGCATAGTAGCACAAATTCAATATGAGGAGTGTGGCCGATTTGAATAGGTTAGGTGAATGTGCTTATAAGATGTGTTTTCTTATTGCAATAAGAATGTGGTTTCTCAACTAGTCAGATGACCATGGGTAACAAGTGTGGATCTGAAAGTATGTCTATTAATTAGTGTTTATTATGCAATGCATGTGTACGAAATTTTAATAAAGTTAATTAGGTGACAACGAGTCTACATGGAAAAATTCATCGACGCTTAATGCCAAGGATTCAATATGTCCACTCGAGATGATCGATAGGTGTCCAAAGATGTAGGTATTTATCTTATTCTGAGAATGTGGTTTTAACTAGTCAATGATGGGTAACAAGTGATGATCGTATTGATCAGTAGTGTTTATTGAGCAATGCATGTGTTCTTTGAAAATGTTTTATATCTATATTACACAACGAGTTCATGGGTGTGAGCTTTATGATGCCACATGTTTATTTAATTTCCAAATGTCGATAGGTCACACAAATTTTAGGTAGCGGGGCATTATGTGAAAATTTTAGTTATTGTAACACAGGGTATGTATTAGATGTAAAATTACATTGATTCCATGTGTACATTTTCTTTGCATGTCTCATTATTAGCCTATATTGGGGTTTCTATTAGTGTGAAGTCATAGATTTATGATAGTCCACATATTTCCCCTAGTTTGTGGTGTATACCTTTAGAGCCATACCATTTATGCGTTTTGGGCATTGTGTGAATAACCATATAGTTATCGTACGAGTCTTGCCCCTATGAATTAGTTACTATTATGGTTTTGGGGGCCTTTGTCTACATGGCTCATTTTAATCTTGTTTATCTCAATTATTGGCTAATACTAGGATCCTTTATTAGTGGTTGTTTTCATATTTTTTGGTAGTCCCCGTTATTTCCCCTATCAATGGGGTTATAATTTTCCTTTAAGAAGTCCATAAATACATAGGTATATTATTACATTTAGGAAATCGTTACAAAAGAAAAAGATATTTATATCTTATTTCAAATTTAAACCCGTTAGAACATGTACATATTATGAAACATGGGGGCCTTTATTTATCACGCATGACTCATTTCTAGCATGAAAGTTCATATCTCGACTAAGACATTGCATTGCACTAAAATGCCTTGCTAAAGCATCACATTGGTACTTGTTGTTCATCAATTTTGTGTAGTCTATACATTGTCAATGGGGATTGATAATTATAAATTTAAAAAGTCTCATAATTACATAGCTATATTCATTATGTTTAGGAAATCATTATAATATTTTCACAAGATCAGAGACATTAATCTTCCTGTATTATTATTTATTTTTATTTACATACACATGACACATAATTTGAAACATTTCCATTTATTTATCACTACATTTATTCTCTAGCATGAAAACATCATATAAATTAGTACAGTCTGCATTGAATGAAATGCTTTGCATATTTATCATCACATTTGTACTTGGTGTGTTGTTTTCAAATCACATTATACATTGTTGAGGGGATTGATGTAGTATCAATTCAATTTTTGTACAATTTCATAAATTTTCAACATGTTTTGAAATGATTATTATGATTTTCACACTATCAAGTACATGTTGACCTCTAGCCTACATTATCAGTTATTTTAAACATCTGCATACACATGACCATTCCCAAAATCTTCACATTCCACACTTGGTCACCTCTATTCTCTACACCACATTTCTCAATAGTAAGTCTAAATATGCATACCACATCAATTTATCCCTAGGATTAATATAAATGCACAAATCACATTAAAGGTGGGGTATTCTGTAGTACTATAATCGATTGTACAAGACATAGGATATTAACATCTAAATATTGATTCCTTATTAGTATATGTTGACCTCTAGCGGTGTCTACATTTGTTCAAGGTTAGTTTGGGCCCATCAAATCTTATATCATCTACTTCAATGGCAATTTTCAAAGTTAGGACTTCACTTCACATTAGGTCACCTCTAGGTTTGACTCATTTCTCATTCTCTTGATACCAGCATTAAAAGTTTGCATCTAATTTACTTTATAAATGCACTACCTCGTGAAGGCATCTCTCCATTTCGTCATAGGATATGTTCTAGGACATTTAGCCTATTGGAATACGTTCTGAGACGGTGTACTAAGTTGAGCTATACAGGTCCTAGTTTGGGCCCAACACAAAATTATATCATCAGTACTTCAATGACAATTTTAAATCACCTAGGACCTTCTAAATTGCAGGTTAACATGAGGTCTTGATTTTGATATTGACAAGCATTATCATTTAATTTTGAATCTAATTGAACATGTATAGGGACACTGACTGTATTGTTTGTTACATTGCCATAGAGGACAGGGAGGATTATACGTGAGAGCCGTAAACATTTTGAGCTATACACATCCTGTAAAAATACAAGTGTAATCCTAAGTATTAAGTGACAAATATAAATTTGGGTTCCAAGTCTAAATTGCATGTTTCCACATGTGTCTTGTTCTCAAGAATGTTTTCTATATCATTTAAATTGCATTGAGTTGAGACAATGCTAGGAGCTACACTGATACATGCACATTTCACTCGCATAGAGAGAATTACATAAGCCCTGAATTATTTTGATATATATTGTAATTATATCCATTTAATGGGAAGTGAGAGGTCAATTTGGGTGTACATCTAATAAGCATGGAACTCTTTTCATGTTCTCTCGCACATGATATATATAATTTCAAGTGATGAAAAGTACAAATTTGGAGCTTCATTCAGTCATCAAAAAAAATTCTGAATGAGGTTTTCATATATCATCAGATAGGTGAATGTGTGATGCATCTAGCTTAGAACTCAAATGATAACGCACATGACGGATATTTAGCAGTACACAAGTATAGATTTAGAAGTGTCAAAGCTTCTCTAAGTACATATGTCATCATGATCTAAATTTCTTGGATCCCCTCTGCCAAATCTTTTGTTTTGATGTGATCGGCTTAGAAGTATTTATATGCTTTTTAGAGTGCATGTTTCTAATCTTGTAATGATCCTGATCTTTGTTTTCCAAGTCTTTTGTTTTATGTGATCGCTTTTATATTTGATTTATATGCTTTTTATACCCTTTTTTCAAATTCTAATTAAGTAAAATTCCTTTAATTAGTGTGCTTTTATATTTGATTTACTTTTTATTTCTATAATCTAATTACACACTCTATTTTAACAGAGTTATATATTATGACCTAATTAAGCTAAAAAAACTATCTTACAACATAACGTACATAGTAAATTTATTTTGAGATATGTGCTTCATGGGTTCATCCCACATCTCAAAAGGGGGCATTTATTCCACCTTATTGATCTCCAAACTCAAGGACCCTTGAGACATTATGTATTAAATTATTCTATGTAGGAGAAATCACATATGGTTTTTCCAATCGATGTATGCAACACATGCCCACCAAGGTATATATTAATTCCTTATATTACATCAAATTTAGTAAACCTTAAAAATTTTATCACTAAAATTTGTACTTAGAAATGCATGAAGGATTGAACACATGTTTTTCAATATTTTTTCCTTCTAGATTTAGTATATTATTAGTGTGGAAATTTATTCACATGTTTTTTCATGTTGGTTTCTGGTTTCATAAGAATATCTTCTTAAATCTATAGATTGGGGACTCACACATGGGCCACTACTAAACACAAACCAAATCATGTGTATATTTCCAATTTATCATATTTATATATTTTAGCATATTATTGATTGATGGGGATTGATCCACATGTACATATTGTTTGCATGTTTCGAAGGTGCTTTGTATTTTCTACATATGTGTGACATTATGTATCAATATATGCTTATTTAGTTTGCTATGTACAAACAGAGATACTAAAGTGGGGAATTCTAGTACTAGCCTTAAAATTACATTATGCTAGAGTACTTTTGTTTTATTTCATTATTTCCATAGACTAGCAATTGTACGTGAAATGTACGATGTAAATGACCGAAGGAGATCTTTTAAAGGAGTCAAATTGGAGGGAGAGAAACAAACTTGAGAGGAAGAGGGGTGAAGAAGAAGGGGTTAGAGGGAAGGAAAAGTGTGAGGGTGGCAAAAATGGAAAGGGGAAATAATGTGAAACTCAATTGTCTAACAACCCAATGAAATTTATGTTATTAGTTCAGGGTAAGTGCACGAAGTTGGGGAGCCAAAAAGTGGACGAAAACCCCAAAACAAACGAAATGCGTACAAGCTTTTCCTAAAATGTACTCGTGTTTTAATTTTTTTGGTTTGGTAATTACCGAACCTATAACGCATACGCGTTTTGAAGAAGACAAAACGCGTACGCATTTTGGAGAAGGTAAAACGTGTACGCGTTTTAGATAAGTCAAAACGTGTACACGTTTTGTTTAGTATGGACTATGTATGTGTATTTGGGTGTCTTATACTTACAAAAATAAATGTTTAAGTGGTCTCGTAGCTCTAACAGTTATAATCTAGAAGATAGATTTTTAAAAATCTAATCTGGTCAGTACTTACTCATTTTCAGGATTTCAGCAAAGGACCTAAAACTTTCAGGGCATATATATTGTAGTCGGTCTTTGTTTTGGGAAAGCATATTATCATTTTTAAAGGTTTTTTGACCTTCTAAATTGGATTTTGGCCTTACCAGTGCTTGAATTGGTACCTATTTTAAAATTTGGTCCATAATTCACTTTAGTGACCATGAATAAACTCTTCGGTGCTTGTCTACTTCTTACCAAAAATATATCCTCACTTTGTAGATAGAGGATTGTTCCCTGAATGGGATTCTTGTCCTATGGCCAAAATGAGGTGATTGTAATGTGCCTCCTCCTTAAGGTGTGATAACACTACTAGGTGTTAAATGAGTTGTTATGAATAATACCAAGTGAATTACATCAAGTGAACTCAGATGATTTCTCATTCATATAAACATGGTGAACGATATAAAGATAAGCCCCTCAGGTTTCCTAGCTCTAAAAGCATCCTTTCATGGAATCAAATTCATGATTTTCATACATTTTTTTGCTCATGTCTCTTATGGAGACACATGATACCTTAATACTTCACACATGATGATCCTTGATAGCTTGGTGACATGAATAGTTCAGTTTAGCTTATTTTGAAGGGTATTCAATTAACTAAATAATGGCCAAAAATGCCTTTTTAGGCCTTTAGAGAAAGTAGTATCTCATCAAAACTAAATGATTCGATCGATCACCTTAGAAACTATTCCCTACACATTAAAACATATTGAATAATCTTATTAGGAATTTCCTTTGGGTGAGTGTTTATGATTTAGGGTTTACAGTTTAGGGCTTAGGGTTTAGGTTTTAGGGCTCAGGCTTTAGGACTCAAGGTTTAGAGTTTAGGGTTTAAGGTTTAGTGTTTAAGGATCATAGTTAAGATTTTAGGATTTAGGATTTAGGGCTCAAGGCTTAGGGTTTACAGTTTAGGGGTTATGGTTAAGGGTTAAGGGTTTACAATTTAGGGTTTAGGGCTCAAGGTTCAAGGTTTAGGGTTTATAGATCAAGGTTGACTGTTCAGGGTTTGTAGCTCAAGGTTCAGGGTTTAGAGTTTAGGGATCAAGGTTGAGGGTTTAGGGATTAGGGTTAAGAGTTGAGGGTTTAGGGTTTATGGATTAGGGCTTATGGCCTAGGGTTCATGGCTTAGGGTTAAGGGTTTAGGGCTCAAGGTTTAGGGTTTAGGTTTTAGGTTTTAGGTTTTTGGGTCGAGGGTTTATGGTTTAGGATTTAGGGCTTAGAGTTTAGGGTTTAGGGCTTAGGGTTTAGTGTATGTTTAGGGCTCAGGGTTAAAGGTTTATGGTATAGGGTATACGATTTACGGTTTAGGGTTTAGGAGTTAGGGTTTAAGGTTTAAAGGTCAAGGTTCAGGGTTTAGGGAAAAGGGTTCATGGTTTAGGGTTTGAGGTTTAGGGGGTAGTGGGAAGGGTTTAGGGGTTAGGGTTTAAGGATCATGGATTAGGCTCACCCATTCACTCACTGTAATGTTATATGTCTTACCCATTCTTATACGTATTGAAAAAGAGTATTAAACTAAAAAGGGTTCATCTACTTCGTAGGTAGAACATTTATAGGAGTCATCACAATTTGATGCCTTTCATCTACTGATATTTAATAGGAGGGAAATTATAGATATCCAAAAATAATATGGAATAAATGAATGTTACCCAATATATCTATCTTCTTTTTCCCATTGTGTGCAAACACATTTTCTCACTCTAATGTTTTGTGTCTTACCCATTCTTATTAGTATTGACAGAAAGTATTCAACGGAAAAGGGTTTATTGACTTCGTAGGAACAAGATTCAAAGAGATTCATCAAAATTTGATGTCTTTCATTTGTAGATATTTTGAAGGAGGGAAATGCCCACCTCTCATAAATAAGGTAGTTGTTAAATTAGACGTAATGATGGTTCTAGGCACAAGACTAGGAAATATGGTCCTAAGATATTCAAAAAATGAACTCACTCATCAAACCTACTGAAAATATATGACGTTTAGGGGTTAGAGCTTAGGGTTTTAGGTTTAGTGTTTAGAGTTTATGGTTTAGGGCTCAGAGATCAAGGATCATGGTTCAATATTCAGGGTTTAGGGTTTAGGGTTTAAGATTTAGTTTTTAGGGTTTAAGGTTTATTATTTTTGTTTTAGGTTTTAGGGTTTATAATTTAGGGTTGAGGTCTCAGGGTTAAGGGTATAAGTCCTAAAGATCATGGTTTAGGTTTTAGGGTTTATTTTTTAGGGCTTAGGGTTTAGGGTTTATGGTTTAGGATTTAGGGCTTAGTGTTTAGGGCTTAGGATTTATTGCTTAGGGTTTAGAGTTTAGGGTTTTGGGGTCAGGGTTTAGGATTTATGATTTAGTTTTTAGGGTTTACGATTTAGGGACCTTTAGGGTTTAACATTTAGGGCTTAAGGTTTACGGTTTATGGTTTAGGGCTTAGGGTTTATGGTTATAGTGCATTTTTTAGGGTTTATGGCTCAGGTTTCGAGGTTCAGAGTTACGGGTTTAAGGTTTAGGGGTTAGTTACAGATTTAAAGTTTAGGGGTTAGAGCTCAGGGATTTATATTTAGGGTTTAGGACTTAGGGCTTAGGGTTTAGGGTTTAGGGTTTAGGGCTCAAGGATTAGGGTGTAGGGTTCAAGGCTTAAGGTTTGGGATTTATGGTTTAGGGATTAAGGTTTAGTGTTTAAGGTTCATGGTTTATGGCTTAAGGTTCGGGCTTCAAATTTAATGGGTTAAGGTTTAGGGGTTAGATCTCGGGGCTCTGGATTTAGTGTTTAGGGTTTAAGGCTTAGGGCTCAGGGTTTATGGTCTAGGGTCTGGGGTTTAGGGTTTAGGGTTTAAGATTTAGTGTTTAGGCTTTAGGATTTATTATTTTGGTTTTAGGGTTTAGGGTTTAGGGTTTAGTGTTTAGGATTTAGGGTTTAGGGATCAGACTTTAGGGTTTAGGATTCAATGTTTAGGGTTTATGGGTTAGGGTTTAGGGTTTAGGATTTATTTTTCGTTATTTAGGGTTTAGGGTTTAACATTTAAGGCTCATGGTTCAGAGTTTAGGGTTTAGGGTTTAGGGCTTAAGGCTCAAGGTTTAGGGTTAAGGGCTCATGGGTAAGGGCTGAATATTTAAGGATTAGGGTTTAGGGATAAGGATTTAGGGTTTAAGGTTTAGGTTTAGATCCTCAGGTTTAGGGTTTCGATTGTAGAATTTAAATTGTAAAATATTTAGGTTGAATGCTGAAAGCCTAAAAACTACCTATGTACTAACAAGATTATACTATAAAAAACTATTTCCTAAACCATGACTAATGGAACTGTGAGACTAGTTCCATAACGTGCAGAGTGACCCTAATTTATTATATTTACATAAATAAATTTAAAGTATAATATTTCCATTTATATATTATTTATAATAGTTGTTAACTATACATAACATGTATTCATTATAGTGTGTACACATTATAGTGCGTACACGTTATAATGTGTGTATGTTTTGCATTTTATTTTTTTCCAACCTATCCCTTATGTAGTGCCCACTTCCCTTTGAAACTTTTACTATTGATTTCGATATTGTCGAATATACTTATGGATATTATCGTAGTTTTTTGACTTAGCATGATGTTACGTGTTAGAAATATTGGGTTGTTTTTTATTTTGATTCATATCTGATGCGTGTGGATTATTAGAGACATTTTATATTGATGTTGATATGTTGTTGACATGGTTATACATATTTATGATATGCGAGATCCTATTGATATTGATGATTTGTGGAATCGAGATGTTGTTAGAAATTGTAAATGATATCATTACTTTCCTAGATGGTGTTTTGATTCATATATAGATGATTTTGGATTTATATTGTATATTTTATGCTAGATGTTTTTTATGCGGCCATAAGGCCAAAGGAGGTGTTATGTGTTTTGTAGGTAAACATGTCACAACAAACAACGAGAGGATTGGAGACCAACCACATTGGAATATTAGGTGAACTCAAATAGGGTCACCATGGCAACATGTATTTTTTTATGTGTGTGTGTTTGAATTCTTGTTAGGGGGTCCCATGGAGGGATCACCTCTATGACCAAGGGGTTATATGTGTTTTTTCTTTCAGTTAGATTCCTTTAAAAAAAAAATTGTATGTGATTTTCAAGTGAAGTATTCTCTTTTATTAATTACTTGATTTATGTCTAGATTAGTAAATTAATATTTTTACTAAATTAATTTTCAATGGGTCAAAAGGAATTCATTTATCAGATTAGATGGATCTTAGATTATGTGTTGTAAGTTGAGTTCTTGTGATCTCGAGTGTTTTACACTCTACCCCTTCTTGGAAATTCTAATTTGGCCTTAAGGGCCAATTTTGGAGGCTTGTGGGACAATTCAAACTCGTCCCACACCTCTTGAATTGCTATACCAACCCTACCTATGGGTTGGGGGGTCAAAACTAGACCCCATTATGTGTTTTTGAAAGACAAAAAGGTAAAATATTATTGTAATTTCTTTCTTGTAATTAAATTTTTTCCTTAGGGGGTGTGGGCTTGGATTGTGTGTGTAAGTAAATTTTCATTCCTCTCACTCACCAATTTATGGTGCATTGGGGTTGAGGTTTGACTTGTGAGATGGAGTTTTGTATGAGTGATCTGACATCCTACATGGAGCCACCTAACCCTCCTCTCTCCATTTTTTATTTATTCAAGTTCTTTTGCTTGTTTGAGGGTTACTTCATTATTTTGTGCTCTTGTATTTTTGGGAGTTAGCGGATTTTGGAGTGCTTGAGGATTTGTTGGAGCCTGTTGGTGATTGTTGGGCTTGAAGAAGCTTGGTGTTGGACTCTTGGATCAATATCTACCATGGAAAGGTAATATCTCTACTCTTTCTTAATGTTTTTCTTTTATATTGTGTATATGTGCATGTTTTGAGTGTTTTTTATGCTTGTTGGGTGCTTGGGTAGATTGCTTAAGTGTGGTGTAGGAGGGGACTATGGGGAAATTACATGTATGGAGGAATAAGAGTTTACTTCATGTTTGGAGGGAGTTTGGGTTGGGTGCCCCACCTTGGAAAAGAAAATGTTTGCATTTCTTACTTGGTTATTTTGTTAAGGGAGCCATAAGATATTGTAGGGAGGCGTAAGTGAATGTGGGAAGAATAAGAGGTTCTTGAGGAAGGAATAAGAGTGTGTAAGGGTTTTTAGATGTGTATTAGAGGGTTATAAGGTGGGTACCCATTTCCCATTGGGAGGCATAAGTGACCTCCTCAAAGATCTTGCTCCTTTGGATTTTGCATTTTAAAGCCTTGTATATTTTGTTAGTTCTTCTTGTGATTATAGTTTGAGTTGCTTGTGTTTTGGTATGGTTGTAAAATATCTGTATTGTGATGTGGAAGCTTGTTTTGTTTACATGAGTTGGATCCATTTTTCATTTTAATGTGGTTGGGGCTCGGGGGCCAATGAGGAGGATGGCTTCTTCTCCTCATTGGAATTCTTGGTTGGGTGGAGAGTGATGCCTCTCCCCTCCTTTTTTTTTGTGATCAAATGAAGCATGGTGGAGCTCTCTTGTTGGTGTTATGAACCATGGAGCATTGTTGGTGTCCTTAAGAAATCATTACTTATGATTAAATGTTTTTGCTATTCCCACTCAAGGTGGAAGATTTGTAATATTGTGTTTTTCTTTAAACGAAATGTTGTATTGTAAGTTGTAATATTATTTGAAGAAGTTCATTAAAGAGTTGCAAAATTCACCTCCTCTTTAAGTTATAGTATGGAAAGAAAAGAATCAAGATGGAAAGCTTGTGTAAAATATTATTTTTTAGTTTGTAATGTGAGAAAATAATTTCTTTGTTTTAAAGGAAATGAGCTATGCTGAATGGGAAAATAAAGTTTACTTTCATTGTGAAATTGTATTATTGTAAATGAGAAAGAAGAAATATAGAAGTTGGGAGATGTTGAAAATATATGCATAGTGAACTTGAATGTATAAAAAAAAATTTATAGACATTTTGAACATATAAGTTGAAGTGAAAATGGAAAGAGGCAACAAATTTGAAGTATATTGTTATATTGAAATGTTGATTTTTGTAGTAAGGAAAAATAACAATATTAGAAGTAGATTTATATCTTTTTTACTGTTGGACTTGTAAGAAAATTTATTGAACAAAATGAAAATGATCTTGTATTTACTGTTGCTATTATTGAAATAGATAATGCTTTAAAATGAGTAGTTTTAACTATATAATTAATAAATGGAACTAAATCTTACAATTGGAAACTTTAAGCATATAAAATTAAGTTCAGAACGAATTTTAAAGAAACCTAGTGAATTTTATTTTTTTTTAAATATCGGACTTAAAGGTTTTGTTTCTAAGGAACATGACAACCACCCTATGCAGAGTGGCGGTCTCGTAATCACTTCTTAGACAAGGTGGTGGTCTCAGAACCACCGCTCTGGTAAGGCAGCGGTTCGTGAATTGTCACCCAGGTAGGGCAGCAGTCCCAGGAATGTTAGCCTGCTCTGGGTGGCGGTTCTGTCACTTTATATGAAAAACATAAATTTCTGCTTGTGTAAATTTTAACTTGGTCAAAACAAAATTATAATCATGAAAAATTTAGAGGAAACCTCCAGCAAACAAATAATGGCTAATCTGATTGTCTATAACACATAAATCTTCAAATGGCCAACTAGTAGTGCTAAAAATTATATTTGTTAATAGAGGTAGGGTTTCCCTAAATGGAGAACTCCAAATACAAAAAAATTTGTTATAAAAACATATTTGAAAAGGAAATCCCTTCAATGCTTTATTGAAAGACATTACAATATTAAACCTACAATCTAAACTAATATAAGCTTGATTTCCTTGTAGAATCCTCCATAGTTCTTCCTTCTTTTCTCCCATGGCTTCCTTCTCTTCAACCTACAAAATAAACAAAGGAAAAGTGACAAAATTAAGAGACATGGGTAAAGAAAGATATTAAATAAAAATTCATAAGGATATTTAGGGTTAGTTTGGAACTCTAAGATCTAGTGGCCACAATTGAATGGATCCAAGGGTTAAGGATAAATCCTACATTTGTTTGGTAGAAATATATTTTATAGATGTTTTAATTAAATTTTAAAGGTATGTGTAGATGGGTGAATGGGGCCATTTAAATACCTTGGTGTGCAAAGTCACTAAACTAGTCCCTAGTATGTTTTAGAAAAGTAATGAAATGGACATTTGAGTTGTTTAGATAATGGAACTAAAGTAACTAAGTATAGGTAAATTCTTAGGGTGTGAATGTTAGTTAAGGAGTAAAAACATTAAACTAAGTAGATTAAATTATGGCACCCTCCTCGTTGAATGTAAATTAATTGACCTTAGAGATAAATTAAGAATATTTAATTATTTAACTTATGCCTAGTCCATCCTTTGTAAAGTAAGGATTATTAATGTAAATAAATTTATTGCACACTAAGAGTTGAGAATCTTGTAACCTTCTAACTAAAAAAAAATGTCGCAACTTTAGGGTTAAGTGTTTAGGGTTTGAACGTGTTCCTAGAACGTTGTTTTTGTGGGCATTACACTTCGTACCAGAGACATGGGTTCAAATCTTGGACCCTTGGACACACCTAAAAAATGCAAGACCTCATAAATGATAGTGTCAATCCTTAAAATCTCATTATATCTCTAACATGTTGATGTGACATTATTAATATTAGCACTCGTCCTAAACAACACAAAAACTTGTACAAAACAAAAATTTATAAAAATTAAACCCTAATCATGTATGATAACGATGTTGATGATAATGATGATAATGTAAGATGATGATGATCATGATAGGGAAGATAAAAATCATAATCATGATCATATGATCATCAAATCAATGATGAAAATCATGATGATGACTATGTTGTTGATGATTAAAATGAAAATGATGAAAATCACAACGATGACAACTATGATGATCGACACAACGAGGAAAATGAGGAAAGATGAACTTCTGCATGGAGTCAGCTACGGTAGAGTCACCACATAGAAAACAATGAAGATAGGACACTCAAGACATAGGGACAGATCTCGGAGCCCTAGATAGATGACAAGGAGGCTACAAAGAGGCCTAAATGACAATAGTATTTACAATGCATGACGACAATGATGATGAGGATGACAATAAAGCTATGACCATCTCACGATTTTGTAGATATGATGATGGTTTTTAGGAAGACGCCTGAAAATGATGAGATTAGGACGTCGTGCTTCAAGAAAATTATGACGATATTGTACAAGGATAACAACAATGATCGTGGTGACAATTAATCTTTTGAGTGATGGAGCATGTGTCTGATGGAGGATCGGGGAATAGAAGCTCCATTATGATATTATAAAAAAATATACCTGGGAGATATTAATGAGGAGTGGTTTAGGAATATAGTAATTTATCTAGGAGATAAATTCAGTAGTGCACTAGAGGAAAACCACGACCTTCATCAGGATTCTATAATTGTAAAATTGAGTATGAGATTTATAATATTGTAAGATAATCATAATATTAGTAATTTAGATCAAATTTAGAATTTATTATAGTTCTAAAATCATCAGGTAATCATCCAGGGCCTATAATATTGTATTATAATTTATGTTATAAATAATTCATTTTATAAATTATAACTCATAGCATAAGTTATGGATAAGGCCTATTATTGCAGAGGATGATACAGGGTATTATGATTATTTATTAGGTTAGGACATAGAGTTCAGAGCCATCTCAATTTACTTATGTAATATATTAAAAGTTGAGGGCCCCTAGCTAAATCCTAATCATTTTAGGTTATCAAGGTATCAATTTAATCTGTCATATAGACCAACAATATACAGTTACCTTATGCATTATTAGACCCAACTAAATTTGTAACCTCCTCATAGATTTGATTTATAGCTTATTTTGTTATTAATTATAGATACTACATAATTTAGGGGTAAATTCATTAGGATTATATATTTCATTAAATAAAAATTTAATATATTATTAGCTAATAAATATATATTATTCTAAAGTCCTATTAGCTTAATTATAATATAATCCATTAGTAAATACCTTTAGTAGTCACCAACTGGAGCTGCACCTCATTGTAGAGGACGCTTATGTAATTATTTTATGGCTGAGGGCCCCTATGATTAGAAATCATTGGATCGTTTTCTGTTTCATTTAATTGTAGTAATAAGGGTAATAATACAAATTATGAGATCTTATTTTCTAGATGACACTTTGGCATAAGTCATCTAAATCTATGTATTATTTTATGAACTTTCCAGGCTGAGCACTGAGATTACTGTGATACAGTATTATAATGTAACATTAGTGGTATTTACAATCTTTTACACATCTATACTTGATATGATCCACTAGTTCCTATTACTCAATTATTTTCAACCAATACACAATCTTTAGTATTTTTTTTTTCAAGATGGTGGCGGTTATGAAATAGTTTTAATTGGGACGTTTTTTTGTCTTCATTTAGCAAATACTATTTTTTATGTACTCCCTGAGTTAAGGAGTGTGTAGTGGATTTGGGTCCCTCTTGCCACTATATACAAATGTTCATATCTCTTCGACATAATAAGTATCGAGTTCTTATTTTGAAACCTTGTTTTTATTTAATAGGAACTGGCTGTCATGGACAAAGAGCATCAGAGTGGATTTTTCACACTATATACTACTTCAGTGTACATATGCCTCTTAGGCAGTAATGAGTTAGTCATAGTAAGAGTATGTAAATCGTGTTTCCAAATGCGCTATCTAAGAAATGCAACATAAGTACTAGCCTACGACAAGGTTTTCACATGTATGAATATTATTGTTAGTTACAAACCTTAACCTATCATATTCTAGTGGAGCATTTCACTTAATGATCAAATTTAAAACAATAAGAAGAGTTAATTTTGATTTCATATTCCTGGATAGCTACCAGTGAATAATAATAATGTATGAAAACCTAAAACTCTACACGTATTAGATTAATTATAATAACATAATTATTAATTTTTTAAAGTGTATTTAATTCATTAAATCCTTTCAAGTTAGGTTCTTCATTTCCAATGAAAATTTATGTCAAATGGAAAATAATTTCTCAAACTAGAATTCCTAGTGTAGCCTTCAAATTATAACGTTCATACTGTCCATCTCTCTGTTTCAAGTAATCAAAAAAAGGCTGGATAATGTGAAAATTAGGAATAAGTGACCACTTCCCTGCCTGGGCATTGTAAATTCACAATACCGCTACCCTGCGCAGGGCGACGACCGTTCGACACCTTTTATCTATGGATTTTGACCCTATTGACTATATTATGGATGCATTATTGTGACTTAAGTGATTCAGTATGATGATTAGCATGCATCCATCAGCCAAATCGGATTATTATCCAGCTCTGATTCATATATGATGCATCCTGATTGTTCGAGACTATTTTTTACATAGATGTTAACATGCTAGTTGGACATTGGTTATATATATGCCTTATGGATGTGGTTAGGACATCCTAGCCTCCATTCCTGGATAGATTCCAGTAGACCGAGAAAATTCAAGTTAAAATTGAAGCCTGATATAGTTGTTGATGAAACTGTGCAGTGATATTGTTGATTGTCTTCATGATCTGTACTAGTGATTCACATATATAAAATCAACTAACTCTTGAAATATATTTCTTATACTTGCATATGCATCCAGATTGCTGATCCATGATGCCACGAGGCTCAAAGGACCATCCTCTTGTTGTTGTTACAGGTTAAAATATCACAATCCTTTAGACTCGAGGGATTTGAGACCAACTCACATTGCATTTCTAGATGAAATCAACGGAGGTCACCATGACGACTGATACTTCTAGATTTGTCAAGTGTTGATTGTGTTAGGGACTCCCATGGTTGGAGATCACCTTTAAATGTGACCAAGGGACTTATGTATTTCTTTGATTTGGTCCCTTTTTTAATGTTTGCATGTGTTTATTTTGTGGTTCAATTGACCCCTTTCATTATTTATTAGAATGGTGTGTTAATATTGTCAGTAATCATGTTGTAAAGTTAGTTAATAAAATATGTCATAAGAAAGATCAAATTAATAGAGTTAGGTGACTCTTCAACATTAAAATGTTGTAAGAAATGTGTGTGGAGATATATATAGCTTTATTTTGGAGTATGAAACAATCCACCTTATTCTGAAATTCTGAATTTGTCCTTGGAAGGCCAATTTTGGAGGCTTGAATGGGACAAGTAAAAAATTTAGATCCCATACCTCTTATATTTGTATAACATACCTTAGCTACATATGGTTAGAGAGTTTAAATTTAGACTTTCTTCATGCATTATATTAGATGCATTGTCTAAAATTGTATGTTTTAGAATTGCACTTTCTTCATGTTTCCAAATATTAAGTCCTTGTGGGGTGTGGGATTGATTTGAGTTTTAATATAGTGAGAAAACACCCAATATATAGGGTCACCCACCTCCCTCCAGAGTATTGGTCAGATCTATTTACACATGGGATAGGATCAAGCGGTTGTTTTTGCATGACCATCAACGGCCCACAATTGCGTGACCATCAACGGCCCACAATAGTGAATGGACTTACATTTGTGATTCCCTTGTCCCTCAAAACCCTATCGGGCAAGAGGTAATAACTGACATATGACACAAGTTTGTGCTTAACATTCGTGACATGGGGCACCTAGTCATCAGATCTATGCGGTAGTATGACAACTGCTAGGCTGAGAATTAGAGTTTTGTTGATTGAGACCAGAGCCTACGTACTTAATGGTATTCCTACCTCCATTTTGTTTGAATTCTGGTTCTTCTGATTGCTTTTATTGCACCATACAAGGGCCTTTGCCTCAAAGAGTGATGATGGATGGTGGAAGTCCAGGTAGGGTCCCGCATTGGAACCATTTATACTGGCTATCTGGAGTCAAGATTTATGTAGACTCCTTAGTTGATGGACTGTGTTGTGGATTCCATGGGAACCTTGTCTAGAAACCACATACCTCGGCATCTTCATATCCTTTCTTTGGGCTCGTATGGAGTCCAAATCCAATGGGTATGGATCTCAGTTGAATCTACACATCGATTGGCCAGGATCTGATTGTTACCACAAGATCATATCGGACCTTACAGATGATCTACAAGTTGAGGCAGTGATAGCTGGGGTTAGGAGCATTCTGTTTCCTTAGATTCACAGATGTCTCCGCTATTGTAGCTATCGAAGACAGTAAGGTGTCCCGATTAGCTTGATCTCCGTCATCACTGTTTGCTGTCCTATTTCAGTGACTGATAAGAGGACTGGGTCTATCTTGGAACATCGGTCAGATGACCATCCCATTTTGAAAGAAGGTTATGCTGATGTTTTTCTAGGGGAGCTACTAGGGTTACCACCCCCACATGAGATAGACTTCCATATAGATCTGGTTTCGAGTAGTAGAGCCTATCTCATGAGAACCTTATCGGATGACCACACCAGAGCTATGTGACCTCAAGTTGCAGCTTGAGGGACTTTTGGAGAAAGTCCTAATCTTTCATAGTGTATCCCCTTGGTGTGCACTGGTGATTTTTGTGAAAAAATAAGGAAGGATTCTTTACGGTTGTGTATTGATTTCCGTCCAGCTGAACAAGGTAATGATAAAGAATTTTTATCCCCTTCCGTGCATAGATGATTTGTTTGATCAGATGAAGGGGAGCCACAGTTTTATCTCTAAGATTGATCTTAAGTCAGGCTATAATCAGTTGAGGATTACGGAGGAAGATATTCATAAGACCACCTTATCATACGAGATATGGGCACTATGACTTCATAGTGTTGCGTTTTGGTTTGACGATATGACCACGTAGTATTAATGAGTGAGATGAATGGAGTATTCAGGACATTTCTTAAATTCCATTCATGCTCATATTCATTGATGAAATTTTGATTTACTTATGTATGCATGAGGAGCATGGGGGCACCTTCACCGGGTTCTTCAGTGCCTTTTTGAGCAGTATCTTTATGGGAATTTGGAGAAGTGTATATTATTTCATATAGAGGTGCAGTATTTGGGTCACATCATTTATGTAGAAGGTATCATAATCAATCACTTCTAAGACTTAGAGAAATTATGAATTGGCCAACACTCATTAGTGTGACATAAGGTGCATAGCTTTATAGGATTACCAGGTTATTACTGCATGATATTTGTTTACGACTTCTCTCAGGATTGCGCATCCCATCACTTCTCTTTAGACAGAACGGGAAAAATTTTGTATTGGTTAGTTAGATGTGAGCAGGCCTTCAAGACACTGAAGGAGTTCCTACACAACATCACCTAGTCTTGTAGTGCCGGATCCTCAGGGTGATTTTTTCATATGCATGGATGCTTCTTTGGCAGGACTTGGAGGTGTGTTGATGCAGGAGGGAAGACTAGTGGCTTTTGAGTCTCTTAAAATTAAATATTATGACCTTAAGTATCTAACTCATTGATCTTGAGCTTGCGATCAGTTTTACACTCTCTGGTAGTACGATGGAGACACTTTCTTCTTATTCAAAGATTCACACTCAAGGAATGATCACTTAAGTCTTCTGCCATCTCTTCATGTAGCCCAATCTCAACACTCGTCAGCGGCGTTGGATGGAGTTGTTTTTTGAGTACAATGTGGAGATAGAGCATGTGAAGGGGAAGGATAATGTGGTTGTAGATGCACTCTGAGTAGATGGAGACATGTGATTATGACCACTTTAGTGGGTGACAGATTTGTGGAGTAGGATTCTACAGTAGGTTCCTCACGAATAGCTTCTACATTGTAGCCGAGAGCAAAGATTAAGTCCCCGAGACCCCTTGAGGGGAAGTTTGATGGATTTCTCATTAGAGGTAGATGGACTTCTTAGGCATAGAGGTTGGATTTATGTTCCTAGAGATGAAGGCTTGAGACAGGATATTCTGATAAGAGGCACATCATGCACCATATTCAACCCATCCTATGGGTGAAAAAGATGCACGCTACCTTAAGAAATTTGTACCATTGAAAAGGAATTTGTAGAGATGTGGCTCAGTTGTGTGTCATGACTGTTTAGAGTGCTCAGAAAGGTTAAGGCTGAGCATCAGTACATCCAACTAGCCGTACTTTATCCTCACGTTATATCGGAGTGGAAGTGGGACACCATTTCCATGGACTGTCATTTTTGGGCTATCGATGTTGAGATATCACCACGACGACATCTTGGTCACGGTGGACAAATTGACAAAAGTGGCACAATTATCTCCTATTGAAGACCACTTATATAGCTCAGTGCAGTGGCATGGGTTTATCTCAATGAGATCATCAGGTTGCATGGGATACCACAGAAGGTCATTGGTGACCGCAATCTCTTTGTATACTTCCCATTTTTTGACTACGATGCAACACGCCCTCGGGATGAGGATCAACATCAAGTCACAACTTATTACTTCTGAGACAAATGAACAAATTGAGTGGGTGAATATGATCTTAGAGGACATGCTTATGATGTATGTTATGGATAATCAGTCGAGATGGGAGGAGTATTTGTAATTGGTGGAGTTTTCCTACAATAATAGTTTCCATATTTCGTTAGGCATGGCTCTTTTTCAGGAACTATATGCTAGAGAGTGCATGACACCTCTTAGTTGGTATAGGTTATAGGATAGGGTTTCTCTTAGGCAAGCTTTATTAAAGGACATGTAGTAGTAGGTTGTTATGATCAGACATAGATTACAAGAGGCACAAGACAGGAAAAAGAAGTATGTGGATCAGCATAGGATAGATCGTAGTTATGAGGTGGGCATGAAGGTGTTTCTTCTTTTCAGACCTCATAAGAGCCCTATCCGTTACGAAAAATGTTCTAAGCTTGCTCCTAGATTTTTGGGTCCCTTTGAGATCTTAGAGCGTATCGGTCCCTTGGCCTATCGTCTAGCATTGCCACCTATCTTGTCTTGCATCCATGATGTGTTTCATGTTTGTGTACTTAGAAGATATATTGTAAATACTTCTCATGTGATAGATTGGACCTCCTTGCAAGTGCAGAATCAGGGGCAGGTGAGGGTGGAGCCCATCCGTATTTTAGAGTGCATGACCCTAGGACTTTGAAGTAGATATATTAACCAGGTTCAAGTCAAGTGGGACATATATGATAAGACTACGGCTACATGGAAGGATGTTGTATTGCTACAAGTCTAGTTTCCACACCTATTCTAGTGACTTCCACGAGGAAGTCAAGTCTAAGGGGAGGGGGGTGTAGTGCCCACTTCCCTTCGACACTTTTTACTATTGATTTCGATAGTTTTGACTATACTTACGGATATTATTTTAGTTTTTTAACTTAAGACAATGTTAGATGTTATAAATATTGAAAGAAACGATAACCAGATTGTACCAAGCCAAGAACACAGATGCTAATCAAACACCACGATCAATAAGATAAAAGCAATTCACCAAAATAACTTTACATAAAACCTTTGCAGACAGATAGAAACAATATCATATATTATTATGGAAATCAATGCAATATATTGAGAATGGGCCTTGCTTAAATAGGTAAGGAATAACAATCTAAGAACCAATCAAGGTCGTAGATCAAGCCATAAATCAAAGAAATAACTAGTCATCAAAGAACTAGTCAAGACCATAGATTTAGGAGAGAACTAGACATCAAAGATCTATTCAATACCATAGATCAAGGAAAGAACTAGTCAATACCATAGATCAAGTAAATAACTATACCTAAAAACTAGATAATATCTCCTAATATCTAAATAAGATAAAAGAAATATCCACACACATAAGTGGGTGAGGATGAATACAATAAAGGTAAATAAAGTACCTAAGTGACATGAGCTAAGGTAAATACCTACTCTAACACCCCCCTCAAGTGAAGCTAGGGGCAAAAATAGAAGTGACGTGTCCACAGTATGAGTCCTGACAACTAGGCCTAATGAGGTACTCATGTACAATAATTGGGAAAAAAGAGACACCGCAAGGTACCAAAAACTAGTAACAACAAAGTAAAGAGAGTAAAAACCCGCTCCAACGCGTTCCAAGAATCTCAGCTTAAAAAACTCATACAATGCTGAAGAATTTTGGTGTGTACTATGGTCTGAATCCACTGCTTGATCATAGAACTCAAAAACAACTGACACTGGGCTTCACCAGAATAGCTCCATACAAGAAGACTGCCAACGGAGTGATGTCGAAAGTACAAAAAAACACCAAACATAATTTGATCAACTGCTACAAATAGGTGTGCCACGATCCAAGAACAATAACCAAAGAAACAAGGACAAGATACAAACTCCAGAGTGTCACGATCCAAGAAAAGCCAAGGTAACAAGGCAAGGACACAAAACCTGAAGAAGTAAAATCAGCACCACACCCTCCCATACTACTGAATGGGTGGAGTGGCACTACAAACCTGTATGAGTTTTCAAAACAACTACTCGAACACTGAAAGAATAACACTGGAATGCACCAGAATTGATCCCCCATGAGAGATACTGTCAACGTGCCAAAAGTGTCGAAAATACAGATATAAAATATCTCAACAAACAAGAGAGATACACTACACTTGTTAAAGAAAAATGCTCAAAACAAGAAGCATCACAATGTAGAAGGTATAGAAAGTGTAGAAAGAGGCCAAATGGTGGAGGAGCCACGCCTATAGAGTCCTCTTAATGAATGACAATGTCGCCTCCACGAGTGATCAGATATCCACCCCAAATCAACACGGATGGATGAAGAAGATGTCTGCATATGACTTGGTGTAAAATGCACAATGGGTGCATGTAAAAGAACATCAGAATGTGTGTCAAGTTGATCATGTCTGACAGCTGAAATCTCAGGTTTCTCAAGCATGAGTGAAGATGTAGAACTCATGTGTTGCTCATGATCCTAAAAAAATTCGAGTGAGCAAACAAAGGAGCTTTATCAATGTGTGATCCCAATGAAGTATCTGCATGAAAACCAATGTCATGACATGAATTCCACTTAACATGTGGAATAGAGGAAACAATACCCTATAATGTCTGCCAATGAATCCACTAGTGAGACCCATAGAACAGAGCATGTGATATCTGAATACAGTGGTATGCTTCTCAAAAAGGCCATGTAGCTGAGCAGAAGTAGAATACATGGTACTATAATAGGCACAGATGTGGAAGAGCATCTAGTAACAAGCCTCACATGTTTAGAAGCATCAAGAGCAGGAACATGCTCAAAGAATGACAGATAAATGTCAGTGGGTTCAGGAGCAATAGATGCAAGTGGAATAGGAGCATGGATATGGTTGTCCACAATATGATGGTGATGATGTAGGCTAGCAAGTTTGTTCTGTAAGAAGTGTATTATTGTATCCTTATCATGGATGAGTGATTGTAGAAGAGAATTTCACTTCTTGATCGATATATTTTCTTCTAAAAATTTTACAATATCCTCTTCAAGTCCACATACTTTACAGAAAAGCATATCATTCTCAGAATCCATGATAGGTAAAAACTGTAACTCCCAAAATTTTAGGACATCGGGCTCAGCTGAAATTACATCCACTATTGATTACAACACTCCTCCATATTTGGCATTTTATAATTATAGTGAAAGTCTTAAAATAAATATTTCTAATGGAAAGATCATGAAAAAACAAGCACTTTTTCAATAAACGACACTCAAAACTGAGTTACCGATCAAAAGTTACAAGCTTTTTAATATTTTTCTCTGTTATTTATTTTACTTGCCACTAAAACAAAATAAATTGTTGTTGCCTTCACCGCACAAATAATAATAAAGGGGGCTAACGTTAAGCACCAACTAGTAGGAATCACAATATTTAAGCCCTCATATGACCATGCCATATAACCAAGGGCTAAGAATTTTAATTTTATCCTGGATGTTTTTGATGTGGCCACGAGGCCGAAGGAGGTGTTTTGTGTGTGGCATCCTACATGTCATAAAAAATAATGGGTGGATTGGAGACCAACCACATTGGAATGCTAGGTGAATTCAACAAGGGTCACCATGTCAACATGTGTTTTGTGTGTGTGTGTGTGTGTGTGTGTGTGTGTGTTTGAATTATTGTTAGGGAGTCCCATGGGGGGGATCAACTCCAATTGTGACCAAGGGGTTATATATGTTTTTTCTTTCATTTAGTTTCCTTTATTTAAAATTTTGTATGTGAAATTAAAGTGATGTATTCTCTTTTATTAATTACTTGATTTGTGTCTAGATTAGTAAATTAATCTTTTTACTAAATTAATTTTGAATGGGTCAAAAATAATTCATTTATTAGATTATATGGCTCTTGGATTATGTGTTGTAAGTTGAGTGCTTGCGATCTTGAGTGTTGTACACTCTACCCCTTGTTGGAAATTCAAATTTTGGCCTTAAGGACCGATTTTCGAGGCTTGTGGGACAACTCAAACTTGTCCCACACCTGTTAAATTGCTATACTAACCCTACCTATGGGTTGGGGGATCAAAAATAGACCCTATTATGTGTTTTGGGAAAACAAAAAGGTAAAATATTATTGCACTTTCTTTCTTTTAATTAAAGTTTTTCCTTAAGGGTGTGGGCTTGATTATGTGTGTAAATAAATTTTCATTCCTGTCACCCACCAATTTATGGTGCATTAGGGTTGATGTTTGACTTGTGAGGTGTTGTGGATGAGTTATGTGGCATCCTACATGGAGCCACCTCACCCTCCTCTCTAGCTTTTCTATTTATTCAAGGTATTTTGCTTATTTGGGGGTAAATTCATTATTTTGTGCTCTTGCATTTTTGGGAGTTAGAGGATTTTTGAGTGATTGAGGATTTTTTGGAGCCTCTTGGTGATTTTTGGGCTTGAAGAAGCTTGATGTTGGAATTTTAGATCAAGCTCTACCATGGAAAGGTAGGAGCTTTACTCTTTTTTTATGTTTTTCTTTAATATTGTGTATATGTGCATGTTTTGAGTGTTTTGTTATGCTTGTTGGGTGCTTGCATAGATTGCCTAAGTGTGGTGTAGGAGGGGACTATGGGAAACTTACATGCAGGGAGGCATAAGAGTTTACTTCATGTTTGGAGGGAGTTTGGGTTGGGTTTCCCACCTTGGAGAAGAAAATGCTTCCATTTCTTACTTGGTTATTTTGTTGAGGGAGCCAAAAGAGATTGTAGGGAGGCATAAGAGAATGTGGGAGGAATAAGAGTGTGTAGGGGTTTTGACATGTGTATTAGAGGGTTATAACATGGGAACCCATTTCCCATTGGGAGACATAAGTGACCTCCCCATAGATCTTGCTCATTTGGCTTTTACATTTTAAAGCATTGTATATTTTGTTAGTTCTTCTTGTGATTGTAGTTTGAGTTTCTTGTGTTTTGATATGGTTGTAAAATCTTTGTATTGTGATGTGGAGGATTGTTTTTTTTTCCATGAGTTAGATCCAATTTTCATTACAATTTGGTTGGGGCTCGAGGGCTAACGAGGAGGATGGCTTCTTCTCCTCATTGGAATTCTTTGTTGGGTGGAGAGTGTTGCCTCTCCCCCCTTTTTTGTTGTGATCAAATGAAGCATGGTGGAGATCTCTTGTTGGTGATGTGAAACATGGAGCATTGTTGGTGTCCTTTAAAAATCCTTACTTGTGATTAAACCTTTTTGTTATTCCCACTCAAGGTGGAAGATTTGTAATATTTTGTTTTGTTTTAAAGGAAATGTTGTATTGTATGTTGCAATATTATTTAAAGAAGTTCATTAAAGAGTTGTAAAATTTACCTCCTCTTTAAGTTGTACTATGGAAATAAAAGAATAAAGATAAAAAAACTTGTGTAAAAGTTTAGTTTTAGTTTGTATTGTAAGAAAAGAAGTTCTTTGTTTTAAAATAAATGAGCTATGCTCAATGGGAAAATAAATTTTACTTTCATTGTGAAATTGTATTATTGTAAATGAGAAAGAAGAAATATAGAAGTTGTGAGATGTTAAAAATGTATGCATAGTGAACTTGAATGTAGAACAAAATTGTTATAGACATTTTGAACATATAAATTGTAGTGAAACTGGAAAGAGACGACAAATTTGAAGTATATTGTTATATTGAAATGTTGCTTTTTGTAGTAAGGAAAAATAAAAATATTAGAAGTAGATTTAGATCCTTTTTACTGTTGGACTTGTAAGAAAATTTATTGAACAAAATGAAAATGATCTTGTATTTACTGTTACTATTATTGGAATAGATAATGCTTTAAAATGAGTAGTTTTAACTATACAGTGAATAAATGGAACTGAATTTTACAACTAAAAACTTTAGGCATATAAAATTAAGTTCAGAACAAATTTTAAAGAAACCTAGTGACTTTTTTTTTTTAAATATCATATTTTAAGGTTCTTTTTATAAGGAATAGGACCTCCTCCATGTGTTGAGTGGTGGTCTCGTAACCGCCACTCAGACAAGGCAACGGTCTCAGAATGACACTTCGACAAGGTGGCAGTCCATCAATCATCACCCAGGTAGGGTGGTGGTTCTATCACTTTCTATGGAAAACGTAAATCCGTGCATGTGCAAATTTTAACTTGTTCAAAAAAAATTATAAGCATGTAAAAATTTAGAGGAAACCTCCAGGAAACAAATAATGGCTAATCTCATTTTTTATAGCACATAAATCTTCAAATGGGCAACTAGAAGTGATAAAACTTATATTTGTTAATAGAGGTAGGGTTTTTAAAAATTGAGAACTCCAAATAAAAATATTTTTGTTATAAAACCATATTTGAAAAGGAAATCCCTTCAATCCTTGAAATAAAGACGTTATAATATTAAACCTACAATTTAAACTAATCTAAGCTTGATTTCCTTGTAGACTCCTCCATAGTTTTTCCTTTTGTCTCTCATGGCTTCCTTCTCTTCAACTTGCAAACTAAACAAAGGAAAAGTGACCAAATTAGGAGACTTGGGTAAAGAAAGAGATTAAATAAAAATTCATAAGGATATTTAGGGTTAGTTTGGAACCCTAGGATCTAGTGGCCATAGTTGAATTGATCTAAGGATTAAGGATCAATCCTACATTTGTTTGGTAGAAATATATTTTATAGATTTTTAATTAAATTTTAAAGGTATGTGTAGATGGGTGAATGGGGCCATGTAAATACCTTGTTGTACAAAGTCACTAAACTAGTACCTAGTATGTTTTAGAAAAGTAATAAAATGGACATTTAAGTTGTTTAGATAATGGAACTAAAGTAACTAAGTATAGGTAAATTATTAGGGTGTGAATGTTAGTTAAGAAGGAGTAAAAACATTAAACCAAGTAAATTAAATTATGGCACCCTCCTAGTCGAATGTAAATTAATTGACCTTAGAGATAAATTAAGAATATTTAATCATTTAACTTAAGGGTAGTCAATCCTTTGTAACGTAAGGATTATTAATGTAATTAAATTTAGTGCACACTAAGGGTTGACATCCTTGTAATCTTCTAACTAAAAATAAATAAATTTTGCTGAAACTTTTGGGCTAAGTGTTTAGGGTTTTAGCGTGTTCCTAGAACGTCGTTTCTGTGGGCATTCTACCTTAAGGCTTGGGATCTAGTTTGGATTCCCAAGTCTTAGGCATGGACCAGCACAAACACAAAAAACAACGTGTTTTTGTAGGAAAATTTTAAAATGTCACTTCCTTTATGATAAATCAAAATAAAGCAATCTATCCATTTAAAAAATTTATACAATGATGAAGAATAGAGTTTCTTATTTCTAAAAATATAATTTTTCAAGTTTTCTGACTAATATAAGCTTTCCATATTATTTATTTTCTAACTATGCCTTTTTATAACTATTTTTTTAAGTTTAAATATGTATAGCTTTCATCGTTATCTTTTTTTGGGTCATCAAAATTCGAAAAAAATTACACTAGCACAAACTAGGCATAATTCTATACATATTTTTTAAAAATTCCAATTTTCGATATTTTTTGAGGTAGTTAGGGGGCACGGTCGGACTCCGTTATTTTTCAAAACATAAAATTTATGTACTAGAAAAATCATAAGTAAAAAAACACTCACTAAAAAATCTTAAAAAAATTCTAAGACAAACTAGATGTTCCTAGCTATCTTTCTACTAAATGGTTTTCAAAAAAAATAAATGGTGCTCAAAAAATTGTGGGGGGCATGAAAGTCACTCTATTATGTTTTTTTAACAAAAACAAGGGAACCTGTTGGTATTTTAGTTTTTTTACCCACTTAAACTTATGCATTTTCAATAAAATTTAGTAGCTTAGAAACTAGATGCAAAATTATACGATTCATATTTGTGCAACATCTTTCAATTTTGAGTGTAACTATTTCGAAAAACTCATACAAGTTGAAGTTTTTTGTTTTTCATAAAAATGCGTCCACTTAAGACCCACTTTTGTCCTCCCAACTTGATGCACTTACGTGTATCGAGATATAAAATATAAACAAATAAAATATTGACTGGGCTATAGGGTGTGAAAGACTAAATAGAAAATAAGAAACAAAAAAAAGAGGCCAAAGATAGTCGTCAATTACTAGCTTTCTAACTTAGGAATCATATGAATGCTAGTATATGTTTAGGACATAAAATTTTACCCAAGTGCAGTATTTTGTGTCTACATATATCTACAACTTTCCTAGAGAATTTTATTCCAATTGGGGAATGGAAGTTGAATAACATATAAAGACAGTTATTCTATACAACAACAAAAAAGTGTGGTGTATAGTGACAATTTTTATCTCTTAATAATAGGATTTCTATATCAAGGGAAAATAGAAAGCATCTTGGCATGTTCTATGCCTAGAAACTGCAGTTACAAATATTACCCAAATATATAACACAAATAGTGAAATAGAACATGCCTATAAGAGTTTTAGATCATATGAATATTTGATTCCTATTCTTCGGCAATATTGGATAGAAAACCGTATATGCGGGGTGGGAATTAACAACGCCATAACATATGGAGAATATCATAGGAAAAAAGTAAGATGGCTACAAATTTCAAATGTAGCATGTAAATCAATAAACCACAGGAAGTTCAGTTTGTAAAACTGAACAAGAAGTTCAAGAAAATATGTACTTCCTTGACTCCTCTTCCTACATGAGATGACCGAGGCCCAACAAAAATGGAATGTGGAACACCAATCAACAAATTACCTAAAAAAAATAAACAATAATGCAACATTGATAAAGTTGTAGCAGAAAGCAAAGAAAAAACAATATTAATATGCCGAAGCATAGAGATGATGAATGGTGAGATAGAAGGGAATCAGACTACATGCAGTAGGTGTTAATAGAAACAAGTGCATCAAACTCTGTCTACATAATTTTGCTTCATTATTGTTCTTCTTACACATGTTGCATGTTACAGTCTTTCCTGGATTGTTTCTTCCAGACAAAGGAGGCACTGCAGTACAATTTTTCCTAAACTTCTTATTCAATTTTCCATATTATAGACCCTTGATGCGGATTATTAATTTAGCAGGCTACATTGACAATTTTTATCCATCTTGCTTGTTTTTGATGATATTCTTTGTATTCTTTGACATTATTAAGTCCATCCCATTTATACATTTTTCTATCCTCCAATCAAAAGAACTAATTGCCTCCAAATTGCACTAAATATGGCATGGGGATTAGTGGTTCCTAAATCACAGGGAATGCCTCTAGAAAAAGCCACACTAGACATTAGTGGCATTGATCAATAAGGACTCACCTTTACTGCTACTTCTCGAGTTTAGGTGCTTTCATATTTGTTTATCTCGCCAACCTTATCATTTTCTCGATACTTGCAAATAACATCTAAAAAATATGTATAAAATAAAAAACAGTCAGAGGCCCATTTTTTCCTAAACAGAAATATGGTCAATCGTAAAAAATAACCCCAACTCCTACTTCATTTACAATGTAAAGATATGCCTCTTTTGTACATATTCCTTTTCCAACCTCCTATGTATTTATAAATTTGTATTGTACAACTACATTTATCATACTTGCACCTTTTACTATACTAGTAATACTATTGTATGCATGCACAACTTCTTTAGTGATGCTTTCTACAATATGGCTACACGAATCACAAGTGACACTAGTTTATTGCACCAACTAGTATGTGATTTTATTGATGCACGAGCGTAAAGTAGTGACTTCCTCACTTTTCAGCTTACCCACAAAAACTAGAGGAAGTTGCCCACATGCTAACATAGGCCACACTCGCAATTATAGACACGTAACAAATAGTTTACAACAAATTCTGCAAGCAATCCTTTGCATCCCACCTAAGGATACACAACTACAAATAACACTTATAGATAGTTGTAGAATTACAAGCATATGTACAATTGTATATACCACTACCACTGTACTACAACCCATTCACATGTAAACACACACTCATAACCTCAGCTTTACTATGAGAGGACACATAGGATAACTCACACTAACACCCCCCTTCATCGAAGCTGAGGTAGCGGAAAGGATGAGTCAAACGGAAGGATAAGACACTCCTAAGAAACTAAGAAAGATGTGTCAATGGGGCCCAGAAACTAAAGGCCTAATAAGGTGCCCATATACAAACACAATCTTCCTAGAAGAAGAAGAAGAAAATAAGGACTACATAGCTCGAAGAAGATGAGCAGTTGCAGAAGACCTCACCCCAAGAAGAGATTGTAAGTGAAGAAAATTCATCTAAGTGAAGGGCTTGGTGAATAAATATGCAATCTGATCAGCTGTTTGAATGTACTGATTTTCGATAATACCATCATGAATAAGCTCCTATATGAAGTGCATATGGATCTCAATGTGCTTCGTCCGCTAATGCTATACTGGATTTCTGTAAATAGAGATTGTGCTCATGTTATCACAGTAGATAATGGTAGGCCATCGAAAGTGGATGCCAAACTCTGTCAGAATACCCTATAGCCAAATAGCTTCTATGGTAACGTTAACTACTCCTCTGTATTCTACCTCTATAGATGATATCGCAATTGCATTCTACTTCTTGCTAGACCAACTAATAGGACTCGAACCAAGAGAAAATTTATAGCTAGAAGTAGATTTCCGATGATCTAAGTCAACGGTCCAATCAGAATCTGTGAACCCAATCAAGTCAATATCAACCCCTCCATGATAGTGAATGCCATCGGTATAAGTGCCACAAACATAGTGAAGGATCCATTTATCTACTTTCTAATGCAGCTCATGTGGCTCCTACATGAATTTGGACACGATCCCAACAGCATACGATAAATCCGGTCGAGTGTGAGTCAAGTAAATCAAGATCCCCACCAACTTTCAATAAAGAGTACCATCAACCAAGGGAGTAGAGCAATCTAAAACCAACTTAACCCCGGAAAGAAAAGGAGTAGAATAAGACTTGCAATCGGTCATCTGAAAATGAGCTAGAAAATCAAGAGCATACTTATGTTGTGAAATCAAGATTCCCAAGTCAGATTGAGAAATCTAGATCCCAAGGAAGTAATGAAGCAAACCTACGTCAGTCATGGAAAACTTGTTTGGCTAAGGTGATCTTCACATAATCAATAATAGAGGAAGAGTTGCCTGTGATCAAAAAGTCATAAACATATAGAACAAGAATGAGTATGGAGTCATCTGGCCATAGAATATAAACATTTGGATCAGAGTGACACCTGGTAAACCCTGATGTAAGTAAAAAGGAGTCCATCTTGGCATACCAAGCCCGAGGGGCTTGTTTAAGGCCATAAAGAGACTTCTTTAACTTACAAACGAGGGAGGGATCTTGGAGATAACCTGGAGGTTGTTTGATATATATCTATTCCTCTAGGTCACCATGAAGGAAGGCACTCTTAACATCCATTTGATGGAATTTCCATCTATTCACTACGGAAATGGCTAGGGTTAGTTGAATAGAATTCATCTTCACAACTAGAGTAAAGGTTTCAGTATAGTCAACCCCAGCTATCAGGGAGAAACCCTTAGCTACTAATCGTGCTTTAAACTTTTCGACTTCTCCATCTACTCCATACTTTGTTTGGAACACCCACTTACACCGAACGATTTTTCTTCCTTTCGAAAGAGGGTTGAGATCCCAAGTATCATTCTTCATGAGAGAGGAATACTCCTCATCCATGGCAGAATCCCACTCAAGAATACCAGAAGCCTCCCGGAAATATTGTGGATCAGAAGCAGAGGTGAAGAAAGAGTGGGATCCAACGAAATCTGAGCGAGTACGTCTCATATCCGAAGTATCTCCAACTAAATCTCCAGCACTTTGCAAAGTTTTCCTAGCCCAAAGGGGACCAAGAGGATCAGGCTTAGAGTCGAAAGATTCTTCACTTCAATGAGAAGGGACATAGTCCTCATCATCACTACTGTCAGAATCAGAAGACTCAAAGGCCTGATGATCGGGAGAATCCGAAAGAGGAGCACACTCAACAGTATCATCATCTAATGAGTCAAAATCTGAATCAGCGAGCTGAATAACCTCAATAGGTGGAGAAGTAGAAGTCAAAGAAGACTCATTGAACTTAACACTTCTCTCAATATATAGCTCATGAGAAATAGGATTCATTAATCGATATCCATTCACGCCATCAAGATACCCTACAAAGATACAAGGTTTGGATTATGGTTCCAAGGCCTTGCGTTTCTTCTTAGAAATCCAAGCCATAGCCTTGGATTTGAAGACTTCAAAGTGCTCAACATCAGGCTTGCGTCCAAACCAGGCTTCAAAGGGTGTCATCCCTCTTACTGCCTTGTGTGGAACATGGTTCTGAATGTAATTTACACAATTCATTGCTTCGGCCCAATACTGCGGAGGAAGAGACTTCAAGTGAAACATATAAGTGGCCATCTCCTTAAGAGTACAGTTCTTTCTTTCTGTAACTCCATTCTACGAAGGGCTATAAGCAACTGTATTTTACAAAGAGATCCCTTCAAAAGTAAAGAAATCCATGAACCTATTGTTTACATAGTCACATCCATTGTCGGTGCGAAGAACCTTAATAGACCGTTCCGCCTGTTTATCAGCAAGAGCCTTAAAGTCCTTAAAATTTTCAAAGACTTTAGACTTAAGCTTAAGAAAATATGCCCAAGTATATCGCAAATAGTCATCAATGAAGGTTAGCACATAAAGAGCTCTAGTAAACAAAGGAGAAGGAAATGGACTAGAAACATCACTGTGAACAAGATCCAAAGGACGAGTGGCTCTCCAGGCTTTTCCTTTGTCAAAGTTCTTTTCAGGATGTTTTCCAAGGGTAGAACCCTCATAAAGACCCTTATAAAACTTGACACGAGGCAACCCGTTGACCATTTCATTTTTTCTCAATTGTTCAAGGTAGCGATAATTTAGATGTCCGAAACACTCATGTCATAGCTTACTAACCTCATTTGCATGAGTGAGCAAGGCAGTGGGCGTAGAATCAGAAGTAAAGTGGGAGAAGGTGTACAACTGTGAACGGTGATCTACCTTTCCCTCAGCCACTGTAGTATCATTGTTAAGCTCACGAATAATCACCGAATCAGGACCAAATTCCACTCGCATTCCTTCACCAAGGTGAGTCATTTGGTAAACTGATAGGAGATTGGTAGAGAGATAAGGAACACTCAACACTTGGTTAAATGTTCCCCGATCCATCTCTACCAATCCACTATAAAAAACCGACACTATCGTGTCATTACCCATCGTGATTTGGGATATTCCACAAGGTTCGATGTTGGAAAACTCAACATGCAAAGAACCCATGTGGTGTGAGGCACCGGAATCTATAATCCATGTCAATGAAGGAGCAACTCTGGCTATAAGGGTTTTTCCTTTCTTCTTATCATTTTTAGCACCTTTTACAGCAGAAGACTCCGCCTTCGAAGCACTTTGTTTTATGGATTCAGGAACACTTATTTTATTCTTCTCAAGTAAATGAGATAAGTGATCAATCTTTTTCTGAAAACAATGTTGATCATCGTGACCAGACTTCCTGTAATAGGAACACAAATACTTGCTTTTCTGCACCTTAGGCTCAAAAGTTGAAGTGTTTGTGTCATTTTTAGGTTTGGTCTTGGTTTCTTCCTTAGGTTGATCCTTTGTTTCTTTCTTCTTTTCAGTCTTATTTCCCTTGCTAGTACTTGCTACAAGGGAATGTGACTTGGACTTGAGAGACCCCATTTGAATGAGTTTGTCCTATTCTCGAATGAGTTGGGATGAAAAATAGTCAAAGGAGGGCATAGTCCAAGTATCACCCAAAGCAGCCTTTGTAGCGTAGAAATTTGACACGAAGACAGAATATTCGGGACCTAGCTTAGAGAGAATCGACAAGATCAATTGAGAATCTTTCTTCTCTACTAGACATCCTTTTAACAACAATCTAATGTGGAAAAATTTCGAGAAGAAGGCTCGTAGGTTTTTAAATTCACTAGGATTTAACCCTAGTAGTTCATTTTCCAACTCATGCGCTCTCATGTCATCTAGTTGTCCAAACATCACATCCAGCGTTTTCCATGTAGATTTAAGTGTTTCAGATGCCTCAATGTGGAAGAGCAAGTAAGGAGAAATAGACATGCAAAGAAGACCTAAAGCTTCATCAGTATGGTTTAACCACTTAGATTTTTCAGGTTCGTTGTCTGGTTCAGTCTCAGTTCCCATGGTGATGCGGAATAACCCTTTACCCCTTAGTTTCGTTATTATTTTTGATTTCCATTCAAAAAAATTGAACGACGTAGGAAAGGGAATCGAAAGTGCATCCATAGTGTGAGAGAGAGAGAGAGAAAGAAATGCAGAAAAGAAACACAACCACCTAGGACAATAACAACCCCCTGCTTTCGGTACTTTATAGTTTAGTGCGTTGATTACAATTGGGTTCGTGCATGTGGTTTGAAATACTTGGTAACTCATCTTGCAATTAGCATAATAACACACAAGAGAGGAGACCACAACAGTGTTTCGTGGAACGCAACAAATAGGACACCATAAACAAGCACAAAAAATAAGAGAGGAGATGAAAGCCAATCATGGTGGTGAGAAAAAATGTATCACGTCGTAAAAGGAAATCCCCTTGCAGCAGCACTAGTCGCAAGCAATAATAAGGGTGAAGTATAAGGTTTTAAATGAACTCCAGGAGTTCAGAGAATCACCAGAACACCGAAAAAGCGCTCGGAAGGAAAAGAGGTGCATGAAGTGTCACTGCACACTTAAGCGCACGATTAGCAAAAAAAATGGACAATAACGCCTAAATTTTACCATTTGGAAACGCCCAATTTTACTATTTTTAGAGTTATTGGAGTTGTTTTTAAAAAACGACAAAAAAGTGTTAGTGAAAGAACGATTTTTAATTTACTATAAATTGTAAATAGGAGCAAATTAATTTGTAATTAATAGATTTAATCAAATTGAATTTAATTAATTATAAAAAATAATTAAGATCTAAATCCTAATTAAATTAAATATGAAAAATATTTTCCCCCTTTTTGGTTTAAGAAAACAATTTTTAAATTAAAGGAATATAAAAGAATGTTTAGAAAGAAAACTTTAAATGCCTTTTTTTGAAAAAAAAGAAGGAAGATTTAAAAAAATAAACGAATCATCCTTAATTTAAAACTTGTGTGTTTAAATTAGAAGGAAAGAAATTTAAAAGGCATGAGATTTTAAAAGGTTAGAAAGTAAAAAACTTATTAAAGAACCCGAATTTTTAAAAAAACTTACCACAAAACTTTAAAAAAGACTTACCACGAAGGAATGCCATGGGCCGTAATTTAAAAGGATTTTTGATGATTTTTAAAAGATTTGAAAACACTTACCAAAAAAAAACATAAAACTTACCAAAAAAGTGCAGGCTGGAAAAGGAAACCACAATCCGCAGGCCATGAGAAATAACATGCAGGCCGAGAGGAAGAAAACGTCGTCCGTGGGAAAGGGCAGGCCGCGGCAGGTAAAAATGCAGGGTTTGAGAAAAAAAAATGCAGTGTTAGTGCACAGGAGGGAAGTTGTGGCAGGTGTGGGACAACAGGACGTGGTCGTGGCAGGACGTGGGAGGGGCAGCCATGGCAACAAAAAACCCTGCGAGCAACGAAAAAAAAGGCGGCAACAAAAAATAAGCTCCCAAAAAATGCCACAAAAAAAAAATGTGAGTTCCCACATTTCAAACATGAACACGAACTCCTCCTCAACAAAAAAATGCCACAGCGACAGCTCAAAACCATGAACTCAACAAACACAATGGCAACGACAAACACAAACTCCCAATCAGTGAGCCAGAGATCCACTAACACAGTTCAGAGAGGAGAAAAGGTTCGGGACAGAGTCCAAACCCTAAATTTTTTTAATCTGAATCTACAAAAAAACATAGAGAAAACCAAAAAACAGAGATAAAAAATTCCAGTTTTAAAAAAATTAAAAAACTAGAAAATACTCTATTTTGGATTTAGTTGCACCTAGCTAAAAAAGGCAGCAAAACCCTTGATTGCTCAAGGTATGATGAAAACCTGCACATGCACAAAAAAAGGCAGAAAAACTGACACAACTTTATGAGAAAGCTTGTTAGAGAGATTAGCAAAATAATTCCAGAAAATAGTGATTGAAAAACTTGCATGTAGAGTAAAAGAATGAAACCATGAAAGAGTAATCGCAACTAAAAAATAATGAGTGCACGTTTACCCAATCTCAGCACTGATACCATGAAAAGAATTTGCAAGAATCAAATCGGAAACGAGACACCACAAAGTAGTTGCATTCCAACGGAATCATGATAGCTCTAACGTAATTGCAAGAAAGAATTGATCAGTAATGAAAGAACTTGCTCAACAGAAATAAAGCTTGCATATAGAGGAAAAACAACAGAGTGTCTTGGCATGCTCATAAATGAGTAGTAAAAGGGTATATATAGGGTTCTGAGTAACCCTAGTGCAAGACACACATGAAACCCTAAACGTAACCCATGTGAGATGACCCTCCAATATGAGAGGAGGACACATAAGATAACTCACACTAACACCTCCTATGTATTTATAAATTTATACTGTACAACTACATTTATCATACTTGCACCTTTTACTATACTAGTAATACTATTATATGCATGCACAACTTCTTTAGTGATGCTTTCTAGAAGATGGCTACATGAATCACAAGTGACACTAGTTTATTGCACCAACTGGTATGTGAATCTGTTCATGCGCAAGTGTAAAGTAGTGACTTACTCACTTTTCGGCTTACCCACAAAAACTAGAGGAAGTTGCCCACATGCTAACATAGGCCACACTCGCAATTATAGACATGTAACAAATATTTTGCAACAAATTCTACAAGCAATCCTATGCATCCCACTGTAGACACCAAATTTGTGTCTTACGACCCCTTGTGACCCGCATCTCATTTCGCAACCTAACCTCACCACCTAAACCTTACACAATTATGTATTAATTATCTTATAATTAATAAATCCACATCACCATACATACCACTTCATTTTCCCACCTCATCATGACCTAGTCCTAACCCTAAACTAACCTAATTAAGACCTATAACTTAGTCTATATCCACACCCATGACTAATGACTCCTTACTCGCACCCAAAACCGACCTTGTAGTTACTTGACCAAGCCCGCAACAAATCCCTCGAGAGAAAAGGAGGGAAAGTTGGCTATTTTACTAAAAATAGCCCACTTTGACCTAACCGATACCGGTTCCTACTCGACCACCGTCGGTTACGTAACCGCCATCGGTTCCCTGTAAATGGGCTCCCCTAACTAGAAACAAAGGTGGAAGCATTTTTTTGATTGATCGGGATCATCAGAAGCGATCGAGAGAATCCGGATTTTACTTGAGCCGAGCAAGAGACAAGTGAAGAAACAAGAAGAGTTTGCAGAGAAGGACATCAAGCCCAAGACTACAATTGAATAACCAGAGCCTTGTGATACTCAGCTGATCATCGGGAGGGAAGATATCTCATCTTCTGATTGTCAGGACGTCCTATCTGAGTTCTACCTTTGTCATCACAGTTCTTGAACCTGCATTCTCGTCAATAAACGGTAAGTAGAATCTGGTATGTTCTCTTTGATAAACACTTCTCAGAATTCTTGAGTCACATCCATCATAAATCTATTCCCAGATCTACTACCCAGCAACACATTACACCTAACTATCATTTCTTCTACCCTCTCATAACCCTGTTACCTAATCCCACTCATTTTATTAGCCTTAAAAACAACGCAACCACTCTACAACTGACCCTCACCAAAAGGTCCCTAAAACATAGAACCTACCAATATCGGTTAGTAGCAACCGGTATCAGTTACCTGTGACTCAAGAACAAAAACCAGCCTTTCCCTCTACTTGTTTCAACGAGGTTATTTAATTGTTATTTTACAATCTTTTGTGTTAATTCATATTAGCAGGGGAACTGACCACCTTCGAAAGGAAGTTTTGTATTTCCTGGGCCCAAGGAAGTTCCCTCATTTATTGTCTAATCAAAATCTTGTGGTCTTGTATTCTTATTTGCAGGTAGTCCTTCCGAGACAAAAAGGGAGTTCTTCGCAATCAATCTGATCTCTCTCTACGGTACGCGCACACCATCTTAACATTCAACAGGTATTCCTCCTAGCCCTAACCCTTATATGTTTCTCAAAGGAATGAAAGGATAAAAGCAAGTCTATTCCCAATAGAGCCGAAACATTCCGTGTGAAACATTTTGGCACGCCTGGTGGGACCCATTTCGGGTTTCTATTCTTTCTTGCTTTGCTTTCATATAGGGAGTATACTTGCTGTTTTCTTCTTCTAAAGATATTCACAAGGTATTTTGTTATATTTGGTAAAGGAACTTGCTCTTTCTTTCCTACATCTTTGTATTAGTGAAAGTCATCCCTTTTGCTTCATCGAATATCATTTTCGATTTGGGTTTAAAACACGTGCATCACATTCTTTCTTGCTGTTTTCAATTCTAGGGAACATAGATTAAGTTAACAGGTCATACAAGTGGGGGTGATATCCACAGTATTGACAAGAAATTAATCTTACTTTCACTACACAACACATACTGAATCACATTCACAATTAACACAACATCTCAAAACATCCCCCCTTTTTCCGCAGTATTCCTCTACCCTGATTGAGTTAGCCTTATAAGCCAAAACAAATTTGACATTTCCTTTAAGTCTTTTGTTTAGGATTGTGACATCATTCTACGTCTAACGACATAAGCCCACAATAATTTAAATTAACCCTAGGGTTAATCTCTGGATTTGCATGTGCATCTTGCTTGTTTTCAGTTATGTTTTCTCTGTCATATTCTGTCCTTCTATGATCACCTTAGAACAAATTGATAAATGTACTAAGCATTGTTAGATCAAATCAAGTTAGTAGCTTCTTATATTTTCTTCATACTAGTCTTATTACACTGATATCAGTTAACTGACCTGACGTCGGCTATAGTCTAACCGAAACGTTGGTTATCAGACCGATATCGGTTACTGTCTTTTATAGTTCCTGACAAACTAGCAACCTACCAATTTCACCATTTTGAGGCTGTTTCTATTCTTGATAGATTGAAGCCCTACTGTGTACTCTTGTCCATGGTTGTTATCACTCGGAAGCAAGCCGCCGCCATGGTTTCACATGCCTGCTTTGTGCCTTTACCTAAATCACCCCCTTCACATTCTATAGGGAACCCTACGGACACTAGTGAGATACCCAAAATTCATGTAGGAGATAAGGAATTTGCCAAATTTCTGGATGCTAATCCTAGCGCCGTACAATACTATTTGTCTCATGCCCCTGACCGTACGCCCGATGGTCAACTCCTTGTTGGCATGCCTATTAGTATAGCTGCTCATTTAGCTCCCACTCCGCCTGATAAGACCGCCTTGCTTTCTGCATCTTTAGCCTCGTCTCCCAATCCGACGGCTTCAGAGTTTCATATGAAATAGATTGGCTTTCCTTTGGTTAATATTGGACCCCATATATCATTACCACCGACTGCTCCTACCTCAGCTCTCTTGCAAACTGCTCCGTTCATGACTTGCTCTCTGCCACCTATCCACACGAGCTTTCCTTCTCAAGCTCCGCCTACCTTTTCATTCCCGTACACGTACCCAGTGACCTCAACATCTTATATAGGACATCCTTATTCGGTCACCTCAACATGTTCGTCCTCCATACCTTATCAACATTTAACCCCACCATTGTCTAGCGGAGGCCCTTGCCCCAATTTGCCTCCGTTTACCACAACCGCACCATCATCTCATCCAACCATGGATTTCATCAAACAAATGATGGACAAAATGTAAAATCTAGAGGCTTTTGTTTTAAGAAGTTGTAGCGCCTTGACATACAAGCAAGTTTGTCGGGAGCCTATTCACCCTTATTTCCCCCTTCATTCATATCCTCCTCAATGGGAATTGCTGAAATTTACTCATTTTAATAGTAAAGAAGATCCTCAACAACACTTGCGGTCATTTAGACATGCCTGTTATTTGATTGCTCATGATGATGCCTTGTTACTCCGCACCTTTCCCATGTCGTTATCAGGACCGGCCTTGGAGTGGTACAGTGCTTTAACCCAGCACTCAATCTTCTCTTTTAACCAACTAGCCCAATCTTTCTTGGATCATTTCTCCACTAACATTGCCAAGAAAGTATCTATCATCGACCTCTATGCCATCCGACAGTTTGAAGACGAATCTATTGCAGATTTTGTCGAATGATGGCGGGGCCTTATCAACCAACTTACATATGCCTTGCCTCAGGCTGAACTTATCGAAACTTTTTATGCGCGGCATGCGCTAAGCACATCTCTCCTACCCTTCAAATTCAAACTTTCTGCACATTTGACGAGGCCTTTACCATGGCTCAAAAACTAGAAATTCGAGCCTTAGAAGAAGAGAAATTATGGTTACGCAACAAAAACCCCAATTTCTGAACTCCAGATTCCACCAATAAACCAAACACCGCCACTCCTCACACATCCACTTCTTCGAAATCAAAAGGCAGCTGTCCACGCGGTGATGGTCAAGTCTCAAGCACCGTTTAATACCCCACCAAAAACCACCTATAAATATAAAGCTGAGCCCATCAATTACACTCCCTTGGGAGAAACTTATGGCGTCATCTTGGAAAAATTGGTCAAAGCCGGAGCTATCACCTTGCCTCCTAGTTAAACCTTACTCCGGGTTTGACTCCACTCGCATGCTATACCTTACTTGGTACAAATAGAATGACTTCTGTAACTTCCACCACGTGAAAGGACATAATCATGAAAATTGCAAGATGTTGAAAAACATAGTACAGGAAATGGTTGATGCAGGGGATATAACCCTCGATAATCCTAATGCCCCTGCCAACCGCAATTTGAAAATATTCAACAAACCATTCCCGAATCATTCTTCTAACAGTAATCATAAATCAATATATCTTAGCCGAGGAGAGTGTTCATTGAGATCCATGCAATCTTTGATTCCCAGCCAAAGACCTCTATCGAACAAATTCTGAATCAAGCCTCTTCCCTAACGCAAGAAACCGAACCCCCTTCCTCACCATCAAGACAAATTGAAATCCTCGCCATTCCTTTACCCATCATGGAATTAACTGCCCAGAGTTCCCTTCTCACAAATGAGCCTTCTTATACCACATCCTTGCAAGACTGTGAGCGGATGTTATCTAATTTATCTATTTCCCAAATGTCTACTTCTACTATTCTTGTTGTACAAGAGGAAGGCTCGCCACTTCTTTTGTCATCCTTAGATGAGAAACCTCTTGAACTGACATCACCACATTCTTTAAACATGATGGATCCTCTCAAACACGCCCTCCTACCTATTAGTCCTTCATCGCCTAAATCTTTTCAGCAACCGGTTGACCTCTTAACGCCCATTGATACAGTGCCTCATCTACCCCCTATATCGCACCCACAGTGGACTGGAATCACAACCCACCTTTCTTCCATACAAAAGTTCCTATTCACATGTTGAGGACTGTCATTCCCCTGAAGATAGACAGAGTCCTATGGGAATGTTTGAGCACGCCATATTCTACTCAAATGTAGATGACCGATCCAGATGCCTCTACCATGTACCCAAAGTGTTTACAGAATCTTAAAATGCCTATGTCCTCATCTTCACCCCCCTCATCTCTACCAAATACCTCATCCACTTCTATTAAACTAACCAAATCTTCCCCTACGCTTGGGACCTCACCAATACCTAGTCTAAAACACCCACCTAAGCGGCTTGACTTATCTAAAAATAAAGCCATCCATCCCAGTAGGAGACAGACTCAATCTCCTCAATCTATGCCTCTATCATAACTAAAACCCTCGTCATCCCACCTACCTTTCATATTGGGACCTCATCCCTCTACCTCGCATCAATATATCATACCTCCTGTGTTTTCTTTAAAGTGACCTACACCTTCTGCACCCATACAAAAATCCAAGGGTATAGCAACACTGTCACCCCACGTATCCTGTCCACCTACCAATCTTAAACAAATTCCATCATCAAAAGAATTGTTTTCTATCAATCCTATTTCTTCGTGGTTATTTTCTGATACCACATCATCTGTGGCCTCATCGTCTAACCAGCTAAACATAGCTTCTGTGCCAAAGAAGCCACGATTAGTTAAAACCTCATTATCAAAACCCCTTGGCTAAACCACCACCCATACAAACCAACTATACCACATCATCACCAGAATCGACCCAGTCAATAGCCTCCTCTTCCTCTGACTTTGACCCACTTAAAGGGTCTTACGCCAAAATCCTTGCTATGTTGGTAGAGAATGCGACTATTTGCCTACCCCCACTTAGACCTTATGATCCATCTAAACCTCGACCTATAGGTTATGATGAGTCTAAAATATGCACTTACCACCACACACCAGGACATGATGTAGAGGGATACAAAGCGTTGAAAGCCATACTTCGTCAGTCACCTTTCTCCGATAGAAAAGTTAAGAAAGAAAACTTACGAAGAGAGAGACCTTTAGCTTCAATTCCCTCTCCTATACCACATGTCCCTCGCCTCACCAAGATCTATCATTATTATAGCCCCACCTCTCGAAGACCATGACCTATCCCTACCGTCTTCCTCCTCTTGTATTCACGAGATCAATATGATTAGTGTTGCTACTCAAGGGTAGAAAAACAACGAGAAAGTGAAAGAAAGCACACCTACGTCCTCTCTTTCTCCATCCACCATTCCGATCGCACCACCACCTAAAGTGGTTATTCATGGACCTGCTTACCCCGTCTCTAATGGAGTTTCCCACCGAAGCCATGATCAAACAGCTTCACCAATCACCTGTAAAAATTACATTGTATGATCTCATTCAGACTTTTGAATCTCATCGACAAGCTCTCATTGAAATCCTTCAAGGGATCAGAGGTCTTACCTAATGAAACCCTTCCTGTTACCTCCATTCTAACACCCAATCACGTTGCTTCCCTCACCAAACAACCTACCGCCCCAACCACTTCTGTCTCTGAACAACAAGCCGCTGCAGTCAGTTTTTCCGAAGACGAAATTGTTGACTTTGGTACAGAAGATCCTGACCCTGCTCTTTTCATCTCAGCTTACGTCTGGGACATTCGGGTACGTTGTGTTATGATCGACGGGGGTGTTAGCCTTAACATCATCTCTTCAAAAGCCTTCCAACAAATGAATATCCCTTCTAGTTACATGTGTGCCAACCTCATCATGTTGCGGTCATTCAATGATGCTATTACCTCTACCTTAGGCACCGTGATCCTTAACATTCGTGTAGGACCACGTACTTTACCCGAACTCTTCTATGTCCTTGAGGGAGAGTTCCAATACAATATGTTGCTAGGTCGCCTTTAGATCTGAGCTATGGGATGCGTTCCTTCAACCTTACATAGATGCATAAAATTTGAGTACAAGGGAAAGTCCTACACCGTAAAATCCTGATCCTCCTCCCCTTCAAAACCTGCAATATGTTATATCACCCTAATGATGTGCTTGTCCCAGTCAAGACACCCATTCATCCAACCCAACCATCCACTTTAACCACACCTCTACCATTCACTTCAACAGCACCTACACCTTCAACCCATGAAACCACCGTCGCAAATACCACTTCCCTTCCCGCAGCTAACATCCCAACCGCAGACCCCTTAGTAGATGTTTTTGAACACCTTACGCTGGGGGAGTATCACTTATATAACGTTAGTTCTTTTCATACCCCACAGGAGTACGGATAGGTACATGCACATCCTACCTATGACCGTCGTTGTGGGGGAAGTAATCCCCTACGGACCACCTCATTTGCCGCACCAATCTAACATATGGGGGGTGTCGATGCGTATCTTCCGTTGCCCCTGAGCCTCCTCTTGGTGTGGTTCCTTTCCAATCTGATTTTCAATACCTGACAAATCATCGTTTCTCCCTTACCTTCTTGACTCGCTGTGCTTGGGAAAGGCTTTGGTTTTGGTCTTTATGAACAAGGCCAACATACGACTCATCCCCATCACTACTCGCAAGCACAATAATCGTAGTGGTCTCAGTATTTCCTGGGAACACTTACACCGAAGACACCTCATGTCAGTTGTCTTCTGGAAGATGATGACATCACCCCTACCGAACCATCATCACCCATTTTTCCTTCGTCACCCACAGAGTCGATAGATCCTTGAATCTATCCCTCCTAATTTCTTTTTTTCATAAATGCTATCTTCCTAGGTCCTCTCACTTATCAACGTGATAATGAGGACACCATCTTCTTTCCCCCTTCTGTATCTAGACATGATCGAAGAGGACTCACCTTCAATTAACGTTGTTGAGTGCCAGGATGATGACTCCATCCTCACTTACCTTGGTGCGGACGACTCTTATATTCAACGTACCTTACCATCTGAAACTCAAACCATGTTGAACGAGTCTACTATAGAAATCAACATCCACACAGAGGAGGATCCTCACATTGTGAAGATCGGACAATCCCTTAGCACATCAGAACAAGCCACCTTTACTACCTTTCTCTGTACCCATAACCAAGCTTTCGCTTGGTCTTACGCTGACATGCCAGGAATTGATCCTACCATTGCTATCCATAACATCACCCTAAACCCCGATTCCAAACCAGTCAACCAAAAACTGAGAAAAATGCATCCACGCATTGCCCTCTTCGTCAAAGAAGAGCTTCAATGACTTCTTTCTATTTCCTTCATCTTGCCTATTGACTATCCTCAATGGATTTCTAACATCGTACCTGTCACTAAAGCGACAGGGGGACTTCGGATATGCACAGATTTCTGATACCTTAACCTCGCTTGCCCCAAGGATGACTTCCCCCTCCCAAGTATTGATCAACTCGTTAATCTCACTGCGGGCCATCAAATGCTTTCTCTCATGGATGGCTTTTCGGGATACAATCAAATTTTGGTAGCCCTGGCCGATCAACATAAAACTACCTTCATAACTCCTTGGAGAACCTTATATTATCATGTCATGCCATTTGGCCTTAAGAATGCTGGTGCGACCTATCAGCGGGCTATGACTTACATTTTTCATGACATTATGCACACTATCCTTGAGGATTATGTCGATGATCTTCTTGGCAAATCTAAACATCGCAGTGAACATCTCAATGTTTTAACCATTATTTTCGATCGCCTGTTACAATATTCAGTCTGGCTTCAACCAAAGAAATGTGTCTTTGGTGTTCTTTTGGGAAAGCTTCTTGGCTTTATCGTCTCTTTGTGTGGCATTGAGGTCGATCCATCTAAAGTCAAAGCTATCCTAGAAATGCCCCCACCTACTAACCTCAAAAAATTACGTAGTTTACAAGGTAAACTTCAATCCATCCGTCGTTTCATCTCCCAACTCTCGGATTGATGTCAACCTTTTCATCACCTCCTTAAAAAAGACATTGACTTTCAATGGAGCGAAGAGTGCCACCAAGCCTTTGAGGCTCTCAAAGCTTATCTCTTGCAGCCACCCGTGCTTATTCCACCTCAGGATGATCACCCTTTCTACCTTTACCTTTCTGCCACTGACCATACTATAGGAGCCATGCTCGCACATCAGGACTTGGCACGTTGAGAACAATCCATTTATTATATAAGTCGTACTCTCGTGGATTACGAGACTAGGTATACACATGTAGAAAATTGTGCCTCGCCCTATCATTCGTAGCCACCAAACTCTGACATTACCTCCTGAATCACAAAACTTTTGTCATCACCAATACGGACCCCATTCATTATATGTATGCCAAACCACATCTAAATCAACGCATCGCCTGATGGCTTATGCTCCTCGCTGACCTCGACCTTGAGTTTGTACAACAGAAGTCGATCAAAGGACAAACTATTGCGGACCAACTTGCGGAGGCCCCTTTACCTGGGGAACAATTTATTAATTTTAATTTCCCTGACGAACTCATCGCTACTCTTTCCCTCAGGGAGGAGTCGTATCCAATGACCCTCTTCTTCGATGGATCCAAATGCCAGCGCGGCGAAGGAGCCGGCGTTGTTCTCATTCCTCTCGACGCTGAGCCTATGCCTCTTTCCTTCTGACTCGATTTCCCCTACACTAATAACATAGCGAAATACGAGGCCCTTGTTTTGGGTCTCCAGGTTGCGTTACACTTAGGTGTCAAATCCATTAATATTCTCGGCGACTCTCAATTGGTAGTCAATCAAGTTATGGGTATCTACCAATGTAAGAATGAGGAACTTCAAAAATACAAACATTACGTGGATTCACTTTTGACCTCATTTACTCGTTATTCTATCCATACCATTCCCCACTCCACCAACAAATTTGCGGATACTATGGCTTGTTTAGCCTCACAAATGCCTGCCTCACCAACTGACTCTGACATATTCGTCTTGGTCCAACAACTCTTTGCCTCGTCTTACTCAGCACCGGTAGTTTGTATGGTAAATAATGTGTCTGCTAATTCGCAGGATACCTGGTATCACCAATATCACGACTACCTTACAACCTCTATTCTCCCACCTGACCTAACTTGTACCGGAAAACGTGCTTTTCTTAAAAGTGTTTCTCGTTATGTCGTCATGGGGGGACTCCTTTATAAACGTGGCTTTGATGGTATCCTCCTTCGATGTCTAACCGGCGCAGAGGTCACTTATACCATACAACAGGTCCATGACAGTATTTATGGCAGACATTTTAGTGGCCTTGCCGTGGCTAAACGAATCCTTCACCTAGGTTATTATTGGCCCACTCTTAATAACAACTGCTACGAATATGTTAAGCATTGTGTTATGTGTCAACAACATGCCAACCTTCAACATACTCCTAGCCATCCGCTACAGGTCGCACGAGATCTTTGGCCTTTCTCACAATGGGGTTTAGACCTTATTGGTGAGATTCACCCACCTTCTTCACAACGTCACCGTTGGATAATCACAGCAACCGAGTATTACACAAAATGGGTGGAGGCCATTCCACTCATTTCAATCAAAAAAGAAAAAATTGTAGAGTTCATTAACCACCACATTATCTGCCGTTTTGGTGTTCCTCATCGCCTGATAACAGATAATGGAAAATCTTTCAAAAATAAGTTGTTACAAGAACTTTGTGACAACTTTTGTATCAAACTCAGTTTCTCATCACCTTACTATCCATAGGCCAATGGTCAAGCCGAATCTTCTAATAAAACCCTAACCAAAATTCTCATGAAAGTTGTCAATGAGTCCGGAAGAAATTGGCACGATCACATCCCCTTTGCCCTCTGGGCTTATCGTACTAGCATTCGTACCTCCACCAATGCCACACCTTTTTCTTTGGTATATGGTACCGAGGCTGTCTTGCCTCTTGAAATACAAATACCCTCCCTCAGAATATCTCTTCAGGATATTCTCACCAATGATGATTTCCACCAAGAGTGGTTAGCCCAATTGGAGCTTCTTGACGAGCGTCGTCTTACAGCTCTTGATCACCTTCAAATCTATCAAAAACGAATCAAGCGTGCTTATGATAAGCGACTTCATGAGCGTACCTTTAAGGTTGGTGATCTTGTCCTTAAAGAGAATCAACATGTAACCAAACTAGAAAAGAGAAAACGTGGAAAATTTGCTCCCAATTGGATTGGGCCTTACATAATCACTCACACTTATGGATCAGGCACTTATCGTTTAGCTTCACTTAATGGTAAACCTGAGCCTGAACCCCTTAATGCCTTACATCTTCGACCTTTCTATTGTTGAATTTAGTGTTATATCAATTCTTATCTACCTACTGCTCGTCCCTTGAGCTCATTTACCGTTACATACACTTTGTTTCCTACATCTTACAATCAAATCAAGCTCACATAGTTTGATTCCCACCTCCCCTTAACGTTCCCTTTTTAGTCTAGTCCATGACTTCAAAGTATTAAAATGACACATTCTTAATTATATGCTTATGGGATTTTCTTGAGTCAAACTTTCTACCAAACTAGATGCTTTACGCCAAAAGGACATCTGGCTCTCTAAATTATATATAGGCTACTCCCTCGAAGGACAGCTATATGCCAAACTATTGCTGCTATTATATATAGACTGCTCCCCCGAAGGACAGCTATGCACTAAAATCACATCTGCTACTATAAATAGACTGCTCCCTTGAAGGACAGCTATACATAGTCAGCCTTTATCAGAAGCTTCTCGCATTGATCAGCTTCGTGAAGACCTCAAGAATAGTACGATCAATATCCCTTGTAGACTTCCCGCATCGATCAGTCTATATTCAGTAAAATAAAAGCCACATTCAAAAGAACTTTTGAGTCATGGACTTGTCTATTTAGGGTAGGTTCTCTTTCGTCAGAACACTCACTTTGTAACAAGTTCTCCATACCTCAGCTATACCATCCACCTCACCTCACCATTTGTTTAAACTCAAGGGATGTAACGTACACCCGATATATTGTGATCATACAACTCTTTTCACCTATTGACTTCTCGTCTATGCACGGTACCTAGGGGTTCAAGCTCATCCTGCATTAATATGTGGTTTGTTTAGCTCTTTTCAACTACGGAGTAACTTTTTCCTCTTTGACTCGAATCTAGGATTATGTGTTGATCTTAATCAGGATATGGTTCCCTACCACTTGGGTAGGCTAACTTTCGTTTCACTTATACCTATTCCAAAATCACCAATTCATTACCAACACCAACAACATTACCCTACCAATATCAATATCAAGATTTTTACCAACCAACAAATTGCCTAACCATACCTAAATTGCCTGAATTCACCTCTCCCTGGTCTTAAGGGAGAACTACATCGGTCTGAGGCCCCTCCTTGCTTTGTGCAATGGGCTATGTAGGCAGCACTTCGGAGACATGGGGTCTCCTAAGGTTAGCTCGACCATCTCCTACCATAACCTATCATGTGTGATAAATATAAATATTTTTTGTGTATTTCTATTTTAATCACATTCCTCTTTATCCTTTTTCAAAACACCGAAAGTCAAAACACAAAAATTCTTATTATTATCGTAACTCAAATCAACATACATATTCAGTTTTATTTAGATGTTAAACAAATACATCTTCTCTATCATCGACACGTAGGTCGGCATCCTTATTTATTCTTATACCTCAATAACATTTACTTAGACCCTCACGCCTTATCCCGAACCAGGTGATGATCGTGATCGTCGACGTCTCTCGCCGGGCCTCTCTGTCCTCAAAGGTACCACGGCTATTGGTACCGCCCACTGATCTGCCAATCTCTCCTGTAACATGTTAATACGCTCCCTCGCATGGAGGTATCTCGCCTCTAGTCCCTCCGCTCGTGACTCCGCAACCGCTAACAATACTCTTGCCTCATTCACCTGCGTTTGGAGCTGATGAACTAATCTCTGCAGACGATCTCTCTCTGCTGTAATCATAGCTATGTCAGGACGATCACGTACACCTCGCAGTTCTGTTACCCACCATAATCTATAGGCCTCTGTCGTTCCTGCATCCATTACCCTGCGATCGGCTGCTATCTCCTCTGGCCCTTCTGGAGGTGTTGGCTGGGGAGGTGAGAATGCTCCCTTGGCATCGATCCTCATATATGGTCTATAAGCCAAGGGTATATCCTGCACAAATCCAAATTTTCGCCACACACGATCTAGAGGAATCCTCTCATACTCACCTGGCCTGTGCCCCACGATCCACCTCAATCGCTCTACACCCCTCAACTCCTCCGCTATATTCTATGTTACCATATAGTTCCCGTACAGCCTCCAATAGATATCCACCATCGTCACTATCTCCCATACCTGCCCATAATACTCAATGTTACCCGTCACGGCCTGGGATCTTGCCTCTTGTTCTGTCTGGACCCATCGTCTGAATCCCAACCTCTACACTTTGGTCTCTCCTGATTGGATGGGTCGGCCTATTGGTCGCACACAAACAATGTGCTCATAGGCCCAACAATGTAATAAAAATGAACAATCCAGTGTCATCCTGTGATTTCGTCTACAAGCCCATAAACCCCTGTATAGCTCCGCCAAATATGCAGGTGCCCATGCAAAAGTCACGTTCCTTTCTATCATTTCCCAAATAACACACATCAATGCTTTTGGAAATCTTCCCCCATCCACCCTTAGCAACGCATAATATCCAACCGCTATCATTAATATCACTGCTAACCTTATTTCCTCAGGGTGCGCTGCATACATTATACCATACGTAAATGTCAAACCTCGCTGTGTCAAATCTCTTGCATATGGAACAAATACTACTGTTATTGCTCCCCGTGCCGCGCTAGGTAAAGCCTGATATACTGGTCTTCCTGTAATTGGGAGTCTCAAAATACGGAACACATCTTCCAATGTCACTGTCATCTCCCCTGTTGGCAGATAGAAGGTATTCCTGTCTGGATTCCATCTCTCAATCAATGCCTGTAACATAGCATGGTTACGTGCGATTCGTGAATAATAGCGGATTCCACTTAACCCCAAATGATTTATCAATGTCCATTCAGCTGGTGTTACATCTGCTCGGATTCGTGACAACAGTGCTGGCATAGTATCGTTCATCCATAACCCTGCCTCCGCCTGCACACATCAAAACGACACACAGCCAATCAATAACTCAAATTCCCAAGGGTTCTTTCTCACATTCTGGAAATTCCTGCAGTAACCGGCATCGGTTTTAGATAACCGGTATCGGTTCCACAACCGATACCGGTTATCTTAAGCCGATATCGGTCAATATCAACTTTACACACCCTACCTAAAAACACCACCTATGACAATAATTTGATCGTTTATCCCTCTCTGTACATACAAACATTCCCGAAACCCCTGACTACCTACCCCATTACATTCACCCTATCCCAATTCATTGTCTATCACCTTTTCTTTCTCATCTTTATCTACTTAATCTCCCTCATCCCATGCAAGAATCAAATTACAACCAAGACATTTACCTCTTGGGCTGCAGCAGCTTGAGGTGGCACTTGTCTTCCCTCTTGTCCCTGCCTGCTGGATGCTTCGCCTCGTTCTGCCATGTTCACCACCCTTTTCCAATTTGCCTTTCTTCTTTCTAAATCTCCGCTCACATTCACTCTCCCTGTCTCTTTTCTCCTTATCACTCAAATCTCTCATGCAATTACCTGTCTCAGTCGTCAAAAAGTGTCGCATTCACGTATTTAACTTCTTGCATGGCTCTCAAAATAAGAACTTCAGTTGCCACCCCCGCTTTTCTATTTTTAGAAAAGCTCCTTTTCTAAAGATAACCGGTATCGGTTATCTAACCGATATTGGTCTACTTAATACTGACATCAGTTATTTAACCGACATCGGTCATATACCTACCTTTTTTTAAACAACATAGTTCTTTTCTTTATTTTCTACCTAAATTTTTGTGGTGCCGTCCCTTTTTCCTGGATAACAACACCATTATCTATAATCATACATTAAATCCACATCTCATTACAATTTCATCAACATCATCTATCTACATTACAAAAACACACAAGCCATCAACTAACAATATCAAAAGCTATCAATCTATACACCATTTGGATCCAACTTAATAGCTACATACATTCAATTTCACAAAACCAACGACAAAACATACAACATTTCATAATACAACATGTCAATTAAACTCATCATTTATATATACATACATACATCCCATCAACAAAAGACATCAACATCATTAATATATAACACCATGTAAATCAAACTCATCATACATTAAATATCACAAACCATTTTTCAAAACACTTAACACATTTTTACGCACAACATGTGGGTCAAATCATCATATCTATATATATACAAAGTTTCAAATATACAATGTGCCCTACATCGGGGCCTCTGTGATCTCATAATACAACAAAGTCGGCACGCAGGCCACAATAACTGTCAATAATCTCGACTCGGCTCGCAGGCCGATCCCTCATATCAAAAACATACTCGGCTCGCAGGCCAGTATATACAATAAATGAATGAATGAATAAATGAATACATAATATCTAGGCACGCAGGCCTCTATAAACATAGCCGGTTCGCAGACCGGTGCCCATATCTAATGAACCAATACAAAAATATGCAGGGACCCCTCAGCTCTCTCCACCGCCCTCTGCCTGTCTGCCTGCTGGTCCCTGTGCTGCCTCTCGCCTCCTACCTGTAACAGACCCACCGGTTGTGGCTGCACCTCCCTAAGATCTCTGGCTCCGAGAGGTCTCTGCTCTATGTGCCACATATGGCTAATAATCAGCCCCGGTACCATCAAGAATATCCTGATAGTATCAGGCCTCCGCTCTAGCCTCCATATAACGATCTCGAGCCACCGTAGGTGCTGGGGCTGGTCCCCTGACACCTAATATCAGTGCCTCCTGTGCCTGTGCTGGTGCCGCTGGTGGTGCCTGTGGCTGGGGCGGTACCTGTACCTATGCCGATGCCGCTGGTGGTGCCTGCGCCTGTGCCTGTACCTGAGCCTGGGCTAGCTGCCCCTGTAAAACACCTATCTGTGCCTGTGCAGCAGCCAGCTACCCCTGTAATAGCTGCACCTGGCCCCTGAGCTAATCTCTCTCTGCTATCACCGCTGCCAAGTCTAGCTGTGCAGGCTGTGCTCTCCTCGCAGCTCTCTCTCTGGCCCACCAAACCAAAAATGCTCCTGTGCAGCCGGCATCATCTACAGTATCATCTGTCGGCCTCTTAGCAACCCAATCTGGGTCCACGGGCTGTGGTGCAGGCAGTGGAGCCTCTACATCATCCCTCCGGTACTAAGGGAAGCGAGGTGGCTCATCCTGTCGTAGCCCCATCTTCCTGCGTACCCTCTCCAAGGGTATCCTCTCATACTCCCCGGGCCTCCGTCCTGCAATCCAGAACATATATTGGATCCATCTCACCTGTGATCGGGCTCCTCCACGGGGGTGATGACCTCTATACGGTCTCCATACAATATCTACCACTGTCAGGCCCTCTAACATATGTCTGTAAAATTCCGGAGCCGAACCCCACGCGCCCCCCCCCCCCCCAAATCCATTTTTTCCTATTTCTCCCTCTATACCAGCCCAAACACCCTAAAAACCTACCCACCCAGCCGCCTTGGCCTATTTAACCTATCTACCCTCTCCTTTTTTCAAATCATTTCCATTTATTAATTATTTTATCAAAATCTAACATTCCTACCCAAAACCCAAATATAGCATAATATACTCAAATCCACACATTGAGGGGTTTCGAACCTACCGGTACGACGACACGTCATTGTGGTGGGATGGGTGGTGGTGGTCCAGCTGGTCCAGCACCTCCTGCTCCTCCTGGCTGTGCCATGGCTCTAACTCCCCTCTGTTGGGTCCTCCACCAATCAACTGCTGCCTCCTACTCACTCGGGTCCACTACTCACTCACTCCTCCACTCAAATAGCGCCACCTCAACCAATAAATGCTCCAATCTCAATAATCCACCTCAGACAACTCAAATCAGTTTTCAAATTGCAAATGTGACAATGACAGGTCGTATTTTTCTTTTTATAGGTTTTTGACCTATAACCGATATCGGTTTTATTATGCCCTAAGGAACCGGTATCGGTCCCCTAACCGATATCAGTCATAGATAATCGACATCAGTTTTATTCCAACTTTTCCCCCAATTTCTGCCCCTATTTCCTAATCGCCCTTTCTCACAAACATCGCCTATATCAACCTTTACTGCAACCCCTTTGTTAACCCATTTGGCCTGACCCAAGGCCATAACCAACCAATTTGGCCCGACCCAAGGCCTCACCCCAACCATTTTTGCCCGACCCAAGGCCGCAACCCAACAATTTGGCCCGACCCAAGGCCTCACCCCAACCATTTGGCCCGACCCAAGGCCACAACCCAACAACTTGGCCCGACCCACGGCCCTCACTCATCAATCAGCCCGACCCAAGGCCGTACCACTTAAATACCTCGCCCAACATCAACAACATACACTTTTATCCACCCATCATGTAACTTTTGTTCACTCGAGCTCACATGTTCATGTTTTAGCATGATTAGGGTCCTTGACTTGATCTGTCGACCAACTTTGCCTAGACTTAGACTATGACATTTATCTCAACCAAACCAACCATTTGGTACTGCCGAACATGCCCAAACGTTCCTGTACCTTACCCGTTATATACCCTGGAGCTACTTCCTATGCCTTGGATACCAGGATTATATCACCCTTGTTTGGATAAACTATCAACCTTTGCCTATGCATTGCTGGTTTTCTCGTCAAATCATGCACCCTAGTCGCACTAATGCATTTCCACGTGCGTCTGTTTCTTTGGACCTACCTCACCACCTCACCATCATCTCCACACCATTTACCCTTTATCAACCCTATCCCTGATTTCACGCTATCTCAATCTGTGATAGATTTGAGGGGGATTACCTATACCCTTAACAGGGGAAACCACTTCATATTATTGTCCGTGCAGCTTTACAAAACAAACTGCACGACAATAAGGGGCTAATGTAGACACCAAATTTGTGTCTTACGACCCCTTGTGACCCGCATCTCATTTTGCAACCTAACCTCACCACCTAAACCTTACACAATTATTTATTAATTATCTTATAATTAATAAATCCACATCGCCTTACTTGCCACCTCATCATGACCTAGGCCTAACCCTAAACTAATCTAATTAAGACCTATAACTTGGTCTACATCCACACCCATGACTAATGACCCTTTTCTCGCACCCAAAACCGACCTTCTAGTCACTGGACCAAGCCCGCAACTAATCCCTCAGGAGAAAAGGAGGGAAAGTTGGCTATTTTACTAAAAATAGCCCACTTTGACTTGACCGATACCGGTTCCTACTCGACCGCAGTCGGTTACGTAACCACCATCGGTTCCCTATAAATGGGCTCCCTTAACCAAAAACAAAGGTGGAAGGATTTTTGGATCAATTAGGATCATCAGAAGCGATAAAAAGAATCCGGATTTGCTGAGCCAAGCAAGAGACAAGTGAAGAGACAAGAAGAGTTTGCAGCGAAGGAGACCAAGCCCAAGACTGCAACTTAATAATCAGAGCCCTGTGATACTCAGCTGATCATCGGGAGGGAGGTATCTCATCTCCTGAGTGCCAGGCCATCCTACCTGAGTTCTACCTTTGTCATTACACTTCTCGGACCTGCATCCTCGTCAATAACCAGTAAGCTGCATCTTGTGTGTTCTCTTTAATAATATTTCTTAGACTTTTGAATCACAGCCGTCATAAATCCATTCCTAGATCTACCACCCAGCAACACATTATATCTAACTATCATTCATTTACCTCTCATCACCCCGTCACCTAATCCCGCTCATATACTAGCCTTACAAACAACACAACCACCCTACAACCGACCCTCACCAAAATTCCCTAAAACATAGCCCCCACCGATATCGGTTAGCAGTAACCGGTATCGGTTATTGTGACTCAAAACCAGAAACCAGCCTTTCCTCCTACCTGTTTCAACGAAGCAATTAAATTGTTATTTTACAATCTTTCGTGTTAATTTATATTAGCAGGGGAACTGACCACCTTCGAAAGGAAGTTTTATATTTCCTGGGCCCAAGGCAGTTCCCTCATTTATTGTCTAATCAAAATCTTGTGGTCTTGTGTTCTTATTTGCAGGTAGTCCTTCCAAGACAAAAAGGAGTTCTTTGCAATCAACCTGATCTCTCTCTACGGTATGCGCACACCATCTCGACATTCAACAGGTATTCCTCCTAGCCCTAACCCTTATCTGTTTCTAAAAGGAATGAAAGGATAGAAGCAACTCTATTCCCAAAAGTTGAAACATTCCGCGCGAAACACCCACCTAAGGATACACAACTACAAATAATACTTATAAATAGTTGTACAAATACAAACATATGTACAATTGTATATACCACTACCACTGTACTACAACCCATTCACATGTAAACACACACTCATAACCTCAGCTTCACTGTACTACACTGTAAAAACATAATGTAATAAAGTGCACATTATATACATTTACTGTTTTATTTTCGATCCATTTACTCATTACTCTTTACTTATATTGTCAGCAATACTGCAACCTTTTACTAAATTGTACTGTTAACCATATTCATTGCTTTTAAAGAAACCAAATATGCCTTCGGAAAATGTCTTGTTTCCTAAAATTATTATTCCAAACAACAAAAGAAATGGCTATCTATACAAACAATTTTTCATTAAATTGTAACGGTTTGCTACTACAACCAGCTAAGGATGCTTCAACATGCTCGGTTCTAAATCTTGTTCTCATTATGAGTGTTTCATTGCACTTGCCTTTCCCAACGGATAGTGTTCACACCTATTGCACTGGTTGTATTTGTTATATATTGCTCTACGGTAATTGTTGTTGCTCTACTAATAGCATACCCTTGCTCCGTGTGGAGGAGCAACTGCTAGTTATTAGAGTTTAATCAATTATTTACTAAACTAACGTATATATAGTTAAACACACATGAAATAGGAATCTGCAAAAAAAAAATCTAAATATTAATTTTGAAAACAAATAAATCACTTTAAATAAAAATGATTTGGTCAGCACCTGTTGATTTTTTTAGCAGTTTTCTCGCATCGAAAATCTGAACGCCTTGGAAACTCCAGTTGCCACTCACCTGTAACTAACCATATAAAAGCAAGAACGCAAACCGTTTCCTGAAGCATAGAACTTGGGCGCGGCAGCATTAGCGGATCGAGCTACAAACATCCTAATCTTCATAATCTATCGACTATAAATACAGGGTTTTGAAATACCCGGCTGCAAATCAAGCAATCCTGCAATCATGGCTTCATCATCTTACATTTGCATATTATTTGCAGTGGCAATCATGTTTGTTGGGGCCCGAGCTGATGCCGAAACAATCCGTAACGCCTGCACTGCCGCTCCAAATAGAAACCTTTGCATTTCTACATTGTCTGGTCATCCGGAGGCAAACTTACCCGAGCTCGCTATTATTGCAGTTGATATGAGTATCGATGAATGCAAACGGGTTATTCCATTTATTCAATTTCTGGCAACAGAGTTTCCCCAGCCCCGTCTTTCCAAGGATCTTAAACTTTGCTCATTGCTCTTCGATGAGACGAGGGACGATCTTCGGACTGCAGTCTCAGTATTACGGGAATGGTCTGATCCCAAATTCAAGAGTTTAATAGAGTCTGTTCGGTCATGGATCAGTCATGCATCGGAGTATCCCGATCTATGCGTGGCTGCGTTGACGCAAGCGAGAGCACTCAACATAGCTTCCATAGTTAAGTTCCATAAGTCTCACCTCACAGAGTTGATTAGTATTTCCTTATCTGTTGTTGATAAGCTTGGCAAGTAGCACCAATCATATGTAATTCTCCCTCAACTCCCATGTTGGAATATCGATATCATAGTTTTATTAGTTGTTTTACAGCATCACAAGAATTAATAAATATACTTCATATCACTTTTATCACAATGTTACTCAGGTTTAAATGTTAGAATTTTGGTTTTTAAAATTATTTTGATTCAGGTATATTAATTTATTAGAAATTACAAGCTCGATGTTATCTCACGAGGAAAAAATAAAAAAATGTCAAACACCTTCACATTGACAATATTTTTCAATGGTTTTCAGAAATAGGGATATTTTCTGTCGAAAAATATTCATTCACATCATATACACTGATATTCAAATGAACTTATCATTTAGTTGATCAAAATTTGTAACCGAAATTGTCTGCAGCCACACCATTTCCGTAGTCGAAATGCCACAGAGTAAACCAGCGATTGCACATGAGTTGCAAGATATGTTGGGTGGGATGCAAATGGTATATACTGATTAAGTAATACAATTTAATTCAAGTGTGTTTTTAACATCAATGTCAACTATTCCAACAAGGAAATCCTAAAATTCAAAACAAAAACTTTGACGAACCAAAACCATAAGAAGTAAAGTTCTCGTGCCTTGTCTATGAATCCACATTTTTCATACATATGTACCATAAAATTTCCAGCTGTGACATCTATAAAAGATCCCTTTCCCATGATCCTTTGAGGGATGGCCAAACCCAAAATTGAAGCTCCTATTTAAGCAAAACTGAGAAGATGTTGGATATGTAAGAGGTATTAATGAATTTCTCACCAACAAGAATATGCCACAAATGCATTTCACCCTCATAAACACTAATCTAAAAATAATAAAAATACATCATATTAAAATTCATAAATTAAAAATAATAAGAACACAAAACATTAGAAAAAGGAAAACATTAAGGACAATTAATATACCCTTAAAATGAAAAGTTCCCACTCTCCAAAAAATATCAAGGTTGTTAATATTTATTAAATATTTTAAGCCTTGAATTTTATTTTCCTTTATATTTGATTAAGCCTAAGAAGCAAAAAACACTCCACTTCTACTATATTTAGTGGCTGCCATACATTTCACAACAGGAGCAGATGTTGGATCTTGAGGAGGAAAATATAGAGTTTTAAATATCTCATTTTGACATAGGTTGGGAGAATGTTTTCATAGGTTGCGGAGTCTACATTTACACCTTCCAATTGCATTTGCATGAAAGTTTCTAAGGTGTTATCAACAAACCTCTTTTTTTATGAGCGTATCCCACAATCACTGTAGTCGATGAGACCACACATATTTCAAGAATTTTTTCAAATAGTTCACATGCTTCCACATCTTGTAGACATATCTTTCAAGATATTTTTAACTTAAACATATGCCGAACCTTCCTTCCTCATAATGATTCGAAGGATGTCCATGCCCATGGCCAAATTAAGGGTTATGAGCACCCTAGGTAATATTAGAGCGAGCGCCTTAGGAAATACTAGAGATAACACCTTCTATAAATAAATAAAATATGGAACTCAATAGCCCCACTGATCTGGACGAAAAAAATGAGGATGATCGAGAGGACAACAAGGAATCCAACGAGATTGAGACTGAGGGTGATTATTCATCTGGATATGAATCGGAGGAACCAATGGAAAAACCCAACTACGTCATCCCCTGTTCTGATGGCACATATGTTTCAGATGGAGGATTTGTTTGAAGTAACAAGATGGAAGCACTACGAAAGGGGAAAAAAAGTCTTAAAGAATCAGAGTAATTTTGTTTGTATCAAACCTGAAAGCCGATGAAACGTGGTGGAGGTATCCCCTTTGGGTAATCTTGAGGTGGTTCTGGATAATATGAAGCTTTCATCCAAGACATCTCTCCCGCAAATCGATCCAAACTCCCTTAAAGTTCTTGACTTTTGGGAGGGCAAAAAATATAGAGACTATCTCAAGGAGACATTTGGGTTTGTGTTTAATTCTGATGATGGATGGGACACAGTGAAATCCAGAAGAACCAAGCGTTTGAATTGATTGTGTGCAGACTAAGTCTACCTTGTTATGTGGAGCTGATTTCTTGTGTTAAGTTTGCTTAACTCTTTCTTGTGGTCTTGTTTCTCTTTTTTTTTCCTCTCTGAGTGTTGTCACGATACATATTTCATTGTATGACTTCTGGGAGCCTTCTTCCCTATTTTTTTACCCAATCTAATAAATAAAATAAAATAAAAGATATATTAGAAAAAATAATTACCTATGACCAAATATCAAATTATTTGATATGTTGTGCCTCTACCATGTGAGAAAAGCTTGCTAATAATTTTTTTGCAGCTTCTACTGTCTAAAATCCCCAGTTAATTATCTAACATTTAGTCTATTATAATCATCCTTTTCTCATTTATTTTCCAATTATCTTTTCCAACATTTTTGACATATTCATCTTTCTTGATCTCTCCTCTAAAAAAATTCCAAGACATCAAAACAATACAAAGTATCAAAATACATGAGTATGAATTAAATTGAAGAATCCTACAACAAAGGCACTTGCATAAATATTTTAGGCCTCGTAAATATCATATTATTCATACAATTATGTCTTTTTTTAGTTTTTATTTTGAATGAAGTGAATTGAATTAGTATGTAAGGTGGGACACTAACTATTACTATCATATATGGAACTAATAAACTAATTTACTCTTCATAAAAACCATAGTAAAATAAAACAAATTAACGCCCCCTAAATGTTAGCACCTTAGGCATTTGCCTAGTTTTCCTAAGATTTAATTCCCCTCTGTCCACATCTTGTTTCAGAACTCCTATTTTTGCACAAGCTAATAGCATGATAGTAAAGGTGAACTAATCTCTTCCAAGATTCACCTATCTGAATTATCCCTCCACAAAAATGAGGGGAAAACGCCAAAATATGGCCTGCTATCACCTACTAACGACATAAAAACAAAGGAGCATCAAATAAATCTACTTCTAGCAAGTGCTAAAGATAGAGGAATTTATTAGAGTTTCTATCTACGTTATAATGGTGGGTAATTGGGGATTCAACCATAAAAAAGGAACAACCTCACCATTAATCATCATATTATTTTGGGTTAACTAAGCCAAGTTCGGTTTATTACTATCGAGATGGGCAGTTAATCTATATTCCACAAATAATTGATCCATCAATCTTGAGAGAGACAGTCTTGCACAAGTTTGTAGGATGTTAGAAAAGATTAACCAATTAATAATCTCAACATATAATAAATAACTCAAATAACCATCGATATACATGTAGACCTAAGGTGGTGGAAGAGAGTGCTAGTGGGTTACAACCCTCAAATATTTATTTAATACAAATATATATAGATATTCATTCTAATAAAGAAGTAAACTAAATATTCTCTAAATTAGAATAAATAAATATCTTTAACTAAAATTTGTCTATTGGAGATTATAGATGGTTCTCATGTGTGAGATAGGTAGTTTGTAGGTATGATACAATTGTGGGAATATATTCCCCTAATAAAATCCTATTCACAAAAAATACCATCACTGAAAAATTATTTTCCATATGTGTCCATCAAAATTAAAGGCTAGTGTATTAGCTTGTGCTAAAATAAGAGATTTGAACATGATATGGACATCCATCAAAGGATAATAGATAGGATTTTTTGTTTGATGTTTAAGGTTACAAGTTCCCTGGTAGACATGTATGCAAAATACATAAGCATACATAATGCACTTGGACTATTTGACAAAATGTGTCAATAAAATGTGATTTCATGGAGGATGTTGATTTCAAGGTATGCAAAAAAGTTACTCTTACTGGGCTTTAGTTGTTTTCTAATGGTTAGTCTCAATTTTACCTTAGAATTTCCTAATTTATAATTACTATTGGGACTTTCCATTATATTACCAAAATTATAAGAGAGTTACATTAGCATGGATGACCAAAAAAATCATGGTCCCACAAAAACATCATGAATGCAACAAAAAATTCCCAAAAGGAAAAAAAAAAGAACAAGAGTTACTTATGAAAAGAGAACACTAGCCACAAGTTGCCACTCCTGGAGGAGGGGGATGGTCATCTTAGGGAGGGATGTACACTCCACCAGATGACTCGTGCGAAGGAGGGTTCACCAACCAATCATCGTGGTTAAGCATCTGCATCTTCAAAGGAACATTTATCCCTCACCAGGGTGGTGGGGATCCAGCCAAAGTGTGAATGCTTGGCGAAGGAAAGGCCCACTACAGAGAGATAATAATGCTCTTCCCCCTTGGAGATTGGCTCCAACCCGAAATAGAAGAGGACAAAGCTGAAGGATGACCCCAAGGAGAGGCAGAGCAGTGACTTTGAGAGAAGCTCGTGTAACATAGTCTTGGTGGAGGTAGCCTTTGAGGAAGAGATGGATGAGGTGGTAGAGGAAAAGGGTTAGGAGGAACCTGACTCATCGTGCAGGGCGCAATCCCCAAGTGTGCAAGAAACTCCTATAAATGACAAAACTCTAGGGGAACTTTCTCCTCTTGAGCTTGAATCGGTATATGCACAATAGAAAAGATAACCACCTTATCATTAGTGGAAAATAAGGAAATCAAATTATCATTCTAGAATAACATAAAATTTATCTCTTTCCAAATATGAAATCAACTATAAGATCTAAATACTTGACATAGTGTGTCAATATAATGAGGCCATAGGATGAAATCACCAAACAAAGCCACCCGCCAATGAAAGAATTCATGGTGGAAGGTTTGCAAAAATGAGTGGATCAAAGTCTAAATGGCCTGGTCACAAAGGCAAGACAAAAAAAAATTCTTAAAGGATTATGGTTTGGAATAGAAAGGGAATTTATGATTGGAGATGCCAATGTGAATTAATCATTCACTAACAAGAAGGCTATGATAAATAAAACACCATAGAAAATGTTAACTTTGGGTTCCAGTGAAGAATTCCAAGAACATGAAATTTTGTGAAGCTATATGGAATAAGAAAAGTGCAGGCACTAGCAGGAATTGAGTTTGACAATTTCGGGAGAGTGATTTAGTAAAAATATAATATTTTTTAAAAACCCTAATTATAGAGTAACTCAATTTAACAATGATATACAACTAATAGATACCCTGCGATGTAAGGAATAAAGCATATAAAGTGAAAAATATAATAAAGATGTATAAAAAGAATAACTTAGATGATTCAAACATGATCTAGGACTCGTGTAAACTAAGAAACTATTGAAGTAGAAGTAAATAGTGTCATAATTTATGGGGATAAACTCTAGAGTTAACATATGCTTCTGGTCATGGGTGCTAGCTTTTGCTACTGATTTCCCATGACTATAAAAATGGTTGAAATCTTATTTTGATTATGTCATAAAAGTATCACAAACACTCTATGTTGGTCTCCTAAATGCGAGACCTTGATCATATAATATACATGTAACCTAAAAAATAAATGTTCACCTAAAAAACCCACAAAATCGCATCAAATCTAAAAAAAGAAAGATCCAATATTGAGAGTCGTCTCGACCCCGCTAGTCACCTGACCAAGTGAAATTATGACCAAACGTTGCACTACATATCATACTCCATATAGTTCTTATGAGTGTGTGACGATTGTGCCAAAGGATTCCCTAGTGCAAGGTGCACCTGATAGTGGGCTAGCTATAAAATGTAGAAATGTATAAGATGTGTGGATGGAATAAATGAACACCCCCTTCCCTATGCAGTGTATGCAGAAAATGCAGTCTGTTATCCCTTGAATGGATGTTAGATGAATGCCTTGAGGTGCTTTAGGTGCCTTTAGGATGCAAGATTAGGTTTCAGTAGTAATGCTTAGAGGTTAGTCCTTTATTTTAAACGCATAGCTATGTATTTATATGATTCCCTTGTTTTAATTTCGTAATTGAAAACTGGAAGGCCGACCCTTAAGTAGAAAATATGCCCAAAAGATAAAAGATACCCAAAATAAGAAAGTAAGATAAGAAAAGGTTAAGGACACCCGAAGGGGAGAAGAGTGCCTGGGCGCTGTTGTCCTAGCTGGGTAGTGGCATTTGAATTTATAAAAGATAAAAAAGTAAAGTTATATCTAGGATGTAGGGTGTGAAAGACCAAATAGAAAATAAGCGACAAAGAAAAGAAGAAAAAAATAGTTTTCAATCGTGCTAGTTTTTTTGCTTACAAACCATGTAAATGCTAGTATGCTTTTAGGACCTAAAAAATGTACCCAAGTGCGTGATTTTGTGTCTACATTTTATCCTATTTTTTTTTATTGAGTGAATTATCGACAACCTAAATTTGATATAATTTGTGTTCCTTGTGATCTTGTAAATTATGTAGCGAATAATGTGCCGATTGGACAACTGAAGCATGGCATGATGCAAAGTGAAGCATGGAGACTAGGAAAGGAAAGTGACCCTAGGGGTGAAGCATATACATTATGTTGTACCTATTTTTATGCTTGTATTTTTGGTTGTAGGATGATTCTTGTTGCATATTAAGGATGGACTTGCAAAAGAAGAGCGATAGAGTAGTCAAAGTAGTGTATATGAAAAATATGAGTAAAGTATGCAAAAGTGTTTAAAAGGAAAGTGTTCACCTAATATGAAGAATTGTAATGGATATAGATTTGCCCTAAAATATTGTGAAGAATAATATTTTTGGGCAATCTCACGCAAAGAGTTATTTTTTTGGGTGATCTCACACCAAGTATGAGTTTTTTGGGTGATCTCATGTCAAGTGTTAGTTTTTTGGATGATATCACACCACCAACATGTCTTGGAGAGAGAGGTATAGTGTTACTCTCACACTATGACTCTACCCAATAAACACCATTTTAGATGGTGTGTCCCTATTTTATTCCTCTTTTCCCAATTTAGTTCTAAATTTATTCTGAGTTATATCAATTGAAATGGAGATAGAATACATTCTGCTGCTAGAGGAATGTGCCTACACTATAAAAATTGCTCTATGAACTCTACTGGTCTGAGAAAATAATTGTATCTAACCCCATATCATAGGCATGTAGGGGAGGACATGGGGTCCTAGGAACTTTTTTCTGATGTTTGGTGTTGGTGTTTTTGTTGTGTTGAGGACCCAAGTCATTTTCTAGGCCATTTCTTCAACTATAGCCTATGCATATTTTGTATTGTGCATATCTGAAATGTAGCTCTGAGTTATTGTTTAGGGTGATTTATCCACACAATGTATGCCTCCCCATTTAGGGTGCATGTGAAATTGGAAGGAATGCGTGGAACAAAAGAGAGGACCCAATGATGATATGAAACAATATCCCTACAGGGGATGTCCATGGTAGAAACAAAGGAACATGCAAACAAATTGGCTAGAAAAATTTGTTAGTTGAAGACGTAGAAAACATGTAATAGAAGACAATGTAACAATCAAGAAAATTTCTAAACAAAGTAGATTGCAAAAATATTGTTTTCAGATAATGGATATTGCTCAAAATGTCACTAGATAATTAAGGCCAATGCAGCCAAAAGCATAGAAGAAGTGATCAAACAAGACATAGGGCATAGCCCATAAACAATGGTATAAAATAACAAACAATATCAAGAAAGATGTATGTGATAACCATGGTGGAAAATAGTCTTGCAATGAAAATTCTACACAGGAAAAACCCGTTAGCATGTTAGAAAGATAAAAATTATGGAAAAACATGTACGTATCAATGGAAAGTAGTGTGCGAGAAAGTAGAAGTAAATAATGAAAGAATAACACTTGTAATGTATGAAAGTGTGAATTGTAGATTCCCCAAGGTGCCTCAGTGGGAATGGTAAAAGGTAGAGTTCTAAGCATCATTGCGGTGTGTAATAACCTGTAAGAAATGCATTCAAAAATAGAGACTAAGTGAACGCACATGTGTATGTAGAATGATAATGACATAAAGAGTATCCATCTAACATAATAAGCAAAGTGCGTCATGTAAGTTATATAAACAAGAAATAATATGCGCAACAAATATATGTAAATGTTGTATGAGTGGAATGGAATGGAATGCAATGTGTGAATGTGATGTTAGGAGAAGCGTGTCTATCAGTAGATGTGTATGAGGTGAGGCTTATTAATGAAATTCCCTTCAACAATCAAGAATGAACCATAGAACAAGAGTGCGTCATCTTGAAATGGTTTGAAAGTGAAATGATAGAAAGATATATCATGAAGCTCATAGAGTGTAAAGAGTGAATGTGGTGAGGTTCATTTCATATTTAGACCCTTAGTAGTTGAGTATGAACTGTGGAACTAGAGTGCGTCATAGGGTAATGACGATACAAGGTATGTATCATTTTTGTAAGATTTACTAAAAATTGGAAGTATGAAGCACTAAGTGTAATATTAGTAGGACGGGGAACAAGTGTAATTGATAATAGTAGGACGGGGAATAAGTGTAATTCCCCCAAAGTGTGATTTAGGGAAGATAAAGTGAAGGTATCTAATAGATCATCAACGTAATGATTGTATCCTATTGGATTTGGGTCAAAAACGTGATAAGCAATAGTGTGGGGTTGATCATATAAAGAGCCATCATGGTGTAGATTGTACATGCCAATAATATATTCTTCATTAGTGAAAGGTGGTTATGGGAAACCATGTGCATACAAGTGAGTGAAATTTGGAGAATATCTAAGAAATGAATCGTTGCAAATAGAAATGTGGTTGAAAGGCATGTGAAATGTGATATCAGTATGATTAGGATCCAAAGTGCCACCAATGTAATCAAGCTAATACTTTCCCATTTTGAGTGGAGAGGAACGAGGAGTATGTGCAAGGAATACTAATAAATAGAAGATGCAGAGGCCATAAATAATAATAATAAATACATGTCCATGATAAAGGTGGGTAAAATGAGGTGGTGGGTGGAGATCATCAAGTGTGAATCCAAGCCAAGCTAAGCCATCATGTGGGTAAAAAATGTTAGAGCAAGCAAAATCGAATGGAACAATAGGCCAATAAGATTCATTTGTGAAAAGAGTGCATGTGAAAGGGGGAAGTGTTAGTGCAGAGTGAGATGAGGTAGATGATATGACATACAATCCATAAATAGTTCCTTAGAGAGGAAGCATGTGTATGGTAAAGGAAGGATGTTCCAATAGTTGGTAATCATCAATGAGATGTGTAGGATTAGTTGATATAAGTGTAAGGGAGGTGGAAGTAGGAGAAGTATGGGGATGACCAACATCATGATATAGAATTTGAGTAGAAATTACAGTGAGTGGGTCTAAGCTACAATATTTGAAAAGGTTGTAGTCATAAACAATAGTTCGTTTATAGACATCATGTAGGAATTTAATGCACTGATAAATAATAGAAAGAATTGTTTACATAGTGTGAATCTGAGGCCTGCTAGGTAAACAATTAAACTAAAAAAATTTGTCAATAACAAATAATACTGTAGGAATGGTTTTGGCCCCGACTATGAGAGGTAAGGTAAAAGTGCCCATGCACAGATGTGTAGAAGAATCAAACATATGGAGAGAAATGGATGATGGGCTAACATCGGTTGAGGAAAGGCCAAGATGTTGAAGGAATGTTAAAATAAAAATATTGAGGTCAGATCCATTATCAAATAGTACACTCTTAATGCCTAGGTTCTATACACAAACATGGATATAAAGGGGAGGATCATTGTAATAATAAAAAATATTGGTAGCTGCATCAGATGGTAAAGTAATTTATGTAGAAAATACGTCTACAAACAACTGATACACATAGTTCTGAGAAGTATTACAAAGAATGTAATTATTAGCCAGGAAAGAGTTGATTTTATCCTTGTAATCAGGATTAGCATGCAAGAAGTAATGGATGGAGATATCCATCCTAGGGAGGATCCTAGGGAGGAAAGAGGATCCAAGAGCGTTCGAATGATAGGGGTTCACTAAATAATTTAAAATATATATAAGACTTTTGTAAAACCCTAATTACAGAGTAATTGAATGTAACAATGATATACAGTTGCTAGATACACTATGACATATGACCTGGGACTGGTGCAAATAGGTAAATCTACTGAAATGGAGGTAAATAGGGTTGCAATTACTCACGATAAATTTTGTAGATCACATATGCTTTTGGACATTGGCCCTTGGACTGTGTCAAGGGCGCCTAGGTGCTAGAGTCTACCACTATGCACTTGTGACTACAAAAATGGTTGAAACCATGTTTTGAGTGCATCGCAAAAGAGTCGAAAACACTCTTTTTTTGTCACCTATATGTCACACCTTGATCATAAAAGATACTTGTAACTTGTAAAATAAAATTTCACCAGTAAAACCCATTAAACTCTATTAAATAAATAAAAAATGCAATATGGGGAGTTAGAATTACCCTGACGGTTACCCGATAGAGTGAAATTTTGACCAAGTGATGTATTACATCTTTGAATCCATTTAGTTCTTATTAGTGTGTTAGATAATTATACCCTAGGATGCCCTCATGCATGTTACACTTGATAGAGGGATAAATATAGAATGTAGCTATGTATATAATGTGTGGATGGAATAGATTGAACTTCCCCTTTCTTATGCAGTATGTAGAAAATGAAGTCCCTTATTTCTTGAATGGGTGATAGATGGATGTCTTGAAGTTATTTAGGTGTCGTTTGGATGCAAGCTGAGGTGGTGAAAGTAATAGTTAGATCTTTTTCCTTTATTTTGAACACAAATATATGTATTTATATTATTCTTATGTTTGAATTTTGTAATTGAAAGATGGAAGAATGACCCATAAGAAGAAAGGATGCCCGAAACATAAAAAAGAACCAAAATAATTTTGAGTAAGATAAGAAAATGTCAGCGGCACCTAGAGGGGAGAGGAGTGCATGGGCACTGCTGTCCTAGCTGGGAACTGGTGTGTAAACTCATAAAACTTAAATAAGTAAATTTTCTTCTGGTTTGAAGGTGTGCAAGATAAATAGAAAACAAGAGACAAAGAAAAGAGGAAAAAAATAGTTGTCAACCACTAGTTTTCTTGCTTAGGAATCATGTAAATGCTAGTATGATTTTAGGACATATAAATGTATCCAAGTGCATGATTTTGTGTTTACAATGAGATAGAGTTCATAAGGTGGTAAATGGTGCCAACATTGTAGTGGAGGAAGGAAATTTATTGATTCCATATTCAATATCTCCACCATGCATCTAGAGGTTTAAACCTAATCTTGTGGAGCATAAAGTCAGACATTAACTCTTGAATTCTGAAGATAGATGAGAGGTCCAAATTGAAAAGATTAATTTTTTATTGAGCTCGTTAAATGTCACCAAGTCTCTGTGGGAGATAAAATCAAGAATGGTGTTAATGTTTTTGTGAGAGAGAGGGGTAGAGTTGATTCCCAGAGTTTATGGAAGCATAAGATTATCATCAATGATGATGGGAGACCACTAAATATTCTGATAATTGAATGAGATCCCAGTATGAAAGTGTTCACAAATCCAATGCATCATATGTTTCACTAATTAAAATGCTTTCCATATAATTTTTACCACAAAAGTGCCAAAAATATTTATTAGGACCCTCATGATAATCAAGGCGTGCAACCCAACATTATTATGACATTTTTCCGTAGGGAGCACGAGAAGAAATACAATATTGAATTAGAATTTTCAAGGATTGATTTCCTTATAGACATGGAAGGACCCATTTAGAACATAAAGCCATGATTTTTCTTTAAACATCAATAACTCCCATGCCACTTTGATCGTAGGGTAGAAAACAAACATCCCAAGCCACCCAATGAAATTCAACTGACCCAAAACTTGCACCAAAGGTAGTCCCAAAGCAACTTGACAAGCTTATCCAAGGAGACATGAGAAAGTCACAAACACATGGAGTAATACGTATGGGTGGCATCTTGAATCTTGGTACAAACTTGGAATTTTCCAATGAGAAATATGGGTTTAGAAGACCACAGAGAAAATTTATATTCAACTATGTCAATCACATATTTCCATAGTGAGGTGGAGGCACTATTAAAACAAAAAGGAATGCCAAAGAATTTGAATTGTTCACCTCTTCCAATCCATTTTTTGGGTAAGCTTTCAACCAGTCTGGCATAGGTAAGAAGATCTATATATAACTGAATATCTTATCCATCTGAATGAAACAGTCTTTTCAGACTTAGCTATGGTTAGAATGAATTCATAAGATAAATTTCCATTAATAATTTACGTCCAATTATCTATAAGGAAAATCCCTCAAATGTGATATTGATCAGCCCAATGAGAAATTAGATAGCCTAAGGCATCATTGGCTAAAAAACAAGGCAGACGTAAGGAAAAACATTTGTATGATACAAAGGAAGAGGAAAATCACAACATACTTATGACCATTGATGGTTAGGAAAGCAAACACATTAGAAAATAGAGTTTGGACTTCCGATGTGAAGAATTTTCCAAAACCTAAGGATGTGAGAATAGCCAAAATAAATGTCCATTCAATGTCATCATAGGATTTTTCGAAGTCAATTTTTTGAAACAAAAATAGTTATAGAGAAATATGAGCCCATTCCATTCCTTCCAAAACCACTATAAGGTTATTCATAATGTACCCACCTTTGAAAAAATTGGTCTGCTCAGAGCGAACAATTTTAGGTAACAAATCTGCAATACCAAGATCCCGAACCTTCGTAAGAATTTTGTATGAGACATTTAATAGGGTAATAGGCCCCCATCTAATAATCTTATAGGGATCACTAACCTTAGGAATGAATTTTATGTTTCCTTGATTGATGAAATTCTCAAGAGAATTGGATTGGAGAGCTTAATTGTAGACACAAAGTAGATCGGGGCTAAAAAATGACCAATTCACTTTGTAAATTTTGTAAATAAAGCTATCCAAATCTGGAGATTTATCATCTAAAAGGCACATCAGGTCACCATAGAACTCATCAAAAGAGATATGGGAATTGCAATTTTCCCTCTCTTTAGGAGAAAACTTGACTGACACCACCTCGATACATTACTGTAAGGAAACAGTTCACTCATTCGTAGCATCTTGAGTTGGAAGAACAATCGATAATAATCAATGAAGAAATTAGAAATTTCAACCAATTATGTGAGTTTCTTATGTGCATCATGGATGAATTTTACTTGTTAAAAAACATGCTTTTCCCAAACGAAGTTGAAGAAGTGCTTTGATTCTTTGTCTCCCACCTTAAGCCAATACATCTTTTATCGAATCTATGCACCACATGCCGAATGAGATTGAGATTGTGTTGAGCTTCAATAACATGTATCTTTAGGGGAATGCCAAAAGTATTGGCCTCAATCATAATAGTAATCCTTCTTAATTCTTTGTGCAGAGCCGAGCTAGCTTACTGAAATGGTGGAGGAAATTGGTGGTGCATTGAATTGCCACTTCCCACCACTCATTCCAACTTCTAGAAAATGGTGGATGTCGTGCCATGTTCCAAATATTTTCAATCATTTGGACCACCCTCGGATGACTCAAACAAGATAAATTAAGAAGGAATTGATTATAAGAGACTTTGAAAGGGGCCCCAAACCAAAAAACTATAAATGATGTTGGATTATGATATAAAAAAAGCAGATCTTACCACACCATGACATGAGTGTAGCCTTGTGTGTAAAAATAATAAATAACAAGTTATGAAAGAATTACATGATAATTTTAAAAATCTAATGATATCCTTCTCAAAAATTCATCTATGTATACTATGTTTGGGCCTTGAATTCTTGTCAGGAACTAAAAAAATGGATCGAAAAGTCCCCAACGACTTTTAAAGAAATACCGGGCCACATGCTTGCCAACACACAAATGCATAGGGAAGGCAAACAACTTATCATCTATATGCTCTATCATTTTAAAATCACCACACACTAACCAATAAGCTAAGGGTAAATTATCACCTAATCATTTCCATAAATTTGTTCTATCATATCTATCATTAAGATCATAAACATTAAGAATACCAAAAATAAAAATCATTAATCACCATAATCACCCACATGACTAGATTTAAAGGATCTTGGCCCGATGAGGTGATTAAGGCCTATAATTTTATCACTATGGAAATGATCGCACCAACTTTTTTATCAATGTGCTAAGTATGAAATTAAAAAAAAGTTAGGGCAATACAAGTTAGTGTATTCTGAAGAAAGAAACCAAAAATCTTAATTTCCTGCAAACAAATAATATAAGGGTTGTTTAAACATTGGAAAAATAAAAGAACAAAGTATTTGTAAGAGGGATTTGTAAGACCCCAAATATTCCATGTGATGAAATTAATAAAAAATCAGACATATAAAAATCCCCCTTCCTATTTGGAATACCATCCTTTGAGCCAAGAATGGAAAAATTATTAACAAGTGGGACGTGGTCTGAATTTGAAATCTCAACTTGAATGGATCAGCATTTGATCGTATTATCTCCTCGCACATTACATGACACCTCCCAAGGTGAACTGAAGGAATGTCATAGAGAAGGAGAACTTGAAGCAAGATTCCTAGTATTGTCTGAAATTGACAGAAGAAACTAGATCTGTGAGGTCTTAGAAGGAATGAAAACTTTATGGGCTGGCTCTGAGCCCGAATCATCCTTGGATGTAGGGAGAGAAGGAGAGGGGGTAGGAAAAACAATAGGAGTGGGTTTAAAACTAGAGCCATTCTTATTCCTCACCATAGTCCAACCATCATTCGGAGGGCCATATTTGGGCTAAGATACCATGTGTTGTGTCACTAATTTCTTGGAGTGAGCTAGCAGAAGATAGTCATGAATGTTGTGGTTCGGGGGTTAACAATGAAAATATGTGTTATGGAGGTTGAAATATACCACCGTTTGAGAGATACATAGGGACCCAACTTGATTATCTAGGTAGTCCCAAAAATCTTTCCCGAGGTTAACTTTGACACATACACACTTGTTTCGAAAAGAGTAAGAAAATTATCTTGTTCATGGAAAATCACCCTACTAATGGGTTCACAATCTCTAGAAGGAAATACCAGATATGAAAAGGAAGTTCAATCGAAAATGGAATTTTCAAGGAGACCTACCTGGCGGGACTAAAATCAGGATTCCAATGAGAAATCATTAGCAGGGTATTTCTGATATACCAGTAATCCACTTTAAGGAGGAGGGCTTGGAGCTGAGAAGGATAAAGAAAGGAAAAGAGATAAAAACCTTTAGTGAGGTTATGGATACCTGAAACCATGATATCATTGGACTCTTAATGGTTATTTATCCAGTGCTAAAGGTATGGTTATGAGGGAATGTGGCCACAAAAATATGCAATAAGGAAATTAATATGATACCACTTGACAACATGATCTAAATATTCCTCAAAAATAATAACATCTGGGGAGGATTCAGAATCCATACCTCATTGTATACTTTCAACACAAATTTCTAGGCATGGTTAGGAGCCATTTTCGCCACCAGTTGCAACAATCATTGTAATGAAAGGGGAATTGGCCATTTATAGGTTTAGTGTTGGGGAAATATCTGAGTTTCACTATGATATAACTAAAGGAAATCCCTAGAAAATATAAAGAAACATAGAGCATACAGTGGTGTAACATAAGAAAATGCATAAAAAATCCTAAAAGATCTGAATTTATCTTCCGATTCTCCCTAATTTATAATTTATTTGGGTTCTTCTCAATTCAATTTCTACATAGAAATTCTCAACCATAAAGAATCAATATAAAGAAAAAATTTGTAGAGAATAATATTTTAAATTCTACATTCTCAAAGAATAGTGATTTCACAAAATATGTTGATTACAAAGTATTAAAAAAATGTGGGAGTAAACTGATTATAATTTATTCAAAATATAAACAAGTTTCTAAATTTATTAACAATATGATATGACGGAATCCCAATGTTTTGGGTGTCAAAGACTGTGCAAATATCTTCATTGATACAACATACTATCTTTAGAATTTAGTCTCACTAATACACGAAAGGGTTGATCCTGTTTTCAAGAATTTATTAGTGGATGTTAGGACATGGCTCAGTGCTACACCAGATAATCTCGATACATGGGTGTCTTGGTTGAGCCAATTGAGATCACTCAACATGAATTTCTTGGTTATGCTCTTTACCTCTCACCTCACACAGTTGATTAGTAATTCCTTAGTTGTTGTTAACCAGGTTGACAAGTAGCGTAAATCCTAAGTATCCTCTTATGTTGGAATATTGATATCATAGTTTCATTTATATGAAACACATTGTAGTTGTTTTAGAAGATAAGAATAATTTTAAATTCACCACTATTATTGTTGATGTAAATCCACATCATATCAATTTTAGTACAATTTTATGAGGTTAAGATTATAATTTTTGTTTTTGTAAATTATTTGTTTGAGAGGTATTATCCATGTATATTAATTCATTAAGACATTAGAAATTACAAGCTCAATGTTATCTCATGAGGAAACAATAAAAATATCGACACTTTCACATATATAATAATTTTCAACGGTTTTAAGAAAAAGGGATATTTTCCATCAAAAAATAATTATTTACATCAATTACACTGATACCCAAATAAACAACCCTTCATACTATAATCGATCAAAATATATAACTGAAATCATTGTAGCCACAACCTCTTTATTACGCTTCTCAACTAGGAATTTTATTATTATTTTAACTTTATGCTTCACATATTTAAATACCCAACATTTAAATCCAGCATAAATTTGAAATTGAATCCATCCGATAAAATTCATAAACCATGTGCAGTTATATGAGTCACTTACTAACCGATGACTTGTTGATTACTCTTTACGAGTGTGTATACAAGGTATAATATTGGTTTCCGTTTTCAAGCATTAAAAATAAAATAATGTTTTCTATGTGCATACCTAGAACTCAATCATTGAATCCCATCAGTCATCTTACATCTTAGATCTTGGTGAATCTGGGAAAGTGTAATCAACAACTTACACTACTTTGCCCAAAGTTTCAGAGCCATTTTTTCCATGCTTGGTTCCATGACAGAACATTCATCTTTAGGAACTTATCCTTGACCTAGTTCAATTATATATATTATTTTCCAATTCTTAAGTTATTAAGTTCATAGTTAACAACTTAAGCATTCATAATGTCCATTAGTATTTTCTTGGTCCATTTAGTTCATTAAAATAGATAAATATATATGTACCTTATCCCAATGATCTAAAAGTGCCTTCGTAGTTAATTCCTTAGTGTCATGCTTTGTACATACAATGAATGATACTTAGACTACATTATTTTGTGGTGTTTCTATTAGAAGACATAATTTTGTTTGTATCATATAACCAATTATGGAACCGTAGAGATCTAGGTCTACAGATAGATCTTATGTTATTTATCAACACTAAGCACGACATTATTAATGGTCAAGTTACTGCAACAAGATATCATTTTTGATGATGATCCCTTTCACATTTATGTGATATTAGGTTTCTTTTCTTTACAAATAGACATTACTCATGTGATTAATAAGTGTTCATATAACTATAAGGTATAGTTAAACATGATGTTATATTCATGTAAGTTGCAAATGTAGATTAAAGTTATACTTTACATTCTTTTTACACCCTAGTTGTAATTTTGAATTAGCTTACTGCATTAATCTCGTAGTTCAAAGTCTGTCTATTTACTCTAGTAATGTATTATGTCAAGAATAGTACTTAATATATTTAATATCAAAATGATTAAGTACTTGTTCTCAATTCACTTAACCCATCCCTATTTAGATACAACATATTTAGTTATTAACCATTTAATATATTATATTTAATCACCAAGGAATATATCATATTAATCCAATATAGTTCCATAACATTAAATTAAACAAATAGAGTAATCTCTTTCAATTATCTTGATCCTTAATGATTTTTCATTAAATAAAAATTATACTAATTTATTTCTTTATCAAAATAGTTACAAATCAGACAAGGGCATCTAGCCCTTTTATTAAATAAGGCAGGTCAATGATGTTTCATGCGTTCAAATTTTAAATAACCAACACTTTGTAGTACTTTATCAAGTGTTTCGAAATAACAATATATTTCAAAATTATCCACCGAGAAGGTTTATATTATGCCATCTACAAAAAGTTTAAAAAGGCCAGTTCAATTAAAATGGTATGAAAATTCCTCTTTCCTAATTAACGTCTTATGCCATTTAATATTTGAATAAAATAAATACTACATTATATTATAAATTAACATAACAGTACTAAAAATCAAATTACTATATCAGAACATGATTTACCAAATTTCACAAAAGAATTATTCACTGTCTTAAAAGTCTAATTGCCTTATTGATAGAATTTGCTAAACAAGAAACATAGACATATATATAATAACAACATGTTTAACATATAGTCTACTACCCATATAAGTATTGAATATAAGTCCTTAACCTAACTTATCTTATACACATCATGTATAATTGTTATAGGGTGGTTGTTATCTTAGTTAAGGAAATCAATATTTTTGCAAAAGCTATACAATAACATACACAAAGAGAATTTCTATTTTCTTTCCAAATCATTATCATGATGTGGTCAAGCTGGATAGAAATCATATTCAATGTATTTGAGTGACTTATTAGCCTCGTAAATACTTATCTAAAAATATAGATTATTAGATAACCCATTGACCAAATCAAATAAATATATAAGTAATGAGTATTGGGTTACCTGTAGCCTTAGAATCACCTTATTCAATCAAAATTGTTCATCCAATGACAATAGACCAAAACAATTAATCAAATAATAATAAGTACAAATGATTACATGAAAGTATTAAGGTAATTATATGTTACCTTACTCCTATCAAAAGCCACAAGTCCATCATCAATATCTATATAAAATTGTCCATAAAAGGTTTTTTCATTGAATAGAAGAAATTTATATCACGAAATTAATTACATCGTCATGGTATTTACTTTCAATTGATTAATATTTATTAGTTAGTTAATAATAAACTACCGAGAATTGAAAGGACAATAATTATTTGTTGTTGGCCATTAGTGGTCACTAAGCCAATCATAGACTATCAACCCGAACATAGTCTAGGTATTAGTGGCTTATGCCTAGTGGTCAATGATATACAACTACATGTATGCAATATTGTATAAATGTAAGTTGTATCACATATTTTTTTACATCAACTTAAAATTTATTTTGAATTGATTACTAATTTTTAAAATAAAACATGCATCACAAGAACCTGTAGAGGGGAAATGTGAGGGAATCCAAGCCGTAGTCTCACTCAGTAATTGTTAAAATACTAAAATTTTGATTATTTGAATTGGTTAATATCAAATTGCAGACAATTGAGAAAAATACTTTTGTGTTGTTGGGAAAAAGGATTATTTAATTGTTTTAGATTTGGAGGGTTTTCTCTATGAGAAAAACCAATCCCATAAGGAGGTTGTAATCAAGTTTGGTAAGGAGACTATCAACATACAAGGTGGGCTCAATGAAGTGGGATTTTGGTCTAGCTATCTCTCTTCCACCGAAGTTGAAAATATGATTAAGGATTTGAAGAAAAAAAAGTGGTTGAATTCAAACCAGTTATTTTTTTGGGTAAATAAAATTTCTTTGTAGAAGATGAAATTGTAGTAAAATATCTCCAAAACATTTTGTACAAAGATGACATTGTTTTTGGCGTGATAGAGACATTTTGTATTACAATGGGCCCAATGGTAAACCCTCTGGAAAATTTTATGGTTGGGATGAAATCCAATAAAGAAAAATATTTCAAAGATAAGTATTTCATGACCAATTTGTAGACAAACATATCACAAGTACTATTTCAGGGTTTGAGGGTTGCATGACATCCAAAAATTGCAGCAAACAAAAAATATATTATTATTAATTTTTTCAAAATGTTGTTTACAATGATAATCATTCGTACAGTCATATGGTCACTCTTTATTTTATATGTTGAGATTACAAATTTAAAAGTTTTTAGTATTTATATCTTCACTGTTATTGAGGGTATATTATAGTTTTATAAGTTGTTTGTGTGAATTAGCTAAATAAAATATTATCAAAATAATATTTTAACATGTTTTAAATCACTTTTGGAAGCTTACACTAATTTTGATTTTTTTATATATCATATTGGGAATCCTTTTAAATTACTAGTTTTGGGAGTTACAAGGTTTGTTGTTTGGAATTTTTAGTATTGGCGACAAAATACCTCATAATATGATTCCATATTTTAGATCAGGGAATATTGATTACTTTGAACAAGAGTTTGGTGCTGACTTGATAAGTACTGGATCAAAATATTTTGACACTACCTTATGGTATTCATTTATGTATTCAAGAATGGTGAAGTACATGTTCATCAAAAAATTTAGTTCGCTGCGAGATACCTACTTCAGGTTCATTTAGGGATGCCAGTAATGTAAGTAAAAAACAAATACCAGTTAGTAAATATTAGACATTTATGGTCATGTCTATGTTGAAAACAATATAATTTTGATAGATGACACGAGATTTTTGTCGCACGAAGTCAAAGAATAATTGACTCTCAAAACCCCAACATACTAGAGATTTGATGGAAACTATAAGACTGATTCAAAAATTTACAATGAATTATGTACATGGTGAAACATGCAGGAGAACACAAGAACATGTTTAGATCATTGAAAATTTTCAATTGCACCATTGACGTTTGAATTGTATACTTTTCTTCCAAATCTAACAATGTATTGTGCATTTTTATGGAATAAAATAAGTACCTTAAGGTTCTTAAAAATTTGCAGTGCACAATCATTTTTTTAATTGTTTTTTGGGCAAGAAAAATATTATTTTCTAACTTAGGTGAAGAGACAATGCTAGATTATGTATCACTAAAATAATGAGTTTTCCCATATCTATGTACTTTAAACTTAAACAAATTTTATCACTGGTAAGACCCTTATTCCCAATAAAAAATTAATCCTAGTGACCGCAGGAACATACAAAATAGAAACATATAATGTTTATCATTTCAAAGATTGATGTTGGCTTCTTTGAAATAAAAAAACATTTTTTCCCCATTTATGAAAGGTTTAATGTTAAAGACATTTTTAAACTGATAAGAACCTTATTCCAAAGCAAAAACTAATCCTAGCGGCCGTTAGACCATATAAAATAGAAAAATGTTATGTTTATTGATTTGCAGATCCATGGTGGCCTCCCTAAAATCATAAAATAATTTTTTACTAGATCTTCATATGTTAATGTTAATGAAATTGTGAAAATAATAAAACCTTGTTCCAAAGAAAAAAAATCCTAGCAGCCGCTAGCACATATAGAACAAACATTTTTTGTTTATTGTTTTGTAGATTGTTATTTTAGATATTTTATATTTATTGTTGTGTGGAAGATTACATCGTGAGAAAATGAACCATTTATCGAGGATCTAGGAATGAAAACATATTTCTCAAAAATATTAACACTGTTTAGAGCAAGTGTAATGCATATTACAATAGTAAAAATACACCTATTGCAGGATAAATTGTGGCCTATAATGCATATTATAATTCTACTTGATAGATGAATTGTTTCCTATATTGCAAATATTGGAGGATGTGGAGACGTCTGTGATGTTATTATATAAATAACATTATTACAATTATGCAATTTGTCCCTAAATTAATTTGATAACACCTCTCTGTATAATGTGTGTGATTATCTTTAGTAGTGTTATTTTCTATAATGTGTGTTTATCAATCAGTGGAAGCCTTTATTCATAACTAGAATGCATGGGAAAATATTGATGATGCCATCTATTTTTTATTTTGTCAACCACCTTCACATGGGTCAAGGGACAACTTATTGGGTTTTGTTTTCACCTGCCCTCACTCATTTTCTCATATTTCACTCTATTGTTTTTCCTTCCCTCTCACGACATCTACCTATGTTCCTTTCATCCTCTTGAACAACCAGAAGCTATAAATGACCTTCCTCTCTCTTGTTTCTTCCACTCATATTGACAATTTCTTCTGCATACACTCGACACATGTTCCGAATGTGATTGAGAAATTCCTAGGCATTGATTATCTCTAGATCATGGAGAGAGCTCATGTTAACTCTGAGATTACAGGAATCTTCGTGTTCAATTTTCTGGTGATGTGAGAAGATAAGGAATTAGTCATGGTGGTCACATCCCATTTCAATTATCCACATCATTATGGGGGTTTGGCCAAATATCTGGCAGATGTATGCCTTCCTAGTTTCTTTATAAAAATCTATCCTTGTCTGTCTAATTTATGGGTTTAAAGCAAGATTTTTGATGCCCTGGAATTGGAAATTCAGTCCCTCCTTCAATTTTCTGAGTCTATTCAAAACATCTATCAATCTCATGGGGCATCTATCTCCTAAGTGTCATCCCTTGACCTAGTCACACTCGCAAAACCTACCCCACCACTTTGTGATCACATGGTCTAGTTGAAGAGTGTGTTTGGATCGTCTTTTAGCATTCTAAGTAAGATTTCAACACTTGGCTTGGTGGACAATTAGAGTTTGAACCATCAGGTTTCTCTATCATTCCCCCTCTCTTTTATGTGTTCACAACTCTATTTTTTTTGTAGGCTTGGTTATTCATGTTACATTTTGGCCTTGTTATTTATAATCTTTCCTATTGGTTTTTTTGTTTTTGTATGTAGCCCTTCATCAATCAAATATTTTGATACTTTTAGGGTGGGTTCCCATCAACCCTCTGGTTCATGGCTCAAGTCAAAAGTGTTTAAATATCTAAATAATAAAATTATGTAATTTGTCCCTATCTTTATTTGAGAAGTAGTTTATGTATAATATGTGTGACTATCTTAATAATATTAATATGTATAAAATGTGTGACTATCCATAGTAATTTTATAATACAATAAAGTATTTAAACAATAATAGATATGTTAATATATAAAAAAATTATACACAACATTATTATTTCTGGTGAATTCTTATTTGGTTAATGTTAATTTTACCAAGATAAGCTACACTGCCATTACCTAGAGAGCATTAAGTTTTCACTCTCTTATATTTTTTAAAGGCATATCATCCTCTTGAATTCAAATTGTCTGCTGCACAAATTATTCACATCGCTTTAAGGAATATAAGGAAATGAAAAATTCTCAACCACTTCAAAAATCAGTATGTTCATAGATATCATGAAAATAATTTTAATTTTCTATAATTTATTCTATGAATTTGGGATCCCAGTGCAATGAATAGTTTTAAAATGATTTACCATAATTCTACCTTGACAAAAGACAAAAGGAGTTTTAATTTATTTCATATCTATTTAATTACAAAAATATATCCGCCTGAAAAAGGGAGTAAGGAGAATTTTAATTGTCATTTAAAGTGTCAGCTATGAGAAGAAATTTTCCGTAGTGATTTCATGTCCCTTCTTTTGAGGAACATAAGTATGGAGAAAGGTGATGCGGGGGGTTAATGATGAATTTCACTGCACATATAAAAATGTTTATGATATGTTAATATTTTTGTAATCCAATTTTATTCTTCTCTTAGAATTCGAGTTTATAACTATTAAAGGGATATTAATGTGCCTTTATTTCTCTTTAGGAATCCAAGTTTTAGCTCATGACCTTACAAGTGCAGTCTCAAGCACCACGAGTGGAGCAAGTTCAGATTCACTGCTAATAAGGAACCCTACTAGAAGGACCCCTCCCGTCGTGATCCACGGCCTATGATTTCAATTCTAACGAAGATGCATTGTCTAACCTCTCTCGCTCCAAGGGAAATGCAATTCTCGTAGTTTTCCTTATTTGTAGTAAGAAGGGAAATCATTGTACATAAAAATACCCTTACAAGGATCTCACCTCAGCCGGTTCCATAGACACCTTAAAAATGGATAATACCAATGCCTCATCTTTGATAGAATCATTGCTAGAGGGGAAATTTCTTCCTCCGCTGCTAGGGGCTTCCTAGTTTCAGGGGTGATGTGGACAACTCTGGTGACTGCATGTGCCACATAAATGATGAATATTATTTTCAAGTTACCAATCTATTCAAGGACCATGAGGGATTTCAATATGCATGAGCATTTCAAGTCCTTTGTACACATAATACGTGTCTACATGGCCATGGATCAGAAGATAGATTGATAGGGGATTTGGTTTTGTTAAATTCGCTAATAGGGATGGTCTAAAAGAGAGCTATCAATAAGCTCAATGCCTATGGTGTTTACTATCTTACTCTCAGAGTTGAATGGTATATTCCAAGGAAAAATATAAAAATAAATAATTTGAAGCAAGAAAGACTTAAAAGTAGGCATCTTTCCTTCTTTCTTTTGATTCTTCTACTTATCTCCACTTTAGGTTAGTGTTGACAAGATCAATTGTGTTTCACTTAAGTGCAACGATTATCCTCTTATGTTGACTTGACTCATTTCGTAAAATGTTTTATTTGTTTTCACTAAATAAAACCTATCAAATCTTAATTTTCAAAATCATCATGACATTTTTCTCACGGTATACTTTAGAAAATTCAAAGTTAAAATTTTAATTTTACCTTTTAGTGTTGATAAATCATTTGTGTACTTATAAAAAATATCTTTATGTTTACTGTCAAGTAATATTTTATATCTGGAACAAATTTTCTTAACATATTACATGAAAACATAGAGTTTAATTCAAATTTAGTTCTATATTACTTAAATTAATTCAAATTTAGTTCTATATTACTTAAATTTAGACCAAACTCACTTCATCACTAACACGCTCCTTATCAAATCATTTGAAAGAAACAAGTACTGTAAAATCAATTATTATTTGATTTTCTCTCTATAGTGAGTAGTAGATATATGATTCTTGAAGGACTAGGACGTGGAAGGATATTTACATATTACATGAGTTATAATATGGTTCCCCAAAAAATAATGATTCCATAATAAAAGGACTAGCTTTTCAAATTAAGTTGTACCGAAATATGCAACAGATACATAGATACACTATAAAGAACTTCAGTTTGTTTTGTTCTATTTTTGAAGAAACATGTTCTCATAAGAGTGATTTGTTGACATATATGTAGAGATCAATTTCCCCTGCAAATTTATACGTTGTCACTCACAAATAAGATTATGTGCCATTGATTATGTTCAATAGGTATCCACTTTAACAAAGAGATTTACTTAATTTTATTTGTAGGGAAATTTGAGTGTCTGTAAACCATTAAAACTTACTCCAGATGTGTGAGGATTTCCTGACATTGAAAATTTCTTGAGTTATGGATGACAGTGATGGCGTCTGATAAAGTGAGATGCAGGGAGCTTGAATAAGAGGATAATGAAGATCAAGATTTTTGTCTTCCACTACCGTATATCATTGGATTGGATGAAGAATATAATCGAATACAAGTTCAATGAGCATAACAAGATAGTGGTTCACACCACTACCATGTGCATTAAAATATGGATTACATTTAATTATATTCTCATAGTCTCGATCATCACCCTCTCCTAGTTTCTTCTAAATATCTTCAATAATTCTCTAGTTACACCGAGGTTAAATCACATCATAGTAAATGAACCTGGAAGTGTCTCATATCTCTTGAAATTCGTTAACCTAGCGGCAACTAGCCTATAAAAAAAGTAAACATGGCTGGTTTTTTGTTTTACCGATAAATATCAACTTCTATGAAATCATTAAAATATTATCCCAAGATCAGCATGGTTTAATGTTAATGAAATTTTAAAATTTATAAAGACCTTGTGGAAAGTAAAAATTAAAGCCTACTAGCCGCTAACCAAGATGTAAGGCCAATGATTCCATGTCCAATGGGGTTGTGTTGTCTAGCCTCTCTTGGTCTGAGGGAAGTGCGGTTCTCATAGTTTTTGGTATCTATAGTAAGAAGGGAGATCATTGTACATTATAAAATTCTCTTACAAGGATATTGGCCCCACCCATCCCTAAAACACCTTAACAAGGGTTAAGACCATGGAGCACCTCAACTCCAGTGGAAGCATCACTGATGGAGATGGTTGCTACCTCCACTGTTGGGAACCTCCCAATCTCAAGGGTGGCGTGCACCGCTCCGGTGACAACTCACACCGTAGAAATGATGATTTTTTTTTTGAGTTATAGTTCTATTCGAGGAACATGAGGGATGTCAATCTGCATGACCTTTTTAAACTTCTTGGACACATCCTATGTGTCTACATGGTCATGGATCAAAAGATGGATTAGAAGAGCATTTGGTTTTTTTAATTTCGTCAACAGGGAGGATGCTCAGAGAGCTATAAATAATCTCAATACCTATGGTTATGATAATATTATTTTCATAGTCGAATGGGCCACGCCAAGACAGAATTTTTTACTATTTTAAGTTAAAGTAAGGAAGACTTAAAATCAAGTGTTTTTCCTTCTTTCTATTGAGTCATTTAGTTATTTCTACTTTAGGTTTTATATAGTTTTTATTATTGATAGGATCAGTTGTGTTTCACTTGAACAAAATGATTCTCTTTTTATTTTGACTTTCCTCATTTAATATTATGATTTATTAGTTTCACTATAGAAAACCTATCATATCTTAATTTTTAAATTTCATTTTGAATTTTTTTCTCATGGTGACATTTTTTTATTTTTATTTCTAAGGAAATTTGAGTGTCTATAAAACCTTTAGCTACGATAGTGATGGCATTGGACAGAATGAGATGCATGGAACTTTAATAGGAGGATTATGAATATTTGGAATTTCTTCTTCCACCACTGAATATCATCGAACTAGACAAAGAAGATCATTGAATATAATTTCAATGATCAGAAGTAGAAGGTAGTTGGCACCACTACCATGCGCATCCAAAAAGTTTCCAAAGAATTCCTTAATAAGTGCATGCTTGAGAGCTTCAAGTTTGGCATCACTTACAACTATAAACCCTACAAGAATGACCCCTCCCACCAGGATCGGAGGCTGACAAGCCCAAGTCTAGAGGAGATGCATTGTTCGACCTCTCTTGCTCCAAGTACAATGCAATGCTCATAGTTTTTTCTATATGCAGTAAGAAGGGAAATCACTACACATAAAAATTCATATAGAAGGATCTCATCCCTTCCCGTGCCATAGAAACCTTATCAATGGATAAGATCATCTAGTTCCTCACCTCAAGTGGAAGCATAGCTGACAAGGCTATCGTTTCCTCTATTGTTGGGGGCATACCAGTCTCAGAGGTGGTGTGGACCACTCCATTAATACTATGCATCGTAGAAACAATGAAACTCTATCCGATTTACCAATTTTTCCAAGTACCATGAGGGATGTCAATATGCATGAGATTTTCAATTCATTTAGACACATCACATGTGTCTATGTGGCAATGGATAAGAAGATGGATTAACATGGGATTTTGTTTTGTTAATTTCTTCAACATGGAGGATGCTCAGAGACATATCAGTAAGCTCAATGCATATGGTTATTATAATCTTATTCTCAAAGTCAAATGGGCCAATCCAAGATAGACTTTTTTTTTAAATTAAAGAAAGGAAGACTTAAAAACATGCATCTTTCCTTATTTCTATGGAGTCTTTTACTTATTTTTCATTTTAGATTTTGTAGGTTTTTTAGTGTTGATAGGATCAGTTGTGTTTTACTTGAACACAATGATTCTCCTTTTATTCTGACTTCCCTTCTGTATTATAATGGATCTAGAAGAAACATTGTTGGAGGGGATGCTGCTACCTCCATTGGTAGGCACCTCCTGGTCTCAAGGGCTTCGTGGACCACTCTGATGATAGCATACACAACATAAATGATGAAAATTCTACTCGAGTTACTATTTTTTCCGAGGACCATGAGAAATTTTATTCTGCATGAGCTTTTCAAATAACTTGGACACATCTCACATGTCTACGTGGCCATAGATCAAAATATGGAATAGAAGAGGATTTTATTTTGTTAATTTTGTAAATAGGGAGGAAACTCAACGATCTAGATTGATAATATCAATGCCTATGGTAATGATAATCTTATTCTCAAAGCCAAATGGGCCACTCAAAGGAAGACGCTTTTTTTAAATTGAAGTAAGGAAGACTTAAAATTAGGCATCTTTCCTTCTTTAAATGGTGTCTTTTACTTCTTTTCGCTTTACGCTTTATAGGGTTTTTAATTTTGATAGGCTTAGTTGTGTTTCAATTGAACACAATGATTCTCCTTTTATTTTGAATTACCTCATTTAGTATAATGATTTATTTGCTTTCACTATAGAAAATATATTAAGTCTTTATTTTTTAATTTGATTTTGATATTTTTCTCATGGTGACATTTGTTTATTTTTATTTGTAGGGCGACTTAAATATTTGAAAACCCTTAATATTTACTCTAGATGCCTAAGTATTTCTTGACTTTTCCCATTTATGGAAGTGTGTCACATCACTTCAAATTCATTAGTCTAGTGGCTACTAGCCCGTTTAAAAAAGAAACTTGACTGGTTTATTGTTTTGCAAAGAATTATCGGCTTCCATGAAATCATTCAAATATTTTCCAAAGATCAACATTATTTAATTTTAATGACATTTTAAAATTGATAAGAACCTTATTCCAAAAAAAAATTAAATTCTAGTAGTCGTTAGGTTGTATAAAACAGAAACATGTTATGATTATCGTTTTGCAGATCAATCTTGGATTTCCTGAAATAATTAAACAATTTTCCAACAACTACATAGTTTAATATTAAATAAATTTAAAAGATGATACAAAATTTTATTCCAAAGGAATAATTTAAGCCACGTGAATGCTATCTTGTTTAGAACAAAGACATGTTTTGTTTATTATTTTACAGATCAATGTCGGATTCCAATATTTTGATTTTCGGATTTTAGTATATAGGAATTTTGAATAAAGTAATTTCAAATATATGTGATTTGGATTCCAGTATATGTGATTTTATATTCCAATATATATTATTGGATTCCAATATATTCGATATTGGAATCCAATATGTGTGATTTTGGACTGTAGATAATTCCAATATTTAACATTTTGGAATCCAAAACTAGTAATTTTGGATTCTAATATTGACTATTTTTTACATCTCGGACTTGAATAAGTCCAAATTTAGTGAAATATGCATTCAAATATTTGTTAATGCATTCTCTCAGCACACAATATTCAAGTCTAATCCTCTTGCCAATGTTCATACCTTCGAGAATGATCCACCTTTACATAGCATGTGTCATATTCATAATGTAGGTGTTAAACACACTCTAATTGATAATGGATCTTAACTCAATGTGTGTACTATGTCATTCCTTGAGGTATTAGTATTTATTATCATTATGTTATTCAATATTGTATCTCACTACATGTTTATGATGGTTTTGTTCTTCCTTATCTTGGTCACATTATGTTGCCTATCACTATTGGTCTAAAAACTATCAACACCTTGTTTTTCGTCATTGATTTTCCAGTCTCTTATAACTACTTTTTGGGTACGAAATGGCTCCATGCCATGTAGGAAATTGCTTCTATTGTACATCATTGTGTAAAATTCTTACATGAGGACACTAAGTAGACTATTTTTTTATGACCACGATCCATTCCAATATTGTGATGGAGCCTCTAACACTAGTCTCCCTATTCCACATACTGACACTACATATGATCCTCAATCTAAGGAAGAACCACCTCACTTGCCACCACTTGAAGGTGTTATTTATGTGGTAGATGTATTTTATTCTATTCCAACTGCTACTATTACTATTATGGCTCCATAGCAATGGCTTGTCCAGTCCACATAAGTCGCTCTATCATCTAAACCTTCACAAGTGCCATCACCATTAGCACACCCACCATTTATGTGTACACTCTTTAAGACTAATTCATTTTGGTAACATATACCATTTAATCCTACTTCACCTGGAACTATATGTACTCATTAGGGATTTACTCGATTAGGAATTTTTATTGATAAGATCTATCCCCCACCATATGACCCTCATCTATATCATGGGTTTGTTCATACTAAGTTGTTTCTTATGGTCTTAGGGTCTTTCATCTTATCATATTTCTTGCACATGATCCTTCTACTACTCCAATAATCTTAGGAAAATATTGACCTGAATACATTTGGGTCACATTAGATCCTAGTCATGTAGAAATTTCATTTCCTATGCCTTTTGGACGTGTTTTCGTCTATAATAGTTCTTTCCTAGGATACATGCAAAATCTCACTCATTGGTATGCACACAGTTGTTCACTTCTTCCATTCACCGATAAGGAGTATTCTATGGGCATATAAAAATTATGCCTCAATGGATCATCACACGATCTACCCAAAACTATATCTTCCTATGTCACCAATACTTATCCATTCAACTATGATCCTGAGAGCGATGATCTTCTAGATGACATTACATGATTTCACCTTTTAATCTTGATGCAGGAGCATCCTTCATGATGCTTGGTGAATAATAAAACAAGGATAGTAATACATATAATGCATGAATTACATGTACTACATGTTTCAAAAGAGTTTCCCTCTAAGAATGTTATAGTTTGAATATTTGAGTTATGTAATGTAATTACTCTTTGTGATAAGATTAAAAGGTGAAAGTTAGTTGTCTAGGTGGATATGAGTGTTATCACACCTAATGGTACGTAGGAGGAAGGATTATATTGATTATAATATTATGGAATCATGTCATAGATCATTTCTAGTTGGCACAAACAACTATATCTATCCTTATGTGGAAGTTGAGCAAATATCTCAACTAAAAGGGATTAGTCTTATCCTAAGGAGTAGGAATAGGATAAGATGTTTTAATTTAGAATAAAAAAATATTATATAGATAAAATGGTATGTATTATGATAAGGAAGGGAGGTCTAACCATCCATGAAGAGATGGGGGAGAAATATAGAAGAATAAGCATGTGAGTAGAAAAATGAAGAACAAGGCGGCCATGAAGAATATTGATTGTACTGTATGATAGGATTTGAAGAAATAAGAAGACAAATACTGAGATTACATGTATTTTTTTGTTTTTATCATATCATTATGTGTATATAAAATAAATTTCAATGGTATTATTTCATATTTGAATAATAATATTCAGATTGTCATGATATACCTCCAACAACTTGTACTGTGTTATTTGTTTATTGTTTCCTTAAAACAGGGTTTTGAACTAGTCACCATAACGTTTTGGTTTTAAGTCCAATGATGGTGAAATTTTAACCATATAGGGAAAGAGTAATTTTTAAGGTGGGTATTAAAGGGTTTGATTTGAGTATCAGTATGTTTTAATAAATGATGTGTTTTACTAGCGGGTTTGAGGTTGCATGATACTTGTTTGACAAAATGTCCTCCCTGATAACAGTAGCATAACGCACACGTTTTTAAGAGTTAGATCCTGAAATTTTACATGAATGATAATGGAATAATTTTTGAAATTTTTTTGAAGGGTTTTCTTTGAAACCAAATATTTTGGGAGATATTTGTGGCTAAATGCTACAGGTCAACAATGGGCAGAGTATGTAGAAGATAGAAGGATATTTTTAGCATGAGAATGGAAAATGGTTCCCTCCATTTGAGATGGTGTTTGTAATAATTATAATCAATTTTTATTTATCTATTTACCTCTCCACTAGGAAAAACATCAGTTTCATCCAAGAAGGATGAGAGATTGATGAGTGTGCATAGGGTTTAAGACATGATTTGCAAATTAGATTGTTGCAACCTTTTTGAACATTACTGCATTATCAATCAAGTGTATAGATGCCCCTAGATTAACATGAATGAATGATAGAAGATTGAAAATGAGTATTAAAATTAAGAATGACATAGTATGATGGTCAATGTAGAGGTAAGAGCAGTCAAAGACTAATGTTGAATGAGGTGAGGGAGAGCTGAGTTGAGGTTGCACCAAATCTACACACTTGGGGCATAATAACACATTCCCGGGCTATCATATTAGTATTAGCATGTATATCATCTTTAAATTATCATACATAAATCTCTTAACATACACATACTTGTTTTCATTTTAGCATCAACCATTTATCGATGACACACTCTTGTGATTCAGTTCACACATGACTGTTGATGGCTTACTACACATGAACTACACACACTAAAAAATAGGATATACACATTGTGTCTATTCGCATATCTCGAGTCGTGTTTCTTACATTCTATACTTATGCTACATTATTTTTATTTTTTTACATTTATACATAATACGGCATACTATTTCTCACCATTTCACTCCCTCATGATCTATGAGTCTAGCATTTTACATACTACATTGCATCTTCTACATAATTTATAAGACATTCTACACATCATGCACCACATTACTACTCACTATAAAAGTGTCATATTTATGTTGTTTATGTGTCTAACATCACATACTTCTCACCCTACATACTACATTACTAGTCTATTTAAACATATTATACATTATATTTTACACATCTTACATTGAATTCTACACATCATGTATTTACAGACTCTACTCATCACATGGTCATCTTTCATCATTACTTATACTATATCATATTTTACATGCTACACTCAATACTCAATAACGTACTTTAGTTCATTGGTCCATACACGATTGTCGAGGGTTTACAAATCAAATGGACCTTATCTTCATCACACGTTTATCATTCGGCCTTTCATCATGTGACATTCCTAGGATACTAACACATGTTATAGGCTAAATCATCACTTACTCTATCATCTTGTAGTAGTATATGCTTTAGGCTACATCACCACTCCATACTATTCATCTTATAGTGGTACACACTTTAGGCTAAATCATCACTCCTACACACATTTTTTCATGATATATGCTTAGGATATAAGGTTCATGAAACACTCATCTAAATGTTGTACCACTACATACATACACACTCATCAAAACATGTCAGGCACAAAACACACTTAGACCATTTCCTAATGATGCACTCTTATTTACGGTTCATTCTTGACTGTTGAGGGGGAAAACTAAATAAACCTCACTACATACATTTCCATTCACTCGGGGGGCATACAACTTCTATCATCCATCTGTCATTCCATTCTTCCAATCCATGAAATATTATATATCTTGGTTATTTTTACTCACACCTACTTTCTCTTGTCGATGGTCGCTTATTACACATGCTAGTTAGATCTTTTATATGTCATTTATCAATACCATACACACATGCATGTTCATGTATTTGTTTAGTTGTGATCACAGATACATATATCTTACATGCAACACAGATGCTCACCTTCTACCCTTCCTACATTGGTCACTGGGGGCATCCACCTTTATCTCTCACATGTGTTATTGTTTCATTTTGTACTTAGAGAATTTTATTACTTACTTATACATGCTTTTGGCATATCTGGTTATATTTATAACATGCTAAAAGGTGCTCATGTGCATCATTTTTTTTTCATGATTATTTTCTTCCATGGCTATCTATTTGTTTGTTTACTATTTCTTGTCATTGTTATCTCTTGTATGTGGGCCTTGCCCTATGTTTTGGTTTTCACACTTGTTTGTTATATGCAGCAATTATGGCCTTGCGTGTCTTGCAACAACGTGAGTGATGTCTCATGTTTGCAGCCCACTTTGTGTGGCTTATCTTTTTATTATTGCATGTTTACATTACTACTTTTCTTAGAAGATTTTATAGTGTTTACGTAACATACATATTGTCTTCTTCATACATGTTTTTTCATAATAACAATTTTAGTTGACTAGCCTCTTGTTTTCACATACCTTGGTTTATACCAAGCACATTCCCTTCCCCATGTAGGGTAGGCATATAGAATTCATATGGTTGGTCCTATTTTGGGGCTTGTTATCTCTTAAAAGTGAATTGTACACACCAAAAATTACATGTGCTACATTGTTAGAAAATGGTTACAAAAGTCCCCAATAATGGTTCATGTCCTTTGAAAAGATGTTCGAGCTCCTAAACCCATATGTAGTGTATATTTGTAGCTTAGACATCCTTACCTAGATTTTCCACTTTTTTTCCAATTTCCCACTTAATTTTTTGCATGTTTTGGCCTTTAGTGCCAAGAACACCACCCTACCTGGGCGGCGGTTCTTAAACCACCGCCCAGACAAGGTGGTGGTCCTGCAACCACCTCCATGTGTAGGGTAGCAGTCCTGAGTGATTTTTCTAGATTCTATCATCCATGTTTTTAAAATGTGATGATTCACTTAAATTCACTTTTAGGATGTGTTTGTGAAACGATTTGTCTAAAAATAGTTTTGATTGCTTAGTGCTCCTTCCTTCTTATATTTTTGCATGTGTTTTATTTATTTGGAACTGCCCCTTCTTGCCTTGTGCATCAAGGAACATCCTAGCCCCAATTCTTATATATTCCTTGTGTTCAAGAAAAAGGCTTAGAATTTTTGTGTATCTACCATAGTATTTGTTGCCACATTCTTGCTAGGAATTGTATATCCAAGAGCAAATATCTTGTGTTATCTCTCTTCTACTTGCATTGCAACTAGACTACGTTCAAGCTACCATTGCTCAAACATCTTCTTCTATTGTTGTTCTCTCATTCCTAATTCATTGGACTCATATGAACACACAAAGAAATAACGGAACAAACTGAGGGGAAAAACACAAATACAACTAGATTTGTTAAAGCTCTTGCTTATCTAGGTTGGAATTACTTGTTTGTTTACTTCCATTGTTAAATTGTCAATTTTAAATCATTACTTTCAATTGAATATCAAATAGAGTAATTATTTTTTTCATTTCAATTGATTATGCAATTAGAAATAGATCAAATCAGTAGAAAATTTGTTATTTGACATTACCAGGGAAGTTGTGGGGAACAATAACTCTTTTAGGGTCATGATTTGTTCTTCTCCTCTGAGGTAGGGTTTGAAGGGTTTTGATTAAATTAGGTTATTTGTTTTAGATTTAGACTCACATATTCACACAAGTAACCAACTATATCTACCTTATTACTTGTCTTTAGTTTGATTATTAGATTAGAACACAGTGCTTACAAACTAGAAAAGATCAAAAACATTTAATTTTGTTAGACTAGTTTTCTTTTATTATTTTTCTATGATATATTGTAAAAATGCCAGAAACATAGATTAGATTTCCTTTGATAGTTATTTTTTTTTATCAAGATCTTTTTAAAATGTTCTACATGACCATCAACGACCCACAACAAGAAAATACGTATGGTTGTGATCCTTTGGTCCCACAACCCAACAGGACGGAGTTGATAATGGACATTGATACAAGTTTACATTTGATAGTCTTATACACACCTGCTACATTCTCTAAGAAAATAGAATAACTAAACACGTTACACATTACATCTAATCAAGCCTAAAATTATTGAACTACTCCTAGCAACAGGGTTTTATTACGCTTATGACCATAACAGGGCCACATCCTCCACACATTTTCGGTTGTGGTCCTCATTTTTCGTAACCCAATAGGCCTACTAACCAATTAGATATCGACATTGGTTTATGTGCATCAGTATTTAGATCATCACCACTTCAACTTGATATCACTACATAATTTCATTATTAAACATAACAGCTGATCAAACTAAGACTCTATGGACTAGACTAGAAAATTGTACATAGTCCATGTGGCTTCATTACACCTCTCGTTATTACTTCTATGAACTTGTTTGGAAATATATATGAGGCACTTGTAGGTCACTTTCTACGTGTTCAACAACCAGTGAATAGAATCTCAAAAGAGTTCAATATTGACTAGAGTCTCCAAAAAACTATCATATCAGATCGATTCATCATGCCACTTTAGGTTAGGAGAGAATTCTTTTCCTTAGATTCATAGATCTCGTTATTACGAGTCAAAGATATAAGGTTACCTCATTATCTTATCCAGCATCAAAACTAGGTTGTATTGTGTATAGCATCCTAGGTTGGATTTCCCAGCATTTTTATGGATAGAGGTTAGACAGGTCGCCAGGTTAGACGTCTCAGCGGTTGTGCAGGTGGAGGATAGACAATCATCCAACCTAGGTTGGACGACATACAAGGAAATGACATGATTCTTTATGGAGGTTTGTTAGCATTCCAACCCAACATGGTTATATGAGTTGCAATTCAAACAGATTGGTCAGTTGTTTGCTCAACGAAGGTCATACTGCCCAATGCAGTTAGACGATCGTCCAACCCAGCCTGGTTGGATGACTCACGATTCACAAATCAAGTGAAGTAGGTGTAAAAAGACAGCTCAACAACTGGTTTGAAATGAATTATGGTATCACCATGACTTCCCATCCAAGAAACGATACCAATTTGGCTCTTTTACAGCCTAGTGTATCAGTTGATTCGCCTCCGCGTGTACTGTTCTGTTTAGAAGATCTTTGATCTTTTAAAAATTCTTTTGACCGATCAAAAAAATTTAAACTGAAAAAATAAATTCATAATTACCATTTTTTTAAACCAAATACATATGAAATACCTAAGAGTCTCTATGATTAAAATAAGTATTCTTAGCTGTTTCTTAGAGGTTGAAGTTCATGTGTCTTTTACATAAGCCACTCATCCTGGTATCATTTTGGCATTTTCAAATGCCTTTTGAAGTGAATGACAAAATGCATCATATAAATCTGAAAAATCACGTACAGAAGCTTTGATATGCTTACTTCATCTGTACCCTGGGGCACTCATTAGTTCCATGGTACTATTTTTATTGTGCACATGTTGCTTTTTCATCGGAACCCTAGTGTCCTCTGAAAAATCATTTCCCTTGCATAATGCACCTATGGGCTTAGGGCATCACTCTTCACCCTTGTTTATCAAAACATTTGGGAATACATCTTGATAACAAAAAATTTTGTGCAACCTTCTTGAAAATTGTTGGTTTAAGTGTGTGTGATTGTACTTATTTCCCTGTTATGAATGAGTTTTTTTATTTCTCGTATTACATTGCATGTCTGTATGTTGCATGGAGTTGGCATTTTTAGCAAAGTATACGGTTCCTTTATATCTTGAAATAATTTTTATGTCATTGGCATACGCTTCCATCTGGAATGCTCACATTTTAATAAGGAGTTGATGAGGAAGACTTCTATGATGGTTTTAGTGGAATGTTTGATTTCAATAGTGGATGTGCAATTAATTGTGGATAGCTCAATATCCCTTTTTCTTGTTGCTTCATCAAATCTTCTCTTTGAATCCTGCCCCTTCCCCATTTTCTGGTTCATTCATGGTGATTTTTCATGTCGTCAATCGAGGTGTCTTTCATCACCCCATTTACTCCTTGAGGGGGCATCCTTCATCCTATATTGAATTTTTCTTCTATCCCTTCAAAAATACTACTCATTTGTGTTTGTCTACTTTCTTAGAAGTGATGCAGAGCTTACATCACCTCAAAGAGGGGAAAATGTAGACACATGTAGTTTGGCTAATGCACTATTATGACTAATATTGTGCTATTTTTACTTCTCCCTGCAAACCAACGATACACCGCCGGTTCGACCTATCTAACTCTCTTCCTAGGACATCCCTTTTGTCGTTTTTCCTCTTGTAAACCATTTAAACAAGTTATAATAGCTTCGTTCTAACTACATTAGCTTCTTAGTTTCTTCTAGTCCACTTGTTACCACCTTCCTGTCCCTATCAATCCATTCCATTGGATTGATCTGACCCTTCAAAACTCTCTCCAAACCCTAATCACCTCCTAAACATGTTTAATTAAGCTTAAACATGGTTTGTCTCTCCCCTAAACCTAGTCAAAGTAAGCTTTGACTTGCTAAAAGTTATTTTTGGAATTTAGTATTTGTCCCACATGCACCAAAGTTTCCCATTTTCCCAAATGGAAAACTATATATAGGGCTAGACCCCCTCTCTCATTTTCAAGAATTCCTCCCTTCTTCCTAGCATAGATTATACATATTTTGCATCTAGGTTCTAGATATTTCATTTCTATTTTAGATATTGAGCTATTTACTTCACTTTTGTATTGCTAATCCAATTTGTAGAGTAAAAGGAAGAACCATTGGCCTTCAAAAGGCCTGTAATGGGGAGATCTATTTCTCTTAAATCACTAAAATTGATTGCTTAGGGCTTATTAGGTTCATTATTTTAAAGCTTTCAAAGAATAGAGGTTAGTTTTAATTAGCTTAAATTTGAGTGTTTACTTCATAATGTATGTTAGTTAGAAACCCTTGTATCATTTCTTATCGGATGGTCCACTGATTTGTTGTTTAAAAGCCTTTGGGGATTCTTTAGGAATTCTTACCCCAATTCCATGGCTCTTTACAACTTTTCATTGAACACATAGGTTCACTTCCTCTACCTTGACCACGGGCCTTGGAAACCCTAGGTTGACTTAGTGTAGGGATTACTACCCTCTATATAATGTGACCCTAGTGCTCACTCTAAAAGCCCCTTGAAGTCTACCCCCCTTATATGTCAGTCACTTATGTGTGTTTCATACTCGTTACCTTCCAATACCCTTATGGAATAGTATGATAGTCTAGGAGTGCACAGATATTGAGTTTACATCTTTGTCCCATGCGGTTAGTACATTATCTCGGGGTTTTTAGGCTTTACTTCCTTTCCATGTTAGAAAGTCAAATTACATTTGGAATGTTTAGACTTAAATGGCATAAATTCGAAACTTACTTTATTTATCATTTTATCATGTGTGAAGTGGTGAATCATCTTATGTTAATAAGGTTTCCATTCACCATGTGTAAATTTGATAAGGTCTTACCTAAGTCCCGTAGATACAAAGTCTACAAGGACATCATTTCAGCTATGGACAGACATAGATGGAGACTCATAATATGAGATTTTTGTTGATATATTTTGAATAAGAACTTTAAATTATGAAATTTTTCATTCCCATTAGAGAGGTAATGTCAAATAAATTTGTCATTGATCCTAGTTTTGAAAATAATGGTGTAATGGATTTGTGACAAATGCATGAGTAACATCTTCATTTATTTATAAACTCTCATAATCAAATCTAATGTGTTCTCTGAAATAATCGTTAGTCTCAAAAAGGCTTCTAATCTGTTATTTTCTCTTCTGAAGATTTTTTTTAGTTGATGGATAACCCATGTGACCCCACAAAAATGTAAATCAAATTAGATTTAAACTATATGCATGCATCAAAAGGATACAGCTTTCATAGTGGTCCCAAGTGTAAAATAATTGATATCTATCAATTTCAAGGTGACTTAGTTTAGATCTGTCACTCATCCTTTTAGATCTCATCGAAGGTATTCCACATTGATTATTTCTAAGATCTATAAATTTGATCTACAAATTTTTTTCCTATTGATTGGAAAAAAAAGGCACCAAATCAAACAAAAATCATATTATTTTGCACTCGAAATCATGAGGGTTGTCCAAGGGGATAAGTTTTGTTTCAAGATCCATTTTGTGCAACTAAGTGATCCTAAATGGTTATGGATCATCATTCCATGCTAATAGAGATCCCAAAATGTGCCTATGGTGATCGATGATTTAATGAAATATTAAATTTTATAACAGAGGACTAAGATCAAATGAATACAATAGTAACAAAAAATATCTAGCATAAAATAAACAAGAAAGTGTGTTACTATAGGGAAGATAAGAGTTACTTAGCTCATATTAGGAGATCTGGGTTGATTATGGGCTGGGGAAACAGGACTAGAAAAAGTTGGATCTAGACTATTGTGTATGCTCTATCTAGAAACACTAAGATTTGGGATTTATTCAGAAAATGACCGTCTCATAAGAGGATAGTATCTACCCTAGGTGACTACTATCTAGATCTGGGTGCTAGTATGCCCTAGCAAGTAACTTTACTTCTAGATCTTTTTAGGGTCTAAACTTAGATGTTCTGCATTGTTTGTTCTCTTTGCCAGATCCATATCGATGTAGGGCTTCACTGTATCACACATGTTCCTACAAAATAATTACCCTAGATACCTATAAAAATCTCAAAATAAACATTATATGAAACAAATAATGCATATCTTGAGTTGGAATGACCTCGACGATCATCTCAATGTGATTTTCACTTAGCGGTACACTATATTTTAGACTCTATGTAGTTCTAGTGTGTGTGATTGGTGCATCCTAGAATTTAGCAATACAAGCCCATGCACGCTGGCACATCACTCACCCTAGACTGAACACTGACCCGAAGTGCGCAAAGGTACCAGGTCCCTCCTTAGGGTTGTTGTTGCAGGATGTTAGCATGATGAAGACTTAAAACATGAAATTCCATAACTAATCACATCATTCTACAGAGCATATTCAAATCTAGATTTATAAGGGAGAATTTAGACTAACATATTAACCATGATGAGATCAAAAAACAATATTAGAATTCAGTTACCATACAGAACTAACACTTGGATTCAGTCCAATATCCTCCATCATATTAAATGCAGTAAGTATATAGAAGCTTCATTACAATATCAGTAGTATGCACGCTCATGCATCATAATCTCTCTATGTATGCATAATCACATCTATACCCTAGTTGTCACACGTATGTCAATCTCTCCCCTATTACATTGTTTACTACATACTTATAAGGGTGGGGACTTGCCCTTCACTGCTTATCTATTCCCAAAGTAGGTCACATGCTATTATTATCCACACGCAGTTACAAAAATAGCCACACATGCAAAGTGCACTAAAAATAGATCTACTGGTAGTTAACTGATCAGTAGTAGATTCTATCTTTCAGCCTGTGTCCATGTAAAGCAGCTTCGTAGCTAATCCTCCAAAAATAGCCAATGCGTGGTGCGCATGTCTCTACCTCGTGTGTGTGCTCTTCACATCTATCTCTAAAAATAGACCTTCATGAGTGAAAATGGCTAAGTCCTGGAAGATGAACTCTCTACTCCGCATGTGTGATTCTCCCTATCCATTCATGCACCTTTGAATATGACTCTATTTTCCCACTCGGAATTCTTGTGTGCTTTAAGTGTCAAGTGTTCTCTGATCAACATTACCCCACACTAATTTCATTATCACCCCAAAAATGGTCATCTCCACAACTAAAGTAAATAATTTGAATGGAAAGAATAAAAAGATATTTTCTCTATAAATGAAAGAATAATGTCTATACAACAGCTTCATCTGCTTCAACTTGAAGGACCAACTTGGGATATTGCTCCTTTATTTTTGCTTCCAAGGCCTGCCACTCAGTGAGCGCTTCCTCTACTTTTTCTGGAATGTCCACATCAATGGACTCGAGTTCATCCCTTCGCAATCTCTCCATTTTTCATTCTGCAAGACCAACACAATGCTGGAAATTGTAGTCATCCTTCCCTCTAGCAAATCCATCTTCTGACGCAATGAGCTTCCCAATCTCTTCCAGCCGATTCCTTGTGTGGTGCTTGAGGATATTGCTAAGGGACTCACACTTCTATTTAACCATTTCTAACCTATTCTGCGTGGCCCAATGTGTCATCCTTCATGGCACTTTCTAGACCTCATTTTCTCCTCCAATGTTTTTATGTCCTGATTAGCACCTCTGGAGCTATACAGATGTTCAAGCGCTTGGTCTACCTTCTGCTAGTTCTTCTCACTGTAACACTTACAACAATCCTTCATATGATACAATATTTCGCATCACTAAAGCATTTTCTCTCTTTGCCTCTTGTTCTGGATCCTTTGGCGTTGGCATGCATAGAGGTTCATCTTCAAGAAATAGGTCCACCAATGTACCCACATAGTGTATCATCTGAAGGAAACATGTCTTGGGTACCTTTTTCTCTAAGTGTGGCCTAGCCCTTATGACATTATCACCAATTTCCTCTGCGATGCTTATAAATACAGAGTTATTTTTCTGTGCTAAGTATCTTTCCTACATTAGGCGTGCTATTTCCCCATCCTTAGTTTTGATCTCTTCCCTTAATGCCCTAATTGTGGCAACATTGTCCATATTCCGCCCTTCCACCTCTGTTGAGACTTTGACCAAATGCATTGCTCACCTGTTCATCTGACATAACAATAGGCTTTATTGTCATGTGTCTATGCTTGAGGTGTCTTTTTCAACCTCCTTGATACGCATGAATCCTCACACACGTCAAAATCTGGTTCATCCATGTGCATGTGCATTGACCATGATAATTGATTCCTTGTATGCATTGTAGCCATATCTTCATCCATTAATTCCCATCCATATAATTCCTTTTGCGTCAGTGTTCTCTGCAAACAGGCGCTAGAAAATTTTACCCATGTCCTCAACATAACCCATGGATGGTGGAATGTGCTCCCCACTTGTTCTTCTAGACCTAGGTTGCTTAGGAACTTGAGCTTCCAGATTTGGGACTTGTGTTTCCATGTCCTGAGCAGTCTCGGTAACTATCTCATCTAGTCCCGTTTCCTCCTCTTCTCCTTTATTCATTTCTTCATCTTGTTGTTCTCTATATGTTCTTTGGAGGTATAGGATAATTAGATGCACTTTCCTTTGACTCTTCCACCTCCTCATTCAATTTTAGTTTCCTTCTCCTTTTCACGGTTGTCTCCTTATGTGGAGAGAGTCTGGGTGATTTGTGCACTATTTGTGAAGTAGTACCTTGGGTCCTTGTTATCCTAAACACTCTCTTAAATCATGTGCTCTCCTTAGACTGCATCCAAGTCCTCATCATCCCCCTCTTGTGGCTGAGGTGGTGTAGTTGCGTGCTCATCTTCATCTTTATTCGTAGGATGTCTTTTGCCTCTATGTTCCAAAACACCACTATCTTCGTGCTCATCCTCCTCATCCTCTACTTTAATTGGCTCTATGGGCTTAGGCACTAGAACATTTCTCCATGGTATGCTTACCCATTGGTGGTTCTAGAAGTGTGAACTCATCTTCTACATACTTAGTTATTCTCCAACTTGGGCTTCAGTTAGAGGTACACCAGTGCTAATCCAACATCTCCCAACAACCAAACTTACAGGTTGCATGCTTATAATATCTGAAATAAGTCTTTCAATGTATGCATTTCGCCTTGGATACACATACTTCTTCCTCAGAGTGTGGTAGTCGCAATCTACCTTGTCTACATTGAAGGTTAAGCGGCGCACATCTGAGAACCGATGAACTGATGCCTAGAAATACCTCACTGTGAAGGAATATGGTAAGTTTACACCATGGGCTCCAAGCCTCATCCTTCATCACAAATCACACGATGCAAAAATGTTGGTATACTACAAACTGAACTACCTTACTAACCACCAAAGGAAAATCCTTGGGTATGCTCCACTCTTCCTTGAATGTCGCATGGATTCTATCATACCACATCTCTGCCCTCTGCTTGAATGGTCCACTCATTGATCCATTGTACAATTACTTACCAAACCTTTCCGTATGTGACTTGTGTTCCGTGGGGTACTCCCAAATATTCTCCTTTGGCCCTACCGGCACCCCAATCTCCATGAATACTAAAGACAATAACACAACACCAAAATGGATTCTTTCACATGTACATGCTTCTTTGATGATTGTCTTTGCTATGTGATCTGCAATGTTGTAGACCGATCCTTAAGACATCTTCTTGGTGACATACAACCACATTGTGTTTACCTGTGACCACCTTCCTTGGTCATTTAGCTTTGTAACAAGATGTGCGGCTTTCTGCACTACTAGGATACTTCTTCAACTTGTCAATGTCCATACCACGCGGACCCTTGGTATACCCCAACTCCTTCCTTGTCTCTAGGATTGTGGACCTTATCTATTAAATAATCTATCAGATCCATACCATGAGGCCCTTAGTCCTGTTCACCGTTGAAATCAATGTAGTTGTGATTCTTACCCTCTATCTGGTGAAATAGAATAAGTCCTCATGGAGTCTGCTCATTAGCCACCAATACAATGGTTCATAATTTCCAAAATATGGTATATCATATAGCTGGTAAACTCTATTTTCCTTCAGCAATTTCTCACCAACGTCATCATATACTGGCATATCCTTTGTCATGCACTTTTTTCATGCTCACTAACGCATCAAGCTCCTTCTTATTATCTAATGTTTGATGATTGTATTCATTGATTTTACATTGGTGTATATGGGAATCCCATTCTTGTCCCACAATCATGCCCTCTGGATACTGTATTTCTGAAAAATTGATCTTCGGGAGAAATCTCCTCTTCTTCCATTCAACCTTCTTCTTCCCTTTATCTCCTGCTGTGGGTTCTTTCTTTGGTCCCATTTGAAAAATCTCTCTTTTCTTCCCTCTGTAGTCAGGAAAATTGAAACCCTATCTTAAATCTATGTGCCCTAGTGGAAATTGCATGCCCTAGCTTGTTTATAATGCGTCTACTTCACTCAAACCCATCTGTTATGGGAATGCAATCTTCTCCAACACACAACCCTTCTCTTATGGGAACACAATCTATTTCCAATGCATAGATCTCTTCATCCCCAAATCTAGTTACACACCTCTTCACACCTCAAAACAATTGTTTCACTTGTTTCACACTTAACCCTTTTCAAATTACTCTCAATTGCAATGGTAAAAATGAACTTACATCCCATGTCCTTATATAGAATTTCAAAAAGTTTGATGCATTCATTGCTCTTTCACCTACCAACATATCCTCTCAGTAATTGACCAATTTTCATTCTTTCCGCGTGGTAGATATTCATGCCCCAAGCTATAACCTTCTAGCATGCCTTCCTACCCTCTGGTCTACAAAATTATCTTTAGCATGCTTCCTTGCGCCTGAGTACCATCATCACTGCACCTTCCATTGGTAGTCTTTTATGGCCTCTTGCTTACGTTGCGTTATACTGTGTCCCTTCGATTCAACTCTCTATCTTTGGTCACTTGTGTCCAGAAGCAATCTCTCTTTTTGGCAAATTTCCAACCTTGAATAACACCCGTAGCATCTTGTTCCTTTCACCTGTGTACTTAACTCCCACAATCTTGTACCTAGATATTGACAACCTACTCCACACTAAAAGTATGTGCAATCCTCTACGACATAAACATGCTTCATATAGTAATTATATTTATGGTGCACAAGCATGCTTATTACACAAGAACACAATAACTAAATTGACAAAGCATAACAACTAGGAAGGAAATACATTAAGGAAATACAAAATTGAAAACCTGATCTAAATGGAAATACTGCATTATTACAAACACCAATAAGACTTATTTATAGTAGGGCTTCAGCATACTCCCGTTAAAGTAACTCGGGTAGCCTGTGTTCCATCAAGTGAATTTATCTAGACAAGCACATGTATTCAAGGATGTAAGTGATAACATACGGCCCCAACCAATGTACCTTAATTTTTCCTAGTGATAGTGCAAAATCACAGCACCCCCTTATGAGTTCATAGAGATGTACCATTTTTCAAATCTCAAACTCCTTTTCCCTTATGTTTCTGTCATGCCATTGAACTTTCTGCCAAGTCCTTTTCTTACTTCTAACTGAAAACGTGCTATGGCTCGACAGCTCATCCAGACTTAATGGATCTTTTCAATCCATTGTTCTAAATCTTGCTCATCAACTAGGCCTCCAGCATGTGTAATACGTGTTGTCCACTCAAAATTCCCTGCTCTGATGAAAGTAAAAATTTCAAAATTTTGAGTTGAAGTGTTTTCTCTAAAGTACCTAAGTCGTGAAATTGAGAAAATCTGTGTTTTGGGTCATTTTGTATGTATTTCGGGCCTGTCGGACATTTTTGTCCCACGTGTCCCAAGTACGAAAGTGCATTCTGTTCCCCGATCGGTCGAAATCCCCGAAGTTGTTCCATTTTCGGGCCCGTCGGAACTTTTTGTCCCAAGTGTCCCAAAACTTATTGTGCGAGCTGTTCCAATTTCGGCCGAAACACCCGAACCGCGTACTTCGCACTTTCGTGTTCCAAATGTCCCAAACTTAAAAGTGCAAGTTGTTCCATTTTCGCCCGAACCGGCCGAGCCGCGTACTCCGGAACTTTTTGTCCCAAATGTCCCAAGTTCAAACGGGCCTTTTGTTCCATTTTCGGCTGAAACACCCGAACCGCGTCCTTCGCGCGTTTTCGTCCCAAATGTCCCAGAATGCATTTGTGCGTCTTCTCCCTGTTTCACCCGAATCGGCCGAGCCGCGTGTTTCGCGCATTCGCGTCTCACATGTCCCAAGTGTACCAAGTGTCATTCGTGCTTATTTTTCCCGCTCTACCCGAATATCATGCTTATTCAAATTGGTGGGTATGTATTAAATGCGCATTTATGACCTTTCTCTCTCCTAAACGGCTATATAACGAGCATTTCCCCTTTGCATTTTTCGCACTACTTCCATGCTATCTTTTGCTCGAACCCTTGCAATTTGAAAACCTGCGCGTGTATCCCCTCCCTCTGTAATTCCTTTCCGAGTTTAGGTTGCAGCTCTGAGACTATCAATATGAAGATCAAATTTCAGGGACAGGAACAAATTTCTCCACTTGAGTCTGCCGTTCGCAATATTGGGGACAGCGAAGCTCGTCATCTTGATTTCAGTGATTTTTGGGCAAGAATGGCGGACGCAAACCCTACACCAATGGCGCAGATGATTCACGATAGTGGTTTGGCTTTTGCTGGAGGTTTCCCAATCTCAGTACAGTGTGCTGATACCGTGCTTTCATGCGGAGCTCACTTCGACCCCACTTCGAGCGAATTGACCAATATACATGGGGAACTCATCGCCAAATTGGATGCTGCCGCCATTAGCACTGCTTTGAGGATTCCCGAGATGGATAATGCCATAGTCGTTTCCGGGGATTAAGCACAGGCCCTGTTCGACCAAGACAGTGACAAATATAAGGCACGAGTGGCGAAGTCCTGGCTGAAGAACCCTAGGAAAGGAGCTTCTCGTCTGACCAAAACCCTCTTCCGAGCAGATTTCAATGAAGAGTTGTCAGACTTCATAATCTTGCTGGCTCGGGTTATGGGTTTGCCCTCTACCAACGAATTTCACTTCTGGATGTGCCCGCTCATCAGCATGGTGTGCGAAGGAACGCAAAATATCAATTGGGCGGAAATCATAAGCATGAATTTGACAGAGCAGCTGTCCAATGTGCAGCAAACGAAGAAGTTCTACATGACTTCGTACCTGATGTATACCCTGGCAGCGTCACGGCAATGGTTTGGCTTTTCTTACATCGATGCACACAAAGATGATCCAGTATATGCTTACTGCCCGCAGTTCACCCTGGAGACCAGCAATCGTAATTTCAGAAGGGTCAATGATGCTTTCACCATGTACGTGGTCAGACTGCTTGAAGGTGATACTACTAGAAGGTTTTCAGATGAAGCCATGAACCTGATATCGCAATATGGTGCTTATTTCATCCAATTCAGGAAATTTTCTTATATCAGGCTTGCTGGCTATGAGAGCACTCCTCTGCGGCTTCCCATGTTGTGCAATGATAAAATGGCCTTGATAGAAATATGCAGGAAACTAGACAAGTTGCACAGAACTTGCAGAGATAAGAAGATTTCTGGCTTGCACTTTCCCATCTCTCTGGGAAACTACACTTGCAAAACAGCTCTGGATGCTCAGAACATAGAGAGAGCCCTGGTACCTATCACTGTTCATTTCTTCAAGCCAAGAACCTGCTTTGACTTGAAGAAGTTTATTGAATAGAACATCAAGATAATCTACCATCATAGGGCAGATACAGAAGACTACTGGGCTGACTGTGCAGATGATTTTGAAGCCAGGAGAAGGCATTGTGGCAGGTTCTCCCTGCAATTGATCCAAGAACTCGGTCTGTACCAAGTTCCTGAAGGTCTCCAGGATGACAATTCTGATCTATACTCGTATGAGTATGAAAATGTGATTAAGCACACTCCTTTGGAGGACCTGGATTGGAACAGGAAAGAGAGGGATGATCTGGCTGAGATCCTTGCTCCAGTCTTAGTCAGGACTAAGGTCTGGTTTGACAGGATGGTTCGAGAATTCAGGAGGCATTCAGGAGAATCCTCTTCTAAGGATGCTTCAACACCAAGAAGAGAAGCATCTATTCCAAGGTCAGAAACACCAGTGAAGACCCCTCCTGCCTCATCAATACAAGGACCTGCAGCTTCTACTCCTTCTTCATCCACTCAAGTGTACCAGAAGAAGCTCAAGGAGGTTAAGAAGGAGCCTGTGGAAAGTGACCCTCAAAGAAAGCAGGCAGAGTTGCCTATGGGACCAGAGAACATCATTGTTCTCAGTGAAAGTGAAGAAAGCGAAGTACCAACTCTTGCAAGTGCTCCTGAAGATCCAGCTGATAAAGATAAAGAAATCCAGAGCACTGAGCTTTCAGGTGATGTTGACTCTTCTGCCGCAATTGCCCCAAGTGCCCCACTCACCTCTCAACTCGAGTCAACAGCTGCGCAGACCTTGAGCGTCATGAGCTCTCTGTCTCTTGGTCCCCTTGCTCCTCCTGCTGATTCCTCTTCCTCTTTTGCGTGGGTGCAACCTTTGGTTGACAAAAGGAAGAGGAAATTTTCCTCTCGGAGTTCAGGGACAAATTTAGATGCTGTCGCAGCCTTGTTGGGCACCACTCCTTCTCGTGCCAAGAAAGCCAGAACTACCTCCAGAATAGTGTCTGATGCTCAAGGTCAGCAATTCCTGGAGATTGCCAAGCCTTCAACGGATAAATCAGAGCAGGACTTGCAGGTATCTGACTTAGAGCTCTCGAGAATCCCAATGGGAGAGTCTACTCCTGAAGGTGAAATTCACAACCTCCAGGAAACAGTCACAAGAGTCATTGGGAGGGTAGAGAAAGGGCAACAAACTATTGAACAGTTGGAAGAACAGGCCCAAGTTCTCACAGGTTTCATCAAGTCTCTTTTGTCTAAGGACAAAGTTTTGGACCCTACCCCATTGACTACTCTTCCACCTCCTGTAATTCTAAGCCAAGATGAAGTGCAGAGTATCAAAGATATGCACAAGTATTCTGTCTATGGCAGAGCTATTGAAGCCCTGGTGGATGACATGCTTGTTGCTGGATTAAACTTCATCGATGAAGCTTTCAAACTCCACGAAAAGGTGAGCAATGTGCAACTGAAGCTCTCCTCCACTATCAATATCATGGATAAAGAGCTCAAACTCTGGAGCAGTTGCATAGTAGACCTCCGACTCATGGGACAGGCAGATGAGAACGTTTTGTTGGCAAGTAAAGTTTTTGATGATGCAAAGGATAATCTGTCGAAGTCCTGGGTCTACAGTGTGGAGTGGAAGATCAGAGTCCTGGAGGAGGCTTTGGGAGAACTGAAGAACAGTTGGCAGAAGGGTGAAGCTTTCAAGACACTGGTGGTCTCTGCTTTCAAAGATATACACTGTCATCTTCAAGATGAGACTTCTGGTACTTCCCTTTCCTTGCAAGAAATCAAAGCTCAATTCAGAGCTTTTGTCAAAGATAACCTATTCAAGGAAAGTTCCATCTCCAAGGAGAAAATGAAGGAGATTTTCTCTCTTCAATCTGCCATTGAAGAAGCAAACAAAGATTATCATACTCATGTCGAGTTTGATAATGAGATGGAGAAGTGTCTGGGATTTTGGACTCAGTCTACGACTAACACATCAGTCCCTCGTGGCAGAGATATAGCTGAGGCGTTGAAGAGATTCAGGCAACGAATTCTGAAGTCAGTGGGTCCCTCTCAGTGACCGACCACCTGTCTTCGTCTCCTTATTCTTCTCTTCATTTCTATTTCTTTTTCTCGGATTCATTGTAATAGGTTGAGGTATTGCGATTGGCAATCCTTAACTAATCTTTAGTTAAAAGAAGCAGTTACAAAGAGTAACTGACTTGTAAGCTATATAATGGCCTTTCCACGCCATTCTGAAGGAGGAAGAACTTGGCATATTTTCTGAAAGTGTAAATAGATTATAAAGAAATCAATACAGAAGGACTTTTCCATTCTTTGTCTATCTAATCTCTGTTATTCCTAAGCTTTCATTTATTTTCTTTGTGAAGATCATTTGTCATCAAATTTGTTAGTCTTACCGATTGCATATTCTTCAACTTTGCAAGCATGGTGATCTTGTATAACCAAGAAGGAACTTTGTGTCCTTGATTAATGAATCTGTGTTATGTTAAGAAACTTTGTGTTCTAAGAAGATGTTATTTACAGAACTTTGTGTCTTTAAATTCATCTTATTTATTTGATACAAATGATCTTGTTTCAATTCACTGTGACTTTCGCATACATAAAGAATTACTCTGATATCTATAATTCTGCATGTTGCCTTTCTGCTCTTTCCCGTACTCTCATTTCCTCAGTCCTTTTGTAATTGATGATCTTCATAGAAAACACTTTCGTGATATCCAAGTTTAACCAACAAATAATGTTTTGTACATTTGTAAATAAGTTCGTTTCTGAATAAGGGAACCTCTCCCATTAAAGAGGAGGGACTTCTTGTCCCCTGACTGTTGCTCTCCGTAAAGTCCTATCTGACGACACATGGAAGACAGATCCACCGCACTTTCTTGAGATCCTGGCTCAAAATTTTCCTTTGGAGGAGCGTCAAGTTGACACTTGGCAGCCTTCACAAGTCTGTGGACTTTTCAACGGTTCCTCTTACTTTTTTAGGGCTCTGAGCTACATGGCGATTTCACGCTCGATTGGGTCTTCACTTTGGGACTAACTTTTGGAGATGCACCATACTGACACTTGGCATTCTCCACTCACACTTTCATACTTAGCCAATTTTGAGGAAAAATAGATAAGAAAGAGAATAACTAGGGGTAATATTTTATAAGACCCTATGGCCAACCTATTGACCTTGTTTCCAATAAGATCCTAATTTTGAAAAATAATATACAAACACTAAAATACAAGAGAAACAAAACAACAACATAACTATATAATGATTGTTTGCTACATGGAGGGCTAGCACGAGTTTGAGTATCCGCCCTGGACTCCCATTTCAGATTTGCGTTGAGACAACACCTGGAATATTCTTTCTTAGTTGAAGACTTTTCCATGGCCCTACAAATTTTTAGGGCCCTGGATGCGTGGAAACTTGGTGCTCGTTTGGGCTTCCCTTTTGATATTCACCTTTGGAGAAGTGTCATTAGGACACATGGTTCTTTCCACTGCTTCCTCCATACTTAGTCGATTTTGGACTCTTTCCTAAATGGTTTCGAGCCTGAGGACTTTGGGTCTTTGTTGTTTCTTCCCTCTCTTGCTCCTGGTTCCTCTGTGGCACTGCCCCTTCTTGACTGACCTTGATATTTCATAGTTGATTCTACATGTATCTTGAATAATGGATCTAAGACGTGGAAACATCTCGACAAAGTTGTTTCTTTTGTGTAGGGTCTTTTAGTCTTTCTCGGCCCCCACCACTCCATTGTTGAGTTCTTATGTGACCTATTTACAGATCTGAATGAAATTTCTCATGTTCTTTCCATGTGAGGTCATGGTTGATCCAATATTTTTCCCAAGGGGGAAATATGGATAACAATTTGGCAACTCACATGGGTATCTTCCTACTAGACGAAAAAGACCAGTTTCCTTGTCATATCCATTGGGCATGGAGTCAAGAATGATGGTCTGATATTGATCCTTGCCTTTGATTCACATGAGCCTGACTGTTTGCACTCTCAATTTTCATAAGAAAACTTGAAATGAAGATTTCTGAGAATAGAGAATTGTTTTGACCCGAGGCTTCATCTGTCTCTTTGAATTGCACAAGAGCAACAAAACAGCACCACAGCTATATCCAAAATTTGAAATCATACATGCTCCAAATATAACATGCAGAGTGTGCAAAGCACTTGAGAGAAAAGGAACCTACACTACAGCCAAATAATGTGCATAAGCACTTAGAGGAAAGAGAAAACTAAACTAATATGTACAGGGTGAGAACTCCCCTTCTTAGTAGCAGTGTTTGAGATTAGGTCTTCATTCACTGGAATCTGCAACTCTTCACCTTCTAATGTAGACAATTGGAAAGAATTGATACTTTTACATTTTGTGACCATGTAAGGGCTGCTCCAAATGACATCAAACTTGGAATTCCTTCCTAGTTTTGCTCGATCTACATCCCATTTCAAGATTAGGTCTCCTTCCTGAAAGGTCCTTACTCTTGCTTTCTTATCGAAGCATTTCTTGATTGAGAGCCTGATCCTTTTCCATTGTTTGGAGTGCGTGTTCTTTGGTTTCTTCCAATTCTATGAGCTCTGCATACCTAGCCTCTGTTGGTTTAAATTCATACATCTCTAGTTTCTTCACGAGCTCTAATGCTAGCAACTCAAGTGATATAGGCAACACTGCCTCTTTCCCATAGACAAGTTTGAATGGAGAGTTGCCTATAGATCTCTTGGGTGTTGTCCTATCATCCCATAAGGCTGATTTGAGTTTTGTGTGCTAGGTTCTCTGATTCTCATCAAGAGTTCTTCTGATGATCTTTAGCAGGTTCTTGTTTATAGACTCATCTTGGCCATTACCTTAAAGGTAATATTTTGATGAAGAGCTCAAGTAAATACCTTTCCTTAAATGGCCCATACTGTGATTTTGGAACCTATGAATGCTAATGCATTTTCTGATATAATGGTGGCTGGCACTCCAAATCTGGTCACTATCCCTTCATAGAAATCTAGTATGCTAGACTCATTAGCTTCTTTGAGTGCCACTGCCTCGGTCCACTTGGTGAAATAGTCTATTGCTGTCAGAATCCATTTGTGGCCTTGGCTTGAATTTGGATTGATGACCTCTAATGAAGTCCAATCCCCATTGCATGATTGGCTGGTTGACTGAAATTGGGTGTAATGGAAGTGTTGCTAGCTTTTCTTTGCCTTTGAAGAATGCACAATTCTTGCACTCTTTTGATCCATGCATAGCAGTCACTAAACACCTACGGCCAATAATAACCTACCTTCATGATATTGAGTGTTGTCACCCATGGAGAAAAATGGCCTCCATCTGTTTCGATATGGAATTCTTGTAACACTCTCTCAATCTAATATGTATTCAATGCATCTTAACAGAACGCCATTGATGTCGCCTTTTGAACAAGACACCATCAATAAGAACATATGGGATGGCCTGTAGTCTAAAAGTGTCTCCTTTTGCTTTACTCATCCCATGAGGACAAAGATCATGTTTGAGAGGAAGTGCACCATGTTTTGAGTCCAACAAGGAGCACATACATCATCAGTTTCTTCCTCTTGACTATCATGTAGGACAAAAACAACCTCCTTTTCATTGTTGCTTCTGTCTTGTTGACTCTGAGGCCAGTTGTTCACACAATCCCTTCCCATGGACCAGATTAGTGACCTTGATCTCAATGTCATACTCCATGACATGAGTGATCCATCCTGCACATTTTCATTCAGATCCTTGGCTGAGAAGGAAGTCTTTAACCCCTGCATGAGAGACCAACAGTTGGATTTTATTTTTTGAAACCAAATGCTTAAACTTCTTTAATCCTCTAATCACTGCTAGGACCTGCTTTTCAATGAAGGAGTATCTCACTTCATAGTCTTCAAGACCTTGACTGAAGAAAGAAATTGACTGCTCTGTGTACTTCTTTGTTCTGTTGTACTAAGATTGCAGAAATTGTGTCACTGCCACCAAAGGCATATAGTATGAAGTCTTTAGAGAAATATGGATTCACGAGAGTTGGGGATTGTGATATAGCTTCTTTGATGGCCTCAAAGCTTGACCTTTCCTTCAGCTGTCCACTCTGAATGTCTAAGCTCTTCTTTAACATCAACGTTATTGGCTTGACAAGGGTAGAAAAGTTTGGTACAAACCTGCAAACAAAATTGATTTTTCCCTAAGAAACTTTGAAGAGCATTCTTATGGCTTGGCAATGGTAATACTCTTATTGCTTCAACTCTCTCCGGGTCAATTTCCAAACCTTCCTTTGACACAATATGGCCTAGAATCCTGCCCTCATGGGCCAAGAATATGCATTTTTTAGGGTTCAATGATACCCCAAATCTCCTACACCTTTGAAACACTTGTCTTAGGTGGAAAAGGTGGTCTGCTACATTTTTAGAAAACACCAATAATGTCATCCAGATATATCAGTACTATTTTGTTGATCAACCCTTTGAATTCCATATCCATTGCCCTTTAGAAAGTGGCTCCTGCATTAGACAATCCAAATGGCATTTTTCTATAGGCATAGGTGCCCCATTTGGTGGTGAAAGCTGTTTTGAACTGATCATATTCTTTCACCATGATCTGGTTATACCCTGAGTAGCCATCTAGGAGGGAGAATCTCTCTGATCCAGACACCACTTTTAAAATATGATCCATTGAGGGGAGTGAGTAGTTGTCTTTAAGGGATGCTCTGTTCAAGTCTGAAAGTCTACACATAACCTAATCTCTACATTCTTCTTCCTGACTGGGACCAAGTTTGCAACCTAGCTTGAGTGTTTGATTGGAAATATGATACTTGCCTCTATCAGCTTGTTCAGCTCTTTCTTCATCAGAGGCTCAATGTGTGGATTGACTGGTCTCTGCTTTTTCCTGATGGGCTTAGCAGCTGGATCTAGTTTGATTGTGTGTTGTGCTAGCTTCAGATTGAACCCTCTCATGTCTTCATAGCTCCAAGAAAATACATCTAGAAACTCTTGGACAAAATTACATGAATTCATACCTTTCTTGCTCGGTGGCCACTTTTCCAATTTGAATGTTTTGCCTTCTCCAACTGGGAATTGCTCTGAATCTTCTCCTTTTGATCTATATGTTAGCCTTCTCTTTTCAAAAATGATCATTAGGATTGAAGATAGACTCCAATGTCACTAAGCCTTTGGGAAGCTTGTTTGTATGTAGCTTGCACTACTTGATCTCCATATTGCTGCTCTAATATGCTTTGATTTCTAGCTAAGAATTCAGACTTCCTCTTACAAAAATTTGATGACCTGCTAATCATTCTCGAACACCTACCAACATGTGTTGTTATCTGGCACTGCCGGCCTCCAAATCACATGGATATGTGGTTGTCCTTTGTCTCTCTTGATGCTATTAACCACATCAAATGTTGCACCAACTGCTGCAATCCTATCAACAACTTCATTCTTCTTCATGGGCATGGACGCAATGTTGAAGGCTTCAAAATCCTCAATGAGATCCCATACCCTATTCTTATAGCTCTTGAGCAGGTCGTTCTTGACAGCATTAAGTCCTTTGACTTGATTGGAAACTAATTCAATATCACCAAAAACTTGCAAGTTCTTGATTCCTCTTTTCCTTGCCCAATGAAGACCATGGACCAAAGCCTCATACTCAGCAGTGTTTTTTGAGTAGGAAAACTAAAATCTAAAAGCTGAATAATACTTAATGCCTTGTGGTGAAACACAATCATTACACCACATCCAGACTCCTTATCTGCTCCTCGAGCCATCAAAGAACAATAGCCATACTTCATTGTTATCTTTGTATTCTGGCTTAATGATGTTAGGAAGAGGCTGATTCTCCTCATGTAGGAAGTAGACTCCTAGCTCAGATTCTTCCATCTCCTTATAGGGGTCAAAAGCATGTCTTTTGTTGGCCCATTCATCGAGATTCAAGTCTGGGATACACCCCACCTTGGTATCTTCTTCACAAGTGCTTAGGAGGTCCTCTTGATCAAAAGCTGAGAAAGTTGCATTGATTGGGCTAGGCATATAAGATTCAATATGATAATCAACAATGGGCTCAGATCTGACCATGGCCTTCACTCCATACCTTGTTCTAAAGAGCATATGTGACCATTCAACAGACAGATAGCCTCCAATTTTGGTAGTGAAGTCTCTGGATAAACACAATGCAAAATGTGGTGGCAAAGTCTATGATGGATACATTCTACAAAATAGTCACATTGGGGCAGGCATGCAGAGTGAGGCTCATATCCTTGATGATTCCAATAGTTTTCATTGTTGTCCCATCTGGTTGCACTACCCCCTAGATATGACTTCATATTAGAGACCTAGTTGATCAGTTATTTGTTTGGGCATCACAGAACTAATCACCCCAGAATCAATCATATAATTATGCACCAATTTGTCCCCAATGATCAATGAAGACATAGAATGGAAGAGGTCTCAAGTTCTTACCTGTGTTGTTCTCCATGGTTTCTCTTAGGTTGAACTGCATTGGACAAGCACTCTTCTCTTGCTGGTCAGGGGGTTGATTTGAGCTTGACCAATTGGCTACATGGCAGTCTGCAACAAACCCCTCTATCCATAGAATGGCCAGTGACTCGCATAGTGAAATGTTCACACTTGTCCTCTTCATTTGTTCAATGATATTGAATGAACTATCCCTTTGTTGCCCCTTCCCAAGCACAATTTTCTCTTGTACATGGGTTGTCACAGTCATTGCTTAAGTGGATTTGGAAGGCATCTTGGATTGGTTATGCATGTTGGGAGTTATATTTGGAGCACCAATATCTTTTGGAGTAATGGAAGGTTGAGGGTTACCTGAGTTTGGTGATTAACCCTCTCCAATATTTCTCTTTTTGGATTGTGTATTGGCAGCTACACTTTGAGAAGGGGACTGATTCATTCCACAGAAGTCCTTAGCCTGCCAATTGACAAGCATAGTTTCACTTGGAGATGTCCCTCTTGCTGAGCTCCTTGCTGCTGATTTCCTTCTGGGTTAGGTTCTTGTGATACACCATACTAGTTTGCACCATCAAGGCCTCATTTAGTGCACCATTAAAGCACATTGATTGGTTATGTGGTTGATTGCATGGAAAAAACCAATCATATTCCTATGCTATATTATTCTTTGTTGGAACCAACACCTTTGATGTTGAAGTTGTGTTTGGATCATATGACCCGAAAGGTCTAGCAGCTTGAGATTGTCCTTGGTTTTCGCTCTGATTTACAGTCTGAGATGGTGGTCTATTTTGCTGATACTGGGGTCTAGCCTGATACTGACCCTAAGACTGAGCCTGAGGTTGATATGGCCTAGAACTCTGAGCTTGTTACCTTTTGATGGTTACTAACTTGTTCCCTAGGTTTTGAAGTTGTTTCATAACTTCCTGAAGCTCTTTTGAGGTGTTAGATGATGATGTGGAGGCTTCAGCTGAACTTTAATTCCTAGGGGTGGGTATAGGAGCTAGTGTGGGTGTCTGGTTGGTACTATGGGTTTCCTAACTTGGGGTATAGAGGCATGGATGACCTAGGAGAATGATTTTTCCATGCTAAATTAAATGATTCTCAGCTCCTATGGAAAGGCTATAAGCTACAAGTAAGGTTGTGCCCCCCATTGACTGAATCATCAAAGAAATATCAGAATTTAAAGCACTAAGAAAGTATAAGAAGGCACCTTCATTAGTGGGCTTTACTGGTGTTAAGATCCTATCCTAAGTCTGCTAAAATATGAGGTTGAAGTCTGTCAGCTACTCATTCGGGGCTCTCTTGATTGTTGTTAGCTTCTCTAACAAAGATAAGTTATCACCTTTCTCTCCAAACTGGTTGTGGAGAGTTGTGCACAGTTGGTTCCAATTTTGGATAGAGCCTGCCTCAAGGCTCCTGAACCATTGTGAAGCTTTCCCTTTGAGTGAAGAGGCAAGTAGCTTGACTACAATGTCCATCTCATGGATTTCGTGGATTGTACAGACATTTGCAATATCTTGGACATGATCACCAAGAGAAGTCTGGTTTTCCCCAATGAAATATGGGATGCTCTTTAATGCTACTATTGGGACCAAATTTTTTGCATTCAGAGTGAGTGGGCTACTACTGGTGAAATTGACATAAGGATTTGGCTGAGCCATCCTAATCAGCCTGAGCACCCCTCTTGATTGATAGAATGACCTGCTAGGAGGAGGTGTCGATAAGGCTCTGTTTGGTGGGGATAAAGACCTCTGGGCTCTTCTTCCTTCCCTCCCTCTGTCTAGGGATAAATCTAGATAGACAAATAATCCATCCTCTCTAGTTCTTGACCATGTTTGTATTCTTCTCATGAAATTGCTTAGACTACTGAAACCAGTGGATTTGTCTCTTTTGGAGTCGTCAGATGTATAATTTTAGAACTTCTTAAAAGTTAGAATCACAGCAAGTGCACATCAATCTTATTGTAACAAGATGGAGACTTCTCAGTCCCACCAGGTATGCCAAAACTGTTAGTGTGAAATCACAACACCCCCAAATGAGTTCTACATGTTTGCTTTTCTAAGGCAAAGTCATTTAGTGTGATTGCATAACATTGAACCTTCCCCAAGGTGTGGGACCTTGTAAAAATGGGAAATCTCTCCAGATTAAAGGCTGGTTCCTATTCCCCTGTTCAGGTGCATATGTGAGAACTTACAGAGGATCTCTCTTTATACGTAATCTAATCTTGCTAAGGAGACATGGGTAAAAGGATTACAGGAAATCAAACTAAGCTATAAGGTGATGCACCAAAGGAATGATGAACATTTGTTTTTCCAATAGACACAAACCAACTGGATGCATACAATAACCAAACACATATAACCAGATCTATAATGAAAGATCAAATGCAAGCAAAAGAGACAAGAAAGGATATAAAGTCGATCACATACATGTTTTATTACTCTGTAGATTGATACAATGCATTACAAAGTGGCCAAAAGGCATAAACGTATTACGGTCTAATGGAAGGCCTAAAACTCCACGAGTTCCTTTTCCGAAAGAAAAGGGGAGCCTACAAGACAAATAATGTCCAACACTTTACAATGAATCCCACCCCTGTATTTATAGATTCGATCAGAGAGAAGAGAGAGAGAGAGAAGAGAGAGAGAGAGAAGTAGGAAAAGCAGGTTGAAGCTCAACCACTGTTGTTAATGCCTCTGATAAAATCTGCCCCCAAATCCGTCTTAACTGCCTCAACTACTGGTTCGGCGCCTTGAAGGAAGAGGAAACAATGGAACAAATCGAATCCGATTTGGTTGATGAGGCAAAGAGATCTTGCATAAAAGGCCCAAAGATGTTTCTCCATTTTAACTTACTAGGGCCTCTCTAACCTAAATTTTTAGACCTTTATGGCGTAGACAGGTCTGAGATCTTTTCAATGGTGTCAGATTTGTAATATTTCGAGCCCTGAGTCGAAAGATATGCCCCTTCAAATTTTTATCGGGTCCATGCAAGTGGGCAGGGAAACAATTTGAAAAATGGGTCCCCTTTTTGATATGGGACACGTGACAACCAGATTAGAGTAAACATCAGGCTTACGGGTCCGTAATTTATCTTTTTGTCTTTTTGCGTGAAAAAACGCAAATTTCAAAAAACCTTTGCGGCCCCGAAGCTCCACTTGGATACGTGACACCCTTTGGTTGGCTGGGGGAATGCGCTTCACCTTTTGTCCCTGTGCCTTTTTAATAAAAGGAAAATTTTCATCTTTTCCTCCGACTCCCCGCTTTGGCTTGACTTGGGCCCAAACACTAACTTTTTCCCTTGGGGGGGAGTGCGGCCCATTTTGTGACTTTTGGCTAAGTCTTTTTCTTGGTGGGGCATATCTCTTGACCTAGGACACACGGCATCCTGGCGCTAATTTAGAAACCTTCTCTCTCTTCAATTATTGAATCAACATCGTTTAGACACTTGGTAGCCTCCGCCAGCCTGTCTCATGTATTGACCATTTAACTGACTCTGCCTTTTTTGAGACTGGACATGTGGAAGCTCCATGCTTGCTTGAGAGTCTGACTCAAAATTTGCCTTTGGAGGAGCATCGATTTGACACTTGGTAGCCTCCGCAGGTATGTGGACTTTTCAACGGTTCCTCTTACTTTTTTTGGGCTCTAAGCTACGTGGTGAGTTCTTGCTCATTTGGGTATCCACTTTGGGACTAACTTTTGGAGATGCACCATACTGACACTTGGCATTCTCCACTCACACTTTCATACTTAGCCAATTTTGAGGCCCGCCCTATCTACCTTTTTATACTATTTGACTATTTTCTACGTGGAGGGCTGGTGCAAGTTTAAGTCTCCACCCTGGGCTCCCATTTTAGATTTGCGTTGAGCCAACACCTAACATCTTCTTTCTTATTTGAATACTTTTCAATGGCCCCACAACGTTTTGGGGCCCTAGACACATGGAAGCCCGGTGCTCATTTGGGCTTCCCTTTTGATATTCACCTTTGGAGAAGCGTCGTTAGGACACATGGTTATTTCCGCTACTTCCTCCATACTTAGTCAATTTTGGACTCTTTCTTGAACGATTTCAAGCCCGATGACTTCAAGTATTTTTCATTTCTTCCCTCTCTTGCTCTTGGTTCATCTGCAGCACTGTCCCTTCTTGTCTGACCCTACTATTTCATAGTTGAGTCTACCTGTATCTTGAAGAATGGATCTAAGACATGGAAACATCTTGACAAAGTTGTTTCTTTTGCGCATGGTACTTTAGTCTTTCTCGGCCCCCGCCACTCCATTGTTGAGTCCTTCTATGACCTATTTACATATCTGAATGAGCTTTCTCAGGTTATTTCTATGTGGGGTCGTGATTGATCCAATATTTGGCCCAGGGGTGAAATATGGATAACACACGGATGGCGTAAAAACTTAGAATCATAAAGGAGCACCATCTGTCCTATCTCCAATTTTTAATCCTTGATGTGCTTTTCATGTCATGCTTTCTGCCTGGGCTTATCTTTTTTTTGACTCCATTATGCTATGGCTCAGTGTTCATCCAATTTTATTAACTTTTCAATGCGTTCTTCTAATGCTTTCTCATCGGCAAGACCTCCAGTGCACACAATACACAAAGAAGGTAACATAAATTCCATAGGAAGAACTGCTTCTGTGCCAAACACTAACTGAAATGGTGTGGCTTTGTTCAACCTTTTATATGTTGTCTGGTATGCCCAAAGTACTGCAAATACATTATCATCCCAATCCTTTCTTCCAATATCACATGTTTTTGTCAATGTCTAGCTCAAAATCTTATTGAAAGCCTCAGCAGTCCCATTCACCTGAGGATGACAAGGTATAGTCTTATTTTGTGTAATCATGAATTCATCCAATAAAGTTTTGATTATCTCATTAAGAAAATTTGTGCCCCTATCACTGGTCAAGCTTAAAGGACATCCATACCTTGTAACAATATTTTCCCAAAGAAACCTAGCTGCTATGGCCGCTATATAATCCTTTGTAGGTGTTGCTTTTGCCCACTTTGTCAAATAATCTATGCAAGTTATGATGTAATGCAATCCATTTCTGCACGTAGCTGATGAAATAGGACCCTATAACCCATTTCTCAAATGATTCTACACTAGTAATTGGTCTTAGAGGCATTTCATCAAAAGCCTTACAAAATTCCTTACAATATTTATACAAGGTCTCCCACCATAATTCAATGAGTAGAATATTGTGCGCAGTGGCATCACCAGCATAGTGGCCACCTGAAATACTACCATGAGCTTCTTCCATAATATCCATGCACTCATGTTCCAATACACAACGGTGTAATACTTCATCTCGGCCCAATTTGTACATGTCACCACTGATTAACATATAGGGGGTTGCGCATATAGAAAGTTGTTTATTCTCCAAGGATTTCATTCCTTCTGGTGCCATCCCTGTTTGTAGAAAAAAAACAATTTATTCTAGTTCTAATGGTGCTCATTGTAACTTGAATAACTATGCATCTAGCATGGTATCCTCAATTGCATGTGCTTCTTCTCCTGACTGTATTCTGGATAGATGGTCTAGTCTAGAATTAATTTTCCATTGTTTTACCACAATTGTGAAATCAAATTCTTGAAATAAGAACACCCATCGACATATGCACCCTTGTAGAACAGGTTTTTTTACCAAATACTTCAATGCCATGTGATCTGTATAAAATATGAATGGTGTAGCTAGTAGGTATTGGCTAAATTTATGTAGCGCATAGATCATTGACAAAGCTTCACACTCTGTAGTTGTGTAATTATGTTCTACAGGAGTTAGCTTTCTACTAGCAAAATAGATAGAATGATCTACAATACCTTCTCCATGTTGAGCCAACACCATGCCAATGGTCGGGCCAAAGGTGTCAACATGTACATGAAAGGGTTAGTCCCATGAAGGAAAATGCAGAATAGGCACAGTAGTAAGTTTTTCCTTTAACGTCTCAAATGCGTGTTGTTGCGGTTCTCCCCAGTAGAATGTACCTTTCCCTTTCAGTAACTCTTCCAACGGTGTGATAATTTTGGCATATCCTTTGATAAACTTCCTGTAATATCCTATATGACCCAAAAAATCCACGCACCTCACTCTGACTGGTAGGCTCCCTTAGGCCTATAATGACTGCAACCTTGGTTGGATCAACCAACAAACCCTCCTTGCAAATTATGTGTCCTAACAGTATCCCAAATGGTGTAGCAAATATGCATTTCTTGATGTTTACTGAGATACTCAATTGTCTACATCTTTCAAACATCAAGCGTAGATTGTCACAATGATCCTTAACTAGTCCATACACTGTCAAATCATATAAATATACTTGTAAGAAATTGTGAATAAATTCCTTGAATGCTTGAATAACTATGCATGAAAATACATCAGGTGCATTTTTTAGACCAAAAGGCATTACAGTATAGGCGAACCTACCTCATTCAGTAGTAAATGTGGTCTTTTCTTGATCCTCCTATGCAATCTGAACCTGATGATACCCAGAGAACCCATATGTGAATGAATATATTTCGCGGCCTGTAATGCCTTCTAGTATTTCCTCATTGAAGAGCGTAGGAAAGGGATCAATCACACATGTAGCATTCAGTTCCCTGTAGTCCACACAAATCCTAATCCATCCATCTTTCTTGATACTTATCACCATTGGACTAACCCATTCTGACTCATCAAGGGGCTTGTTAATTCCAGACTTCAACATTTTGTAAATATCTTCTTTGACGTTTTTGAAAAATTTTGGGTTCATCTTGTAGGGTTTTTTTCTAACTGGGTGCACACCCTCTTTAAGTTTTATCTTCATCTCCCCTAACAATTCATGCACGCCTTTAAGTTCATGGTACCCCCTAGGGAATAAGTCTTGGTAATCCCTTAGTAACTCTATGATTCTTCCCACTTCAAAGTCTGACCAATAGTCCCCAATTATGGATTTCTTAGGCTCGGCCTCTGATCCAATATTCACCTTCTTTGTCTTCATAGGTTCATCATAGGTGCGTGTGGTCTTATCTGCACTGTCCAACACCTCATGCCTACCCATTGAATGATTTACATCTAGATTTTCTACTTCTTCATCATCCAATAAGTAGACCATTTTTCCTTTTTCTTTCTCAAGGAAAGCACAATGAATTAATGTTGCATCGGCCTCTGTCTCTTCAACAAGATGTGCTCCTGAGGCTCTTTCATCTAATAAATCCTGAAGGAGTTATTTAGCTTTGGAACTATCTCCCATAGTTAAGCACTTTATGACTTTCAAGGCTTCTTCACCGGAGGATTTTTAGAGAAGAAGTCAAATGTCTCTCTATGGATTTCAGCATATGCATACCAAGCACACGTGCATCCTTGTAAAGTGGAATAAACATTGTGCACCCATAGTGAAGGTGGTAAAGCTTCCTACCCTTCTATCTAGAGTCTCTCACACTTCTGAATGTGGTGCTGAACAGGTTGATTACCATAATAAGTACATATTTGAGTAGGTGCATTGCTCCTGAGGAACCTAGTAGCAAGAGAAATCCTAATTTCATTCCATCCTACAAGATTATCCTTGTGGGCCATCCATTAGTGTGTTGTTGTTCCATGGAGTGTATATGCTAGCATATTTCTTCTTTCCAACAAGTCTATCCATTTTTCTTCCATGGTGCACAAGAATACCATAGGATCTCCTCCTCTGGTGTAACAAGGTACCGAGTTGTTACCTATTCTACCGACATAACGCATTTTTCTTCCTCTAGGAAATATGCTCTTTACTTCGTGCCCTACCAACTCATAGGTGCTATGAGCCCAATTATCACAAGCAACACTTGTAGTATCACTAATAGACTGTGCATCCTCCCACTAAATTATTCCTTCTTTAGTTGGCTCAAGTATCTCTGGATCTCAGATGGCGCGTACATAAATCCTATTCAGATGTTCTTCACTCAAGGGCTCAACATAGGGCACAAATTTTCCATCTGTTAACAAGATAATAACTCTCTCCTCCTTTTTTTTGAAACTGATATAGCCCTTATTGAACCAAAGATCAACATTATTTTCATAGCACCAAGGATGCCCCAATAGAGGTGGGAAGCTATCTGACTCTGCCAGCGCTAAAACCTCAAAGTCTCTAGTGAACTTGGCCCCTTGTATAGTAATGGATGTGTCCTTCAAAACCCTGATGGGAGTGGCCTTAGTTTGATTAGCCATGAACAATATATTAGAGGATGGCTGCAATGGGGGTCTTCCCATTTGTACCCATGCATCTAAGGTAAGAACATTGACTTCTGTGCCTGTATCAATCAGTATATTACTCAATATCCAACCATCCACAACAGCATTCAGAGTGATTTCCTTGTCATAATCTAGGCTATGAGGGGGAAGATTTACATGCAGGATCTGTTGTCCAGTCTCAATACTTGCACGTGAAGTGTTTCCCTTTAACCAATCCCCTAACAATGGAATGATATTTTCCTGGTGTAACATTTTACACACTTCCCTTTAGTCATCTATATCAGTTTGGACCATCTCTAATACTTTATTTTTCTCCATCTTCTGTGATTTCTCTTTTAAGTATTGTATCTCACCCTGAAGATTCCTAAGAACTTCCATGGTTTCCTGATAGACCTCCTTTTGATGGGTAGGATCTGGGTACCATGCATGTAGAACCTCCTCCTTAGTGATGGTAGGCTTCTGCAGCAATGCTTCTCTAGCATGTGCCACCTCAGCGCGGGTCATGATCTTCACTTGCAACGCCTCAGACTCTACCTCCAACTTAGGCATCCACCGATTTTCAATAGTGCGTTGTATCCTAACCATCCCTGTGCCTTTGTTTTCTTATTTATGTTGTTTACTAAGATGCTCATATAAGTCTGGGAACTCCTCATAGCTATGGTTCTTTCCAAAAAATGAACATGTAATATTCTGAGGACATTCACGCCTGTAGTGGTCAGGAGATCCACATGTATAACATGTTCCACGAGGAAACTCACTTCTTCCACTACCACGGCCTCATCCTCCAAATCCACCATGGTATCCTTGACCTCTGCCATGACCACCTTCAAAATGCCCTTCATTCCGATCATAGTGTGCCTGATTGTGATCCCAGTCCTGATGCTCATTCTTGCCCTTAGAGTTATCTGAAACTCCTGTCTATCGTACACCAATATCTATAGCATCATGGATCTGACCAATCAGCTGGTAGTCTTTCGTGTCATGAGTCGTGGACCTACAGATTTTATAGTAGCTTGAAACGTTCTTCCTTATCGTGCATTGTAATAATGGGCAATGACTAGCATCATGGTTTAAATGGCATATCTCACAATCCAACAACAACAAGCGTACTGATCTGCGAGGAAAACTATCCTTTGTGTGACCTTCTACTTCACAATCTATACACCAAATCCCTATGCGTGTCTCATGTGCTAAATTTGTTGATAGTTTCTCCAACTATTTTGCCATAGCTGTGATCTGTGCTTCTAAAAATGGGCTCACCCCAGTATCTATACTTCCAACTGCCTCAGTGCGTAAGGCTGCTTCAAGTGCTTTGCGTGTGGATCAGTGTATGTCTTATGTGATAATGCCCTTCTAAAAGGGGTAATTAGGCCCCCAACGAACCACTGTGCATGTTGGCTTGTGTGTATATCATAAGAAATCTTAGATAACAACATTTTAAAATGGGCATCATACTCTCTAACACTCTCAGTAGTGCCTTGCTTAATATCCTTGAGTGCACTTATACTCTTCTTCTCAAACTCAGGGATGTGAAACTCTTTAAGGAATGCATCTTTTAAAGTTGTATAGTCTACGCAAGTTTGATCAGGGTCAAACTTTTTGTACCAACTTGTGTGTGCCCTTGTAACGTAGTAGAAAATTGGCTTTCCCTATGCTCAAAATCCATGATCCCTTTTGCGCACCACATTATTTCACACATATGCACATGTTCAGTAGCATCTTCTATGCCCCTATAGTCTGGAAGATGAAGAGACATCTCCATGTAAATATTTTGGGGTTGGTGCTGACCTTGCCCACCTGATCCAGAACCTCTTGTGTTTCCATTGCCTCCAGAACCACTAGATCCACCAGAACTAGAGCTACCTATGCCTCCCGATCCTGCACCTGTAGCTAGTGTCAGACAAGAAGATGTGCTTTCCTGTGTCCCAACAGTAGAACTGAATTGTACCCTGACATTCTGTGAAGTAGTTACCACTTCCAGAATTTAGTCCAAAAATCGATGCACCTAAGTTATGTGCAGATGATACAACCAAAAAGGTACTCCCATATAATAATGAATCTTTTGCACTACCATCACTGTGCCTTTCATAAGACTCACTCCTACTCTTCCACTTCTTGAATTAACTTGTTGACTATTTTTTATACTAGATGCTGGAAAACCAAGCGCAAGGGAAAGGTTTCTAGGTGGATTCAGATGCATGCTCGCGGCCCAGGTCGTCTCTGCTGGTGCACTTCTACGTGAGGCCGAGGAGGGTTCCCTATCATGTTTTCCCAAATGGGGGAGTTCCTGAGGCTCGGGTTCCACGTCTTCTGCATGAACTTCAACTCCTTCCCAAACTATCTTTCTCCACAATGCCATTTTCTCTGCAACCTCCCACTACTTTTTTACCTCCCTCTCACGTGCCTCATTATACTTAAGCCACCTCTCCTCTCTCTACCTTTCTTCCAATAGGTCTTCCATCTTTCACCAAACCTGCTCCTTCCCCCACGTGGTGGGGTTTAGTTAGCCATTGGTTTACTCTCCAAATTCAAAGTTACCATCAAGATCTTGATCGCCAGTGGAATGCCTTGTAGGTAAGTTCCCCTTGGATATCGTAAAAACTAGAATTCAGCTACCTCTGGACATGAATAAGTGGAAATTGAGTACTCTAAGATATAACTATTCTAAAACACCATGGAACCACGTATCCAAAGCTCGAGTCCAAATTAGATCAGCATCATAAAGGGCCTAGAATTATTCCTGTGTCTAGACAAGTGTGCGATACCTCCAATTCCATTTAGATGCATACACAATCAGCCATTCATACAATTCTACTGGAAAGATAGCAAAGAAGCTCTCATATAAACTGTCATACATGTTTTGTTCCACCCACATGCATGTGTTAAACTCAGATCCAGTGTTGAACCATCATGTGTATTCTTCTTCCAGATCGTGTATCCACTCCTCAACACTTGCTAAGGTCAACTGGTATGTCTTCATCGTGAACCATCCTGAAAACAACTGAAAAAGAGGTCCCGGCAATGGAACCAATGATGCAGCCTAGAATTCAGCAATACAAGCCCAGGTGCACTGGCACATCACTCAGCCTAGACTGAGCGCTCACCTGAAGCACGCAAAGGTACCAAGCCCCTCTTTAGGGTTGTTGTTGTAGGATGTTAGCATGATGAAGACTTTAATCATTCAGATCTATAACTAATATATCTTTCATATAGTGCATATTCAGACCTGGATCTAGAACATAACAGATCTAACAGATAACCATAATGGAATCAAGCATGCAATACTGAATTATAACCATGAGAACACCTTGTTTCAGTCCATAATCACCATTATATTAATTGCAGTAAATACACAGAAGCTTCATTACAATAATAGTAGTACACACTCATGCGCGTAACAGATCTAGCAGCATAATCTCACTATACCCTAGTTCTCACACATATATCTATGCTCTCTCTCACTCTCTCTTTATATATATATATATATATATATATATATATATCTACTACATAGTTCACTACATATTTATAAGGGTGGGGACTTTCCCTTCACCGCTTATCTAATCCCAAAATAGGTCGCATGCTATTATTAGCCATGCGTCATTACAAAAATAGGCTTACATGTAAGAGTGTTAACAATAGATCTCTCTTTGTCAACTATCAGTTCACAATTCTATCTTTAGCCTACATTCATGTAAAGCGCTTCATAGCTGATCATCCAAAAATAGCCAATGTGTGACGCGCAAGTCTCCAATCGGTTTGAGTGCTCTGCACGTTATCTCTAAAAATAGATCCTCATCATGAAAAATGGCTAAGTCTCAAATCTGTCTCTGTTCTGCACGCGATCCTCTCTGATGCTTCCGCACCTTTGAATGTGCTTTGTTCTCCCGCGCGAACCTTTTGTATTTTTTTTCAGTAAGTGCCAGAGTTTGACTAATCAATAATGATTGAATTATGTCCCTTAAAGCTAGGTTTCCCTTGCACCAATCACATTAAGATAGTGGGTTACAACTACTTTTCCCCCAAGATGAATGTGTGAGATGGAATTCATAAATAACCCTTCCTACGAAGTGAATAATGCAACCCAAATACAATCCTTGAGTGTTTTTTTACCTAAGTAAATAGTAAGTAATAGCCCCAATTTTTTTAAACCCCCAATAATAGTGAGTATCGTCATTAACAACCAAGAATTCGACCCAAAGTGATAATTAGTAATTTATAAAAGATAACAAATGATGTGGAATTCCAAACTTGGAAAATAAAGTTAAAGGACATAAGCGCCCAAAGGAGACAGTAGCACTCGGGCGCTCATGTCCCTAATGGGTGGTACTTCTAGGATGCTTAGAGGGTATAACAAAAAATACAGATCTAGGTGATGTGTTGTCTCTACATATTCCTTTCAATGACATGGGATTCGTCGTGTACTTAACTAACCGAGGTTGCACTGAGATAATCATAATGTGGAAGATGATGTGGGAACACAATAGATGTGGAATATATGGTGGATAATAATGAATTGTGATTCTAGGGTCGAGGTAAACACAATAAGTTAACTTTCAAGTAATGAACTTGTTCGTCAAGGAAGAAGAAAGTTATTATAACCTCTCTGGGAATGATGCTACAATCAAGAATAATCATTGTTTACTTGCGTGTATTCCCAATGTTATGTTCGTTAGACTTTGAAAAATACCTTTCGCACCAAATGTTATCGAACTTGTGGAAATTGTTTGTTCATCTCTAAATAATCCTCTCCATAGTGGGTCATGCAAGAACAATAATGAAGTACATGACCAGAAAATAAAAGGTTCAGGCATCTAGATTGATTTACTTGGTCAACAAAAAAATTCTCATCTACATTCAATTGTTCATTGAGGGTGTCTAGCTAGATAATAATCTGAGAGGGAAAAGGAGTAGATCAGAAAACTAGTGCTTGCAAACCCAAATCTATGTCTCCTTGTTATTGATTTATGCCTAGTGGATGGATGGTTGGCTCAAATATCCTTTTACAATGTTGGTCCAGTCCAGGAATGGTCATGTGAAAGTACCAACTCATGAGTAATGTAAATAAGACTGAGAGACTAGTCAAAAGGGGCCAAGGACTGTGAACTGGTAGTTCAAGCCTCTAATAACTAAGTTTGTTGTTTTTTTTCATTTTCTAACCTACTTTAAACTTCCAATTTTAAATAAACAACGTAAAAAAAACCTAATTTAAATAAAAGACAATTATTTTTCCCTTTTAATTAATCAAATCACCTTTATTATTATTTAAATGTAATAAGCACATATACTTATTGTAATTCTTTTTTTTAATGTTTTTGACTAATCTTTTTTAATAAAAGAAAATAATTGAAGCAATTAAATTCCTAATGTTTTTCTGCTTTCAGGAATAATTAAAAGAAATGGAAAACCATTTCTATAAACACAAAGAATAAAAAATAAATCTATGATTGCTTCTAATAAAACAAAAAATAAATCTATGGTTTCTTTTGAAATTAAAATAAATCTAAAACAAGCCTTTGTGTAATTACTATTATAATAAGAAAATTACCATGAGGATATTATCTATTAAAACACAAATTCTTCTAACCAACTTCTACCTCATGTTATCTAGAAAGAGAAAGCTTTTCAGAAGAAATTTATTCTTTTCCGTATAACCTTCCCCAGTGTAATTTCTTGTAAATCATATGGAAGAAATAAAATATGAATATTGTTACTTCTTCCTCCAACCAATTTCCCATGCAGATCCATAGGCATAATTTAGGAATGTGATGCCAAGGGAAGAAGTATTTTGATATAAGTAATAGTGACACACATAAGAAGTTATGATATCATCCCCTTCTAATTAATTTGAATATACAATTTCTTTTACTTACAACAAATAATGATTATATTAAAACTTCAAGGAATTGAATATAACCCCAACCTTGTTACTATAATGATGTGGTGGTTTTTTCCAGAGATGTGGTGCATCTGATGTCTCCTCATTAATCCCCTTCATATGTATGATTTCCAATTGATCCAGGTAGGAAAAATGGTGAATGTCAACCAGAAAATCAAGAAATTGAATGTCGTTGGATTTGAGTAAAGAAGATGACTAGAATGTGAGTAACAAGGAATAACATAGTAGATAATTGGATATCAGTGTAATCCCTCTCCAAAATATGACAACATAACACTTCTAAAAAATTATCAAATATCCAACCCATGATACGAATAAAAGTGCCATTTTTATAAGTTGTTGGAGGATAATATGTCAAGAACACATGTCGATCAAGAAATTGTGACTCAAATTGAGGAGAAGAAATCAACATACTATATTTTGTAAAAAGGGAGGAGAAACTCAAGACCAATCCAACTAGCCTATTTTTAGCAAATTTGACCAAGAAATGCTAAAGAAAGTCAAGTCAAAATAAAAAAAAGTGTTTTAATCTCAGGTTACATGAGGAAAAAATTGCCCCTATTTCCAAAGGGTTGGTTGCATAATCACTACTCTTTCAATAAGAGGCGGTTTCATAACTACCGCTAAAAATGCTAAAAGATAAAAAGTGGTCTTGCAGGAAAAATTGAAGTCTAGGAACAAACTAGAAGGATTGGTTTGAGTCAAAGTAGGGATGTAGATGAGAGAGAGAGGGATATGGATCTCATTCTCATCTTGGAAGGAGTTTTTTTATCATTAGAGATGTGTTGTGCTTCAACGTTGCACCATGTAATTTTTGGGTGCATACATATTGCCCCCTTGGAAGAGAGTTTTAACCATGAATGGGTTAAAACATGATTTCTGAGAATGGAACTTCTCAAAAATGGAAGAGTTATAGGATCACCTTAGCTAACCATGCATCACTACAAAATAATATAATACTTCTCGCCACCTGCAAAAGAGAAGCACGAATCAAGTGTAATAATAAAAAATTCTGGAAAAATGAACTCAAGGTCTTGGGTTATTGGTGAGTTACAAGTAGTTTGTAATCATCAACCCAAGTTCCATTCCCATTGAATTCATTGGATGCTTTCAATAGGTGGCCACAAGGACACCTTGAGGTAGGGTTTGAAATTTTCCATATGGACCAAGAATAACATAGCGGGGTACTCTGAATGTGGATCGTTCGGTAAACATTAAGGACCCAAGCCCTCCCCCATGTCCCACTTAGATAAATTACTCCTCCAACCACTCTAGTTCATAGATTTGGTATATTAAAATTGTTTAACACCAAAGTATACCAAAATTTCTACATTCATGGTTTCCATCTCCTTAGAGGAGGAGGATAATCAATATCATGTATGTTTACTTTAATGTTTTTTAATTAAAGTATAATTCTAATATGTTTTAGACACCTTTAGGTAGTTATTTTACTCAAACTTTTATGTGGTTTATCAGGTCTTTTTTACATAAATATTTTAAATAATGAGGTCAAGTGTCTCTTTTTTTTACTTATCAAAAAAGAGTTTGGAAAATTATTTGAAATAAAAGGATAAAATTACTCACCATTTGTGTGGGTGTCAAAATATACTTGCTCTACCATTAGTGATATATATATATATATATGTATGTTTTATATATATATATATATATATATATATATATATATATATATATATATATATATATATATATATATATATCATTTTACTATTTTTATAAATCATTTTTTATATGTGACTTTGTTACTTTTGGGGCTTTGGATTTCTAGTAACTATTTCACACACAAGCATAGTCGATTTGGTTTGGATTTAAACACGATGACATCGGATCCAATGGCAGTAGATGGGCTCAGAAACATGGTAGTTATGAGAAAATTGGTCTTTTTGTGATAGGATTAGGTTTATGCTTTTGAAATGAGCTTGAAGGGGATTTCCAGGAATTTTATGGCCAAAATGATTATTAGGTGTCTCAAAGGGATGGATAAGTGGAGTGTCTTTATTGCTTAGACTCGTTTTTGTGTATACAACAATTGTTTTTGGCTCATAATTGATTATTTTGACCACACTTTTCCATTATTGTGATGGCTCAAAACTCCTTTGTAAATTTGTTTCTTTATGCTCTATTTCATTTTTGCACTTTAGATACTTAGGAATGTTCAATGATTTGTAATTTTCAAATGACTTTTATGGATGATAGTGTAGTACGGTAAACAAAATGAGATATGGAAACACACGTGGTTTTAGGTCATAGTTATTAAATTTATTTTTCAAATAGTGTTTAACGTTCCATTTCATTGGGAAAATGTGTTGTCTATGAATGTAATGATGAGATGTCTCACTCCACTTTTGACTCCACATAACTAGTAAGATGCAAGGGCTCAACACCAAGATCTAAGAAGGATGTGAGACATATGAACTAATAATTTATAGATGAGAATGATGAATGAGGAGACATGAGTTTTAACAATGACCTATTCGAGAACTTGTAGCTCATTTCCAATCCATATTATCCAACCAAATTTGATATGACTTACACTTTAAAAGCCTTTATTAGACTTAGATTCACAGGTGGCCTAGTGATTTGTAATATCCGGTTAAGGAATGATTTTTTCTCCTAACATTGATATCTAAATCATCTTCTTACTAGTTTTGCACATTGAATCACTTTCATTTTCTTACCAATAAGAAGCATGGGCTCATCACCAAAGACAATGTGTAGGTGAGTAAGGGCACCTTTCTCCTTTCCTAGCCTCACACTACTAGTAAGAAGTATGGGCTCACCACCAAATACTAGGAGGGATTAATGAGGCGGTTATTTGTGATATGAATATATTTGTATTTTTTTATTTTACCTTATTCTTGTATTGCGTTTGCTGTGAGGGAACGTTTGTACCCCAATCTCAACCCCACATAACTAGTAAGATACGATGGATCATCACTGAAGACTGAGATGGGAAAATATAAGAACTGATTGAAATGTTTAGATTTTTCTTGTCATTAAGAGAACATTTTAGGGGAGAATCCATCATGAATCTTCTAGAGAGGGATATAGGTGAAAAACACCTTAATCGAGAGAAATCGTAAGAGGGATCAATCATACAAGACCTTATGTGATCAATATTAAATTGTGTCTCATGATTGAAAATGATGATTTGAATTATATAATTGAAGAGTGTGAAGAATTTGTATAGATATCATGATTGAAATTTTAAATTCATTTGAAAAGTAAGTAGATCCATAGTACAATCTAAATGAAATGATAATGCAAATGACACAGAGGGTGAAAATGCAATAAGGACAATATGAAGATGTAATACCTATATACAAAATGTTTTAGGTGAAGTGAATTGATGGATTAATCAAACTCTTCAACCTCTAAAGTGCATAAATATTAGGTGTCATTCTTGAAATCTTGAGTTAATTTGTAAGACCTAGTCATTTAGGTCTAAACTTAAGAACTTCGCCAATATTCTTATTTTTAAAATTGTCTAATATTAGCACAAGGTCACCTACATGAATTAGGCATTCATAGACCTTTTTATTATATTGTCAACAAATCTTATCTGCATAAACCTGATGATTTTTCTCATATTTAATCCTTTTCTCATCTAGGTTTTCTAAAACTTTTAACCACACATTTCTATACTTGTCTTCATCCAATATGACCTGTAAGGACACACAATGACTAGGAAGATCCACCTCTAAAGGTAGAATGGATTTAGAATGAAAGAAAAAGGAAAAGGTATTTTCCCCTGTCGGTGTGCATATGGAAGTCGTGTATGCTCGTAAGGTCGGGACTAACTTTAAATTTTAATCCCTTACATTATCCTTGATTTTTTTAAGGAGGATGGACTTCAATGTTTTTTTATAGTCTCATCTCGATGGTTGTCTTGAGGGTAGTAGAGAGAGGAATTGTGATGAGATATATTAAATCTTTTGCACAGCCCATATACCTCATCATTCTCAACATAATCAATGGTAATGAGCTCACCTTTATTATCTACATAGGGATGTATGGTTGTGTTTGGAATTTTGTATATTAATGGTTTTGTTTTCATGGATACAATGAATTCAGTCTTCATTAAATTCTTGTCTAGGAAAAATTGAGAAGAGGAAGAGGCCATCAAGTTAGCTAGTTGATTTCTCTCCCTAGGGATTACTTCAATAGAGATAAAGTCAAAATATTTACCTATCTCACACACAACAGATTTGTAGGGTTGGAGATGTTTTTCTCTCTTTTTGTGAACTTTAGATACTTGATTGGCTACAATTTGTGAACCTCCTAGGGCCATAATATTTTTGACTCCCATTCTTTTCGCAATGATAATGCCTAGAAGTAAGGATTCATACTCTACCCCATTGACAATGCATTCAAAGCCTAATTTGAAAACAAATGGGATCACCCATGCGCTTGCATCATACCAAAAATTTTCTCCAACGTAATGGAGCATCTAATAGTCAATGGTGAAAATGTAGCATACCTTATTTTTAGGGGTTTCTTCTCGTACCTCCAAAAATTCCACCATGCAAATATGTATGAGATCATTGGCAAGGAGAGAGGCTAGACTGACGAGATTTCCAATTCCTTGCAAGTCAAAGGGGAGAGTGATAGGCGAGTCATTTTCCAAGATTTTTACAATTTCCACTATGGTTTTCATGGACACGGTTTCTACAGAAGCAATCTTAATCTCACTCATTTTTCACTTTGATTATTTTTAGTTTATCGACCTTGACTTTTGGCACCCACTTTTTGGTCACGAACAATTCATGTGAAGGAAGTGATTTGTTTAATTGGTTTGCAAGGAGTTTAAATTTAGAATGAACTCTAGGTTTCTTCTTGATGTTTTCTAGGTGTATTTCGAATGGTTTAGGATCTCCTTAAGTGACAAAGACCTTTCTCAAATGGAGGAATCTAATATCCTATAATAAAGTGGAAGGAATGACCTGCATCCTGTGTATCCACGGTCTTCCCAAGATCATGTTATAGTTTATTTCCTCATCTATGATGTATAATTTGGTTTAAATGGTTTTCGGTTCAAGGGAAACTAGAAGGACTATGGCTCTAATTGAATTAGCTTTGAGACTATCATATCCTCACAACATGTTTCTAGTAGAGGAGAAATCGGTCTCCCCATATCATAACTTATACACGTAAGAGAAGGGGAATGCGTTCACATCAGCCCTATCATTAATCATGGCTCTCTTAATAATTTTTTTATAAACCCACACTTGCAAGTATAATGCAAGATATCTGCTTCGAGCTATTTCGGCATCAAAGGGCATCTTACTTATGCCAAACACATACCGAGTGTTCCTATCATTTTTTCCCAGAGGATGTATTTTTAATTCAATATGATTTATTTGGGCCTCAAGAGGAGGCATAACATATACTAGATGACACTTCCCTAATTCATCCAGTAGAGAAAAGTGGTGTGTTATTGAATTATTTAAGAAATGTAACAATGAAATGTGAGAAAAGGCCTTGTTTAACTCTATAATCAAGTCATATGATCCAATAGGTTTTGGGATTATAGGAATTTCATCTTGTAAAAGGGAGTGAAAGGGGAAAGGTTGTGATGTATACTCTCTTGTCTAAGTTGTAGGGTTGATTCCTAGTTTTGTTTCTAATTTAACCAATCCCAAAATATGTCTTGTTTCTTAGGTCTAGGTTAGGGGTAACCCGAGAGTTCTTTGAAGTTGAGGCTTCATGGTCATGGGTCCCAATATGAATACCTTGGTTGACATTTTGACCTGATTTACCTTTTCCTCTTCTGAACACGTAGGTAATGGATATCGATAGATTCCTAACTTTGCATTTTGAGGCACACCAAGTCCTGTATAACCATATTTTGAGGATCCTTCAGGGTTTCCTAGAAACATCTCTATAAAGAGTTGTCTTTGATCCTTCAAGATCCTTTGTATGAATTTATTTTAATCTCTAGAGTATTTTTAATCATGACCAATGGAATAGTAAAATATGTAGAATAAATTACAATTGTAATCCCTCAGGCTTTGGTTTGAATTATGTTTTTGATTGAAACCTTATTTTGAAATTGGTTATTATAGTTATAATTTGGTGCCCTTTGGATAATAATTTGATATAGGTTCTGAATTTAGGATTTGTTTCTCTGAGGGAGAGGATGGTTAAAATCAATCATGTTAATAGAGGGGATATAATTAGGGTTTCTTTGGTTCCCCATGTTATTATCACTATTGTTAGTGTTACCAGTGTTTGTAATATTAGGATGCTTTGATTGGTCGGTAACATCATCTGTAGTAATACCATGATTGTGATTTAATATCGTAGGCCCTTAGTTATTGGATCCATTATTTTGATTGGAAAATATCAACTTCCCATTAAGACCATAAGTCTTACATCCATTGTCAATAACCATTTGATCAATGTGAAGAACACCTTCTAGTAAATCCTCATAGCTACCAAAGGGAAAATTTTGTACTTTCTCCTTGGTTTCTTAACTAATTTAATGAACAAAAAGGTCACCAAGTTCCATCTGATCCATATTAGGTGCACTCATAAAAGAGTAGAGGACTTGATGCCATCTCTTTATGAAGTGGGAAACATATTCATTTTGTTCTTGTTAAATGTGTAAGAATTGTTTGATTCATGTTCGCAATAACTTGTTTATGTCAAAGGCTTTGATGAATTTGGAAACAAGTTATTTAAAGGAATGCACCAAAGCTTCAAGGATTTCATAATACCAGTCTAAGGTAATTGCTTCAAGATTATTTGGAATTATCTTATTCACTATTGCATCCCAAGGAAGAAACTCCCTAATAGAAGTGGGATAGGACTTGATATAAGCATTAAGATATCCTTCTCCTTTAAATTTAGAATTATCTGGAAATGGGAGAGGAAGCATGACACCTTTTATTGTGAAGTTAAGAGGTTTTTTCAATTATTCAACATAAGTTCCCATTACATGGGATTCTACCATTGAGGTTTTTTTATGGGAAGGTGGAGGAGGAGGTGTTTGATAAGATGCATCATATGTATTAGTTGGGGCATATGAGATTCCTTGGAATGGTGTAACTGCAGTACCTGCTATACTGTAGTTGAAGACCATTGGATATAAATCAAGCATCATCAAGCTACTAGTAAATTTCCCAGCTAAAAATATTGGTATAAATTACTCTTTTAACAAAATCACCAAAGCATTTTTCCTGTGAATATGGAAAAACTCCTCTTTAGAATTTGAAACCACTCAACCAAAAATTTACAAAGATGAGATGAAAATAATTAACAAATTACAAAGGGTACTGTCGTCGCTGGACTAGACACTAGACAAACTACAGTAGACAGATCAAGATGTCAGATGATTGAGAGAAACTGAAAAACAATATATCATCCAGAGGGCAAGGACCACCGTCACCAGAATCCAATTGAAATTTGAATTTTGAAATATTCCCGTGAATCTCAATCTCGTCTATTTATGGCACCGGCGGCGGCAGTGTAAAGAGTATTAAATGGCAAACCAAATTAGTAATGCAAAGCAAATTAGCAATCATGATTCCTATCTGTCACTCAACGTTGTGCATGTAACATGTTGTCGTTGGTTGTTTATATATATGTGAATTGAATGGGCAATTGCATTATAGCACCGGTTCGAAATTACTTATACTATTAAATTAGCAGAGCTGACTGCTGGAAGGCAAAGCTAACCTAAAATTTGAATTTTTTTTTGGAAATTAAGTTGCCCCTCTCCATTGGGCGCCCTGGGCAACTGCCCCTGGAAGGCGTAAATCAACATAAATTCCTACAACCTACCTGTATGTTGCTGACTATAAAACGGGGCGCCGAGCATGCAAGACACCCTGTGGCGTATAAATGTTGTCTTGCTGCAATGCCTAGCTGTATGCTCTCTATCTCACCATCCAAAGGTTGCTCCCAAAAGAATCCTTCCACCCCATATAATCCCAAAACTCCACGTGAAACGCCAGAACAATCACGGGCACCTCCAACTCCAAGTCATGCATATATTAGCAGATCCGCCGACGGACTCGTGTTGCAACTTGATTTGATTCTTTTGCTTTTGTCAAAACCAAGAACATCAAACACGAACAAAAAACTTAAAACATTAACTTCAAATAGAGAGAACAAGAACTTCAAATAGAGAGAACAAGAACTTCAAACAGAGAGAGACTTGCGATATATAAATACACATTCACCATGCATAATATACCCAACTGAATAGCTAAATTTACCCCGAATTCAACATGCAAAAGTATAAACAACAAAACTAAAAAACTAAAAAGTAAAACTATAGCGAGGAAAAGTAAAGACGTCAATATGCCCGTCGTAACCGTCAGGATGTCAAATTTAATAGAGCAGAAAAAAGCGTTAAAATAGCCGTCAAAATTAGGCCAGTGGCATGAACGACCAAAAAGACCTTTCTCATAGGGGGAACACCTTCCGCATAATCATAGCTTGTATTATAATTTATTGGGAAGCAATAGAAAAGGAAACAAAGTTCAATATTAACAAAGAGTTCATGATTAAATGCAAGACAATATCATAAATTGCTCCAATAAAATAATATTTTGGCTACAACTATATACTAAACTTTGGGAAAATAACAGGTGGCGCTTTATAATTGGGAGGAGGAAAAAGGTTAATTGTTTTGGCAGGGACCGTATCCGTTTTCTTCAAATTATATTTACTCTATTTAGGCAGGGGGGTTTCATCATACTATTGATGAGTACAGTGCGCAACCAGATCAAGATATTATGCAGAGAATAGCGCTAAGAGAATGGCATGAAATCGGTAAGGAGTTAATTTTGAAAAAACCGGTCTTTGACAATGAGAATGCTGGGTTTTCCCTGGTTCAGAAAATGTGGATTTCTTCCAACAAGAGACCGAAGAAGAGAATATATCACAGAGTACACCAGTTAGACCATGCAGTAGACCTGCAGAAGAGGCCCAAGCTGGTGCTGCAGCTCAAAGACCTCCTGCTCAAACAAAGAGGTGAGTCCATCCTCCTCAGAGACCTCGAGAAAGAAGTGGGTTTGATTGCAAAATGGAATTTAATGGCCTGCATTCAAAACTACCCTAAAATTTTCAAGGTCAGTGGAGGAAATAAGAGGCCCCCTCTTTTAGAATTCACTGATGATGCTAAATATGTTCTGAAAGATGAGACACTAGTTAAGGAGCTCATGGAGCCCATACTTGTAAAAAACCTTAGAAAATTGCTAATGTTGTCTAGTGAGAGAAGGATAGCCTTATTTAAGATAGAACAAATTAAGCATGAAATGGGTTTGCCAGAAAATTTTGCAGAAACTTTAGTTCCTACATACCCACAATTTTTTAAGTTGGAAGAGATTTATGGGGTTCCTTACCTGGTTTTAGAGGAGTGGGATCAGTCTCTGGCAGTTACTGCTAGAGAATTGGGTGCAAATCCCAATGGAGTTTCATTGACCAGAAGAACTCACATTCCTAAGGATGGTAATTTTGATGGACCTCATGCATTTAAAATTGGTTATCCTGACAGTTTGAAGCCCCGGTTGAGACAACTGCAAGAGATGGCAAAATGGCAAAACATGCCTTTTTTGTCTCCTTATTTGGACCCTACAGGATTTGATCTCAGCACTCCTGCAGGGCAAAAGCGCATTGTTGCTGTGCTCCATGAGGTCCTGAGCTTGACATTGGAAAAGAGATTAACTGCTAACCAGCTTGATGCTTTTCATGTTGATTATAAGCTTCCTGCCAAGTTGTTGGCTCTCATAGTTAAGCATAATGGCATTTTTTATATGACCAATAAGGGTGCACACAGTACAGTTTTTCTCAAAGAGGCCTATGAAGGTCATAAGTTAATAGACAAATGTGTGCTGTTGAGGTACAATGACCGGTTCTTGAAGCTTATGGGTAGAAGGGATCTACCCCCAAGGCAAGCACCAGCAACTATTGAGCTCAAACGCGTTTGGACCCCTTGAAAGAAACATTCATGAAGCAAAGGGGGTTCATTTGGGTTGCCGAATGAGACTACTGCTGATGCATTTTGTGATTGGGATGCTTTGCTGAGGTGATCAAGGTTCTAATCTCAATTGCCAATGCACACAATGCTTTCTGTGGAAGTTGAAGCCCATTCTAGAACCACTGTCACAATAATACTGGGCTTATTTAGTGCTCTGTTTTTAAACCGTCTAATATATAGCCGAAAAAATAGCCATGGACACTTTGTAACCATTCTGGTAAACTGTTGTCAAAATCTGCCGCCATCAATGAACTGAAAGGCACCGGATTCAATTGACTGCATATTATTATGTCTGTAGCTTCCTTCTCTTTCATTCCCTTTAGTGGCAGATGTATGAAGGTATTGTCAATTGACTGGATGTCATTACTTGGGGCTTTTTGAATACAAAGGCTTGTAGTTTGGGCTATTATCATGCTTCCATTGACCTGATTTTAAAGTCAATAACAAAGTTCCTCAATTTCTACAACATCAAATTTGAATTCTATGTCCGACTGCAATTTTAAATCTTGCAATCTTTATCTATATAAAGGTACATGTGATTGTCAGATAATAATGTTTATGTTCTTTAAGCTACTTTTAGCATAATTCACACATTCCTGAGTCCCAACCATTATAAAAAACTAAGACCATATTTTCTTTTGCATATCTTGGTTTTTTTGTGATGTTATTCGAGGCATAATTTTCACAAAACTCTGTATTCTGCATTCTTATTGATGGTGCTACAAATTAGTATTAATAGTAAATCTGGAGTAACAGAAAGTATGCTGCAATGACATGTCTTAGTGGAATGTTATCACAATAATCAAAGGGCAATGATTGAACTGCCTGTGCTACTAACGAACATGGACCTTTGAATAAGTAGTTACACTGGCAACCTATTTTGTGTTCCCCCTTCTTTCCTTTGGCCTTAGAACCTTGAAGAGATTGATCTTTCATCAGCCATCTCAGTTTTCGGATGTCAAATCAATCATTTTGAAGCTTTGTTTTCAACATTCACATTAGAAACCATGAAGGTAAAAGAAAATAGAGGCACAAGAAGTGAATCTGACTTAAGGTGCCTAGGAAAGAGACTATTCAATTAGAGCAATAAAGCCAGAGACGCTGAGAGGGAGGGGGAGTGGATTTTTAAAAAAGTTAAACGGTAATTTTTGGAAGCATATGAAACAAGCAGGGGGATAAAATTATTCATTATCTTTTTGAAAGCTTATCAAATGATATGGATGGGGCAGCTGTGCTGAATATGCTATATTTTGTTATTTCTTTGTGAGAACGCCCTGAACAGCTACAATTGATGAGATAATTGTAAAGAAAAAAAACAAATAATGTGGAAGGTAGGGCACAGTAGAAGATTTATTTTGAAATGAAGTGAAACAAGAAATCTAAAGCTAGACAAGAAAGGTGTAGCGTGACTCATGTGATACTTTAGAAAGAAATGGTTTATGGCTTTGGTGCATGATACTAATATCTTCTTTTCTTTGACTAGGTACTCTCTAGCAACCCCAATAGTGTTCATGTTTGAAGCAACACCTTTTCATAAACTGGCCATCTATGAATGGACAATGATATATTGACAGATGTCTTGCAATGATCAATGGAAATGGTGGATATATGGTAGCAAAAAAAGGAAGCATGAAAGGCATCCATATTCTTTGTACTGTGTCACCAGTCCTCGTAGCAAACAGGCAAAATAAAAAGGCAATTACAGATGTTGTAGATTTGGTATCAGCGTGCTACACTTGAATCAAGTGTCAAATGTCCTGCCTATCACCCATAGATCACAGAAATAAAGTCATTCGGGGTCTATTAACCATGTCAAGAATTTTTCTAGGGCCTAACATCTGAAGGAATCTTGTAACACGAGCTTGAGAAGTTTCTTATTGGGTGCATAGCAATGGTTTTCCTTCTTTATCTAGGCTCATTTGATGAGGAAAATCATAAAAGAGAGGGCAGAAGTAGGAAAGTGGTTTCGTGGCCCAAAGGGATGGCTTTCAAAGAGCTGACATTCCCGGTTCTTACTTTTGGTGCATAAGTTGTGGGAATTAATGATCTCAGTCATCAGAATCTATTGCAATATGTAGAGGCGGAAGGGTTGAAATGAATTTCTGGAAAGTTGTCTAGAATCTACATCCTCTTTGGTGGGAGTAAGCTATTACGGATTTGGAACTCAAAGGTTTCCCAATTTTAGTATACAATGCAGCACAGAGGGCCGGAGCTTATTAAAATATATAAGGGCTTAAAGACATGGATTGCAGATTTGTTTTATCACAATGGGCCCTATAGACTTGGGGAAAGATAAGACATTGATCTATAGAAGAGTGAAATCGCTTGCACATCATGTTCTTAAACTGCAGCAACATTGGACAAAAGTTCTCAGATAAGTAGGACGACAAGTTTTCTTATTCAGCGCTGAGAATAACAACCCAAATGGATGCCTTATTATAGATCTAACCCTTGAAGATGCATCCCCCAGACATGTATGATGGAGATGTTACCAAACATGCAAGGTGAAAAATGACACGATGGATGTAGTAGATGCATCTATTATGAAATAACATATACACGTGAAGATGCATTTGTTAGACATGCATAATGGAGATGTTTCCAAACATGGTGAAAAATGACAACATGGATATGGATGCATCTATCAGGAATAACATTAAACACGAGAAGCTGAATCTAGTAGACGCTTTAAAGTTTTATCATGGTTAAAGATTCATTGAGATGAGATTTTATCAGAAGGGCCTAGAGATACAACCATATGTCTATAAAAGTCACCTGGTGGCTGCGAAATGGTAGAGTGGTGGGCAATTATGATCATTCATGATGTAAGGCAAGGGTTGGTTGGCCCATCTATTGATGATAGGTATGGACCAATTGGTATGAATAAATCTTTTCTTTTGTAGCCAACCTTGTCATGTTTGTCTTTTGTTGGCATTAGGTAGTGGTGCAATGCATTTATATTCGTTTGCGATGGTTGTGTTAATTGACAACTATTGAGTCTTGGCATTCAAATAGTATGTTACATAGTACGGTGAGGGTGCTGAGTACAAGGTCCTCCCTGTACCGAAAACTTATAATCGAGCACTACCTATTACTAAAGTAGTGATTACACTCATATTCTTGTATTTTGTAATTGATATTCTTTGGTAGTGTAGTTTTATGGTAAACATTCTGGTGTCGTGCCTTTAACGAAGGTCTAGTCAAGTTAAATTTGGTTGAAGAGTGAGTGTCGGTTGACAATACTTATTGACGATGATACATTTATGATGGAAACTTAATCGGTCAGCTAATTCTTGAAGCATTTGAAACTAATAAGTGAAGGGAAGATGAACTCATGAGGGACTTCAAGTATTTGTGGGATCTCTTTATATACGAGTACCTCAAGGAAGAATCCAAGAGGACCCAAATGTCGACATAAACTTAGGCAACTTGGTGGTAATTGAAGAAATGGATCAACTGCTTGATCATTTACCCATACTCCTTTCTAGGCATTATATTGTTTTGCAAGTCCTTCTTGTCAAATATGACTGTGAAGTATGACAACAAAGCTAAGATCTTTCAATGGTACGAGGAGAGCTGTCGTCATGGAGACGAAGAAAGATCCGAAGACTAACACCGAACTAGAAGGCATTAATGTGATTGATCCCAAAAATGGGAGAAGAAGGAAATGCGGAAGGGGGGTGGACCAAGAAATTCGATGGTCTATCAGACTCTTGGAGCAATAAGAGCGAGGACAAAGGTTGCGAGAGGTGGCGGCATATAGAAACATCTCAAGGCAAGTACGGAACATTAGCCAAAGCCAAAGCCAGAACTGAAACCTAGAAAGGGCTCCGCCCATACCAAAACACTGTAAACCACTCATAAATGCAAGTACACAATAGGTGGAGATTGTGAGGCAAATGACCCTTCAGAGGAATTGTCGATCTTACCAACTTGATATGGTTTGAAACTGGAAGTCTTGCAAATGAATCCATAAAATCCAGTAAGTGTTCAACAAATCACCCTCCTTTTGAGGGAAGTCAATGTTTTGAGATGGAGTTTGATAAAGACTTCTTCATAGAAGAAGAATGAGTTACGTACGAAACAAACATGTGCAGAATACAATACCTGTTTATTGACGATATAGAGCCAAATACACAAGGGCAGTCTGAACCACAAATTGGAGGGGGTAGAATTAAAAGGGGATGTGGTGGTGAGCAAGATAGTGTACTTATCCCTACCAAAGGAAGGGTCGAGTATAGAGACATGTCCAAATATTTCAAGAAAGCAAAGGAACGTATAATGCAAACCTTCTTGAGGAGGAGAAACGCATTCAAAGAGCCACGTCAAAAGCAACCCATAACCATAGCCATAGTTACCCCATCAACTCCTTCACCAGAAAAACGAAAGCTGCCAAAGTTCACTTGTAGTTGTGACTGATCAAATGATCCTGTACAGCAGTATAGTACACGTATTTCAATTTGGATTAGCAATGGGCACACAGATGAAAATCTTTGGTTATAGTGCTTTCTAGTCCCTCTTTGGGGGGTGGCGATCGATTGGTTCTTAGATGCACTAGAAAAAATATGGGAAAGAATTTGAGAAACAATTTAGACACTTGAGAGATGACAATGAGATTGTAGCTGGGATCTATAATGCCCGGCAGGGTAAGCATGAGAATGTACAAGCCTACAATAGAAGCTCAAAGAGCTGCTGGGGAAACTTAAAAAAGAATCAGCCGACAAATTGAAGAAGAGGTGGTTCTTTTAATGGACGGATACAACAGAGCCACAGATATTTAAAGTGAAAACAAGGCATCTTCACATTCAAGTAGTGAAGATGACAATTCTGAATCTAGTGACAGGGAACCAGGATCGGTTAAGGATCTTTGGAGGGATATGGTCTATATGAAGGAGTTGAAAAAAGGAGGGGGAGAGGAAGACATCCCTGAAGGTACTGGAGCTCCTGCAGGTGGTAGTGTAGTTTTACTATAAACAGTAGGTTCCCTCTTTTTGGTGATGGCGGAGATTCTCTTGTCCGCCTGGTTATTCAGTGTTCCTCTCCTTGTGTGGTCAAGCTTGGAAGGCTGATTTCTGCAAGCTTGTTGGGGGCGATTTGATGGACTGATGAAATGCAGCTCAATGGGGTGGGTTTTCTCCCATTTGCCCGAAGTAGGGCTTTTAACAGACTATGTTTGTACATCTGGTTAGGCAATTGCATGCACAAGAGTGGAACTGCTTTGTGGAGCCTTTAAACTTCTAACTGCGGTGTTACTTCTGTATTGCTGTACCCTTTAAAATTGGAAAGGACAGGAGAAGCACTGCATCTGGCTAAAATTTTAAATTTATACTGCCGAGCTGGGCCTTCAATGTCCTGTTCTGCTTTTGGTCATATTTGCGAATGGGTTGCGCTAAGTGCCAACCCTCTTTGCCGGGTATGCAGAGATGAGACTGTTGGGGTTTTGCCATTTGTTAGGAATGGTGACTCTCCTCTGATCAGGTATAGTTCCTGGGTCACAGGGATCACTTGCAAAACAGCACCTAGGTTGAATGTCTGTTGCCGAACTTTAAACGTGGGTGTCTTAATAAGTGTGGGGCAGTGCTTGCGCCCTAAGCCTCACCAGCTTAAAATCAGAATTTGGCATTGAGCATGCACAGTCACAGTCACTATAAAGAAGATAGGTGGTAGTCACTGTCAAGAAGATAGGTGGTATCCAGTACCAATTTGTAGGGACAGCTCCTAAGAGACTACATGGAGACCAATTACTGTTCCAAGTCATCAAGCAATTGCAGATAGGTCACATAACAGATGGTCAACCTGCATAATTCTTTCCTGCTGGCTGGAAAGGATGTTATATTGCTCAAGAGTCAAAAGTTACTGCTTGTGAAGGAGTTTGAATTTGAAGGAGAATCACACACACTAAATCATCAAATGAACAAGGAGAGGCGATCAAAATCCAATCACCCATAGAGGTGGTAGAGGTCCCTTTGAAAGCACTAAAACAAGATTGAATAAAGCCAACAGAGAATAGCGAATTCCCCACTAATGATTCATAGTTTGCTTTGGCAAAGAGCTACCCTGATTTTTTTTTTAAAACTAATAAATATAAATTGGAACAAATATGAAATTGAAAGAAACACTTAACAATTGCAGTCAGCTTTTACTTTGAGGTCTGAAGGATATAAACAAGGAAGCACAAAGCTACAGGCTAAAATTACTAGTAAAATGGTAGAAGGAAAGAGTGTTGGGTTTAATCAATAAACATTATGCTAGAGATTGCCATGAAATGGTGACAAGTACCTTATAATTATTTCTAAAGAATGTGGATTTCTGATACTAGCCACAAAAGTATGATTTTCCAAAATATCTGGTTGTGAAGCTCAACTCTCATCGTAGTTCTTAAAGCATGTGGAACTTTTGATAATATGTGTGGCAGCACAAGGCTGTATTCAACATCATAGCTGTACTGACTATGCAGTATTTCTCAAGGCTAAATGGATTCGAGGAATACTGAGCATTCATTACCCCATAAAACTCCCATATTCTCAAATTTCATTTCATCTTGTTGCATTACATGTTAAAGCTAACCACGTGTGAAATTGGGAACGATAAAAGTAGAAGAGAAAAGATAATGCCTTGGTACTGTTGTGCTTTGGGGAGTGTTCATTTCTCTTATGCGAAGTGTCTACATAGTACATTAATTGTCCTTGGGGTATCGTTTCTGATGAGTGTAATATAGAAATGATACATTTAGTTGTCAATTAAAACGTTAAAAGTATCATTCCTAGGAACTCTATCCAGAAGGCAAATACAAGTAATAAATTTTGGGAGAAACTATAGTTTATGAGGAAGTCTTCTAGAGCAGTTGACTTCAAGTGGCTCTTGTTACATGACAGGATTTTGACTTATGTCTACTTGGCCAAAAGTGGGTTTAAATGTTCTTCTAGAATGTACAAAACGAGTGCCTGATCAAGTAACCAGCTTTTTTAACAGAGAAATCTAGTTGATGGTAGCTACCAAATTTCATATACACCAAATGTTTTTTGAGGCAATAAGAGAAGTCATCAACTTTTTTATTGGGTACAATGGTGCTTATTCCTTTGGAGTATTTGGAAAGAGGGTATGCAAATTTGATTGGAGATTCATCTTATAATTAGGGCAACAGGGTTTGCAAACTATTGTGGAATTTATTCTATGATCAATTTGCATATCTAGAAACATAACCTTTAGGAGCAATCTAATCAACACTCTAATTTTTTAATGATGAAAATATTTATGAATCAAATACTTTCATGTTCAAAAAAAAAAATGAAACATGCGCTCATAAAGTTGGAATTAGCTTTGAGATAGGGGATAGTTTGTATATATTTATTATACAAAGTGTCCACTAGTTCCTAAAGTGCTAAGATGAATAATAGTAGTGACCTAGTACATATGACAAATCTTTTGGTACTACTAGTAGAAATAAAGCCTAGAAAGATTTCACGAGTACTTAAAGCAAAATAAATTAAGAATTATAATTGAGAAGCGTGAGAAAAATATTTATGAAAATAAAATATATGAAAATAAAGGGTAGTATGAGGACATGTGGACAAAGACAAAATAGGTGGATGAATTTATAAAATATCAAAGGAGAAAAAAGCTAGTAGAAATAAGCCCTAATGATTTCATGAGGAGTATGTAAAGCATGAATATAAAAGATTTTAAGGTGACAAATAGTACCGGAGAAAATAAAAAAAAAGTGAATTTAGTAAAATATTTACAAATCATGTCACAAGGAGTATTTTATCTTATATATATGTGTAAAACAACATGCCAAAAGATCTAGGAATAAATAAATGACCTAAAATTATATCTAAAGGATGTTGTAAGTAGTATGTAAATTGTAAATAATATGTAAAGACATATTCAACATGTGTGATCATCTAAATAAAATATGAAATATAAGTAAATAATGTCAGATTTTAAGGGGTAGCGAAGATAATTAGACTAACCATCTCATCTAAACTATAGATTATAATATGGGTAGCTAGAAAATGAGGTAAATTGATTTGTATAACCTATATAAATGTTAAGGGTAGCCAAATTATTAGACAAGATGACCTTTCTAGATTAAAGATGTAAGGAGAGGATAAAATAGCATACTAATTGCGCTATCTAAACTAAGGATTATAATTGACAAGTGTGAGAAAAAGAATTATGAAGATAAAAATGTACGAAAATAAAGGGTAGTATTCATGTAACACTTATATAGTCAAGATGAGGTCCAATTTCTTTCTCATGTAAGTGAGAGAGGAGTGACTACTTGTTGGTGTAGAAGAAACATGTGTATGTATAATGTATGGAGAAAGGATTTGTAGGTACAAGGTATGGAGAAGGGATTCCACAAATTGTGGTTCCACATTAGTAGGGATCATGATTTATTGCAATGCTACATGTATTCCATCTTTACATGTAGGGGACCACTTTTAACTAAGTTAAAAGGAAGTAAATTTTTTAATGATAGTTTAAGCCATGAAAGGAAAAATCTACGAACTAGGAAAATGATCATGTGTCAAGGCATAAACAAAAAGCTTAGGGTAATTAGGATTCAAACTTGGATAAGGATTAGATCAGCTAACTTGTTATTACTAAAATATTTAACCCAAAAATGAAACAAAATGTGTTTTTGTTTCTTATCTCATTTTTATCCAAGGGTTAAAATAGTATATATATTTACATTAATTACCTTAACATCAATATATAGATTAGAATATACCTATTTAGAAATCTCCAAGATAGAATGATCAAAACAAGTGTAAATAAAATAAGACATAAAAAAAGAGATGTACTTAGCTATCCTACAAGTAAAGAAACTAATATGGTAGTGGAAGAAGGGTGAAAATAATAAAAACGATGTGAAAGTGCTTCATTTCTAATTCTAAGCGTGTAGGATAAGTAGGTATGGAACTTTTATGTGTGCAATTTTTTTTGGGTAGTTTCATGCCTATTTGGTGGTTTAAATTGTGAATTTATGGTGTTTTTACTTATGTAAGACTTGAAAATATGCTTAACTGTGAAACCCTAAGTATCACAAAACCCTTTGTATGACCCGAAATAGCTTCAAAACCGAACCATGGGTAAGAGCCCATGCAAAAAGGTTTGTGTTTGGGGTAAAGTGTAATATGTACGCTACCTATGTTAGTACTACTATGAATAGGGATTAAAATACATGTAGTTAACCGCTGAACATGTGATATCTATGTGGTTGCAACTAGATTTGGAAATTTTATCACTTGATAATATATATAATTTGGTTTGGTGTGATTTTTGTTTAAATTAGATTGAAAATACTTTTTCTCAATAAAATTGACTCTATGACCTAGGTTAGAGTTCCTTATACCTATGTAGGGGCTTCTCCTATTTATTTGTGATTGTTTGAAGGTAATTTAGGAGATATTTGAGTGCTTTCGAAATGATAATTTTATCATAGGGATCATGCATTTAAATTTCTTATATATGGGTTCATATATGTAATTTTGTACAAAATTCAACCCATGAGGAAATTACCGACCTATAAAAAGATATACAAGAGATAAAATCATCATTTTCGACATGTGGACAAAGACAATAGGTGTAGAGGGTGAGAGGGTAGGGATAAAAAGAAGAGGGATATCTACCTAAAGTGTTTGAAAGTAAGGATCGGGTACCTTATCTAGTAAAAAATGAGGTTAAGAATTGTTATAATAATATGAGGATAATATAATTATCTGCAAGCTATATTTGTTGGTAGGAGGATAGGTTTATAGTCAAAATTGTCTAAGGGATATCAAGCTCAGAGTTAAATACATAATACTAGTCGTAGACTGTATTCAAAAACACACAATACAAAAGCACAATACTAATCCTTTTATTGTATTTATGATATAATATTCTTCTATCTAGAAGGCGTGTTGAAGCTAAAACTTCATATTTAACCTAGACAGAAAAATAAAATTACGATATCGGGTTTCAAGTATGTATGTACTAGTTTTAACAGTCATCTTTTTTTTTTTTTTTTTCTTATGAAGTGATCTTTTAACATCCTCATCTTTCTTTTCCTCACTATATTTTCACTTTTTATTCTTCTCATTTCCCATGATTCCTCCACTTCGATAATTTTCACCTGCACACACAAATTGAGGTAGATCTGGATCTAAGAGAAAATTCAATAGAAAACTATACACATGTAACTCTTATTATATAGAAATATCAATAGAAATTAGGTTATTTTTAATTACATGTTTTTCTAACTTTAAAAGTACTTTTCTAATTTTAAAACGATTTAAATCTAATATACAATTATTTAATTTTGTAATATCTCTTTGATAAAATTAATAATGTTTTAAACTTAATTTGATTATAAATAATAGAATGTTTTTTTTTTTTTTTTTTTTAAATAAATTAAAAAATATAATATACTTTTGATTAAAAACAAACAAAAATAATCTGAAAATGTATTTTTTAAAATTAAAATCATTGAACCTAAATATAACTTAAAAACAATAATATTGGAAAAAGCTTTACTTTAAAACTATACTTATTAAAAATTATTTTAAAAAACTAAATTTACACTAACAAACAAAGCCTAAAAAGGAATTTGTACTTGCGGCGCTCAGGTGGCAGGTTTGGGGTTTGGAGGTGTTCGTGCAAACGAGTTGTTTGTGTGAACCCCCTTCACGAACACCCTTCGTGCAAACACCCTTACGTGGAACCTATGCGGCACATTTTGACTCCAAATCCATTTGAAGGATAATTATTGGTCAAAATTATCCTTCAAATGCCACGTATTTAGGGTAAATTTATTACTTAAATTACAAAATTTTACACCAAAATATAAATTTTTATTATCTTTCTAAAAATATGATTTTCATTTTAAAAAAATCTGTTTTACTATTTAATTTTAATTTTTTTCCAACGTATGGTATTTATGACAATTAATCGTACACTTTCAATACAATTTGAAAAAAAGTAAAATATATCAATTCTTTTTGAAAAAAATAAAATTACTATTTTTTGAAGTCTTCTTCGTAGCTATGAAAAAAAAAATCAATTTCGATATAAATATGAAAATACATGGGCATAAACATATGTACGTCCTTAATCTGAAAATATCTTCACTAAAACATTAATTAAAAAAATATAAAACAAAAAAATACGAAATTTTTTCAAGAACTTATATTCGAATCTAAAACATATATCTAAAATTTCATAGTGAAAAAATAAGTCTTCATTTAAAAACATCATCCCTGACATTCGTTCCTCCATTATAAAATAAGAAACAACATATGAATAAAATTAAGAAAAAAATTAGATTTTTTTTTTAAATTACATGTATTCTAAACTCTAAACACAACATTTTGTTAGTTTGTGGAATTTCATGATTGTGTACAGTTTTGTGGCTATTACCTTTGGAAAATCAATGAAATTGAAAATTCATATTTATAAAGGTACAACAAATGCAAAAAAAGTGGGACATACTATTGCGCTTTCACCCTTTATTATTACTTTTATGAGATTTATGAAACAATATATTTATTACTTTGACATTTTTTTTTGAAATTCTTGTAATGAAATTGACACCTTTAATGTTTTAGATGTCCTCTAAAGAACATATCATATACATTTAATTATAAAATTATATTATAATGTATTTTTGGAAGAATTTAATATATTTTACAACATTGTCTTCTTATATTAACTTAGTTACAAAGGATTACAGACACTAAAAATGGCCATTTGATATTATTTTATATGTTTTATGTACATTTTTATATGTATGGTTGAATGGTTTAAATTTAATGTTACTGAATTGTGATGATAATATTTGAGGTTTGAAACAACCTTCACACATCCTTATACAACTCTTGCATCCACCCAATACACATATAATGTATGACCATGACTATTTGTACAGCCCTGATATAATTGTGAAAGGAACTTCCAAAAATTGAGCCAACCCATTTGTCTTTTCTATACTTATTTATTTCCAGTTTTTGAGGGTCAAATATGTACATCAATTTTATGGAAAATTGAATTTTGAATTTTGAATTTTTTTGGTCTATAAATAAACAAATGATTAACTTCATTTGACATCAAACTTATCACATATTTATCAAAAGAATTCTCAAATACTCTCTTAATATTATTTACTATTTATCATCTACTTATTTCTTTATAAACATTGAGGAGTCTAACAAATCAAAAGGGAAAATACTGACTCCAACCCTATCTATAAGTTAGTTATTTATACAAGAAATTTCAAATTACAATAACAAACAAGGAAATGACTCAAACATTTGTCAACTAAATAATGTTTTCGAAAGCCAATAGTTATTGATCAACTGTTTTTTACTATATAAGATTCTCACACTTTGAGTGTTTTAAACTATGAAGGGAATATACCGTTTAACCCTTCCACACATTCCATTATTATATATATTATAGTCTCTTTAGATTGAAACCTAGGTCCAGACTCACAAATGTGAAAGCTTTCTATTAAAATCTCAACATCGAAAAGAGAGATGTGTGTGCCTAGAGATTAAAACAAATGAAACTTGTGGATGGCTAATTTTAGAAACCTTTATATAATATGTTAGATGTATCTAAAAAACTTTTTACTATTGTTTTCATGTTAAATGTCTAGCATGAAAAATTAAAAATTTTGCCATGACAACTCAGCTCACAATTGAAAAATTTCTCTCTTGGTCACTGTGATCCCTTCCTCTGGCTAGCATGTCCTTAATTTCACCATCATCCTAGTTTAGAGGAATGCGCTAACAATATTTTCAAGTGTGTTTAGATGTGTAGGGATGTATGCTTAAGATGATTGATGGATTCACTCAGTTTCAATGAGAAACAAGTGCCGCCGAACACCTAAAAAGGTCATTTTTGGCCATTTTGTAGTTGGTAAACATATTCCGGAAGCCAACATGGAAGATTCAAACCATTCGAGGGTGTTGTCAGATGAAATTGAACATGTCCAAGGAATTTTATGAAAATTATGTGAAGAAAATTGATGACATAAACAACTTGCGCAACATTGGGTAATTCTGCGCACAGAGAATGAAGGCTCCAACGGTGAATGCCAACTTATCTGGATGATTCTAGGAGCTTCGGGAGGATTTAGGAGGAGAAAAAATAGTCATTAGAAAGGTCTTCAAACCCTCTACATTATGGACATATACACTTTATTCATTCCAAAACTATAATATTTTTGTGATAATCCAGAACACAACAACTGCCCCTTTTAGTTAAGAATGAAATAGGCCCTAAAAATGAAATTTCAGTAAGAATGGGCTTCTAATAATGAATGGAATGATCTTCTGATAATGAATGGAATGATCTTAGAAAGTGTTTTGGTGTCATAATCATATAAAGTTTGGCCCCAAAACACTAAACCATGCTCCCGGGGCAGAAAACTCACTCTCGATGTCCTGATTTGGACTTGAAAGGTGACATCAACATTCCAAAAGTGGTATAGTCACACTTTGAAGCCTCATATGTCCCCTTTTTCCTCAGGGTTTAATTTAATTTGAATAAAATCTAATTGTAGAGTAGCTAATATGATAAATGATGTACAAATACTGAAATATAGTAATGACACAAGCAAACTAAGATGTAAAGTATTGAAACCTTAAGCAAGAAGATGAGATAAGAAGACTTCGCTGATATGCACGCAATCTGGGAGTGAAATTTGAGTAGGAAGAAGTGTTAAATAGGATGTAAGCATCGTCTTATCTGACCTTTGCAAAATTTGGAGCTCACGAACAAGGTTGGGCAGTTGTGCCCGCAGCAGGATAAGGGCGCATAGGCATTGATGAATGGATATGGGTGCCCATGACTTCTTAATAGCTATGGATATAGTTTTTGTTGTGTCGCAAAGGTGTCACAATTGATCCATGTTGATCACTTGGTAATCACTCATGGAACACCGAAGGTACCTATAACTTGCAAAAGAGAAGTTCACTTACACAATCCCACAAACCACATCAAACCTAAAAAGTAAAATGCATAATGGGGAGTCAGATTGGCTCCGGTGCTCACCCCGAAAGTGAACTTACGACTGAGCATTGCACCACATCTAGGACTCCATGTATTTCTTGTGTGTCTATGTAGAAATTGTACCCTAAGATTCCCTTGTGCAAGTTGTACTAGATAGCGGGCTAGATTTTCTCTAAAATACAAATGCGTGGATGGAATAGAATAAAATTCCTTCTTCCTATATTGTGTATGTATAAGTATGCAACCCTTATCCCTTGAATGGATATTAGATGGATGCCTTTAGAATGCTTTAGTACCTTTGGAATGCAAGCTGAGGTGATAGTATGTAATGCTTAGTGCCTGGTCCTTGATTTTAAACACATAACTATGTATTTATTTGATGACTGGAAGGTTGACTCACAAGCGAAAAAGATGCCCAAAAGGATTAATTACAGTAAGAAATGGTTAGGAGCTCCCAGAGGGGACAAGAGCGCCTGGGTGTTGTTGTCCTGGCTGGGCGCTTGTGTCTGAAGTCATGAAAGATAAATAAGTGAAATTCCAATTGGGTTGTAGGGTGTGCAAGACCAAATAGAAAACAAGAGACAAAGAAAAGAGGCTGAAGGTAGCTGTCAACCACTATATTTCTTGCTTAGGAATCATGTAAATGTTAGCTTTCTTTTAAGAGCTAGAAATGTACTCAAGTGCGTGATTTAGTGTCTACATTTTCTCCCACTTAATGTTGTTGAGTGAATACTCGATAACATAAAGTAGATAAGAGATGCATACCTTATGATCCTATAGAGCGTGTGGCGAAATGCATGCCGAGTGGACAAGTGAAGCATGGAATGATGAAAAGTGAAGCATGGAGACTAGGAAAGAAAAGTGACCCTAGGGGTGAAGCGTATATATTGCTTGTACTTGTTGTTGTGCTTGTATTTGTTGTTGTAGGTTTCTTCTTGTTGCGTATTAAGGATGGACCTGCAAAAGACGAGTAAAAGAGTAGTTAAAGTTTTGTATATGAAAAATCTAAGCAAAGTATGTATATGTATGTAAAAGTGTGTAAAAGTAGTAGTAAAGGAAAGTGTGCCCCTGATGTAAAAGAGTGTAAAGGATAGAAAAATGTCCTAAAATGATATGAAGAGCGATATTTTTGGGCGATCTCACACCAATAGTGAGTTTTTTTGGGCAATCTCATGCCAATTGCGAGTTTTTTGGGGGGATCTCATGCCAAGTGTGATTTTTTTGGGTGATCTCCGCCAAAGAGAAAGTGTTGGGGAGAGAGGTCTAGTGTTACTCTCCTTCCATGACTCTTCTCGATAAACACCACTGCGATGGTGCATCCCTAATTTGTTCTTGTTATCCTGATTGTTCTGAATTAGGTCCAAGTTATACCGATTGAAGGAGATAGAATGCTTTTTGTAACTAGAGGACTATTCCTATAACTGTAGAGTTACTTTGATGACTTATGTGAACTATGTTGATCTAATAAGCTAACTGTATGTGCCCCCAGGACATATGAGTCTAGGCACTATTGTTTGAGTCTGGGTGTTGGTGTTTGTGTTTGTGTTGTGTGTTGGACCCAAGTCAAATTCTGGGTCGTTCAATGATTGTGTTCCTGTGCTTTTTTCGTACTGTACAGATATGTATTGTAGCTCTGATCTGTTGTAGGGGTGATTTTTTCACCCAATGTATGCCCCCCTCATTTGTTGTGCATGCGACAATTAATAGGAGAATGCGGCCCAAAGGAGAGGACTTGATGTTAAGTTCAAGTGGATGCCTATAAGGGGTAGGGGATGTACATTGTAGAAACCAAGGCACATGCAAAAAAAGTGGCCAATAACATGTGTTAATAGTAAAATCTAGCATGTAAGAGAAGAAAATGTAACAAGCAAGTGTGCAAAAAATATAGACCCCAAAAAATGGGTTTCAGATATGGAACATCACTCAAAATGTCACAAGACAATCATGAGCGAAGCGGCCAAAAACATACAAGACATAGGGCATAGGCCACAAACAATAGCATACAATGGAAAACAATGTCAAGAAAAGTGTATCAGATAACCATTGTGGCATATAGTCCTACAAAAACAATTGCTACACATGAAACACCTGTTAACATGTTAGAAATAGAAATAGTATGTCAAGGCATGTGTAAATCAGCGAAAGGTAAAGTAACTATACTAAAAGTAGTGAAAAATGTAGCAATAAAACATGTGTAGTATGTGATATTAAAGAAATTAGATGCCCCCAGGAGCCTCAATGGGACTGGTAAAAGGTACAGTGTCAAGCATCGTTGTAGTGTGTAATTCACCACAAAATACCAAGTGAACACGCATGTGTATATATATATAGAAAGATGATGACATACTAAGAATCCGTCTAGTATGGAAAACAAAGTGTAAAATGTAGATATAATAATCTTTGCAAGAGTAAGTGCGACCAAGATATGCAAATGTAGTGTATGAGTGTGATGGAATGGTATGCAATGTGTGAATGTGATAGGAGCAACGTGCCCCCAATAGATATGTATGACATGAGGTTCATTTATAAAAGACACCTCAACAATCAAGAATGAGCCATAGAACAAGAGTGCATCATTGGGAAATAGTTTGAGAATGTGTTTTAGAAAGATAGATCATGGAGCATAGAGCGTGCAAATTGAATGCGCTGAGGTTCATTTCAGATTTAGACCCTCATCAGTCGAGCATGAACCGTGGAAATAGATTGCATCATAGGGTAATGTCGATACAATGTGTGTATCAAAGGGGATGAGAGTGATCATAAATATTAGACATAATGCCTAGAGCATAAAGTGTGATAGTAGGCATTAGAAAAAATTGGTAGGAATGGAAGGGGGAAGAAGAAAGTGTGATGCCCCCAAGGATGTCGATGATGGAGAGATATGTGACGATGAAAGAAAGACATTGTGATGGTGATGGGGCTTGAAATGTATCATAAGAAAGTATATTTTTTTCACAATGGTAGATAGGAGCAAGAGTAGAACCATGGTTGGATTTTGGGTTGAAAGGAGGAAGTCTAAAGAGGTCATCTGGAGTTTGTTGGTCTTGCTTAGTAAGTGGTTGCTACTTTGGAATTGGTAATTTCGTACAATACTTGATAGGAAGAGGGGATGGAGGACAAATTTTGAGAGGTAGTTGCTTGATAGGAGGAGGAGATGGAGGACTGTAGACACAAAATCATGCACTTTGGGTGATTATCTAGTCCTGATTGCATACTACTATTCATATGATTCCTAAGTAAGAAAAGTACTTATTAACCCATGTCTTTGGCTATCTTTGCTTTCATTTTTTTTGTCACTTTTGGTCTTTCACACCTTATTTCTCAGTTTGACCTACAACCCTTCTGTTTCTTTGAGTCTGGACACCAATGCTCAGTCAAGACGTCAGTGTCAAGTGCCCCTATCCCCTTTGGGCGCCCCTGACCTATTTGTACTTTACTCACATATTTTGGGTCCTTTCTATCCATTTGAACATCTTATATTTTTGGTAGTCATCCTTTTCGGGGTTAATTACAAAATATGAGTAAAGGAATCATATAAATATAAATTTATGTGATCATAATAAAGGACCAAGCACTAAGCATTAATTATCACCACCTAAGGTTACATCCAAAGGCTATTCAATAGAATTCAAGCATCTATTCAAGGGAAAGGGATTGCATTATTATGTATACACTTCATAGGAGGGGAAGTTCATTCTATTCCATGCACACATCTATTACATTTCTTTACATCTAGCTACTTTCTCGCTATCAAGTGTGACACGCACAAGAGCCACCTAGGGCATAATTCTACACACACACACACACACACATAGAACTACATTGGGTCTAAAATGTAGTGCAACGCTTAGTCGTAAGTTCACTCGTTTGACAATTGAGGACAGTTTGACCCCTCATTTGCATTCTATTTTTTGGATTTGATGCACTCTTAAGGGTTTTGCAAGTCAATCTTTCATTGCATGTTATCAGTGACCTCGACAATCATTATGTGACATACAAGTGACCAAAGGTGAAGGACATCGAACACCTTGCAACCATGTGAAGGAGGTTTACTGATGGTTTTAGCAGTCACAGGCACCCAGAAACAGGTCCAAGGTGCCTGCAGGTGCCCCTACCCCTCTCTATGCACCTTAGTCTAGGAAGATTGTTAGTTTGCACATTTTTATGAGGCTCTGTGCGACATTTCTCCCTATCTGTTCACCTGGTCATCACTTTGGAAAATTTCAGGATTAATTTCAAAATAGCTAAGTCATCTTATCTCCACTTCACAACTAGGCTTTCAATACTTAATTGCTTAATTTTCTTGGGTCTATTTTGCACTTAATTGTTTATTCATTTACTTCTACATAGCAATCAGATTTAGGCATTTATTTCCATATTTTCTTAATCATTTTGGTGAACCCATCCTCTTTGAACACACTTAGGATCTTTCTTTCATAGTTCTCATCATGGATATTTCTATTCATGTTTTCTTGCTCCTTGTAATGAAATTACTTATATAATTCAAATCATGAGAAAAAATATAACACCAAATAACACAATATTCCAGAATAATGATCTCAATATGCAATTATAATAGCTTCACCACTTCAAGGGGGCAACCTCCAAACTATACAATAATACTCAAATACTCCAATGATGATGAAATACTACCTGCAATCCCCTATATATACTATTCATATGTTATGGCCATCACCAAGGCCGACCTACTAAGCATGAGAAAGTATAAATGATATAATAAAATGATATGGTAAGCCACAAGTCGGTTACTCATATCCAAATACAAGTAATAGGTTAAGGGTGTATCATGCCCTTCCCCTTCAAAGCAACATTGTCCCTAATGTTGAGAAGCTCTGGGTGTTGCTGCAGGAATGTCATATCTTCCCATGTTGCATCTTCATTGTCCATATACTTCCACTTGATCAGGTACTCAGTAATAACTCGTGTCATCAATATTTTAGTGTGTGTTTGAAGGATGCATTCAAGTTCTAAGATGACCCTCCCCTCCTCAATCAAGCTCAGGTAACATTGTTTGGGCTGATAATCTCTGTCCAATTACTTTCTTCAGGCAAGAAACATGAAATACTAGATGTATTCTAGTTGATTGTGGAAGTTCTAATTTGTATGCTACAGTACCAATCTTCTATAATACTTGATAGGGACCATAATACTTCGGTGAAAGTTTGTTATCCTTTTGTTGTTGTTTCAAAGACATTTTCTTATATGGTTGTAACCACACAAAAACCCAGTCACTAACTTCAAAATGTCTTTCCGTGTGATGTTGACCAGTCTGTTGCTTTATGCGGTTTTGTGCCATGACCAAGTTCTCCTTGAGACTAGAGAGCACCTTTTGTTGATACTGAATGTGTTCTTCTACTACTCTAACCCGCGGTTGTCCTCTCAATGATGATGTGATGGATGGTGGATGGTACCCATAGAGTGCCAAAAAAGGAGACATTTAGATGAAGTATGGAAGGAAGTGTTATACCACCATTCTGCAAGTGGCAACCATTGGACCCATCTTGCTTGTTTATCGGACGTAAAGCAACAAAGATATCCCTCAAAACACTTATTTACAACTCTTGTTTGCCCATCAGACTGGGGATGATAAGAAGAGCTACGAGCTAACTGAGTACCCAAACATGAGAATAAAGCAGTCCAAAAATTACTAGTAAATATAGGGTCTCGATCACTTACTATAATCTTCGGTGTCCCATGAAGCTTATGAACTGTGTCCATGAAGGCTGTTGCTACCGTGCTTGCAGCACAAAAAATAAGCATATTTGGTGAGTCTATCCACCACAACCATGATGACATTTTTCCATTAGATTTAGGCAATCTTGTGATAAAGTCCATGGAAACCTCTTCCCATAATTGGCTAGGAATAGATAGAGGTTATAGAAAACCTGGGGATCGAACTGTTTCAGCCTTATTTTGCTGACAAACCATGCATTCTGCCACAAATTTTTGGATATCCCCTTTGAGCCCTTCCCAAAATAAATCTTGTTTGATTCGATGATAAGTCTTCAAGAATCCAGCGTGCCCCCCTACTGGAGAAGAGTGAAGCTCAGATAGAATCCTATTTTTAAGAGTGGAGTTCTTACATAGGTATAATCTATCTTTATACCATAAAGTATCCCCTTTCAATACAAATTTTTCAGACATGCTTGAATCATTCTGGAGATGATGAATGAGGTTTTGTGTGGTTGGGTCATTTCTCCATTTAGACCTTGCCTCATCTATCCAATCTTCCTGTAATATGAATATAGCACATAACAAGGTTGTAATTGATTCATCTTTCCGCGACAGAGCATCCACAACTACATTCTCCTTCCCTTTCTTATAGATAATCTCAAAATCATATCCCAACATCTTGGAGACCCATTTTTGTTGTTCTTTAGATGATAAACACTACTCCAAGAAGTATTTCAGACTATCATGATTTGTCTTCACTTTAAAGTGTCTTCTTATGAGATATGGTCTCCATTGCTACTGCATGAAGTATGGCTAGAATTTCCTTCTCATAAGTTGGCTTGGAAAGATTCTTACCTTTTAATTGACGGTTCAAAAAGGCAATAGGACGGCCTTCTTGCATGAGAACTACCCCCATACCCACCCTTGATGCATCACATTCAACAATGAATGTTTTGGAAAAATCTGGAGTAGCCAAGACTGGAGTGGTGCACATGGCCTCCTTTAGTTGCTCAAATTCTTTGGTTGCATCCTCACTCCAATGGAAGGAGTCCTTCTTTAATAAAGTTGTGAGAGGTGCAACTATGCTTCCATAATGTCTTACGAATCTTTGATAATAACCTGTAAGCCCCAAAAATCCTCGTAGATTTTTTAGGGTTTTTGGAACCTTCCACTCCATCATGGCTTTGATCTTATTAGAATCCACTTTAACCCCTTCACGAGAGACAATGTGACCCAAATATTCAACCTCCTTGATTCCAAAAAGAACCCTTAGAGGGCTTTGCATAAAGTTGATGTTGCTCAAGGGTTTCCAAAACCTTATTTACATGATGCAAATGTTCCTCCCATGTTTTGCTATAAATTAATATATCATCAAAAAACACTAAGACAAACTTCCACATGAATGACTTAAAAATAGAATTCATCAAACTTTGAAATGTAGAAGGTGCATTTGTGAGTCCAAAAGGCATTACCAGGAATTCATAATGGCCTTCATGTGTCTGAAAGGCGATTTTATGAACATCCTCATTCTTGATTCAGATTTGGTGGTATCCTGAACAAAGATCAAACTTTGTAAAATAAACAGCACCATGCAACTCATCAAGCAAATCATCAATAACAGGAATAGGAAACTTATCTTTGATTGTGTACTTATTAAGTTCCCTATAATCAGGACACATGCGCCACATGTCATCTTTCTTCTATACCATCACTACTGGAGAAGAATAAGCACTCTGACTAAGGCGGATGATTCCTGCTTCTAACATCTCTTGTACAATCTTTTTTATTTCACTCTTTTGCACATATGGGTACCTATAAGGTCTGATGTTAGGTGGTTGACTTCTTGGTAATAACTGAATAGCATGATCATGATCTCTCTTTGGAGGTAAGCCCTTTGGTATATTTTCAAATACAACAGAGTGTGCATCCAACACTGCTTGCATATTTGATGGTATAATGTCCTTAGAATGATGAGCCTCCAATGAAAAGAGTTGTGCCACAAATCCCTCTGCACCCTTTTTTAGCATTTTTTGCATCTGATGAGAACTTACTATTTGTGGAGACTTTTCTCTTAAGCCTCTTAGCTCAAAAGTCCTTCCTTCAGAGTGAAATCGCATGAACAAGTCTTGGAAGTTCATCTCAATGGTTCCCAAAGTGGTAAGCCATTGAACCCCTAACATAATGTCTGCTCCTCCCATAGAAATGGCATACATGAGACTATTTAGTATGTAATCTCCCATGGCAAGCTTAATGCTATGGCATTTTCTAGAACAAGTAACAGTACCTCCATCAGCAATCATTACTTGACATTCAGGAGCTGGATAAATGAAACAGTTTAGGCACACTGCTAACTTATGATTGATAAAGTTGTGAGTACTTCCTGAATCAATCAACACTGTGACCCTCTATTTTTTTAGGAATCCAACCACCTTTAGGGTTTGGGGGTGATAATACCTGAAATTGCATGGCATGAGATCATTGATTGAGGATCTCCTGACGCCTCCTCTGACTCTGCATCTTCATTATTTTCTTCATCTTCCCTAGGCCCATCAATGTAGAATAACTTCTTTTCAACACATTTATGTCCAGGTCTAAATTTACTGTCACAATTAAAACATAACCCTTTTTCTCTTTTTTCTTAAATTTTTTGAGGTGTCAATCTAACAGGTCGAGGGAGTGTTGGGGCCAAGGTGTTGCGATCTCTGGTATAAGTGAAATGTTGTCTCCTACTTGAAACAATTTTCTCCTCTGCCCTTCTTGCCATAATCATCAAATTAGAAACCTTATGAGGATTAAACATACACACCTCATGCTCAATGTGATCCTTAAGATCCCCAAGAAATAGGTCATTCAGATTCTCTTCAGTAATATTTTCCACCCACAGAGAAAGGTTTTGGAAGTGATGAATGTAATCCTTAACAGATCTTGTCTGTCTCAACTTTGCTAATTGGCTGAAGTAATTATCTGACACACTAGAACTGTAGTGTAATTGCAACTCTTCAGTGAATATTGTCCATGTAACATTGAGACCACTCTTCTTCCTTTGAGCACATAACCATCGATACTAGATGAATTGGTCAGGTTCGAGATACAAAGCTGCCATGGTCACCTTTTGTCCTGATGGAATTTGATGTAGTTCAAAGAAATTATCCATTTGGTTGATCCAATTGAGTGGATCCTTTCCATCAAACTTGCACATATCCACTTTTGGAAACATAGTACGGACCTGTAGAGTGCTTGTATTTGGATTGTGCACACTCGAAGAACCACTCTGGCTCATGTGTCTATTATGTTGACCTGAGGATCCACCTTGATTGACATAAGTATGATTAGCCATCATATGCGTACTGAATTTTTGCATGAAATCCTCCAATCTTTGTCCAATCCTATCCACATCTTCTTTGCTGGCCACCCTAGATTCGAGGTCTCTCAGGTTAAACTCAAGTTGGCTTACTTTATGGTCTGTCGAAGTAAACCCTAACCCTAAGGAATCTGTAGTTATATCTTCTATCTCCAACTCCTCAACTACTATCTCATCCTTTTCTGGTGTTTTACCTGAAGTGATGGGATTCTTTTTTCCTCTTGTGGAAGGCCCCGCCATGATGCCCCAAAATAGTAGGATGTAGGGATCACGGTCAAATTTTAGGGTTTTAGATTTTGATAAGAATTCAGCCAAATATAAAAAATCTTGAAGAACAAACCCCAAATAAATTTTGTTTTTCTTTCTGAAAATGTAACGAATTTGAAAAAATTCCACAATTTGCACCCTAGGGAGCGATTTTATGAAAAACACTAAATTATTAATAACTTTTGCAAAATAAATCAAAAAAGTATAAAATTTTCAGGGAACCTTACTTGAAATGTTTCACAACTCTGGTAAAAATATCTCCCACCAATTCACTTTTTTTTCACAATATATGGCATAAATAAAAAAATTAGGGTTTTTGCCCTAATTTTGGCCCAGATCGCAACTCTGATACCACTTATAATGAAATTACTTGTATAATTCAGATAATGAGCAGAAATATAACACCAAAATACACAATATTCCATAATAATGATCTCAATATGCAATTATAATAGTTTCGCCACTTTGAGGGGGCAACCTCCAAACCATACAATAATACTCAAATGCTCCAATGATGATGAAATACTACCTACAATCCCCTATATATACTATTCATATGTTATGGCCATCACCAAGGCCGACCTACTAAGCATGAGAAATTATAAATGATATAATAAAATGATATGGTAAGCCACAAGTCGGCTACTCATATCGTAATACAAGCAATAGGTTAAGGGCGTAACACTCCTCCATCCTGAATTAAGAGCTAAAATCATCACTCTCTTAACTATTACTCGCGTTCCTGCTGATATTCATCCAAACATAGTTTACAATACATTTGCGGATGCATTTTCTTAGCTCAATGCTTTTTGAGTTAATCCTCATGTTGATCTTGCTACTTTTAGAATGATCCTCCTTTATACATCATGATTTGCATCCAAAACATCGGTGTCAAGCGTGCTATAGTCGATAATAGATATGAGATTAATTTGTGCACTTTATCCTTCATTGAGGCTATAGGTCTTTGAACTGTTAATGTCAATCCTTCATCTATTTCTCTTCGTGCATATAATGGTTTAGTTCATCCATGCATAGGCCGTATTACTTTACCAATCATTGTCAGGCCAAAAACCCTTCATACAGTCTTATTTGTCATTGAATTCCCAGTTCAGTGTAATTGCTTACTTGGTAGACCATGGCTTCATGCCATGCAAGCAATACCCTCTATAGTGCACCGATGTGTAAAATTCTTAAATGAGGGTGTTGAATACACTATCACCATTGATCATGAACCATTCAAATATTGCAACTGTGATCCCACCACTACACTTCCCACTCCATGATCTATTACTAATGAAGAACCACAACGTATGGATTCTCTGCCTCACTTAGAAGTTACTATTTGCATGTTATATGTTGTTCCATCCACATCATCGTCCCCTCCTGCTACTACAAATAATATGGTACTTTATTGGGGGCCTGTTCAAGCATCAAACGTTGTTCCACCTACTTAACTCTCTCATGTGTGCCCACTATTAGCACATCCTCCTTTTACATGTACACTTTTCATGAATGAATCTTATTGGGAGAATATTCCATTTGATCCTACTTGCATTGATAATATATGTACACATGATGGCTTGACTCGAGTAGGATTCACTTTCAAATATCTCTATCCCCCACCTCATCATCCTCATCTATATCATGGCTTTATCATTATTGATGCCACTTATGGTTTGTGTTTCTTTCATCTCACAATATTTATTGCATGAGCTCCTCGCTCTTCTCCACTTACATTGGGGCAATCTTGGCTTGATTACATTAGGGTAACTTTAGACCCTGATCATACTAATATCTCATTCCCCATTCCCTTTGGTCACGTTTTCATTTGTAACAACTCATTCCTATGCTATTTAAAAAACCTTACTCAGTGGTACGCACATGGCTGCCCACTTCCTCCTTTCATCGATCAAGAATATGCTATGGGCATGTACAATCTCTACCTCAATGGCTCTTTACTTGATCAACCCGACATTATTGCTTACCAAGTCTTTGATGCTTCTCCATATGGCTTTGAGCATGACAGGGATGATCTCCTAGACGACATTACATGATCTTACTCTTCATTATACGCTTGGGAGAAATTATGATTATCTTTCCCCCTGTAACATCACTAGGTGCTTATCATCTCTCTTATCACACTCTCCTTCTCATTTCTAGTCATTCATCACATACACTTTGATACACTACTTGTATCGTCATTACCTGATGATGCACTCTCGTGTTATGTTTCACACTTGATTGTTGAGGGAATCCTATATAAACATGAACCTCACACATTGCACACTATACACATTATGCATTCTCACACATTTTACACTAGGCACATTTACAACACATATCTCTAACATTGCTTAGTCACACTACACACTACACATTACACTCTTCACACATCATGCGCAACATCTACTACACACTTTGCACATCTTATTCACTCTATACATTCACACCACATCTTCCTCACATCTACTTTCATGTGTTGCGCTCATTTCCCTATGACGCACTCTAGTTCCACGGTTCATACTCAAATGCTGAAGGTTTCAATATAAAATGAATCTTGCCTCACTCACACATTCACTCATTCACTCATGCACTCTCTACACTGCATGTTTTGATGATCAAATATTTCTAGCACACACATTCGAACCCTTTCCTGGTAACACACTCTTGATATACAGTTCATTCTTGACTACTGAGGGGGCATGTATAAATGAACCTCATCATATTCATACTCATTCACATCCACTCAAGGGGCACGCTACTCCTATGATTCACTCTGCATTCCATTCCATCTCATCAACATCATACTACATATCTTGGTCGCATTTACTCTTGCTTACTTATGCTTTTACATGTACAATTTATTACACATGTTAGATATATATCGTGTATGTTATTATCTTTCCATACACACATGCCCATTCACTTGATTTCTAGTTGTGATCACATATTCTACAAATCGATACATGCAACACAAATGTTTGACGCAATACCTATTACCAGTCCCATAGTGGCTCCTGGGGGCATCCACTTTCGTACACTACATGTGTTATTGTTTCATTTTTCATAGCACATTACTTTATCAGATTATACATGCTTTGACATACTTTTTATCTTCCTAACATGCTAACGGGTGCTTCATGTGCAATATTTACTTTGCAGGTCTATTTTCCACCATGGTTGTCTGTTACATTGCTTGTTATTATTTTCCTTTTTTTGTCATTGTATACCATTGTTTTTGGGCTTTACCCTTTGCCTTGTATGCACATTTGTCTGCTTTTGGCCTAGTCAAACTCGCGTGTCTTCCGACATTGTGAGTGATGTCTCATGTTTGCAACCCTTTTTTCACAGTCTACACCATCGTCTTACATATTTTCTTCTTGTGTCTTAGCTTACACATTGTTTACTTAGCTTACATATTGTCTTCTACATGCATGTTTTTCTTTACTTACACTAACATCTTGTCTCCTAGACACTTTGTTTGCACGTGCCTTGGTTTTTAGCAAGCACACTCACTCCCCCTGCAGGGCATCCATTTCAGCACAATGGTCAGTCCTCTTTAAGGCCACATACTCCTCAGTGGCGTCGCATCCACCCCAAACGAGGAGGGGAATCATTTCGGTGAATCAATCACCTAATACATCAATTTACAGATAAATTTCAACACATCACATTACCGATACAACATAGTCATCGGCATCAAACAGAGATCAAAATATGACTTAGGTCCTTACTACAACACAGATACTAGCGCCCAAACCGAGAAAATAGTGCCTAGACACCCCTGACCCTTCCTGGACGCCTGTGACCAGGGGGTAGTTACACAACATTCTTCAGTGCAACACAATCTACAACACTTCACACAACGTTTTTTACAGGGCATACAATCTTTAGGATCCAACATACACACTATATAACATTTTCTTCTTTCATATTGGATCGAAATTGGTCAAACCGGATCAAATTTTTACACACCATCTGCAGTGGTGTTCCATATTTTAGGAAGCAGTCAAAGGCTAGAGGATGACACCAAAATTTTCTCCATACACTTCTTCTAGTTTTTGGCATGAGATCATGTGAAAAAATCACAGCCGGCACAAATGTTGTGAGATTGCCCAAAAACATCGTTCATCTACATCATCTTCAGGATCCTTTCTACACTCTTTTTTATCATGGATCAAGTGCACCTGTTCCTTTTTTCACATTTTACACACTTTCTTCCATATTTTTTACACATTTTGATCATATACACATGTATTTGACTACTTGATCATTCTTCTCTTTTGCAGGTATGTCCTTATGGAAAGCGGTAGTCAACATCATCCAAAATCAATCACATCAACATTGACATCAACAATAGATACAATTGAGACATCTACACATGTGTTCCCACCATAGGGTCATCATCATCATCACTTTTTGCACTTTCTCCTCTCTAGTTTCCACGCTTCACATTTTTATCAATCCATGATTTTCATTGTCTCTCAGCACACTTTTCTCCATCGATCTACATGGTTATCAAATAGAAATCTCTTATCTACTTTATATTGTCGAGCTTTCACTCAACAACATAAAGTGGGGGAAAATATAGACACAAAATCACACACTTTGGGTAATTATCTAGTCCTGATTACATACTACTATTCATATAATTCCTAAGTAAGAAAAGTACTAATTAACCCATGTCTTTGGCTATATTTGCTTTTGTTTTGTTGCCACTTTTGGTCTTGCACACATTCTTTCTCAGTCTAACCTACGACCCTTCAGTTTCTCTAATTTTGGACACCATTGCCCATCCAGAACGCCAGCTCCAGGCGCCCCTATCCCCTTTGAGTGCCCCTGACCTCTTTGTACTTTACTCACATCTTTTGGGTCCTTTCTATCCATTTTATCATCTTATCTTTTTGGTAATTGGCATTTTGGTGGTTAGTTACGAAATTCAAGAAAATGAATCATATAAATATAAAGTTATGTGACCATAATAAAGGACCAAGCACTAAACATTAGCTATCACCGCCTAAGGTTGCATTCAAAGGCTATTCAAGACCATTCAAGCATCCATTCAAGGGAAAGGGACTTGTTACACCCTTAACCTATTGCTTGTATTAGGATATGAGTAATCGACTTGTAGCTTACCATATCATTTATACTTTCTCATGCTTAGTAGGTCGGCCTTGGTGATGCCCATAACATATGAATAGTATATACAGGGGATTTTAAGTAGTATTTCATCATCATTGGATCATTTGAGTCTTATTATATGGTTTGGAGGTTGCCCCCTCAAAGTGGCGAAGCTATACTAATTGCATATTAAGATCATTATTTTGGAATATTGTGTTATTTGGTGTTATATTTCTGCTCATGATCTGAATTATATAAGTAATTTCATTACAAGTGGTATCAGAGCTGCGATCTGGGCCAAAATTAGGGCAAAAACCCTAATTTTTTGTTTCCACCATATATTGCAAACCAAAGCGAATTAGTGGGAGATATTTTTACAGAGTTGCAAAATATTTCAAGGTTCCCTGAAAATTTCAGACTTTTTTATTTATTTTGTAAAAGTTATTACAAATTTAGGGTTTTTCATAAAATCACTCCCTAGGGTGCAAATTGTGAATTTTTTTCAAATTCGTTACATTTTCGGAAAGCAAAAACATTTATTTGGGGTTTGTTCTTTAATTTTTTTTATATTTGGCCAAATTCGTATCAAAATCCGAAACCCTAAAATTTGACCGTGATCCCTACATCCTACTATTTTGGGGCATCATGAAGGGGCCTTCCACAAGAGGGAAAAAAAATCCCATCACTCCGGGTAAAACACCAGAAAAGGATGAGATAGTAGTTGAGGAGTTAGAGACGGAAGATATAACTACAGATTCCTCAGGGTTAGGGTTTACTTCGACAGACCATAAAGTAAGCCAACTTGAGTTTAACGTGAGAGACCTCGAATCTCGGGTGGCCAGCAAAGAAGATGTGGAATGGATTGGACAAATATTGGAGGTGTTCGTGCAAAACTTCAATACACATATGATGGGTGATCAAGCTTATGTCAATCAAGGTGAATCCTCAGGTCAACATAATAGACACATGCACCAGAGTGGATCTTTGAGTGTGCACAATCCAAATATGAGAACTCTGCAGGCCCATACTATGTTTCCAAAAGTGGAGATGTGCAAGTTTGATGGAAAGGATCCACTCAATTGGATCAACCAAATGGATAATTTCTTTGAACTACATCAGATTCCATCAGGACAAAAGGTGACCATGACAGCTTTGTATCTCGAACCTGACCAATTCGTCTGGTATCAATGGTTATGTGCTCAAAGGCATAAGAGTGGTCTTAATGTTACATGGACAATATTCACTGAAGAGTTGCAATTGCACTACAGTTTTAGTGTGTCAGATAATTACTTCAGCTAATTAGCAAAGTTGAGACAGACAAGATCTGTTAAGGATTACATTCATCACTTCCAAATCCTTTCTCTGTATGTGGAAAATATTACTGAAGAGAATTTGAATAACCTATTTCTTGGGGGTCTTAAGGATCACATTGAGCATGAGGTGCACATGTTTAATCCTCATAAGGTTTTTGATTTGATGATTATGGTAAGAAGGGCAGACGAAAAATTTATTTCAAGTAGGAGATAACATTTCACTTATACCATAGATTGCAACACCTTGGCCCTAGCACTCCCTCGACTAGTTAGATTGACACCTCAACAAATTGAAGAAAAAAGAGAAAAAGGGTTATGTTTTAACTGTGACAGTAAATTTGGACCTGGACATAAATGTGCTGAAAAGAAGTTGTTCTACATTGATGGGCTTAGTGAAGATGAAGAGAAGGATGAAGATGCAGAGTCAGAGGTCTTGGTTGAGCCAGAGGAGGAGTCAGGAGATTCTCAGCCAACGATCTCATGCCATGCAATTTCAGGTATTAGCACCCCCCAAACCCTAAAGGTGGTTGGATTCCTAAAAAATAGAGGGTCACAGTGTTGATTGATTCAGGAAGTACTCACAACTTTATCAATCATAAGTTAGCAGTGCGCCTAAACTGTTTCATTTATCCAGCTCCTGAATGTCAAGTAATGATTGCTGATGGAGGTATTGTTACTTGTTCTGGAAAATGCCATAGCATTAAGCTTTCCATGGGAGAGTACATACTAAATAGTCTCATGTATGCCATTTCTATGGGAGGAGCAGACATTGTGTTAGGGGTTCAATGGCTAACCACTTTGGGAACCATTGAGATGAACTTCCAAGACTTGTTCATGCGATTTCACTCTGAAGGAAGGACTTTTGAGATAAAATGCTTAAGAGAAAAGTCTCCACAAATAGTAAGTTCTCATCAGATGCACAAAATGCTGAAAAAGGGTGTAGAGGGATTTATGGCACAACTCTTTTCATTAGAGGCTCATCATTCTAAGGACATTATATTATCAGATATGCAAGTAGTGTTGGATGCACACTTTGTTGTATTTGAAAATATACCAAAGGGATTACCTCCAAAGAGAGATCATGATCATGTTATTCAGTTATTACCAGGAAGTCAACCACCTAACATCAGACCTTATAGGTACCCATATGTGCAAAAGAGTGAAATCGAGAAGATTGTACAAGAGATGTTGGAAGAAGGAATCATCTGTCATAGTCAGAGTGCTTATTCTTCTCTGGTAGTGATGGTACATAAGAAAGATGACATGTGGCACATGTGTCTTGATTATAGGGAACTTAATAAGTACACAATCAAAGATAAGTTTCCTATTCCTGTAATTGATGATTTGCTTGATGAGTTACATGGTGCTGTTTATTTTACAAAGCTTGATCTTCGTTTGGGATACCACCAAATCAGAATCAAGGATGAGGATGTTCATAAAACTGCCTTTCAAACACATGAAGGCCATTATGAATTCCTGGTAATCCCTTTTGGACTCACAAATGCACCTTCTACATTTCGTTGTTTAATGAATTATGTTTTTAATCCATTCTTGCGGAAGTTTGTTTTAGTGTTTTTTGATGATATATTAATTTATAGCAAAACATGGGAGGAACATTTGCATCATGTAAATAAGGTTTTGGAAACCCTTGAGCAACATCAACTTTATGCAAAGCCCTCTAAGTGTTCTTTTGGACTCAAAGAGGTTGAATATTTGGGTCACATTGTCTCTCATGAAGGGGTTAAAGTGGATCCTAATAAGATCAAAGCCATGATGGAGTGGAAGGTTCCAAAAACCCTAAAGAATCTACAAGGATTTTTGTGGCTTACGGGTTATTACCGAAGATTCGTAAGGCATTATGGAAGCATAGCTACACCTCTCACAACTTAATTAAATAATGACTCCTTCCATTGGAGTGAGGATGCAACCAAAGCATTTGAGAAACTAAAGGAGGCCATGTGCACCACTCCAGTCTTGGCTACTCCAATTTTTCCAAAACATTCATTGTTGAATGTGATGCATCAGGGGTGGGTATGGGGGCAGTTCTCATGCAAGAAGGCCGTCCTATTGCCTTTTTGAGTTGTCAATTCAAAGGTAAGAATATTTCTAAGCCGACATATGAGAAGGAAATGCTAGCCATACTTCATGCATTAAAGCAATGGAGACCATATCTCATAGGAAGACACTTTAAAGTGAAGACAGATCATGATAGTCTGAAATACTTCTTGGAGCAGCATTTATCATCTGAAGAACAAAAAAAATGGGTCTCCAAGATGTTGGGATATGATTTTGAGATTATCTATAAGAAAGGGAAGGAGAATGTAGTTGTGGATGCTCTATCGTGGAAAGATGAATCAATTACAGCGTTGTTATGTGCTATATCCATATTACAGGAAGATTGGATAGATGAGACAAGGTCCAAATGGAGAAATGACCCAACCACACAAAACCTCATTCATCATCTCCAAAATGATCCAAGCATGTTTGAAAAATTTGTATTGAAAGGGGATGCTTTATGGTATAAAGATAGATTATACCTATGTAAGAACTCCACTCTTAAAAATAGGATTCTATCTAAGCTTCACTCTTCTCTAGTAGGGGGGCACTCTGGATTCTTGAAGACTTATCATCGAGTTAAACAAGATTTCTTTTGGGAAGGGCTCAAAGGGGATGTCCAAAAATTTGTGGCAGAATGCATGGTTTGTCAGCAAAATAAGGCTGAAACAGTTCGATCCCCAGGTCTTCTACAACCTCTATCTATTCCTAGCCAGCAGTGGGAAGAGGTTTCCATGGACTTTATCACAGGATAGCCTGAATATGAAGAAAAAAATGTCATCATGGTTTTGGTGGATAGACTCACCAAATATGCTCATTTTTGTGCCCTGTCACACTAATTCGTAAGTTCACTTGTTTGAGAGTTGAGGATAGTTTGACCCCTCATTTACATTTTTTTCTTTTTGGGATTTGATGCAATCTTGAGTGTTTTGCAGGTCAATATTTCATTGTAGGTTATCAACGACCTCGACGATCATTGTGTGACATGTTAGAGATCACAAGCACTGAGAGGGGGGTGAATAAGTGCGGATTAAAATTAATTTCCAGAGTTATACTTAATCCACAATTTCTTAAATTTGAGCAGTACTATATCATGTGCAATTCATCAAACATATATCAGACAAAAAAAACATCAAACACAAAATTTATAGTGGGAACCCTTTTTGGGAGAAAAACCCACTTGAAACCAAGGATTTATTAGGAACACCAATTCCAAAGCTTACAATGGTTTTAGTTGAGAACTTCACAACTTCAAGCACCCACTCGAAAATTTACTAAGCACCCACACAGCGAATTTTAGCAAGCACCAACTTGAAAGGATCACCAACCCCTAATTTGATCAGCTACAACTGATATTTTGTAGGCACCAACCCACAAGGAGGTGGCAACCCCCTGAAATTGCTAAGCTACAACTTAGACTTATTTTACATAGAAATTTTGATCATCTAGCTACAAAAATTGCTTACGCAATAGATTATGATCACTCTTCTGTATCTGTTTGTGTTCTCTCTGTCACTCTCTTCTACTCATCTTATTCGATCTCTCTTGCTCCATCAATCTACCACACTAATTCTCTTCTCATCTGATTCTTCAATACTTCATCTATTTGCTATTCTACTTTCTCTCTATTTTCTTTATGTAGCTCCTTTAGCTTGAATGCACCGTCTTATTACTTGAGAAATGACCCTATTGGTATCGACTTTCCTCCTTATACACAATCAACCCATTCCATCATTTCCTTTAGTGTGCCATGCACTCTTCCTACTTTGTCTCTTGAAAATATGGTTCATTAAATGAATACAACTAACTCCAAATTTTTCTCTTGCTATATTCAGATTGATTTCATCTTTTTCTATGCATTCACCATAAATTATTTATTAGCCAATACCTAAAAATAGATTTCTCATCTTTCTAAGATTTCCAATTGTGATCAAGATGAGCAATTCGTTTTCTTTTTTGATATTTAATTCTTCCTTGAAATCATGAATTACATAGAAAACTATAACTGCATTTCCACAAATTCAATGAGCATTAAATGTTGACAGCTAGAACTATAGATTTCTTCGTTCTTCATGGAGTGCAAGTCGTATACTTAGCCACAATCACCATACAATTGAATCACCATCAATTTTGAAGAACAAAATCTCACTTGTCCATGTTTAACTCAATTTGATTGTCTTTGAGCCTTGTCCAGTTCATACTTGTTCAATCCGCTGATTTCCTTAGCTTCTTTGAATTTTTCTTTGTATCAAGGGACTTTTCTTTGATCTGTGGCAATTCTTCTTTCTTGGCAAATTTTTAGTTATCCACAACTTTTCTTTGCTTCTCACAGATTTTACAAAGTTATGTGGCTTTCCTCCTTGCATGTTTCCTCCCCGCGGATATTTCCCATGTTGGTGGCTATTTTATTTTATGTGCAGCTTTTATCATTCTCTGTAGCTATCTTTCATCCTTTACGTCCCTTATAATTCTCCATAGTTTTTTCCTTTACTTGCGCCTTCCTCCAAACTTTCCTTACTCCCACGGCTTTTCCTTCAAACTATTCTTACTTCCATGGCTCTTCCTTCACATCCACGACCTTACCATTCTCACTCGTGGCTCATCCTTTGGCTCCTTTGGCTTTGGCAGCTTCATCCCTTTATTTGTGGCCTTCACTAAGCTTTCGCGGCTTCTTCTAGAGTTCTGCAGGTTCCTGCAGACTTCAGCGGCTAACTCCTTATATGTGTAGCTTGCACAAAAGTTGATTAATTCCCTTAGAACTTATCCTTGACCATCCTAAAGCCTCTGTGAGATGACACTACCAATCAACCTTCATCTTTCTCACTTGCTCACTTTACCAATTAATCCCTTTGCTATCAATGCAACTTGACATCAATGAAAACACATGACAAATGACAAAGGTCTATATACTAGCAACTAAATGCGAAGGATATCAAACACCTTGCGACCCTATGAAGGAGGTTTTATAATGGTTTTAACAGTCACAGGCACCTAGAAACAAGTCTAGGGTGCCCACAAGTGCTCTAGTCCAAGTAGATCATCAATTCACACATTTTCTGAGGTTTTGTGCAATAATTCTCCCTCTTTGTTCACTTGCTCATATCATCGACACAGTCTACGGTTAATTGTGAAACAACTAAGTCATTTTATCTCCACTTCATAACTAGGGTTTCAATACTCAATTGCTTAATTTTCTTGGGTCTATTTTGCACTTAATTTTGTATTCATTTACTGCTACGTAGCAATCAGATTATTATTTCCATATTTTCTTAATCAAGGAAGAATTTTCAGTGGTGGTTGCTTAGTTTGAATAGGTTGGATAGGCTACTTTTGATTGAATGGAGAAGGAACATTAGTGACTAGGGATTAATGCTCATGAGACATGGAAAGACAGGATTTAGGATCCCATTGGGATTTAGAAATTGAAAATGAGCATGAAGCAGAATGTTGTGCAACAAATGAGATAAAACCTTGATGCTCAAGGTGATTTACTCTTCATTTTAAAGCATAACAATCATTGTCATTATCTCCATTAATTATATGATAATTGCAAAATGGGAGACCTTGGTATTTGACAAGCCGATAAGGAGGATAACAATGAATACTTGGAAAATTGATCAGCTAGTGAGTGAGGAGATAAGGAAGAACATCATGTTTCTTAACATTGACATCAAATAGGAGAGTTGTGGGTAACAGTAAGACTAGGGGTTCACTGACATGAACATATGTAAAGGACATAAGATTAGGATGAGATGTAGATGAACAACTAACATGGGCAAGAGAAGCATCCTTAAGATGTTGGATTTAATCTTTAAGAGATGTAATTTTGGTTTCCATAACTTGATATTTATCTTGAAAAGCATGGTGTAAAGCTTGAATTGACGCTAAGATGGGCTGATTGGATGTAGTATTAGGATTGATAGGGTCATCAGATAGATGATCGAAAATGGGACTAACTTGTGAAGGTGGTGTATTACGAGGGAGATACATAGTGTCTAGGGATATTTTGAGAACATATTTGTAAGGTGGGTGCATTTGAAGTAAGTCATGCAAGGAGATTAGAGGATTTTTAAGATCCGTGAAAGAAGATCAGGTAGAATACGAAAAAGTAGGATCCACATGTTTGATCTCAAGTGGGGTTCACCAAATGATTTAATTTAATTTGAATTAAATCTAATTACCTAGTAACTAATATGATAAATGATGTACAAATATTGTAATACAATAATGACACAAGCAAACTAAGATGTAAAGTATTGAAACCCTTAGCAAGAAGATGAGATAAAGAGACTTAGTTGATATGTGCACAATCTAGAAGTGATCTGAACAAGAACAAGTGTTGAAAAGGATGTAAGAAACGTCTTATCTAACCTCTGTAAATTCTAGAGCTCGCAAACAAGGCTGGACAGGCGTGTCTGTTGTAGGATAGGGGCGTCTAGGTGCTAATGTCAAGATCTAGGTGCCCATGACTATGTAATAGCTATAGATCTGGTTTTTTATGTGTTGCAAGGGTGTCACAATTGATCCTTGTTGATCTCTTGGTGGTCACTCCTATATCACCGAAGGTACCTATAACCTGTAATAGAAAAGTTCACATGCACAAGCCCATAAACCACATCAAACCTAAAAAGGAAAATGCAGAATGGGGAGTCAGATTGACCTTGGTCTTACGACCGAGCACTGCACTACATCTCATAATCCATGTAGTTTTTGTGTATGTGTGTATAAATTATACCCAAGGATTCCCTTGTGTAAGTTGCACTAGCTAACTGGCTAGATTTTCTCTAAAATGCAAATATGTGGATGGAATAGAATAAACTTTCTGTTCCTATATTGTGTATGCAGAAGTATGCATCCATTTTCCTTTGAATGGATGTTATACGGATGCCTTTAGAATGCTTTAGTGCCTTTGGAATGTAAACTTAGGTGATAATATGTTATGTTTAGTGCCTAGTCCTTGATTTTGAACACATAACTATGTATTTATATGATTCCCTTGTTTGAATTTCGTAATTGACAACTGGAAGGTTTACCCATGTGTGAAAAAGATTCCCAAACGGAGTGAATAAAGTAATAAAGGGTCAGGGGCACCAAGAGGGGATAGGAGTGCCTGGGCGCTACTATCCTGGATGGGCGCTAGTGTCCGAAGTCATGAAAGCTAAATAAGTGAAATTTCGATTGGGATGTAGGGTGTGCAAGACAAAATAGAAAAAAAAAAGACAAATAAAAGATGCCGAAGATAGTTGTCAACTACTATTTTTCTTACTTAGGAATCATGTAAATGCTAACATGCTTTTAGGACCTAGAAATGTATCCAAGTGCGTGATTTAGTGTCTACACCTCCAAGGTGCAAATGGGACAAGGGGGCACAAAAGTGTGACCTCCCCATCATGTTAAGTCTTCACAACTTACTCTTCACCACTTTTACACCTCAGTTGCACAATTTCACTTTTCCAACTTGCCACCTTCCATGATGGTTGACCCTTAGTCGCAATTTTTGCACTCAGTTGTCCCCGTTGTCCCCTAAGTTGCAAAGGGGATAAGGGGACACAAAATTGTGACCCTTCTCCTCCATTCATCTCTTGATCACCACATAACCACCTCTCATCCCCCTAGTGCCCATTCCCAACCCCTACATCTCACACACAAGGAACCAAAAGCTGCCACTTGTCACCATCTAGTACAATTTGCACTTTGGTGTCCTTTGTGTCCCCTCTATCCCCCTTACAACAACACAACCTCACTTCAACCTCATCTCATCCCCAATCAAGTTTTCAAGGTCACAAGTGAGTTAAAAATTGTGTGGAAATTTTAATAACTCTCCTCTCTCTAAAAACACTTAGTCATTTTTCAAACCAATGTGTTGTTGAACTACCCTCCCAGCCTCCATTTTTAACCAAGCATGTTGCTCAGATTTCACCAAACACCCATGTCCCAAAATGAAGAAATGTTCGTAACTCTCGAATCGTGCACCCTTTTTTAGTATAACTTTACATGTGCACTCCTCTTAAAAACACCTTTGAATTGACTATGAGAGCAACCCCATTGATGCTCTATATAATTTACAGCAACAATCTAAACATTTCATACCCATAGGTTACTTTTTAAATCTACAAAGCTCTAGCGAACAAAAAACTTTGAAAAGTGGAGCATATTTCATAACAAAACCTAAAAATCTGAGACTAATTTCATCGCAATCCAACATATAGAGGACACCCTTCCAAACATCGTAAGTGTGCAAGGCTCCACATGTCCAAAAATAGTAAGCTTCCAAAAATAGTAATCTTCCAAAAATAACAAATCCTCAAACCTATGACACTCCAAACTAGCAAAAAACATCAGAAAGAGAAAATTGTGAAAACCTACTAAATATAGTTTTTCTAGGTAGGACCTACTAAAAAATAAAGTCTTGCAATTGAGTTCAAAAAGCTTGTGGCAACTCACATTATTTCTATCTCACTACTTTTTGACATTATGAAGTTCAAGTATTCATGTTTGGAGCCTATTTTAACTTTGATCACTGCATACCCTAGTGTGGGAGATATTGATGTCACCCATATAGATCTGGAGGACTTGAAAAATGGAATGCTTGGCGGACTCCATGAGCCAATGGAGGAGAAAATATTCACAAGCGGACTATTCAGAGCACGAGGTCACCCACTGTCTTTTCCGAGTACTGAATTAGTCCTGACATGTGCACAACACTATGAGGCTAATTCTAGAACAATTTAGAAAAACAACTAGTCACTCATTGCATTTCTCAGTGCCTATAGATCCCTAGTAGCAATAACATGGTCATCATATCTACAGAGTTTTCTTCACAAGAGGTGGAAAATACCGATTCATAACTAAAAGGTCTAAAACTTGGTTCATGGCTTGGACAAGGAAGAATCCTTCCCACATTCCTAAGAATCTTTCAAGGAGCGAGTTTCATGAGGCCTATTATGATGCCATTATTTTACTAAGCAACGTGATGGGGGAAGAAATGGTGAAATACTTTCAGGATTTGATGGCTTAGTTCATCCTTATGGCTACAGAATGAAACCAGGTGGTGTATTGGGGGAAAATCATCAATGACAACATCCATCGGAAATTGCTTCAGTTTACTTCCACTAAGAAGTTTACCATGACTTCCTACCTGGTGTATGCCCTTTCCTTTAGAAGACCCTTTAGAGGCCTATCTGTTGCTTTCAATGTGCCTAAAAAATAACCAGATTATGAGAAGTATCCATAGCTCACTTACACATAAATGAACTATCACTATGTTAGGGTGAATGATGCATTCACCATGTTCATCATAAAACTCCTCGAGGGTAGTCCAGAGAAGATGATCTCTTCTTAAGTAGTTGCATTGATTGAAAATTATGGGAGCCATTTCAATGAGTTACCTACCTTCACCTACATCATAATCTCAAGCTATGATCTTGCCCCCTGCAGGCTGCCCAGGTACTCGAGTGACAAAATCATAGTGTTTGAATTATGCAAGCAAATGGCTCATGTTCATGCCAGGTGTAAGACTAACAAAAAGAAAGGTGTGTCATTTCCCATCTCCTTGGGAATATATTCATGCAAGAATGTCATTGATGTGAAAAACATTGAAACATCTTTTGTCGACCTTAATTTGTATTCATGTGAACAAGTGTTGTTTTTAAACTAATGCTAAATGTGAATAGAAGACTAACACCTAAATAGTCTTAATTAGCAAGAATTAAACAACATTCTAAGCACCATCATGATAAGAATTAATCAAGGGTTAGATGCTAAACATTCATTAATACAAAACTTTGAATCTAACAATGCTTAAACATCTAGAAATCCTCTATTCTCTAACAACATGTGAATGAAGGAACCTAGGTAGGCTCCATGGCTATCAAAAATAGTTTTCCTTAATGTTCCAAGAACCTAGGAATGAGGGCTAGTCAAATTTGGGCTATAAGACCCTTTTGACACCTCTCATATGACCTAAGCACTTTTAAGAAAGAGGCTTAACTCTTCAAGATGATGAACTCTCAAGAGGAAAAAATGCAAGCTCTTAGTCTCTTAGCTATATGCTTTGCATTTACTCTCTTAAGAAGTTTAGGTGTAGGTATAAAGGTAGGAGGAGGGCTCTTTATATAGCCCAAAGGATAAAGGATTCAACACATTCTCATGAATGTGGGACTAATGGAGATGTAGAGTTAGTTATGGATAAGGGGGGTTTAGATGGGGTTGAGTTAGCTTTAGGAGGGTTTAGTTTGTCCTCAAGTGGCTCATGTGGATAAAGGGGGTGTATTAATTAATCAAGATGATTAATTAAATACATGTGCAAGATTTTATAAGCTTTTAGATGGATATTAGTGTGATTTGGACCATTAGGAAGGGATTAAACCAATTAAATAGAGATTTATTGATTTAATGAGAAGGGAGGCTAATTAATTAATAATAATTAATTAGACTAGATAGAAGGTGTTGATTAACGAAGGGTCGTTAATTAGGGTATGTGTTGGATAGGTGACTTAATTAATTAGCGTAATGTAATCAATTAACGACAATGGAAGAGAAGATGAGCGCTATTGACAATATGTCGTCAATTTGCGGGAAAGGAGATAATTAGCACAATTTAAGTATTTAAATTGCTTAGGCGTAATTATAGGTGTCTACATTTGCCCCTCTTTGGGGTGGCATAAGTGATGCCACTTCAAAGATAGTAGACGGAAGAAAATTTTGAAGGGATAGAAGAAAAATTAGTAGGAGGGAGAGATGCCCCCTCGAGTGTCGATGGGGTGATGAAAGAAGTCGATTGACGATCAAAAAAGGTGAGAGATAGGCAGAAGAATGGGGAAGAGGTAGGATGCCTTGGTGAGAAAGAAAAATAGGGGTGAAATGGAAGTGATGTAGAAGAAATATGGAGGAGGGGAGAGAAGATCTTAGCCTCTAGCCGCTGTTTATTGGAACAATTTGGATGTCATCATATTGTCATAGGAGCCACATCATCTGTCCTTATGAAAAATATAAGCATACAACAAAGGTAGAATGATATGAAAAGCCATACTACGAACAATTATTCCATTGCTGAAAATACCAACTCCATGCAACATACAAAATGTGATGCAATACGAGAAAGTAAAATATGCATAACTCCATGCAACATACAAAATGCAATGCAATACGAGAAAGTAAACAAGCTAAACTAACAAAGAAACATAATATAATGTTTTTATTATCAAGCTTCAATTACGACCTATGTAATTTAACGAAAAGGGTTAATGATGGTGCCCCAAGCAAGGATACATGTGAGGGGAATAGCGGAGGACACTTGGGTCTTGATGGAAAAACAATGTGCACTACGAAACAGTACCAGGCAACTCGTTGTGCCCTAGAGTACAGATGAAGTAAGCAGCCTAGCTTTTGTTGATGGAGGTAGATCAAGATGATCCATGAGTCGCACACATGAACAAGTGAGAACCAAAGAGCGACATTTTGTAGGATGATTTTAACAATTTTTTTATTTGAATGTTTTTTGAGATTTCTAAAATGTTTGAATGTTTTTTTTTTAACATTTTTGAATGTTTTTTTTTTTGAAACTATGTACAGGAAGACAAGGAAGCGTGGATGCCCCTAGCGATAGATGGGATGTACAAGGGCATAAGGCCACGTGTGTATGAGAAAGGTGAAGATGTAAAAATGCCCCAACGATTAGGTGGGAGTATTCAAAGGTAAACTCTTCACAGGTAGAAGCGGGACCCAAGGCCATTATGGATAGGTTCAACATGATGGTGAACGTAAACCAATGAAGTGCTGGGAAGAAGCAAGGATGCCCCCAGCGTAAGTTGGCCTAAAAGCACATGATAGAAAGGAAGGAGAAGATTGTTTTTGTGAAAGGGGACAAAGGTGTCCGAAAACATGGCAAAAAGGTAATCTTATACACATGGATGTTCTGAAATGAAGTAGAAGAATGATGTGAATGATATGAATGTAGCTTAGAAGCCTCGTGATGAAGAAGTGATTAGCCAAAGGCACAAATCGTGAGATGAGATATGGACTAGAGTAAGAGTCTGAACAAGGTCCAAAAAAGACACTTGGTAACATACTAATCCTGTTTACTCATAGAGATCCAGTGTGTGCACGTGGAGTTTATTACCTCTTGAAGGGAATATTTAATAGACAACAAGTGAAGAGACCCTATCCAATGTGTAGGAATGATTTATTTTGAAAGGTGATTTTGTGAATGGATGGTGAAAGGATAGCCGTACATTGCTCCGCTGCCAGCCAGGCATCCATAGCCCTGACGGAGATGTATTTGATTCTAATCACAACATTGCTCTACTACCAGTCAGGTGTCCATAGCCCCGATAGAGATTATTGGAAATACCCCAAGAGAGAGTAATATATCAATTTGCTTTTGCTTTGTAGCTTTTAGCTTTTGATTTTTGATTGATTTTGATTCTTTTGCTTTCTGAAAACTTATTTCAGCTCTCTTGTTTGACAAGGGGTTAAGAACCACTGATGGCTTGATGGAAGGAGGTGGAAGTGATTGTGATGATGACATTGGCTAGTGTCAACAAATATGTCCAAAATTTCTTCGCAACAAGTTTATTAGATGTTGAATGTGATAGGATCTCTAAGAGGTCAGTCGTTCTTTAATTTACCAAGGTGATAAAAGACCAGGGTCAAATGGATACCATAGAGATAAATGTCACAAAATGCATGCGAATAAGCTAACCAAAATATCACCGAAGGGATGAAAATGGTAGGAAGACTTGTAGAAGAATAGCAAGGAAGGGAAGAAAGAAACATCCATGTGTACACAATACCTGATTGCAATGTTTGATCTTTGTACCTTTGATTTTTGTTGTGTTTTCTCAATGTTTTTTGTATTTTTGAATTGTTTTTTATTTTTTTAGATTTTTGATAGTTTTAAGAGGTTGGGACTAACAAAGTCACTCTATGTGGTAAGATCCAACAATAATGTTTGTGACTTCCTTAATAAGGGAGACTAGGCGCGTTTGTTTATCGAGAGTGATATTATCCCCGATCTCGATGATTGAGGTGAGTTCACACTCAATAAATGACTGTGATTTGTTCTGAAACATGGATTTCATATGTGAGATCTTGAGTTCCCTATCCAGAGGTTTATGCACTTTGCGCCATACTTGATGGTTACGTTGATGTGCGTTCTTGAATCGCTGCTTGATTTAGAATTTTGAGATTGTTTGATTTGTTGGGAGCTATAGAGCTCTTTACAGTTTTGATCTGAGCTTGATTAAGAAACTGTTTGGGTTTCTTATAAGCTAACGCGTGACTTTTCTGATCCTGAGAAGGAGAAGAAAGTGAACGTGGACATTTAGAATTGATGTGATAAATGACCATGGGCTTGCCACAACCATTGATAGAAGAAATATGTGATGGATGAAATGGATATGGTCCAAGAATTGAAGAGGAGGGGCTACCGGGAGGCGAGCTACTGATAGAGGAGCTACTAGGATGTGGCCCAAGAATAGAAGATGAAGAGCTAGGTGACCCATAGATAGAAGACGAAGGGCTACTAGGATGTGGCCCAAGAATAGAAGAAGAAGGGCTACTAGGATGTGACCCATAGATAGAAAGATAAGGGCTACTAGGATGTGGCCCAAGAATAGAAGAAGAAGGGCTACCTAGGGGTGACCCATAGATGTAAGATAATGGGCTACTAGGATGTGGCCCAAGAATAGAAGATGATGGACTACCCGGGGGTGACCCATACATAGAAGACAAGGGGCTAGTTGGATGTGCCCCAAGAATAGAAGATAGTGGATTACTTGAAAATGTCCCACAAATAGCAGAGGGAGGGCTACAAAAGGTGACCCACACCTAGATGAAGATGAAGGGCTACTTGGCATTGACCCTGTAAGAGACTGTGATTGAGGAATTTTATAAACAAAGAGTTATTGGGTGATGAGAAGATAGGCCATGGATCAATGCAAGACCTAGGAGTTTCATCACATAATGAAGAATGTGAAGATGGAAGAATAAGAGGAGGATCAAGTTGCATGATCTGAGGCTCTTCCTCTGTTTCTTGGATAAAAGGAATCAACCTTTTCCTTACAATATGTGGGTGCATCGAAGTCTAAAGAGAAACCTTCCTCGTAATCTGCTAGAGGAATATCTTCATGTGCCCCTATAAATGCCCTGATTTTGTCTTCATTCTGAAAGAGGTCAATCAGTATGAGTTGTTGATCGATCACCAGGGGTTGATTGGAAGAAAGAGGTTCACTTGGTGTGGAAGACTTAGAAGATGTTTGATGATGATTGATAGAAGAAGATGATGTGGGGGATGAAGAATATGTGTAGCTATATGTCTCAGGAGTAGAAGAAGGTGGTGTGGACCTACCTATACAATGGTATGTCATATGTAAAATAGTAGGATTAAGTCCAAAGTCTGTAGATTACGATGCATGGGTCGATCTAGAAATTTCTCTCAAAGGACTTTCAGTCACAAAAATCTTCAAAGGAGGAAGACTTATTGGGGGTGATTGATGAAGAAGGTCCTGTGAAGAAGGGGAGGACCGTGATTCAAGAATCACATTGGATGAATAATAACAAGGGTCATGCAAAGAAAGAGAGGACTGTGATTCAATAATTGTATTAGATGTTTGATTGGAGGGATTTGGAGTCACACGTATCTTCAAAGGAAGAAGACGTCGTTGAGGTGACTGATAAAAGGGGTCCTGTGATAGAAAGGGAGGACCGCGATGTAGGAGTCATATTAAATGAATGATGAAGAGATTCCTGGCAAAGATAGGGAGGACCATGAACATAGGAGTTGACATTAGATGACTTAGGAGTCGAATTAGATGAATCTCGAAATAGTATTTTGGATCCGAATAATAGTTTAGATCTGAATCATAAGAAGAGTCATAAGAAATATTTGGATTGGAATCCTCAGAAGAAGAGGAAATGTTTGGATTAGAATTAGAAGAAGAGTGGGGGGAACTCGAATAATAATTTGGATCAGAAGCATCCAAATCATACCACCGACTATGAGATGAAGGTGGGGAACGAGTTACCCATATGGGCTCTCTAGCATGAAGAACCAAATGAGGTTTAGTTATAATGGGAATATTTTGATTTGAATTGCTAAACCTAGGTTCCATATTTTTGTAAGTATGGGGAACCGCATGATAGTCAGTCATTTTTGGTGTTGTTTTAAGCACAAATGTCTAGATTTAGATAGTGTGATGGAACTCCTTCAAAGGGAAGGAAGTGACATGTCGATTTGGGTAGCATAAGGACAACCAGCTAGACATTGTGTAAGTATGGGGATGCGTGCATGATTTTCCAAAGAAGGTCTAAGGAAAATAGACATCGTGACGATGCAATATCGATGAGATAAAAAGGGATTGTCCTAGAAAATAAGTTTTCTGAATGAATAATCACAAGGAACAATCATGCAAGTGTGAAACACAAATCCAATCAACAAGGAAATACACCATATGAAAATGTGTGTGCAAAGTGATAGTTTGATGCAAAAATGATCAACACAATGTCAATATTTACGTCAAGCTCGAAATGAACAAGGCGTAAATATTAACAAAGGGTAAATGTGACTCCCAATCAAAGGATACCATGACAAGTTCAACAACCAACAAGACCTAAATGTTAAAGGGTGAGGATTACAAACGTAAGCCACGTAACCACACCAATTGGACACGTTAATCAAGCTTTACGAAGAAGTGAGATATTAGTGTCAAAGTGGTATCGAAATGACGCAAACAAAGTAAGCGACACTCTTCAATATTTTGGACAATGTTTGAAGCCAAACCAAGTCAAGGTATACTGAGGATGTGTTAAAATGTGCGCAGCGTAATGCCACAATGTGGATACTTAGATCACATTTACGAAAAACATGACATAAGTATCTTAATTGTGTCGAGACAATGCAAACAAGGTAACACATCAAAGGGAGATCAAATGATGAATTAATCTGAACTATGATGATGATCTTGACGTGGGTATCAAGATCACAAAGGCTACCAATGATATAAATATGCCTCCACACACTTTAGACGTTTAACTTACCCAGCCGCAAACATGGATGGGCGTAAATGGACAAAAAAGTGGCAGAAGCAACCGATTGGTAACACAAAGGTAGTCACCCTTCTTTTGATCAACAAAGTGTCAAAAGAATGTGAAGGACGTAGATCAAAAATGGGGATGAAAAATGTTGGCTTCACTTCGGTAGAGTTTCGCCTCACCTTAAGGCAAGTAAAAACTAAGTGAAAGTAACGCGTCACACGTTTCACAATAAAAGATGGTTCACAACTCAACACTGTTTTAGAATGGTCAAAGTGGGCTCCTGGCCAAAGTATATTTTCCTAGGTGGTTCTCTCATCCTAGGTGTTACAAAGATTATCCACGAGTGGGACGATTTACCCAAAAAGTCACACTGACTAGTTTGGGAGTATCTCAACTTTGCCCCCTTCAAGCATAGTGGGCAATAAATGCATCCATCGTGTACTTAAAAGGGTCGCATAGGGACAACTTGTAATGCTATCTCACAAAGGAATCACTAGTCAAGTAGGTAGTGCGGAGCACTTCCCATTTCATCCACAAGGTTCCCTCTTGTGTGGACTACTTTGGGGTTCCTGGAACCACCCCCATTGTTGTAGCTTAAGGCATTATGCCAAAGGGGTTATGTTCTAGTTGAGCGGAGAGGGACGTACCCTTTTCTGAAACCTGCAATACAGTGTTTTGAATATGTTGTTCTTTTTATCTTTTTTAATTAGGTGTGGTTTGCTCGAACACCATTTGGCAACCTGCAAGAAACACATGTATTAGAGGGTTTTGTGTTTTGTTTTTGATGTCCCCTTTCTTTGACAAGATGATTTTGGTCCTACATGACCATTTTTAGTAATTTTCCAAAACGTCATATAAAGGAGATAAGATGTTGTTTTTGATTTCCCAGATCGTCCTAAGACGCAAGGAAGAGCATACACAACAAGATATCTCACTCAAATTGGTAATAAATGGAAAACCCTAGGTACAATGTGAACTAAGCCATTTTAACCAAATTTGAAAGCTAATTAAACCTTTTTCAAGTATCAAAAGAAAGTGATGAAACGTTTCTGATTCCCAAGATCACCTAGAAAGGCACGAGGGAAGAGCATACGCGTTTCACACCTTCACAAATAAAGATGCAAATGTTTTTAATTAAGTTAGTATAAAGAAAGCTAATGCAAAGGAAACATGTAAACCATTTGTTAGAACCCTGCAAGAGTTAGAAAACCAAGAAAATTGAAAAATTCTAGAAATCCAATTTTTGCACTTTTTTAACAGTTTTTAGTAATTTGCATTTTTGGAGGTCTCCGGGGCATTTTGGGAGTTTTGTGATAGAATTTGGTATACCAAAGGTATCTAACTTTTGGAAGTTCCCTCACAAATTACACTCCGTTATCTTTCCAATGCTTATTCAAACTTTGAAAACGGGTTAACGAGTCAAAAGTTATGATCAAAATAAGGAGCACTAAAAAGTTGTAACAAAAAAAAACTAGATTAAACAGATATACCTGCACCCCCTTTTATGCGTGTGTGCCACCAAAAATATATGTGTGCCACTCTGTGTGTTTCCGATTTACCGTGCACCTGCACCACCCGAGAGATGTATGCGCCACGAAAATAGTATACATGCCATGAAAATAGTGCATGCGCCACTCTGCGGATTTTTTGATTTATCAAGTGCCTGTGCCACCAGAGAGGTGTGTGCGCCACAAAAATAGCGTATGCGCCACTCCTGAGAAAAATAGATAGAAAAAAAGACAAAACAACTGTGTTACCGAAAAAATGTCTGCGCCACTAAAACAACATGTGTGCTCTGGTTAGGGTGTGTGCACCGATCTGATAGTTTTCAGGATGTAGTGAAGGTACAGTACGAAATGACATCTATGCGCCTGGGTTAGTGCACCTACGCGCTGGTTAGGGTGTGTGCGCCAGGGTTAGCGTGCATGCGCCAGGGGTATAGAAAATAGAGTCTGCAGGTTTTACAGTGCACTTGCACCACCAGAGAGATGTGTGCGCCATGAAAGCGTGCATGCGCCAATGGTGGAAAATAGAAAACATGTGTGCCTGTGCCACCAGAGAGACGTGTGCACCATGAAAACTATGTGCCTGCACCATGAAAACTGTGCCTGCCCCTAAAAATGTGCCTGCGCCAGACCTGCAACCAAAATACGGCAGCAAACACAAGAAAACTCACAATATCTCAAATTTTGACAAGTTAGCTTAAGAATGGCAATAACCCATTAAAATTATGGCTATGAACATGAAGTTACACATATCAAATGAGAAAAAATTCCAAGAAAATGGACATTAATTACTACATGTGTATATCAAAAATTAGCCAAAACAATGAAACTTAAACTAAAATGCCATGGGACTAAGGGTCCCACCGGGCGTGCCAAATGTGTGCAAGTGTTGTTTTTAAACTAATGCTAAATGTGAATAGAAGACTAACACCTAAATAGTCTTAATTAGCAAGAATTAAACAACATTCTAAGCACCATCATGATAAGAATTAATCAAGGGTTAGATGCTAAACATTATTAATACAAAACTTTGAATCTAACAATGCTTAAACATCTATGAAATCCTCTATTCTCTAACAACATGTGAATGAAGGAACCTAGGTAGGCTCCATGGCTATTAAAAATAATTGTCCTTAATGTTCCAAGAACCTAGGAATGGGGGCTAGTCAAAGTTGGGCTACAAGACCCTTTTGACACCTCTCATATGACCTAAGCACTTTTAAGAAAGAGGCTTAACTCTTCAAGATGATGAACTCTCAAGAGGAAAAAATGGCTCTTAGTCTCTTAACTATATGCTTTGCTTTTACTCTCTTAAGAGAGTTTAGGTGTAGGTGTAGGTAGGAGGAGGGCTTGTTTATATAGCCCAAAGGATAAATGATTTAATACATCCTCATGAATGTGGGACTAATGGAGATGTAGAATTAGCTATGGATAAGTGGGGTTTAGATGGGGTTGAGTTAACTTTAGCATGGTTTAGTTTGTTCTCTAGTGGCTCATGTGGATAAAGGGGGTGTATTAATTAATCAAGATGATTAATTAATACATGTGCAAGCTTTTATAAGCTTTTAGATGGATATTAGTGTGATTTGGACCATTAGGAAGGGATTAAACCAATTAAATAGAGATTTATTGATTTAATGAGAAGGGAGGCTAATTAATTAATAATAATTAATTAGACTAGATAGAAGGTGTTGATTAACGAAGGGTCATTAATTAGGGTATGTGTTGGATAGGTGACTTAATTAATTAGCGTAATGTAATCAATTAACGACAATGGAAGAGAAGATGAGCGCTATTGACAATATGTCATCAATTTGCGGGAAAGGAGATAATGAATTTGATATTAGGAAGGATCTAGAAAATTTCACCTTTCCAAGTTTTCATGACGTACCAAAAATTGAGGATTACTTGGGCCAACTGCACATATGATTTTGAAGTTAGAAAAATAGACTACATGTGGATGACAATGGATAAAATGAGAGATTTCAAGTTTGACTAGTTCATGGATGGAATGCAAGATGATGGGTCAAACTTGTTTGATCTTGAATATCAAGTGGCACAATCTTCTCCTCTTCCTCTCACTCCATGGAACATCAAGAAATCAGGTGATATCAAAGAGAGGACCATGGCAACGATCCAATAATTGAAAGAGTGGTTCAAGTGGAAGAGGGCTTCCTTCATCGATTCGGGTAGTCTGTTGTGTCCACAAAGGCAAGCTTCTCACACTTCTTCCTTCGAGACATCCAAAAAATCCATGGGTTCCACTCATTCAAAAGAATCTTCTAAGAGAATGATGATGGAAGAAGAGAACATAGAAGTTTCCCATCTTAGGAAGCTTCATAAGAAGGCTATGATCATTGAAGATCCCATAGAGCCTCTCGAGCCAAGTGAGATTGATCCATCACAATTTCTTGTTCTTCATCAACATCCAAGTGCGTCTTTCTTAGTGGCGGAATCTTCCCATCATGAGCAAGATTTGATCCCTTACCAAGCTCTTGAGAGTGCCCCTATGCTCGACTTCATATCTACTCTAGTAGAAGCATTCTCATGGATTCAAGAGTTGGCTAGAAGTGAATCAAGAATGATACAAGAAGCTGCAATGCCTAATTTTGGAGCCATCACAAAAATATTGAAAAATAAGCGGAGCAAGAAAGCACAAGTGACCTCATGTTTCATCTTTGGATCTCAATATGTGGAGGTTGCTTGGCCAAAATTTGTAAAACATGAGCAAGAAATGAATCAAGATGACTATGAGTTGACCCGCATCTCCTTGGGTCAAGCCACACACGATGGTGATGCAAATCCATTCAAAGAATTTGTTGCCTGCATGCTTGCTCAAAATGAAGAGTACAAATAAGCAACTGAGAAATTGGAGGAGCATGTGAGAACTCTCACTTCCTACGTTCAATATTTCTTAGAGCCCAATGCAGTGTTGCCTCCTCTTACAAAAGTAATCTCCCCCATCAACACTTTTGACCCCAAGGTGATCAAGAAGGCACATGGATATACAATGCAAGGGAGAGCTAATGACAAGTGGGTTGAAATATTCTCTTGAAAGAAGGCATTACTACCAGAGGCTCTCTCCTTGTTCAAGTATGTTCTTTCCACTATTTCAAAAGTAAAGACAACAAGCGAAGGGATTGAAAAAGAGAAGAATCATTAGGATAATGTGTTCCCACTTGTGTCTGAAATGAGTTGCCTTGATTTCCACACTCTCGTGAGCATGAATGTGTTCACATTTATTGCTGAGAACTTGTCCCCAATTTGGAACAGCACACTGAATGCCATATATGACATGATAAATGATGCCATCTCTGAACTTGAATCTAGTGGGCAACATGTTTTTGAGATTTTAGATGATATCGGTAACTGTGTTTAGAAGCTTGGATCTCTTCCACTCACTGAGAATTCATCATCGGAAGGACTCGTTAGTTCCTTCCAGAAGTTGGTCAAGAAAGAAGAAAGTAATCCTTTCTCCTTCAAAGAGGATACTTTAGAGACCCTTGGCAACATCAGAGGATCAATCTCTAACATTACGAGGGATCATAAGGCATGGTTTAATCAGTGCAAGACTATCGATGATGTCCCCGAGACATGGATTAAAGTGTTGAGTTACATTCGTATTCCAAAAGCAGAAAAGGTGGCCCCTGTGACATCTCGTTTCAATAAAGAATTCAAAGGTTGGGATCTCATTCCATGAGTTTTCTCTCAAGGTTCACAAATGGATAGTTCTTCATCGGTAGAGGCTTCATCTTCATCAGATTGATCAACCCTTCTCTCTCTCTTCTTTCTTCTTGCTCCATATTCTAATTCTTCATTAAGAATCTACATTTTCACTATTTTGTCTTATTCACTTAAGTGACCTTTAATTTGACATTGTAAGAGTTTTGTTTTCATTAATAAGAAGGCTCATTTTTATTTTTTATGAATATGAAAGGTCACAAGTAAGGAGGAAATGTGAAAATTCATATGGGGGGAGGTAAAAATACATTTTGTAAAGCTGTAAAATGGAATGACTCCTCCATTCCAAAGGGTTGGAAATTGTTGATTGTTGTAAGTTGATGGGCTTTGTATCACTACTATTGCAAGCAATAAAAGTTACATTTTTTCTATTTGCTTGCTTATGTTCTTCTACTCTCTCTCTCTCCACTCCACTCTCCAACTTTGCAAGCATTGTGATTTTGTACCATCAAGAAGGAACTTTATATCCTTGATTAATGGATCTACAAAACTTTGTGTCTCTGGTTTATTAGTCTTAGTGATTGCTTACATTGTTGTGTTCTTCTAGTTGAATGTGAACCTACTATGGTTAATCTATGTGAATTATGTAAGTCTACTCACAACATTAACCCTCTCCCTATTTCTCATACTCCTCTTTACCTTCCCTTCACAACAAATTCCTCCCTTATACACTATACAAACATTTTGCCACATGTTTAGTGGAGTATTCTTGTGTGACCTTTGGCCTAACGGCCACCCACAATTTTAGGTAGTTTACATTCAATAATGGGAGCCTCCCCGTACCCAAGAAGGGGCGTTGACTGTTGGTGAAAATTAATAATTTGGACTGCGACAAATTATTTCACGAACTATAATACATTTTTGAAAAACTTTGGTAGTCTTCACAATTTTTTTTTGTTATATATTAATTTAGAAAAGAATTGTATGCACAAAAATTGTTCCCATGTATTTATTTCATATTATTGTATATGTTTTGTGTATACTTACATATGCATCGATCAATGGTTCAAGTTTGGTGTTATTTAATTTTGAAGATAATATTTGGGATTTAAAACAATTTTCACATAATTTTATGCATTCATACACCCATTTGATACATATCACGGTCTAGGACTAAGATCACCTATATGATCCTAACACAATTGCCTAGAAACTTTTAAAATTTGGGTCATTCCATTTGCCTTTCATGTTTCTAGTCATTAGAGGTCAGTCATGCATACTAATATTTCTAATGGAGTTCATTTGATATCAAACACTTACAAGGCACTTTTGGAATCCATTAGCACTGTTATTGTTATGCATTTCCTATTTTGAGATTTGTTATCTCTTTGTACACTTTGTGGGGTCTAACAAATTAGAAGGGAAAATACTAGCCATATACTTTGCGAACCCCCAAACAAAACCCTACATAATTTCAATTTTGCAAGACTAGATAATGTGACCTTTAATTCAAAAATTTGGAAGTCAAACGCATGAATTTGTAAGAGATCATGAAAAATCAAAAATAAGGAAACAAAATAAGAGATTCGTTTCACAGGTTACAAGCCATGACCAGAACCACCTATACGGTTCTCACAATGATCAAAATTGTGTGTATGTCCTTGGCACCACCCCATTTCAAGTTCAAATTCAATTGGACAAAAGTGTGAGATGCCACAAATTTGTACAAAAAAAATAGATTGTGACAATAAGTTAAAAAAAGACTTAAACATTTACTTATTAAAAATAAGATTTTCAAAAAGGATATTTTGTCATCTCCTATATTTAACTGTGTAATTGATTAGACTTTTTTAATTATATAGCTTTATAAGATTCCACACTTTCACTATGCTTTAGAGTGTGTATATATATATTTGTAGACACCGAATTTTGATATAAAGCTTGTTAACAGCTTTGGTGTTATTGCATTTATGTGTTTATTAATTATTGGTCTAAGTTAGGTATTTATTTTTGTGTTGTTTAATATTCGACTTGTCTATGTTGTGTTTTCGACACTTTCTACCTTGTATTTATCAATTGTGAACACATATTGATCATTTGCAATCTCATCTTCCTCTTATTGACTCCTTATTCTTCTCCTTGTGATCCATGTTTGATTTTTTCCCCAATTTTCTAGTGTTCTATGATTTTTTTCTCTATAAAACTCATTGTGCCATTTTCGTACTCTATAGAACTAGATATTTGCATTGTGGGCCTTTGGCCCTTATTTCTTAGTCTTTTTTCGCTACTTGTGTGTCACTCTATGCGCTAATGGGGTCCTAATATGAATTTAATACATTTATAAATATAATGGTGCACTGGGGCATTTACAACACAAATGGACGCGCATGAGCACACAAAAAGAAATCATATTGAGGTTGTGTGGAAAGAATCTTCTTATTTCAAAAGCATCCATGTGCCAGTTAGAAGACTAATAACATCCATAATTTTGGTCAAAGTGGGGTTCCTGAGACTAGTTTTGACAATGATAGTGGGTTGCTTAGGGAAGGCACATATTTGAGACATTCACAAAACCCAAAAATCAAGGGCTCCCCACTTGAGCACCGGTAGCAAATGATAGATGGCATTATCCAAGTCCATTGAGTTAAGAGCGTGAATTTGAGGGTGCCCTCTTTGCCAACAAACACCACTAGGGTAGATATTAGGAAAGCCAACATTTTTGCCAAGAATGTGAGGGTGCCCTCGTTACTGGCACATACCAATGGGGTAGAGACTAGAAAAACTAATTTCCACCTTGTAGAGATGGTCAAGCGGTTCAATAGGAGCCGAATTAGTTGGGTAAATTTGAGCTGAATTTTGGGCAAGAGGGTTGTGCCAAGTGAGATTGAGATGAGGGGGAAGGGGCAGGATTTTCCACAAGCAGAGGGAGCAATAAAACAAGGATTTAAAAAAGTGGGGATATCCACATGTAAAGATTTAAAATGACAACAAATCGTCATAATTTGATCAAGTTTAAGATCAAGGGCATTGAAATTAAGATTGAGGACTCTTACCATCAAGTTCAAAGTGGCCTTGAGCAATTGGAGGTGGTTATTTTGAACAACAATAAGGAGAAAACTTTCCATCACCGAATCATTACTTCGTTCTTTTATATTAATGTGAAACCAAGATCTCAATTCATCCAACTTTCATGGTTTTATCTTCTAAATTGAGAATCCCCTCCCTTATGACACTTCTAAAGACATCCAATGCATGAACCAAGGCAATGTTGAACACAAACTATAGAAAACACTGAGAAACTAGCCCTATGTAATTACATTTCTCCACGCGCTTATTGAAGCTTCTCTCTTACAACCCCATTTCATCTTCTCTTGGGGAATGTCCTTAGCTACCTTTTCCGCACGAACTTTCTTCAAAGAGAATACATAGAAAAAAAAAAGGAAAGAGATAGATTCAAGACAAACAAACTCACCATATTAAAAATGAAGACACACAAGTGCCCCCAATAATAAATAAAAACATTAAAGTGCCACAAACTACACAAATCTTTGAGCTACCAAATTTTGAAATGACTTGTAATTGATTACCAACCAAATGTTAGAACCACTTTCCACATCCACACTTATAACTCCACACGTTCCATTATCATACATACCTTACCTTCCACTAAAATAAAACCCATCATACATACCATACCTCCATCTAGAATGTAACCTAATTTTGGGCTTATTGGTATGCAAAACTTTGTATTAAAATGTCAACTGGAAACAAAAACTAAACATAACATGACCAGCAAACAAAACGAATAAAACTTGTGTTAATCTTTGACGTTAATCCCCGTTGAAGACCAAAACCATACAATGGTAATTGTAGTTTTTTCATAGTTATGGATATAATTATTAAAAAAATAATCATCGGTAGTTTGAGATTGATGATCAACAAATCTGTCAGGGATCGATTTTTCACTCTGAAGATAACGCCAAATTCGAAATCCGGAGATGAGGCCCAGTTCGAATCCTGGCCTTGCATATAATTTCTGGTTTATATTTCTAAAGAGGTGTAAATCCACTTATCTACAGGCCACCAAATACAGTTTTTTTCCTATAACATCAAAAGTCATTGTAAACGGATAAAATCAGCCGTTGATGTTGAAGGAGAATATAATATTCCCCCAAACCAGATGATGGATAATCTGATATCATTTTTCCTTAGATTCCAAGGATCTTGAACACTATAATTCACAAGCTGGGTCAAGGGCATTTTACCTCGTCCAAATCCAAAAACCAATAATATGAAGATCTGGTAATGGTGATTTTAACACTCTCAACACATTATCTGTGCATTCAAGTATTACATTATATCTGTATGCACGGATATCCTTCGTGGACTAATCCTTAAACCTTTTGACTTGTAACAAGGTGCACTATCCAAAAAGGATTCCTTCAATTTTCAATTTTAAGAAAAAAATATTATTTCAAAATGCATATTTAGATTCCACGTTGGAAGCAGGTTTCCCACAAATTAAGTTTATGTAGATTGTTGTAATTATAACTCAATCTCATCTTTTTTATTTCAGTGATTGTCAATATTTGTATTTTGGAAGATGATGTAACAATTGAGATATACCATTATTTTAATGATAAGATTATAAAATCTTTAACATTAAAGGTCAATTCGTTTCAAAATTTAAATCAAATAATTTATTTTTAATTAAAATAAAAAAAATTAGTAACTTAATAAAGCAATAGTTCATAAATAAAGTAGTTTAACTTCCAAAAAAATTATAAAAACAAAATTTGACAGAATGGATACTCCTCAATCCTTAGCACTAAACCTAAAAAACAAATTTATCTATCCTTGTATCAAAATAAAATAACTATAACATGGATATGATATCTACAGAGTAAAGCACTCTCTTGATTTTTAATGAAGAAGCAGTAGAATTGTACAAAAGGTCAATGTCTTAGCCTAAAAAACTAGGGGCTGCTATTGACCACTCTATACAGTGGGGCCTGAAAGTTTCCAACACCAACTTTACATCACTCAATACATTATTGGGTGGACCCGTCGAGAAATAAATTGGTGGAAGTTTACCAATACTAGGCCAGCTTCATAGGGTGGCTTGTGGTCTGGAAATCTCGAGGGTGACAACATTTCTAGCCAAGAATAAGGTGTTCACTTAACCAAAACAAGATTGCATTGCCCCAAAGTATCTGGTCCAAATCTCCAATACTAGGCCAGCTTCATAGAGCAGCTTGTGGTCTGGAAATCTCAAGAGTGACAGCTTGAACCTTTCTAGCCAAGAAATAGGCATTCGCCTATCCAACATTTGTGGTCCAAATCTCAAATGGTAAATCCCAGGAGTTTACTCTTGGTGAAACGGGCCCAAATCGAGCCATGGCGACTCCCCAAGACCCCTGTACCCTAACAGGGAGAAAAAAAAAAGCTACTTCCTAAATCTTCAAGTAGACAATCTTTACTGCAAGATACTCCTAAATCCAATTAATTTTGAGGCATAAAGTTTGATGGGGTGTACCAAGTAAAATTCATGATAACCATTTGGTTTTGGAACTGGTGAGGGGTTTTTTATTTACAAGCAACCAAAACTTTCAACCCAATTGGCAGAACAAACAAAATTTATTGCTGTAAAGATCCATACTCTACTGTACAATCACATGATTTTTAACTTGGCTCTACCCCTGCCAAGACTTGGACACACACTAATTTGTGTGCTTTAATTTCTTGCAGACATCAATCCGAACTTCTCCAAACTCTTTCCTGAAAAAATTCTTACCAATGCCGAGCAGCAGACGTTCATAGCAAACCATCAACCAAGACGGTCTCCATTCTGTAAAACTTCAACGGGGTAGAAAACTTTACTAATTTATTATATCATTGTGGCTCAGTATTTATCTACAATAATGACCAGGTCCTGCCACAAATTTAACAAAAGTAGACCTGGGCCATTCATACATGACTTCAATTCCGGCTACCCCACGAACGGAGTCGCCACAGTGGTCGCCTGCCTTTGGAAGGATCCTGAGGAGTTTCTGTTTTCTTCAGCATTTCCCACATCACTTGCACATCCTCGTAACCACATGTTTGGACATCATTGTGGAGCTTCAGAATCCCTCCACCTGCACAATCAGTTCTACCATCATCAATCCAGATCCCCAATAAACAAATCTGCTAAAACAGAAGCCCCATCTTCAAATGAGAGATGAAAATCAAATACACAGTGAAACAGCAGCAGGTATGACCTTAAACAGGGTATATTACTGTCCACAAATCACCAAATAGGGCAATGGAACCAAAAAAAAACATCTAGGTTAGACTTAGACAAAACAAAATGTGTTTCCACATGAATATGAAAGAAAAGAAAAACAAAATATTGTTCACCTACAATAATGGTAGCTATAAGACTACAACTAACTGTTGATTACTCAGCAGTAGAATCAGATGCATGGGTGATTTCAATAATGTATCCCATACAATTGAAGCATGTCATTAGAAGAATGGCTTGGCCTTGAACCCAGAGGAGCCATATCTCCAGAGGTTGGGTATTCCTTTTAGCAACACACAAATTTGAAATGATGGTGGAGTTGATTTAGCCAGTAAGGCGGATATGATGAAAACATCTATAACCTTAATCCTTTTGTCCCTAAGGATGGATCTAGAAGTGTGACCCAATCCGTTGGACTTCACTATTGATTTTCACAGATTATGGAAATCTCAGAAAATTAATCTAGAACGTTTATCAGAGGAGATATCTACTGGGGTTGGATGTTCCTCTTTGCAACACCTAAATTCATCTCTAACCTTAGTCCAAGAGGAAGAGGGGCGACTAGCCAAGGATGCCATCCACTGGGATTGGATATTCATCTTAGTAACACCTAAATTTGTTGAACTAATAGTGGTCTTGATGTAGCTAGTAATCAAAGTCTGATGAAAACAACTCTTAAAATTGAAATGGTGCTCCTTGTTACCACTATAACCTAATGAGTAGCACCAAGACTTACAGTTTACAGTCTTAGAAGAAACTCCAAAAGAAATCACTGGACATTTTGTACCATTTAGATAAGAACATATCAATAGGAAGTAGTCGAGTGGATCACCCCCAAAACATTTTAAAAAAAACCATCTTACAGACATTTTTTTGTCTTAGCAAAATCAAAAAACACATATAAGATAAATCCAGCATCTCTGAAAACCCAGTAACATCTCTCCATGAACACCAAAACATCTAAAAAACAAAATGCTACTGCCACTGTCACTCGATCACATGGCATCCAACATAACCTGGCAAATTCCATTGTTGGGTTTGCATTTTGGGCTGTGAGGATCACACCCTCAAAAAAAGGGGGAAAAAGAAAAAAATGTGAGGACCCAGATCCGGATCCAACCCTTCGTCAACAAACCCACAAACAATAAGCAGTACCCATATGAGAAACTATTTCCAGACAGATAAACTCGGAATCCTCAACTCCTGTAAAACACACAAACTAAGAAAAACAAAGACTACATAAAAAAAGCTAACCAGTTTTTCTTGTTCTGACGCGAGTAGCGAGGCCGAGAAAAGCTTTCCTGACGGGAAACAAAACTTTCTGCAACACCCACTCCATTCTCTACCCAAAATCCTACCAGGCCCGGATGTTAACCCAAAAAAAAAAAACACAAAATTTTGTTCTGGCCAATGAATGAATGAAATAAAATCAATGCAGTGCCAGAGATCCTCGTGCCTATTTAATTACAGAGGAATCATATCATATTTTCAACAAGTTCGCCCAATTAAAAAAGGCACGCGTAGATTTAGATCTAGGCCTGCTGTTTCTTCCTTTTCCATGCACCTTCATCTTCAACAAATGCCGCGCAATCCCACATGCTTCCTCTCTCCATTATTTAATGTTATCGATCCACTCTTTTTTAGGGAGAGACGGTGGGGTTTTGCCTTGCAAATTTAACCTGTGGACCCTAAAATTCCAACCCTCGTTGGAAAAAAGTAAACCTCTATTGGGTCATAATCTCAGCAAATCTGGTTATCCAGAACACGTGTAATCGATCCATGGAAAAATAAAACTCCTTTTACCAACCCCAATTCTGATATGTTTCTTTGGTACATCTTGGAATTTAGTAGTACGTCACGGAAAAATTGTTCTCATTAGTCTACATTAAATTATAATTCACTGTAACCACTCATGATTGACACATACTACATCTTGGAATTTGTTTCTTCCACTCAAACAAAAATTCTCATTAATTTACTTATTGATGGTCATGATTTACACATAGTACATCTTGAACTTACTTCTAGGACTTAGCTATTGTCTTCTTGTTTTGCACTAAATTCTAGCTCAACTCGAACACAAAATAATATTGTTTATTCGTGGCCATGATTGACGCAATTTTTAAAGAGTTTTAAATTTACATTTACTAATTGATTCACACGAGATCAAATTGCACTCAAACATGGCATGTTTATGTCAAACAAGCTTGCTTAAACCTTCGTAAGATTTAAATTTGATGTTTGTTTATACGTTTTTGTTTTTTTTTTGTGTTTTTAGTTGTAAAATACTTACAAATTTTAGAAATCATCTCTTCCCAATTACCAATTTAAAATATAATAATTTTTTATATTATTTTTTTGTGTTTTAAGTTGTAAAATACTTACAAATTATGGAAATAATCTCATCCCAATTACCTATTTAAAATATAATCATTATTATTTTCATATAGATTTATATACAAAATATATAGAGAGATGGGGATGGGGTTGGATGGGGTGGGGTAGGGTTACCATCACTTAAAATAATGTATGAGAGACATAGGTGGCCATACAAATTTAAAAGCATGTTAAGTTAATGTGTAATTATTGTTTAGTTATATAAAGCTAATTTGTCTTTAATTCAGTGGTGTTTTGCATTATTAAAGTTTATATAGTCATTTTTTTTTTGTCTTTTTATATCCTTTTGTATTGAGTAAGTTCAAAATTATATAGTTATTGGCATCTATATCCATGTTTTAGATTATATAGTAGATTACAATCACTGAGTAAGCATGCATTTGAATCGAACCCTTTCTTGGCTAAGAAACTATAATTATGAAGAATCTAATCTATCAAAGGCGCCTGCAGAATGATCTCGGGCTTATGTGTTTGACTCTGTGTCATATATTTAGAGGGAGGTGTACCCTAGTGGATGGTTTAACATCTAATATCTTCACCAATTGGACTACAACCCTTTCATCTTTATACTCTTTTAACTCTTCACAAATTTTTGATTTTCATCGATATTGTAATATTTATCTTTCTCCTAGAGTCACATTTTTTTTGAAGCGCCATACCAAGAAAAAAGTCATTTACGTGTGTATTAAGTACCCTAGAAAAGAAAATACATATAAAATAGTACTCATTCGCATATATAAAGACTTATAAATGGCCCTTTGGCATTTATTTAGTGCTAGTTATATTGATATTTCTATATATGGGTAATTGGACTAATTTAAGCATTATGGACCCTTTGTTGACTTCCGATAGTTGGAAACCCTCTTCATACTTGTATGCGCATTCTATCTATCTTAATTCATGGTCCCTTTGATATATGGTCGTGGAACATGCGAAGATTGTACATGTGATCTTAACCTGGTTATTTGTGTAATTTCCTACATTAATTGGGCCCATTTGCTCCTTCCCAATTTTTCCATTTCTAATTTTTGGAAGGCTGTCATATGCAAAAATGACACCAAAGTTTAAATTTAATCATTTATATGTAGACAAGTGGAGTAGTTCATTTGAAAGGAGGAAGGAGACTCACAATTAGAAATTATTGGATACATGTGTGGCATACTCTATAAATATTATGTATTTTACATTATTGACATCTTTGTTCCAATCCAAGGGGTTTGACTATTAGAGGGATAGTTAATTCACACTAGCCACATGTTGTCATAGACCCTAAAAATGTGAAATTTCTAAAATTTGTGACATTTTAGCTAAGTTGTTTGCTTCTCTTGGTTGTCTTTGTCTTCTATGTGTTAAGAATGAAATAAAAAGTTCAGCAGCTAGTCAAAATTTGGGATGTTTTAGTTCAGATCGGATGGATCAGTCTTTTGTGGAACAAGAGGAACAATTCCTATGTTCTCCTGTTTTGTGCATTGTCACCTCCACCATTTGTTATGCTTGAATCAGTCATATCGGGCCTTGTCGAAACTCTTGGAACAATTCCTAAGTTCCTTCAGTTCGTTGATTCCCCACATGACCCGGTTCACCATACTTCATTATTTTAATTGGCTAAATCGGCAAAAGTGGGAACCATTGGAACCTCGGGCTTTGTTCCTCTAAGTCTTTTATTTGTCGCATGCCTATTTCATCCAACTCCCTTCTCCCCATCGACAAAATTAGTAATCGCGGACACTTTGGGAACTCATGGAACAAGTTCCTCTTGTCCTCCGATTCGTCGATAACCCGATCTATCTACATATGAGTATGTCAGTGGTGTTCTGTCATTTCTTCCCATGCCTAACTTGTCCAATTAAAAGCAAAGGAGGGATGAAATTGTGTTATAATGTGTTCCCACAGGTTAATTAACCTCTAATTCACCAATTTGGTGTTAAAATGGGGAAAAGATTGGACGGTTTGACTCCAAGCCTTTTATAAATCCATCTCCACTCAATTCATTTTTACGCTTGTACATTTAGACTTGTTCATTGTTGCGTCGAATGTTCCCATTCCTCCTCCCACACATGTTAAAGTGGATGTTATTTACTCATAACTTACCCCATTTCTTATCCAAATTCAAAAATTCAAAATACATTGGAACCATATGTGAAGGCAATCGTCATTTAAATCCAAGAGGTGAGTGATTTTATCCTTGTTTTTATCCATTTTGGCAATTATTTGAGTTCTTAGCCCTTCCCCTCATATCCTCCTCAAAATTCACTATAAGGTCATTGTTTTCCCTGAGTTCTTCCCAAACTTACCACTATGAAGTTCTAATATACTAGATACCAACATATCTCCTCCCTAGAAACCTTTGTTACTGAGATTGGTGACAATGACGTAAAACATATGAACCTGGAGAATTTTTGGGCTAGGATAAAGGATGATAATCCAACCCCATTTGCCCAATACATTAGAGATAGTGGGTTAGCTCATGCAACTGGCTTCCCTACTTTGGTCCAATGCACCGACACAATCTTAGCCAGTGCTTCCATTTTTGACCTGCAAACCAAAGTGTTAAAAGATCCTCAGGGGAAAGTTATTGCTCAACTTGATGCCCATCATATCAATATGGCCTTGGGTATTCCCACCTTTGAAGATTCTAAAATCTTAACTAGGGAAAAAGCTCAAAGATTATATGACCTCAATCCGGTCAAATACCAAACAATGATTATTAAGACATGGCTGGAAGTGAAAAGGAAGGGGCCATCCAAATTACCTAAGACCCTCTACAAAATTGATTTTTTGGAGGAGTTTTCTGACATGATAACATTTCTTACAAGGGTAATGGGTTTTCCCTCAACTCGTGAATTTTAGAATTACATGAGTGTTTATATCAATATAATTTGTGAAGGAACACAACACCTGAACTCGTGCAGAGATCATTTGTGAAAAACTAACTCATCAACTCACTCAGGTTCACTAGCAGTAAAACATTTTTTACATGACCTCCTACCTAATGTACACAATAGTTGGATATATGATATGGATTGGCTTATCTAGCCAAGGCAACAGGAAAAATCTGGCCATATATGACTAGTATACACAACTAATCTATGAGAACAACAAGAGCCATCATAGGAGAGTCAATGATGCCTTCACAATGTTTTTAGTGAGATTTCTTGAAGGAAATACAACAATCAAGGTATCTTAGGAGGCCAGGCAATTGATTTCCACCTATAGTAGCTTATTTATGCAATTAAAAAAGTTCTCTTATATTTGAATAGCTAGGTTCAAAGGAGAACCATATAAAATTTCAATTTACTACAGTGATAAGATAGTTTTGGTTGAGATTTACAGACAGCTAGATATTCTCCATAGAACCTGTCAAGATAAGAATATTTCTGGTATACAATTTTCCATAACTCTGGGGAATTACACATGTAAATCATCCTTGGATGCAAAAAAATTTGAAAGAACTACTTTTGTATTCAACTTTCACCCATACTTGAAAAGCACTAATTTTAATAGCAAGAATTTCATCAGTAATAATCTCAGGTTAACCTACTACCACACACCAACATTTGACGACTACTAGGAGGATTGTGTTAATGAGTATGAAGTCATGAAAAGAATGTTTGACAAGCTATCTCTGTAGCAAATCAAATATTTCAAATTGTATATATTTCCGGAAGGGATTATTGATGATGGTTCTGATCCTTACACTGCAGAATATCTAAATTCCATTCAGTATATTCCTCTACCCACCATTGATTGGTCACAGAAAGAGAAAGATAAACCCGATGATATAAACACTCTTGTGCTCTTGAGGTCAAGACATTGGCTGAACAAGATGATTAAAGAATTTAAAGAATCTCAAAATATGGCTTCCTCTCAAGAAACATCTTCTTCATAAAAGGATTCTCTAGTCCAACAAAATGCTTCCTCCTCTCCTTTGGATTCTAGAACTAAGGTATATATGAAGAAAGATAAGACCAAGGAGGTGGAAAAGAAAATAGAAACATTTGAACAAGGAGTTGAGTAGGAGAAAACACAAAAATTGGTAAGTGGGTCAGCTCATGAGCAAACATCACAACATGTTGAAGAAGAAATATTTGAGAAGAAACAAGATGAAGAATGAGAAGAAGAAGAAACTGAAGAAAATGATGAGAAGAGGATGTGTTGTTGAAATAGACTGCACCTGATTCATGGGAAAACTAGTGTTTTAAGGCAAAAGTTGGATGTAAGAAGACCCTCCTCTTCCATTGTGACTTCCACTATTGAGATTTCAGTCTCTCAATATCCAAGTTCTCAAATTTCTCTTGTGTTTCCTCCTCCGGTAACATCTTCTAGAGATTCATTTACTTGGGTGCAACCAAAGGTTGATAGTAAAAAGAGGAAGGCTCAATCTGGAATTGAGGTTCTTGAATTTGATGTAGTGGTTTCTCTCCTTGGTACTTTCCCTCCTCTAAAGAAATCAAATACTACATCATGTCTTGTTTCAGATTCTACAGGGCAGCAATTCTTAGAAATTGCTAAGCCAAAGGGGATAACAGTGAAAAGGACGTTTCAATATCAGATTTCGAGCTCACAAGGATCTCGTTAGGAGAGTCAACTCCAAATGGCAAAGTACACAATATTAGAGAAACTATCTCTAAGGTCATCAAAAGAATTGAAAAAGGAAAGCAAACCTAGGAGCAGTTGGAGGAGCAGGTGCATATACTTATATGTTTTGTCAAGTCTTTTCTTTCATCTGACAAGAATCCACTTGATCCAACTCCCTTATCCACACTTCCAACAATTGTTGCCACTGTTGGGATTTATTTGAAAGTCATCATAGAAATTCATAAGTATGTTACTTTTGGAAAAGCATTAAAAGCTTGGGTTGAAGGTATTCTTGTTTCAGGATTGCAATTCATTGATGAGGCATGCAAAATATATGATAACATCATCTCAACCCAAAATCAAATCAATTTAGGGATTGATGGTATTGATAAAGAGCTTAAAATTTGGGCAGATGTTATCCAAGAGCTCCAGATTATGGGTCTCACGAATGAGAAAATACTTTCTTTCTAAGAATATTTTTGATGATTCTAAGAGTAATTTGTCTAGAACTTGGACTTTCAGTGTGGAATGGAGGATCAAAGTCCTTGAAGAAGTTTCCATTGAGTTATGAAGTGTAGTTCAGAAGGGAGAATCAGTAAAAGTTGAGATATGTGTAGATTTTCAAGCCCTTCACTGCCAATTACTCAAGGATAACTCATCGAAGAAAAATTCAATTGATCAGATAAAGGGGAATTTCAATATACTCATCAAAGAGAATTTGTTCAAGGAGGAATTGGTTAACAAGGATAGGATGAAAGAGTTAAAAAAAATCAACAAGGTTATCATTGAAGAAGCTAAGGGACTTACACAATATGGTGGGATAGCAAAAGAAATGGAGTTTGCCCTTGGCAGTTGGTTAACTAATCTTTCAAACACCATCATCCCCAAGGATACAAATATTTCCACTGTAGTCACCAAATGCCGGATGCATGTTCTAAAACTCAAAGTGCTTGCATCAACTATCCATTTTATTCCTTCTTCTTCTAGTTCTTAACTCTCACTAATTGTTCTATTTTGTAATTGGCTTTATTGTATAAAAGTAAAATTGTAATATAAAGCCAATTTATGTAAATCAATTAATTAAGTGTTTTAACACTTAATTAAGAGCACTTAGTTAGTTGAGGTAGTTATTCCCTCCCCTTAGCATTATATAAGGCTTCATTTTCTTTGTAAAAGGGATTGGATATTGGTGTAAATTGAATGTAACGATACAAATTTAGGACAATACATAAGAAGAACCCTACATCTCTCCTTTTTTTCTTTCCAATCTTCTTTTCTTGATTCAGTTGGTACATTGTTTATTTATTTGGGATTTGAAGCTTTGTATTCTTTTTCATGGAGTAAGATCTTATGAACTTTGATTCAATTTGCATCTTATGTGTTGTGGAATTTCCATTTAAGCAAGCATGTGTGTTCTTTAATTTCATTGACATGCAAGAGTATGATAAGATATGTAGTCTTCTTATCTAAAAGTGTTGTTTCTTCTTTCCTTCATCCATACAGTCAGGGGGTAATCTTTTAAAACCAAGGAGGATCTACATCTCCTTGATTGATTAGTTAGTTGTAACTATGTTTCTCTAATTAAGTTGTCTTGCCATAATCATGTTGCTATATTCTTTTGTTCCTAGTTATTTATCTATCTTTTGTATTGAGAATCATGAGGTCATTCATGTTCACCATTATCCCCATTTCAAATTAACTAATTTGGATATTTGTAAATAAGTTAAGAGTTCCAAATTTTTGGCTCAATAAGGGAACCTCCCCATCAAAGAGGAGGGGTTGCCATCCCCTAAACTATTGATTGCTTTTACAACAACAAATTTTCCAACCAACACCACCCAAATCTTAATACAAGCCCCCATGCTTTATTTTCCTCAACACTCTAGACCAAGAAAAATTAACTCATCATGGGATGATAGGAATCACAATGGGTAAAATATAGGAAGAGGAAAAATAACAAAAACAATAAAATTAACCCAGAAGATTGCATTTCATCTAATAGTCACTAGTAAAGAATGTTTATATGGACTTGGAAACAACCATCTCATCTCATTTCTGAATTTTTGTGTGATTTTTTTGACAATTATGGATGTGTGTTTCTAATTCCAAATTATATAGACAACTTTACTGACGATACACAAACAAGATAAGAGCCTTTTATTTCCCCCCATTTCCTTACATTTTATATTGAGCATTTGATTAGAAATATTGCTATGTTCTTACGTATTATTGTAGTAATCTAGTTTTGGTGTAAGGCACTTGATAACATCAATTTTGATACAGTACATTTATACTATTGATGCATATTTGACTCCTTTTACATATATTCCCCCCTTCTAATTACCTTCACATAATTGGTCATCTAACAAATCTACGCAATCAAGTTCATTTCTAGTTTTCTTAGATTCATTAGTACGACTCTGTAAAAATTTCTCCATTTTTAAATCCATGGGTATTTTCCTCTATGCTATATTTGACACCCCTGGATAGGTTCGATATTGAATGTGTTTTCCCCTACCAAACCTATCCTTTCCATGTGCAGTATTTAGTTTTTCAAATTGGGAACTTTCATCAAGGTGCCTTAAGCTTGATTCTTAGGTTGTCTTACACAAAAAATTAATGAAGAGTCTTATATATAAGAAAATACCATTTGAAGTCATTTAAGGATTAAGGACATGCATGCCGAACTAAGAGACTTTGGAGAGCATTATACACAAAGTATATACACATCCTAAACCTTCTAAGAGAAATATACAAGATAAATTCAAATTTAAGGTGCATCTAACTGTGAATTGCATGTTTCCAAGAGTTTTGTGCTGAGAGAAGTATCATCCTAGTTGCATATTTTGGTAGTTACATCTATTAAACATATATGATCACAAGTGAAACACAAAAAAAACTCACATTAGGATAACTACGTAAGCCGTGATCTTAGGAACATAATGGTAAAATTTCATGCAACATGACATGGGAGGATAATTTGTGCCTAGTGCAGGGATTATATTTTTATGTTGTTTTATGATTGTTAAGGTTTGAACAAAGGAGAAGTCAATTCTAGAAGAATACAATACATTGAATTACATATTATTGAGTCAAATCTTGGTAGAATATAGGCAGGTGAGTGTGCACCAAAAAATAGGAGGATATTATCAGCATAGGACAAGTTTGACACTCTCATACACGTTTGGTACTGAACCTAAACCTTTTCACCAAACCAAACCTAAGCATATTTTTAAGAAGCTAAATTTTATGGGTTCACTACTCAATCCATTTTGATTTTATTCCTAGATTTTAACTTCTCAACATAGTCATCCAGTTAACATAAATTAGGTTGAGCATTTACTTAGGCATGCTCTTGTATTTTATCTTTCCAATTGCAATCAATATCTCTAGTTGAACATATGATTTATTTGTAAATCTATAGTCTTATTATTTCACCAACAGCCCAAGGTGCACGTTGACACATCACCCAAGAAAAACTTGAGCACTCACTCGAAGTGTGTAAGGGTACTAGGTCCCTCTTTTATGGTAGCTTGCTCAAGGAGTTATCATGATCATACAAATATTCCATATCCATAATAGATAATCAAGTTTATTGCATAACATAAACTAGATCTAGATCTTAACCGTATATGCAAGATTAACTCATACAAGAATCAATATTAACTTTACCATACAAGAAGCAGTCACAGTTGTGTCAACAATCAATATCCAGCCACAAAGATCCATTATATTAATTGTTGTAAAACACAGTAAGCTTCATACATACATAACAATGTCACCATCAGCCATGCACGCCCATAAACCAACAACATAACTCTACAAAATAAATCCCTGATGATTGCCTCAACACACACACACACACACTTAACCATGACAAATCAATACATATATATAGGGGTGGGGACTTTCCCTTCACCACATATGCATCCTCAAAATAGGATGCATGCTAAGAATATTCATGCACCATTACGAGATAAATAAAAAAGCATGCAAGCTTGCTAATAATATATTATCTAATAATAACTACAGTTTTAATCCTATTAATAGCCCAAAACTATGCATGGCACTTGATCTCCCACTTGTCTAAAATAGCCTTTGTGTGGTTTTCAAGTCTTCATATGAAAAGTGCTTTTCACTCCATGTCTATATTTATCCTTACACTGAAAATGGATAAGTCCTGAATTCTTGCTTTCCTGCACACGCCTTGTTCCACTATTCTTCCACCCTCACCTACGTGCCCTGTGTCTATGTGCCTAATCCTTATGCACCTTCAATACTTAGGTTATATTTCATTAGCCCAACATTACCCCACACTTGCTTCATTACCACCCTCGATAATGGGTAATCATAACTTATCTCTCCATGAATAAAGAATAAGGAATGGAAGAATAATTGTACAAAAGAATGAAAGAATACTTGGGCTCTATACTTCTGCAAATAGAATTAATTCTAGATATTCACCTTTAACCTCTACTTTTAACTCATTCCACTCACTCAGCGCTTTATTAGTTTTGTCTAGGATGTCATCATGAACCCCATCCATCTCATCTAAGGTTATGTTCTTACCTTCATTTTGCAAGACCCTAAGAACATTTTCCATGCTTGAGACCATCCCTTCTATCACGTCCATCCGTCGCGCAATGAATTTTCCAATCTCCTTTATTCTTTCCTTGTGAGGAACCTAGGCTGTTGTAAGCGCATTGCGTTTTTCTTCTACCAATGTGAGCCTCTCCTCACACCCAAGTGCTTCATTCTTTGTTTCCTTAAGGACCTCATCCTCCTCTGTCATAGTTCTTGTCTTTATTATTACATCAGGTTGCACACATATTTAAGGCCAAATCTACCTTTTTTAGTTCATTCTGCAGTATGGATTCATAACTTGTAATTTTCCACACAATAATTACCTTTCCTTCTTTGCTTGTGTTGTAGTATCCTTTGGTTTTGGCATGCACATCATACCTTCTTCCATCACCATTTGAAAAATGGTGCACAAATAATGCATCACAGATGGGAAATTTTCTGGCACTTTTTCTTCCAAGTGCGGCCTTACCTTCAAAATTTCATCTCCAATTTTCTCTGCCATACTCACCAATGCATCCACCTTCACCTCAAATTTTTCCTTCTCTTCTATTCAACACTTTATTTCAGTATCTTTGTCCTTCTTTTCATCCAAAATCACTTGAATAGTTTCCTCACTTTATCAATGTTCCAGCGTTGCAACCTCAGCAGATACCTTTGTCAAGGTGTTGCTCACCTGTTCATCTGACATTACAGGGGGCTTGACAATCACATGACATGAATGTGGCACCTTCTTCATTCTCCTTGATACACATGATTCTTCACACACATCAAATTCATGCTCATCCATGTGAGTCTGCATTACCCATGATAATTGTTTCTATGTGCAAGTGGTCACCATTTGTGATTCCATCAGCTCCCAGCCATACAATTCCTTAAGTTCCAAAGTGCTTTGAAACCTCACACGTATAATCTTGGTTGGGTCATTCACATACCCAACTACTGGTGTCTCATAGGTTTCTTCCTCCTTTCCCTTTCCTGAGTGCTTACCTTTAGGGATGTGCATGCCTGAATCCATCACTAGTCCTTCACCTATCTGTGTAGTATGAGGCACACCTGATGGCTCGCCCTTATCTATATCTACCTCTGTATCCATGAAACCACTATCTATCTCCCTCTCCTTCAAATCCTCTACATCAATTTTCAATTCTTCTTCTCGAGACTCTTCTACATCCTCAGCGTGCACTGGAGTGTTTGGCGCGTTGTCCTTCCTTTGATTTCTCTCCATCATCATCCTCTTTAGTTAGGAATGTACCTATGCCTTTTCCTTACTTGTTCTATCTTCACAGGAGAAGTCCTAGGTGACCTCCTCAATGGTTGTGAAGGTCTTATGCCCTGAGTTCTCATTCTTCTTAACACTCTTTTGTACTGGGGTCCACAGCGCCCTCTCCTATCTCAACTTCACATATCTCCATTTCCACTTATTCACCTTCTTTCTACAATGGAGGGGTTACCTCGTGCTCTCTTTTCTCCCCTACAGTGGGATGCCTCCTTCTATGATCCAAGCCACCACTATCTTATTTCTCTTGTTCCTCCTCTTCTTTTGTTTCTTCAAGGGGAAAAGTGTCCTCTTCATCTTGCAACATTCCCACTGTATGTTTCCCCTTGGGTGGTCTAGGGAGCTTGAACTCGTTTTCAACATACTTCCCATTTTCCAACTTAGGCCTTAGATATATATATACAAGAGCTACTCCAGACTTCTCAATTTCCAAGCTCATAGCCTTAATGTTAATATCATCTAAAATTAGTTTCTCAATGTATGCAAACTTACTTGGGTAGATGTAGGTTTTCCTGAGTGTGTGGTAGTCGCAATCTACCTTATCTACATTAAACAGAATCCTTTGCACATTGGAGAACCTATGCACTAATGCCTAAAAGTAGCATTCAATGAAAGCATAGGGGAGCTTACACCAAGGGCTCCGCCTTCCATCCTTTAAACCAAAATGCGTTATGTAAAAGTGTTGGTATACTATAAATTATACTTGTTTTCCCAATACCGAAGGAATATCCTTAGGTATTCTCCATTCCTCCTCAAACACAACGTGTAAGCACTCATACCACAATTATGCTCTACTTAAAGGGTCCACTCATGGATTCATCACATGTATACTTAGCAAATCTCTCTGCAAGAGATTTCTTTTCCTCATAGTATTTCCATATTTTATCCTTTGGCCAATCAGGCACTCAAATTTCTAAAAATACAATGGGCATAAGGATCACACGAAACTTATTTTCTCACCTTGGTGCACCTCCTCAATAATGGTTTCAGCAATGAAACTAGCCAAATTGTAAACTACCCCTTATGTCATCTTCTTTGCTATGTGCAACCATGCCTTGTTTACCTACAACCAACACTCTTGATTATTTAACTTAGTTAAGAGGTGTGTTGCCACCTGAATAACTGGATACTTATGTAACTTGGGGATATCCATCACAGACCCTCCCTTCATGTATCTAAGTGCTTTCTTTGTTACTTTTATTACCTCCTTGTCAGTGAGGTCACTATTAAGTTTTGTACCCGAACTCCTCAATCCTGTCAACCTCCCAATCAGGGGCTCGGTAAGCCTCATTCGTCACCCAGCAAAGTAAAAGAAGTCCTCATGGACTCTTCTCATCAACCATTGATATAGCGTTTTAGGTTTTCCAAAATAATGAAGTTCATACAGTTGCAAAACTCCTACATTTAATAATAGTTTTTCACCTACATCTTCATATACCACCATATCATTTTTTGTCCTCAAGGCTATCTTTACTACCAGTAACTTATCTAATTCATCTTTTTTATCTTTGGTTCGATGGTTATAATCACTTACTTTGTAGCGAAAAACATGTGATTCCCAGTCGCGACCCATAAAAACCCCTTTTGGATATTGCATCTCTGAAAAATGGATTTCGAGGGCATCTTCTACTTTGACCTCAACTTCCTTCTACTTCCTTCTACTTCCTTCCCCTGTTGGTCACTCTAGGTACTCACTTAGGTGCCATAGAAACAATAAAGGTTTGTTCTTGAAGTCAATTCAAGCTCTATAACTCAAACATGTGTGCCCTAGCTCAAATCCATGTGCCCTAGCTCAAACTCAAATCCTAACTACTAATTTCTCATCCCTGCACACCTTTTCTTCACTCAAACACTTCTCTCCAATGGAGCACCAAACAATCCTTTGCGTAACTTTGACAAATCTATCTTGTTTAGCTTGGTATCACCACTCTTCGCACATCACACTTACTCTTTAAACTCGCTCTTCAACTCACTCAAATTATCTCAATCATGCAAAGGTAAAAATGATTTCACAACACCACCTTTTATATAGCTTTTGATTAAAAAAAATGCATTTATTACTCTCCACCTACCACTGTACTCAAGCATTAAATTGGCATTTCTTTGCTTTTTCCGCGCTAAATTTTTCCATGCCACAGTCATAACCTTCTAACACGACTACTACTCCTCGACCATATACCTCTTTTCATGTGCCTTCATGCACCTAAGTACCTATCCATTATGCCTTTCACTAAGTAGGTCCCCATGATGTAACCTACCTCGCGTTACAATATATGTCCATTCATCCATACGTGGTCTTAATTCATGAGCAATCTTTATGTATCCTCACCTTTACTTCAAGCACCTACACAATATATCTCTATGCATACCCATCTTTAGAGAACATTTAAACTTGGCCCATTTATTCTGTATACACTCCATAAATGCAATAGATAGTAATCAACTTCTAGCACGTAAACGTGCTTATTACACAAAATACTAAACTATATTAACAAAGCATAGAAACGGTGAAAGGAAACACATATAAAGGTAATGCATTAAAGAAATCTAATCTAATCGTAATACTATCTTATTACAAACACCAAGAAGACTCATTTATAGTAGGACTTCAACCTACTCCCATTGAAATAACCAGGAAACCGTGTCTAATCTAGCGCATGTAACTGGAAAGCGCCTGAATCAAATATGTAAGTCACAACATACAGTTCCACCCAATGTCCTCAATACTCTGTGCATCCTCGCCTGAGTTAATTCTTAATTAATGATCCGGTCCATAATTTCTCTTACCTAGCTTAACCACCACTATAAAATCAAATTCCTGAAACAACAGAATCCAACGGCATATGCACACCTATAGAACGGGCTTGTTCACTAAATGCTTAATTGTCATGTGATCCGTATAGAATATAAATGGTGTTTCTATCAAGTATTGTCAAAACTTATGCAGCGCGTAAATCATTGACAAGGATTTGTGCTCTATAGTTGTATAATTATGTTCAGCTAGTGTTAACTTCCTGCTTGCAAAAAAATAGGATGATCAACAATACCTTCGCTAAGCTGGGCTAATACCACACTAATGACCATTCCATAGGCATCCACATGCACATGAAAATATTTGGTTCATGAAGAAAAGTGCAGAATATGAACTATAGTAAGCCTTTCCTTCAATGTCTCAAACGCATGTTATTGCGCTTCACCCCAATGGAACTTGCCTTTACTCTTCAATAATTCTTCTAAGGGAACTACAATTCTAACATAACCTTTGGTAAACTTCCTATAATACCTTATTTGCCCCAAGAATCTATGCACACCTTGCTCTGGTTAGTAGGTTCCTCTAAGCCCAAAATAACAACAACCTTAGCAAGGTCTACCAACAAGCCTTCTTTACAGATAATGTGTCCCAACAAAGTCCCAAAGGGTGTAGCAAAACACACTTCTTAATGTTTAAGGAGATGCTCAACTGCCGACACCTCTCAAACATAAACCTTAAATTTTCGTAATGATCTTTCAGTAGCCCATAAACTGTCCAATCATCCAAGTAAACCTATAAGAACTTATGAATAAAGTCCTGGAATGCTTGCACAACAATGCGTGAAAAGACTGTAGGCACATTCTTCAATCCAAAAGGCATAACTATGTATGCAAAAATTCCCCATTCTGTGGTGAAAGTTGTCTTCTCTTGATCCTCTTTAGCAATCTGTGCCTGATGATATCCAAAAAATCCATCAGTGAAGGAGTAGATCTCACGCCCTCCAACGCCTTCCAATATTTCTTTAGTAAAAGGTGTGGGAAAGGGATCAATTACACATGCAACATTTAACTCCCTATAATCCACACAAAATCTTATTCTTCCATCTTTCTTTATACTTATCACCATAGGGCTAACCCACTCTGACTCCTCAACGGGCTCAATGATTCCAAAATTCAGCATCTTATCAATTTCTTCTTTGACTTTGACACGTAGGTTAGGATTTATCATGTAAGGCCTCTTCCTAACCGGGTGTGCACCTTCCTTTAGCTTGATCTTAATCTCACCCAATGAGTGATGTACCCATTTAACTCATGATATCCTCTAGGAAATAAGTCCTGGAAGTCATGCATAGTAACTCAATTATTTTAGCAACCTCTGAGTCAGACCAGTAATCACCAATGATGGCCTCCTTACGTTCAACGTCTATCCTAATGTTGACCTTCTTCATTTTCATAGGCTCATGGTATGTGTGTGCCTTCTCATCTACACTATCTAAGACCTCACATGTGTATACCCTCAGTGTGCTCAACATTTAGATTCTCCACTTCTTCATCATCAATTACATAGACCATCTTACCTTTTTCCTTTTCTAGGTAGGCGCACCCAAGCTGGTCTGCATCTGTCTCTTCTTCTTCAAAGCATGCCTCCATATCTGACTCACCTAGTAACTCCTAAATAAGTTCCTCAGCCTTTACACTATATCCTAACATCATGTGCTTCATAACCTGTAATGCCTCATTCACTGGAGGTTTAGTGGAAAAATAGTCAAAGGTCTGAATCATACCTGCAGTCAGTTCTTGCCAATTTCATGTTTCTCTATTCAACTCTGCATAAACATACCATGCACGTGCACGCAACCTCGCAAGGTGTAGTAGAAATTGTGAACCCATAGTGAAGGTGGTAAGGCCTCCTGTCCCTCTGTCCAGAGTCTCTCACACTGCTGAACATGGTGTTGAGCATCCTTCCCATGAAATTCACATGTCTTGGTAGGCACATTGTTTCGAAGAAATATTGTAGAGAAGGTGATTCTCACTTCTTTCCACTCTAAAATACCATCTCTATGTACCATCCACCAATGCACGTGATGTCCCACATAGGGTATATACCAACATATTCCTTATTTCCACTTGATATGTCCACTGGGCTTCCATAGTGCACAAAAATACTTCAGGATTTCCTTCACCAGTGTACCTTGGTACCTGGTTACTGCCCAAATGCCTAACACAATGTGGTCAACTTACACATGTAACTACACTTGTCATCTGTGACCAACCATTTCATAAGTCCCATGTGCCCAGTTATCACATGAAAAAAATGTAGTATCACTCATAGACTGTGCATAGTCCCATTGAATAATTCCTTCCTTTGATGGCTCAAGTACTTCAGGATCTCTAATGGTGTGCACATAAATTATGTTCAAATATTCTTCACTCAAAGGTTCTACATAAGGTGCAACTTTTCCATCTATTAAAGGAATGATGACACACTTTTCCTTGTTCTCAAAACTGATGTATCCTTTATTGAAGCGCAAATCAATATTATTCACATAACCCCAAGGGTGCCCAATCAATTCCAAAAATTTATCTGCCTCTGCAAGTGCCAAAACCTCAAAGTCTCCAGTAAACTTTGCCCCTTGTATAGTAATAGTATCATCCTTCACGAATTCAATGGGCGTGGCTTTAGTCCTGTTTGCCATAAACAACACATTTGAAGATGGTTGTAAGGGTGTCCTCCCCATTTGATTCCATGCATCCAAAGTGAGTACATTCACTTCTGCACCTATATCAATCAAAATATTACTCAAAATCCATCCATCAACAACTACATTCAGAGTGATCTCTTTATCATAATCCAGACTGTGAGGAGGTAAGTTAGCATGTAAAATATGTCTCTTGCGCTCAAGTATAATGTGTGGCATATTTCCCCTTAGCCATTCCCCCAATAAAGGAATGATGTTTTCTTGTCATAGCATCTTACAAACCTCCCTCAAATCATCAACATCCTCCTGAGGAAGCTCAACTGCTTTGGCCTTGTTCCAGCTTCCGCGACTGCTCTTTCAAGCATTATATCTCACCTTGCAGGTTTCTAATGACCTCTATGGTTTCTAAATAAAATTCCTTCTGGATGAGTAGGGTCTGGATACTTTGCATGTCAATACCTCCTCTTTTGTAATAATAGGCTTTTTCTTTGGAACTTCCCTCATGTGCGCACCACCTCAACGCATGCGTAGTAACTAACACAGGTACCAACTTAGGATCAGGTGCTAACTTCGGCATCCACTAGTCTTCCAAAATGTGTTCTATTCTAACCATTCCTCCACCCTTATCTTGTTTGTGTTTCTTTCTCAAATGTTCATACAAGTCCATGGGAATTCTTAATAATTGTGGTTCTTTCCGCAAAAATAACAAATAATATTCTAAGGGCATTTATGCCTGTAATGATCAGGGGATCCACATGTATAACATGTTCCTCATGGAAATTCACTTCTTCCACCACCGCAACCTTGGCCTCTGAATCCTCCATGGTATCCTCAACCTCTACCTCGGACTCCATCAGAGTTCCCTTCATTGTGACCATGATCATGATGCTCACCTTGCTCCTTGGAATTATTTGCCACATTGGTCTGATGTACACCAGTATCAATGGCATCATGAATCTGATCAATCAACCTGTAATTCTTAGTATCATGCATGGTAGACCTACAAATCTTTCAATAATAGGACACATTCTTCCTTATTGTGCGTTGCAACAATGGGCACCTACTTGAATCATGGTCCAAGTGACATATCTCACAGTCTAACAACATGGCGCGCACTAATTTACGAGGACAAATATCCTTAGTCCTTCTAATTCATAGTCTGTGCACCAAATTCCACTATGCATCTCATGAGCTGAATTAGCTGACAACTTCTCTAACTATTTTTCCATAGACGCAATCTGAGCTTCCAAAAATGGGCTAACTCTAGTGTCTACGCTCCCAACTTGCCTTAGCGTGTAGAGCAGTAACTTCTAAAGCCTCATGTGGGTCTATAAATGTCTTATGTGAGAGCGCCCTTTTAAAAGGTGTAATCAATCCTCCAACGAACCATTGAGCATGCTGACTCGGGTGAATGTCATAAGATAACTTCGATAATAAAGTTTTAAAGTGAGCATCATACTCCCTTACACTCTCAGCCATGCCCTGTTTGATGTCCTTTAGCACATTGATTCTTTTCTGCTCAAACTCAGGTATGTGAAACTCTACCAAGAAAGCATCACACAACATGATATAGTCTACACAAGTCTGGTTTGGATCATATTTCTTGTACCAACTATGCGCATGCCCTTGCAAAGTAGTTGCAAACTAGCTGTCCTTATGCTCTGGAGTTGTAATCCCTTTCAGGTGCCATATTATTTCACACATATGCATGTGCTCAGTTACATCTTCAATCCCTCTATATTCTAGGAGATGAAGAGACATCTCCAAATAGACTTGTCTGGGGTTGGTGCAGACCATGCCCACTAGATCCAGAACCTGTATTACCTCATGTGTTTCCTCCACCCTAGAACCACCAGATCCACTAGATCCTAAACCACATGATCCTCTTGATCCTCCCCCTGTAGTAGGAAATGGACCAGAGGATGCACTACCTTGTGTTCCAACAGTTGTGCTAAAATAAACTCCCACGGTCTATAAAGTTGTGCTACTTCCAGATGTGATGCCAATGTTCTGCATGCCCACGTTCTGTGATGATGACCTGCTAGAAAATATACCTCCAACCGGACCTCCAAATAACAAAGACGACAATTACGCCACCATAGATGAATAAACTACCTGATTAACTCCTGATATTGATGGAAAATTAACTCTATATATGTGCTACTCTACTTGCCCACACTAGCCTGCTTACTGATGACTATCGTAGAAACTGGAAAACCAAGCGCAAGGGCTAGGTTTCCAAGAGAGATCGAATGCGCACATGTGGTCCCTGCAAGTTCCACCGACGTGCTCTCATCTGAGGTCAAAGAGGGTTCTCTACCATGCTTACCCAAATGGGGGAGTTCCAGATGCTCCAGATCCACGTCCTCTATGTGAGCTCAAAATCCTTCATGAGTCATCTCTCTCCACAATGCCATTCATTATGCAACTTCATGTTGCTTCTCCAAATCCCTCTCACACACCTCATTAAACTTGATGCCTTTCTTCTCTCTACCTTTCTGTCGCTAGGTCTGCCATCTTTCACCACACCTACTCCTACCCCTACGCGTGGTGGGGTTTAGCTAGCCATAGGATGTTATTCCAAATCTAGGGTCACAATCAAGATCTTAATTACTAAAGGGAATACCATGTAAATATGATCCTTTGGGTTTCACGCAAGAACTAGAACTCAACAACCTCTAGAAAGGAATAAGTAGAAATTGTACTACTCTAAAATATAGCTATTCAGAACACCACTCCACTAATGATCTATAACGTGTGTCCAAGTCAGATCAGCATCATGCAAATCCTAGAATTCTTCTTGCATCCAAACAAGTGTTCAAAACCTCCAATTTCTCTTTGATGCATAAGCTACCAGCCACTCGTACAACTCTATGGGGAAATATGCAAAAAACATCTCATAGAGCTCATGATACAAATTCTTGTTCAACCCACACATGTGCATCAAAATCAGGTCCAGTGCTAAATATGTGAGCATACTCTTCCTCTAAATTTTCTAACCACTCTTTAATACTGGCCAAAGTCAACCAGTATGTCTTCATCATGTAACATCTTGGAAAACAACTGAAAAGAGGTCCCAGAAATTGAACCAAAATGTAGTCTTATTATTTCACCAACAGCCCAAGGCGCGCTGACACATCACTCAGGAAGAACTGAGCACTCACTTGTGCACGTACAAGGTACCAGGTCCCTCTTTTATGGAAGATTTCTCAAGGAGTTAGCATGATCATACAAATATTCCAGATCCATAACAGATAATCAAGTATATTACATAACATAAACTAGATCTAGATCTCAACTATTATGCATGGGTAATTAAACAAGAACCATAATCAAATTTACCATACAAGATCCATGCTCAGTTATATCAACAACCAATATCCAACCACAAAGATCCATTATATTAATTATTGTAAAACACAGAAGCTTCATACATACTTAACAATGTCACCATCAGTCATGCACGCCCATAAACCAATAATATAACTCTACAAAACATGGATCCCTAAACCATGTAAATCAATACATATATATAGGGGTGGGGACTTTCCCTTCACTGCCTATGCATCCTTAAAATAGGTTGCATGCTAAGAATAGCCATGCACCGCTACAAGATAATTACAAAAGCATGCAAGCTCACTATTAATAGATTATCTAATAATAACTACAGTTCTAATCCTATTAATAGCCCAAAAACTATGCATGGTGCTTGATCTCCCACTTGTCTAAAATAGCCTTTATGTGCTCTTCAAGTATTCATACTAAACGTGCTCTACACTCCATGTCTATATTTAGCCTTACACTGAAAACAACTAAGTCTTGAATTCTTGCTTTCCCGTGTGCGGCCTTTTCCACTATTCTTCTGCACGCACCTACGCACCTTGTGTCAACACACCTAATCCTTATGCACCTTCAATACTCAAGCTATATTTCATCAACCCAACATTATCCCACACTTGCTTCATTGCTGCCCCCGGCAATGGGTAATCAGAACTTATCTCTCCATGAACAAAGAATAAGATGTTGGCTTGGTTGAGTTTTATTTTGGTTCGAATAAGACTATATCATTTTTGTGTCAAAGTTGTTTAGTTGGGTTGTGTTTTATTTTGCTTTGAATGATCGAACCCTTCAATCTTACAATTATGGATTTAGGGTAAATAATTTGAACATCATCATTTGGGATGAATGACTATTTGAACCCATTCGGGTCTAGCTTTTGGTTATCTCCTTTTCAATGTTCATTTTGAGGAAGGTTATCAATTTTGACAACTCAGTTCAAGTTGGATCGCAAGTGTGATTTTGGTGTAATATTTTTCACCCGCCATGACTTAACGTGTTCACCCTAGGTGTTGAGTAAACCTTGGGACTGTTATTCAACTTAACCAATCGAATCAAATTCCTTACACCATGGATGGGATATTTTGTTGCCTAGGTCGTAAGAATGTTTGGGTATATTGCTGTGTGAATGAGTAGGAGGCGGTTTGGTTTGGTTTGGCTATAGCAGTGACTATGCAAACCAGGGTAGTTAATGGCTACTGGGATTATTGTGATTCCTTATGTGAACTATTTTAGATCTTAGGTAGACTTACATTTTGATAACACTATGTTGAATTGTGGATATCTTCGAATATGTTTAAGTTTATTTATAGTTCTTTTCTTACCTTAAACAATAAGGTTGAGGTCTCAGGTTGTGCTAGTTAGATGATTTAGCAGATTTTCCTTTGAGTGATGATAAAGCTAACTCCTCTTGATACTTGATCATATAAATATGATCATAAATATTGTTAATCAATTTTCTATAATGTTGGTAATGAGCCTTCTTTGCCTTAGTTCAATAACTTGTTCTAAATATGAGTGATGTATTTGAACTGATATGATTCTTTATTTGACTTATATGGAATAATTTCATTTTCTTGCTTTATCTCATTGATGACTTATATATGTGGTATATATTAAATGTATTACTTGCACTCTTAATTTGGTTGAAGCTAAGTTATTATGGTTTAGTTTCTTGTTTGGTAGGCTAAAACAGAATTTGGCTACAAGAGCTCATTGATGTTATATTTATAGCCAGTTGTTTAGATCTTGTCCAACCTTTACAACATTGGAATGTTTGGAATCGATTAAAATCTTAATGTAATTGATTAGACTTGTGAGAAATTTTTTAATTTTGTAGTATGAGCTACACGATTAAGGAATTTCTACTCACGTTTGTTATCTACTGTTAGGTATACTTGGCTTACATCATTAGTGTGATATTGCATAAGCAAGAATGTATACTTGCATTTTTATGGATTACTTGTTGACTAAACTTGGATGATTACTAAATTGAATTGTAAATAATTCTTCTAGTTGATGGAAATTAGACTTTTTTGGATTGTTATATGCTAACACTATAAAATTTTGATCCACTTGAGTATGATGTTTCTGAATTGTTCAAACAAGAAAAGATATTTTTGAACCCTTGTATGATTTCTATTAATAATTAGTGTTCCTTTTCAAATTTGTTAGATAGAACATATGGTTCCAAGGATTTAGTTTCTATCATGCTCAGTTCAAATGAACTGACAGATGCTAACACTTTTGCAGATAAGTTTCGTGAAAAATAAAAAGGGAAAGAGGAAGACTTATGGAAAGCTGCATTTATTCTATTACTCGAGGAAATGTAGTTTGATGAAATGATTATGTTTCATTTGCTGAACTATTCTTGGGAATAAGTGCCTAGGGCCTAAGGCCAATTTTGTAAATTGTGGAAAGAACTTGATTATTTCTTGTCATCTTGAAATGTTGTCTTAAATTGGAAATGATGAAGGTTGTTGCTTGAATCATTTCTTTCTTGATTGGATTAGCTAAAGGCAATGGTGTCTTCAATGAAATAGTTATTTTACTTGAAAAGTGAGCTTGTTGGTAATCTATTGATTTAAATTTATTTACTTCTTGGCATTAATTTATAACCTTGGGAAAGTTAAGGGGAAATTTCACTTACTTACATTGTTATTATGTAGCAAGGAATATTAATGTTGATCTCTGGATATGCAAAGGGAATAAATAGGGATCTTTACCTTGCAAGTGACTTGAATGAAATGAACTTTTGGTTGTTGTAACTTTTATTTGCTGAATTCATTTGATTAAGATAAATAAAGAGTAAGTTATACTTAGCAAGTCATATGTTAAGGAATCTAAATCATGAATGACTAGTGTCTAATTATATCTTTATGAAACAACACAATCATGACTATTTTATGAGGAATGTTATGAACTCTAAAGGGATACATGATTGTAATAATGGTTTTCAGACCATAGGAATAATCACACAAGTACTTAATCTTATTAAGTGCATATAGGAATCCACTTTGGGAAAGGGGTCTAAGTGATTATACTGTAATGCCTTTTGTCTGTCTAAATTGACGATCAGGTACATAAATGAAATGGAATTGTGTTAATGAAGGATAGAAATGAAAATGGGGTTAGAAGTATAATGAACCTAACCTTAAGGCATTAAGAGCATGGTTCTTCTTGCTGTAATAATAAAGTTATAAGAATGATATACATTTTATTTGTACGCATGAAACAATTATAATATGAAAACTGGAATTAAGGGACTGTTCACTATTGGGTGAAAGAATGAACCCTTCAAATGACTATGATTTCGATGTGAAATGTCCTTATACAAAATATGAGTCACACTTAAGGGATTAAGTTTAACTAAGTAATTTCAGTTTGAATAAGTTGAATGACTTAAAGGAAGTAAATGTAAGTCATGAGATTAATGTGGGTCGAATATATAAGATTTGATTAGGAGTTATTAAAATGAATTTAAATGCTCCTTAAGGTATAATTGGATGAATGAGGCTATTGCCCTACAACATACTTGCATGACGTTCTAAAGGTATAAAAGTAAACTAACGAGGTTTCTTACTCAAGAAAATAAGTAATGAGAAGGAACGAACCTACAGATCCTTCTAGTTAACTTAAGTAGAAATGTAACATTTCTTGATAGAAAAATTAATAGGACCCGATTTAGTCCTTAGGAATGAAACTGAAGGTTGAAAATAACTAGGGTGGGATTAACAAGCTGTGAATTATAGGTATTAATGAACTTGTTTAGGAAGGAGGTTTAGATTTTGGAACTTAATGGGCTGTTATAACATAACCACTGCTGCACAATACCTCCAATGACGGGGTTCATTGGGTGATTACCGTGGAGTAATCGTTATGGAATAATAATCCATTCATCTCCACTAATTGAGACCATATCGGAATGGGATCTCAATTCATTGTTAAACACTAGGTAGTGATGAGTCCATGGTCTACAGTCGATGTCAGCTTGCGTTGAATACGGGTGATGAAGTGTACTTAGAACGACATGGGTCGATTCAAATACACTTGATGGACCTTAATCATTGTAAGTGGATCATCTACCCTACCCCATGTGGGTTATCTCTTCCTAGCATCTAACATGAAAATGAGAAGGATTGACATGAATAAAAAAAGTCTAATCAAGATAATAGTTTCGAGTGTGGTGAAAGACATATTCCTTCATGATGAGTATGTTGTCTCAGAATATAGGCATGAAAAACATGTTTGAAAATTTGGCCAAAGTATCACAAGTTGTTGGTTGCATTGTCTTAAATTCACTAGACTAAGGTGCAATATATAGGATGGGTACTCATAACAAGTACCTAGATAAGCCCTTGGTTAGTTACACTTGATGAGTCCTTGAATGAAAAAGGGAAACCAAAAGTATATTGAGTATACTATTAAATGAAATATGAGAGATCATTTGTACACCGAGTCATAAAAGTTGCATATGGTTACTATTGTGGGATTGATTAGTAGGTTTAATGTGGTTATAAATGTTGAATTTAGGACAATGAACATCAGTGTAAAAAAATTTTCCCTTGCTTTTGTAATCATGAAATAGGGATGTTACATCTTGGTATCAGAGCTGAAGGTTATAGCTCTTGGACCTATTTGAGTCCACTTTTGATAAAAAATAAACTTCTTGATCACAGAAATGGTAAGAACAAGGGGATGTGCTACAAATAATCTGCTCCAGGTGGCGAAGCAACTACAAATCAAAAGATGGATGAAATCCTTGCTTCTCTGCTTGACACAAGGAATATGATTGTTGTTCTTGAATAACAAGTGGCTGGAAATAATGATAAGACTGAAAGTGAGAAGTCTCAGGGGAAGCCACATGATGAGAGCAACAATGATGTTGAGGATCTCAATGCTATGAATGATAATGCTATAAGTAATGCTAAAAATACTGGTAACAGAAATGTACCCAATTAACCCGAGAATAAGACGACAAGATTGGCAGTGGAATTGACCAATAATATAAAGAGGATAAGCCCACCTAAATTCAATGGAACCACCTAGGGAGATGGGGCAGAGAATTGTCTCAGTGAGATGGAGAAATATTTTGTGATAAGAAATTTCTCTGAGGAAACCAAAGAGGTAAGCTTATCAACTCTCCCATGAAACATCTTCATGGTGGGATAACCCCAAGGTTGAGCTTAATGTTGATGAAACAAACATCATGTGGGATCAGTTCAAGAGTCATTTTAGGAAGCGTTGGCTGCCCCAACTCTACTATGACTAGAAAATGATAGAGTTCCAAACTCTAACTCAAGTTAAACTGTCAGTGATGATATATTGGGAGAAGTTCACCAAGCTTCTAAAATATGTGCCGCAGTATCAAACTGATGAGAAGTTTTGAATAAGGAAGTTCATCATGGGGTTATACCCTGTCATAGGTGGTGAAGTTGATGTACATAGCCTTGCCACTATGAAAGATGTAGAAAAATCCATTCGGTAAGAGTATAAACTGAAAGCAATTTCTGCACATAAGGAGGAGAAACGTAAGAAAAATGGAAATGCTTCTTCATATTTTCCACCCAAGAAGGGTACATGGAAGAAATTTGGAAACAAAAGTAAGCCTTTGGCTGCAAATGAAAAGAAGATAGCAACAGGTAAAGCTGTAACAATTAATAGGAATAATGGCCAGAAGGGAAATCATGGGCCAAACAGTGCTTTTAAGGCTGAGAATAAATATGAGCCTAAGAAGGGATCCATTGGAGGTTATTTTAATTGTGGAGGAGACTGATATGAAATTCATTACCCTTTAAAGAAATAAGACAACAATAAAAAACATAAGATACATGCTGCGGTGGCTGAAAAACAAGCTGAAAAGTAAGCTATGGCCATAGAAGTACTAGGTAAGCTGTATGGCCTGTCTGTAACTATACTTTTTGATACTGGTGCTTTTGAATGTTTTATTTTTGATAAGTTGGTCACTAAATTAAAACATAAGGCTAGTTTTATGGAAAAACCATGGACTGTCTAGTATGGAAATAATGTTGTCCATACGGTTAGTAAGTGCCTTTTTGGCGCAGCCTTAGAATTTCTAAGCTTCACAATTGAGGTAGACCTATATGTTACACCTCTAGGGTATTATGACATAATTATTGGTGTGAACTAGTTGGCTGATCATAAGGCACTTGTGTATTGTTTTTGGAAACGTATAAGGTGTTTGGATGACTTGCAGAAATTAACAGACATTCAAGGAATAAAAATAAGCATACAAGTTAGAGAAATATTATCTATACAGCTGAAAAAGGCCAAAAATAAAGGATGTATGCTTTATGCAATAATTTTTTTAGATATGGTTGAAGAAGAAGGTAACTTTTTGGAGAAATACCCACTATTATAAAATTTCAGCAATGTGTTTCCAGAAGAACTGTCAAGTCTTCTGCCAAAAAGAGAGTTTGACTTCACTATTGAAATCAAACCAAGAACAAAACTTATTTCTAAGGCACCTTATACAATTACTACCACTAAATTGGTAGAGTTAAAGGTACAGTTGCATGAATTATTGTCGAAGTGGTTAATACATCCGGGTGGTTCACCTTGTGGAGCATCGATGATCTTTGTAAAAAAGAAAGATGGATCCTTAAGACTTTGCATTGACTATAAGATGTTGAGCAAGACAACTATAAATAATAGATATCCTCTTCCAAGGATAGATGATATTTTTGATCAGATGCATGGAGCATCAGTTTACTCTAAAATAGATCTACGTTCTAGATATCATCAATTAAGGATCAAGGAAGAAGATATTCATAAGACTACTTTTAGAATGAGATATGGACATTATGAGTTCACTGTTTTACCTTTTGGGCTAACTAATGCCCCTGCAGCCTTCATGAATTTGATGAACAATATATTTCAAGAATACTTGGAATTTTTTTTCTTGTATTCTTGGATGACATTCTCATCTATTCACAGAGGTTAGAGGAGCATAATAAGAACTTAAGAATTGTGCTTGAGGTTCTAATAAAGAGAAAATTGTACGAAAAACTATCCAAGTGTTCCTTTTATGAAACTGAGGTACAATACTTGGGACATATAATAAATATGGATGGAATCTTAGTGGATCCCTCAAAGATATCAGCCATAATTGAATGGCCAACACCTAAGAACGTCCATGAAGTTAGAAGCTTCATGGGACATGCTGGTTACTACAGAAAATTTGTAAAGGACTTCTCAAGGGTTGTTGTCCCAATAACTTCATTGAAAAAGAAAGATAAAAAGTTCTTATGGATTAAAAAATGCGAGGTTACATTTAAAATATTGAAGGAACAACTAACTTTAGCCCCTATTTTGACTGTCCCTTATTCAAACAGAATTTTTACGGTGGTAACAGATGCTACCGAGGAAGGATTAGGGGGTATATTGTTATAAAAAGATCGTGTGATAACATATGAAAGTAGGAAGCTTAAAGTACATGAAAAAAATTACACACCACATGATTTAGAGCTTGTTGCAATAGTACATGCACTACAAGTTTGGAGACTTTACCTCTTACGGAAGCCCTTCGAGTTGAAAACCAATCATCTTAGGCTGAAACATATCTTCACTTAGCCTAACTTAAATGCAAGGCAACAAAGATGGTTGGAGTTCTTATCTCAATATGATTTTGACATCAACTACATAAAAGGGAAAGAAAATAGAGTAGAAGATGCACTAAGTCGTAGGAAATATATTTCTACACTTGTGACCTTGAGAACTCAATTTAAGGATGAGGTCAGAGATACCTTAATGACTGATCTGTACTTTCAGCAGGTAAAAACAACGCTTCGTGCGAATCTAAAGGACATGAGGTACAAAGGATTTTGGTTAGATGGTGAAGGGATACTGAGGTATGAGAATAAAGTGTATGTACCACTGGGAAATGAGTTAAGGAAAAAGGTGATGGTTGAATTTCACAATGCACCTTACTCTGGGCATCCTGGAGGGATAAAAATGCTTGCTGATGTAAAACAACATTTTTTTAGAAGGGAATGAAGAGAGATGTCTTGGATTACGTATCTCATTACTTAGAATGCCATCACATAAAAGCTAAGAATATGTACCCAGCTGGTTTGTTATACCCTCATAGCATACCACAATTTAAATGGCAAGTTATAAGCATGAACTTTATCCAAGGACTACCTATTTCTAGGAATAAGCATGGTGTTATTTTGGTTGTGATTGATAAACTAACTAAGGTAGCTCATTTCATTACTGGAAATCTGAAAGATGACTCACCTGTGCTTGGAAAAAGGCTTGTTCAAGAAATTTTCAGATTGCATGGCATTCTCGAGTCGATAATCTTTGATAGGGACCCATAAATGACTTCTCGATTTTGGCAAACTCTTAATGTAGCTTTGGGAACAAAGCTAAACTTTAGCTCTGCTTATCATCTAGAAATGGATGGGAAAATAGAAAGGGTAAATCAGGCCCTTGAGGATATGCTAAGGATGTACTACATGGACCAATAGTACAAATGAGAAGAAATCTTCCCTTGGTTGAGTTTGCATACAATAACACTTACCATTCTTCTCTAAAAATGACACCCTTCGAGGATTTGTATGGACGAAGGTGCAAGACTCCTGTTAGTTTGGATAACGTGGAGGATAGAGAAGTAATTGGACCAGAAATGGTTTTTGAAATGGAACAATAGGTTAAGTTAATTTGAGAAATATTAAAAGAGGCTACTGATAGACATAAAATCTACGCAAACTTGAAAAGGGCCGAAAGGAAATTTGAACTTGGTGATAAGGTTTTTCTGAGGGTCAAGCCTAAAAAGAGCTCGATTACCTTTATCAAGTCAGCCAAAATCTCACCTCGTTACATGGGACCCTTTGAAATTGTGGAAATAATCAATCCTGTGGCCTACCGACTTACATTGCATCCCTCATTGGCACGAATGCATGATGTTTTTCATATTTGTTTACTTAAGACATATGTTTCAGATTTATCACATGTTTTAAACTAGAATGCATTGTAGGTCCAAGACCCAGGGGTAATCATGGTGAAACCAGTTAGAGTGTTGGAAACCCACAAGTTGTACTTGTGTAATCATGAAATTAGACAATGTAAGGTTCAATGGGATCGATTTAATAAAGAAAGTGCAACTTGGGAAAATTTGGAGGACATGAAAGCTACTTTTCCTCACTTGTTTTAGTGGAAAAATTTCATTTCTCTTCGAAAAACTTGAATAATTTCAAGGCTTATAACTAATTCTGCGTTTTTTGTTTTGAGAAAAATACCCTTATCGAGTATTATTACAACCATCGATACTATTATACAATTGGAAAAGTGAATTTTTGGATTAAATTTTGTTTATTGTCAAGAAATCTTAAGGTTACATAAATTTTATTAGACCCATTTTCTTGATAAAATTTTTAAATTCAAGGCAATCATCGGGACGATGAGACTTTTAGAGGGAAAGAATGTAACACCCCTGCCATCCTTTCAATTATACTTGCTCATTGGAATGTGGATTGCAATGTTGACATGTGATTTTTATTGATTTGTTGCTTTATTGAAATGATTAAATCATGTTGCCAAATTGAATTTTATCTCAGTTTAGATTTGTATAACTAATCATCCATTAAATTACAAAGTACTCTTGAATTGTGATGTTTTATTTAATTGGTCCGTGAAATGAACATGATGTTTGTAGTTATGGAAAGTTTAATTTCTGTTCTTGGGACCAATTGGTGAACTGGTAATTTGGAAAATTATTTTAAGTCAATGACTATCTATTGTCATTATTATTGGGACTCGATTAAGAGAATACCTCGGATCAGTTTAATTGATCTGAGACATTCCCTTAATTCGATTAACTCTAGAAATTGTAGTTGTTCACTATTTTTGGATTATCTGTGTTGCACTAATCGATCCTAGTGACTTGTTCCAGTTTGCCTACGATTCAATCTCGTAATCAGGGCTAGAAAGTGCCGAGAGCTAGCTCCAGTGGTACTACCCCATTTGGAAACATTGCTTTTCTAGCAACAATTGGTTGTGATAGTTATTAATCTTACACTGTTACTATTATTCTAATAACGTTAAAGGTTATAATGACCTAACCTAAGACCTAAGGCATGTAGATTATTTTGGTTGCTTGGGAACCTAACCTAAATTGATCTATGCCTAATTTGATGCCACTAAGCTAGCCTAAGCCCTAACATATAATGGTGAAGGGGGACTTAGACTATAAATTTTAACTTGAATAATAATTCGAGTGGCATTAAGGATGGATGCATGTTTAATTGGGGTCGGTGGTTGCTTCCACCCTTATATGTACTATATTTTGAATTCAATGCCATTAATGGCAGGACAACACACCTTAGCGACAAACCAACAATTAAAATGATAAGTTACTAAAAGTGGTGCTAAATGTGATCATGGGGTTGGATGGGTAGTTAGTGGTGAGAAAAAATGGAGATAGAGGAAGTTGGTTGGAGCAGGAAAGTTGTTCCATCCTAGTATGCATTGATGATTTGGAAAAATGTGCCAAAACTACCTAAGGAAAATACACCAAATTCGGCGAAGCCAGTATTGTTGTTTTGGGTTTCCATTTGGTCAATTTTATTTTCTCTCTCTCTCTCTCTCTCTCTCTCTCTCTGCGAATGAAGGTTTTGAGTTTTGATCTTGTTCTTATTTTTGTTTATTGGAATATCTACTCCTCTGGTTCGTGGAGAGACTATTTGAGAGGATTCTAAGTGGAAAAGAGGGAGAACATTTTGTTGGCGAACTACTTCGACTGTGGAAGCTATCATGGAATTGGAAGAAGGATCCTGGGAGCAAGAAGAAGAGTTCGGGAAGCTCTACTAGGCATGATAGGCTCTAATCCCTTGCAAAAACTTGTTCTCTCTTATTGATCCATTAAAAGAACTCTGCTTATTATAGAAAGTATTTTGGGGTTATGGGATTTTACTATTGCATGGGAAAATGGACCTTATTGCTTGGTAAGTATTTGTTGGAACTAGTTTTGATCATGCCATTGTATTTTTGCCTTATCATGGTGACGAAGTTGGTTTTCTTCACATCTATTTTGGAATGTTTGTAAATAATTTCTTGACTGTAATGGAAGGATAAAATGTTGTTTTCCTGTTACATTTGTGGATAATCTTACATAAGGGTTGTAATGTTGCTATCGACCTTTATATTATTATTTATGTGACTATGATATGGCATTTGATTATCTTTTTGGGAAACGAATACCCTGTGTTGTGGGTCAAACTTGAATTTGATTTCTTAGTTAGATAAGACTGTATTGTTTCATGCTAAGGTTTTTTTGGCTTGGTTGAGTTTTATTTTGATTCGAATAAGACTGTATCATTTTTGTGTCAAAGTTGTTTGGTTGGGTTGTGTTTTATTTTGGTTCAAATGATCGAACCCTTCAATCTTGTAACTATGGATACATGGTAAATGATTTGAAAACCCTCATTTGGGATGAATGGTTATTTGAACCTAGTCAGTTCTGGCTTTTGGTCATCTCCTTTTCGATGTTTGTTTTGAGGAAGGTTATCGATTTTGACAACCTAGGTCAAGTTAGAGTGCAACTGTGATTTTGGGGTAATATTTTTCACCCTCCATGACTTAACGTGTTCACTCTGGGTGCTGAGTAAACCTTGGGACTGATATTTGACTTAACCATTTGGTTTGAATTCCTTGCACCATGGATGGGATATTTTTTTGCCCAGGTCATAAGAATGTTTGGGTATATTGCTGTGTGAATGAGTAGAAGGTGGTCTAGTTTGGTTTGGCCGTAGCAGTGACTGTTCAAACCATGGTAGTTAATGGCTACCTGGATTATTGTGATTCATTTTGTGAAATTTTTAGGTCTTAGGTAGACTTCCATGTTGATAATAGTATGCTCAACTGTTATATCTTTGAATATGTTTAAGTTTGTTCACTATTCTCTTCTTACCTTAAACAATTAAGGTTGGGGTCTTGACATGCACCAGTTAGATGATTTATCAGACTTGCCTTTGAGTGTTGATAAAACTAAATTCTCTTGTTATTTGATCATACGAAGACAATCATAAATATCATTAATCAATTTTCTAGAATGTTGGTCGTGAGTCTTCTCTACCTTAGTTCAATCACTTATTCTAAATCTGAATAATGTAATGGAACCGATATGATTCTTATCTGACTTGTATGGAATACTTGCATTTCTTGCACTATCTCCTTGATGATTTATATATAGGTTGAGTATATTCAATGCATCTCATACACTTTAAATTTGGTTGAAGCCAAGTTGTTCTAGTTTGGTTGCTTGTTTGATAGGCTAAAACATAATTGGGACTTGAGAGCTCGTTGTTGTTATTTCTTTAACTAGTTGTATAGATCCTGTCCAACCTTTAGAACATTGGAACATTTGGAATGAATGCAAATTTGAATGTAATTGATTGGAATTGAGAGAAATGTTTTAATCATGTAGTATGGGCTACATGATTAAGGCATTTCTACTCATACTTGCTATCTACTATCAGGTATACTTGGCTTTGCATCATTAGTGTGATATTGCGTAAGTGAGAATGTATACTTGGATGTTTATGGATTACTTGTTAACTAAACCTAGATTATTACTAAACTGATTTGTGAATAAGTCTTGTAGTTGATAGAAATCAGACTTGTTTTGGATTGTTATATGCTAACATTGCAGGATTGTGATTTGCTTGAGTATGATGCTGCTTAATTGTTCAAACAGGAAAATATTTTTCTGAACCCTTGATTGATTTCTACTAATAAGTAGTGTTCCTTTTCGAAGCTGTTAGATAAAACACATGGTTCAAAGGATTTAGTTTCTATCATGCTCAGTTCAAATGAATTGACAGATGCTAACACTTATGCAGATAAGTTTTGTGAAAATAAAAAAGGGAAAGAGGAAGACTTATGGAAAGCTGCATTTATTCTATTACTTGAAGAAATGTAGTTTGATGAAATGATTATGTTTCATTTGCTGAACTATTCTTGGGAATAAGTGCCCAGGGCCTAAGGCCAATTTTGTAAAGTGTGAAAAGAACTTGATTATTTCTTGTCATCCTGAAATGTTGTCCTAAAATTGGAAATGATGAAGGTTGTTGCTTGAATCATTCTGTCTTGATTGGATTAGCTAAAGACAATGGTGTCTTCAATGAAATAGTTCTTTTACTTGAAAAGTGAGCTTGTTGGTAATCTGTTGATTTAAATTTCTTCACTTTTTGGCATTAAATTATAACCTTGGGAAAGTTAAGGGAAAATGGCACTTACTTACATTGTTATTATGTAGCAAGGAATATTAATGTTGATATCTAGATATGCAAAGGGAATAAATAGGGATCATTACCCTGCAAGTGACTTGAATGAAATGAATGTTGGCTGTTGTAACTTTTATTTGCTGAATTCATTTGATTAATAAAAATAAAGAGTAAGCTTTACTTAACAAGTCATATGTTAAGGAATCTACATCATGAATGACTAGTGTCTAATTAAATCTTTATGAAATAACACAATCATGACTATTTTATGAGGAATGCCATGAACTCTAAAGGGATACATGATTGTAATAATGGTTTTTGAATTATAGGAATAACCACACGAGTACTTAATTTTATTAAGTGCATATAGGAATCCACTTTGGGAAATGGGTCTAAGTGATTATATCGTAATGAATTCTATCCGTCTAAATTGATGATGAGGTACATCTATGAAATGGAATTGTGTTAATGAAGGATAGAAATGATAATGGGGTTAGAAGTATAATGAATCCAACCTTAAGGCATTGAGAGCATGGTTCTTATGTTGTATCCATAGGTGGCAAGATAAAAGGCACTGATGGGCTAGGTGGAAATGGCTAAAGGCTAGTGTGAAACATAAGGGTGTTGACTTGGATGCAAGTCAAAACCATGTGAATTAGCATAGACCTGGTAAATTGTACTCTATAAATGACATAGAAAATAACAGAAATAGAGAAGGATAGATTTCAAGAGGTGAAAATGGTCGGTGTTTTAATTAAAAATCAAAACACAGGAACTGACGATGATTGGAATGACCAATGCCAGTTAAAGGGTGACTGATGACAGTTATAGTAATCGATACCAATTACTGTGGGAAATCAACAGTTTAGCAAATGAGGCAAAAAATGATGAAAATGAAATAAGGAAGTTGTATGTGACTTTGATATTAAAATTCTAGGGGTATGTTGATGTCTTGAGAACTTCAAAAAGAATAAAAGATGTGATGAATGTTGGTTTTGGGTAGAATGAATAAAAAGAGCTAGAAACTGACACCGGTTAGGTAAACTGATGATGGTCAGATGTAAATAGATGACAGTCATTGGACTGACACCAATCACTGTGAAATTTGAAGAAAAAGTAGAAAAATTGATTGCGTGAATTAAGTGAGATGGAATATCAACCTAGAAGTCTAAGTATGATAATACTAGACCCTGACACACTTAGAAATAGTTAGAATACACAAACTATGATGGAGGAGTGTGAAAGGAAGAAGAAGAAAAATGAAGAACGTAACCTCACAACTCAAGAAAAAGCTAAGAAAAACATGAAATCCTATAAGTGAATTTTATGTTTTTAGCTTATACTATTTAAGACTGACTTGTGAATTCAGAACATAGTTTTTTGGTTGGGAAGGTGTCCTATGAAGAGGCAAATTCTAAGGGTGGTTTTAGGTTATATTTTGGTGGGGGCAGTCCTTTCTTTGATAATGACTAGTTAGAGAAACTAGCTAGTCGCCCACTATAAATCCTTTGATCGTGTGATTGTTGAAAATATCTTCCACGTAAGGTGTCATTTAAGAAGATGTTTAAATTATATTTTTGCAGTTTGGCAAAGAGAGAGAAAGAGAAAGTGCTTTTATGATTCAATTATGTCAACCGTAAGCTAGGCATGAATTCCAGCGTATACGTTGCCCTTAGTTTTAATGTGAGCTAAAAATGCAAGCACAAAAGTATGAAATGCAAGGATTTTAGAACCCAAAATCAAAATGTGATATTTGATGTAAATAGAGAGTGAATAGGAGAGATAATGACTTTCACTAATGCGGATGCAAGAAGAAAAAGAATGATTCTTTTTAGTCCCAAAATACAAATGTCACTTAGACAAATAGAAGAAAGAATATTTCCAAGGAGAACATTTAATGTTGACCTCCTTTCGAAAAGAAAAGAAACATACAACAATTACCTAAGAATGAATAAATGCAAGAAACCTCATATGTGTCCCACCGGGCCTGCCAAAATGTTTCATTGGATTCTTAACAAATTAATGAAACAGATAGAGGGTGATAGGCTAAGGAGGAATATTTGTTTGTGATGTTGGTTGAAGGTTGTGTACGTGTTCCAATTTCTTGATCCAATGCTGATTGCGAGAGATCCCTTTTAGCAAGGAGGAACTACCTGTAAAATTCAAAACAATACCATCAGATAGAGTTAAATAAAACAATGAGTGGATTGCATAGCAGAAGCTAGATTTGAGAAGCGTGATGCTCCCTGAACAGGATGTCAATCCATTTTTATATAAAAGTATTAATGCTATCCAAAATAAACATGAAATAACAATCTTATTGGAATTGAAACGATTAAGGTATCTCATGCCAAACAAATAAGAAAGGTCAGATAAAAGGTGATTGATGTAAAAATGGGTCAGGTGATGGGTTGGTATTGGGTTGCATGTCTGGTATAGGCTTTGGGTAAGGTTTGGTAAAGGTTAAAATTGATTATGGGTTGTTAAGGTATGGATATGAGCTTGCTTATCTGAGGTATGTTGCCAAACACAGTAACCGACGTGGGTTGTGTGACCGATGCTGGTTTGGCAGTATGACCGACATTGGTTAGCTAACCGATGTCGGTAGGGGCAGTTAGTAAAAGGCTCTTAGAAACTAGTTTCCAAGCTCCCTGTGATTGCTCAGAGGCTGGAAATGGTGAAGGTGAGGTCGTAAAATGGCCTTAGTGACTTAGGGATGACTAGGAGAGGGTGAAGATAGGTGAAAGGGCTAGATATGGTAAGGTGATAGGTTGGTGGGAGGAAGGAGGTGTAAGGATGTACAAAGAAATAAATTACTGAGAGGAATGATGATCTTACTGAAAGAAAATAGAGATAACTGAAGAGATGTTAGGTACTTACTGAAGAATGGGTCTGGAGAGTGTAGGTGATGAAAACAATGATGACAGAGATCCGAAGAGAAGGGATGTCATGTACATGCCATGGTAGTTCGAGCCTCCATGCTTCTTTGTGTGAATCCATGATCGTGAAGAAGGTGATGGATGCCGATGGTTGTTGGTAGTGCTCCCGGGTGCTTTCTTTTTCCTGAGTGCTTCAGAAATTTGAGTGCTCCAAGTCTCTGTTCGTGTGAGATCCTGAATCGAATGACCAACCTCAGCAAAGGATTTTGGAAATGTATTTAACCTAACCAGTGATGGTTAGGGGACTGATGTTGGTTGAGGTATAACCAGTGTCGGTTAAGGTGGGAATATCTAGGTTGGCCAAAAATAGCCTGATTGTTGCTATTTTTGGCGTGGTCTTCAATCTTCATCTAAGTCTCGAGTGATAGATCATGGAAGGATGAGTAAGATTCCTCTTAGGTTTGTTAATAGGAGTTAAGTCTAGGTTTAGACTAAGTCCTAGTTGGTTAGGATAGGCTTAGACTTGGTCTTAGGTCATTAATGGGGTTTGAGTGGGTCATGGAGTGAGGTGGCTAGGTGAGGTGGTCAAGTGAGGATGTTAATTAAATTAATTAAGGTAATTAATTCAATTAATCATGTGCACTATGGGATATGAATAGGTAAGGTATGGTTAATTTAATTAATGAGGTTATAAGGGTAGTATGACCTAATTTTGGTGTCTACATCTGGCCCCTTTTTGTCGTGTAACTTGTATTGATAAGCGACGCTAACAAAAGCAGGAAGTGATTGCCCCATGTATGGGTGAGAGCAAGGTTTCCCCAAGTGTGGGTGAAGGTGATCCCCCTCAAACCAAGAACTGATGAGGTGTTATACGGAGTCGGTGAGTGGTTTGATAAATGTGTAGTTGGTGTAAGTTAAGGTAGGTGGGAAAGGGTATCGGTACTTTGGGTAAAAATTAATGGTCAAATCAAGTAATACGTAATGGGATAGGGTCAAATTGGGTAATGGGTATTGGAAATCGAATGCATGCACATTTATAGACTGTAACTTGGTACCATGTTAAAGAGCTTACAAACTCTACATCATCCAAGGTCGATAGGTTTATCCTAACAAGGTTGAAGTGATTTAGGTATCCACAGTATAGGATATGGTCTGAAAACACATCGAAGGTTAGGTGTAAGAAATTTTGGGTATGATCCGGTACACCACGAGTTTGGTTGGGATAAATGGCATGACAATAGGCAAGGTATGGTTGTTAGGCTAAAACAACATAGGTAACAACATCGCAAGGTATAACGAGTACACAAGTTCAATGGTCACAAAAAGTAGGTCAGGTCTAGGTAAATAGGTCGTGGCACGGGTAAGGCCAAGGTATAGGTAAAATAACAAATCCCTAAATGCAATTAAGGAATTGTATGGGTAGTTGAGGCTTGTGGGTAGGGTCTAGGAAGGGTTGGTAAGGCCAAAAGTTATGGGATAATAATGAGGTTAGGTCAAAATAGGAAAACATGGAGGAAATGGTACTAGCAGATGACCGATGCCGGTTATAGGGCAACCAACGTTGGTCATTTTGGGTTAGGGTTATAAGGTTGAAATACCGTATTTTACGAAATCATTGTTGTTGTTGACTTTGAGAAAATGATAGAGCTGAGTGACTTGTGCATTTTTCGGGGAGGAAAAAGACAAGGTATTGTACTAGGCTGAGGTGGAGGTGACTAAGTGTTGAGAGGAGCCAGGTAGATGGGTCCACTAGAGCAGTTGGAGATGTGTGATTGGTGGAGAGGTTCGAGGTATATTTTGGTATGGTAGAGGTAGGAGAGGGGTCGGGTGGACCATTAGTACAGTGGCTAGACGTGCCACCACGTAGATGCCATCAAGATGAGGTAGGAGGTGATCTAAACCCATTATTTGATTAAAGATGGTATTGGTGAAATTATCTTGGTTACAAATTTAGGTAGGTGTTTAATTTTGAAATGTGGGTGAAAAATTTTGAAATTCAGGGGGGGTGAAAATATTAAGTAGGGTGAGAAATAAATGTGGGGGAAAAGGTGGGATTAAGTAGGGTTGTAGGTTGTTTTTGTCAATTTTTTATAAATAGAGGATGGGGTTTTGGTTTTGGGGGTGTGACAGAGATGTTGGTCAAGGTTTGGGATCAGTTGTTTGTAGCTGAAATTGGTCAAGACTAAGGTGACCAACAAGTTAATTATAATGTCGGTCAAGGAGAACTGTGGGTCCAGGAGAACCAGTTAGGGTGAAAGAGGGAAGGTTATGTATCAAAGGAAAATAGGTCAAGAAGGGGCAAGTAATGACTGGTTGTAGAGGGGTAAGGGTAAAATATGGTCATTGGCTAGATGGGATAGGTGAGTAGGTGAAATAATATGAAGGTAATGAGTCATGAGTGTAAAGGGTAGGAGGTTGGTATGTGAATTAGGTAAATGGGGTAAGTAGGATTGGTGTGATTGGGTATGGTGTTGGGGTTAAGACGTAATTGGAGGTAGTGAGGTCTTAACAATGTTGTGTTTTGTTGGATGTAGGCTAGGGACCAACTACGTATGCGAGACAAAGTACCACCTCTGTTGGTAGAGATGTGGTTGAGTGTGACTGTGGGAAGAGTGGGAGCATATGAGTGATGTTGGATTGATTGGGATCCGATGCTACAAACGTGTAGCTTGAGATCATAGTTTGATGGTCACACTCATCGATAGATGGGATTTAGTGACCAACACTTTTCATTTACCGACGGGTGAGATTACTGTCACCCTGGAGGATGTATACATGATCCTATAGCTACCGATTGTGGGTGAGCAAGTGTATTCTATTTCTTTTTAGGCCTCTGTGGAGCCTATAGTGGTTGTGTTTGGGGAGGTGATGGGTGAGCTGAGGTACCATAGTGTGAGCCTTAGCTACAAAGAGATGTATGCAACCCATCCTCAGGAGACGAGGTTGGTTGTTTTGATGATGGAGGCAGTATGTTGTTTCACCTTACCAGATTCTGAGGGTGGTAGATTCCCATGAGCACTGATGGGAGTGCTCCAAGATATGGTGGAGGAGCGGATATTTTTTACATGGGCACTAACATTATTGGTGCAACTGTATAGGGAGATGTGGGCCTATGGGAGATTACGATGGTTTAGTTTGTGTTGCACTTTTCTTCTGCATTGCTGGGCATATGAGCACATCATATGTGTATGTCCAGTTGGTTTTCCTCAAATTGATTGGTTTGGGGGTGGCTTTGTAAGAGTCGGATATAGACGGTGGGTACCAGTTGGTGGGAAACACATGGTGGCTAGGGCCACACATGATGTTTCATATTACAGGTGGTTGTTGGAGGGATTTTCTAGTGTGGATATTGTTTGGAGGCCATATGTTGGCTATCCCTCATATAGGGACATGGCAGAGGAGTTAGAGGAGTTACAATTGCTTAGGTGGATATAGGGGTGCCATGTCGGTGAGCACAAGATGATACCTGTAGACAGGGTCAGACAACAGTTTGGGCTGCCACAGGACATGTCACCACCCTTCCCTCAGTATGGGATAGATTACGTGGAGAGACCTATATTTCCACCATGACCAAGTGTGCCGATAGGGTAGGAGGAGCATTCAGTGGACAAGGTGGATCGATGATGTTGGGGTCACCGATAGATGTAAGCCGTGGTGGGCGGCATAGCTATGAGCGGCACTCTCGAGGCAAGGGTAGATAGACTTAGCCACCATCATAGTATAGAGGGATACCTTGCAAGGTCAAGTGGCTACCCTTCAGGCACAAATTACAGTGTTACAGGGGCATCTTACTGGGTCAGAGGCATAGGTTACCATTTTACAGGCTCAGGTGTTGGCACTACAGGCCCAAGTTACACAGGGACAAACACCTACATAGGGTGGAGATGGAGATGGGGGACAAGTTTTTGCCTTACATGCATAGGTAGTAGGTTTGCAAGGTTAGTTGTCCACTGCACATGCTCAGGTTATGGCCATCTAGGTCTAGGTTACAATGCAGGCACTGCCACAGGCTCAGGGACAAGGTCCCTAGGTATAAAGAGGAGGATAGGGAGCATAGGTATAGGGTCCGAGGCCAACCCTATCAAGACAGAGCTCATAGGTTACTGTGAGACCTATGGCACCACCTCAGATGGTGTCGATGGTGAGGTTCAGGGATGCCCTAAATGAGGCACAATATTACCAGGATCATCTGATGACCGTAGGGATAGATGTCCCCTCCTATGCTGAGTACAGAGCACAACAGGAAGTGAGTGAGAGGACTAGATCATGCACTCATAGTTCAGAGAGCACAGGGGGCCGATGAGCCCAGAGACAGGGTCAGGTTGAGGTGATGAGTTCACGGAGGCCAGACCCAGCTACGAGCTAGGTGGAGACTAGACCGAGACCCATGCTAGGTGGGGAGGTGCAGGTAGGTCATCGGGCTAGAGGTGAGGAGGAGGAAACAGATGAGACAGGTATGGATATCAAATGGAGTGACGACTAGTCACCTAATATGATTGGTTAGTTGTCTCTCTTTTTTGGGTATATACCATCTTGCGTGCCGATGATAGTGAGGATGTACATGAGATTTTTGAGATTTTTATCTTATACCAGCTTGCATGTTGAAGATGGTTAGGATGTATTGACGATTTGAGATACTTGTATGTATTTGTATTGGTGTACATTTGTATTGATACACAAAATTTCATTGTTATAGATGATGATATTAATGGTATGGATGATGTATTGGTGTTTTAATTTCCATTATTATTGTGTATGTGATGGAAACTAGGTGAATTAGGCATGTTTGAGTCAAGGTCATGTAGGCATGGTTGAGTTAGGTTAGACATGGAGTTTGAGGTTTGTTAGACAGAGTTTAGATCAAGTTAGGCATGGTGGAGTTTGAGGTTTGTTAGGCATGGTTGAGTTTAGGTTAGTTAGGCATGGTTGATTTTTTAGGTTAGTTAGGCATGGTGGATTTAAGGTTTGTTGGTTTTGATTTAATTTCCAAGTTATTGGTAACATGGGAAATAAATGATGATGTATATGTATGTGATGGTGTATATTTCCAAAATATTTGATATCATGGAAATGTGAAATGATGGATGTATGATATGATGTTATTAAGAAAATGGTAGGTATTTACGTTTGTTAATCATTTAATTTCCAAGTGTTTGTGAAAAATGGAAACTAAGTAAGGTGAAATGTTAATTGAAAACATGGGGGGGGGAATTGGTTAGGGTAAAGAGTGGCCGAGCTAACCTCCAAGGGCCCCATGCCCTCAGAGTGCTGCCTACATAGCCCCGGTGAAAAAGGGCCTCAGGCCGATGTAGTTCTCCCATAAGCTAGGGAAAAATAAGATGAGGTAGCAGAATGGGTGGGTAGGTTTTAGACATGATTGATTCTAGGTCATTTAGGCATGGTTAGGTTTAGGTCATTTTAGGTATGGTTGAGTTTAGGTCATTTAGGCATGATTGATTTTTGTGAAAGGGGAATCCTTAAAATGTAGGTATCGATGGTCTATTCCTGTATATGATAATCAATAAGTAATGAAGAAGGTGAATGGTAGGAGGAGAAAAAAGAGCCACCTAATTGATAAGAACCATAACAAGTTCACCATACCTTAGATTGGCTTATGAACAAAAGACCCTGAAGGTGTTGCATGATTGACTATGCTAAGGGTGAAGAAAGTCACATGATCACGAAATGTCGTGTTTGCGGCAAGTCCCTTGAGAAGGTAGGAAATTAGGGTGAAAAGGAAATGAGGTGAAAATGGTTGGTTTTTAGCCTAACCTGGTGTAAGACAACATGCCTACTTGGCAAGAGACCTAAGATCAAAATAGGTAAGTCCATGACAAAAAAGTTATCATTTTCTTATTTTTGCTATTTTTTTGATAGACTGATCGATGTGGGAAGTCTATGTGGGATGAGTATATTATCTCCTTGAGGTCTTCGTGAAGCTGATCGATGCAGGAAGCTTCTGAATATTTTATTTTATTTTGCAAGAATAGTCCTCTTTTGATGAGAGACTAAGTACAATATGGCTAGCTTTGTATAGCTATCCTTCGAGGGAGCAGTCTATTTATAACAACGAGATAGAGAGAATAGATGTCCTTTTTGAGGGAGTCATATTTTTGCTAGAAGTTTGACTCAAGGAGTTGAATCTCATTTGACTTTTGATATTATTTTTATACTAGACTGTTAAGTCATGGCCAAGACTATAGAGAAAAATAGGCTCTTGGTTTGAAGGAAAAACCATAGCACATAGAGGCTAACTATGTAAGAGAGAGTTTATGTGATGAATGACCATGGGATTCCATCTTGAAAAAGATGAAAAGTATCCATGAGAATCATGCCATGAGTAGGGCCATGGTACTCATATTGAAGATATGGCTGAAAAAGTGATGGGTAATCACATGATTCTTGTTGAGTCGTGGATCCCTAAAATAGGTAAAATGAAAGGTGAATGGTGCTCAAGGGACAAGCATTAAATAGATAGAAGGTGATATAGAACTTGATTCAATAATAGAATGGTCTAAGATGCAAGGCATTGAGGGGCTTAGGTTCGGGTTTACCTTCGAGTGAAGACAAATGATAAGCACCTGATCCATAGGTATGAGTAACGATATAAGGTCCAAGCCAATTAGGAGTGAATTTGCCCTGTTTACTTTTCTCCTCTTTGGTTACATGTTGATTTTCCTTTAGGACAAGGTCACCAACCTGGAAGGTTTGTTCATGGACAGGTTTTTCATAGGCACGTTTGATACGTTTTTGGTAGATTTGGAGATGATCAAGAGCATTAAGATGATGTTTGTCTAATAACTCAAGTTGTGCCAAATGGTCCTGACAAAATTCATCATCGTTAAGCATCTCTTTGAGTGAGATACGAAGAGATGGAATATGGACTTTGAGAGGCAAGAAAACCTATGTACCGTAGAGTAGAGAAAAAGGTGTGGCTGCAGTTGAGGTACAAATACTAGTACGATAAGCCCATAAAGAAAAAGGAATGTGCGTGTGCCAATCCTTTCCCGTATCATCAACCAATTTCATAAGATTTTTTTTCAAGGTTTTGTTGGTTCGTTCAGCTTGGCCATTTGTTTGTGGGTATTAAGGTGAAGAAAAACCAAGTTGAATGTTGAAGGCGTCACAAATTTCCATAGGTTTTTGTTTTTGTATTGTTTTCCATTATCAGTGATGAGGTGGTGAGGGACACAAAAGTGGAAAATAATGTGATGGTTGATGAATGCACAAATTTTCTTGGGTTTTGTAGAGATGAGGGGGATGGATTCTACCCATTTAGTGTAGTATTTGGTTGTGGTAATAATCCATTGATGGTGTTGTGAAGAATGAGGATTGATCTCTCTGATAAGATCCAAACCCCATTGAGAGAAAGGCCAAAGATCTCGTTTGACCTGTAAGGCGTGACTAGGTGTGTGATGAAGATTAACATGTTGCTGACATTTCACACAACATTTGAATAGTCACAACAATCATGGTTGAGGGTGGGCCAATAATAGCCCATGCGAAGGATGTGTTTTACGATAACTAAGCCACTGAAATGACCTCCAAAAATTTTGTCGTGAACTTCCTTGATGGTGTAGGGAATTTCAAAACTTGTAAGGAATCGTAAGAGGAGACCTTCAAAACCATGTTTATAGAGAAGGCCTCCCATGATGACATAGTGAGAGACACTTTTGAGAAAGGTGCATTTCCCATTACGAGTAAGGCCTGGAGGTAGAACTGAAAAGGGAAAGGTAGTCAACAAACTTCTTGTACCAAAGGTCACGTGGGTCAGGTTGAACGGTTCTGACGAGGTTGACATCTCAAAATAGATAGGAAGGTGATTGCAGCCTTTGTACTGTGAAAAATATTTTCGAGTCGGAGGGCGAGGTGGGTATCTGAGAAGCAAGGCAGGCCATGGTATCCACAAATTTGTTAGTGGAACGTGGAGTGGTTTGAAGTTCATAATGGTCAAAGGTAGTCAAAAGTATGTCTACATGATGCTTATAATTTTTAAGTATTTCGTTACGACACTGGTATATACCATTGACTTGATTTATAACCAATTGAGAGTCACCAAATATATTAATCAATTTAACATCTAAGGTGATGGCAGTTTGGAGACCTAATATGAGTGCTTCATATTCGGTGATATTGTTAGTACAATCAAAATCTAGTTTGAAAGAGAGTGGTATAGGTTCACCATCAAGAGGAATGAGGATAATTCCTGCAGCACCCCCACATTGACATTTGGAACTGTTGAAGAATAAGGTCATTTAGTAAACTGTATCGTCCAAAGAGAGGGTAACGATGGATTCGTCTAGGAAATTGAAGTTAGAGGATTGATTTCCATAGAGGGGTACATTTGCAAGTTGGTTAGTGATAGTTTTACATTTGATAGATTTTTGATGGATGAATTCAAGGTTGAGGTCTGTGAAAAGCATTAGCCAATGTGCAACACGTTGATTTTGGTAGGGCTTGATGGACATGTAATGTAAGGGGTCAGTATTGGTGACTACAAAGGTTTTGTGATTGAGTAGGTAATGACGAAGTTTAGTGGAAAAAAGAACTAAGGCTAATCAAAGTTTTTCAGTGTGGGTATATCTGGTTTTATAGTAGAAAAGGGTATGACTTATGTAATAAACCAATTGCCTTGATTTTAGTGGGATTGACTTCTATTCCACATAAAGAAATAATAAAACTAAGAAGCTTTCCTGAGATAACAATGAAGACACACTTCTTTGGTTGAAGGTGAAAACAATATTTGATGAGATGGTCAAAGATGACCTTCAAGTCTGTAAGGAATTCAACCTGATGTTTTAATTTGGCAAGAAGGTCATCTACGTAATATTCCAATATACGATGCATGATGTCATGGAAGATATAAGTCATAGCCCGTTGATATGTAGCACCAACATTTTTAAGGCCAAAGGGCATGACTCAATAGCAAAAGGTTCCCCAAGGAGTATTGAAGGTATTTTTTATGTTGATCTTCCAGGGCAAGTAATATTTGGTTATAACTCTAGAAATTGTCCATGAGTGATAGCATCTCATGGACAGTGGTAAGATCAACTAGTTGGTCAATACTAGGTAGAGAAAAATCATCTTTGGGGAAAGCTAAATTAAGGTAATGGAAATCCATGCATATGTGGAGTCCTGTTACTTCTGTGACAAGAACGATGTTAGAGATTCATTAGGGATAATCAATGGGTAGGATGAAGGAAACTGAGAGAAGGTGCTAAATTTCTTCTTTGACAAGAAGGGAAATGCGAGGATAAATTTTTCATAGCTTATATTTTACAGGTTTGGCTTCAGGAAAAGTTACGATATTGTGGACCACAATATTGGGGTCAATACCGAGCATGTCAGCATAGGACTAAGAAAAAACGTTTCTATGATCCCAGAGAAAAGAAGTAAAATCTTCCTGTTTAGTTCAGCAACATTTGAAGATTGTCTAATCTTTAGAATGTGTGGGTTGTCCTGAGTGTTAATATTGATTTCAATTGTTGATTCATTTGACATGGTTTGCATATCAAAAGGAAACGATCAATGAATATAAGAATCTTCCGCTCCAAGGTAGGTGAGAATAGACTCATCATCCTAACATTGAACGACATTAATGGATGCCGTATCGTCATCGATCATGTCAGGATACAGGAAGGGAAGAGAAGAGGGAGCCTCACCATCACGTTGATAAGTTAAAGGTTGGAGGAAAATGGTGTTTACAATTTTTTTTAGGAGGAATAGATTTGAGATCTATAGACTTTTTGGGTGAAGGTGGTGACATTGGTGAATGGGGTGAAGAAGGTTTGTCGTCCTCGATGAGGTCTATGTGAGATTTCTTGGAAGATGGTTTGGAAAAGCTAATACCGCTGCAGTCTTTGTGTTTACGTGTGATACACGAGATGAAATTATGAAGGCCCTATTCATAGAACCCAAAGCCAAAGTCTTTCCATACACAACGGTGAAGGAAAGTGTGGGAAAAGCAGTGATTGGTGAGAGATTGGAGGTCATATGAAAATGGTCGTATTTGGGAAGGTGGATCGGGTGAATAGGTGGAAGTGTCAAGTCCCCCATACATTAAGTTGGTGCGAAGGTGGGGAGGACCATAAGGGAAGACCTCGCCTATGTGATGGTCATAATGAGGATGTTAGCATAGGTTACCATACTCTTGTGGAGTAAGGAATGTGTTTATGTTGTACAAGCAGTATTCCCCTAGAGTGAGGCATTGAAAAACACCTTCTAAGGGATCGGTAGTGGATATGTGTGTAGCCTAAATATATGAATTACTAGGTGATTGGGAAGAAGAAGGATTATTTGTTTTGGAACTAGATGGGTTAGCAGATGGGTTAGTTGCAGAAGCCATGATAGCAGTGGGAATAAAAGAGGTAGGCGTGGGTGAGGTAGCAGTAACATCTATGGATGGGGTTGTGTGTGAAGGAGAAGTGGCGGTAGTGGTAGATGCCTTAATTATAATAAGGACGTCATTAGGTTGGTACAACATATTGCAAGTTTTAAATGGTGAAGGATCAGATGGGATGGTATAGTTATGTCCTTCATGTTCAAATTTTACACAACGATGTAAAGTTGAAGGAACACAACCCATGACACAGATCCAAGGTCGGCCAAGCAACAAGTTATACTGGAATCCCCCTTCTAAAATGTAGAATGATTTCAGCATAGTAAGGGGGCCCACACAAACATGAAGAATAATGGTGCCAAGGGTGGAAGTGATGGCGTCATTAAAGGAGTGCAACATAACCAAGTTATTATGCATGTAATTTGAAGGGATGCACATTTGATTGTACGCATGGGAGGAGATGATGTTGATGTTGGCACCGCCATCGATCATAACACGTTGAACACAAATATTATCAATATAAACAGAGATGAAAAGATTGAGATCAGGGTCATCTGATTGGAGAGGTACGATGAGGGTGGCCACTTGATGAGTGAGAGAGAGGGTAGAAGAAAGAGATGATTTGGTAAGAGAGGCCACATGGTGAGGGGTGATAAGGGAGGCTATTGGTGTGGGGTCCTTAGGTAAAACCTTAATGGATTACAAAACCTCCATGAGGGCTTATTGATGAGATTTAGAGGTTTAGACGAGATCGTACAAATACATTTTTAGAGGGGATTAGTGTAATTGTTTTATCATTGTATGATGGGTAACCCCATCAGAAATAGGGTATGTGGGTCCTCGAATGGTGATTTTGAGTGTGGGTGCAGATGGTATGTTAGGCACAAGATTATCAGATGGGATGGTTGCTTTTGATTTTCCTTTTTCTTTTTGGGTGCGAGTGGGAACTTGGATCATGTTAATTTGAGGAAGAGAGGTGGATGGAGAAGGTATGTCATGAGTAGTATAACGACATGATGGAAAAAAGCCTAATACGGGGTAAGAACCTTGCGAAATGAGTATGGCGCACTAGAATTTTGGTGGGGTTTTAGTGAGATTTCTTATGTGACCATGTTGATCTCAAGTTTTGGAGGTGTATAAAAGAGTTGTGGAGGTGGTGATGCGAGTTGCTGAATAGGTAGTGGGAAAGGATGTATTATGACAGGTGAAGGTGGAACAAGGTCCTCATCAAGAAGATCAGCATCGTCAAAATTTGCTTCAGGAGGACATAATTGGAGGAGAATGGTTTTTAGAGCCTTGCAACCTTCTACATCATGTCTTGACACAAGATGGTAGGCAAAAATTTTAGTTTCATCAAACCCCTTTGGTTTGGGTTCGAGTGGGTGATAAGGTCTAAGTGGCGGTAATGTGATGATCGAGGTCTCTAAAAGGTTTGCTAAAATATTGGAATAAGACCCTGCCAATGGATCATAATGTGAAGTGAGTGTGGGTTTGGGTGGAGGTGTGGATGATTGTGGTGGAAGAGGTGTTATAGGAGGTGAAATAGCTTTGACCACCGGTTTGGTAGGTGGTATTGTCTTAGGTTTTGATGGTACATGCTTGGGTAAAGGTTTGATAGATGAACTAGCAATAGAAGGTGTCATGGGCTTAACTACATTTTGGAGGGTAGTGGGTTCTTGTCCTTGGATTGCACCTTCTTAGGTAATGGTGAGGTAGGAGTACATGATGCATAAGGGAAAGTGGATGGTGGTAGAGGATTGGTTAGCCATGGTGATAACGGAGGTGCGGTAAAGGTTGCTTGTAAAAGCTAGGTGAAAGGTATGGGTTAAAGAGAAGAAATTTGCATAAGTAGTGATGGGGTTATGGTAGCTGGTGGGGGTATAGCTGGTAAGAAAACTATGGTTTATGGTGACGGTGATGGTTTTGTAGGTCGATTGGGTGTAATAAAGGATCGTGATGAAGATGTAGATTGCTGTGTGTTTGATTTTCTTTGGGTAGGAGGATGCTTGACCATGGTAGATGGGTGAGGTCTGAGGATAGACAGAAGGGGTGAAGGTGAAAAATGTGTGGTGGGTGAAACTGGTGTATGCGGTCTTGAAAGTTGGGTCTTCTTTTTAGGTAGAGGAATGATTTTCATGTGGGCTTGGGAAGATGTGGACAAGTCCAATGTGAGGTCAAGAATGATAATCTTGATGAAATAAAATATAGATAACATAAGAGATATTGGGTACTTATTGGAGAATGGGTCTGGTGAGTGTAGGTGATGAAAACAATGATGGCAGAGATATGGAGAGAAGGGATATTGTGTACGTGCTGCGGCAGTTCAAGTCTCCGTGCTTCTCTATGTGAATCTGTGATCATGAAGAAAACAATGGATGTTGATGGTTGTTGGTAGTGCTCCCAGGTGTTTTCTTTTTCCTGAGTGCTTCATAAATTTGAGTGTTCCAAGTATCTATTCTTGTGAGATCCTGAATTGAATGACCAACCTCAACAAAGGATTTTGGAAATGTATTTAACCTAACTGGCGAAGGTTAGGGGACCGACGTCGGTTGAGGTATAACCGATATCAGTTAAGGCAGGAATATCTAGGTTGGCCAAAAATAGTCTGATTGTTGTTATTTTTGGCGTGGTCTTCAATCTTCGTCTAAGTCTTGAGTGATAGATCATGGAAGGATGAGTAAGATTCCTCTTAGGTTTGTTAATAGGAATTAAGTCTATGTTTAGACTAAGTCCTAGTTGGTTAGGACATGCTTAGACTTGGTCTTAGGTCATTAATGGGGTTTGAGTGGGTCATGGAATGAGGTGGCTAGGTGAGTTGGCTGGGTGAGGTGGTCAAGTGAGGATGTTAATTAAATTAACTAAAGTAATTAATTCAATTAATCATGTGCACTATGAGATATGAATAGGTAAGGTATGATTAATTTAATTAACATGGGTATAAGGGTAGTATGACCTAATTTGGGTGTTTACAAACATTAATAAAACACAAAAATACCAAATAGATCAAATAACCCCAAAAAATAGGGATAAAAGACAACTCACCATTCATTTACTAACCCTCACACACTCACATTTTTGTGATGGGAAAATCACCAAAATGTATGCCTAGATTCATATTAACTAATCCATCTTACTTCAAGTGTATCTAAATAGGGGGTGAGTGGCCACCTTCAGTAAAGGTGAGCCCTCCATCTAATATTTTTCCCATATCTAGTTGCAGCGGTGACTAGTATGTAACCTTCCAAATCCATATTTCACTCATTTTTCTTTTTATTCTACAACTCATATTTTCCTATACTCAATTGCAATGGCAAATGACCTATGATTTTCTAGTCATACCATATTTCTTACTTTTTCCACTCATGTTTCAAAGTCTATGATTGTCATTCCCCATGGTTTCTAGCCATTTTCATGTTCATTCACACCCTAATTTTCTTCATCAACACCTTCTTGACTACATTGTTAATCTTGAGTCTCAACACTTGGGGGGACTTCCATCCACATTGAATTAGCACCCTCTTTGTAATGAGCCTATTCACCCCATAGTACCATGCCACCCCTACCCACTGAATTTAAAATTTCCCACTTTTGACAAATTTCATGGCACCAAGGACCCACAACATCATTTGAATCTATTCTTCTACACATGCCACCTCATTCAACATGATGAATCTCTCCTCCTACGCAGTTTGCCACTTTCACTCATTGGTCACACACTTGATTGGTATTCCTACCTTTCATAACATAACATTTACAATTTCACACAACTCGCTAACACATTCTTGTCTCACTTCTCCATCCACATCACACCCAAGGAAACACTAGTTGACCTTCACATGCTTTGGAAATACCATAACGATTCTATCATTGATTTTTTTGCGCATTGGCATGCCCTCATTCAACACATTTTGTTTTTCTTCCCACAATTAAAACTCATTGACCTCTTTTCCAAAACTTGCATTCCCCACATCTCATATCACTTATAAATTCAACCATTATGCATGTTTGATGAGGTTGTACACATGGAACATCTTCTTGAGGATGTTTAGTTTGGTTGTTCTCCTTCCTTACCACACGTTTCTATTCCTCCTCCACCTTTTAAGCCATCATCCTACCATGTTTACAATGTCATCAAACCAGATCATTCTCACCTCTCACCACCTTCTACAATGACATCATCACATTCGTCACATTCTACCATAACTCGTCACTTAATCCAATCCCCTCAAAAACTCACCCCATTGACAGAACCACTTTCTTCTATTATCCACAAGTTTCTTGATGCCAATATCATCACTCTCCTTCCCAAACGACCCCCACCATTGTGGAATTATTACCATGAAATGTGTACCTACCATCATATTGATGGTCATTCCATTGACTCATGTCCCCAAATTTTCAACATAATTCAAGAGCTTAACAAGGGAGACATTGCGGTTGAGCTTACATCTCTTCCAACTTCACCTACTAACGCCAATCCAATCATTGCACATAAGACCATTCCCACTTCTTTTCCACGTGTCCTGCCTTTATCCTCTGACTTATCATTTCCCGCTACCACCCAAACATCATCACCATGCTTTCCTAATGTCTCATAATCTCCGTCCTAATCTTTTGAATGTCCAACATCATGTACTTCCACTTTTTTCATGGTCTCATCATCCTCCTTTCTAAATTTCTCAACATTTACCTCATCTATATCACCACATAATCCTATATTTACCACAACATCTAATTCATCCTTTGGCTCACTCATATAGGCTCCACCTATCAAACTCCCATTACTAAACCTAAATTTTTCTCTTCATCACACCTCGGTCCACTCATCACACCATTTATTTTAGAGCCCACTTTTGCATGCATATCACTCACTTCATCACCACTCGTTAAAGCAACTTTCTTTCTTTCAGCACCTTGATTACATCCTATTTCTTCTATTACGTTCATTCACACTCATCTTCCATCTATTCCTCATAATTCATATTTACATATTCTTTCATTTCTTCCTTGTCAGTCGCCAACACTCACGTTCCTTGATTTACCTCTTTAAGAGCATTCTTTTACATACACTTTCTTTCCTCTATCACCACTTGTTCAGGAACCATTCTTATTACCAGCTCCTTCTCCTTCATCCCCATCATCTATCATGAGAATACAACCATTTTTTCTTATGCATGTGCCTCACAAGCCTCCTCCAAATCCAATCACACATTCACATCATTTATATTTTCTCCCACCTTCTCATTCGTTTAACATTCCTTGTTTCATACCTCTTTCTATTCCATACAATCATCTTCCCATCACACCCATTCCTCTCATACTCATTTTAGAAATCACTATGTTCTCTATTCCTCACCTACTTGACATCTTCCCTCACACTATGCCTCATATGACTTCCACTTCTACCATTGATCTATTTTCACATCCTTGTCCACCCGATGTTATTGCACATTCTCCACACACGTCATCCTTCTTGTTCACATCCTCTCAACACTCATGTACTCTAAACACCACCATTCTATGGATTCTATTTGGATTTCTTGCTTCACTTATCATCCACATCATCCCCACCACTCTAATTACTTATCTCATTTATCGCTTGATTTTATACACTATGTCCTTCATTCATCTGATCCTTTTACAGACTGGGGAACTTTCACTTATCTTCACTACCACATTCAACATGCTTTATACAATATGCTTCTCTTCATTTGGACTGGATTCGAAACATGACGTAATTCTATGCACATCCTACACTATCATCATCGATAAAAACACAAACACACACATCCACATAGCTAAACATATTTTAAAAATAAAAAATCTATATATTCCAAAAAAATTGCAATAAACAACACTTACTCATGAATGTTCTTTCGTATTTGCTTCATTCATATTTAATTCCAATTCTCTATTCACTACTACACATTTCATTTATAGTTCATTCAAATTCTATGTCTTTGTTTGTTTCATAGCTTTTGGCAAACACTTTGAGTATCTAGTTGTCATGTTTTGTGAATCAATAATCTCTACTATAGTTACTTGAACTTGGTCTCTCCTTACTTGGTGAATTAAGAAAATCTGTCCTCTTTGATATCCATACACACTTAACAACTTGTCTTAAGGACCCTATGGAATTATTTGTTGATGCTTTCCAACTGTCATCTCCATCATCACTTTCAACCCCTCCACCAATCCATTAGTGGTTCTAAATCCATTAGAAAACCAAGATAGCTTGATATCATGCGAAAAAAAAAATCAAAAAAATCAAAAGAAAAATTTAAAATTCAAAAGAAAATAGAAAAAGCACAATATTAATCACTCTCTCTTAGGGGTATTTCTAGTATCTCTACTGACACTATAGATGCCTAGCTAGTAGTAGAGAAATGTTGCTACTAGAATAAAATGTATCTTTGTCAGGACTATGGACACCTAGATGGTAGTGGAGCAATGCACAACTTACAATTGCCTTCTTTTTTACTACTCACCAATCACTTGTTTCAGTCACACATACATGTTGGCTTGTGTTTTCACTCATTGTCTCATGAGCCTTCATTTCAAGAAAAAATTAACTCTCACATCACACAAAATTTATCCACAAGTCGTAGGACTAGTATGTGTCACCTTCTGTGGATTAGAACTTGTTCAAGATCCTGTTTTCACCCACTTTTGGTCTCATGTCTCATGGAATTCGGATAATTTTTTGTTCACCAACACTCTTGTTTCAAACTCTGTTCATCTCACTTGTACACCTCTTGCGCTCCATATCCATTTTCATATTTATGCTGAACATCCCTAGGAATCTATTGCCTTTTACACACCTTTTAGATCATCGTCAATTTTTTTTTTCATTTGCGTTGCACTCATTTTATCTTATTTACATTTTCATTACAAGCTCATGTGATTCATTCTCATCTCACCATTGTTCCTTATCCCAATATTATTCTTGTTGAAACTTTCCAACATGGTTGTTAGAAACAATATCATAGTGCACCTTTATCTCATCTGGCACCTTCTTCACCTCAACTAACTCCCAAGTTAGCTCACACTCATTGCCTCTCCATTCTCAACTTATCTAACCTCCCAATGAATCACATTAATAGCTCACCCTCACATCCTCACATACCCACCTGCGAGCTTGTTTAACCTCGAGCTTGCCTCAGTGAGTTTCTCTAGTGACTTGTTGAGCCACCCAACACCCATTCCCTACCTCAGTCACTATAGCGACCAAGCTCACTGACCTTCCCCTACCCAATCTACCCCTCCCAACTCCCCACTGAGTCGCTACAACAACTTGGTTTGCCAACACACTTACCCAACCCTTCCTCGAGCTCGTTCACCCCTCCTACTCATTCTCACTTCGGTGAGTTGTAAGAGAGACTCACCTGCACTTTGTTCTACACCCACCTAGCTCGCTACACTTTACTTTATTTCTCACCACCCGAGCCCTCGACTTCTGACACCATGCTGAGTCACATGTGCAACTTGACCAACTCCCTGTCACCTCACTTGTTTGAGTCGCTATGGAAAATTATCACTTACCCACCTGCCTTGTCATCTTCCCTTTACTCATCCAATCCCTCACATATCCCTCACTACCCTCTACCTTACTAAGTCATACTCGAGACTTGGCTCACTCACTCCTCCTCGGCGAGTTTCCCCTGTGACTTGCCATGACCCACATTCCCTCTCCCCAATACCTAAATTACCACCTTTCCTGACTCAACCTAACCTTCTACTCTGCCACCTCGGTGATATGCTCCCACCCTATAAACTCTATCCTCGCACACCCATCCTTATTCGTGGACCTTGCTCTATACAGTCAAGTTGCAATCATGATTCAGTTCCTACCCTGATGCCCCTCCCCGCCGAGCTCCACCCTGAGCTCACGTACTAAAACTATTGCGCTAGCTACCCCGAGTTCTCCCCTTGAGTGAGTCACATCCACAAATCTCCCTAACTCAACTCCCTACCTAGCTCACCCAAGTTTTGCTCCTATGCCTTCCTACTGACTAACTCAACCTCCCAACCGAGTCACCATAGATAAAAAATCTATGCACTTGGGTACATTTCTAGGTCTTAAAAGTATGCTAGCATTTACATAATTCCTAAGTAAGAAAATTAGTAATTGATAAATCATTTTATCCTTTTTTTGTGTCTTCTATACTTTTATTGACTTTATGCATCTTACACTCTTACCGACATTTAACTATTTTATCTTTCTATGGCCTCAGACACTAGTGCCCAGTCAGGACACTAGCTCCAGGCGCTCCTGTCCTCTTGGGTGCTTTTGTCCCTCTTTATCCTTTTCTTATCCCTTTGGAACCCTTTTGATTCTTAATTAATTTCTATCACTTTGGGTTGGCCTTGCAGTTGTCAAATACAAAATTCAAACAAGGGAATCATATAAATATATAGTTATGTTTTTAAAATAAAAGGTCAAGCACTAAGCATTACATACTACCACCTAATCTTGCATTGAAAGGAACAAGAGTATAAAATGGCATCTATATAACAACTCATACAAGGGCAAGGGCTGCATACTTCTGTATACACAACATCGGAAGTGGAAGTCTATTATATTCCATCCACACATTCTATACATCTCCTACATTCTAGATCTATCCCGATATCATTTGTGCAACTTGTACAAGGGCATCATTTCTACATGCACACACAAGAACTACATAGAGTCCAAGATGTAGTGCAACGATCAGTCATAAGTTCACTCTTTGGGTGATCATTGGGGTTAGTTTGACTCCCCATTCTGCATTTTCACTTTTAGGTTTGACGTGGTTTGTGGGTATGTGCAAGAAAACTTCTTTCATACAGGTTACATGTATAGTCACAGATCAAATAACGAATGTAGAGAGATAAACAAGGACCAACAATGAAGCTTATTCGGACACTAAAATATCCATATCTACATCTACCTAGACACCATTGCACAGATCTAGACACTAGTGCTTGGGTGCTCCTTCCCTCCTGTGGGTGCTACTATCTAGAATAATTAACGAGTTCAGAACCTCCAGTGAGCCTCTATGAAACTCTTCTCAATATGTTCCAATATTTCATCTTCCCATATCACTTCCTGTTCGCTTGAAAATCAACTAAGTCGTCCTATCTCTCCTTCTTGCTTAGGGTTTCATATTGCACATGTTTTATTACTTGCATCTTGTTGTATATTAGCATTTATTTATCATTAGGTACAATAGTTACTCTGAAAATAAGATTTAATTAATTCAATTCACATTAAATCATTTGGTGAACCCCATCGCTCAAACTCTACCTTCTAAGAATGCATCGGATTCTATCTCCTTCTGAATTCATGGATCAATCTTCTTATCCATTTGATGCCCCAACCAAGGTTTCTAACACAATTACCACCGCTGCTGATTTCATGCAAGTCCGTACCCAACACCCTCCTTGTTTCATTACTCTCATGCTTGATCCAACTATCAATGTAGTCACTACTCGCAGTGCATGGTCGCCTACAACTACACCCATTTCTATTCCCCCACCTATTACCTCTACAATTCCTCCCACTACCTCAAAAGGATATGATATCATTGAGCAAATTAAGAATACACCTGCCAAAATATCTCTTTATGATCTCCTACTCAGTGTACCAGATTGTCACCATACCTTAGAAGTTTTTTACGCTTCATCCATATTGAAAGTGATAATTCACCTATTGATGTTACTCATCTCATTCAATCCCTCAAAAATCTACCGCATGCTATATCTTTCAGTGATGAGGATATTTCACCTACCCCATTAGCAATCTTCATGTACCTTTGCTCATCATGTCTACTGTTGGTTCCATTTGTATCAAGCATGTACTAGTTGATAATGGCTTCGCTATAAATATATGTGCTCTTTCCTTGCTCAATAATTAGGAATTTCTGAACGTTTGATCACTAAATCCTCTACTCTTGTTTGTGGCTATGATTCCACTACTCGCACATGCATCGACACCATCACCTTACCCCTACAAGTTGGACCTAAAATACTTCCTACTTAATTCCATGTCCTCGATGCCTCCTTTTAATTCAATTTCTTACTTGTTAGACCATAGATTCATGTTATGCATGTTGTTCCTTCAACAGTTCATAAATGTGTTAAATTCCTCCATGATGGCTATGAGCATATTATATTTCAATGCCGATCCCGACCCATTCAAGTTTTTTCACATAGATCCCATCACTACCATGCATATCCCTCAAGTTACAATCCTATCCCATACCATAATTTCAGTACATACGATGCTATTCAATTTAGGGCTCCCACTACTTCTTCTAACTCCACACCCCTTCCTTCCGTCCCTACACATACTTCCGATCTTATATCACCTACCTCATCTACTTCTAGAAATAGTACTACTTTGTCTATCACCACTACTCCCTGCCCTACACACGCCTCCAATCCTCTTAATATCCTTGATAATGTTATCCAACATGATAATGCCAACACTGCTGATTCTGATGATGAGGTTGATGTCATCGAGCTTACTGATGAAAGCCTATGCAATTTTTATTTTATTCCTCTAGAAATAGATGAATCCCACTTCTAAGATACTTTCGTAACTACTGGTCGAAGTGAATATCAATTTAAAAAACCGCTCCTTTACTACATTTATTATCCCCTTTCAGGCTTCTATATATGCACTAGATCTCATGCCTTCTCCTCTGGTTACATCTACTCCACCTCTTGATCTATTTACATGTACCTTATTCATCCATGAATCTTGTTGGCATCATATTCCATTTGATCCCACTTGTCCATGACACTGTGTGCACACTTGAAGGTTTGGCCTTGCTTAGGATTCACATTTCGATGATCTTCTTCCTCAATCTCACTTACCTCACGTATATCATGGATATGTTCTCATTATTGCTGCTTATGGCCTCTGTGTCTTCAACTTTCCAATATTTCTTCACACGTACACATCGATTCCTCTCGAATCACCCTTGAGAAATCTTGGCTTGACTACATTGGAGGCACTCTTGATACCAATCACACCAATATCTCATTTCCAATGCCTTTTGGCCATGTTTCTATATGTAATGATTCATTCCTTAGCTATACACAAAATCTCACTCGTCGACACGCACATGATTGTCCACAACCTCCTTTTATTGATGAAGAATACACTATGGGCATGTATAATTTACATTGCATTGGATTCCTCTATGATCAACCTCATACTATTACCTACTAAGTCTCTAATCCAGATACTATCAGTTATAACCCTGACACTGGTGATCTTCTTGATGATTTTACCCAATTCGTCACCACTCGCCCACTTGGGGGGCATCGCCTGCCCCCTTCTAGCACTACTAGTTGTCTTTAGTCTTTACTAATACACTATACGTTCCACACTTCATATCTAAATTTTCCAAGCATTCCCACCTCTTGGTATACACATTTTACCGTCAGTACCCTATGTCACACTCTAGTTCCATGGTTCATACTTGAATGTTGAGTAATTCTGAAATGAATCTCGCATCCACTATACTTGTTGCTCTATTCTTCATGATACATCTTTATAACATATATTCTCACACGACACATTACCCTATGACACACTCTTGTGCTACAGCTTCACACTTTAATGTTAAGGGCACACTACATCCATGAACCTCACATTACACACTTTTACACTCTGTGCTTCATGACATATCTCTCTAGCATCTACTCGCACACAAAAAACCCATTTCAAAATGATGCAGTCTTGTTGTATGGTTCATCCTTGACTGTTGGGGGTGTTAGGAAATAAAGGATAAAATATGTGGAACAATCCCTCATAGAATCGCAACAGTTGAAACTAATATGCAAAAAATATTACCGATATGAAATAAAAGTGCAGAATAAAAAAGAACACAACACAAAGAGACAATATTTAACGTGGTTCACCTAATTTGGGCTACGTCCACCAAGAATACTTGCTCAGATTTTATTACAACCCACCTCTTCTCTCAATACATCTACAATGTTACATCAACCCTAACATATGCACAAAACCACATAAATAGGCAATTACTTAAGCATTTTTATAATACTGTGGGTACCAAAACCACAAAACTGACCCATAAACCTATGGGTCAAAAATCTCGCCCATATGAGAAGAACACATTTTCTAAAATATTGACGCACGTTTTTCGATGCCAATTTATTTTTCATGGGGATTGCACCCTCGAACCCCGCTACCCAGGGGCTGCTGTCCTCAGACCCCGCTCGAGGCCCGGCCCGACCCCAAACCCATGGCAAGAAAACTATGGAAAGTGTACAATACTTTTAGTGTATAGTATTCAACACTTCCACACATGAAAACAAGCTCCACACACCTAACAAAGGGGGCATTTATAAATGAACATCATTTTGTGCACATCCGCTAGGGGGTAACGTGGCTCCTTCCATGTTCACATATTGCATACCAGGAAATCACACCATCATAGCATTTGCATATCTTGGTTGCATTTACTCTTACTTGTTTATACTACTTATATGTTGCACTTTTCTTGCTATGCTAGACAAGATACTTCAGTATGTCCTTATCTTTATGTATATACACATGGATGTTGAAATTGGTCTCTAGAAGTGAATGTAGATCTCTTCAAAACTTTTCACATGATGCAATGATGCTTGGCACTGATATATTGTAACGGGTCCCACTGAGGATCCTAGGGGCATCTAATTTTACTAATCTCACATTCTACACATTACAGGTTCTATTGCTACATTATTCAATACTTTTCATTACAGTTACTTTACTTTTCACTTATATATACACGCTTTGACATACTATTTATCTTTCTAACATGCTAATGGGTGCTTCATGTGTAGTATTTTCCTTGTAGGACTATCTACAACCATGGTTATCTAATACATTTTGCTTACTATTGTTTGCTACTATTATGCTATTGTATGTGGACTATGCCCTATGTCTTTTGATGATCATTGTATGCTTTTGGCTACTTCATCCCTGATTGTCTTATGACATTGTGAGTGATGTTACATGTTTGAAATCTGATTTGCGCGGTCCATCTTGTTTACACATTTGATTATTACAATGTCTTCTCTTCCATGCTAGCTACTTTTACCACTAACACTTGTACTAGCCTATCTTGTTTTCACGTGCCTTGGTTTTTACCAAACACATTCCCTACCCCATGTAGGTATCCACTTTAGATTAACATTTGGTCCTCTCCTTTGGGCCACATTATCCTATTATTGTTACATGCACCCCTAAACAAGGGGGCCATACATTGGGCGAACAAATCACCCCTACAATAGTTCAAAGCTATAGTTCAGACCAATACAGTATACGAAAACAAAACATGCATATAGTCATAGAACAGTCCAAAATCAGACTTGGACTTCACACACAGTACAAAAACTAGCACCCAAGACCCAGACACTAGCGCCTGGGTTCTCCTGTCCTCCCATGGGTGCTAATGTCCTTGAGGGAAAAAAGACACATTTTCTCAGTATAACACAATTTACAATAATTTTTAGAGCAGTTTTCTACAGTAGCATGCTCTGGCCTCCAGTCAGAGAATGCATTCTATCTCCTACAATCAGTTACAATACATAACAATATGGAACAACACGGAACAATGTGGGATGTATCGTCTGCAGTGGTGCTCATTCAGGAAGTATTCATGGAAGGAGAGTAATACTAGATCTATCTCCCCAACACTCTTCTCTTGTGGTGTGAGATCACCCAAAAAACTCACACTTGGCATGAGATCGCCCAAAAAAACTTTCATACTTGGTGTGAGATCGCCCAAAATAATCAAACTTGGCGTGATATCACCCAAAACACTCAACCTTCATAGTATTTTAAGACATCTTTCTATCCTTTACACTCTTATACATTTAGGTGCACACTTTCCTTTTTACATAATTTCACACTTCTACATACTTTCACATACTTTATTCAGAATTTTCATATACAAGACTTTGACTATTCTTTCACTTTTCTTTTCCAATACCATCCGTAATACATAACAAGAAGCAACCTACATCAGAAAATACAAGCACACCAACATGTACAAGCTACACATACGCTTCACCCTCTTAGGGTATACTTCCCTTTTTCCTAGTCTCCACACTTCACTTTGTGATCACCTCACACTTCACTTGTCCACTCGGCATGCGTATTCACCACACTCTCTACAGGATCATAAAGTACACATCTTCTGAATACTTAATGCTATTGAGTATTCACTCAACAACATAAAGTGTGGGCAAAATGTAGACACAAAATCTATGCACTTGGGTACATTTATAGGTCCTAAAAGCATGCTAGCATTTACATGATTCCTAAGAAAGAAAACTAGTAATTGACAACTCCCTTTAGCCTTTTGCTTTGTCTTCTACACTTTTATTGGCTTTATACATCTTACACTCTTGCCAAAATTTAACTGTTTTATCTTTCTATGGCCTTGGACATGCCCTAGCACTAGCATCCCAGCTCCTGTCCTCATGGGTGCTCATGTCCCTATTTATCCTTTTCTTATTCTTTTGGACCCCTTTCACTTCTTAATTACTTTTTTTCACTTTGGGCCAGCCTTTCAATTGTCAATTACAAAATTCAAACAAGGGAATCATATATATACATAGTTATGTTTTCAAAATTAAGGGCCAAATACTATCATTATCTACTATCACCTAAGCTTGCATTCAAAGGCACAAGAGCATCAAAGTCATCCACTCTAGTACCCATATAAGGGAAAGGGTTGCATACATCTGCATACACAACATAAGAAGTGGAATTTTATTATATTCCATCCACACATTCTATACATATTCTACATTCCAGATATATCCCGCTATCATTTTTGTAACTCGCACAAGGGAATCCTAGGACATCATTTCTACACACACACACAAGAAATACATGGGGTCTAATATGTAGTGTAGATCTTGGTTGTAAGTTCACTCTTTGGGTGACCGCCGAGGTTAGTCTGACTCCCAATTCTGCATTTTCATTTTTAGGTTTGATGTGGTTTGTGGGTATGTGTAGGTGAACTTATTTTTTACAGGTTACAAGTACTATCAAGACAGACAATGAATCCAGAGCAACAAACATAGGGACCAAAAATGAAGCTTATCCGGTAATGAAATATCTAGATTGTAACACCCAAATTCAGACACCAGCACCTGGGTGACACTCCTGTCCCTATGGGCTCTTTTGTCCTATGCATATTAAGAGTTCAAAACTCCAACGAGCCTCTGTGACATTCTTCTCAGTTTGTTCCAATATTTCATCAGCCCAAATCACTTCCTGTTTTCTTAAAAATCAGCTAAGTCCTCTTATCTCTTCTTCTTGTTTAGGGTTTCATATTATTGCATGTTTGTTGCTTGTCCATTTGTTGTATTTTATCATTTGTATATCACACACTATGGTAGTTACTCTCAAATAAATATTTAATTAAATCTATATTATATCAGCACCTTTGGAAGAGGGATTTCATCAAATTCTTACACCGAACCTATCCTAAACGTATCACGGACACTTATCTTACATCCCAAGATTTCTCCCACATATGGTCTTTCATCATGACACCTGCAACTCATACCGGTAGAAGAAAATGTCTACAAAAAGGTTTTTTATATACCTTATCTCATGCCTAGAACATGAAAATGCCACCAAACTAAGATCTAATGAATTATATACAACCTTAAACCTTCACATTAGCATTCCCAAGTCATAACATGGCAAAAAACTTCATATTTTCTCCATCGCTATAAGACTAGGGTTTTAGGGAGGGTTTATATCTACTTTTATTCTTACCAATCGTTCATAAATGATAGGGAATCATTTTTACCTCATTCCAATTGAAAAATAATCTTAACTCCATGCCTCAACAATGATGAATGGCCCATCTCCCCATGCAAATATTTCACATGTGAGTGAGCACTTCAAACTAGACCATCGAACAGGGAATGAATCTTTTGAGAGCTCGATAGAGCCAAAAATAACTTTTCATGCTTTATCATCAAAACCCTTACCTTGTGAAATTGACAGTATTCATACACCTTCATATTAACCTCCGTCCATGAAGTTTTCCATCAATGACATTTCTAGGTTCATGTCTATGTAGTCAACCATCTAAGCCCGTAACTATGGAAATCACACTCATAGGGTTAGACGACCCCATATTGTCTTGCATTGCCTTCTTGTGCACGCTTCTAAGGACCTACTGAATATGCATTGTATACCTAAACCAGGGGGACCCTGTAGACACCTTCTAACATCTACGTTATGCATAAGGTACGTTATTCAAAACACATCCTCACATAACTTACAATGATTTTCCTTAGAATTATTTACTTCATTCCTACATTTCATGTTTGCACTAGGTCTAGAACTTAGGCCTAGAATTCATTTCCTTCAACTCATGCTTCACATGAACTAACTTGTTATTCATGTCTTATCAGACTCATTAACTCCATTTGACACATGCTCTAATGACACATGTTTGACACCCATGACAAACCTGTTGGATCGATCACTCACTACACCCTTAGATTTCTTGAACCATGTGCATCAACCCATGAGATCATAGTGTGACTGGGTAACATGGGTGTTATCTCTAAGTTATGCAGACTTGATACTTGAGATAGACCTACCAATAGAAAGTTAGTTCTTACTCACTAAACTACCTACATACAATGATACTCTAATGCAGGAAAAAACTATCTTATCCTAATCTAACATTCCAAGGAACCAGGGAATGAGAAGTCCTCATGAAAGTAAAGCCTACACTAACAATGATGATACACTAGAAAATACGGGAATGAGAATCCCTCTTTTCAATGATGTGAAAAATGGAAGTGAATTGCATACTAAAGAGGGTGATAAGCAGCTCTCCACAGTCTAGACAAATACATTCACAGAAAATATTTCATACACACACAATGATAATGAATCCCTATAAGAGAATAAAATCGACACAATATATTTGAAAATAAGATTGAAATGCAACATCATAAAATAGACACAACATATTTGGAATATGCATCCCCCTAAATTTGCATCTATTGACTTCACAAAAGATATACACAGTTCAATCTATTACAAAGTAAAGGCCTAGATCACCACTGCAAGGAGTCCACTAAAAGGGCAGACAACACATTGGCTTCACAAAACCAAAATGATGGATTTTTTCTACTTAAAAACCATCTATTTATGCACCTTGAGCCTAACACTACATAATTTATAGAATTCTTAGAGGAGAGAGAGAGGGAGAAATGAAAATATTGGAAATTTTACTTCCCACCTCTTGCAATATTTCAATAAATGAGTGAAATGATTGTATCATTTCTTGCAAACTTCTCCCATACTGTCCCATAACTTGCAGCATAGTGAAAAATGTATGCCCATGCTTCATTAAATGTTCTCACAACCATGCCCTAAAATCATTGATCTATGAACCTGGCCACGTTTTCACAAAAACTCAGCCATAAAAAATTCATCAATTTATTAGATTTCTTGATTTCTTTGCTCTTGGGATTATACGTCAAAATTCCTTCAATGATATCCAAGAATTTCACAATAATCCTATTGAGAATTGCAAAAGTTATGAAACTCACTTCTTCAAGTATCAAGCAACTACTTTTGCAGTTTGCTAGGGATTTCTTGTCATCATACAAAAAAGACTCAATTCATTTAATTTCCTTAGAGATGGATATGTTTCTTTTATTTTCACTCATCTACCCTCATTAAAAATAAGAAATCTAATTTTTGTGGCATAGAGGATGTCTTGCAAATACCCTTTCCATAAAAGTATCAAATTTTTTGAAAAACGATAGCCTGGCTGTAAAAATTTATGACCATTTGAAGTTTGGGGGTCGGGCGTTAACTTTCAACACTTTACAATACGGGTATTGATGGGTTTTCGATGTCCCATGTTTACCTGAATATGCACATTCAGGCCTATATTAGATTACTAGCCTCTTTTCTCTGACATACTTGGATTCCACTATTATCGCGTCTGCATCACTTTCCTCTACATCCGTTGTTGACTTGGGCTAGGCGAGGTTCATTGACTCATCTTGTTGTATCTGCAACGCTTTTAGTACGACAATTTCAATGGTTTTTGGCGAACATCCATATCCCGTGTAACTTGCAAAACCATATCTCCCACGGATACACAGAAAATTTCCATACTTTTTCATAATGACACTAGGCCCTTCGACTACAATGTACTTCATAACGTTTTTAGGACCCGAATGTACTGACAACATATTTTCCGCCATACCTTGTCAAGTCCATCTTGATTAGGTAACCATTTCACAGACAATTTGTGAGGCCCACTGTATCATGGACTGAGCTGGACATTTTAATCTACCTCTTGGAAGCACTTCGAGCCTTGAAGTGTTGTGGTAACTACATTGAACCTTCGTACTCATCTGAATTGGTTTCATCCACAGCCCTCATGACCCATATTTGCACTAAAATATTCCCTTGACTTCATTACAATAATTTCAAATTTTTGAGAGTACTACTATCTCCTTAGGATTTTTCTTTGGATAGGAAAGTTAAAGAAAATCCAAGGAATCCCTCAAAACATATGATTTTGGGCCTCAAACCATTTACACTTGCTCAAGTTCTGAAGAAATTGTGCAAGCCTTTATGAAAAAATTACCTTAGGGGTGAATTTTGGATGTCATCTCCTTATAACAAATGAGCAGATCAAACATATACCTTGAAACATATCCAAGACCTCCAGTACACTATCATTTCATCCTCTCTTAAGCATTCTTGACATCCCATGACTTTTAGTTTTCTGATGAATTCCTCTAAGAAGCATAGAGAAGGAATTTTATACCTCTACATGTCTCTAAAACAACACAGACACAGTGAATTCCAAAATATCCATGATCCTTCTTGCTGCATCAAACTATGTCGTCAGTCCTTAAGATACTTCTTGACTTCTTGGTTGGAAATTTAACTGCAATTGATGATCACCATCCTCCTTATTTTCGTTCTTTTTGATTGGAATCATGTCAAACACACGTGATTATCCTATGATCTGAGTGGGGTATATTTTTCATTTTCATTTATTGTTTTGTCAGTTTAATCAATAAATTTATTTAATATCCTTAAAAGGGTTAGGGAGATGATTGAGGTAGGTACCCTAACCACCAAAAACAACTAACATTTTTCAAGTTTGCTTATGTGCAGGTTTAAATTTAGATATGGAAGATTTTTACCCACTTTATTCAATGAAAGAAACCACAATTTTCCATCTCTTTACTATGGCATACACTTACCAATCCCATTAAGGATCTTGGGACATATACCATTCCTATTTTCTCTATGTTCAAGTTCTATCACCAAAAAATTTACTACTTTCATTCCTATTTATATGTTGTATAAATTGTGACATGCTATCAGTTTTTATTGTGTACATGTATTTGTTAGCAATGCAAAAAGAGTTAGAACTAACACCTAATAGTCCTAAAACAAAGCTAAATCAAATTCAATGCACCATCATGCTTAGAGCTTAAGAAAAACTAATCTACTAACATCCTTGCATTAGAACATGAACAAATATTCAAACTAACATGTTAATCCATTAATTTCTATCTCTATTGAATGCTAAAAATGAAATGAACCTACTTAGATCCTTAGCAATCAAAGGTTTGATTGTATGTTTGAATCCCAAGGTTTTCAAGAATGGAGTCTTGTCAATCCATGGCTACAAGACCATTTGACATATCTCCATATGACTTCAAAACTTGGATGGATGAATACAAGAAATGAAAGTAGCTAGCCTCTCCAATGAAGAATGCTCCAAGATGACAAAATGGCTATAGTGTATTTACTATATGCTTCTCTTTTGTTTCTCAAGGAATAGGTGTAAGTGTAAAGGTAGGAGGAGGGCTCTTTATATAGCCCAATGGATAAAGGGATCTCTACATCCCTTTACATGTGGGATAATAGAGATGTTGAGTTAGTTGTGGATAAGGGGGGTTTAGAAAGGGTTGAGTTAACTTTAGGAGAGTTTAGCTTGTCCTTTAGTGACTCATGTGGATAAAGGGGGTTTATTAATTGACCAAGATGATTAATTAATAGATGTGCAAGCTTATAAAACCTTTTTAGAGGAATATTAGCATGATTTAGACTATAGAAGGGGATTAAATCAATTAAATAATGATTTATTGGTTTAATGAAAGGGGAAGCTAATTAATTAATAATAATTAATTAGTTTAGATAGAAGGAAGGATTAATTAACAAAAGGTCATTAATTAGGGTATTTTTTGAATAGAAGACTTAATTAATTAACGTAATGTAATTAATTATTTATGATAAGAAAGAAGATGAGCACATGATATGTCACAATTTGTGGGAAAGGGGATAATTAGCACAATTTAAGTATTTAAATTGTTTAGGCTAAATTATAGGTGTCTACATTTTCCCCTCTTTGGGGTGGCATAAATGACGCCACTTCAAAGATAGTAGACAGATAGAATTTTGAAGGGGTAGAAGAAAAATTAGTAGAAGTGAGAGATGCCCCTCAAGTGTCGATGGGATGATGAAGGAAGACAATCGATGATCGAAAAAGGTGAGAAATGGAGAGGAGTAGGATGCCCCAGGTGAAGTAAAAGAATAGTGTCGATAGGAGGGTGGCATAGAAGAAATGAAGACGGGAAGAAAAGAGCAAGATTTCATCTAGTGTATTGAAACAACTTTAGTGTCATCATATTGCCAAAGATCTACATCATCAGTCCTTATTAAAAATATAAGCATATGACAAAAGTAGAATGACATGAAAATCCATACTACGAACAATTGTCCATTGCTGAAAACACCAACTCCATGAAACATACAAAATGTAATGCAATACGAGAAAGTAAAAGATGCCTAATTCCTTGCAACAACATATGCAATAATGAAAAAAAATAAGATGCAATACATAGATAATGCAATAAAGAAAGCAAACAAGATAACCTAACAGAGAAACATAATGCAATGTTTTTGTTATCAAACTTCAATTCTGACCTGTGAAAATTAACGACAAGGGTTAATTACGGTGCCCCAAACAAGGATACATGTGAGGGGGAAAACAGAGGACACTTGAGTCCTATGAAAAAGCAATGTGCACTATGAAACAATACCTAGACAACTCATTGTGCCCCAGAGTACAGACATAGTAAGAAACCTAGATTTGTTAATGGAGGTAGATCAAGATGATCCACGAGTCACGCACATGAACATGTGAGAACCAAAGAGTGATGTTTTGTAGGATGATTTATATTGTTTTTGATTTTTCTTGAAACATATTTGAATGTTTTTGTGATTTTATATAAGTTTTCTGAAGCTATGTACAGGAAGACAAAGAAGCGTGGATGCCCCCAGCGATAGATGGGATGTACAAGGGCATAATGCCACGCATACAAGAAAGTGAAGATGTGATATGCCCCAACAATTAGGTGGGAGTATTCAAAGATAAAATATTCATAGATAGAAGGGGTATCAAGGCCAATATATAAAATAGGTTCAATCATGAGGGAGCAAGGATGCCCCCAACGTAAGTTGGCCAAGAAACACATGATAGAAAGGAAGTGGGTGATTGATTTATTAAAGGGGGACAAAGGTGTCCAAAAACATAGCAACAAGGCCATCCTATACACATGGATGTTCTAAATGATTTTCAAATAACAGAGGATGCTATGAAAATATTTAGAAGTCTGTTGATGAAAAAGTGATTAGCCCAAGGTACAAATCTTGAGACAAGACATGCACTAAAGCAAGAGTTTAAACAAGGTCCAAAAATTTGAACTTGGTAACATACTAATCCTGTTTACTCATTGAGATCCCATGTGTGCACGTGGAAATGAATTACCTATTGAAGGAAAGAGTTGATAGATAGTAAGTGAAGACACTAGCCAATGTGTAGGAATGATTTAGTTTGAAAGGTGATTTGTGAATGGATTATGGAAGGAGAGTCGTACATTGCTCCACTGCTAGCTAGGTGTCCATAGCCCCGATGGAGATGCATTTGATTCTAATCACAACATTTCTCTACTGCCAGTCAGGCATCCATAGCCCTGATAGAGATTATTAGAAATACCCCAAGAGAGAGTCATATATCAATTTACTTTTGCTTTTAGCTTTGCTTTTTGATTGATTGATTTTGATTCTTTTTCTTTTTGAAAACTTATTTCAGCTCTCTTGTTTGACAAGGGGTTAAGAACCATTGATGGCTTGATGGAAGGATGTGGAAGTGATTGTGATGATGAAATTGGATAGTGTCAACAAATACACCTAAAAATTCTTCCCAACAAGTTTATTATATGTAGATAGTGATAGGATCTCTAAGAGGTCAGTCATTCTTTAATTTACCAAGGTTATGAAAGACCAAGGTCAAACAGATACCATAGAGATAAATGTCACAAAATGTGTGTGAATAAGCTAACCAATAACATCGAAGGGATGAAAATGGTAGATGACTTGTAGATGAATATGAAAGAAAGGGAAGAAAGAACATCCATGTGTACGCAATACCTGATTGTAATGTTTGATCTTTGTACCTTTGATTTTGTTTTTGTAATGTTTTAATGTTTTCTCATTTTTTTTATTTTTGAACTGTTTTATGATTTTTGTTGATTTTTTTGGAATTTGGGACCAAAAATGTCAATCTACATGATAGGATCCAACAATGATGTGTGTGACTTCCTTGATAAGGGAGACTAAGCATGTTTGTTTATCAAGAGTGATATTATCCCCGATCTCGATGATCGTGGTGAGTTCACACTCAACAAATGACTATGATTTGTTTTGAAACATGGGTTTCATATGTGGGAGTTTGAGTTCCCTATCCATAGGTTTTTGCACTTTGTGCCATACTTGATGGGTACATTGGTGTGCATTCTGGAATTTTGTTTGATTTTGGATTTTATGATCATTGGAGTTGTTGGTAGCTTTGGATCTCTTCGGATTTTTGATCTTGGCTTGATAAAGAACTTGTCTGGGTTTTTTATAAGCTAATGCTTGACTTGTCTGATCCCAAGAAGTGAGAGAAGAATGTGGGCATTTAGAATTGATGAGAGGAATGGCAGTGGGCTTGCCACAATCTTTCGTAGAAGAATAATGTGATGGATGAAAAGGATACGGTCCAAGGATTGAAGAAGATGGGCTAATGGGAGGTGAGCCATAGATAGAAGATGAAGGGATGCTAGGATGTGGCCCAAGAATAGAAGAAGAAGGGCTACTAGGATGTGACCCATAGATAGAAGATGAAGGGCTACTAGGATGTGGCCCAAGAATAGAAGAAGAAGGGCTACTAGGACGTGACCCATAGATGTAAGATGATGGGCTACTAGGATGTGGCCCAAGAATAGAAGATGATGGACTACCTCGGGGGTGATCCATACATAGAAGACAAGGGGCTAGTTGGGCATGCCCCAAGAATAGAAGATAGTGGACTACTCAAAAATGTCCCACAAATAGTAGAGGGAGGGCTACTAGAAGGTGACCCACACCTAGATGAAGATGAAGGGCTACTTGGCATTGACCCTATAAGAGATTGTGATTGAGGAATTATGATAGAAAAAGAGTTATTGGGTGATGAGAAGATAGGCCATAGATCAATGCAAGACCAAGGAGTTCATCACATAATAAAGAATGTGGAGATGTAAGAATAAGAGGAGGATCAAGTTGCATGATTTGAGGCTCTTCCTCCATTTCTTGATAAAAGGAATCAACCTTTTCCTCACACTACAAAGATGCATCAAATTCTAAAGAGAATCCTTTCTCATAATCTGCTAAAGGAATATCTTCATATGCCCCTATAAATGCCCTGATTGTTTCTTCATTCTGAAAGAGATCAATCAGTATGATTTGTTGATTGACCACCAGGGGTTGATTGGAAGAAAGAGGTTCACTTGGTGTGGAAGACTTAGAAGATGTTTGATGATGATTGATAGAAGAAGATGATGTGAGGGATGAAGAAGATGTGGAGCTAGATGTCTCAGGAGTAGAAGAAGGTGGTGTGGACCTACCTATACAATGGTATATCATCTGTAAACTAGTAGGATTAAGTCCAAAGTCTATAGATTGTGACACATGGGTCAATTTAGATGTTTGACTAGAAGGAATTTAAGTCACACGAATCTTCAAAGAAGGAAGAATTCGTGGGGATGATTGATGAAGAAGGTCCTGCAAAGAAGGGTAGGACCGTGATTTAAGAATCATATTGGATGAATAATAACAAGGGTCCTACAAAGAAAGAGAGGACTATGATTCAATAATTGTATTATATTTTTGATTGGAGGGATTTTGAGTTGCGCATATCTTCAAAGGAAGAAGTCGTCATTGCGGCGACTAATAAAAGGGGTCCTGTGAAGAAAGGGAGGACCGTGACATAGGATTCATATTAAATGTATGATGAAGATAGGTAGTCCTGTGAAGATAGGGAGGACCATGACATAGGAGTCACATAATAGAGGTCCTGTGAAGAAGGGGAGGACTATGACTTAGTAGTCAAGTTAGATGAATTTGAATAGTAGTTTGGATCTGAATCATCAGAAGATTTAGAGGAAATATTTGGACTAGAATCCTTAGAAGAAGAGGAAATTTTTGGATTAGAATTAGAAGAAGGGTGGGGGGAACTTGAATAATAATTTGAATTAGAAGTGTCTAAACCATACAACCGAATATGAGATGAAGGTGGGGAATGGGTTACCCGAATGGGTTCTCTAGCACGAAGAACCAATCGAGGTTTGGTCATGATGGGCATATTTTGATGTGAACATCAAAAATTTGATTCCTTATTATCGTATGTATAAGGGACCTTATGATAATCAGTCATTGTTGGCACGTGTTGGGTTCAAAGGTCTAAACCTAGACTGTATGATCAAACTTTTTCAAAGTGAAGAAGGTTTCATGTTGATTTGGGCAGCATAATGACAACCAACTAGACATTTCATAAATATGGGGATGCTTGTATGATTTTCCAAAAGGGAAGCTAAGGAAAACATACATCGCGATGAATCAAGATTGATAATCCAACAAGGGATGAAGGCATAAATGTCAAATGATTGATAATTTTTTTTAGCAACATAAAGGATACAAAGGAAATATTTCCAATGTTTGATTGATGCAAAAGTTTCTTGAATGTTTTTTCCAAGGTTTGAAAGATGTGTTCAAAAAATGATCATGAACTTAGGAAAAAACTAGAAGATCAAGAGGATCAAAGACCCAAAAGATTGTCCTGGAAATGAATTTATAAGATGGATAAACACAAGGAACAATCATGTAAGTTCAAAACACAAAGCCAAATTAATGACCAAAGAATAATGAACGATAAAGAATCAATGGATCAAAGTGATTGTCTGAAATGGATATGTCGATGTGACAAATAAGACACAAACACACAAAGTTTGTTTGTTTTAAACCAATCAATCATTGAATTACTTCCTAAGTCTATTTCCAAATGATAGTTGGTGTCTCAATATGATTAACAAAATGTCACCATTTATGTCAAGTTCAAAGAAATAAACGAGGCGTAAGTAATAACAAGAAGTTAATGCGGTTCCCAAACAAAGTATACTAAAAGCAAGATTGAATTCAATCAAGACCTATATCCCAAAAAGTGGCAGTTACGATTGTGAACGACACAACAATACCACCAAGATATGTTAACCAAAATTTGTGAAAAAGTAAGGTATTAATATCAAGATGATATTGATATAAAGCACACAAGTGGTAACACTCAACACTTTTCAAAATTGAGGTATTAATTGAAATCAAACTAAATCTAGAGTATACCTAGGAATTGTTAAAAATGTATATAGCGTAACATCACAATATAGATATTTAGGTCAAGTTAACGAGAAACAAGACATAAGTACCAAAATTGTAGAGACATGATATAAACAAGATAACAATTTAAAGGAGAGTCAACGTGATGAATCAAGCCTAACTATGATGATGATCTTGAATTGGGTATCAAGATCAAAAAGGCTACCAATGATATTAAAATGTTTCCACACACTTTAGACATTTAACAACCCAACCGCAAACATGGATGGGCGTAAATGGACACAAAAGTGGCAAAAAAAATCAATTGATAACGCAAAGGTAGTCACTCTTATTTTGATCAAAAAAGTGTCAAAAGAAAGTGAAGGAAGTAGATCAATTGGGGTTGAAAAATGTTGGCCTCACTTCAGTAGAGTTTTACTTCACCTTAGGGCAAGTGAAAAACTAAGAAAAAGTAATGCTTCACATGTTTCATGATGAACAATAGCTCTTAACTCAAAATTGGCTTTGAAATGGTCAAAGTGGGCTCCTAGCCAAAGATATCTTCCTAGGTGGCTCTCTCAACTAGGTGTTACAAAACTGTCTTAAGCGAGCTCGATTTACCCAAAAATTTGCAATGAATAATTTGGGAGTATCTTGGATTTACTTTACCCCCTTCAAGCACAGTGGGAAACTAGTGTGTCCACGTGTACTATCACTGGGGTCTCCATACAGACAACCAGTAACGCTAACTCACAAGGAACAACTAGTCAAGTAGGTCGTGCAGAGCACTTCTCGTTTCGTCCACAAGGTTCCCTCTTACATGGACTACTTTGGGGTTCCTAGGACCACCCCCATTGTTGTAGCTTAAGGCTTATGCCAAAGGGGTTATGTCCTAGTTTTAAGCGGATAGGGATGTACCCTTTTCCGAAACTTGTAATACATTGTTTTGAACACAGTGTTCTTTTTATTTTGTTTAATTTTGATGTTGTTTTCTTGAACACCTTTTGGAAACCTGTATGACAACTGTATTAATAGTTTGATGTTGTTTTGATTCCACCTTTCTTTGAAAAGCGTGTGTTTTGGTCCTGCACAATGAGTTTAATAATTTTCCATAAAAAGAATAAACATCATTTCTGATTCTCAATATCATCCAAGGATGCAAGAGAAGAGCATATGTGACGTTTCTAAAATCCAAGAAGATGCCAAATGGAAAAACACTTAATTAAAAAACACCAAGTTAACTCATTCCAATTCGGATATTCTTATCAATTTCAAAGTATCAAAAAGACCTAAGAATCATTTCTAATTCCCAAGATCGCCCCAAGGGACGCGAGGGAAGAGCATACACGACCTTACCTCATGATTAAACATGCAATGTTCATTAAAATTTTAAACAAGTCAAATTACCATCAAACATGTAAAAACACCCTATAAAACAGAAGTTAGATTCAAAATAAAACTTGCAAGGTGTTAGAACATCAAAGACCAAATTTTCCAAAACGTTTAAACATGTTAGAAATGAGTGGTTTTATAAAAAAATGAAAACCTTAAATTTTTGGTAACTCAAAAACTCAAATTTATGTTTCCATTGTGTATTTTACTTCAATACCTTTCCAACGCAAAAAAAATGGAGTCGTTTCGAGTTTGGGAACAAAAATTATGGCCTCCGGAAGATAGACTATGTACACAATTCTATGTGTGCGCGCCCTTCAGGGTGTATGCACGCCATTTTAAGCGTGTGCACGCCTCTGTGTAAAAAACATAATGAGAAGTATTCCTGTGTGCACACAATGATGTGTGCGCTCCCGTATGTGTGTATGCATGCCCATTTACGTGTGTGCGCGCCCGAGAAGTAAAATAGAAGGTACAAAAGCTATGACATGCATTTGCGCTACCCGAGAGATGCCTGCACTAGCATATGGGTTCCTGCACTGGTCTGAAAAAAGGTACATTACTACAATGGTGTGTGTGCCAACATAATGGTGTTTGCGCCAAGGTTGGGGTGCCTGCACTAAGGTTTAGCTACCTGTGCCAAGGTTTGGGTGCCTGCACCAAGGTTAGGGTGCCTGCGCCAAGGTTAGGGTGCCTACGCCATGGTTTGGGTGCCTATGCATAGGTTTGGGTGCCTGCGCCACCCTATGTAAAAAAACACTGTGAGAGTTATGCCTGTGCACACAGAATGATGTGTGTGCTCCCTTTCTTGGGTGATGTCAAAAATACATCATTTTAAGATAAACAACCTCAAAAAGGTCAAATTTTTGATATGTTAGCTCAAAATTGACAACAACCCATCAAAATTAAACCCCTAAACAAGACTCAACACATGCAAAGTTAGCAAAATCATAAGAAATTTAACATTATTTCACACATGTAATATTAGCAAAAGACACCAAAAAGCTCAAAACACTCCAAATTTTAGTATGTTAGCTTGAAATTGACAACAACCCATTAGAATTAAAGCTCTAAATGAGATCCTACACATGGAATATTAGCAAAATCCTAAGAAATTGAACATTATTTTCCATATGTGTATATCAAGGGTTAGCCAAAAACTTGAAATAACAATAAAATTTGAGCTAGAATTCTAAGGGACTAAGGACCTGTCCCACCGGGCGTGCCAAATGTGTACATGTATTTGTTAGCAATGCAAAAAGAGTTAGAACTAACACCTAGTAGTCCTAAAACAAAGCTAAATCAAATCCAATGCACCATCATGCTTAGAGCTTAAGAAAAACTAATCTACTAACATCCTTGCATTAAAACATGAACAAATATTCAAACTAACATGTTAATCCATTAATTTCTATCTCTATTGAATGCTAAAAATGAAATGAACCTACTTAGATCCTTAGAAATCAAATGTTTGATTATATGTTTAAATCCCAAGGTTTTTAATAGTGGAGTCTTGTCAATCCATGGCTACAAGACCATTTGACATATCTCCATATGACTTCAAAACTTGGGTGGATGAATACAAGAAATGAAAGTAGCTAGCCTCTCCAATGAAGAATGCTCCAAGATAACAAAATGGCTAAAGTGTATTTACTATATGCTTCTCTTTTGTTTCTCAAGGAATAGGTGTAAGTGTAAAGGTAGGAGGAGGGCTCTTTATATAGACCAATGGATAAAGGGATCTCTACATCCCTTTGCATGTGGGCTAATAGAGATGTTGAGTTAGTTGTGGATAAAGGGGGTTTAGAAAGGGTTGAGTTATCTTTAGGAGAGTTTAGCTTTTCCTTTAGTGACTCATGTGGATAAAGGGGGTTTATTAATTGATCAAGATGATTAATTAATAGATGTGTAAGTTATAAAACATTTTTAGAGGAATATTAGCATGATTTAGACTATAGAAGGGGATTAAATTAATTAAATAATGATTTATTGGTTTAATGAAAAGGGAAGCTAATTAATTAATAATAATTAATTAGTTTAGATAGAAGGAAGGATTAATTAACGGAAAGTCGTTAATTAGGGTATTTGTTGAATAGAAGCCTTAATTAATTACTTATTGTAATTAATTAACGATGATAGAAGAGAAGATGAGCATTATTGATGATATGTCGCCAATTTGCAGGAAAGGGGATAATTAGCACAATTTGAGTGTTTACATTATTTAGGCTAAATTATAGGTGTCTACATTTATAATATGCTATCAGGTGCTTCATGTGTAGCATTTGTCTTGTGGGCCTACTTCTAATGAAGGTTCTCTGATTTTCTTATATCTTGTCTTCTTTGCTTGTCTCTTGATTTTCATTGTTTGTGGGCTATTCCCTATGTTCCTGATTTGTTTTCTTATATCACCTTGAAGGATTTGGTTATCTTATGACATCCTGAGTGGTGTCTCATTTATTTAAATAACTACTTGTCGTGTCTTTTACAATGTTAATGTGACTTGTGACTTGTTTCTATTACACCATGTGTGCTTGTTTGTGACTAACACTTTTGGCTAGATTTTTTCCCATTTTTTTCATACACCATGCTTGTTACCATACACATTTCCAATTCCCCATGTAAGAGTTATATTTTAGATGTGCACATTAGTTTAATATTTCCTCATTTGGGATTCACTCACCTTAAATCATCTCATGCACCCGAAATGAGTGGGGGAAATAATTGGGTGACCATTTCACCCTCTCAACAATCTACATACCAGCTATAGATTGATAACAAGAAAAATTAGGATAAACAAGAGCTTAGAAATAGGTTCAAAATTAGCTTTGAACCAAAATTTAGTACACGACAGAAGCACCCAACTCAAACATGAATGGTGGGTGCTAGTGTCCCACCTAGTCACTCATGTCTTAGGGACAAACATGAACATTTTTTTTATGACCAGGGGGTGTTAGCAACGAACCAGGAGCACCCCAGTGTCTAACGAGGCTTACATTCAAAACCAAGGGACTACTAGAGCACCAGCGCTACTCCTCCCAGGGGGCCAAACCATGCCTACAACAACCCTGCCTCGGGTGAATATGGGTGGAGAGAATCAACCTGAGGACCTATATAGGATGAACCCAAAGCCCTTAGCTAACTATTCCACCCATTCAGGATAAAAGGGTTTTGGTAAACCTTGGTGAGAGTCAAACCAAAGACATAGCACTAGGATCATAAGCCTAACACTACGTCTCACAATACACCTTTGTCACTGACTCAAATATCCTCCACCCTTAAAAGGGTTTTGGTAAACCTTGGAGAGATTTGAACCAGACACGTAGCATCGGGATCATAATCCTAACACTGCACCTCACAACATGCCTTCGTCATCGACTCAGCTATCCTCCACCCTTAAAATGGTTTTGGTAAAACATGGTGAGAGTCGAACCAGAGATGAAACACTGGAATCATAAGCCTAACAATACACCTCAAAACACACCTTCGTCACCAAATTGACTATCTTCCACCCTTAAAAGGGTTTTGGAAAACCTTGGTGAGATTCAAACTAGAGACATAGTACCAAGATCATAAGCCTAAAACTATGCCTCACAAAACACCTTTGTCACCGACTCGACTATCCTCCAACCTAATTTTTTTGGTAAACCTTGGTGAGTGTCGAACCGGAGATATAACACCAGGATCATAAGCCTAACATTATGCCTCACAACACGCCTTCATCACCAACTTGGATATCCTCCACCCTTAAAAGGGTTTTGGTAAACCTTGGTGAGAGTCGAACTGGAGACATAGCACCGGGATTATAAGCCTAAAACTACGCCTCACAACATGCCTTTGCCACCAAATCAGCTATCCTCCACCCTTAAAAGGGTTTTGGTAAAACTTGGAAAGAGTCAAACTGAAGACGTAGCATCGGGATCATAATTACATGATCAATATGTTTCCAATGAAATTTTTCTGTAATTCCTAGAGTAAAAACTCAGTTACATATTGCAATCACTTACCAACTTGAAAAAAATCAATGGAAAGTTAGAAGGGAGCTAATTTCTTTGTTTTTCTCAAGATCAAATAAGGAAGTAGAACCTAAGCCATATGTAGGACAAGAATATGTATAGAGCAATGTACCACCCCTGGAAAGTTTCAATTGGGTTTGTGATCATCTGTAGTGGCACTTATTCATAGGGAAGTGTTATTGGTTGGAGGGAAAATCCTACAACTCTCCCAATACTCTTCCCTTGGTGAAAGATGCCTAAATCCTCAATTTATTGATAGGATGCTTAAATCCTCATTTTGGTGTCATGATGCTTAAATCCTTTATACTATTCCAACTATCTCCAATTCAACAAGAATACATGAACAAATCCTATCTCTCTTCTCATGACACACATGTGTACTCTATATTTGATTCACTTGTTTTCCAAATAAGAATTTATATTTTCACATTTACTAAGTTAAAGTTCAATTTCATTTATCATGAGCATTGACTACACTTATAGATTCTTTTGCAGGTCCTACCTTACTCTGATGAAAGGCAACACACAAATGGAACAAGGGACAATCTCAAGCACAAGACATTACGGCAAAGGCAATATCAAAGGAACACACACATACATCAATTTTACTACACACACAAAGGTCACCCCTAGGGTCCTTATCCTCCCCTAGGTTCCATAATGCACACTCTATTATCTTCATTCGACACGATATCAAGTACAACCCTCATTCGACATGCTATTGGTTTCTTCGACTATCCACAAGGTACACTCTTCTTATCAACTTTATGCTACCAAATATTCATTCACCGGTATAAATTGAGGGTAAATGTAGTCACAAAATCATGCACTTTATTCTTACATCTCGCCTCTAAGTATTTCATTATATACATGATTTCTAAACAAGAAGACAAGACATTAATAACACTTATTTTACTCTTTCATTTCTTTGATCTTTCTCACACTCTTGTTATTTTATTTTCTGGAATGACCAATTTAATTTTGGATACTAAATGACATGTGACCCAACATTATATTGAACATTCCATCTTTTGAGCATCCCAGACACTATCGGCCATTCGGTACAAGAGCGCCCTAGACAATATTGTCCCCTTTGGGCACTCTTGTCCCTTTCCCTCCTTTTCTTGATTTTGAATTGCCACATCATTTGGAATCTTTTATAGAGTATATGTTATTACTTTGGTCAGATTTTTAGTTGTCAATGATGAAATTCAAACAAGGGAACCATATATATGGAATTATTCTCTAATAATAGGGGCTAGGCAATTAGGAGCTAATACTTACTATATATCACCTCGACAAGGAACAATACTCAAAGATTGCATTTGGGATGCATTATTCATTGCATAAGACGGGTTATTTCTAAATTCCATATCACACATTCTATCTTGGGGGAAAACGTAGTTGTAGCCCGCTATCTTGTTGTGACTGACATAAGGGCAACCTAGCTTCAAGGGACATAATTAAAAATAAACACTCATAATAACTACATATATTCTAAAATGTATTGTAGTGCTCAATGACTATCACATTAGGGTGACCAACGAGGTCAATCTGACTCAAGAATATGCATTATTTATTTTATCTAATATTTTCTTGAGCTTTGTACATGTAGTTAGGGTTTGTTTTGTAGGAACAAACATGTTATAAGAACATTATGATAGATCTAAAGTGATAAATAAAAAAAGGAAGGAGCCAAGTTAAGACCCTAAAAAATACCATAAGTGGAGGTATTGCAAAGAAACTAGCACCCGAGGCGGTCCTATCTTCCTATGGGCACTCCTATCTGAAGAAGTCCCAGATCCCAGTTTCTCAGATAGATCCTCCATAGTCCATATCTAACCATCTCATCCAAATTTCTAGCCCAAGATTAGTCCAGATCTCATGGTACAAGCTAATCCATTCTTATCTCCTATGTTGCACACTTTCCCTCACTTTGCATGCTAAATCTCGCTCGTTACTGTTATATTTATTTGATCTCAATCCTTAGATAAAAGATTTAAATTTATTTACATCTATATGAAACTCCCACCATTTTTATTATGCGCGTGATGTGATTTCTAGTGCCATATATACTTCTAATGTGTCATTTTATATATTTATTGTGTCTTCTGATGCTTAATTTGTTTCCTGTGTTCCTTGTCATTTTTACTATGCTAATATGTTTCATGTGTTTTCTAGTGCCTGAGATTTCTTCCATGTTCCTTATAATATTTTACTTTGTTGATCCTATTACTTTGTTTCCATGATCCTTATCATACATTTATTATTATTGTACCTCCACTATATGACCATGATCTATATCATCAAAAAAATTGGGACATGACCTTGCTACTCATGATCTTCATGGCTATATCTATGTGTATTAAAGACTTAGTCTTATCACAATCCAATTATACACGTGCCATGGTTTATATATTTTGAAACCACATAGGGAAAATATCCTAGTACATACCTTCATATTATACATTTTGGGTACTATATTATAAATTTATATATTACAATGAATTCACATGGCTATATATTGAGCTCACATGGGAAAAAAATATACTATTGATGAGGTTAAAAGCACTATCTTACAAGGATAATTTGTTTTTAGAGACATTATTCTCATTATGCTTTATTTTCTCCACCCATATCTCAATGAGGGGTAACCGTATTATACATTTTAGTACCAACAATTTTATTTATTCATCGACATGTAATATTCTTAATGATTATGGGATTGAATGGATGCCACCATATGAATTTAAGGTTATAACCTTGATTCCTAGATGCACAATGACACGATGATTCATATTTACTCAAATACCTAGAGGCATGTCATCTGACAACAAATAGGGCTCCAAATCCACTCCACCCACTTATCTCCTTTGACACTATGATGAACCCATGTGGATTTCACTACATTATGGTATAAAATATGTATCTTATTGTAATTAATTTACATATCTATAATTTTTTATTTTCCACTCACCCATGTTTGAGTAAGAAAGTGGTTTTGTAGGTTTCAAGACTTATCATTTTCAATCCTAGAGATTTGTATCAATGGTATCATTTTTAGTATCCTTTAAATATGTTTCATTTTGAAGTGTATGTCTGTGTCATTTATTTCTTGGCTAACCATGGATTAAACTAGGGGAAAATATATTATCCTAAAATGGTCATGTCACATAATTTCATGTAGCTTTATGCCAATTTCACGCATTTGTCTATGTACAATTAATTTGATTTAAATCAAGCAAAATTGGTACTCTTGTCAACTTTCAAAGCATAAAAAAACCTTTTCAACTCCCCAAGACAACCTTCTTATTATATTTTTGTGCCTTTGAACCCCTAATTAGAATTTTTTTAGAGGTCCTCATTTCTTTTCTCTCCTCCCCTTTAACTAGATGGGATAATCATTGGAAGTTGACACAAACACCAATATTAAAAAACTTGGATTTAAACTCACCTACAAATAGACAAATATTATACTTCATATGGATACACAATGACATCTATTAAACATTTAGTATTAAGGATATTTTTTTGCATGAGGGTATATTTTACTATTCTATGGTTTCTAAAAATTTCATTGTTCTAGTATGTGAGGTATGCCAACTAAAGTGCTAGTTAGTGGACACTAGTCATACAACGCCTAGTATAAGCAGTTGATCTATATTTTCCTCGACACTCTAGGTTAAAGATTAACCTATTGTAGGTATACATGAATTGAAACATATAAATTGATGACAATGAAGTGAATAGTAGATTGAGATGAATGAACCCAAAAAGTAAAATTTTCGCTACAGGCACTTTATGAGAAATATTTTTTTCACTCTTTCCACCCATCGAGATTGTTTGTACTACCCTTGCAACCTTCTCTAATTAGATATAAAATTAATGGTGACCTCAACAACATTGCTAAGAACATTTCCAAGTTCAAACTTTACCAACAAATATTCTATAACATTCTACACAAGATATGCCATTTCAATCCCTTTGTATTTGATTTACTATTGTTATATTTATTATTTAGGTATTATTATTCTGTGTTACATGCATCGTGGATTCTTAGTTAGATATTATTATTTATATATTTTTAAAATTAAGAATTTAATTTTCAAAGTAAAATTTGAATAGGCAATATTAAAAAGGTAAGGAGACTTAAACTGTTAATATATTAACATGAAAATTTATACTTAATTTTTGTAAAAAATAACAAAAAAATCATGTATATCAAATGTTGTTTGACTCAATGGTGAAGATGCTTGGCTCTTAAAGAGCCCACCAGGGTTCAATTCTTGTTGAAAGCGAAGGTAAGAGATAATGTAATAAGGGATGAGGTCGGGATTGTGCCTTGAGTGAATTTGGTGGAATGGAAACTCCTCAGTCCTTGACCGCTTAGCCGAAGAAATCTGCCCACCTCACTTGTGGGATATGACGGTCTATGACCTTCAAACAAAAAAAAATCATATATAGTTAATGCTGAAAGATATAGTCAGACTTAACAAACTATTATTGTATTAACATGAAAATTTATACTTTAAGTTTTGTAAAAAATAACAAAAATTTGCGTATATAGATAAAAGATATGGATTAATGATTGAGACAAATACATACTAAATTATTAATTTTGATAAAAAATAATCACATATTTTTTAGTTATCATCCAAACGATATTTATGTAATGACATTCAAATGTAGAGAAGAGAAATAATAACTATCATTAAAATAATAATTATTCACGAAAATCATATACTTAATAATTAAAAATATATAGATTTAGACCCACACAAAAATTCAGTAATCTAATTAAGTTGGTCCTTAAAAATATTCAACTCAATATAATATAATACATCTTCTATAGAATTGACTTATATTCAAACTTTAATAGGCTTAATGATGTCCCAAAGCTAATTTAAAAAACAAATCAACATATTTAATCACCTTACATACTCCAAAGGTTTTTTAATTTTTTAAAATTAAAATGTTTATTATATTCAAGGATCCGAAAGGTGTTGTCTAATGATTATTATTTAAAATGGAATTTTAAGTATGGCATCTTGGACCACCACCTTTCTTTTTCTTTTCTTTTTTAAAAACATTATTTATTTTAAAAAAACATTGTTCCCATATTTTCAATTTCTCTTATTTGATTGTTTTTTCCCCATAATTTATATGAATTGGCCTTTCTTGTTATTGTTACCTAATCTTATTCATATGTATTTTTTGGTTTTCCACATATGCGAGGAGTATTAAGTAGTGTGGAATGTATTATATCTATTTTTAAAACTAAAAGACAAGTATTGAAAAAGCATAGAGTATTTTTTTAAGTATATATTGGTTGTTTTTAAAAGTATATATTGCTATTCGGTATTCTTGGGATGGTTGGACTGTTCAATATCCTTTAGATGATGTGTAGTTTGTCATTGGAGTCCTCTCTTCTTGAGACGACCTTCCTCCTCTGTCTAGTTTTGTAGTCGATTGTATTTAACTTTTTTATGTTTTATTAATGAATTAGTCTTTTGTTGATCTACTGTTTAATTTAGGTTTTTGGGCTATGTCTCTATCTAACCATCTTTTAAAAACAAATTAAACACTTTTAGCTGGAGCTTTGAACTGAAATTTAGATGGTAAACACTTTTATTATACCAGAGCTATGAACTGGAGTGGTGGAGGAGCACTTTCTCTAAGTGTGACATGGAAGTGGGCTTGGGTTCTTAATGTCCTCCAAGTGATCCACATTCAGAGCGCCCTGCTATGTTCCGCTTGGTCCATATGGAGAAGTTCGACCCCCACCTCAAGGTGTCCCCATGACCACTTATTGAAAGCATCCAATGAACTCAATGGGAATGGAACTTGGGTTGATGATTACAAACTCTATCTGACCATCTTTTATTGTAACATCTTTTTATAATAATATAATTGCAACACTTCCAATTAAAAAAAAATTGATATTAAATATGAATAATTAATTTTTTTTGTCTAATGTTATATATTTATTTTATCAAATTTATTTAGAATTTTGGATTAAATTTCTCTTTATTTTAAGAATAATATGACAACACATTTGTATCATCATTTACATTATTACATTATAATATATTTAATTACGAATTTATATTTTCAATAATTAAAACATAAAATCTTACTTTTAATTTTTTTTTAAATTACTGGTATCAAGTATATGAATAATTAATTTTTTTAATTTAATCTTAAAATTTAATGAATATCTAATTCATCAAATTATTTATAATCTGAATTAAATTTGACTTACATCTCATAAATGATATGACAACATACTTTTACCATTATCTACATCATTAACTTACCACCATTATATATATATATATATATATATATGAGCATAGAATACTCACCTCTTAAGCTTTTTAAAAAGCTATTTGACTCACCCCTCTCTTTTAAAGGGAATATTGAAAATTAAAGTTTAGGTATAAGGTTGCGTTAACATGCAATTAAATTCTTAATTAGTAAAAGAAGCCACAATTACTAAAAGAGGGGGAACCTTTTGGGGCATATGCCAAAATAGATACAGACAAAGAAAAAGGAGAATGAGATAAGGCATACATATTCTCAACAAAGAGAATACTCACTTGGATTGAGGGAGAAAAATATTCACAAAGGAAGGCGACAAGATTGCATGTGCGGTTTATCCAATGTATTAGATAAATGATTTATTTTTATTTAATATGTTTGATTAAGTGAAATAGTAATATAAGGATAATCTGACATATTTTTGATGCAAAATATGGCATAAGATTTGTAGTAGAAATTTGAATTTGGAAATGTGTAATTATAATTGGGACAATTGTAAATTCGAAATTTGGATTTAATCACAGTAGGTTATGAGGACCATATAGTTTGTTTATAGTTTGCTTCTAACATGTGTTTGGAATTGAATGTTTACTTTTGACAAGTTTTTTATAGTTGAATTTTTTTTTTTGTTTGTTTGTTAGGTTATGGTTATTGCTCCTCAATCCTCAATTTATGTACTATGAATCATGATATTTATAACAATAAATTATTTGACATAAATTATTAGTGAGGGTTTGGGTGGCAATTGTCCACTAACCCACCCTCTAACAATCAAACATCATGCAAGATCAATAAAATTAGTAAGAAGATTGGAATAATAGAGTATGTCTTTTATGTGACAATAATATGCTCGATGTTAAATGTTTAATCTATATTGCTTATGTGTATATGTTGTCTCTTGAAAACTACTCTGCGTTTTCATAGCCAAATTTAAATTTTTGAGCTCATGCCCTTCGTTGGTGTTTAAGCCAAGTTAGAGATTCAAGAAATTAACAAAAGTCGTGCCCTAGAGCTGTTTAAACCTCTGTTTTGTTCGTTTTGAGAAATTCTCCATTTCCCGGTCTGTGCACGTAATATCCTCTTTGCAACCTCCATTTTTTATCGAAATTGTTCACTTGTTCTATGGCATGGGTCGTCAAATCATTGTTTTGCCTCCATGCCTCTGGTTGGCGAAGGAAATTCAAAAATTGGACTCAAGATAATGAAGTTTTCTTCCTCTGCGTATTTTCCACAGTCAGGATGACAGGCATCTTTTCCTCATCAAATTTTGACCCCATTGAATGCAGGTACGTAGTTAGATCCGATTGGATGGGGAGGAACGAGATTTTTGGTGAACTTAACACTTTTGGTCACTTTTGGCAAAAATGGTAAATTTGCCCCGCGGCCCCAAAAAGTTTGAAGGGAAAAAGTCAAAGTTGAAGCCCGCCATTGAAAAGTCAAAGCGAATGCGTGGGCCACCGGGGGAATTTGAGATTTTGAGCCTCTTTGTAAAAAAGATGAAAAGTTAAAAAGTAACTCACAACCCCGATCAGGCTATCAGGGAAAAAGTCAAAGCTTGAGCTCGGTAGGAAAAAAGTCAAAGATGAAGCTCGCCGTTGAAAAGTCAAAACAAACGAGCGGGCCATTGGGGCACTTTTGGAAATTTAACCAAATTTCTAAAAGCAAAGTAAAATTTCTAGAATGCTCCGCTAAGGTCTTGGGCCTGCCGTTGAAAAGTCAAAGCGGAAGAGTGGGCCGACGGAGGAATTTGAGTTTTTGAGCCTTTTTCCAAAAAATGTTAAAATATTGAGAAAAGGGCCACGACCCCATTTCCAATCAGAAGCAGCCACGTGTCTAAGTTGAAAAGTCAAAGCGGGGGTGTGGGCCAATTTGTTCCAAATTGCCAAATCTCTAAAAAATCACAAAATGCAAAGGGCTTCCCTTGTAACCGCTCCAATCCGTTCCTGCCACGTGGACGACCCGATTTCAAAGTTGGAGGATCAAATCAAATGGTCTATATTTAAACTAGAAAATCGAATGTAATGGTTGCTTCGCAAGATCTGGTTTTTAACCCACCATGAGCGTTTTCTTCAGAATAGAGGAATTCGAAAAGGCGTTGAGGATTTGTGAAGTTGTAATGGTTTCTTGCAAATAATATAATGGCTTCTCGATGTCATTCTAGGGGGCGATTGATTTCAAAAAATACTAGAGTGCTCTGTACCTGGAAAAGACAAAAAATGCCAACCTTCTTTTATTTTCTTTTTTCTCTCTAATTTCTTCCATTCTCAAGCTATGTACAAACTCCGCTCGAGCTTCAATAATAAAAGGAGGATTTTTTGCCTCTTTGATTGAGGAATTAATTGGTACTTTGCGACCAATGAATTTCATTCGGTCTTGTAACCTCTCATGCAGATTTGTTTTTCTTCTGACTACAAATGCATGTAAATGAAATTTCTAATTAATGTGTGTGGGAATCTGATATTCTACTTTCACATTAGTTTCTCCTACCTCCATTCTCACTCCCTTTCCCCTTCTCAGACAACATTCTTCTCTAGTGAGAAATTGCTAGCTTTTCCTCAGGATCAGTGGAGTTCCCCAATTGTATCTCTAGTCGAAAGGCCACCATTGAAATCCACTTTTTCATGCATGTACATACGAAAGCTGCACCATTCAATGAGAGGTACTTAGATTCCCATAGTGTTGGATTGAAACCCACCAATTTTTCCACAAGAAAAAATTTCTTGCCAACAATTTTGTGTGCCCACTGTGGGGTAGATTTTGTAGCATTTGCACCTAAAAATGACCTCAGGGTCATAAAATACAAAAAAAGATTCTAGAGGAAAATTTTCTGGAGATTGAAATAATCACACAAACTACATGGATATAAATCATGGCTATCCTAGGAAATCCTCCTGTTAAGAGACCTGATTTACTCTTTCACATACAAGAAGACATTACTTATAATCTAAGAGAAGGTATTTGGCATAATATACAAATTTTCACTCATTAATTCATTGCCATAAGGATTCTAGACCTGGAAGAGGAATGTTTTGTCAAATTAGAAAGGCATAGACAAATTCCAACACCCCAGAGGAGAGCATAAAATTTCAAGATGGCTGATAGAAGATACACCCAGTAACTGAGACAAGGAGGACAAGTTGATCCCACATTTGAAGAGCCTGAAAGATAGGAAAGATCTAAAGAGGAGATAAGGACTCAACTTTAAGAAATATAAAGACTCCAAATTGAAGCAGAAAAAAGAACATCAATAGAAGTAGCCTTAACAAGACTGGAGGCTAGAAAGAGGGATAGAATGGGTGATCATGAGTGTGAAGTATGCAGGCCTAACATACCATGGGGAAGAAATAATGGTCCAATTACTCTTCCACAATCACTTCATGAGCTCCCAAGAGGCTCAAGAAATAACTTCCAAAAATTCAAAGGGGATGGTTTTTAGCTCCCAAAAGAACATGTAGCAGAATTCATCACTACTTGTGGAGTGTTGGGAGTTGAAGATGAAGATGTTTCAGTTAGACTTTTTATGGATTCACTCCAAGAAAAGGCTATTGAATTGTGCTACTTGTTGCCCTCGAGATTTTTCACATGCTGGGAAGATATAAGAAGTGCATTTGAACATAGGCTCAAGAGCACATAAGATTGTCAGGATCTGCTAGTCCAATTGGTTCAAATGAAGAAAGAGACCTCTGAATCAATGAGAGATTTTGTAGCAAGGTATGATAGGTTAAAAATAAGGATCCTAGAAGATGTGGTACCCTTTGAGAACAACTTAAAAAGGTTCTTCATCATTTATTTTCCATCAGCAGTTGGTTTCTTCCTCAGATGAGCCTAACCAAGAACATTGAGGGAAGCTAAAGACTTTGTAATTGAAATTGATGATGATATAATTCTTTCTGGAAAAGTGAAAGGAGCAAATGGGAAGTAAAAAGGTCAGAGTTTAAATTCAGTCACCACTAATCCAATGTTCTAAAAAATGGCAAATGACCTAGTTTATTTGAAGAAACAGCTGTCACAAATCACAATGAGGAATACTCCAAGGAGACCAAATCTTCTTGATAGACCAAGAATTACTTCACCCCCTCATAGGCTTTCTCTTGAAGTCCTACCAGTCAATTTCATCTGTGACACTGGGGAATTATAGGAAGGAGTAGACATTGAGGAAATTGAAGAAGAAAGAATGGATGACTATGAAAACTATCTTGACATTGAAGAGGTTGGAATGAACAATGGCCTGATTGAATACGTTTCTAATGAGGAGGAAAGTGATGAAGAAGCTCCAAGTTTTTCATGTGCTATTTTCACTCATACAGAATCCAAGAATGGTGTTTCAGCCTCAGCAGTTGAAACTGAGAGTAGGAAGAACAAAGATGATAGCTCTCCCAAACCTCAACTAAACAAGATTATCAACAAGGGATCACCATTAGCACCTTCCATGTAATCAGCCAAAGAGAAACCAAATTCATTGGTTGCCAAGGATCATGCTATTGTGCCAAGTAAGTTATCTAATTCTTCTCCCAACTCAAAAGTTGTTAAGAGCAATTGTCTTCTAAATACTGGTCCTATAAGAACATCTAAATTTCAATCAAAGGCTATATCCTCACCTCCTTCCAAGCCAGTTTCTACATTTGAAAAGGAGAACCAAACACCAAAATTAAAAAAACTCTATCATTTAAATCCTCTCCCACTGCTGGAACCTCTTCCTCATCTACCATAACTCCATTTTATTTTTTAGAGCACAAGAAAAACAAAAGTTCAGCTCTCTGAGATTGAATACCTACAAACACATCCTACCCAATTTGATAGATTCATCAAGGCAGTTCATGGTAGTAACCCTTTTTCTTCAAGTCCAATCTCTAAAGGCCTATTACCCACACCATTCATATCACCTTCTCAAAAAATGTTAGCCCTCAGTGCCTCCAAAACCAACAGATTTGAGCCTTTCTACCTATCACTTCTCATCAAAGGCTTCGAGTTGAACAATTACATCATAAACTCTGGAACCTCAGATAATGTGATGCCAGAAAAATTTGCATTGCTCTTGGCCTCACTTTGACCTAGGAAAATGGCACATGCTATTCAATGGAATCAAAACAAGTTGCATTGGTAGGAAGAATCAAGGATGCTCATGTTGCACTACCTGATTATCTAGACAAGAAGATACTCCTAACCATCTTGGTGGAAGACATCCTAGCCTCTTTTGGTATGTTATTGAGAAGAATCCTTTGCAGATACCTAGGTGGAGAAATAAAAATGGATTGGTCATCTACAACTATCCCAATGAAAGGATAAATGAAGAAGTTGTTGCCATTATGGAAAATGAAATTCATAGTAATGAAATCTAATGATCCAAGAGCTAACATCCTCTTTCAAGATTGTGGGCTAGGAATCTACTTCCTTACATCACAAAAGGAAGAGAACTTGCGAATCCTCATGGAGGAAGAAGAAGATCAGAATTGGACAATGGATGTTGATGGCATTCACTCTAGAGCAGGTTCATGAGCTGGTGTAGTATTATACTCTCCCTCTAATGAGGTATATCCTTTTGCCTCCAAGCTGAAATTTGACAATACAAATAATACGACAAAGTATGAAGCATTACTCTTAAGCATGAATGTATCAAAGGACATCGGAATTAAGAATTTGAGATGCAAAGGTGATGTAGATGTTTTGGTAAAGAAAGTTTGCCAGCAATATCAGGTGAAAAACCCCAGACTCAGGAACTATAGAAATAGAGTGTGGGACTGCATTGAATCATTTGATGTGTTCTCTTCCAAAGAGCTCACAAATTTTTGTTATGGATTTGGAATCTCCTTATCCCACTCTTTTAACTACTACCCATAGGGAAATGGGAAAGCCGAGTCAAGTAACAAAAACATTATGACCATTGTTTGCAAGCTGGTAGATGACAATGCAAAACTCAAATGATGAGATCCTGGCACAAGAAGTTATATGATGCATTGTGGGCCGATATGATCACTCCTAAGAAGGAAATAGGTATTTTACATTTCTAAATGCTATATGGAGTTGAGGCAGAGATTCCCCTCATAATTGAGATGCCAGCTCTCAAGTTTCTACAAGAAATAGAAGACGGTCAATACAAAGACTCCATTGAAAAGAGGATCCTCTTCCTAGAAAAGTTGGAAGAAAGCAGATGCCAAGCGGTGGATAGAATTAAAGAGCATCGGTTGAAAGTGAATAAGATATTTGACAAGAGGGAAAAGGCAAGAGAATTCAAGGTTGGAGATTTTGTCCTGCTATGGGACAAGAGAAGAGAACCAAAGGGGAGCTATGGAAAGTTTGATTCATTGTGGTTGTGCCCATTCCAAATTCATGGAGCTTGTGGTGAGAATGTTTTTCACCTCTCTTACTTGGATGGAATGCCATTGGAATTTCCTCAAAGTGGAGAAATACATTTTAGAATACCACGAAACTATATCATCGGTGAAAGCGGGTTGTCCCCTGCCTTGTACCATAGGTGATTTTGTAGGTGTGTTTTTCCCTTTTTTGTTGTGTTTGGTTTTCCTTGTGTGTTTCCTCCTTCTTTCATTATCTCTCAGAAATGTACATAAATCTATAAGTCCCAATGGATAAGGCACTGGTAAACGTAATATGTTTTGAAACTTGAGATTCTAGATCCTCATGTTGTGCCCTAGTCATGCCCGGTTCACACGATGTCCCCAAGCTAGAACTAGTTGTTGTCTCCCGATAACTAGTTTGCGTTTTCGTAGCCAAATTCAAAAAATTTGAGCTCATTCCCTTCGTTGGTGTTTAAGCCAAGTTAGAGATTCAAGAAATTAGAAAAATTCCTACCCTAGAGCTGTTTAAACCTATGTTTTTCTCATTTTTAGAAATCCTCCATTTCTCGGTCTGTGCATGTAATATACTCTTTGCAACCTCCATTTTTGATCAAAATTGTTCACTTGTTCTATGGCCTAGGTTGTTAAATCATTTTTTTGCCTCCATGCATCTGGTTCATGAAGGAAATTAAAAAATTGGACTCAAAATGATGAAGTTCTCTCCCTCTGTGTATTTTTCCACATTCAGAAACGATGTGAATTTATTTCCTTATCAATTTTTTCATCAGCATCCCCGAGTGATACATGGGTCTCTCTGATTGGATGTGGTTTGGTCATACTTCAAAATCCAGTGGACGCAGCCATGTCTCACAACAACACAACTCCAGGGGCAGGGTCCAAGGGACAGTCTTCAATTAAGCACGGGTTTTCCATGTGTCCCAGGTACGAAATGAAGGTAAAAATGGCTAAGTATGGAAGGCTCAACAGACAGCTCCACATGTTGGGAGCAACGTAATTCTGAGGTGTGGCAGAAAGGACCAATTACTAAATCAGCACCAGATCTCCACATGGTCAGAGTCATTGGAGAGGAAAAGTCCGCCATTGAAAATTCAAAGCGAACGAGCGGGCCATCGGAGGGATTTTTTTGAGCCTTTTTCCAAAAAAGGTTAAAATGGTGAGAAAAAGGCAGCGATCCCATTTCCAATGAAAACGTGCGACATGCCTATATTAAAAAGTTAAATCGGAGCAGCAGGCCAGTGGAGGAAATTGAGTTTTTTATCCTTTTTCCAAAAAGGTTAAAATGTTGAGAAAAGGGCCATGATCCCATTTCCAATCAGAAAGTGCCACGTGTCTAACTTGAAAATTCAAAGCTTGAAGCCTGCAGGGAAAAATTCAATGCAGACAAGTGAGCCATTGGGGCACTTTTAGAAATTTAACCAAATTTCCAAAAGTGAAGTAAAAGTTCTAGAAGGCTCCACAGCTCCGCTAGGGTCTTGGGCCTACCATTGAAAATTCAAAGCGGAAGAGCAAGTCGGCAGAGGGATTTGTGTTTTTGAGCCTTTTTCCAAAAAAGGTTAAAATGGTGAGAAAAAGGCCATGACCCCATTTCCAATGAAAACGTGCCACATGCCTATGTTGAAAAGTCAAATCGGAACAGTGGGCCAACAAAGGAAATTGAGTTTTTGACCCTTTTTCCAAAAAAATTTAAAATGTTGAGAAAATGGTCATGACCCCATTTCCAATCAGAACGTGCCACGTGTTTAAGTTGAAAAGTCAAAGTAGGGATGTGGGTCAATTTGTTCGAAATTGCCAAATCTAATGAAAAATCACAAAATGCGTAAGGATTCCCCCATAACCAATCCAATCCCTTCCTGCCATGTGGACAACCCAATTTCAAAGTTAGAGGAGAAAATCAAATGGTCTATATTTAAAATTACAAATTGAATGTAATGGTTGCTTTGCAAGATCTATTTTTTCACCTGCCATGAGTGTTTTCTTCACAACAGAGGAATTTGAAAAAATGTCAAAGATTTGTGAAGTTTTAACCGTTTCTTATGAAGAATATAATGTCTTCTCGACGTCATTACAAGGGCTATTGATTGATTTAAAAAAATACCGGAGTGCTCTATACCTGGAAAGACAAAAAATGCCACATTGCTTCTATTTTCTCTTCTTCCTCAAATTTCTTCCACTCTTAAGCTATGTACAAACTCTACTCGAGCTTCAATAATAAAATAAGGATTTTTGGCCTTTTTGATTGAGGGATTTATTGGTACTTTGTGACCAATGAGTTTCATTCAGTCTTGTAGTTTCTTCTATAGGTTTCTTTTACTTCCAACTATAAATGTATGTAAATGAAATTTCTAATTAATGTGTGTGGGCATCTGATATTCTACTTATAACATTAATTTCTCCTACCTCCATTCTCACTCCCTTTCCCCTTCCCAGACAAATTTCTTCTCTAGTGAGAAATTGCTAGCTTTTCCATAGGGTCAGCGGAGTGCCCCTTTTGGATCTCTAGTCGAAAGGCCACCATTGAAATCCACTTTTTCATGCATACACATACTGAATTTCTACCATTCAAGTAGAGGGACTTGAATTCCCATAGCATTGGCTTGAAACCCACCAAATTTTCCACAAGACAAATTTTCTATATAGGCTACATATACAAAATATTTAGAGACAAACTGTTCTAAAGAGCTAAGAAGCGTGGTTTAGGCTTCAAAAGTCAACTAGAGTACCCCTTTTCTCAATTTGGACCAAATTAGCTATACATAGACAAATGTGTAAAATTGAAATAAAGGCCATTGAACCATTCTAGTACTACACTTTCAAGAAAGGAATCATGACACATTCGTATTTATAGGGTCTAGTGAAGGATTATATTAGACCAAACACCCCACACATTTTCATGCAAAAAGATCTTGCAGATGCAAAGGTCAGTATGCAACTTAAAAGAAATAATATTATTATTAGATTAATCAATGAGGAAAATATTATAGACTCATTACTACCATCTTGTTATAGCCTTACAATGAAGAATTTTTAGCAATCCACAAAGATATGCAATTCATAGGGATTCATCCTAATTAAGCTTGTAAACTCACAGGACTATGTTGACCCAAAATCTTACTCCTTTAGGTACTTTCTCAATCCTTAATTATGTTCCGTCTAACCTATCATAACTCTCTTATGGCTTATGTCTTATTTTGGATCTCCAACTCTTTCCAATGATTTTATGCCCCATTTCAAATCCTTCACTCCCTCTATTTAGGGAATCTAGTAGGAGAGGTAAAGATACCTTTTTAATTAATTATATCTTTAAAAGATTTCACTACTTGATCATAGCGATGTTTATTTGGCCTATGCACTTAGCGAGTAATTACTCATGGTGGATTTTTTGTCCTATCAAAATGTAATAAGTGTCTTGGTAATTAAGTTGTAAAAAAGCGAATCAAGGTCCATGTGTCCAAGGTGACAACTCACTTTACAATGATGCGTACATATAGAAACAAGATAAAATTAACATACAAGTTTATAATGTGCATGCAAAAAATATTACACATGGTATTCCTGTTAGTGCAAATTCACAGTACCCCCAAATCGACCCTCAGATCTACTGCAGACAAATGGTCAATTTGGTGTGAATGCACAACATTGAGTTTTCCCTAAGTGTGGGACCTTGTAAATTGGGAAAAATCTCCAGATTGAGGCTGGTTCCTACTCCTCTGTTTAGGTGTATGCATGCAATTTTTGCAGAGATTCTGATTCAAAATTCCTACTCTAAAATTACAAAGGAGATAGGGTTGAGAGAAAAAACATGGAAATGGAAACAAAACTAAGGAAAAATAGAAAGGTGATACACCAAAGGAGTGCTGGACTCCTTCCTTTACAAATTAGACACTGATAATGAAGATTGCAGCATCCAAACATGCACAAATATCCAAAATGCAATGAAGGATCAAAAGGAAATGATAAATGCATGAGAGAATTGGAAATCGATCACAAAACATACATTATCATGCCCAAATTTGATACAATACGTTCCATTGACAAAGAGGCAAAAAATGAGTTACAATCTCCAAGGGAGGTATGAAACTCCTTCAAATCCACTTGCTAAGGAGAAAAGAAGGGCTTGCAAGAGAAAGAACATCCAACATTACAAAATGAGCCAAAATTGGCTTTTAATCATTGAACATAATGAAAAAAATGAGAAAAACGCGGGCAAATTCATTTGACATCTTCAACCACCGACAAGATCTGTTTAATGGCCTACAAAATGATGGGTTTCCATGAAAAATCCCATACTTCTTTGTACATTACTTTGCAGAGCAAAACAAAGGCCCATACTTCATTAATTTTGGTGGTTGGGGTCGTTTTCTGTGTTTTTTGCATGACAGAGATGTTTTCTTATTTTTCTCCCATGAAACTCCATCAAAATTCAAAATTGAACCGTCCATCATGTGGAATATTTCAATAGCTTTCCAATGATATAAAAATGTGAAAATGTGAGCTCTGGATCAAAAGATATGGCCCTATGAAGATTTAGGGCAAAAACTAGTAAAAACAAGGTCAAAATCGGGGTCGGCAGGGTCAAACTTCAAAATTTTCCCTTTTGGAAAACTTTCCCAAAAAACTCTGCGCCCCCGCCCTCCAGGACATGTGGCACTTCCTGGTTCGTTGATGGGATCGTGGGCGGAAGACCTGCCCTTTTCTCTTTTTTTTCAATTTGGGAAAAATTCCCAAAAACTCTCTGTGCCCCCGCCCTCCGGGACACATGGCACCTTATCATTGCTTGGCGTGGATGTGGTTCAACTTTTTCCTTTGTGCCTTTTGCAACTTTGGCAAAATTTCTCCAAATCCTTCTGTCGCCCCGACGCCCATCATTGATAGGACAAGTGGTGGCTTTTCATTTCTTTTGCGGGCTTTTGGGCCAAAATTTTCCTTTTACGTTTATAGCCAAAGAGGCTAAGTGTCATAATTTTCTCCTAAACCCCGTTGCCTTGACACGTGGCACTTTCTAACTAGCGACGGGCCTGCCTAGGGAAAATTTCGCCTCCAAACTCTACCAAGCCATAACTTGCAAAATACAAGGAGTTTGGAGGACTTCTTTAACTTTTTGGAAAGGTGGAAATTTTTTCTATTTGATGAAATCCTACCCAGAAAATTTTGAGTCCCTGAAGTGTGCCAAAAATTCATTTAAGTTCCAGCAAAGGAAAAGGAGGGGGAGTTACCCGAAAATAAGCATGGGCTTATTTTGGATAACAATTCCCTTAGATATCCATCCCAAAAATCAATAGTAAGGCTACATAGGCTCAAGATGATTTTGTAAATAACCTTATTTATTGCTATTAACACTATACACAAGAATACAAATATATTTTTCACAAGTTGTAATCAATTTGGTAAAGAGGAGGGGAACATTAAAACTAGTTACTCACTCTTCTTTCAAATGTACTCAATTTAAGGGGATATGATGGGCATTGTTGAAGACCGAGATATGAAAGAAAAGTATAAAGGGGGCATAAAAGGACAATTGAATGGACAATGCACCCATGGAATACAACATGAAGGGAAAATAGTGGTGGATCAATAGGGGTATCAAGCCCTCAAGATCAATTCTCATCTAGGTATTTTATATGGGGTCAAAGATCAAACTCTAGGAGGTTTTCATTCGATTCGATGGATTATAAAACTAAATATAATGGGATCAAGACCTATGAAGCATCACAGATGATATTGTGGTTTAAATATATATCACAACCTCATATGTGAGTATAATAAAGATCTATAAAAGATTAAGAGGTATTCCATTTTGGGGGAGATAATTGGTTAACAAGGGAGGATCCAAAGTTTTTATGGAATTTTGAAGGACCACAAATGTAGAAGACAACTATAGAAGATGATTCCATATCAAAATTAAGTTCTCATTGTATCATTAAGAATGAGAAGGAAGAAGACCTTTCAGAATAAAGTTGGGAAGATCATGATGAAGAGAATATTGAAAGATAGTTGATCTCTAATGGACATGGAACATGATCACAATTGGTTACTAAGGGGACAAGAGAAGAAAAAATTATGGAATCAAGGAAATAGGGGAAATCTCTTAGAAAAGGATTAGGTGAAATTGATTTGTGATATAATATTTATTCCATAGAGAAGGGATCTTGAAATATTTCTCTACTTCAACAATCAACCTTAGAAATACCATGGACGGTATTTTTAAATATAACTCCTACTACTAGGATTAGAAATTTAATATCTCCCCGTGGGGAAGGGAATTTGAGATTTGAAGACCCTGAGGAGGATTATTGTAAGAATAATTAATTGAGAACAAGGTTCAAGATAAGGATAATTTTGGTGTCTTACTTATAGATCCTCTTGTAGACCTAAAATTTAGGCCCGCACGTCTATAAAGGGGCAATCTTATAGGAGAACAATGTTTAAAGATGAGAGATAACTTCTCTAAAAGTACTCTATTTGAAGTATATCATGGGAGAATATAGAAAGGCTCAAGGTTTTGGAGTTTGTTAAGAAAATATTAGATGGGGATGGATTTTCACAACCCATATTACCTCCATAATGGGTGTTTTTGATCTCTTTCTATAATACAATGGAGAGAGACTTCATCCACAAAAGAAAACATTGGTATTTACATTTATGTAAAATTGAGTTAAAACCTTAGGAGGAAAATTTCAAGTGGGCTATCATAGATCAAGAGAGAAATGTCTAGATTGAATTTTATGATTTACCATATAAATATTGGAATTTGAGAACCCTGAAAAATATTGGGGACACTTTGGGAAAATTTTACAAAATTGATCCAAGGTCCTTGAGAAGTAAGTCCCATAGGTTTGTAAAGACTAAGATAGATATTACAAAGATGAAACCATTAGTACCTTGTTTGTCCCTATACTTGAAGGGTAAATAGATTTTATAAAATGTTTCTTATGAGAATCAATATATAAGAAGATGTTATAGTTATTTGACAATAACTCACGTGGTTATGTTTTGTTCTATGTGGAAAGATCCCTTGAATAAGAAGATAAGGGTAAATTAATTATAAAGGGTATACAATTATTAGTGTAGGATATTAATTATTCCATTTATTTATTATGTGGATTATTCCTACACTTTAGGAGTTATCTTCCTTAGGTGTAATTAGTCATAGGAGTTACACCCAGATTTAGTCACAGGAGTTACACTTGGCCATCATTGTTAGCTAAGTGGGAGTTACTCCTTGCTTGACCATGCCAAGTGTGGGAGTTATGGGATCTTTGTCCACTAATCATGGAGGAGTTACACATTCACTCTCCTATATGTACATATTCATTTGTGAGTTATTCAAGCAACATATTTAGAGAAATCTTGGCTTTGTTGCATATTGTAAACACAAAATCTATGCACTTGGGTACATTTCTATGTCCTGAATAATACTAATATATACATGATTCCTAAGAAATAAAACAAATCGCTGACAAATTATTTTGGCCTTTTACTTCATCTCTTGCACTTTTATTTTCCTTACATATCTCACATCCTTGTTGGTACTTGATTGATTTATATTTATGGACTCAGACACTAGTGCCCAGTTAGGGCATAAAAACCCAGGAGCTCCTATCCCTCTTGGGCACTCTTGACCTTCTTTATCTTATTCTTACTCTTTTTGGGTATCTTTTACCACTTGGTCACATTTTAAAACTTTAGGTCATACTTTCATTTGTCAATTACAGAATTCAAACAAGGGAATCATATATATACTTAGTTATTGCTCTCAAATAAAGGGCCAAACACTATAAGCATTATTTATCTTCACCTAAGCTTGCATCAAGGAAAAAAATCATTTTAAAGGAATACATCTAGCACATCTAGACAAGGGAAAAGGGATACATCACTCTGCATACACAACATAAGAGGGGAAGTTCATTTTATTCCATTTCACACATTTACATACTTGGAGTAATTAAAATGTAGCCCGATATCATAGTGTAACTTGCACAAGGGAAACCTAGGGCATCATTACACACATACAAAAAGAACTATATGGATTATGAGATGTTGTGCAAAACTTGGTCATTAGATCACTCTTTGGGTGACTTCCGCGGTCAGTATGAATCCCCATTCTACATATTATTTATTAGGTTTTATGTGTGTGAAAAGGTACATTCACCAAATTAATTAATTATTATAAAGTTAAACATTATAACATATACAACATGAATAAATTAAATAAAGCACAATGAACACATAACACCACATATAACGTGGAAAACCCCTAAATGGGTAAAAACCATGGAATAAATCCACTATAGAGAAACTTTTACATTTACCAGTCTAGTAACTCCCTCCTCACTTCTATTCCCTGTATTTTTACCAGGATCAACCTTCATATTCCACATTGGAATATTATTACATGATTTAATAATCTCGTATCCCGATCATTCGATATATGAATATATGACCTAAGGTCATATTTAAATAACCCGAAGGGTTATAACCTTCTTAAGTGACGGGGCACACCTCCCTGATTTAATTAGTTGATTAATTAAATTAACCAACCCCTAATATAAAGTTTATATTTAAATAATATGAATATAGTTTATTCTATATTATTTAAATATAAACTATATATTATGATGCACTTAATATTATAGTTCTAACACTCCCCCTTAATATTAAGTGGGGATCCATATGCCAACATTACCTGTTTGTACAACAGGATTTACAAATCCATAAACCCTAAAGGTTTAGGCTAGCACATGTATTTGTGAGACTAAATCTCACCGTTTCTCATGGAAATATTCTTATACCACATCTCTAGGAGCCTTTTATAACACAAGGACCTCCTTTACAAATAGATGCACACTAGACTGTATTTTTCCTATAAACTCTATCAGTTTACTTTAGATCATACAAGATATTTTTACAATGATTTTAAACTAGAATAGAAGTATAGAGGAGAAGGAGTCAATCAACTGGCTGACCATTAGGAGGTGGCATTTCCATGCACACTCCCCCTCAATGGAAACTCTGAAAGGCCAAGCATTACATGGAACTTGTAGAACTTCACAACACACAATGGCTTTGTAAACAAGTTTGCAACTTGATCTTCAGTTGGGAAGTACTGGAGATCTATATCACCACTGAGAACCTTCTCACGAATAAAGTGCATATGTATCTTGATATGCTTTGTTCTTTGATGTTGAACTGGATTCTTAGTGAGAGAAATACAACTATGGCTATCACACAGAAGAGGAGTACTTCCTTTAACTTCCATGTGCATCTCTTCCAACAACCTCTTCAGCCACATGGCTTCTTTTGTTGCTTCCATTGCACTTTTATATTCTGCCTCAGTAGAAGAAATGGAAACTTTCAACTACTTTTTACTGCTCCAAGTAATGACACCTGCACCAAACTTGAATATATATCCAGTTGTATATTTATGATCTATCACATCACCAACATGGTCAAAATCACAATATCCATATAAATATGCATTGTTAGATGAAATATAATGTAAACCATAATTAATTGTGCCCTTTACATAACACAAAATTATTTTTTCTAACTTCTAGTGATCCTGATAAGGTTCCTGCATAAACCTTGAATAAATCCCTACTGCATAAGAAATGTCAGGTCTAGTAATAGTTAGATAAATCAAACTACCTACAAGTTTCCTGTACAAAGTAGGATTAGATTTTTCACATGCAGGTTTAGGATCAAGTTTACATCCTACTTCTATAGGAATAACAACTGGTTTACAATCAAGCATATTAAACCTTTTAAGAAAATTAGTTGCATATTGTGATTGAGATACTACAATAGAATTTTTATCCTGAAATATAGCCATGCCCAAAAAATGATGCAATAATCCTAAATCTGTCATCTCAAAATATTGCATTAACTTTCCTTTAATTTTCATAATTAAAGTGTTAGAATTACTAGTGATAAGTAAATCATCAACATACAATACAATGAGAATAATACATTTTCTTCAATTTTAACAAATAAATCATTGTCAGATGCACAATTAGAAAAACCAACATCATTGAAAAAATTTTAATTTTAGAATACCAAGCTCTAGGAGCTTGTTTCGAACCATACAGCGATTTTTTCAATTTACAAACATTTTTTTCCTATTTTCTAATGTTTCAAAGCCTTTAGGTTGGGTCATATAAATTTCTTCTTGTAAATCACCATTCAAAAAATTATTTTTTACATCCATTTGATGGATTTCCCAACCATACTGAGAAAGCTAAGGCAATCAAAATCCTTAATGTGCTCATTTTTGCAACTAGTGCTAAAAATGTTTCTATGTAGTAGTCGATACTAGGTTTTTGAGTAAACCCTCGAGCTACAAGTATGGATTTGAATTTATCTATACTACCATCTGCTTTGTATTTAATCTTGTATAGCCATCTAGATCTGACTATACTTCATTTTTCAGGAGGAGGGACTAATTCCCATGTTTGATTTTTAATCAAAGTAGTATATTCAAATTTCATAGCATCTAACCATCTTTCATCAGAAGAAGCTTCTTCGAAATATTGGGGTTCAGGTTCATACAAATTCATCAAAGCATGATATGTATGATGACTCCTGGTCATTTTCTGAAGGTTTTAGGATTAGATTCTTGAATAATAGACTCAAGCCCATCTAGGTATTTTAGTTACAGAGGAACTAGGAACAATCTCATTTTCAACTATAGGTTCAACACTAGTTTCTTCATCACATTCATTATTTTCACAATTTTCAAATTCAAATTCATTTTCATTTTCATTAGAAACATCATAAATAACAGAAGATGAAGAAGAAGAAGAAAAATATTTTTCCAAGATTTTAACATTCCTGTTTTCTATAACTTCTCTTTTTGACGGATCAAATATCCTAAGACCTTTAGTTTTTATACCGTATCCTACAAAGATACAAGGAAAAAAGGTTTTTATCAAGCTTTATCCGTTTTGATTTCAGAAATGAAGAGGGAAGCTGGGCTACCAAAGATTCTCAAATGAGATACACTAGGTTTTTGGTTTGACCACTTTTCCAAAGGAGTTGAATTTACTAAAAATTTAGTGGGAACTCTGTTCAAGATATGAACAACAATGTTCATAGCTTCAGCCTAGAGGAACTTAGGAACTTGAGCAGAATTCATCATGATCCTAGCCATCTCTAGAATGGTGTGGTTTTTCCTTTCCACAATCCCATTCTACTGAGGGGAATAGGAGTAGTTAATTCCCTTTGAATGCCACATTCAACACAAAATGAGTCAATTCTTGATTGACTCACATATTCTCCCCCATTATCAGTTCTAAGCCTCTTAATTTTATATTTAGAAGAGTTTTCAACTAAAGCTTTAAATTCTTTAAATTTTGACAAGACATCTGATTTCTTTTTAATGAAATACGACCAAATCATATGAGTGAAATCATCAATGAAAGTGACAACATACAGAGAACCATTAAGAGAAGGAACTTCTAGGGGTCCTCTAACATCACTATGGACAAGCTCTAAAGGTTCATAAGAGTTATCATCATGATGACTATGAAAAGGATTAGCAAGATTGCTTACCACGTAAGCATATCCTTCACAAGTTTCATGATTTTGGGAAATAGGTGGCAGACCAGTTACTAGGTTTAGTCGAGACATGTCATACATGCTCCTGAAATTGACATGACCTAGCCTCTCATGCCACAATTGCATGTCACTTCTTTGAGTTTTCAAACAAGAAGCAAAAGGAAAACTAGAAAACACATACAAACCATCTCTTTGAATGCCTTCAACTATAGTAACATTATGTTCATTTTTAATAAACCATTTATCCTTTAACAATGTTACACTATAGTTATTTTGAGTCAACTGAGAACAAGAAAGAAAATTCATTTTAAGTTTAGGAACTAACAACACATTGTTAATAAAACCATTTGCTACTTTTCTTTTCCCTGACCCTAAACATCGAGAATGGAATGATCACCCAAGTAGATCTGATCATTACATTCACTAAGTTCAGATAGGATATCAGATCTAAAAGTCATGTGCCTAGAGGCACCACTATATAATATCCATTCATTTTCTTTTGCAGTGACAAAAGTGACATACAAAGCAATTACATTTGATTTTTGGTTATTTTTCTGATTCTTATTTTTGTTTTGTTTTGGTTTTTGTCTTGAACAATTTGTTACCCTTTTGAAATTTAAAATTTTTTTTTGTTATTTTTAAATTTGCAATCCTCTTTCTTGTGTCCAAATTTACCACAATAATGGCATTTTCCATCAAAGATAACTCTTAGATTTCTAGGTTTCTTATCCTTGCTAGGAGGTTTAAAAGTTTGCTTTGTGTTTTTGTTGAATCTAGAGGTTTTACCTTTTGATTTCTGAGTGAGAAGTGCCTGTGTGGCATTCTCCTTAGAATCAAAATTTGACATTACTTGTTCTTCCTGTATAAGAAGAGAACTAAGGGTTTGCAAATCTGGAATGTCTTGTTCTGTTTGATATTTAGAATTCAAAATTGAAATGAAATTTCTAAATTTTTCATGAATATTCAATTGAATAATAAAATAAAGCAATTTATCTTGAATCAAATTACTGCCACATCCATCTAACTATGACTTAATATTTTTTATTTTTGCTAAATAATTTATCACTTTTTCATCTCCCTTCATAGGAGTTGTCATAAGCTCTAAAATCAATTTAATAATTTTTGATAAACATGTACCTTCATGCATTGACTCCAATTGAGCCCAAGCCTCACTAGGACTCTCTTGATTCCCGATATGAAGAAGAAAATCATCATGTTTGCTTCGCAAGATAATAGACATCACTTCTTTTACTTTCTGTTGATATACAGCAACATTATCAGCAGTTGCATGTTTTCTGGTAGGAGCTCTCTCAGTTCCATTCACAACTGCCCATAATTTGTGAGCCATGAATTCTGCTTTCAATTGAATCTTCCAAATGTTGTAGTTGTTTCCATTCAACATCTGAGATTTATCAATTGAAAATTGATTAGACCCCATTTTTGCGTAAAATAGAGATAAAAAATGATTAACAAACAAGGATTAAAATAAGAGTTTTATAGAAATTCCCCCTATTGTATTTTAATCCTTGTAATCGATCACGATCAATTTATGCCAAAAAAGGATGTCCTATGTAATTAAATAGTCTATACACGAATACGTTAGAATGATATCAAAAAATTAAATTGAAATGTAAGTGATTTTTTTAGTTTTGTAACAAAATGACGATGAAAAAACTTGTCATCGTATAGGAATATATCATTTTTTAAAAATGATAATTTTACTATTTTTACAAAAATGATTTATAATTTGTCTATATTTTCAAACAAATAAACAAATTATTTATATATAATTTCTAAAAAAATGTTATATATATATATAATTTTTTTTGGAGCTCTTGCCCCTTTAAGTGAGATTTTCTTATCAACTCGGAGAGCCATATTAATATTGAAAACCAATTTGAGACACATTATATCCCAAATTCAAATTTTATTATTAATGCAAACCATATTATGCCAATGTTTATAATACCATATTATCAATTGAACCATATAATACCAACTGAGCTATGCAAGAACCATGGTCAAGCCGCATTGTCTAATTGTTAAGCCGCTCACATGCCTGCAAGGGCATCAAACAAAATGGGTGGTGTGACCACAGTCACACCACCAACACCACATGGGAAGGATTTTAAATCATTCCCCTTACTTATGTTGTCCCCATGTGGGACTAAACCCACAGTGAAAATGGAGAGGGGGGTTCGTTGTGACGGTGGAGGCAAGGAGGGGGATAGAGGGACACATGAGGACAATGTGAGGGGCTCATAGAGTGAGCAAGTAAGTGCCAATGGCACTAAACAGAATGAGGGGGCGGTATGGAGGGGGCCGCCCCCATATAAATGTTTTTTATATATTTTTTAATATATGGTTTTAATTTAATATAAGGGTATAAATTTATATAGGTTAGGTTTAGGTTTATATAAACTTATATTTAATTTATATATATATAATATATATATATGTATATGTGTATGTGTGTGTGTTATACATATATATTTTTATATTATATATACATATATATATATATATAATATTATATTTTTATAAAATACAAAGATTGTATAAAAAATTATACAACTATTATAGTTTGTATTTAAACTATAAGAGCAACATTTTCAGGGGCCTTATTCAGGACATGAATAAGGGTTTCAAAAAATTCATAATAAACAATGTAAAAACACATGTATTACCAGGGGACAAGGAATTTACTTGACCAATGAAAAAAATAGAAAATCCTATTTTCTCGAGTCTTGTCTCCCCCTGTAAACTCAAGTTTTACTCTGGATGTTTACTTCCCCTTTTGATTTTCTTGAATCCCCTACAAACTATGTAAAACTATATAAAATATTTCAAATAATTTACAACCCTTACCTTATTTTCTAGGGCCTGGTAATTCCTGAAGTTGAATTTTTTCACGTAGTTGAAATTCGAAAATGCCTTTTCACCTGTGCAATATTCATCCAACCAACCATCTATGTGGAATGGGAAGGGGGGTTAAATAATATTTCAAATAGTTTAACTACCTTCCCAACCGTTACAACCTTAGGTTACATTAGGATTAAATTTAATTTATTAATCCCACTCTGGTACCATGTCAGGACGAGGGGTGAAAAGGTACATTCACCAAATTAATTAATTATTATAAAGTTAAACATTATAACATATACAACATGAATAAATTAAATAAAGCACAATGAACACATAACACCACATATAACGTGGAAAACCCCTAAATGGGTAAAAACCACAGAATAAATCCACTATAGAGAAACTTTTACATTTACCAGTCCAGTAACTCCCTCCTCACTTCTATTCCCTATATTTTTACCAGGATCAACCTTCATATTCCACATTGGAATATTATTATGTGATTTAATAATCTCGTATCCTGATCATTTGATATATGAATATATGACCTAAGGTCATATTTAAATAACCCGAAGGGTTATAACCTTCTTAAGTGACGGGGCACACCTCCCTGATTTAATTAGTTGATTAATTAAATTAACCAACCCCTAATATAAAGTTTATATTTAAATAATATGAATATAGTTTATTCTATATTATTTAAATATAAACTATATATTATGATGCACTTAATATTATAGTTCAATCATTTGGTGAACCCCAAATCATGATCAACCACCCAAATCCTTATTTTGCACATTCTATCATATTTATTTTTCCTTAACCCCAAACCCTAGTTGTATCAAGGTTCATATTCCCATCTATTTTTTTTATCATACCTATGAGATGCATATTTCTACCTAGGGTTTCCTCCTTGGTATTATATTTCTAGGGATCTTATTTTGCACATCACCATTTATTTCATGGCCCTCTAAGGTTCCTCAAGTCGCCTTGTATAAATTACTTCAAATGTACCGACCTTGTAAATATGTTCTCCAAAAATCCCTTGACACTATGTACCTCCTTCGGAATACGCCACCTTCATAAGTAAGTTACATTTTTTTATCCTCTCTTTGAATCCCCTATCATTACTGATACCACAACCAATCAATTCATCTTTGATTCAATTCAATATTTACACCATTTATTTCAAGATAAATTCCAAGTTATAGAAACCATGATCATATCTCTCATAGATGAAATCTAACATCTCAAGGCTACTTCTCAAGCCCATGCTAGTTCTCCTTCTGAAACTCATCCCGATCCCATGTCTACTAAATGTGTTCATACAAGTAATATGCACATCTCCTCACAACAAACACCTATAAAGTTTGATCAAAATGATAAATGACATGATATTCTCTCTGAGATCGTCAATCATCAGTTAATAACCTTTCCACCTACTCACTACTACCCTCCTTATTAGATTACAAAATAAAAAGGTCACCCATTTTGTAATTATCATAAAATTAATGGACATCGTGACAATGATTGTTATGTTTTAGAACAAATAATTGAGAAACTTGAGAATTAAGGCTTTATTTTATTTGGTACACAACATTCTAATCCACGTGCATCTCCAATTACTAAAACCCAATGGGCTCCCAAATATGATCCCTTGATTTCTAGTGAGCATCTCACCATAATTACTAATGTTCATTCTCTGGTAATTCAGGAGCCACCTATCCAACCCAGTGTCATACCAACTTTCAAAGTACCTACCTTATTACCTCCTCCTATTAGGTCATCTAAAATGTTACCAATCCCAAATATCTAACCAACATCAAAATTAGAATAACCAATTCCCTTGCCATAAGCTTAGATCCTTTAGAAACCCTCTATATTTAAACATATAATTCATCATTTCGATCTAGATAATGCCTATATTTCTAACTGGGACACATTTCAAACTCCACCACCATGGCATGGTATCTCTCATATCATCATATAGATCTCCATCACTTGCACACTAGGGGGGCATCAGACTCCCCCCTCCATCACTATTTGTTTTCTCTACTCATTACTTATCTATTACACTTCACACTTTGTGCTTCATGATAAATATTTCCTAGTATCTATCACACACTGTATCGTCATTACCCGATGACGCAATCTAGTTCCACGATTCATACTTAACTGTTGAGGGGGGATTTCTTAAATGAGCTTCAAATCATATAATTTTTCTATACATTATGCTTTGTGCTTCACGATAAACCTTTCTATGCACTCTCACATCTCTGGTACACACATTATACCATCATTACCCAATGATGCACTCTAGTTCCACAATTTACACTTGAATGTTGAGGGGGAAATTCTTAAATGAATCTTGCATCATATATTTTTCTATACGTTATGCTCTATGATTCATGATAAAACTTTTTATGCACTCTCACATCTCTGGTACACACATTGTACCATTATTACCCAATGACGGTACACTTCATGGGTACACTGTGACGGTACACTTCATGGGTACTGTCATTACCTAATGATAGTATAATTCAAGGGTACCTGATGATGGTACATTGTCTAATTCTTAAATTAACCTCACATCATCCACACTTCACACTCAGTGCTTCATAATACATATTTACTAACATCTATTCTAACTCATATACTATACCATCATTACTTGATGATGCACTCTTATTCTATTGTTCATACTTGACTATTGAGGGAGAATTCCTAAATGTACCTCATCTCACACACATTCGTTGGGGGGGGGAATGTTGCTCCTACCATCTACACATATTTCATATTACAACACACCATCATGTTCACACAACACCTACATATCTTGGTTGTATTTATTCTTACAAGCTTATACTATTCACATGTTACACTTTTCTTCCTATGCTAGTTGGATACTTAGTATGTCATCATATTTTTCTATATACACATGGAAATTCATTGGGTATATTGAGGTGAATACAGGTCTTTCACAAATTCTTACATGATGCATCATGCTCGACATTACTCTTTACCAGTTCCACTGAGGCTCCTAAGGGCATATACCTCTGCTACTCTCATACTCTATGCATCACAAATCCTATTATTACATTATTTAATACTTCTCACACTATCTCTTACTTTGCACTAATGTTACATGATTTGACATACTACATATCTTTCTAACATGCTTATGGGTGCTTTATGTGTAGCATTTTCCTTGTAGGATTATATACAACCATGGTTATCTGTCACTTTTTGTTTACTCTTGCTTATTATTATTTTCTACTATTTGCGGGCTATGCCCTATGTTTTTCTTGATCATTATTTTCTTATGGCTACTTTGGCCTTGGTTGTCTTGTGACATTGTGAGTGATGTCCCATGTATGAAACCCGCTTTTGGTGATACCTCTTGTTTGCATAGTTGCTTGTTACATTGTATTCTATTGCATGCTAGCTTTTCTACACTAACACATTTTTACTATTCCATCTTGCTTGCATGTTCCTTGGTTTCTACCATAAACATCCCTTACCCCTGTAGGTATCCACTCTCAGATATGCATATCAACTTTAGGTCCTCTCCTTTGGGCCGCATCCTCCTACATTCATCACATCTACCCCAAACGAGGGGGGCATATATTGGGTGAAAAAATCACCCTTACAGTAGCTCAAAGATCCAAAATAGATCAAAAATATATAGAACTGGCATAGGCACATAGTTACAAATTGGTCTAGAATCATACTTGGATGCAAAACACAAAAAAGACACTAGCACCCAATACCAAACAATAACAATGGGTGCTTGTGCCCCCCCAAGTGCTTATGTCCTAGGGGAAAAAATATTCAGTTTCTCACTCTAGCATGGTTTCCAGCAATTTACAGTACAATTCTCTAGTATCAGGCACTTGCCTCCAGTTACAAAATTTAGTCAATCAAGTTACAATTCATTTACAAAAGGTTACACCATGTTACAAATCAGGGACATGCCATTTATAGTGGCACTTATTTGGGAAGTGTCATGGAAGGAGAGAAAAACATACCTCTTTCCCTAACACTCTTCTCTTGGAATTATATTGCCCAAAAAACTCTCTCTTGGCGTGAGATCACCCAAAACATTTGCTCTTAGTGTGAGATTGCCAAAAAAACTCCCTTGGCATGAGATCTCCCAAAAACCTCACCTTTAGTAGCAGGATGCATAAATCCTCAACATCTCTAAAGAAAACACGAAAACTTTCTATCCTTTACACTCTTATACAACAGGTGCAGTCTTTCCTTAACTATTATTTTCTATACATTTTCACTTGCTTATATATACATTACTCTGATTTTTCACATACAGAACCTTGAATACTTTCTTGATCTTCTTTTACAGGTTCGTCCTTATACACAATAAGAAACAACTCACATCAGTGAGCACAATCTCCAACAACACACTACTACACAATCACTTGACCCCCAGGGTCTACCTCCCTTTCTTAGTTGTCACGCTTCACATTACGATCACTTCACGCTTCACTTGTCCACTTGGCACGCTATCAAAAACAATATTCTCTACATGATTACAATGTACACATCCTTTATCTACTTTATGTTATCAAGTATTCACTGAAAAACATAAATTGGGGGAAAATGCAGACACAAAATTTATGCTCTTAGGTACATTTCTATGTCCTAAATCATACTAATGTATACATGATTCCTAAGCAATAAAACTAGTGGTTGACAAATTATTTTGGGCCTTTTGCATTATCTCTTACACTTTTATTGGCCATACATATCTTACAGCCTTATATTTTATTTTATCTTTTATGGCCTCAGAGACTAACGCCCAGTTGGGACAGAAGCGCCCAGGCGCTCCTGTCCCTCATGGGCGCTCTTGGACTTCTTTATCTTCTTCTTACTCTTTTGGGTCTCTTTTACCTCTTGGTCACCTTTTAAAACTTTGGGTTGGCCTTTCAGTTGTCAATTATGGAATTCAAACAAGGGAATCATGTATATAATTAGTTATTGCTCTCAAATAAGGGGCCAATCACTATAAGCATTATCTATCATCACTTAATTTTTCATCAAGGAACAAGAGAATTGTAAAGACATACATTCACCACATCCATACAATGGACAAGTGTTGCATCACTCTACATACGAAACATAGGAGGGGAAGTTCATTTTATTCCATCTCACATATTTTCATACTCAGAGAAATCTAGATCTAACATGTTATCATAGTTAACTTACACAAGAGCAACCTCGGGCATCATTACACACACATACACAAAGAAATACATGGAGTATGAGATGTAGTACAATGCTCAATCGTAATATAACTCTTTGGGTGATCATTGGGGTCAGTCTGACTCTCCATTCTATATCTTCTTTATTAGATTTGATGTGATTTGTAGGCATGTGCAGATAATTATCTATTTTACAGGTTATAGGTATAACCAATGACATTGGAGATAAATTAGAGTGACAAATGAAGATCAACAAAAAAACTTTTACAACCTAAAAAATGATAGATCTAAACATCTGAGCAGACACTAGTGTCTAGACCAGTCACTAGCGCCTAAAAGCTCATGTCATCTCGTGGATGCTTCTATCATGTGCAGTTATGTGTTCCAGAGCCCTTGGTAAGCCTTAACGACACTCTCTCTAGTATGCTGCAATAGTTTCTTAGCTTATATCACTTCCATATCACTCAAAAACTAGCTAAGTCATCATGTTTTTCTTATTTTCTGAGTGTTTCATATTATTTAATACTTAATGCCCTATCTTTTGGTCACATGGTATGGTCACATGAGGGCTTAAAACCAAGTATTCCTACTAGTGAGTGCTTAAGTTTAGACCCTCTTCAATTTTGGACCCCTTTAAGAAAATTTGCAAATTGAAATAGACTTATACTAACAAAAAAAACAAAGGATTGTAACTTTTGATAGGAAACTAGAATTCAAGTGCCATTTTTAAAAGAGTGCTTATTTTTTATGCTTGGTCCATTGGAACAACTTATTTTTTTAAAAACACTCAAATTATAAAGTGCCAAATCTAGGTGGGTCTAAAAGTATTAGTTCAGGGGGGGTGTACTAATGTTGTGATTCCTTTTACATTAATTATTTTATTTTACAAACACACCCCCATTTATAAATGGATCCTACTTAAGTTTTTTGCTTACTCCATGTCACTCACTTTACAAAACAAGAATTTAACAAGATAACTATGGGTTTACAAACTAAACCAACAGAAGATAAAGAAAAATAAAAATAGTTTGAAAAGTGTGATGAAGCCTATAAATTCTTGTGTTTTTCAATGTCACTAGATCAATGATTTTATTTAATTATTTCCAAAACACCCAAGGAAGTATGGGACACCTTAGAAAAAATATTTGGGAAACAAGATGAAATGAGAAGTCATGAACTAGAAAATAAGTTAATTAGTCTTAGCCCTAGCAGTTTTGAAACACTTCAGGAATCATTCACCAAGTTCAAATTTGTGAGAATGCAATTGAAATAATGTGGAATTGACAAAAATGACTCAAAAATTATTCTTTATATCCTCTCCAAACCAGGTCTTGACTATTATCTTTTCGTCTCTACCTTCCATGCAACCAAAAGAGCACTTGAAGAACAATGGAGCATGCCATAATTTGATGAGTTTGTTTCTCACTTAACTCAGGAAAAAAATAAATTCATTCAAATGCGTGCACTAAAGTCCACTAAACCACATTCTCTACTTGTGTGGCATGACATAAAAAAGGATTCAAAATAGAAAAAACATAACAAAGATCATGGGATAAATAAGGATCAACCTACCTTAAAAAAGAACTCTAGAACATCCTCTTCTAGTGTTAAGTGCAAGAAAGAGAGGATGAAATGTGGGTATTAAAAAGACAAACATGATGAAATAAAATATTTGAAGAAACATATTGACCACTTCACAAGTATTATTTAGAAAAACAAAATAGGTTCCCTTGATTATATTAAACCATCTTCATCAACCCATGATTCCTCAAAGGAAAATGAAAATAGAAAATGGAAAGAGAAAGGATTAGGAAAGTAGAAAAGGGGAAATACCTAGTTGAATTTGTACAATAAACTCCTATATGGGTTATTAATTTGGTGCATCAAATCATATGGCTTCTTCACATGTGGATTTCACTTCTTTAGATCCATGTGACGTGTCCATTGCATGATTGCATGATGACACTTCTACACAAGTTTTTAGGAGAGGGTTTGTTGAAGTGAGTGGAAGAACATTCAATAAAGTTCTAAGTATTCCCTTATAATCAACTAATATTTTATTAGTCTACTATATTACTCACCTTAGTCAAGGCATACAAGTTGAGTTCTCTCCAGAATTAGTATATATCAAAGACTTGCATAGTGACACTATCATTGTGGTGGGTGTAGTTGATAATAGAAATAAGATATATTCATTCTCTCACTTTATCCTTCCTTTAGATTCTTCACTAGATTCATTTGTACTTGAAACTTTTTAGATTGAGCACATTTCTGATGATGAGGAATTCTCTTCTAGCACATTTGACTATAATAGTGATGGGGACCCACATTCACCATATCCTTGTCACCTTTTATTTTTAGAGGAGTTATTGCTTGATCCACCCAATTATAATCCACTAGAGACTTTTCAAAGAGAAGGCTCCTTGATTTAAGGCTCATCTGACATCAGGCGGTCTTCTACTCAGTTACATGGCCTTCCATATTCCTTTTTCGCTTCTACTCTAGATACACCATCCCTTCATGCAACATTTGGCACTTATACCTTACATGAGGAACATAGTTCCTTAGATAAGAATGAAAATTTGGTTATAGATCCATAAAAAACTTGGTGGTTTCATTAAATCTTCCATGGTGATCCACCCTTCACTGCATCTACTTCTCAACTACATTCTCGCTAGGAGGTTGCTTTGTAGAATAAAAGGTGGCTTTAGGTAGTTATAGCTTTGAGTGAGGCTTTCTAGTCGTACCTTCTATTATTTATCTATCTTTTGGGGGGAGTTTCTTCCCACTAGGATTTATCCTTTTATTCCACTTTGTGAGAGTTTCATTGTATCTGGGTACCTCATCAAGCCTTGTTGTTGGGACCCACTTTATTTTTCACCCACCTAAGCTATGCTTAAGGGGGTTTTAGTAAACAATATTATTTTTTCCATTTATTTATTTATGTGGATTATTCCAACACTTAAGGAGTTAACTTTCTTAGGTGTACTTAGTCATAATAGTTACACTCAGATTTATTTATAGGAGTTAACACTTGGACATCATTTTTATCTAAGTGGAAGTTAATCCTTGTTTGAATATGCGAAGTGTGGGAGTTACAATTCTATTTCGGCCTCTTTTTACACTAGTAATGGAGGAGTTATACATTCACTATCCTATATGTACATTTTCATTTGTGAGCTATTCAAGCAACGTGTTTGGAGAAATCTTGTCTTTGTTGCATATTGAGTTATTTTTTGCACTTTCATGTTTGTTAGTTATTGATTAAGCAAATATTGAAATAAATTGATGCCTAATTCTAAATAAGTAACAATGTTGAATATAAACAATTAAGAAGAGTTTTTTATCTAAGCAAATAAGAAATTTAGACTTAAAACCCCCATTGTAAATGACAAGATAGAATACTTAGTTGATTCACAATAATATCGAAGGTATGCCAAGCTGGAAAATTGTTGGGATAGGAACTCAAAGTGTTGCAATTAGACCCAAAAATTTATAGGAGTGTCAAGAATGCCATAAACAGGGTGCCTACGGAATCAACAACTTATTCTGGGTGCCTGTGACTACTCAGAAGCTACGAAACCCAATTTTATAGGGTTGTAAGATGTTCATTGCTTGTCACTTTTGATCACTTGTATGTTACTGCACTTTTTTGTTATTCACATGAAACCTACAATCAGAAAGAAACATATGTAAAACTCCCAAACCACATCAGATATTCAAAAAGAAAGATGCAAAATGGGAGTTTAGACTGTCCTCGACTGTCAACAAAGTGAACTTATGACTGAGTGTTGTACTACATTGCAGACCCCATGTAGTTCTATGTGTGTGTGTGTGGAATTTTTTTCGTAGGTGGCTCTTGTGCGAGTCACACATGATAACGAGAAATAGAAAGATGTAAAAGATGTAGATAGATGTGTGCATGAAATAATGAACTTCCCCTCCTATGCGTGCATGAAAAAATGATAGTCCCTTGTCCCTTATGTGGAGCTAGATGGATGCTTGAATGATCTTAAAATTCTCTTGGATGCAACCTTAGGTGGTGATAGCTAATGTTGAATGCTTGGTCCTTATTATAATCACATAGATTTGTATTAATATGATTCCCTTGTTTGAATTTTGTAATTAACCACTAAAAGGCCGAATAGTAAAAAGAAAGATGCCTAAATGGCTAGAAAAGGCCCAAAATATGTGAGAAAATTACAAAGAGTTTGGGGGTTCCCGGAGGGGATGACGACACCTGGGTGCTGGTGTCTAGAGTCAGAAAATTTGAAGTATGAAAAGAAATACTAGGAAAGGAGGAGTGTAAGACTAAAAGAGGAAACATAAAGTAAGCAAATATGATGAAAGACAGTGATCAATTAGTACTTTTCTTGCTTAGTAATCATACAAATAGTGGTATGTCATAAGGACTAGAAATATATCAAAATTACATGATTTAGTGTCTACAGTTATTTCATTTTCTACAACTACATGTGCATTCAATTTTATACCAGATATCCTTATGGATAATACGATAAGAGAAAGAAATAATACATGTTTAAGAAAAATGAGGTTTAGAGGGTAAAGAATAAGAAATAAGACGTGTTTAAGAATAATCACATACATAATGTTAAAATACTATATAGATACCTAAGCAGAATTGAAAAGGGTAAGGGGGAAGAGTTGCAATCATATGAAGAGGAGAAATGATTTTGTAAGAAAGTTTCTATTTTCTCTGAGACAATAATTTTAGTGCTACAAAAAGGAATGCTCGAACAAAAAGGAGATGCTAAAAAACAAGACATAGATTACTACAGAAGGGTGCACTATTTTAAGGAGTTTTTTTCTCGGTATCTACAAGAGATACAACAAGGGAATGTATAACACTACACAGAAAAGGAAAATATGGATAAAAATAATAATGGTCCATTGAAAAAGTAAAAAAAATTCTATGAAGGGATTATTCATTGATCAACTAAATAACCTATAAAATAACATATCAAGGTTGGGATATATAGATTAAAAGGATAGTGATAACAACCTAAGAATTTTTTTTAAATGGTTGTAACCAAATGTAAAGAGAAACGAGAAAAAAAAGTCTAGAAAGTGGAAGGTAACTCCTAAGGGGTAAACCCCTTTTCCTTTTCTTTCCTTAAAAAGAAAAGAAAATTCTTAGCCATCATAGAGTAGGGGAATACTTGGGAGCCAATATTAGCTAAGGTGGAATTGTTACAAAAAAGTGATAAGAGGAAAATAATTAGGAGTTAAAAAGTTAAAAAATCATGATGGAAAGTTGGAAAAAAGGGGTATTTTGTTAAACCATAAATAATGAGAGGGAAATTTTTTTATCGTCACACATGTGGGCATGAGTAAATATTTGAGAGAAATAAAATAGAGAAACGAGTATATGAATTTCCTTTTGTAGAGACTAGTTTTGTATGATATACGGAATTGTCCATTTTTTATTGTTTAGGCTACCAACATTATCATAAATGGACAAATATGTGGTATGCATGGATTCACATGATCATTCTACATAGAGGAAAAATTTATATTAAAGAGGGTTTTTGAGAAAACATGTTTGTTACTATTCTATGAATTCTTCTATGAGGTGGATGATATAGTGGCCAAATAATTTACACACTCATGATGGTAAGGAAGAATTGAAGTAAGAGGGGTTATCATGATGGTTTTAGGAGAATCAATTTCTTTGGTCACAAGCCTACCTTGTGAGGGGGAAAATTAGTATATTTAAAAGTAGAGAGGGACATAATGTAAGGAAGGATTATTTATACCCACATAAAATTACATGATACAAGGAAAGACATTCCCAAAATATTTCTCCCAAAGTTTTTACTGGAGGTATATTTTGTCTCATATTTCTTACCATTTTTTGTTGTTATCACACTTAAAGCATAAACAATTCCCAAATATGCCTTTTTTCTATTCAAATTATCGGATAAAATGGAATTGGGGATGAAAAAAGGGCATGATAAAGCCCTGACACATCTGGGCCTTAGAAATTTTGTTCATTGATGCTTTGGAATCCAAAGTACTTGTTATTCCATGGATAATTTTCTTTGATCATAACTCATTTGCTATATAAGAAATTTGTTAACCACGTAGTAGACAAAATTGTTGTGAAAAATTTGTGCTCCACATCCCAAGGATTTATAAGGTCAATAAGGGTGAAGAGGAAAAACTATGAAGAAACAAATCCTAGGGTAATAGAGTCTCATTTTTTATAAGAAGGGACATGAGTAGTGATCGAAGAATCAAATTCTATTCCTTCAAATTAGATGGGGAAAGAATATCACAAATAAAGGAGGTAAGAGATTGGTATGATAGTGAAGAATGTATTGCAGTTAAAACATTGAAAATTTTAGGAGGATACATCTAAATGGGGTGAGGAGGAAAATGTGGCAGAGATGGAAGACATGCAATGTGTACACTTGTAAATATAACAAGGTAAATCTCCACTTACACTCAAACATATGAAGAATTTTAGGGGAAGAAATGGTGTGGTTATTAGGGAAACTAGATTCCAATAAGAGGGAATCTAGGAGATGAAACAAATCAAGCATACTCTAATGGAATTTAAAGTAGGTTTACAAAAGTTGCTGAACATGGTCAAGGATCAATTGAGGTACGATACAAAGATAATTTCAAAGGAATTAAAAAATATAGACATTGAGATTAATGATATCAAGAAAAATTTGGTATTTTCCTATAAAATGGGAGCCCAATTGTTATCATCTCTACCCCATATGTTGTTATTGATCCTTAAGGAGAATTAATTGAAACTACACTTGGGAAGACTAACATCCTTATTTCCCATTGATATATCCAAGACTTGGAATTTTTTTGAGGCATTATTTTCCTCCACCTCTATTGAGGATGAATTTTTTTCTTTATGAAGTCTATTTCCATTATTTTTTCCTTTCAAATGATGTAAATTAGAACCCCATTCCGTTTGTAGGGGATGTTCAATTCAGAGTATTTTTTTTTTTTCATATCTACAAAATGAAAAAGTAGATACAACCAAAAAGTGATCCATTAAAAAAATGTGGAAGAATCCCATGCCTTATGGTCAAGGGTATAATATATGAAGCATGAGATGATTTCAGATAAATATAAGAAGTTGTTGTTAAATGAACATATGAGAGAAAATTACAAGGATTTGGGGATAATTGGTCACAATGGGGGTTAAAAAATTAAGAAATACGGGTTTTAAAGCATTTAATTGTTGTTTTAGTAGGTACACAATCTATTTTTCATCCCCTTAGAAGGAGAGATCCTATATCTCCTTTCATGGTAGGGGAAACAAGAATAAGAGCCATATATTTATCTGATCATTATATAGGAAGGGCATAAGATGGATATGGTCGGAGTTTAAATTTCCATTTTAGTACCCAATTTTACATTAACATGGAATGAACTCAATTAGTAGAGAGGAAGAGGTATATGGATCATCGAAATTTGAGACATTATGGGATAATACTCTATTTTGGATGAGTCAAATACATTACAAGTAGATTTCAAAAATATTTACGAATATTGTATGGTACCATGAATATGAGTATTATAGATAATTAGGGGATATTTTTAGGTTATAGGGTATGATAAACATATGAATACAAAAAACAGAAATCGGGAAAAAAATAAATTCTATATAATAATTGGCTATAGAAGGGTCTATAGATGAACACCAGGTAGAAATAATCCTTACTATTGATATACTCTAGAAGTCCTCTATTCAGAGGAGGTGGAAGAGGTGTTCTATAGGTGTTTTTAGGTCCTTACGTAACATTTTGGATGAAGGGACAACTGATTGTTGCACTTTTTTATTCATCATTAATGTAAGTTCCAACATAGCTTCCATAACTAGTTATATTTGTATGTAGTTGCAAGTCCTTTTATATTCCTTCACTTTTATAGTAAGATAGGTTTTGGAACACTTTTAAGTATATGAGTTTTTGGAAATTTGTTTTGAGGATGAATATATATTAAATTTTATGTACCTTGATTTTTATATCTAATGAAAAGGGTAAGGAACCCTCCAAGACTTTTTTATCAATAAAATAGAAAGGCTACCTACAAATATGAAAACTTGTGCATACCTATTATGTTATTTTAAATGTTTTTGGTGATATAATATAACAAATGAATCTCAATGCTTCTACATCATACAACCCGAGGAAGAAGAAACACAAGCCCTTTCTTGTGCTTTAGTCACGAAATAATTAATGGATCATCCAAGTATAGCAATTTTGGATAGATTAATCCATGTTGTGTCCTCAAATTCTATGTCTTTCCATTTTATCATACATTCTTTGTATTCCTTTTATTCATTATTTTACCAATTATGGAATCACATATTTATATAATTTATTCATGCACTTGTTATGGTAGTTAGTGCCTCTAATATAATTTGCACTCATGATTTCACTACTTGTTTATCCCTCAAAGTAATGATATAAGTTTGTAACATTAAAAATAGGTGAAATGCTTGTCTATTATGATTGATTTATCTCAAATGTGTTCACTACAAAATTATACAATATTTTTCATGGCCCAATATTCTTCTAGTGTATTTTATCATAAGTTCATCTTGAGAACCTATATCATATTGGGTGCATTAATACCTTGTTTCCATCTTCAAACTCTTGATATCAAATTATTCTTAATTTTTTATGCCTAAATTTGGATCACCTACAAGATGGATTAGTTAATATGAAATCTTCCAAACAAATGATACTAAAAGAAAATGGGATTATATTGCCATTGTGAAGAGAGGGACAACTATGGTTTCTTTCATTGAATAAAGTGGGTAAAAACTCTTCCAGATTTGAATCTAAACTTGCACACAAGCACACTTGAAAAATGTTAGTTAGTTTTGGTGGTTAGGGGACATACCTCGGTCACATCCCTAACCATTTTAAGGAGATAAAGGAAATTTTATTGATTAAAATGAAAAATACACCTGACTCATATCGTAGGAAAATTGCAGTTGTGATTCACCAAAAAATCACACGGAGATTGCAAGCCAATCACAGTTGTGATTCCCACATGTGTTGGAATTTTTCAAAAATAGTTTTGCAGTAAGTTGTATTTATATTTTATGTCTTTATTTTACTTCTTCAAGACCTATAAAATTGAGATATGTGAGCAAGAGAGAAAGAAAACTTAAGTATAACCTTAGTGCATTAAGAGTTAGGGGTTTAAATGAAGGGGGCGAGTGGTATTATATAGTTTTTGAGTGCATAGAGTTGGGAACACATGGGTGAAATGATAGGGTCCGTAGTGCATTAGGAATACACATGGATAGATGGGATGGACATAATTAAAATTAAGTGCGTGAAGGTTAGTAAATGAGTGGTGAGGTGTCTTTTATCCCTATTTTTGTGGGGTTTTATATTATTTTATTTTCTTTTATAGGGTTATTTGTTTTTTTGGTGTTATTACATTTTATGAAAATATTTGGTATTTTTTGAATAATAGACCTTATATGTAAGGTGAATTTTCTAGTGTCTACATTTACCCCCTTTTTGGGCTACGTGTTGCAGTAGGTAGGATGCACCAAAAAAATGAAGACAAGATGGGGGTCCTCTAACCCTATGACAATGGTTGCCGCAATTTCAAGCTTACATGGTTGAGTAGATATAAAGGAACCTGGAAATGTGATCAATGGGCCACTTTAGTTGGAGTATGTGAAGGGATTGATAGGTTGATTTCACAAGTACGAGACTATTGAGTCGATTGACTGAGATGATTGATGATTAGACGTCATAGAATTGACAAGAATAGTTTTGTATGATTCCCCCCTCAAGTGATAGTTTTTGGAGGTGCAGGTTGCCCCAACATAACATGGGATGAAAAGTGGCAATTGAAGATGAGAAAAAAGTAGCCTTGGTGAAGGAACGATGAGAGGAGACAAGTTTTGGAAATTAGGAAACTCATAGGGCGTGAATTAATGTCTACTAAAACTTTGAAAAATAATTTAATTCAATTAATTTGTGATGATAAATCCAAATTAACATTCACATGCAGTAAACATGATTGTACACATAGAAAGACACAATTTAATGTGGGAAAACCTTCAAGGGAGAAAAACCCACTGAAATCAAAGCAGTCACTTGGAAAAAAATTTCTTATAAATATTACAATGATCTCACAGTTGAGCATCAACTCAACATGGAGCTGCAACTCTAAAATTCAACCAAGAAACTACTTGATCTTTAACAAGCTTCTACTTGCATGGAAGCAAATACTCCCAAATTCAGTCAAGCATCTATTGACCTTCTATAAGATTCAACTTACATGGAAGCTTCAATTCCTTGTTTTCTAAGTTGATACTTAGACTTTTACAAGGTATTGATCACTCTGATTTTGTTGTCTTCACACAACAAATTTTGACTGTACGTACCCAAAAATGTAGGTACTGTACTGCCGAAAAGAGGTTATGGAAACCCCAATGATGATTCGGATCTCTTCGCAAGGTGTTTGGAATCCAAAAAAGTTCACCAAGTGTATATTTTCATCCTAGAAAGCCTTGTCTAGCTTTTGCATGTCTTTTTCTAACCTCTGCCCCTTTTTTTCTTGCTTTTTTTCTTTAAGTTACAGAACCGCTGCCCTACATGGGTAGTGATCTCATGATCACCTCCCAGGATAGGGTGGAAGTCCTATAACTACCTCCTTACGTAGGGCAGTGGTCTTGTGTGCGTTTTCCAAAATGTTCCGATGATTTTGTCAAATGTAAAAATTCAAATTTCACCTGCATTTATGTTTTGGCTGCCCAGTAAATAGTGTTTTCCCTTTGTTTATATTAGAAGAGATCAATTTATACTTACCCTCTAGTAAATCCAAATGCTATAAATACCCAGCTTGTCCACAAGCAAATGGCCCCTCTCCTTCTGTATTTGATTATTCAGTTTGTTTAAAGTTGTTGCATGAGTTTCAATAGTTTTATATTTTGCATGAATTCTTAGCCTCTCCTTTTTTCTTTAGAGATCATTTGATGTTCTTACTTTCATCTTACTTCATTGTTGTCCCATACCATCAGCTTAACATAAGGTAGTTTTGCTTTTAGATTAGAATCCATTTGATAATCTTAGAGTTGCAGGTTTTTTTTGTCACAAGAGATAGATCCTAGAATTCTCGGTGTATTTGTGCTGTATCCCCACAATAAATCCTGCTAGGAATTACATAGTCAAACTCTGTTCACTTACACTATCCCTCTCTTACTTGCATTATATTTGGTTTATATCCAAAGATGCCATTGTTCGAGTATCTTCTTCTGCTAATGCTATCACATTCACAATTTTCTGGATTCACGAGAACATGAAGGAATGAGGAGATCACACTGAGGGGACAAGTCATGGCACAACTGGATTTACCACTGTTCTATAAAATCTAGGTTTGAGCTATCAAAGTTGTAGTTACTATATATCAAATAAAGTAGTAAATCATTTTATTTCAGTTAAAGCTTGCTTTCAACATTGCCAGGGAAGCTGTGGGGAATGAAAGTTTATGAGAAACTATGATTCATTCCTCACTTCTGAGTTAGAATTGGAAGTCTTTCGATTAAACTAGTTAGTTATTTAAATATTTAGGATAAATTCACAACTGCACAGGCAAATAGCTATACCAAGCTAGCTTTCTTGTTTTAATTATGTTATTGGACTAATTGTCTATTATATGAATATATTAGAATAGCTGCTCTTTTAATTTCGTTCAAATACGCATCATTGAAAATACACAAATAAGAGAAATATAAGCATAGTGTAGATATATCTTTCATAGTTAGTTTACTTGTTTCAGTTAAATTTTAATCTTCTTTTGCATGACAATTACGGGACCCAGAGAGCCTAGGGAATACATATTCGAACAGGTAGTATCTCAGCCAAATCTCTTCACAACGTTAATGAATATAGATCAAGGGCATAGGTCTTTCAAACGACAATAAGCCAACAAACAATTAGTGAATAATTGAGACAACTGAATATTGAAGATGACAAAGCATACACATTTTGGTCAAGTCAACCCAACTATAGACTGCCATGATAGGATATCCGCATCACCATACAAGAACCGAAAAGAGAACAAATATTTGGCTGTGATCCGTTAGTTCCAAAGCCAGATGTAGGAGACCTTCTTATCAACATAGACACAGGGTTACGTATATAAGTTTCCAGAACCCTTGTAAGGTATTCTGAGAAGATCACACAACTCCTAGTACTAAACATAGAAGATGAAAAGGCTTATGACCATTGGATAGTCGGAAGAAGAGATTGATTCTTCACATGACCATAATAGGTCCACAATGACCACGAACTCACGGTTGTGATCCCCAGGTCCCGCAACCCAATGAGCCTACAAGTCAATTAAGTGTTGACACTGGTTTATGAACACTGGTGTTTAGATCCTCACCACTTCCACCAAATATCATAACACAATTTTTTGTATTAAATATAGAAGCCAATCAATCCAACATTTTCTGGGCTAGAACATAAAACCACCCATAGTTTCTACTAATCTATTGCACCTCTCATTACCATTTTCCATGACCTTGTCTGGAAATATATACGAAGCACCTACAAGTCATTTTCCACGTATCCAATAGCCAATAGATAGGATCTCAGCATATCTTGACATTGATTGGAGCCTCCGAACAACTATTATATCTGAATGATCCATTACACCAATTCAGGTTAGGAGAGTTTTCTTTTTTTTAGATTCACAGATTCCATTATTGCGTGTTGAGGATATAATATTTCCCAACTAGTTTGTCTGTATCCACATATATTCCATTTCCACCGGCTGTCTCAGCACGACCTCAGGAGGTCAGGTATGAAGAAGAGCTACTTGTAGATTCTCATGCTCACATGTCACTTTTCTACCGTACAGTGACCACGAGATCAACTCATTCTTCTTCTTAGTTTTCTTTCTAATTCACCTCTCTTCTGATATCCTAACTAGCTAAAAGGAACTATTATACAAGGCTCATGTCATACACACATTCATGTAACACTTTACTCCTTGAATCACCTTTCTAATCATCCACTCCTCATTTGTTTAAGTATTCATTCTCATACATCACACCTCCTTCCTCCATTAGGTGTTACACATGCTCACAAGCTCTGTCTTCATCAATTCACCACCTATTTTCTCTCTAATTCACACATCTGATACCAGGTCTTCAAGAGTGATTTAACACACTAAATCATACTTTTTCCTTCATGATAATGAACCTCTATAGACACTAAATCACACACTTTGGGTATATTTCTAGTCCTAGTTACATACCACTATTCATATGATTCATAAGTGAGAAAAGTACTAATTGACCACTTTTTTTGGCCATCTTTTCTTGTTTTTTGTTGTCTTTCTTGGTCTTACAATCCTTCTAGCCTAGTCTATCTTTTCATACTTTTCCCTTTCTGATTTTGGAAACTAGCGCCCAGCCAGGATGTTAGCGTCAGGTCCCCTCGTCCCCTCTGACCTCTTTGTACTTTGTTCACATATTTTGGGTCCTTTCTAACAGTTTTGGGCATCTTGATTTTTTACTATTCGGCCTTTTAGTGGTTAATTACAAAATTCAAACAAGATAATCATATAAATATAAAGCTATGTGATCATGATAAAGTACAAAGCACTAAGCATTAGCTATCACCACCTAAGGTTACATCCAAGAGAATTCAAGCATCCATCTAGGTCCACACAAGGGACTACCATTTATATATACACTTCATATGAGGGGAAGTGCATTATTTCATGCACATATCTATCTATATTTTTAACATCTAGCTATTTCTCATTATCAAGTGTGACACATCACAAGATCCACCTAGGGCACGATTTTGAAATACACATAGAAATACACTGGGTTTGAGATGTAGTGCAAATCTCGGTCGTAAGTTCACCTTGTTGATAGCCAATAACAGTTTGACCCCTCATTTTACACATTTATTTTTAGGATTTGATGTGTGTTGAGGGTTTTGTAGGTGTTTCTTTCTGATTGTAGGTTTTAGGTGAATAACAATGAAGTGTAGCGACATACATGTGATAAAAAATGACAAACAATGAATATCTTGCGACCTTGAGAAACTGAGTTCTGCAACATCTGAGTAGCCACAAGCGTCTATAACAGGTATCTGGCACCCAGGTACCCCTGATTCTCCATAGGAACCTTGGTCAAGGAATTTTCGTCACCTATGTGATTGTATGGGTCTGATTATGACACTTTGAGCTCTCGTTCCAGAAGGTTTTTAGCTTGGCATACTAGTAGGATTATTGCGAATCAACTAAGTATATTATTCCCTTAATATGTAGCTAGGGTTTCATATTTTCTAGCTTATTTTTCTTGGGTCAAATATGTACTTAATTGTTTACATTCAGCCCTATGACATATTTATATTTAGACATCTATTTATTTCAATATTTTCTTAATCATTTTAGTGAACATGTCTCATTCAAACATTCTTAGGGTCCTCATACTTATTATATTCTCATTTTTATAGGATCCTCTCATCATGGCTATCTCTATACATGATTTCTCACTAGCCAATCATGAGTGCCACACTAATATCATTAATATTTTGGCTACTACTCGTATTCCTGCCACTACTCATCCAGATATAGTTGATCAAACATTCGTCAACAAATTTTCTCAATAGATTACTTTTCCATCTATTATAGCTGAAAATATTATTGTATAAGACAATGATCCTCCTCTATATATACAAGTCTGTAACAATAACTTAGGTGTAAAGCACATTTTAGTCGATACTGGATTTGAGATCAATCTTTTTCCTTTATCATTCATTCAAGATATAGTCCTTTCTGTAGCTAATCTTAACCCAACATCTCTTTATGTTAGAGCATATGATTCTACTACGCGTCCACTCTTAGGCTCTGTCACCTTACCGCTCATAGTTAGGCCAAAAAATATTCTAGTTCCATTCTTTTTTGTTGATATCACACTTTCATATAATTTATTACTTGTTCAACCATGTCTTCATCGTATGCAAGCAATGTCCTCCATAGTTCACCAATGTCTTAGAATATTACACAAGGGATTCAAATATGAGATTCCCGTTGATAGTACAACATTTTAATATTAAAATATAAATCCTAACAATGAATTACATATTCCTACTTCTTCTATTGTGCATCCTGCTATTGTTCCATGACTTGAACATTATCTAGACAACTTACCTTCACTAGAAGGAAGTGCTTGTACATTAAAAATTGTTCCATTTGCTTCAGAATTCCTCTCCTTCTACTACTCCTATGGTACTTTATCGAGGGTCTATTTTCTCATTGGATGTTATACCAGATTCATTGTCTCCTCCTGAGCCACCTACATCTATGATATCTCCTTTCACATGTGTTATTTTCATAAACAATGATTTCTAGTCACACATTCGATTAGATCCCACTTACTCTAACATTGTTTACATGCTCGATGGCATGAATTGGATTGGGTTGATAGTTGATGATATCTTACTTCTAATGCATTCATTGCATATATATCATGGACATGTTTGCATTACTTCTGCATATGACCTTTGAGTATTTTATCTCTCAGTATTTTTTGCATGCACTCTATGTATTTCACCACTTACTCTTTACTAATCTTGGTTGAACTACATTGGTGGCACTTTAGATCCTGGTCATATTGAAATTTCATTTCCCATTCCTTTTGATCATGTTTTCATTTACAATGACTCATTTCTCAGCTACTCACAAAACCTTACTCATTGGTATGCATATGGATGTCCATCACCACATTTCATAGATGAGAAATATGCAATGGGCATGTATAATCTATGCCACAATGGCTCTCTACGGGATCAACCAAATAATATAACATACCAAGTCTCAGATGCATCACCATTCAGTTTTGACCATGAAAATGATGATCTCTTAGATGATGTTACTTAATCACACTTATCATCATATACTTGGGGAATCTTGCTTATTCTCCCCCCTTTAAGTATTATAAGGTGTCTCACATTTCTACTTCCTCACCCTACACTTTACATCTAGTCTCTCACAAACATCATACACATCATACATATCTTGATACACTCTTGTATCATCATTACCCTATGATGTACTCTTATGCTATAGTTCACACTTGATTTTTGAGGGCATAGTATATACATGAACATTGCACATTCATCACATCGCTTTCTTACAACTTCTATTACACGTCATATGCACTATACACATTCACGACACATCCTTCTTGCATGTACTTCTACACACTGCACTCATTAACCTCTGACGCACTCTAGTTCCACGATTCATACTCGACTGCTGAGGGTCTCAATCTAAAATGAATCTCACCATACTCACTCACACTATTTACATTCTACACTCTATGCTTTGATGATCACATCTTTCTAGGTCACACATTCAAACCATTTCCCAATGGTACACTCTTGTTCTATGGTTCATTCTTGATTGCTGAGGCATATTTTATCAAAGAATGTCATATCATGCATACACATCTACTCAGGGGCCATGTTGTTCCTATCACACCCACACTACATTCCATTCCATCTCATTCACAACATATTACATATCTTGGTGACATTTACTCTTTCTTACTCATGCTTACATGTACACTTTTTACACATCCCAGAGAAATATATCATATGTCATCATATTTCTATATACACATGTCACTTGCCTTCTATTTTTGGATACAACTTTCATACCGATGGATACACACATCACAGATGCTTGGCTTAGTACCTCTTACTAGTCCCACATTGGTTCATGGGGGAATCCACTTTCGTAATCATCACATGTGCCATTATTTCATCTTTCATAGAAAATTACTATATTAGATGATACATGATTAGACATAATTTCTATCTTTCTAACATGTTAACATGTGATTCATGTGTAGGATTTGTCTTGTAAGTCTATTTTCCATCATAGTTGTCTGTGGATTAACAAAAATAAGAATGTCTAGTTGGCCTAAAAGAGGACACTAGGGTATCAATGCTAATCTAATTAGGAGAACTAAAACACTGTACTAAAATACTAAAATAGTAAAGAGTAAATGTAATTAATTACTCTAAGTGAAATGAAACCCTAAATGTGCAAGAGAAGGAAGAGAAATAGCCTAGCTGATTGGAAATGACTATCACAGGTTGTCACAGATATGGAAATGAAATTAGAAAGTGTAGATGAACACTCAGAGATGAGAAGGAAATATCTGGAGGATCTGAGATGACTGGGGTGCTTGGGAGTGTACTGGGGGGGCCTAAGGTTCCCTGGTCTATAATTTAGGCACTCTGAAAACTGTAAATGCTTAAAAACTTGTTCTATTGTGGTCGTAAGTTGATTCAAAACTCTTCTTGTCTGTCACACTAGATTCACCGGCTGAGCTGTATAATGACCTGTAATACAAAAGGAAGTATCAAACCCTAGAAAATAAAAGATGCAAATGAATGGGTCAAACTAAACTCATCCACCAAACTTGTTTTCTTATCACTGAGTGGTGCACTACATTTCGAACCTAGATGTAGTTCTGATGTGTGTGTGCATATCGTTCCTTAGGTGCTCTCGTGCTAGTTGCACTTTGTGAAGTAGCGAGCAATAGTAACTATATAAAATGTAAATAGCATGTGTGAGTGGAATAGAATAAAATACCTCCCCCTATGTAGTGTGTGTGAAGAAGATCTCCTAGCCTTGATGCATGACACTATATGGATGTAAGTGATGCAATGGATGCAACTCTAGATGGAGTGATAGTATTATGTGACGTTAGGACCCTTATTATGGTCTTATAGATTTATATTTATAGGGATCTCAAGATTAATTTCTTAATTAATCCTAGCAAGGATGACTGGGAACAAATATAAAGACAACAAAAGGCTAGAAAGGCCCCAAAAAGGAGTGGGAAAGGATGTGCATAGACCGGAGCGCCCAAAATGGGATCGAGGCGCCCCAGTACAAGATCGGGCGCCATGATTTTGGGATAGAATGATGGGGAAGTTAAGAAATGGATGGATAAGTGCAATAAAAAATATGGGAATGATGAAATAAAATATAAAATAAAAGTGACGAAAAGGTGGGATTAATTAGTTCTTTTTCCACTTGAGAACCTTATAAATAGTAGTATAAGGCTGGGCTAAATTATGTGTAAAGTGCATAATTTTGTGTCTACATTTTTCCCCCACTTTATGTTGGTGAGCGGAATGCTCATTAACTTAAAGTAGATAGAGATGCGTACCTGATATCCATGTAGAGTGTAGAAGAAGATGTGCTGATGGACTAAACGCAAGCATGGAATGAAAAAGAAGAAAAATGTGGAGCATGGATTCTAAAGATGAAAAATGCACATAAAAAGTGATGAGAGTGAACCTGGGGTGGAACGCGTGTGTAGTTGTTATTGGGTGTGGTATATATTCATGGTTAGTAAAGGAAAATGCCTATAGTGGTGTGTTGTTGTTGTTGTTGTTATCGTTGTTATTGTTATTGTTGCCCCCAATTTGACTGCTTGTTTTTCATACGGTGGACCTGCAGGGAGAAAATGATCAAGTAGTCAAATATGTATGTATGCAAAAACACTGTGTAAAATACGCAAATGTAAAGTCTGTAAATGTAAAATACATTAGAGTAAAATTGTAAATGGAAAATGTGCACCTAAACCATGTTGAGAAAAAAGGTGTAGAAGGATATCATGTATTGTCGCGAGTTTTTTGGGCGATCTCACGCCACCCTGGTTGAAGAAGTATAGGGAGGAAGTGCATTATATCCTCTAACTTCAAACACTTATGCTGAAATGTGTGAAAATATCTCTGTAATGTCCTAGTTTTTTGGGTGATTCGATGCCACTAGAAAAAGAAGTGTAAAGAGGCAGACCCAATGTAACCCCCAAGCCTGTAATTTCTCTGTAGAATTTCCAAAGGACACCATGTCCTGTTATGGATGTTGTGTATGGAGTTAGTAGACTGGTCTGAACTCACTTGCTATGTTTGAACCGGTGTAAATACATTGTGTTAGTAGAAAAAAGTCAATGATTCCCCCCCTCTTTGGGGGTGCATGCGGCGTCCCTAGAAGGAGAATGTGGCCCTAAAAGAGGACCAACCACACTCTGACCTGTAAACTGTGCCTTACAGGGGAAAAGGGAAACAATTGGTAGATACCAAGGTGCACACAAAAGAGGGTGGTTAGCCAAAATTAGTGTTAGTACAAAAAATACATGCATGCAATAAGACAAGTGTAAAATATGTAGACAATGTAGAAACTACCATACAAAGTAGTGTAAACACGCAAGAAATCAAGTAGATTGCACAAAGTGGGTTTCAAACTTGGGACATCAGTCATGATGTCATAAGACACGCAAGGCCTTCAAGGCTGAAAATAACAGACAAGTGTACACACAAGAAAATGGAAAATCCTGCATATAATGGAAAATAATGCAGACAAGTAGAAATAAACAAGTAGTCATGGAAACATGTAATCTTGCAAAACAAGTACTGCACATGGAAAAACCGTTAGCATGTTAAAGTGATAACCAATATTTTAAAGCGTGTATGAGCAAGTAGTATAAGATGCTAAGTACCAAATGAAATAATGACACCTGGATAAGATGAATGTGGATGCCCCCAACAACTAGTATAGGAAGGGTATAAGGTGAGCATCCATGCCACGTGTAGAGTCCTATATTTGTGATCACACTAAACAAAGGCGTGAAAATGCATGTGTGTATGATGATGACATATAAGAAAGTAGTCGATCATGTGTACTAAAGTGAGCATGCAAAACACTAGTAAGAAAGAGTAAATGCTACCAAGACAATGCAGTATGTTATGGATGGATGGGATGGAATGCAAGATGGAATGATAGGAGCAACATGCCCCCCAAGTGGATGGAATATGTATGCAGTGAGGTTCATTTTTTTTTGTCCCCTTAGAAGTCAAGAATGAATTGTAAATGAGAGTGTGTCATCAGGAAATGGTCGAGTAGTGTTGGTTGCATCTAGTGCACTGTGATGAGTGTGTATGTGTAGTGGTGATGAAATGTGACATGGGGAGAAGATGTGCAGCCGAAGCATATATCACGACTTTGGTGAATGGAGGAGTGATGATTTATCCCTAAGTGTATATCACTATAAGATGAGTGTATGTGAATGAGACATATGGAAAGATGTGCGTGGACCTTATAACCTAAGCGTATAACATGAATTTTTGAATGCAGGAGTGATGATTTATCCCTAAGCGTATATAACTATGAGAAGAAGTGAAAATGGGTAATGATTTAGCCTAGAGTGTATGTCAGTATAAGATGATAGGATGGGGTGACAATTTAACCTAAGGTGTATGTCACTAATGCGGGAAATTTTGGATGAGGAAAAATGTCACATTGGTGAATGTAAGGTCCTTTTGATTAGTAAACCCTCGGTAGTCGAGTATGGACAAAGGAACTAGAGTGCATCATAGGATAGTGCATGTAGTGTGTAGAATACAATGTAGTGTAAATGACCAAGTGATGAATATGTGATGCAAATGCGTGGTGTGGAAAATGCAATGTAGGATGTATAATGTATATAGGATATGTAATGTATATAAAAATGGAATATGCAATAATGATAAAACTAGACCCATATGTAATGGAATCTAGTGTAGCATGTAGAATGTAGATGATAGATAAATGTGCGATGGGAATTATGCAATGTAGGAGATGTATGATGTGTAGGATATGTAAGATTCAAATATAGGTGTAGATAGAATATGTAGTGATGACATGTAAAGTTAGGTCCATGTGTAAGGTGTCCTAGCGTAAATATAGAATGTGTGGATGAAATCTAAAACTAGACTCATATATAATGATGACTAGTGTGGCATGTATGGGATGAATGATAGAGAAATGAGTAATAGATCAGGTATGTCGAGGATAGTGTAAGATGTAGGCTATGTATATAAATGATTTTAGGATGTAAGTGTGTAGACCTAGCATTTAATGTGTGTGGCTCAGTGTAATGGTTATCCCTCAACATTCCAGTGTGAACCAAAGCACAAGAGTGTGTCATCGGGTAACGAGGGTGTTGTGAAATGTAAGAAACATGCCTATATATGAAGGAAGGAATGAAGAAAAGGAAAAGAGTGGAGATGTAGTTATGTGAATATGGTTAAGGGGGAAGTGGGTAGTGATGATGCCCCCTAGTGATAGTGTGACAAAGGTGACTAGGAAACGCCTTTAAGAAAATCCTTGTTGTCTTGATCAAAACTGGTAGGAGCTACATTGGAAACTTGGTAGGCGATAGAATGAGGTAGATTGTATAAAGATGCATTACGACGAAGGAGATAAGAATTCATCACATATTCTTCATCCATACAAGGAATTGGTGGGTAGCCATGAGCACACCAATACGAAATGTTAGGTACATATGCAGGAGAGAAATCATTAGCAATGGAGATAGTGTAGAAAGGCATAGGGAATGAGAGAGAAGAATGATGCGGGTCAAGTGTGCCGTTAATATAATCAAACCAAGATCGTCCAAGTGTAAACAACAAGCCATGGGTAGTACGTGTAAAAAATATTGTCAAGTGAAAAACCCATAAGCCATAAGTTGCAATAATATAAAAGTAACCATGGTAAAGGTGGGGTGAATGGGGTGGTGGATATATGTCATTAAACATCATGCCAAACCTAAGTAAGAAATCACGTGTACATATAGTTTCAGAGCTAGCGAGGTTGAGGGGAATGTGTTCCCAAAATGTCCAATTGATATATAAGGTGCAGGTGAAAGGGGGTCATGAAACTACCACAGGTGGAGAAGAAGATAAAATGAAAACACTATTAATGGATCCTTTATATAGTACCATAGCGTTAGTGGATGGAGGGTTTTTGAAATTATATTCACCTAAGCCATCAACAAAAAATGTTTTGTCAAAATAAGAATTTGCCACAATGAGAGGGGTGAAATCCAGTTATTGTAGTGACTCCTTAGTGATATCTAAAACATCGAATTCATCATCTGAATCAGTGGAAACGTCAATATGTACGTCATTAGTTTGGGTAGCACTATCAAGGACATTAGGAGGTGGCACGTGAGTAGAAGGGGGAGCAAAAGTAGAGGTGGAGTACTGACAGGGACAAATATAGTGGGAAAAAGGATATCCGAATTGTGATTAGTAATGGGAGGAGAAGTGATCTCCGGGGTATTGGAGGTGGATGTAGTAGATTGACCAACATCATATTTATCCAGGTTAGCATACAAAATTTTAATATTTGAATAGCTTTGGGTCAGCGGTGATAATATGTTCATAACCATAATGAAGGAATTTAACACATTATGTACAATGGATGGCACAACTTGCATGGCATGGATCCAAGGTCTTCCTAAGAGGAGATTAAATTACAAAGAAGCATTGAGGACATAGAATTCCATAAGAACTATTTTAGTTCTAATGTGAATATGGAGAGAGATAGTGCCGAGACATGTGTGAGCTGACGAATTGTAACCATGGATGAGGGTGGAGCTACGAGAGATGAGACCATCATTGATACCTAATTTTTGTAAGAGAGAATGGGAAAAAAGATTAACATCAGACCCATTGTCAATGAGGGCATGCTTGATACAAGTAGTACTAATGACAACGGTCATGAGAAACAAGGCACAAGGGTTATTTTTGGTGGCGGGTGATATGTCTTCATTTGTAAAGGAGATAGAATGAGGAAAAATACAAAGAGACTGAATGAGATGGGTTAAAGCTTCAGTAGAGTGGTCATGTTCGACATGAATATCATGGAGGGTATCCTCTAATGTGATCCAAAATTTTGGCACATTGCACGATAAGTCATAAAGTGATATTTTGGTGAGTGTATTCTTGAGTTGGTTAATAATATAATAACCTTTCGAAGTAGCTAATGGAGTGGCATATGTAATGGGTGGAGGTATCCAAATGGGTAGAGCCACTAGTGGTGTAATGTGAGTGTGGTGGGTAGCAAGGACATTAATGGATGGGTCATATGTAGGCGTGAAAAAGCGAGGGGGATGTTGGGTACACACACACATGATGTTAGTGGTAGTAGTAATGACATTAGTGATCTTGGTAGGTGTAAATGTATGATACAAAGATTTGGCCATGACTAAATAAGGAGATCTCATGGTAGAAAAATATGGGAATACTAAACCCTAGAAGGGGGTAGAAGGGGGCGTCGGATTCACCAAAATGATTAACAAAAATAGGAATGTTTAGTTGGCCTAAAAGAGGACACTAGGGTATTAATGTTAATCTAATTAGGAGGGCTAAAATTATGTAATAAAAGACTAAAACATAAAAGAGTAAATGTAATTAATTACTCTAAGTGAAATGAAACCCTAAATGTGTAAGAGAAGGAAGATAAATATCTTAGTTGATTGGCAGTGACTATCGCATGTTGTCACAAATTTGGAAATGAAATCAAGAAGTGCAGATGAACACTCAGAAACCCTGTGAAGGAAAGATCTAGAGGATCTGAGATGACAGGGGCACACCGGGGCACCCTGGTCTATAATATGGGCACTTTGAATGCTGTAAATGCCCAAAACCTGGTTCTGGTATTGTCACAAGTTGATTTGTAACTCTTTCTGTCTGTCGTACTAGATTTTCTAGCTGAGCTGTATAATGACCTTTAATACTATTGTCACCTCCTCAAGAGTTATAAATTTTCCTCTCTATTCTTGAATTTTTTCTATTTTTTTTACTGTTAAATGGCCTTGTAGACGTCTCCCAAGAAAACGCTAGCTCTAAACAATTAGTCTTTTTTCAAAATTTTGAGTTTGGAAGATTTTTTAGTGTTTTGTGGTTATTTCAGCTTTTTCTGTCCCTCATGTCCCAAGTTCCTTCAGGCCATCTGTTCCCCGATTTTCCACTTTTTTCGATTGGTCTTGCGTTTCCTTTAGTATTGGTCTTTTCATTTTTGTGTGTCCCAGTTATTCCAATGTCCCAAGTGCAACCTATGTCAAATATTTTTGACTTGTCTAATTTCAATGTGTTGCGGGTGTTTCAGCTTTTTGTGTCCCATGTGTCCTGAGTGCCACTTATCCACAATTTCCCCGCAATCCCCCCTTTTCCAATTTCCATTCATTGCGGGTATTTGGGCTCCACGCGTCCCATCTTTCCGATGTCCCTTAGGACAATTGTGCAAGATTTTTCTACTTTTGTTGCAAATCAGCTTTTTTCGGCTTTGCGCATCCCAAACGTCCCAATGTACCTTGGGACAATTATTCTCTTTTTATCCGCCTTACCCAATTTTCATTATTTCAAGGTTGACATAAAGTATTAATTGCCTCATTAATTTCACCTTGCCGACCTACCTATATTTAAATGCGTATAAATACTTGGCTAGTTGATCATTTTCACTATCTCATTTGCTTTTGCTATTGACCATTCAAGTTCTCTCTCCTCTGTCATTTCTAGTCGTGGTCTAGTACTCCTCCATTGTTTTCAAATCTGTAGGTATAAAGAGAAGTTGTGAATCGTCAAGGTATTGATTGAGGAATAAAGGAAATTACTCTCATGGTGATCTTCTTCTCCTGTCACAAAATGAAGATTAATTTCAAAGGACACGAGCATCTCTCTACCTTAGAGACTCTTATACCAGACATTGGTGATAACAAAGCTCAACATCTAGACTTGGACGATTTTTGGGCATGTCTTAACTGTCAAAACCCTAATCTTATTACCCAATTAATCAAGGATGGTAGAATTGCTGAAGTAGGAGGTTTTCCCATTTCGGTCTAGTGTGTTGATATAATTCTCACTTATAGTTCTTGTTTCGACCTTGATACAAAATAAATCGTTGACCCTCAAGGTCAGGTGCTGGTTTGACTAGATGAGGATTGTATCCACACTGCTTTCAGAATCACTGTAGTTAAAGGATCAAATATTCTTACCAGGGATCAGGCTCAAAATCATTTTGATCAGGACAACGAGTGATAAAAAAATAGAGTTTCTAAGTCTTGGTTCAAGAACCTAAAAAAAGGATCCAAAAGGCTACCTAAGACAATGTTTAGAGTTGATTTTCATGAAGAATTGTCTGATGTCATTACTCTCGTGGCCATAATTATGGGAATTCCCTCCACCAATGAGTTTCACTATTGGATGTGCTCTGGTGTCACCCAGATTTCATCCTGAAATCTGTGACTACCCTATCCGAAAATTTTTCATACTTTTAAAATAATGGGTCGTTTTGTGTTTTTATTGCCTGAAAGTTCTTGTATTGCGTCAAGATATTCCCAAAGAGCCATATTAGCCTTTTTCACCAAATACCCAGATGCCCAAAATTGTTATATTCTGTCGTCGTGATTTGTCTGCAGGAAATTTGTATTTAGTTATTTTGAGCCCCATATGAGGCTATTTGCACTCCATTTTAACTTTGTTATGACTGAATATGTCATTACTCTTATGCACCAGAAGGGTTTTAACTTGGAATAAGTTTTGGGCTTTATTTGTAACTTTTGGCAATTTTTCGTGTTTTTGTGTTATCCCGTTTCGTTTTCTGTGAAATTTCTCTAGAACAATTCCTTTGCCGGGTAAGCCCGATTTTTCACCTGGAGCAACTGGAAAACATATATGCACGTTATGCCCAGAGGAAGTCACCATCAGAGGTCTGGATCACTGGGAAAAAGTGAAGTCGTGCACAGAAAAGCCTCTGCGGGGTTGGGTGCATTTTTGGAAAACAAAGGATTTAAGCTACAATGGGAAAAATACAAGCAACAAGCAAGGTGGGAATTTTATACCTACCTAGCAGGGTACTTTTTCCCATGTTATAAAATTCACTTAAGCTGCAGTGGGAAAGTTAGAGGCCGCAGGCAGGCGGGAATTCATTACCTGCCTTGCATGGTAAAAATTCCCATGATAAAATAAAAGGAAAGTGACTTAAGTAAAATCATGGGATTTTAGTGCCTGCCTTGCAGGGTAAATAATCCCATTGTCAAATTCAAATCACTTAAGTGGATCATGGGATTTTAGTGCCTGCCTTGCAGGGTAAAGAATCCCATTGTGAAAAATTCTTAAAAATAGAATTATATTGTGCAAAAAAGTGCGCCCCCTTTGGTGAGATGATGACAGCTTTTAAGTGATTATTTTAATTAATTTATCCTTCTAAAAAGTGCGCCCAAGCTTGGAAGAAAGGGGAATAAAAGGAATAGATTTAAATGGACTAAATGGGTTAAATTTAATTCATTTAAAGGTTGCCCCTTTCTTTCAAAAAGTACGCCCCATTTGGGACATATTTAATGATTTTTAAGGCATTAAATCATTAAATTGATTTCTATTTTCAGTGGCTATAGTCAAGGCACACTGTGAAGATTAAGTGAAGTGAAGTGTGAAGGATTAAATTGGATTAATTTAATTTATTGGATGGTTGTCCTTAAACATGCTATTTTTAAAGAGAAAAACATGATTTTTAATTAATTAATTGCCTTTAATGGTTAGGGCAATTATTAATTATAGAATTGTGAGGTTTATATAAGCATGGGCAGCCATATGGTTGAATTATTTAATTCACAAGTAAAGAATTGCAGCCAAGAGGAAAAGTGTGCCCCCATTTGAAGAAGGATTTTTCTCAGGCAAGGTGGTAACAAGGCTAAAAGCTTCCAGATTTGGCGCATGCATTGAAGGAGGCAGATCTTTGTTTGCATAATTATTTTCATAGGTGTTACAGGTGCTTAGGTGTTGTTGAAAGGATTCATGCTCCCTTTACGTGCAAATTAAACACCCATTTTTGGGGCAGTGGGCTTGAAAAGTGTAGATTTTTACAATTAAAATTCACTATTCATGCTCCGGTGGCCATTTTTATCTGAATAAATTGTAAGAATTCATTACAGGTGTTTTAAAAAAGAAAATAAGCTTTTATCAATGTCCAATACATTGCATATATCCTCTGAATCTGAAGAATTGTCTAGATCTGCACCAATTTTGAAGAAATCTGGCCAAGTAAGAAGAAAAAGAATTATTCAGAAAAAGATAGACAAAGCCATGGTGAAGAGAGATGAAAAAGAAAGCATGATGGAGTCATGCATCGCTTCCAAACTTGCAGACATAGGAGACACAGATCTAGGTCTGGAACCTCTTTCTGAATTGATTGATAGATCCAGAGCGGGAAAGACTTCACTCATGCGTGCGGTTAAAAGCAGTGGAATTATCCAAGCTACAACCTTTCCATGCACAGCCCAGTTGCTAGAGTTTGTGATGGAGTGTGCTAGATATTACCATCCTTCATCCATATCAGTGCGTGATGCTATGGGAAAGACAATACTTCGTTTGGATGTAAAGTTCATCAATTATTGTTTGAAGATTCCAGTGCGAAAGGTGGTGACTTCCATTAGTCTTCAGGATGTTGGCAACAGGTGGGAGAAGCATAGAGATGATTACATGAGCATAATGAATACCAGATACATGAAGAATCCTAGATCTCCTTCAAAGTTCCCAAGAACTCTTCCGCGGTCCAATTTGGTGCAGGAGGTAGATGATGTTGTCAAATTGCTATGCAGGATGAATGGTGAGGTGAATGCTTACACTTTCTATACATGGATGTATGCTTTCATCAGGACCATTGAAGTCAACAAGGTTGATTCTATAATCAATTTGTCAGAAATTATTAGCAACAACATTGGTGAGTAACTCCGGAACATGAAGCATACTTTCAGCTTCAAAATGACTTCCTACTTGGTGTATGCTGCAGCTTCACAAGGCATATTTTCTAAGCTAGATAGATGTGGTGTTATTTCTAAGGACCCCATTTTCGAGTGCTACCCACAGCTTACTATACCTGCGTGCGAGAAAGATTTCAAAGTGATCAATGATGAATTCTTCTACAATTTCATTTGCAGGCTAGACAAAGACTTGAAGACTAACAGGGTAAGCAAGGAAGTGTGGGAAGCTATGTCCAAGATTGGCAGTCTATTCATTCAATTTGCAGATTTCACATACCTCAGGGTTACGGGCTTTTCTGGAGAACCAATAAAGATGCCTAGGTATCCGAATGATAGATTGATCACCATGGAGCTGAGCAGGCAACTTGTGGAGTTACACGACCTTCAGTCAAAGTGGCACAAGTCTACAGGCTTCTTCCCAATCACTGTGGGACATTACAACTGCATTAGCATTCATAGAGCTCAGGGGATGGAGACGTAGATGTTATCCAAGCATGAGCAAGAGTTATTCTCGGCACGGCTAAACTTCGATCCATTTGGAGTAGCCAGGAAGACAATCTCCCAGGAGTACACACATGTGCCTTCATTAGAAGATTTCTGGATGAAGTGCAAAACTGAGTACGAGGTTAGAAAGAGAGATTTCAGCAGGCTATCAGCAAAGCAAGTGTTCAACTTTGGACTAGCGCAGATACCTGCGGATCTTAAAGATGATGGGAATTTGGTACTTGACACTTATCATCAAATGGGAGGAGATAAAGCCATACTGCAGGATAACATAGGAGGCTGCAACACAATTGAAGAAAGGTTGGGAGCTGTGTTGGTGAATACTTCAAACTGGTTGCTGACGAAGGGATATTGCCTTGATGAAGCATTAATGAATCAAGTCATGGGAAACTTTGGCGCAGGAGATTCCCTCAAGCAGAAGCACAGATGAGAAAGTAGCAGGAAAGATGAGAAATTGAAAGTGCATAGAAGATCTCAATCAAAGGAGATGATCACTTCTATGACCATGCCTTTAGCTCCAGTTTCTCCAGTACCCATTACTTCACCAACTATTGCATCATAGTAGGATGCTTCCATGCCTCTACTGAATCCAGCGACATTCATCTTATCCCCTCAGCCACTTCGTTCAGCGCCTATTCCAGAGGATACGTTGAAGATGCAGATGGTGGAATTTGAAAGGGCTTTGTCCTTGGATGATTCAGAAGATGGCAGCCATAACACTGTGGCACTTTCTGATGGAGAGGATGGAGTGTAGGAGATGGTAGTTTACTCAGTGACTCCTCATTCTCTGAGAAGTAACTTCTCAGAATGGTTGGCTTTGCAGTTGGTTCCAGAAGCGAGAATGGAGATGAACTTAGAGGAGCACGACTTGCAGCTACTCCAGAGTCTGGGTGGAAGAGATAGAAGGCCTAAAGTTGCTAAGGAAACTTCTAGGTTGATCATCGAGGATTCAGGAGAGAATTTTGTTGAGATATCAATTCTGGCAGAAGGAAAGATAGAGGAGGAGCTCACAGAAGAGGATGTGACAGTAACCAAAGTACCCCTCGGTCAAGCCACCACTGAAGGATTGAAGTAGGACACAGACATTGATGGATGATTTATTATTTAGGCTTGACAGTGAAAAGGTAGAGAAAGAAGAGCTGCAGAAGCAAGTATCTCAATTATGTGAGATCATATCCAAGGTTGCTAAACCTTCCATTCAACCCATTTCAGAGCAGGTGAGTGATCATCTTATGCAGGAAATGGGGGATGCAAGCAATCAAGTAAAATTTATTGATGAATGGAAGGATTTTATTATTTATAAAGCTTCTGTACAACTTGGAGAAGTGTCAGCTCACCTAAAGGTTATGGATGATGCAGCAAATTAGTTGAAGCAACTAATGACAAACATAGAAGGCATGAATACAGCTGCAGAGAGTAACCTGAGTATTTTTTATGAGATCAACAAGCTACCGGGAGATGTATTGATTACGGAATAGATTGTACTAGATTGATCAATCGAGAAGGGGAAGTAGCTAGAGTTTGCAGTATCTTTCCGTTTGGAAATCTGTGGAGTTTTGCTGAAGAGGATGCAGGCACTTGAGAGTAGGACATTAGACTTACTAGATAGTATCATTTCTTTCACTGAGGAGAGAGTGGACGGGAATGTTACTTCATATGTACGGATTGTCTCAACTAAGGTGCCTAATTCCTTGGAAGGTTCTCTTCTGATGGTACAAAAGAGAATTGATAAAGCTACCAAGCCTTTCACGATGAATTCTATCAGTAGACTGGTGGCATTGCAGGCGGACATTACAAGGTTTGGGCTGAACTTGGAAGATGTGGAAGCATGCATCAAAGTGTTGAATGAAGGGTTGCTACAGTTCAAGACAGATAGGGAAGCAATGGCTAAAATAGATGGAAGGATGCTGAATTACATGTTCGAAAAGTATATCCGATATCAGAACAAGAAGAAGACATAAACATTACAGCTGACATAACTTCTTCTATTCTTTCTTCTTCTACTTTCTATGTTCCCGGATGAAATTGTAAAACTTTAAGTTATTGGTTTTGCAACCATTACTTAAAGTCACGTGGAACCATTCTATTAGTTAAGTGATACATGTGTCACTTAAGGAGAAGTTAGTGGAGGATGATTGCCAAATGTCATCTTTACTTGTTATTTATGTTTCAGTTCAGTTAGAATTCCCATTTGTACTTTCCCTCCTACATTCTATAAGTAGGAGAAGAACCTCCAGGTTAATAATTAAAATTTGTAAGTAGCAATCTTGTGTTCTAGACTTTGTGCTGAACCCCTGAGAGCCACTTGGAGCAAAGGAATACAAAGGAGTAGGTTTCTGGAGAACTTTGTGTCATGGTGTACTGTGTTTCTTGCTTTTAATCTTAGATCTCTTAATAAAATTTGTGTTATTTTAGATCTGGATCTAGAGCTGCCTTTGTTTTATAATTTTGTGTGTTCATATCTATTAAGTTTCTTCTATGTGCATGTAATTAGCTCTGCTATCTACTAATTGGGATGCACATCTTCCCCATTTCTTCTCTGTATTTCCTTTACTTCCTTTTTCTATAAAATACTTCCTTTCTTGAACAACTACTTACTTACTGCAGAACTTCTTAGTTATGGTTCATGAACTAAGTGGTTAAAGTAAAACCCCTGATAGATAATAACACATTTTTATTGACAAATCTGACACAGGATCCTCACCGGTTAAATGAGGGAGATTTATCTCATGACTGCCTAGGTTTTGTGCTATGCAGAAAATCTAGCCAACATGCTCCTACATCAATATTATATGTGAGGGTTAGAAAAACTTAAACTGGACAGAGATTATTTGTGATAGCCTAACTGAGCAATTAGAAAATGTTCAGAGAACTCAGAATTTCTACATGACCTCCTATCTCATGTACTTTATTGCACCCTATAGAGAGTGGTTGGGTTTCTCCCCTGTGGATGAAAAGAAAGATGCCCCTATTTACATGTACCATCCACAGTTAACCCTAAAGGTCAGTAATCATCATTTCAAGAGAGTGAATGATGCATTCACTATGTACATTGTCAGGTTACTTGAAGGAGATACTGCTAGGAGATCCTCAGAGGAAGCAAAGAAACTAATCACCATATATGGAAGATTTCTCACCCAGTTCTGGAAATTTTCATATATACGTTTGGCTGGATTTGAAGGACAACCCTTGAAAATTCTGATGTACTGCAGTGATAAAATGGCTTTGGTAGAAATATGTAGACAATTGGATAAATTGTATAGAACATGCAGGGATAAAAATATTATAGGCATTTAGTTCCTAATCACATTAGGAAACTACACTTGTAAGACTACTTTGGATGCTCAAAACATTTATAGGACCATTGCTCCTCTTACTTTTCACTATTATAAGCATATAACTTTTTTTGACATTAAGGAGTTCATTTCTACCAACTTCAGAATGGGTTATCAACACCTTGCTGATATCGAAGATTACTGGGAATATTGTTTTGATGATTATGAATTTAGGAGAAGGTAATATGGGAGACTGTCTCTGCAAAAAATTATTGATTTCAATATATTTGATGTCCTTGAAGTATTTGAGGATGGTGATGAGGATCTACAGTCTCTTGACTATGAAAGATCCATTAAGCAGACTTTGATTAAAACTATTGATTGGTTTGTCAAAGAGAGAGATGACTTGAAAGAGCTTAACCATCCTGTCCTAGTGAGAACTAGATTTTGGTTTGACAAGAAAATTAAAATGTTCAGGGCAAGGAAATTTAGGTATACTTCCCAAAATATTCCTACTCCACATAAAGAAATACCTGTGTTAGATCTTGAGGTACTTGAACAGTTTGTCCCTTCTCCTCTTGAATCATCAACTCTGGTATACACCAAAAAAGGGAAATCCAAAAAGGATGATAAGGCAGTTTATGTAATTAAAGAAAGTGAGCCCTCCTCCAAGAAAGCTGAAGTAAAGAAGTCAATTGTGGACTTGGATGATGATGTTGATGTTTATGAAATTCAATAAAAAGAACAAGAAAATCCTGAAGAGAATACACCTAAAGCAAGCAGTATGATGGAAGATTAGTCAAAAGAAAGGGTTTCAGAATCTATAGAAATATCTGACAAGGAATTTCTTGTCACCACTCAAATTTATACCTTTGTGTTGGAAGTGGCTGTTGTGTAAACCCTAAGTGCCATGAGTGCATCTACACTTGGATCTATAGCTCCTTCTTCTTCTAGTTCCTCATTTTCCTGGGTACAACCATTGCTAGAAAGTAAGAAAAGAAAGGATACTTCAGTTGTTGTTGTTCCTAAGTTTGATGCAGTGGCAGATCTTCTAAGCACTACCCCTCCTCCTCTAGCTAAGAAGGCCAAAGTCACCTCAAGATTAGTCTCAGATCCCAAGGCTAAAAATTCATGGAAATTGTAAAACCCAAGTTTGATAAAGATGAAAAGGACCTATTAATGGGTGATCTGGAGTAGACAAGAATTCCTCTTAGAGAATCAACTCCAGAAAGTGAAGTACATAACCTGAGGGAGACTGTATCTAAGGTAATTGAAAGGGTTGAAAAAGGTAAGCAAACACATGAGCAGTTAGAAGAAAAGAACCAAATTTTATCCAGTTTCATCAAATATTTATTGACAGAGGATAAGGTACTTGATCCTACTCCCCTAGCTTCCATCCCACCTCATGTTATCCTGTCCACTGATGAAGTTTAGGCCATCAAAGGCATCCATAATCATGCCACTTATGGTAATGTAATAGAAGCTATGGTTGATGATTTAATAATCACAAGACTAAATTTTATTGAAGAAACATTCAAGGAATATGAGAAAATTACCAAAATTCAACTGAAGTTCTCTACAACACTCAGTGGGTTGGATAGAGAGTTGAAACTATGGAGTGAGTGCATTCAAGATCTCAGGCTGATGAGTGAAATAGATGTACAAGTCCTTTTGGCTAAAAAGGTTTTTGATGATGAAAAATTGAACTTGTCCAAGCAGTGGGTCTTCAGTATTGATTGGAAAATAAAGGTTCTTGAGGAATCCATTAGAGAGCTCCACAATGTATTACAAAAAGGAGAAGATTTTAAAGTTTGTGTCACTTCTGTCTTCTTGGTTATTCACTATCGAATCTTCAAAGAAAATTCAAATGAAAAATTCACTATTCAAGAGATCAAGTCTCAATTCAAGACATTTGTTAAGGATGATTTATTCAAATAGGACTCTATATCAAAGGAGAAGGTGAAGGAGATTTGCACACCGCAGGTTGCTATCATAGATGCCAATAAGGAGTTCTTGGAGAATGCAGAGTTTGAGAAGGGGATGGAGAAGTGTTTAGGAATTTGGACTCATTCTAGTGCTAATGAAATGATTCCCAAGGGAACGGACATAGCTGAAGCCTTAAAGTGATTCAGAAATCAAGTATTAAAGACAAAGGGGACTACAAGTTCTTCTACTAGCATCTCGACTTCCTATTTTATATCCTTCTTTGTTATTGTAAAATATCTAATTAAGGTGGCTTTATCCCTTTGAGTCATGTGTTATGAAAGAAATGGATAAGTTAATGATGTAATATTTAATTAGATATTAGATTTTGAGATTAAAAGAAAGGAAACTGAAAAGACTTTTTATAACCATCTCTCAGGGTTATTTAAAGAACTTTTCTTATCATTGCAAGGGATTGAGGTTTTTAGTATCTGGATGTAAAGAGAAGATTAAAATACTCAATAAAAAATAAATTTATCTCTCTCACATGCTTTTATTTTTTTTCTTTATCTGATTCATATAAGGCTATGTGCATTTGAAGCAAGCACTTTGTGTCTTTTGTTTGATAAGTATATTTGGAACTTTTTGTCTAATACATGCATGTCCTTTTTTTATATGCAAAGTCTAAATCTTGTTATTTTATCAAAGCATTAGTAGGTTATCATTCTACAATCTATATATCTGAAAGTGCTCCTCTATCCCCAGTTTTTGAATATTATTCCTGACGTTTCCTATTTTCTTCTGTATTGAAAATCTTTGATAAATGCATCCAGAGATATCAAAATCCTCACCAAAAATATTTAACAAATGTTTATACCATAAATAAGGTTTTTTGGATTTCAATAAGGGAACCTCTCCCATACATAGGAGGGAATTTTTTCCCCTGACTGTTGCTTGTTTTCAAAAGATCAAATTCTACAACCAACAAATACAAAAGGAAGTATAAAACCATAGAAAAATAAAAAATGCAAATGAATGGGTCGGAATGACCTCAGCCACAAAACTTGTGGTCTTATCACTGAGTGCTACACTACATTTCAGACTTGGATGTGGTTCTTGTGTGTGTGTGTGTGTGTGTGTGTGTGTGTGTGTGTGTGTGTGTGTGTGTCCATGTGTGTGTGTGTGTGTGTGTGTGTGTGTGTGCGTGCGTGCGTGCGTGCGTGCGTGCGTGCGTGCGTGCGCGCGGGCGTGCGTGCGTGCGCGTGCGTGTGTGTGTGTGTGCATGTGCATGTGTGCATGTGCGTGTGTGTGTGTGTGTGTGTGTGTGTGTGTGTGTGTGTGTGTGTGTGTGTGTGTGTGTGTGTGTGTGTGTGTGTGTGTGTGTGTGTGTGTGTGTGTGTGTGTGTGTGCATGTGCATGTGCGTGTGTGTGTGCGCGCGCACGCGCGTGTGTGTGTTTGCATGTCATGCCCTAGGTTCTTTCGTGCCAGTCGCAACTTGCACTTAGTGAAGTAGCGAGCAAGAATAACTATAAAAAATGTAAATAACATGTGTGCATGAAATATAATAGAATCCCTCCCCTTATGCAGTGTGTGTGTGTGTGTGTGTGTGTGTGTGTGTGTGTGTGTGTGTGTGTGTGTGTGTGTGTGTGTGTGTGTGTGTGATGCGGATCTCCTAGCCTTGATGCATGGCACTATGTGGATGTAATGGATGTAACTATAGATGGAGTGATAATAGTATGTGACACTAGGACCCTTATTATGGTCTTATAGTTTTATATTTATATGGATCTCAACCTTAATTTTGTAATTAATCTTGATAAGGCTGACTAGGAAAAAAGAAAAAGACAACAAACAACTAGAAAGGCCCTAAAAAGGAGCAGTAAAGGATGTGCATAGACTGGGGAGCCCAAAGTGGGACCAGGGCACCCTAGGGTGCCCCAATACAACCTGGGGCACCTTGATTTTGGGCTAGAATGACAGGGCAGTTGTGAAATGGGTAGATAAGTGCAATAGAATATGTGGGAATGACGAAAAAAATATAAAATAAAAGTTTCCAAAAGGTGGGATTTATTAGTACTTTGTCCACTTGAGAACCTTCTAAATAGTAGTATAAGATCAGGCTAAATTATGTGTAAAGTGCATAATTTTGTGTCTGCATCTGCTTCCTTTGATGGTCATTTCTTGTTCTTGTATGAGATTATTTGTGGGCTTTGTGCTTTGTCTTATGTGCACATTTTCTTCTTATGGCCACTTGGGCCTCATTTTTCTTGCGACATCGTGAGTGATGTCTCATGTTTTAAACCCACTTTTTGTGGTCTACTTTATCTATACTATTTCTTGTCTACATTATCTTCTTACATCTTGTCTTCTAACATGTTTAGCTTACATCTTGTCTTCTACATGTGTGTTTATCTTGTTTGCACTAATACATGTTTCCATCCACTTTTTTTGTGTGTGCCTTGGTTTCTATGAAGCCCACTCCCTCCCCCTGCAAGGCTTCAATTTCAGCACAACGTCTAGTCCTCCTTTGGGCTGCATACTCCTTGTGATGTCACATGCATCCCAAACAAGGGGGGGAATCTATCAGGTGAATCATTCACCCCATTTAACATTCTACAGTCATAGTTCAATATATTTAGCACATAGTCAACACAGTCTTCAGTCTCAGCAATGGCTTAGATCCTGACTTGGGTCCTCGGTACAATATAGACACTAGTGCCCAGCACTAGATAATAAAACATAGGAGCCCCTGAACCTTCTTGGATGCATTTGAGTAGGGGTAAATTACATAGATTTTTCTTAGTTTAGGATAGTTTGTGGCATTTTACACAGTATCTTTTATAGGACCACAATCCTTCAGCACTCACCATGCATGCATTACAAATTCTTTTCTACTTTCATGTTGGATCGAACCAGATCAGATTTTTACACACCATCTGTAGTGGTGTTTACACTTTGGTAAGTAGTCAAAGGTTGGAGAATAACCTTAGACCTTTCTCCCTACACTTCTTCCACACTGGCGTGAGATAACCCAAAAAAATCACACTCAGCTTAACTAGCGTGAGATCGCCCAAACAACTAGGTCCTCCATAAAACCTTAAGGATCCTTTCTATCTATTTAACCTCATCACAAATCAGGTGAAAATGTTCCTTTTTCATACTTTTACACACTATTTTACACATTTTGATCATATATACACGTATTTGACTACTTATTCATTCTTCTCTTTTATAGGTCTGTCCATATGGAAAGTGGTAGTCACATCAATCAAATAAAAAAGGACATTAACAATAGGTATAACACGATATCTACACATACGATCTCACCCTAGGGTCATCATCATCATTTTTTCACTTCCTCTTCTCAAGCTTCCATGTTTCAAATTTTTATCATTCCACGTTTTTCTTGTCTCTCTCGGCACGCTTTTCGCCATCGATCTACATGGTTATTAGCTACACATCTTCTATCTAATTTATGTTATTGAGTAGTCACTCAAAAACATAAAGTGGGGGTAAATGTAGATATTAAATCATGCACTTTGGGTATGTTTGTAGTCCTGGTCACATAATACTACTCATATGATTCCTAAGTGAGAAAAGTACTAATTGACCACTGTCTTTGGCCATATTTGTTTGTTTTTTGTTCTCTCTTAGTCTTACACTCCTTTTGGACCAGTCTATCTTTTCATACTTTGAAATTTCTCATTCTGGACACTAGCAACCACTACCCAGCTAGGATGCCAGTGTCAGGTGCCCTCATCCCCTCTGGGTGCTCCTGACCTGTTTGTACTTTGTTCACATCTTTTGGGTCTTTTATAGCTGTTTTGGGCATCTTTATTTTTTACTAGTCGGCCTTTAAGTGGTTAATTATGAAATTCAAACAAGGGAATCATATAAATAAAAAGCTATGTGATCATAATAAAGGACCAAGCACTAAGCATTAGCTATCACCTCTTAAGGTTGCATCCAAGAGTATTCAAGCATCCATCTAGCTCTACATAAAGGACAAGGGACTACCATTTCTACATACACTTCATAGTAGGGGAATTGCATTCTTTCATACACACATCTATCTACATATTTTACATCTAGTTATTTCTCACTATCAAGTGCGACACACACATACACATAGAACTACATTGGGTCTGAGATGTAGTACATTGCGCAGTCGTAAGTTAACATTATTGATAGACGAAAACAATATGACCCCTCATTTTGTATCTTTATTTTTAGGATTTGATGTGGTTTGATGGTTTTGTAGGTTTTTCTTTCTTATTATAGGTTTTAGGTGAATAATAAAGAAGTGCAACAACATACAGGTGATCAAAAGTGACAAGCAATGGACATCTTGTGACCCTACTAAACTAAGTTCCGTAGCTTTTGAGCAGTCACATGCACCAAGAACAAGTCTCTGGAGCCTCAGGCACCCTTTACCCTCCATAAGAGCGATGGTCCTATAATTTATGACACATCTATAATTTTGTGGGTCTGATTGCGACACTTTGATCTCTCGTTCTAAAATTTTTCAAGCTCAACATACCTTCGAGATTCTTACGAATCATTTAAGTATATTATTCCCTTCATTTACAACTAGGGTTTCATATTTTCTAGATTATTTTTCTTGGATTAAATCTATACTTAACTATTTATATTCAACATTGTTACATATTTATATTTAGGCATCTATTTATTTCAATATTTGTTTAATCAACCTCTCATACATTAACTGTTGTGTATGCTATTTTTATCTCCCTTTCTTCACAAAAAATCACCTATCTCTTCTATAATCTTCTATGCATTTCACATACATCAACAAACCATTTCAATCTAAAAAATGAGCTTTATAAAACAACATAAAAACTACTATACCTGAATTTTCACTTCATATTCAAGAACTCTTCACTTTTCACACTTGATTTACACATACAAAGGAGATGAAGAGGTTTCAAACATAACTGCCTTAAGGTGTCATAAGTGTTATTGACATGCTTTAGTTAATCCTTCACATTTTTCAGACTCCTATAAGATTATTTGATGTCAAATGATGAGATATGCAGCCTTTTCAAATACCTAACAATATGCCACAACTTTCACAACTATTTTTTGACCTCTGTTCTCTGATTTGAAATGGGTTTTCTAGCTCTTGTCTTATTCTTCCAATGAGGTATCTTTGCATAGAAACTCAATAGCTCATTGTCATATATTCTTGACATACATGGATGTTATTAGAGCCTTTAACAACAATTTATAACCACTTGAAACTTATTTCTTCTCCATTTTGTATTCCACCTCTATTTGAGCCTATGGAAGCACACTAAGTGCAAGGGCAAGTTGTTTTAGTCTCAAGCATTAAAGAGGAAATATTTATGTGATCATATCAAACATAAGAGCTTTAAAAATTAGTTCATAATAGACATAAGAGCATTTAACATTAGCATAACATGAAAATGAAGTATACATTCATGAACAAGAAGTATACATGAGGTTCATTTAAAACATAAGAGCTTTGAACATTAGCAAAACATCGTATGGAACTCTTTGTGCACTATTTCTACAAATCATTCAACCCACAGTCTTGGAGAACACGATCACAATCAAAATTAGATCTTGAAACACCATAAAAAGATCAGAGTAACATGAATATTATTCATTGAACATGCACTTAAAAAGGGTATATATTGTTTTACTCGAAAAGAGTTCCATCCTCAAGGTTTTAGCAAACCATCATACTTTTTCAATCAGCCACGTATTCAAGAGAATCTCTTAAGAAGGATAAAGGTGCTACAGAAATTCCCATGTTCATTATTTCATATGAGATCATGTCAACAAGATTAAATGAGCTTGATCTTCCAAAACTATTCACAATGAGGGTTTTAAGTCTCAAAACCCTAGTCATGTGTTTAATACATTTAACACACTGTTCTTCCTTTTTATGTTAATGAAGTTGTGAGATGGCTTCACCATAGCATCTAATTCAGGTTCAGACCTTCTATAGAATTTGATGAAAGGAGGACTTCATGATTTGAGGACATTGATGTTTATCATCTTGATTGTTACCAGAACTCAGACCCAGTTGTAAGAGCTTGATGCTCTACTAGTGTAAACCTCTGCCCAAAGCATATGAGATAATTTTTTGAGCAGCCTTTAACCTGTTACAACTTACCATATTGAGTGCAACATCAATTGAGAGAATATAGTCATGAAAATTAGCCATTTCTAAGACTATGTACACAGTATTTTAAGACACCTCAGGAAAATCCTAATATAAAGTCTTCTTGCTAACATATATCCATACATATGACCAACTAAAACCACCAATATCTCAAATCAGTTCATTATCCTATCTCTAACTATTGGAAGGCATGAGTTATGACTTGAAATCCACAAATGGAACATAGATTGAGGTTTTCTTGACTATACCTATATGATAGTTGAAGGCCAATGAAGCTCAGACTTCAAAATACTTCACAAGGTGAGGCCATGGGTTCTATCAAGTTACATTTCACTTGTAGAAAATATTCATACCCATATCTCATCTCAACATCATGCTTATTCACACAACCTTTCTCCAAGCATTAGGACATGTTTTAGTTTAAATGTCCTTTTAGTGGTAGGAGAAGAATAAGGATCGATTTCACACCAAATTACCAAGGGGAATAACTAAAACTCTTTGAAATCATAGAGTAGACATCATATACAATATTTTACACCTGGTGGTTCACCTTGGATCCTTAAAAACAAGACTGTATATAAAAAATTGTAAAAAATAAAGGAATTTTTGTACAGTACAATCATGCTTAGATATAAAAAAGAACACCATATTAACCTATAAGGAGTCTTCTGCAATCCTTAGAGGTTTCTATAACTTGATCAAGATATTTGATGACCAAAAAATTAATTTCTTGCCTATCGCTTTAGGAAGGAGGTTTGGAGAGAAAAGAACACTTATAGAAAAATAAATAGAAATTTTTGTTCCTAAACCATTTTTCCTCAATTTTTTGCAAAATTTTAGTCTTGGAGTTATCTTAAAAAATAACTCTTATGATTTATCTAAATAAGGATTGATAAATTTTTTTGAGTGCTAAGAAGACATGTCACTATTTTAGCCTTTCTCACTTTACCCAGTTTTGGTAAAACTTGAATAACTTGAACAATATTCTTAAAAATTTGATGAAACTTGACCCAGAGAACTAACACACATCCCTATACATGTTCCATATCTTTTTTTTATCACAAATTATCATGTATGGTCAATAACAATATCATTTTTCCAAGCTTCCATAACTAGTTCTCAGGGGCCGTTTTAGTGAAAACTCCAAATTTTACTCTAGAAGATAAAGTAATTCTTGTAGATGCTCATACATGCTCTAGGAATTATTCCTAGGACCCTAACATTCTTACATAATATTTTCATGAATTTATTTGTACTCATACACCTCATTAGGCTCTAGAACTAGGCCGAAATGAGCTAGTAACAACTGTGACTTGTAACACTTGACCTAATGCTCACCATAGAAGCTCTTGCACATCCTTGAAGCAATATTTATGACCTTTGGGACACCTAAGAAAATCACACCAACCATCTTCATACCTCTAATGGGCACTGACCACACTGATAAAGTCTGTAACACCCTGAAACCATCTTGAATACACTATGTGAACACCAACCACCATTGAGAAGGCACTAACAATAAAACTTCATGCCCTTGACTGATCCTCACTTCACAAATCACACATTTTATGTCAATGGAACTTGACATCAATGACAATACCAATGCACCATGGTTCAACAAAAAGGACAAGGTTTCCCTAGCCATGTGTAGGTGAAAAGTGATGATAGATATGTACAAGAATGGATGTAAGTTAAAGAGTGTGATGTAAGTTTTTCCCCAACCTAAAGTCAGGAGAAATGTTTGCAAGGTAAATAAAATGAAAAGGGTGGTTATGCAAAAGTGTACAGAAGGCAGTGAATTCCCATGGATGTTCATTCCAAATGAGGTGGAATATATGTTTGAAAGTGACATGGTTGCAATAGGTGTGTAGGTGTATGAACATGGTTTGTAACAAGAATTTTGGTGAACACAAGGCATGATTCATGAGTCAATAAGTGATCTAAAACAAGAGCTTGAACTAGGTATAAATAGTACAAAGTGACATACTAGTCTTGTGTCCCATTGAGATCCTATGTGTGCACATGAAAGTTAATTACTACTTAAACTGAAGGCCCATAAGATAATGAGTGCAAACACAAGCCAACAAGTAGGTGTGAGTGAAACATGTGATTGGAGATAGAGGAAATAAAAGGGAATTGTAAGCCATGAAATGATCCACTTCTGTTAGGAAGGAATTCATATCCCCGATGGAGATACATTTGATTATAGTAGAAAAATTTCTCTACTGTCAGTTAGGTGTCCATAGCCCCGATAGAGATACTGGAAAGACCCCTGAGAGAGAGTGTTTCATTTTTCTCTTTTCATTCTTTTTCATTTGAATTTTGGATTTTGCTTGTAATTTTTTTGACATGATATGCAACTCTCTCAGTTTTCCAAGGTGTTTAGAACCACTAGTGGTTTGATGGAGGGAGTGGAAGTTATTGCATAGATGACATTGGAAAGTGTCAACAAATAATTCCCTAGATTCTTCACGACAAGTTGTTAAATATGTAAGAGTGTGTGGATCTCTAAAATGATAGTCATTCTTAATTTTCCAAGGAAGGAGAGACCAAGTTCAAGCAACTATATTAGATACTATTGAATCAAAAATGTGACAAGAAGAGCATCAAGAGCTCACCAAAATATGTGAAACATACCAAGATGTGTAATGTGAATGAAATGTAAATGAAATATGTAGCAATGAACCGAGGAGTGGAGTGAAATATAATTAAAAGGATAAAATGTGGAGGAACATCCATGAGAAAGCATTGTTTATCACAATTTTTTGGAATATATCTATATATTTTTTGAAATATTCTTAGATGTCTAAAAGGTATGTGTGATTGTGTCAATGATGTTAGTGTAGAATGTGTGGAGAATCAGATCCTTTATTGAATCCAAGATGGATGAAGCGAAGTGAAATGTAAGGAACATGTAGAATGTGATATGAAGACAAATGAAAGTCCCCTAATCCATATAGGTACTAGGTGAGTGAGAGACACGATGTATAAAATCAAGTGATAACCAGATCGTACCAAGCCAAGAACACATATGCTAATCAAACACCACGATCAATAAGATAAAAGTAATTCGCTAGAATAACTTTACATAAAACCTTTGCAAACAAATGAGAAACAGTATCACATATTATTATGGAACTCAATGCAATACATTGAGAATGGGCCTTGCTTAAATAGGCAAGGAATAACAATCTAAGAACCAATCAAGGTCGTAGATCAAGCCATAAATCAAGGAAATAACTAGTCATCAAAGAACGAGTCAAGACCATAGATTTAGGAGAGAATTAGACATCAAGGATCTAGTCAATACCATAGATCAAGGAAAGAACTATACCTAACAACTAGATAATATCTCCTAATATCTAAATAAGATAAAAGAAATATCCACACACATAAGTGGGTGAGGATAAATACAATAAAGGTAAATAAAGTACCTAGGCGAACATGAGCTAAGGTAAATACCTACTCTAACACCCCCCTTAAGTGAAGCTAGGGGCCAAAATAGAAGTGGCATGTCCACAGTATAAGTCTCAACAACTAGGCTTGATGAGGTACTCATATACAATAGCTGGGAAAAAAGGGACACTGCAAGGTACCCAAAACCAGTAACAACAAAGTAAAGAGAGTAAAAACCAACTCCAAGGCATCCCAAGAAGCTCAGCTCAAAAAACTCGTACAATGCTGAAGAATTTTGGTGTGCACTGTGGTCTAAATCCACTGCTCGATAAAAAAACTCAAACACAACTGACACTGGGTTTCACTAGAGTAGCTCCACACAAGGAGACTGTCAATAGAGTGATGTCAAAAGTGCAAAAAAAACACCAAACATAATTCAATCAACTATTGTAAATAGGTGTGCCACTATCCAAGAACAGTAACAAAAGCAACAAGGCAAGAACACAAAATCCAGAGTGTCATGATCCAAGAAAAGCCAAGGTAACAAGGCAAGTACACAAAACCCGAAGAAGCAAGATCAACACCACACCCTCCCATACTGTTGAATGGGTGGAGTGACGCTACAAATCTGTATGAGTTTCCTAAAATAAACTACTCGAACACTGACAAAATAACACCGGACTTCACCAGAATAGATCGCCCATAAGAGATACTGTTAACATGCCAAAAGTGTCGAAAATACAGATACAAAATCTCTCAACAAACAAGAGAGATACACTACACCTACTAAAGAAAATACTCAAAACAAGAAGCATCACAATGTAGAAGGTATAGAAAGTGGAGCAAGAGGCTGAATGGTGGAGGAGCCATGCTTGTAGAGTCCTCTCAATGAATTCCTATTTCGCCACCACGAGTGATCAGATATCCACCCCAAATCAACACAAATGGATGAAGAAGATTCCTACATATGACTTGGTGTAAAATGCACAATGGGTGCATGTAAAAGAACATCAGAATGTGTGTCAGGTTGATCATGTCTGATAGCTGAAATCTCAGGTTTCTCAAGCCTGAGTGAAGGTACAGAGCTCATGTGTTGCTCATGATCCTCAGAAAGAGTCAAGCGAACAAAAAAATGAGCTCTGTCAATGTGTGATCCCAATGAAGTATCTACTTGAAAACCAATGTCATGACAAGAATTCCACTTAACATGTGGAATAGAGGAAACAATACCTTGTGAATGTCTGCCAATGACTCTGCTAGTGAGACCGATAGAACGAAGCATGCGAGATCTGAATGCAATGGTATGATTCTCAAAAAATCCATGCAGCTGAGAAAAAGTAGGATACACAATATGTGGTACTGTAATAGGCATGGATATGGAAGAGTATGCAGTAACAAGCCTCACAGGTTTAGAAGCATCAAAAGTAGGTTTTAGCTCAAAGACTGGTAGATCAATGTCAATGGGTACAAGGGCAACAACTGCAAATGGACTAAGAGCATGGATATGATTGTCCACAATATGATGGTGATGTTGTAGGCTAGCAAGTTTGTTCTACAGGGAGTGTATTATTGTATCCTTATCGTGAATGAGTGATTGTAGAAGAGAATTTCACTTCTTGAGCGATCTATTTTCTTCCAAAAATTTTACAATATCTTCTTGAATTCCACATACTTCAGAGAAATTCATATCATTCTCAAAATCCATAATAGGTACAAATTGCAACTCCCAAAAATTTAGGACGTCGGGCTCAGCCGAAATTGCATCCACAATTGACTATAACACTCCTCCATATTTGGCACTTTATAATTATAATGCAAGTCTAAATATAAATGACTCCAATGGAAAGAGCACGAAAAAATAAGCACTTTTGTAAAAAACGGCACTCAAAACTGAGTTACCGATCAAAAGATACAAGTTTTTTTAATATTTTGCTCTGTTATTTATTTTAGTTGCCACTGAAACAAAATAAATTATTGTTGCCTTCACCACACAAATAAAATTAAAGGGGGCTGAAGTTAAGCACCTACTAGTAGGAATCACAAGCTTTAAGCCCTCATATGACCATACCATATGACTAAGGGCTAAGGATTTTAATGGGTGTCTCCTAATATCTAAATAAGATAAAATAAATATCCACACACATAAGTGGGTGAGGATAAATACAATAAAGGTAAATAAAGTACCTAGGTGAACATGAGCTAAGGTAAATACCTACTCTAATAGGGAGAAAATGTAAATAATGCGGGGGTGTAATTGGGTGTAGCTGAGGCTTGTGAGGAAAATGTGTAATAACAAATGGTTGAGTGATTGTGATAGATGATGTGAACGAATGAGGATAAGTTGATAATAAAAATGGTGCTTGAATGAGTGGTGTTAGATGAAAGAAGGTGGATGTGGAAGAATGTTCCAAAAGAGGTTAAGGAATGGGAATACATGGAGGTGACATGTGAAAATGAGATGAAAGACCATGTACATATACATGACGAGGAATAAATGTAATAGGATTATAAATTCCCTTAATATATGATATAGGATGTAATGGAGGAACTATAAGTGAGAATGGTGTTTGAATGAGTGATGGTGAAGGGAGTGAGATGCATGTGGAAGAGGGTGTTGAAATAGATGAAGCAAAGAGTGAACCAAGATGTGATGAAGAGCACAATATATGTGTGGGAATGTGATGTTTGAGAAGTTAAGTGTATATGATTGAAAAAAGTGATGAATTAGGTGACGTTATCGGAAAGATAGAATCACATGATGATAGGGACGCTGGAAAGGAGGATGATGAAACCACGTTAAAATTTTAGGAAGCACATGATGGTGGATATTGAAAAGTGTATGATATAGATGATGGGACATTAGGAATGCACGATCATTGATGCAACCTAGAATCTACTGTATAATACCCATGTGTGTTGGCACATCACCCAGCCTAAACTGAGTGCTCACCCGAAGTGCACAAAGGTAGCAGGACCCTCTTTAGAGTTTCTTATGCAGCATGTTAGTATGATGAAGATACAATATATTCAGAACCATAAATAACCATAGACATTCCACAGTACCTAACCAGATCTAGATTTTAGAGAATCCTGAATTAAACAATAACTATAATAAGATTAACTATGCAAGAACCAGTTACAGTCATGTTTAAAACCATTATCCATCCAATATAATCCATTAAATTAAACATTGTAATACATAGAAGCTTATTACATTATAACACATCACCATAAGTCATGCGCGCATCATATCCAGTAGCATAACTCTATAATAATTCAATACTCAATATCTATCTCTAACTACATTGTTCACTACATATCTATAGGGGTTGGGATTTACCCTTCACTACCTACACACTTCCCAAAATAAGTCACATGCTGATAATAGCCATGTGCCTTTACATTAACATGCATACATGTAAGTGCGCTAATAATAGACATCCTATAGTTAACAAGAGGAAGTAATCTTATTATTATCTTGAACTCATGCATGGCGCTTATCATATGCTTATTCCCAAAATAACATTTGTGTGTCGTGCAAGTCTCCATACCAATGTGTGCTCTGCACACTATCTTCCAAAAATATCCCACATCCATAAAAATGGCTAAGTCCCAAATCAACTTGTCCTGACATGCATTTCCTTTCCTATCCTTCCGCACCTTCAAGTGAGCTTTGTTCCCACACATGAATCATATGTGTATCTTCTCCTTACGAAAATATTGTCTTCTCAACATTACCCCACACTAAATTACATTTCTGTCCTGACAATGGGGATTATTTCTGATGTTCCCAAAGAATAAAGAATAAGAATGGAAAGAATGTAAAGAATCATTGTACAAAAGAATAGACCTTTACTCTGCAACACCTTCTTCTTCAAGTAGGAGGATCAACTATGGATATTATATTTTAATCTCAACCTCCAATGTTTTTCAATCATCTAGTGTGGTCCTTGTCTTCTTTGGAATTTCTGTGTCAATGGCTTCCAATTATTCCTGAGTAATATTTTCCTTTTCATTCTGTAGTACTTAGACAAGATTTTCCATAGCAGATATCATTCCCTCCAAAAGATCCGTCTTCTACGCTATCAGCTTCCCAATGTCATCTATTCTCTCCTTATGTGGGTCTTGGGATGCTACAAGGGCTACACACTTTTGTTTCACAAGTGCCAATATTTTTGCATGTACCAGTGTCTCATCTTTCATGACCTTCAAAATGGCATTATCTTCAACAAAAGTTCTGATCCTTATCACTTCTTCTGGTGCCGCAAAAATATTCAGAGCTTGGTTGGATTTATTTAGTTCATCCTTCAGAGTTTGGAGTAACACCTCATAATTTGAAATTTTCCTAACCACGGAGGCCCTTGCTTTGTCAACTTCTTGTTTAGGATCATTTGGCGCTAGCATTCAAATTGGTCCATCTTCTAGCACCAAATCAACCAATGTGCACACATAATGCATAGCCGAAGGAAACTTCTTAGGTACCTTAGACTCAAGATGAGGTCTTGCTTTCATAATGTAACCGCCAATTTATTTTTCCATGCTAATGAAGGCCTCATTCTTTTTCTATTCTAGGTCCTTTTCTCCTTTTAAACGTGTTATTTCTATAGTTTTTGCCTTTTTATCTTCAAGTAACACTCTAATGGTGACATCCTTATCAATGTTCCTCTGCGCCACCTCTGTAAATACCTTAACCAAAGAATTTCTCTCCTGCTCATCAAACGTTAGAGTATGATTTACTGTCATGTGTCTACTTTGGGGTACCTTCTTCACTCTCCTTATACACAAAATTCCCCGCATACATCAAAATATGGCTCATCCATATGGGTCTTCATGGACCAAGGTAATTATTTCCTTGTACATGTGGTGGCCATGTTTGGATCCATAAGATCCCATCCATAAAATTCCTTAAGGCATACCGTGCTCTAAAATTGGGCATAGAAAATTTTTCTTGTGTCCTTAGCATAGCCCATACTTGGCACAACATATTCTTCACTTGTTCTCTTTGTCCTTGGCCCCTTAGGAACCTGAGCACTAAGGTTTGAAGTTATCCCTTCTTCTTCTTGAGTAGTAATATGCACACTGGGTTTCTCCTGCACCATCTCATCTGCTTCTTTCATCCCTTCCTCTTCATCTTTCATTTCTTCATCTATATCTTCTTGTTGCACTTAGGTTCCAGACGCACTCTCTTCAGACTCTTTTTCCTCCTTATCTAGCTTCATATTTCTCCTTCTCTTATTCTCAAGTGCCTCTTTCTGAGGGGAGAGTGTAGGTGATCTTCTTACAGGATGTGGTGTTCCCGTGCCTTGGGTCTTGGTTCTTCTGAATACCTTATGAAACCAATGCTCTTTAGGGACTACATCCACGTCCAAGTCCTCTTCTTCTTCTTGTGCTTATGGTAGAGTATCAACATGCTCACTCTCTACTTTATCTGTGGGATTCCTCTGGCATGTATTATCCAAGCCTCAACTATCTTCGTGTTCCTCTTCCTCTTCATCTATCTATATGGTCACAACATGCTTTGGATTTGGCACATTATCCATTTTATGTTTTCCCTTAGGTGGACCTGGGAGCATGAACTCATTCTCCACATACTTATTGTTCTCCATCCTAGGCTTGAGCTGAAGATATATGAGCATGGCTCCACTTTCCCCAATAACCAAACTTACTGAATCCATACGTATGATGTCTGAAATGAGCATCTCAATGTAGGCAGACTGACCTGGATATACATATGTTTTTCCAAGGGTATGATAGTCATAATCTACCATGTCTATGTTGAAGTTTTTTCTATGCACATCAGAAAATATGTGAAATGAAGTCTAGAAGTAGCACACTATGGATGCATAGGGAAGTTTGCACCATGGACTCCATGTCCCATCCTTCATGGAAAACCACGTGATGCAGAAATGTTGATATACCGCAAACTGTACTACCTTGCCTAATACCAAAGGTAGTTCCTTTGGAATGCACCATTCCTCCTCAAATGCCACATGAAGTTGGTCATACCACATTTATGCCCTCTACTTGAAGGATCCACTCATTGATCCTTCACATTAATATTTCGTGAACTTTTCCGCGAGGGACTTATTCTCAGTGGGGTATTCCCAAATTTTGTTCTTTGGCTCATCAGGGACTCGAATTTCTACAAATACAAGAGATAAGAGGATGATGCCAAAATTATCTTTTCACCTGCAAGTGCTTCCTCAACAATGGTTTTTGCAATATAGCTAGCTAATTTGTAGATTTCTCCCTCGGTTATCTTCTTTGCAATGTGTAGCCACATTGTATTTACCTGTGACCATCTCTCTTGATCATTGAGCTTAGTGAGCAGATGCATGGATGCCTACACCACATGGTATTTCCTCAATCGGTAGATGTCCTTTCTATACAAACCCTTGGTATACCCCAACTCCTTGCTTGTGTCTATAACCTTTGATTTATCAATCATATCACTAACAATGTTTTTCCTTATGCCCTTTAATCCTGTTAATGTCATAATTAGGGATGTTGTGATCCTAACCCTTTGTTCTGTGAAATAGAAGAAGTCATCATGGACTCTTATCATAAGACATTGGTATAAAGGTTCATGTTTTCCAAAATATGGGAGCTCACATAGTTGATAAACTCCAACTTGCTTAAGAAAATTTTCCCCAGCATCTTCATACATTGGCTTATCTTCTATTGTGTGCTTGTTGGTCTTCTTATTCAGCAAAACATTCAACTCTCCCTTGTTATCAGTGGTGCGGTGGTTGTAGTCACTTAATTTCCATATGCGAATGTGGGAATCCCAATCTTGTCTGACTATTACTCCTTGCAGGTACTGCATATATGAAACATTTCTCTCGGGAGTAATTTCAACCTCAACTTCCACCTTTTTCTTTCCTGTTATGCCTGCAGCAGGTGCTTTCTTTGGTGCCATCGTAGAAATCCCACCTTTTGTCTTTTGTATTGAGTAAGTTCAAACCTAGCTTGAAATCACATTCCCTAGCTCAAAATTGTGTGCTCTAGGTCCTTCTCAATGCTTCTATATCTCTTAAACCCTTCACCAATGGGGACACAAACCTTTTCCGCACAAAAATCTTCTCTCCATGTTTGGTTTCACAAATCTCTACACCTCAATACGATTTTCTTGGCTCGGTTGCACTTAGTTTGCTTGAATACTTGTGATTGTAAAGGTAAAAATTAACCCACATCTCATCCTTATATATATTTTCAAAAAGTTAGTGCATTTATTGCTCCTTCACCTACCAAAAATCGTCTCATTAATTGACCATTTTTTAAATTCCTAAAAATTTCCTTCTAGCATGCCTTCCTACCCTCTGGATATAGACTTCTCTTCTACACACTTTCATGCACCAAGTACCTCGCCATTGCGCCCTCTCATTGTAGTTTCCATGGCCACTACTTACCTCACGTTATACTATGCCTTCATTAATTTCCATCTATGGTATTCTTTGGAAGCAATCTCCTTTCTAACAGCTCCTTTCCATAATCGAATAACACCTGTAATAGTTTGTTCTCATGTGTACCTAGTTGTGAATAAAAAATAACAACCACCCCACACCAATGATATGTACAGTCCTCTACGCATAAAAAATACTTCAGATTGTAATTAGCTTTCAGCATACAAACACACTTATTACACAAAACACCAAACTAAATTGACAAAGCATAGAGATGAATAAGGAAATACATTAAAGGAAATATAGAAAGGGAAACCTATACTAAATGGCAATATTGCCTTATTACAACCACCAAGAAGACTTATTTTTAGGAGGGCTTCATCCTACTCCTGTTAAAGTAACCGGGTAACTGCATTCCATCAAGTGCCTCTAACTGGAAAATGCCTGAGTTAAGTATATGAGTGATAACATACAGTCCCAACCAATACACCTTGAGCTTTCCTAGATGGTGTAAAAACTTAGAATCATAAAGTAGTACCATCTGTCCAACCTTAAGCTTTGTATCCCTGATGTGTCAGTTATGCCATGCCTTCTGCCTGGCCTTTTCCTACTTCTAACTCCAAAGTGCTATGGCACGCCTCTCATCTAACTATATTAACCTATCAATTTTTTCTTCTAATGCTTGCTCATCAGCTAGATCTTTGGCATGCATAATACGCAAAGAAGGTAACATGAATTCCATAGGAAAAACTAATTTTGTGCCAAACACCAACTAAAAGGGTGTGGCCTTATTCAACCTCTTGTAGGTTGTTCTATATGCCCAAAGCATAGCAGAAACTTTATCATCCCAATGTTTCCTTCCAACATCATAAATTTTTGTCAAGGTCTGGCTCAATATCTCGTTTAAGGCCTCAACACTACCATTTTCCTAAGGATGATAGGGTGTAGTCTTGTGGTGTGCAACCATAAATTAATCCAATAATATCCTGATTATCTCACTCAAAAATTGTGTTCCCCTGTCACTTTTCAAACTCAGTGGACATCCATACCTAGTAAGAACATTTTCCCATAAGAACCTAGCTGCTGTAGCTACTGTATAATCCTTCGTAGGTGTTGCTTCTGCCCAACTTGTAAGATAATATGTATAAGTGATGGTATAACATGGTCCAGTTCTACACGTGGTTGGTGAAATAGGACCTACAAAGTCTATAACCCATTTCTCACATGGCTTTGCACTAGCAATAGGCCTCAAATGCATTTCATTCCTTTTCCTAGGTTTTCCAAGGAGTTGACACTGATCACACACCTTACAATACTCTTTATAATCCTTGTATAGGATCTCCCACCATAATCCACTGAGTAGAATCTTGCACATGGTGGCGTCACCTGCATAGTGCCCACCTCCAATACCACCATGAGCCTCTTCTATGATATCTGTGTGCTCATGTTCCAGTACACACCGATGTAATACTTCATCTCGACCTAGTTTGTATAAATATCCACTGATCAACATAAAGGGTGTCACGTGAATTACAAGTTGTTTCTTCTCCAGTGCTTTCATTACTTCTAGCGCCATACCCATGTGTAAAAAGACAATAATATCATCCAATTATGAAGGTGCGTGATGTAACATGTACAAATGTGCATCCAACATTGTATCTTCAATTGTTTGCGCGTCCTCCCTTGACTGAATCCTTGATAAGTGGTCTTGGCCAGAATTACTTTTACCTGGTTTTACCACAATTGTGAAATCAAATTTCTTGAATAAGAGAACCCATCGACATATGCACCCCTGTATAATGAGATTATTTACAAATTATTTTAATGCCATGTGATTAGTATAGAATATAAAAGGTGTTGTTAGCAAATACTGTCTGAATTTATGTAGCGCATATATCATCAAAAAGGCCTCGCGCTCTGTTGTTGTATAATTCTACTCTACATGAGTCAAATTTATACTAGAAAAATAGATAGGATGATCTATAATACCCTCTCTAGGTTGAGCTCACACCACACCAATGGTTGTGCCAGAGGCATCCACATGTACGTGAAATGGTTGGTTCTATGAAGGAAAATGTAGAATAGGTGATGTTGTAAGTCTCTCCTTCAACGCCTCAAATGCATGCTACTATGGTTCTCCCCAATAGAACATCCCTTTTCCTTTTAGTAACTCTTCTAGGGGTGCGGTAATCTTTGCATATCCTTTGATAAAAATTTTGTAATACCTTGTTTGACCCAAGAATCCACGCACCTCACTCTAATGGGTAGGCTTCCAGGCCTACTATAACTGCAACCTTATCTAGATCCACTATAACAAACCTTCCTTGCAGATCATGTGCCCTAAAAAATTTCCAAAACATGTAGTAAAAACACACTTCTTAATGTTTAAAGAGATGCTTAATTGTCTACATCTTTCAAACATTAAGTGTAAATCGTCACAATGATCCTTAACAAGTCCATACACTGTCTAATCTTCCAAGTAAACACGTAGGAAGTTATGAATAAAATATTGGAATGCTTGAACAAATATGCACGAAAATACAACCGACACATTTTTCAAACCAAAGGGCATCACAATATATGCAAAAATTCCCCATTTAGTGGTGAAATTCATCTTCTCTTAATCCTCTTGTGTAATTCTAACCTGATGATACCCAAAGAATCCATCTATAAAAGAATAAACTTCACGCCCTATAATTCCTTCTAATATTTCCTCTGTGAAAGGTGTAGGAAAAGGATAAATCACACATGCATCATTAAGTTCCCTGTAATCTACACAAATCATAATCCGACCATCTTTCTTTATACTGATCACCATGGGGCTAACCCACTCTAATTCCTCTAGGGGCTTAATGATGCTAGATTTCAACATTTTGTTAAATTTATCCTTAACTTTGACATGTAGGTTAGGGTTTAACCTGTAAGGTCTCTTCCTGACCAGGAGCGCACCTTCCTTTAGCTTAATCTTCATCTCTCCTTATGACTCATGCACTCCTTTTAACTCATGGTATCCCCTAGGAAACAAGTCCTGAAAATCCTATAGTAACTCAATTATCTTTGCCACTTCAGAATCAGTCTAATAATCCCTAATTATTGCCTCCTTAGGTTCAACATCCATGCCAATGTTCTCTTTCTTGGTCTTCATAGGTTCATGATAGGCATGTGTGTTTTTATTCACACTGTCTTAAACCTCACGTGTACATGTTGAATGATCTATATCTAGATTTTCTACTTCTTCATCATCCACTATGTAGATCATCTTTACTTTTTCTACTAGCAACTAAACCAATGATGTAACCTAGAATCTACTATATAATACCCACACATACTGGCACATAAATGAACCTGAACCAAGCGCCCACCTGAAGTGCACAAAGGTACCAGGCCCCTCTTTAGAGTTTCTTGTGCAGGATGTTAGTGTGATGAAGATACAACATATTCAGAACCATAAATAACCATAGACATTCCACAGTTCCTAACCAGATCTAGATCTTAGAGAATCATTAATTAAATAATAACTATAATAAGATTAACCATGAAAGAACCAGTTAAAATCATGTTTAAAACCATTATCCATGTAATATACTCCAATACATTAAACATTGTAATACATAGAATCTTCTTACATTACAAAGCATTACCATAATTCATGCGCACATCAGATCCAACAACATAACTCTACAATAATTCATTACTCAGTATCTCTCTCTAACTACATTGTTCACTACATATTTATAGGGGTGGGGACTTGCCCTTCACCACCTACGTGCTTCCCAGAATAGGCCGCATGCTGATAATAGCCATGCACCTTTACATTAACATGCATACATGCAAGTGTGATAATAATAGACATCCTATATTTACTAGGAAGAAGTAATCCTATTATTATCTTGAAATCATACATGGTGCTTATCAGACACTCGTTCCCAAAATAACATTTGCATGTCGTGCAATTTTCCATCCCAATGTGTGCTCCACACGCTATCTTCCAAAAATATCCCGCATCCATAAAAATGGCTACGTCCCGAATTAGCGTGTCCTGGCACGCATTTCCTTTCCTATCCTTCCTTGCCTTCAAGTGTGCCTTGTTCCCGCACGTGAATCAAACGTGAAAAATAGACTAGTTATAGGATTTTCGAAGCATGTGAAAGTCAACTAGTGCCACTTTGGGTGAAACATGGGTAAATAAGTAGGATAAGAATGCATCAAAAAGTTGTGTGAATGTGTAAATTTTATGTTGTGGTAGGCAAGAATAGAAATCGAGGGCTTGACCAATGAGTGAAATGGGAAATGTGCGGAGGAGGATTGCATCGTCATGTTGAATGAGGTGACATGTGTAGCGTAAGAAATAAAAGTGATGTTGGGGGTCCTTGGTGCCATAATATTTATCAAATGTGGGCATTTTGAAATGTGGTGGATAGGAATGATGTGGCACCATGGGGTGAATAGGCTCATTGAAAATCATGTGATAAGTTAGTGGAGGTGGAAGTCCCCAAAATTTTTTGAGCTCAAGATTGGAAATGTGGTCGATGAGGTTTTCACAGAGAAATTTAGGGTGAGAATGAACATGAAAATGATTAGAAACTATGATTAATGACTAGGAAATTAGGTGGGAGAGAATACAAGATGAAGAGGTGGGGATAGTAAACCAGCTAGAGGCCACCTTAAGGCAGTCACAATTATATTTTTTGACTTTGTGTGAGGTTGTGTTGGAGAAGAATGGAGAGGGCACCAGTCACGGGTGTGACCAGCTAAATGGGGCCTAATCATGGTTGTGACCAAGGGTGGTGGGTGTAATAGAGGTTTTCACGTGGAGTTGAGGAGAATCCTTGGTTGTGAGTGTAACTAGGAGGGAAGAAGGAAAGGGGTGCGAGCGACATGTACAGGTCATAGGGGGATAATTACTGAGGGAGAAAATGGGTTGAAGAGAAAGTCTCTCTAGTGACTCGGGGTTGGGTGATGGGTCATGCTCAGTGAATGGGGTGAGGGAAGTGGTGGATGGGGGAGGTACGATGTAGGGTGTGTCACGGTCACACTTGCAACCAGGAAGGGGGAGGTTTGAATAGGGGCTAGTTACAGTAGCAACTGGTGATAGTTTAGGAGGAGGGGTGGAAGATTTGGGGCGTTGTGGCCAGTTACAACAAAGAATGACTGGTGTGTGGGAGGTGGGGTGGGATGAATGAGTTAGGGGAAGGAGTGGTGGGGAAGGCAGGGAGTGAGTCATGTGAACGAATCACACGAAGGTAACATGAGATAGGGTGAGTTGGCAATTGGGGGTGGGGAGGTAGGTTGCGGTAATGACATGTGGGAGATGTGAGGCTGTAGGGGTGGGATTAACGGGTGGGATGGTGGGTCAAGGGTGTGACCCTCATAAAGGTAAGGACATGATGAAGCGAGGAAGGGGGTATGTGAAGGGTTTCTTGATCATAGTTACGAATAGGTTTAGATGGGAGTGGGGTATAGTAGGGTGGAGGAGATGGTATGGAGAGGTATGGAAGTCCCAGTGGCATGTGTGATTGGGAGGAAAGGAGTGGGAGAGGGAGTTTTTTGGTGAGGGGTGTGACAAGCCAGTGAGGGTGGGGAAATTAATCAAAGGGGGTAGGATGGTAGGTCACAGATGCAACCCATGGAAAGGTGATGCCACAGTGAAGAGGAAAAGGTACATTTTCTTATGTCCCACTATGGTCACCAAAATGTATTCCTAGATTCGGATCACACATTATTTATATTATGAGCACACATCCCTCATATACTATGTGAATTTATCTACTTCTGCACTCTTTTGTTTTCCTTTCTCATGTGACATCTCTTGGAATTAGTACATAAATTGTCCATTATGGTTTCCTTTCAGTTTCTACTATTCACATATTTATTGCACATAAAATCCATTCATGTAAAGAATAAATCACATGTCCCTTCCTTCTCTCTCATTTAGCATTGCATCAGATTTCCTAAACTTATTTTGACTAACATTGATGACCATCCATATGCGGATGATATGTAGAACTGAATTGCAAAATAATATTTAACTTCTTCTACAATGTGTACCAACATTTTTCAACAAATTTAGTGCCTTTTTCAGACACTATACCACATGTAAATCTATGAAGTCCACATTTTAATTAAAAAAATAGGTTACCTACTTGCCTATTATCATTAATCTTCTCAAAAAAATTAAATGATCCATTTTAGAGAATCTATCAACTACAAAGATGATAAAATCATGATCATGTTGCATTCTAGAAAGACCCAAAACAAAATCCTTACTCAATTGTTCCCAAAGTTTCTTAGGTACTGGAAGTAGTTGGTATAACTAAACAATCTAACTCTTCCCCTTTTCCAATTGTAAAATCATGTATCCTTGTACATATATATGCACATCTACAACCATGTATGAATAAAAATATCATTCATGTAGTTACACAAAAGTATTGTCAATATAAAAGGGACTAGCTAGTCCTCCACTATGTTTCTCTTGGATCAAGTTCTCATACATTGACCCTCTAGGTACATACAAATGTGTGATCTTAAAATATTACCCTTCCTATAAGTAATAGTCCAACCAATACATGGGATTGATGTTCATTTATTTGTTTTCATGCTCCCGATGCTTTGCGAAAATATTCAAATTCCATGTAGACTTATTTCAGGGAATCAACCCTCACGAATTTCACATGCATCACACTCAACAAGACATATATTTTACTCAAGACATATAAAACTCTATTTAACTTCCCACTTCTATGTTTAAAGAAAAATAAGTACATTTATGATAATTCAAACCATTTAATACATGCCTCTAACTTAATTTTCCTTTAATACTAATGAATTGTTCATGTATAATACAAAATATTTGGAAAAAATTAGCACCTCAACTTATTTATAGCTTTCATAATGGCATAAAATATTGATCATAGATTGAATAATTCATTCATTCATCATTCAGTTTATTGCAAAAATAATTAATGGCCTACCTTCTTAACTCATCTCAACTCAAGAGGGTTATTATGTTTGTGTCATAATCCACCCAAAATACTTTATTGAAATCAAGAAAAATTAAAGTTGGATTCTTCATGACTTTCTTGTTTAGCTTATTAAATCCATACTTTGTATTCACCATCCATGTAAATTATTTCATATATCTCTACATCAATTTAGTGATCAATGTACGTGTCCCACTGAATTCTCTTATAATATTATTTTAGAATCTCACCAATCTATGGAAACTTCATGCTTTAAATGTAATATTTAGTAAAAATCATTTAAATATAGCTTGTCCCTTCTCAAGATTTATTTTTAGCCCCATTTCAGATATAAAAAATCCCTAGTATACCAAATATCTCTTCATGAAACTAAAATTATTAAAATTCATAAGTAGGTTCTCTTCATGTATACATAGTAACAATCTCCATAGATGATCCAAATATCATTCTTTCATCTTTACAAAAATAAATATGTCATCAACATACACTATAATAAAATTTCATATAAAAGGCTTCAACTTGATTCCCACAAGCATGATTGGTGCATTCTTTAACCCAAATGTCATAACAACCACTCATACAATCTATCATACATATTAAAATCAATTTTCTATATGTCTCCTCCTCTTATGAAGATATGGTGATATCCACTCTTCAAATAAATATTTTTGAAGCAAAATTCTCCACTTAGATAATCCATCAAATCATACACATTCAACAAATGAAAATCTATACTTTATGGTAATCTTGTTGATAGATCTTAAATAAATGTGCATACTCCACTTACAACATTTCTTTAGTGTTAGTACTATAAGTACTATTCTCAGGCTAAGAGATTATATGATCAACTCATTCTCAAGGAAATATTGAAATTTCTTATTCACTTCCTCATTCTCCATAAGCGTTAATCTATAAGTGGCCTTTTTTGATAAACTAGAACTTGAATAAGATATATCTGATGAATTATATTGCTCATAGGTTGAAATGTGTTTGGAATATCCTTTGACATGGTATCTAAATAGTCACCTAACATTTATTCACTTCCATGTACTTTTTCCTTCCTACATCATTGTTCTCTTCTCCTTCTATGGAGGCTTCAAAATGAATTCCTACCATTCACTCTCCTTCCAATCTCATTAAACAACTAATTTCCCAAAATAAACAGCTTAGGACTCTTTTTAACTCCCAAACTCTCATTCTTTATGCTAGGACTGAGGTAATAAAACTAGCATATTAAATATTTATTAATCCAAACATTATAACACATTTAACATGAAATAACAAATGAATTAAATAACACAGAGGTAATATTTAACGTGGAAAACCCCCGAGGGGTAAAACCCACAGAATAAAAGATATTTCTATTACTCAAGAAACATTATTACAGTCTAGTAAATCTCCCTCCTCACTTCTCTCCACCAATTCACCACGTGAATTTGAATTTCCAAGATCATGCCCCATGATCATATTTATTTGACCCCACGGGTCACGAAATAATTAAGTGACGGGATGCGACTTAATAAAAAGTCATCCTGATTTAAATAATTATTGATTAATTAATAATTAGTTAACATAAACAAACATAGTTTATATTAATTAATAAAGAATATAATTATGATTGATTATTTAATTATAAACTTAGGTTTTGTAGGCACTTAATATTACATTCTAACACTTCCCCTTAATATTTAGTGGGGAACATATGCCAACATTACATGTTTATACAATAGGAGTTACAAATCCATAAACCATAGTGAAGGTTTAGGATAACATATCACATTTGAAGGATTAATACACCTTCATCATGCTCAAATTACCTTTTTAAAAGGATTTGAAATCCATAAATCAGTAGTGAATGATTTAGGATAAGCATGATTTTTGAGACTAAAGATCATAGTTTCTCATGGAAAATATCTCAACCAAATTCTCTAGGAGCCTTTTATAACACAAGGAAATCCTTTACAAATAGATGCAACACAATGGATTTGTAAACATATATGCAACTTAATCTTCATTTGGGCACGACTGGAGATCTATATCACCATAGAGAACCTTTTTTTAGATACAGTGCATATGAATCTATATATGCTTTGTCCTATGATGATGAACTGGATTCTTAGCAAGAGAAATGCAACTCGAACTATCACATAGAAGAGGTTTTCTTTCTTTAACTTGCAAGCGTATCTCTTGCAACAACTGCTTTAGCCACATGGATTAATTTTCTACTTCCATTACAATTCTATACTTTTCCTCATTTGAAGAAGTGGAGACTATTGACTACTTTTTACTGCTCAAGCAATGGCATCTGTACCAAAAATTTAAACAATCCAGTTGTATATTTTATATCTAACACACCATCAACATGGTTAGAGTCATAATATCCATATAGACATCATAATATAAATCAGTATTGATTTCACTTTTAACCATCTATAAAACTTACATTGATACGTTAAACACAAGTTGCATAACTTAGATAATAATATGCTTAATAACTAACCATGTTATATTACCAATATGTTGAACAATTTCAACATATTAATTTTGTAAAATATATATTAGATGCAATTAGTATTGGAAATCTCCAATACAAACAAAAATGTGCCCCCAAGACTTGTCATTTGATATGCATATAATACTATTTTTAGTAATTAAATACTAAATTAAAATTTAGAAAAGTTTTATCAACAACATATATATTTTCATTATATATTCTAAGCCTCTAAAATTGTGATCAGATTGATAGATAACATATCTGAAAAAGTAACCAAATCATGCAAGAATAATCACAACTTACACAAAACCATGTAGTAAAAAATTCCTTTAACAATATTGTGGACAAATTCCATGAATTTATGAGGATTTTTTCTTCAAAAATGACTAGGGAAGGGTTTTTGTGATAGCTTACCATGTAAGCACCCTTCACACATTTCATGAAAGATAGGTGGCATATTTAAGCCGAGACATGTCATACATGCTCCTAAAAAAATATCTCATCGTTTCATGCCAAAATTGAACACACTTCCATTTTTGAATAGATAACTAGGAAGCTGAAAAAACCTCTAAACACATATTAGCCATTATTTTATATGCTTTCAGCTATAGTGATATTAAGTTCATTTTTAATAAACCATTTTATATTTCAACAATATTACACTATATTTATTATGAGTTAACTATGAATGAAAAAAATATTTTTAAATTCAATACAATACACAAAAATAAAACATTTTCTTTTCATTAGTAGTGACAAATGTATTTTATAGAGTTATTACATTGGATCTATGAGATTATTCTATTCATTCTCATTTTGATTTTGATTTGGTTTATTCCATTTTTTATTTTTTATTTTTTTTACTCTATAGTCTTCTTTCTTATGACCAAATTTACCACAGTTATGACATTTACCATAAAAAATTACTCTTAAGTTTTTAGGTTTCTTATCTTTATTAAGGGGTTTAAAAGATGGTTTTTTATTCTTGTTGAATCTATAGACAGATTTTTCTTAGATTTTTGTGCCAGAAGTGCCTGAATAGCATTCTATTTTGAATAAAAATTAGTCATAACATGTTCTTCCTGAATTAGAAGAGAACTTGAAGTTTACAAATAAGGGATGTCTTTCTCACTTTTAACCGTATTTAGAATTAAACACAAGATTGAAATGAAATTCCTAAATATTTCATGTATGCTTCAACTGAATAATGAAAGTAATTTAATAATTTATCTTGAATTAAATTGCATAGTTACATCCATCTAACCATTGAGATGTTAATATTTTTAATTTTATGTTAGAAAATTTATTACCTTTTCATCTCCCTTCATGGGAGTCTTCATTATTTTAGAATCAATTTAATAATTTTTAGATAATGTATGTACCTTCATGCATTGATTCTAATTACGTCCAAGCCTCACTTATAATTTCATGATTCCCGATGTGAATGAGGATATCATCCTACATGCTCCATAATATAATAAAAATTTCTTCATGTACCTTCTGTTGATATGTAACAACATTGTCCATTATCACTTGTCTTCTTGTTGGAACCTTCTCTATACCATCAAGAGCTTGTGAGCCATGAATTCCACCTTCAACCTTATCTTCCAGATGTTGTATTTGGTTTCATTAAACATCTATGATTTTTCAATAGTAAAATGATTATATCCCATTTTCATGTAAGCAAATTTAACAAATGAGAACAATGAAGTTTTTGGTAATCACCAGACCTCCTTTAAGAATCTATGCAACCCTAGACTGTTGTCGTAAACCACGTTAGTCATATTTCATATGGATTCATTTCAGAAAATAGACCTATCACACAAGTATTCTAGATATACAATATATTAGCTTGATAATAATGTTGATTCATTTAAATGTAAGTGATTGTTTTTAGTTTTACACAAAAACAAGTTAGTCTTCATGTCATAAAAAACTATGGTTACTTTTTTATTATTATCAGAAAAGAATCTATTTAAAAAACTAATTTTTGATAAATTTTAGTTAAGAAAAAAGTAAATTAATTTAATGATTTAATTAATAATAAAAACAATATTAAAATGCATCTATATAAAAAAATTGGAGCAACTAGCTTCCACTGTGTATTCAAAGGGGGTTATACCACTTCAGCTACATTTCTCTACTGCTTCCGTTGCACTTCGAGCTCTGACCTCAGTTGAATAACTCGATAATCATTGAGTTAATTGACTAGTCAAGTATGGCACCTCGCACGAGTTCACTAGATCAACTCAAACACATATGTCTATTCTTATCAATGTTGGGTTCAATTTAATGCCAACATTGGACTGATAATATCCATATCAGAGAGCTCATGGGCAAGCCTAAGCATAATAAATCTGTATTGCCATTTCACGTTTCTTAAGTGAGTCTGTAAAATTTAAGCCACAATTGTAAAACATCCAACATAATAATGTGCTAAAAAACTCAACCAATTATGAAATAATTTCACCGACCGACTAGCTCACATTTCTCATTAAAATATACCCATTAGAGCAATCATACATTAGGCCTCCCTTTGGCTCCCCAATATAGAAAAAGTGAGAGCACCATGTGGCCCAAACCACATTTAACTCTACCACCATCACAGATTATAAACATCTATACTGTAGTGTGGGTCTAAAGTCCCAATGTAAGAAAATAAGCCACAACCACTTTTGCTAATTCCACAGTAGGAGATGGTTGGTCAGCTGAGAGGGGACCAAGGTTACATGTGGAGAAGGGTGAATGGAGTGGTGATTAGAATGTGTAACAAATTCTCTATGGGGTCACGGTGAGGGTAGGGATCAAGCACCCACGTCAATGAAATTCAACAAGCCCAAATACTATTGTTTTAACAATAGTTTTTAGGTTCAAAAATAGACATAGGTATAGATATAATTTTTAAATTTTTCAATTGATATTTAAAATGTATGAAGCGGTTATGAATAAAAAACACCTCACAAACCCTTAGACATGATTGAAGACCAATGGAGTAAGGTGGTTAGGTTTATTAAATCATATAGATATTAATGTGGTCTTCTTAGCTTTTTACAATTTAGAATAGTTTAAGAACTATTGTATTAAATTAGGTTCTAGGGTCCTAATTATAGGATATAAAACTTAGGTTAGAACCTATAGGATATGTTCTAACACACATATATGAAAAATTATTTTAAAACATATAGTTGTAAACTTATATAACTATAAGATAGGTTATCCTAACATTTTTACCAATATAGAAGCAAATTAATTCAAAGAGGGTATCGGGGGTCACTAGGACACTGGGGGAAATGGAATTAGTCAGGGACAATAGGAAAAATTGAATTTATACTTTCATGGAGTTGTGTTTCCCCATAGGTCTTGGTTGTACTTGAATTTTACCCCTTAATTTTAACTTCTTGCATTTAATTTTACCTACACACTTTAGAAAGTTTATGGTAAAAATAAAATATTTCAAATAGAATTAACCTTTACCTTTTATTGTAGGTCATAAACACTAGTTTTACACCGAAAGAGATTTCACGTGAGGGTAACAACCTTTGAAAAGACTTGAAAGATTATTTTTACCTGTGTGCAAAAAAAATCATGTGTCTCAAAGGGGGGGTATTTATTAACATTTTTCTAACCACATAACTAACCAACCAACCAACCAAAACTTTGGTACCATGTTAGGACTGAGGTAATAAAACCAACATATTAAATATTTATTAATCCAAACATTATAACACATTAAACATGAAATAAAAATGAAGTAAATAACACATAGGCAATATTTAACGTGGAAATTGGAGCAACCCTGGGAATAGTGTAGATAGATCTTTGATTAAATGGCATCCTCCTGACTCTAATTGGTACAAGCTGAACTTTGATGGTGCCTCTAAGGGAAACCCTGGGACAGCAGCTGGAGGAGGAGCAATACGAGACCACAAAGGTAATTTGATTGCTGCTTATGCTGGAAAAATGGGAATTCAAACCAATCATTTTGCCGAAGCATTATCTGCTCTCTGGGGCTTGAGAGTTACACGGGCTCAAAATATTCAGAACCTTATTGTTGAAGGGGACTCCCTTAATATCATTAAGCTTCTTAATCAGTCCTCATCTCCCAGTTGGAGTATTAAAGACTTTATCTCTGAATCCATAAGCATTTGCGACACCTTCAATAGTATCAGAATCATACATACTTACAGGGAGGGCAACAATCTGGCAGATGCACTGGCCAATTATGGCATTAATATAAATTTTACTGTCTGGGATAATGATAGTATCCCTAATCAGCTTCACAACAACATCCATGCGGATCTTCACAAGCAAGCAATCTCTAGAGATAAGCCTTAATCTTTGGAGGAAAATCAAAATCATCAATTCTTTCACACGTGCTGCTTTATTCTATATGGCGAGGCAAATAATATCTTTTTCAAATAATAGCAAGATCTATTTAAGAAACTTCAAGTGGAGTCACCCAGATTTGAAAATCACGCACCCGGGAGGTACAACGGCTGTTGATATCCGGATGCCAAACTCCACGAAAACCGATGATAATTACAAAGTGATTGTTGACAGGGAAAGGGTTTTCACATGCGACTTCCCGCAGGCTCAGTTCAGCAATTACACAGCCGTTCGTGAGAAGACCAACAGCTACAGTTCCCAGTCTTATGCGATCTTCAACAGTAAGAAATGAACTGTTCTTCACGCTCAGTGGCATTCTGGAATTTGTTGTAACCTGCACACCACTGAGAAGATGGGAGGACCTCCCTGTCAAATTGAGCCGTGCGCGGACCCTGATTGGAAGGATAACACCGAGCTTTGGAACATTCTTAGCATAGGCAGCTTCACCAGCTTTGTTGAAAGGGTGCAAGGACATGATCAAAGTATTTCAGTATGCTTTGCTAAGGAGTGGAAAGAGAGGACTGTCGACTATGGGGGACAGAAAATTCTTGTCAATGAAGAGCTCATTGCTGAAGCGACCGGTCTCAGCCTGGATGGGTACCGCTTCTTTAACAAAAGGGTTATCAAAGAAACTGAAGAAAGAAGATTTGTGGAGGAAGATGAGAAGCTTATTTTTAGCACAGCGGGTCTGCTTGTAAGCTCAATTCCATCGCAGTTTGATGAAGTTACTCGCATGATGATTTGTTTCATCTCCTTGGAAGGTAGGTTTGTTATTGTCCCAGCTAAGCATCTCATCTTTTTAAACCACTTCCGTAGGAATAGATTGGTTTGCTTCCCTCATTATCTTCTAAACTCTCTTGAGCGCTCCATTTTAGAGTTCCAGAAGCATACCCGGGTGGTTCCCTTGCATCAAGGGCTTATTTTACTAATTCACAAATGCTGCCTTCTCAAGTACCCCGGTCTTCCTTCCTCTCCTAGCCCGGCTCCGATGGGCTCCGCTGCTGCCAGTCCTGCTTCTCCTGCTGCCCTTTCTGCTGCCCCTCGCCACCGGTGCTGCTACCCCCCATGCCGGCTGCACATGTTTCTCCTTCTATTCCTCCTACTGCTCCTCCTGCCACCCACCTCACCTCTACCTCTAAACGTCCACTCACCAGGGCTTCTAGGAGACTCAACCTTGAGACTCTTGTAGCAGGGAAAGAGCCTCTTGATCTTGACATTGCACGTGGCCTGCTAAACATAAGTAGTGCCAGTCCCTGGGAAGCACAGATGGATAACCCTTCTAAGAGACTGGAGGCCTTAGAGGCTGAGATAAAATGCTGAAGGATGAGGTCAAAAACCTAGCTAAGCAAAAAGGTAAGAAAAGCATGGAGGGGGAAGGGAGCATTGACAATAGTCAGATTGAAGACATATACAAAAAGCTGACCTCCTTGGACTCCCGCCTTGGGAAGGCTAAGACTAGGCATGATTACAACATTGCTGCCTTTAGGGCCATTGAGGAATTCATCGTGGGGCATGCCAAAAGTGTTTCCAACCTCAGCGGTGTCCCGGCTGCACTTTGGGGCAATGAAAAAGAGAGCAAAAGAACCATCGAGGAGCTCGACAAGACGGATGCTACCCACATGACCGCTTTGGGTATGTTTCATGCTTGGAAAAAAGTCAAGATCAGTGTTGATCAAGCAGCCAAGAAGTAGTCATGCATGCTTCCACTGCTCTCTTTTGTTATTCTTACTGTTTCTTGGCTGTCGGGTTACTGTTTTTTTGCTGGTGTTTTGCTGTTAAGTCTCGCTTGTGTAGCTGTTTCTGGGCTACGTGGAATTTCATTGTATTACCTGGACTTGGTTAGTCCTGCTATGTTTCTCACTCTTATTCCGGCTTAAAGGCCTTATTTTGTATTCAAGGGTATAGTCCCTTTCAAAAAACTATTTGCCATTATTAAAAAAAATATTTAACGTGGAAAACCCACAAGGGGTAAAAACCATGGAATTAAATATATTTCCATTAATTGAGAAACATTATTATAGTCTAGTAAATCTCCCTCCTCACTTCTTTCCACCAATTCACCATGTGAATTTGAATTTCCATGATCATGCCCCATGATCATATTTATTTGACCCCACAGGTCACGAACTAATTAAGTGACAGGATGCGACTTTATAAAAAAGTCACCCCGATTTAAATAAATAATAAATTAACATAAAAAACATAGTTTATATTAAATAATAAAGAATATAAATATTCTTGATTATTTAATCATAAACAAAGGTTTATAATCACTTAATATTACATTCTAACACTTTAAAGTATTTAGAGTATATTGGTTACCATCCTTTACTAATGTTTATGTATTTGTGTGGCTATCATGTCATGTCTTCTAGTCAAAATACCAAGGTATACCCATTAGTGTATGGAAATTATGTCGCACATGATTTCATATTCATATGCATAAATTTTAAAGCATTTCTTGCATTTATCATTAAAAATAAATTGATTCCCCTTAATAACCAAGAAACCCTATATGCATTTGAGCTTGTGATCCTATTAGGAATAATCTTCTCAACAATATCATTAGAAATAAGGTTGTGAGTGCTACCACTATTAATGGTTCAAAATATATTCTTATAAATGGTTTTGAATAGATTATTATAATGGTTTTGATTAGATTCTTATAAATGGTTTTCAATATATTCTTCCTTTATGTGGGTATATTTTCTACTTTTTTTGGATTTAATAACACTATTTTCATCATGGTCACTTCTTTGAAATTGAAATATTATATGTAGTTTATTGACACAATACTTTCTATATTTACATAGACAACATGGTTTATAGCAGTTCATTCCCCCTCATGCTTTCTTTTTTTTGTTCTTGCAGACATTAAAATTCATAATGCCTAGCTTCTTCGCATTAGTTACATGTCGTAATGAATATTTGACCTCTTCCTCAGAGATAATACCTTACTTCACCTCTTTATACATGACCTTGACTGTGTGAGGTTCTTACTTCACTTTCTCATGTCTAATTTGGCTTGTTACTACACATTTCTCTTCTACATGGGAATTTTTATTTCCCTCACACACTATTTTGTTATCTACGGGAAAAAATTATCTTCAACACACAATGATAGGATTCATTTATTGATATCAACCTTTCCATCCCAAACTTATATTGAATGGAGATGTGTAAATAATTAACATACCTTTATACCCTCTCTACACCAAATTCCATGTGACCAGTGTCAAAATTGGGAAATCGGTATATCCAATAGTCTTTCATAAAAATATCATTCTATCTCAATTTTTGCATCTTATTGAATTTTTTAACTACTAATATTTTAGAAAACAATTTCAACTTTATGTTAGAAACCAACCTCTTATAGGAGTTGATCTTATCTTTTTCTTTCATCTCTATAGATCATTTTAAACATGATACCACCATAAAGATGCATGTACCTTCAATTTTGTACAATAAAATTGAACCTTCTTATGGTCCATCAATTTACTCATATTGAAAATATTTTGAGATCCAATTCTACAATCCAATCAATTAGATTTATAAGACTCAGAATTTCTATATAATTTAAGATATCCCTTCTATCCTCAAAATATCTCTTAGATGCATATATTTGGTACTTTCACCTAATACATATTCTAAAACCTTCAACAATTCATCATCAAGAGATTATTTGTGACAAACTATTCTTCTCCAACCCATTTCCATGGATTAAATAATCCATTTTAAACCTCTCATCAAATATGTTAATTCTACCACTTTAGTGAAAGAGGGAAAAACAAGAACCGATGTCGAAAAAAATTCACCACAAAGAAGTTACACTCCGATGGTAATGTCAAGCTCCAACGCAATAAACAATATTTGAATCAATGGAAAGAAAGTGCAAGTAAGAAAACAGGTCTGCTCATACTCATAGATCAAAAAAAGGAAGTACAAATAGGGGTGTTGTGTAACCCCCATGTATAAACAAGGAAAGAATATCAATGACGCCACTAACGCATATGACATGACTGACGCATATGACGCCACTAAAGGAGTTATAATTCCAAATAATGAATGTAACTCCTATGACGCACTGACGTAAATGACAATGACATATTCTATGACAGAATCTGCCACTTGTCATTTGACTTCCTAAGACCTATGACTCTCGCTAGGTGAGATGACTCACCAAGTGATGTGGAAGATGACTAGGCATGTCACACACACCAACACCCCCCCTTCATCGAAGCTGAGGAAGAGGTCAAGGTAAGCCAAAACAGAAAAGAATACTCCCCTAGACAACTAAGAAAGATGTGTTAATGGGGCCTAACAACTAAAGGCTTGATAAGGTGCCCATATACAAACAAAATCTTTCTGGAAAGAAGAAGAGGAGGAGAAGGAGGAATATATAGCCTGAAGAAGATGGGTGGCTACAGTAGACCTCACCTTAAGAAGAGACCGCAAGTGAAGAAACTTCACCTCAGTGAAGGGCTTAGTGAATATGTCTGCAACCTGATCAATTGTATGAACATACTATATGTCGATGATGTTTTCATGTATCATCTCCCATATGAAGTGCATGTGAATCTCAATGTGCTTCATCTATTGATGTTGAACTTGATTTCTACAAATCGAGATAGTGCTCATGTTATCACAGTAGATGATGGTAGGCCGCTGAAAGTGGATGCCAAACTCTATCAAGATACCTTGCAACCAAACAACTTCTATGGCAGTGTTAACTACTCCTCTGTATTCTGCTTCTGTCAATAATATGGAAATGGCATTCTACTTCTTGCTGGACCAACTGACAGGACCTGAACCAAGAGTGAAACTGTAGCTTGAGGTAGAATTCTGATGATCTAGATCACCAATCCAATATGAGTTTGTACATCCAACCAAGTCAATCTCAGTCCCTCCTAAGTAATGAATCCCATCAGTGTGAGTGCCATGAACATAGTGAAGGATCCACTTTGCTACTTTTAAATCTAGCTTATGAGGCTCTTGCATAAATCTGGACATGATACCGACAGGATACGAAAGATCTGGCTGAGTTTGAGTAAGGTAGATCAAGATCCCCACCAACTGCCGATAAAGGGTATCGTCAACTAAGGGGGAAGAGCAATCAGAAACAACTTTATCCTGAAAGAAAAGGAGTAGGTGAGGACTTGCAATCAGACATGTGAAACTGAGCAAGCATATCAAGAGAGTACTTAGGCTACAAGATCATAATTCCTGAGTTAGATTGTGAAATCTGGATCCCAAGAAAGTAATGAAGAAATCCTAAGTCATACATGGAGAACTTTTTGGCCAAGGAGATATTCACATAATCAATGATAGAGGAAGAGCTACCCGTGATCGACAAGTCATCAACATAGAGAAAAAGAATAAGCATGGATTCATCCTACCACAAAATATACACATTTGGGTCAGAGTGACACCGAGTGAACCCTGATACAAGTAAAAAGGATTCCATCTTGGCATACCAAGCCCAAGGGGCTTGTTTAAGGCCGTAGAGAGACTTATTTAACTTGCAAACGAGGGATGGATCATGGACATAACCCAGAGGTTGTTCCATATAGATCTCTTCCTCTAGGTCCCCATGAAGGAAGGCACTCTTAACATCCATCTGGTGGACTTCCCATATGTTAGCGGTAGTAATGGAAAGAGTCAGCCGATGGAATTCATCTTCAAAACCAGAGCAAAGGTTTTCGAGTAATCAACCCCAGCTACTTGGGAGAAACCCTTAGCTACAAGTCACACTTTATACTTCTCAAATTCTCCATTGGCTCCATACTTTGTTCGATATATCCACCTACACCGAATAATTTTCTTCCTTTTGGAAAAGGGGTAAGATCCCAAGTGTCATTCTTTATGAGTGAGGAATACTCCTCATCCATAGTAGAATCCCACTCAGGAATCCTAGAATCTTCCTGGAAAGATGGTGGATCAGATGTAGAGGTGAAGAAGGAGTGGGCTCAAATGAAACTCAAGTGTGTACATATCTCATCTGACCAACTCAATCTCCAGCACTCTGTAATTTTTTCCTGGCCCAAAGAGATCCCAAAGGTTCAAGCTCAGAGTCGAAATATTCTTCACTCGAGTGAGAAGGGACATAGTCCTCATTATCACTACTATTAGAATTAGAAGACTCAGACGCTTAAGGATCGAGAGGAGCAGGGAGAGGAGGAACTCACTCAACAACATCATCATCTGACGAGTCAGAATCTGAATCAGTGGGCAAAATAACCTCAGTGGAAGTCAAAGTCAAGGATGGCTTATCAAAATTCACACTCCTCTCAATATAGAGCTCATGGGTAGTAGGGTTCAACAATCGATATCCCTTCACGCCATCAAGATACCCAAAAAATATACAAGGTTTGGATTGAGGATCCAATGCCTTGCATTTCTTCTTGGGAATCCGAGCCATAGCCTTGGATCTGAAGACTTGAAAGTGCTCAACATCAAGCTTGTGTCCAAACTATACTTCAAAGGGTGTCATCCCTCTTACTGCCGTGTGTGGAACATGATTCTGAATGTAGCAAGCACAATTCACTGCTTCAGCCCAATAATGCAGAGGAAGGGACTTCGAGTGAACCATACAAGTAGTCATCTCCTTTAGAGTTCAGTTCTTTCTTTCTGCAACTCCATTTTGGGAAGGGCTGTAAGAAACTTTACGCTGCAAAGCAATTCCCTCAGAAGTGCAGAAATTCTCAAACCTATTGCTCACATACTCACCTCCATTATTTCTCAGCAAGAGCCTTAAAGTTTTGAAAATTCTCAAAGACTTCATAATCAAGCTTAAGAAAATATACCCAAGTATAATGTGAAAAGTCGTCAATGAAGGTTAGTATATATAGAGCTCTAGTGAAAGAAGGAGATGGAAAGGGGTCGGAAACATCACTATGAACAAGATCCAAGGGATGAGTAGCTCTCCAGGATTTTCCCTTATCAAATTTTTTTTCAGGGTGCTTTCTGAGGGTGCAGCCCTCACAAATACCTTTAGAAAACTTAACTCAAGGTAACCTATTGATCATTTAATTTTGGCTCAATTGTTCAAGGTAACGATATTTAAGATGCCCAAAATGCTCATGCCATAGCTTGTTAACCTCATTTACAGGAGTGAGCAAGGCATTGGGTGTCAAATCAGAAGAGAAGTGGGAAAAGGTATACAACCATGAACGGTGATTTGCCTTTCCCTCAGCCACAGTGCAGTCAGAGTTAAGCTCACGAATGATCACCAAGTTAGGACCAAATTCCACTCACATTCCTTCACCAAGGTGGGTGATTTGGTAAACCGATAGGAGATTGGTAGAGAGATTGGGAACACTCAACACTTGGTTAAATGTTCCACCTTCTATCTTTACCGATCCACTACTAGAAATCGACACATGAGTGTCATCACCCAACATGATTTGGGATATGCCACGTGGTTCAATGCTAGAGAATTCAACCTCTAAAGAATACATGTGGTGTGAGGCACCGGAATCAATAATCCAAGTTGATGATGTAGCTAATCTTGCTACTAGGGCCTTACCTTTCTTATTTTCATTTATAGACTCCTTTGTATTAGAAGACTCGCACTTATGAGCATTTTGTTTAATGGATTCAGGAACACTTATTTTATTTTTCTCAAGTAAATGAGTTAAGTGATCAATTTGTTTCCGAAAAAAATGATGCTCATCATGGCCAGATTTCTTACAATAGGAGCATTTAAAATTTTCCTTCTTTGCTTTAGGCTCAGAAGTTGAAGTGTTAGTGTTGGGCTTAGCTGGGGGTTGGTTGGTCTTGGTTTCTTTCTTAGGTTGGTCCTTTGTTTCTTTCTTCTTTTCATTTTTCTTGTCCTTATTTTCCATAAGGGCATCTGACTTGGATTTTAGAGTCCCAATTTGAATGAATTTGTCCTGTTCTTGAATGAGTTGGGACAAAAAACTGTGAAAGGAGGGCATTGTCCAAGTACTACCCAAGGTGGCTTTCATGGCGTGGAAATTTGAAACGAAGATAGAGTATTCAGGACCTAATTTAGAAAGAATTGACAAGATCAATTAAGAGTCTTTATTTTCCACTTTATATTCCTTTAGAAGCAGTCTAGTGTGGACAAACTTTGAGAAGAAGGCTTGCAGGTTTTCAAAGTCACTTGGATTTAACCCTGGTAGTTCGTTATCTAACTCATGCACTCTTATGTCATCTTGCTTCCCAAACATATCATCAAGCATTTTCCATGCTTTATTAGGTGTCGAGGAAGTTTCGATGTGGAAGAGAAAGTCAGGAGAGACGGAAATACAGAGAATACCTAAGGCTTCATCACAACGATTGAACCACTTAGATTTTTCGGGTTCATCATTAGGTTCAGTCTCTAACCCCATGGCGACATGATATAACCCTTTACTTCGCAAAACCAATATAATTTTATATTTCCATTCAAAGAAGTTAAAATGTGTGAGCATTGGTACTTTAGAGATATCCATAATGAAGAGATAGAACCAAAGCATGCAGAAGGAGAGAGAAAAGAAATAATCACCCCAGAACAATATCACACCCCCAAGTTTGGCATTTTATAGTTCAGTGCATTGATTACAATCAGATGCGACTGTGTGCCAAGAACCATTCTGTCACTCACCTTGCAATCAGTGTAATAATGTGTAATAGTGGAGACAACAATCAAGGTTTGTTGGGCACATCAAATTGACACCGCAAGCAAACACAAAAACGAGAGAAAACAAGAAGGGGAAGACATGGCTTTATGAGAAATAGTGTCTCACGTTGCATGAAAGAATCCCTTTGTTGTAAGACTGTGGCAGACATGCTCACAAGTCAACAAGAAATAAAAAGGATAAAATAAGGCTCAAAATGAGTTGAATTAAGCAATATAAAGACATCCCCCAGAATGCGGCACTTTATAAAATAATGCATTTACAAAACTAATAATCCCATGAACTAGAGTGTGAAAAAACATGTAACTTTGACTAAAGAAGTGCTCAAAATTGAGCAACGAGTCAAAATTTATAGCAAAAACTGATTCCCGCAACTGATGGAAAAATGCTAATAAGCCTGCAAACGGATTTAAAAAGCACCCTAAATGCATGAGAAGGGTGTCGTATGTATGCTCATTAGAAATGGCATCAAATTTTAGATAGGGTTTTTATTAATTGTGAGGGGGGATTAGCCTCCTACCAACCTCGGGCCTCACCCTCCGTCTTCGTCACTCGATGGAAGGAAATTAAAACAAACAAAAAACTATCCAAAAATAATTACAATGCCAATTAAAGTTATACACCTTCAAATATTTAAAAAGGTGATTGATTTTCTAATAAGCAATCATTTTTTTAAAAAAAGAAGGAAGGAGGCCACCGTTGACTGAGCTGTTGCCGAGGAAGCCACTGAGTGGGAGGGCCACGTGCAAGAGGGTAGGTGAAATTACTATGCAGTTGTGTAGGATGAGTTTTATCACAAAGACTGCTGAGGTGGGTTAAAGGAACCTATCGAGTCGACAGAGTAACGGTTCAAGCAGGATGACAACGCAGTTGAAGCAGTGAGGATCCTCCAGAGATCACCACGAACACCATGACCACGCAGTCAAAGATCACCACAGGTTGGAGCCAGGCAACGGTGGATGGAAAAACACACATTCTGAGTAGAATGGACTGAATCAGGTGCCACGAGCCGAGCCGAGCATGTAGAGGTGAGAATCCAGTGCCCAATGTTGAATACTACAGGTTTTAATGCTAGGTCTGAGGATACACTAGTAAAAAACACAGGTTGAAACAACTAGAAAATGAGCCACCAAGCATAGGTCTAAACAACAAAAAAAGACGAGCCACCACGTTAAAAAAAGTAAACCAACAATGTACGAGCACAAGTTACAAGCTCATAGCATATGCTTCCACGTAGAGAGAAACCCAAGTTAGACAAAGTGCAGAGGTCGGTGGTCAAGCTAGAACAACAGTGCCACAAGTTGATAAAGGTTTTTCATGAGCACTCAACATGAGCCAAAGCAAGGACAACACCATGAATGTGCAAACCATGAACAACACCATGGGAAAAACCAGGATGTCCGTGTGATAGAAGGTTTCAGGAGTAACTACCGAGCATAAACAGCTCTAAACAAGCATTTTTCCACCAAGATGTTTACCAAAAAATAATCAAATCTGGCGGTAAAAAGATGCAACTCTGCACACATGCACAAACCCCCAAAAAATGCACAAAATCCAAGAGCAAACTGTCAATAAAATTAGCACGATTCCAAAATAATAATCGAAAAAACTTGCACGAGGAAATAAGAAGAAACCAAAAGTAATAAGAAATTGATAAATGAGGAGTGCACGTTTTACTGAAACCAGCTCCGATACCATGAAAGAGGGAAAAACAAGAACTAATGTCGAAAACAATGCACCACAATGATGTTGCACTCCGATGGTAACGTCAAGCTCCAGTGCAATAAGCAAGATTTGAATCAATGGAAAGAAAGTGCAAGTAAGAAAACATGTCTGCTCATACTCATAGATCGAAAAAAGGAAGTACGAATAGGGGCGCTATGTAACCCCCATGCCTAAACAAGGAAAGAATATCAATGATGCCACTGACGCATATGATGTGACTGACGCATATGATGCCACTAAAGGAGGAGTTACCAATTTCAAATAAGGAATGTAACTCCTATGACACACTGACGCAAATGATAATGACAAATTCTATGATAGAATCTTCCACTTGTCATTTGACTTCCTAAGACCTACGACTCTTGCTAGGCAAGATGACTCACCAGGTGATGTGGATGATGACTAGGCATGTCACACACACCAACATTTAGGTGGTCTAATTCCCTTAACTCTAATAAGAATTTCTATATGTTACATCTTATTTTCCTTACACATGAAAATATTACCAAAATATTACAACCTCTACATCTTATACCAAACAATCTAAGTACATGAAGATGCCTACAACTACTTTATACCCATATCACCAATAAGGAAAGAAACACTATGAAAATAACTCACTTATAGGGCTCAAAATCACACTCTAATAAAAAAATGGTGTAGTCATAATAAGAGGGTATAATTATGGACTATATTAGACCACACAAACCATAATTTTTCACATATATATGATATTGCACATGCAAATATAAAAGCATGGCTTAAAATTAAAAATAAACTTAAAAGACTCATTAATCAATGATGAAACTACTATAGGATCAAACACAATGGATTACAATATTGTTACACCCTTATTGTAAATAATTTGAAACAATCCATAGGGATTAATCCTAAACAAAATTAAAAACTAACAATATTCTATTGAACTAGACTCATGATCCTTTAAGTGCTTGATCACAACTCAATTTTCTACTTTCTAATATCTCGTGATGGTATTATGGATTATGACTTATTCTATAATTTTATGGTTCTTTTTATCCATTTCTATCCCCATTTCAAATCCTTCACTCCATATATTTTTATAATATGGTTGGATAAGTAAATCTACCATTGCAAATAAAGTTATTTTTGCAAAGATTCCACTACTTGATAAAATTACTATTGATTTGGGCTATCTAGTTAGTAGGAAAGAACTCATAGCGTCATTTTCATTTGATCAAAATGTACCTTGTCATTTGATAACTCAAGTGTGAATAAAATATATCAAGGTCCACATGTCCATTATGAAAACAATTAGAGGAACAAGTTATGCAAAGTTGTGTGCAAGTTTACAATGTGAGTATAGAAAAGATCACTCACAATTTTCCCCTAGAGCTCCATCTTGAAACTTAATACAAAAATATTCAAAGGACTAAAATGAATTAATGCACAACCTTTTTTAAATCTAATGACACTATGTACATGGCTACATAGAGATACAAAAATTTATGCAAGCTTATTATTCTACTCTAAATGTATATGGTTTTGTAAAATAACAAGTAAATACTAATTTCCTACATTAAATTATGCATATAATAATTTTTTATGATTTTTCGTTTTATGTATAAATGTATTTAAATTGAATTCCAACACAAACACCCATATTATTTCACTAATTGGGAACAACATATGCAAAAAAATAATAAAATCAAGTTAAATAATTCAAAAACTAGAGAAAGAAGGCGGTGTGTAAGGTTTCGAGATGTATCTTGAAAATCATGACATATATACATTCATCAAAATCTAATAATGAAGATACACATCAAAATTTGACACATAATTGACCCATGATATTATTATGGAGTAAATGACTTTGTCTAAAGTGTTTTGTACTCTCCTAATGATGTATGTATTGCACAAATGAGTTGGAAAAAATGTAGACATGTTAAAAAAAATTCATGAATGTGTTCGTTTGGTTCTACTCTTCAAAAAACTTACTCACATTTATTTCACTTTCACATTGATGGTTTGTAAAATGAAAAATATCCTTCTTGCCCTAGTTAGGAAATAATATATAAAAACTATAAGGAAAACAAAATGTGTTTAAGGGATTGCAATAAACTAGAGAACAACATAACTATATTGATATTTTTCAAGCCCCTAGATAGTAAAAAAATAAAAAACCAAAAACATCAATAATTAGAGAATATCCAATAGGATGTAAAACCTTTTCTTGCGGTGTGCATCTTAACGTAAACTTCTATATTTAAGTGAATTATATAGTGGATGGTTTATCTTCTCTATAATGCTTGGAATTTATCAATAATTTCTCTTTACAATGTCCAATGTGCTTATGCTTGTTTTTTCATGAATTAATTGGAATGATTATGTATCTATAGGAAAATCAAATTTGAATTAGGACCTTATTGATATCCAAACTGACTTCATATTGTCAAAAGGTGAAAAATATGGGAATAAGGGATGATGACACTTGATCCAAAAGTGATGACCCAAAATGATGTATAAAGAGATAAAAATAAAAATAGCTTAGAGGAGAGTGAAAAATAGAGTTGGAGGGGGTTGGAAGATGGGACATATACCATCATAAGTTAGAGAAACACGTCACTAAATATAATTTGGACCAATAATCAATAATTACATAAACACTCTAAAATTATGAATTTTAACAACTATTAAATGACCGGGGGAAATTTTAAGGTAATAAAGTATAAAATAAGACATAATAAGGATACATTTATTAATGTACCTAGAATTAATAAAAAAAATCCAATGAACGTGAGAATATGCAAAAACCATTCTTTCTTATTTCTACATAAGAATGGGTTGGTGCAAATAATACTTAATGCGATAAAATTGAAAATAACATAATACATTTAATTAAGATATGGGTACAATATCCATATCGATCTAAGGGCCTAAAAATTTATGTGATATATTAAACATAGTTATGTGTACAATCTTTACAAATAAAAATAAAGCTAACCTGAATCCTGAATATTGTCTTTAAAATGATAAATAAGATATTAACTATATCCATTTTCTAGAACACGTGTCAAGTATTATGTATATCTTGATATAGGATTATTCGGTTCCATAAGTAATCTTGCATCTCACAAAAATAGATTAATTTTTTTGTGTCTGTCGTGGTGGCAGATTATCATATTCCAAGTTTATAACATGTGTAGAAGATGATCAATAGGGAAAAATAACCCTAGAAGTCAAGTTCCTAAGAAGAGACTAGTGGGACTAGTTTCAATCTTCTACTTTGGTCTTAATTACCTTCTATACAATAATTGTTAAACAACCTATTTGTGTAGGTGATGGGTTCATAACTGCATAATTGTAATAGTAAAAAAAAAACCATTCTTGAAAACATTGACCAAGCAAATTTTTCTGTCACTCATTATTTCATATTTTGTGTATAAATAACAATGTTCACACATATACTTGGAATGATAATATACTATACATCCAAAATTCTTTAAAAAATTCTACACCGAATATTCCATTCCATCCCTGACTTGGACACAAAAATCTTGTTGGTTATGCAACTTCTAGACTATACAAAATGGATATTTTTCCACAACTTTGTGCATGTATAGTAATAACAAAATGTACAAGAATGATATGTTTTGAGAGTTTCTAAGTGTTTTGGGAAGGTATCGAGAAACTGAGAACTTGGAAATATTTTTCAAGGATCAAGAAGAGAACATTTTATAGTTTGACAAACAGTGGGACCTTAGAGTAAGTAAGGAGACAGAGTTAAGAAAAATAATAAAATGAGAGAGAGGTTGCAAGAAAGGGGAGTTTCCCCCAAGTATAGCATAAAGTGCACATTAGTATTTTCCCTTAATGATATTTATTTATTTTAATCTTCACTTGTTTGAATCAATGAAGAAATTATATAATTTTATGTGTGAAAATTTCTATAACAAGACAAGTGATTTCAATAAAGTGAACAATTGTAGGTTTCAATTTTTGTATGTGTGTATAAGAAACTTTACAATATATCTCAAGGGTTAGGTTAGGGAGTAATGTAGCAATTGATTCCCCCCCTTAATCCATGTCTACATTATTTTGTATCATAGCAAGATTTATCTTATTGGGTTGATATTTTCGAGACTCTAGTGAGTTTTTTATGTGGGTGAAAATATTCTTATAATTATATAAAGTTGTGAGAGGAATAAATTACACACAAAGGATTTCCCATTGGGAGAGGAATACCACCAATATTTGTAAACATGACATAGACATTCAGAGGAATCTAATTCTAGTTGAAGGCTATGGAAACTTCATAACATATAGGATTTGTTACATATTTAAGTGAAGACAAAGACGAAAAAGTACTCAAATTCCAGGTGGAAGAGATGGTTTATTAACCAAATGATAAAATTTTAAAGGAAAGTTCTAATATGGGATGTAATATGAGGTTGGAAACCCCTAATTATGTAGAAATTTTGTGCTCTAAAGAACTCATTGATTTAGTGATTGAGTTGGAAAAAAGTTTTGATTATGATAAATGGAAGATCCTAGAATCTAGTGAATTTTTTATGTATGAATTTGAAGATACATGCATCTTTTTGGTGATATCATGTGCAAAAATGAATATGGAGAAGAAATAAAGATCAAATCAAGTCTTTAGATATAATGGTTGCAAAGTTGAAATGTAAGTTTTTTACCTCACATTATGAATCGAGTTAGTTCATTAATTTGTGGAACTTGAGGTAAAAAGAAATGAATATAAAGGATTGTACATATGATTTATAAAATCTCACCATTTTAGTTGAGCATGTTGAAGATGACAAATAGAATATATCAATGTATGATAATGGTCTTCATATTCCCATCCAATATGAGTTTGCAATAATATGCTTGTGTTATGTGAAAGAATCTTATAAATGTTATTTAAATGCTAATAAGAAATTATCTAAGATATTGTTGTCATACTAAATTTCTAGCATGAAAAATTGAAAATTTTGGCCATGAAAACCAAGTCCCCATTTGAAAATTCCTCTCCCAGTCATAGTAAACCCTTCCTCTAGCCATCCTACCCACAATGTCATCCTCATTCTAGCTAAGAGGAACATGATAACATGATTTTCAACTGTATTTCAGGTGCAGGGATGGGTTCTTAATCTGATTGAAGAATTACTAATATTTGAAGCAGAAAAACTATCCTCAGAGGCCTAAAAAGGGCCATTTTTGGCCATTTTACAACTGATGTATACCCTTTGGAAGCTGACAGAGAAGACTCAAGCAATTTTGAAGTTATAAATGAGATAAATTAAGTTATGTAAGAAACTTTAGGGATTGTTTTAAAAAGAAATTGATATCGGGAAACATGAAAGAAAGACAGGGTCATTTTGGGTGTAGGGAATTCCATATTCCAATGCAGAAAGCTAATTTTTTTGGTTGATTATGGGAGTTTTGGGAAGCAAAAAATTAGTCAATAAACTCTTGAAGCCATCCACATTATGGAAACATCACTTTTTTCTAATACTTCAAAATATTTCGTGATAATCCAAAACACTGCAGCTTCCCATTCGAGTTAAAAATGGAACATTCCCTGCAAATAAAATTTCAAGAAGAATTGTCTCCTTATAATGGTTGGGATGATCTCAAAATTTGATATGCAGTAAAAGTAATATAATGTTTTATCCTAAAACACCCTTTCACGCTCCCGGGGTAGAAAAAGCACTCCCAGTGTCCTAAAATGAACTTGATGGATGACATCAACATTTCAAAAAGGCTTGAGTGCACTTTTCCACCCTTTGTGTCCCCTTGGATTTCCCTTGAGGTGAAAAAGGGACATGAGCGACACCAAATTTTTCTCCCACATATTTTCAAGAGGTTTTTTCATTTAAAACAAAACTTAGTGTGTTAGGTAGAGCATATAAGGAGTTAAGTGATGGTGTCCCCTTCCTATGATGAGAATACCCTTGGCACATTTCTTAGTATGTGTTGTCCCCTTACATATTGTCATTAAGGTTCAACAAGGACACAAAAGTGTGCTCCCCCATGTTTGCTAACTCCTCAAAACATGAGACTCATAACTTTTGCACCTAGTAACCTCATAACTTGCATATAACTTGTCCCCTTCTCATGAGATGAGACCCACAACACATTTTCTCACCCATTTTATTCCTTCACATTGTCCCCAAGGTGTAAAGGGACATGAAGGAAACAAAATTGTACTCCCCCATGAAGCACTTCTTCTCCCAAATTGCACATCACCTCTTTTACACCTATGAACATTATAACTATTAGGAATTAGTTGATTAGTGCTCACATTATTAGAAAATAATTTTGAGATATGTTTATGAGTAAGTTTTTTAGTTTGTTTAAAAAACTTAAATATTGATTTGTTAATATACATGAGTTGTTTTTTTGTTAAATAAACTCACAATAATAGTAGAGTAGTTTCCTATTTTATAAAAAAGTCTCTTACAATATATTTTTATCACATCCTGTAATAAATAGATACAAAGTATTATTATTTTTCTTGTGAAAAAAATTGTACTAAACTTCATTTGGTATTAGAGTGAATAACATAAAAAATGAGAGTATTTATTTTCTTTTTTTGTGGTGAAAATTAAGTTCTTGTCAACTTGTTGAATTCATTCATTGTTCGTGGCACTCTAGCTTTGCATCGAGATCTGTTGGTACACATTTGTATTCATCTACCTACCAAAACTATTTTTGTTGTTGTGGAGCCATCAATATTAATGAAATTATCATACCTTGTGCATCTTACTTCCTGTGGTGGCCATGTGGGATACATGTTTCTATATTTTCATGTGAATTCACAGTCAGATATGCATACATCATATTCATTCTAGTCTTAATACTTCAAATGCATTCCCTCTATCATCCATTATCGACATAAAAGTATCCGCTTGGATCATTTTTCTTACATGTTATCATATCTTCCATTTAATTATGTTGTTGACATAATTTTTTATTCCATCCAATGTTCACTATTTCATATCCCTTCCAAAGTTGGCGATGGTAACATAAAACAAAGTTCTTGGTCTCCAGTGAAAATTCATATAGTTGTCTTCCTATTTAGCATGTGTCCATTCTCCTATCCATCTGGTGGTGTAAATCAACTTGCAATATTTAATATGTTGTACTCTGGGTTACATCCATTTATTGTTCAGACCAGAGAGCATAGAATTGAAATAATTTTGGTGTTGTATGCACAATTATAGTTGATTTAAGAGGTTAGAAAAGAAATAATTGTCACATAACAAGGTTGAAAGTAAAATAAAAATCAGACTTGAAAATGAACTATTGCTAAATGTTATTACTGAAACAAAGCTATAGATTCAGAGAGAAGATTGTTCTAAGGAAATATGTATGAAATGAAACAATGGAGGGGATTTAGAAGACCTAAAGTGGGCCCTAACATGGGTACTAATCCCGTCCTAACTTTGTAACTAAAAACTAAATGTCAGAACTCATATTTCTTTATTGATTTGCATAAAACATTACATCTAGGAACAAAACAGGTTACTTTGATTCTCTTCTAGCTCTGTTCACTCTTTTCTCTTATTCCAAATCTAACTTTATAACTCCCCTGTTATAAAGCACCATGCCTTTCCTTTATATCCTATCATTTACAACACATGAGAAGAATAATAATACAACAAGGATTCTTATAAAGAACAAGTGAGAGATTCAACGCATGTTTGAAACACACAATAAGTGTTCAACTAATAATCAGTTTGTGTTCAATTAACAATCAATTCTTCACTATTTCTTAATCAATGAAAAAATCAAAGATTGATTTGTTTCTCAATATTCCTTGTTTCGGTTGTAACTACTTTTCCAATGGTGAGTAAGGAATTAAGTGTCATCACTTCATGTTTCAAAATATCTTCATAAATTTGGGTTCTTTGTTATGAATGATTTCCTTATGTTGTGGATAATTTCCTTGGCTGTAGACCAGTTGATGCGGACATGTTCCTTTGTTGCATATGAAAAATTGATTACAACCAAGAGTGGAATCAACACATATAATCATCCAAAAAAATTATTGGAATAACAAGAATAAATGCACACATAATATCACAAAATAAAGACAATTAGATATAACTATATTAATTAGTCATTATGCCAAAAGTTCATGGTTGTAATAGTGATATTTAGCAATGTACTTAGGAGATACAAAAGATTATTTGTTATGAAAATATTTAATACAACTCATCATACCCCCAGGATTAAATGCTTGAATGTCCTCATTCAAGAGCTTCATATTTTTTTTGTTGGAAACTACATTCTTGCTTGATATATATTGGTGTTCTTATTCCTTCATCTTCTAATAAGAAATATCCATAAATCCTCCTCAATCTATCCCAGACTCTTTCTTACACCCTCTAATTGATTGGTAAATTTCTTGTCTAAGGTACAATTGGAAAATGAAAGATTAGAGGATTATAAGATATAAGAAACCAATCATTCCCACATTCATTTTCTATTTCAATATACTTGTTCACCCTACTTAATGTTAGAAGTATATTTGGATATGAGTGCATTTATTTCCTTTGGATTGTAGGTGATAAATCTATCCATCTAGCTTTGCATGCTCTCATAACCTGAAATTTATGTTCTTTGATCATGTTCCTAAATTCTATGTGGGCTTCCATCCTCATTCTCAACACTCTGTTTCTTATTTCATCCACTTCATTATATTTGTCTTATTATTCTAAAATTTCATCTATTATTGTTGCCTCAACTTTGATATATAGTGGTGTAACCTTTCAAAGAGTTTGCAAGAATTGAATTGGAAACGATGCACCATGAAGTAGTTGCACTCCAACAGAATCATAATGGCTCCAACGTAATCGCAAGGATCGATAAAAAATGAAAGAACTTGCACAATAGAAACAAAGATTTCTCATACAGGAAAGACAACAAAGTGTCTTGACATACTCATAAATTAGGAATGAAAGGGTAAATATAGGGTGCTGAGTAACCCTAGTGCATGACACACAAGCAAACCCTAAACCTAACCCATGTGAGATGACCCTCCATATGTGAGTGGAGGACACATAGGATCCCACACACCAACACCCCCCCTTCATTGAAGCTGGGGTAGTGGCTATTATGAGTCAGATAGAACAAGAAGACACTCCTAAATAACTAAAAAAGATGTGTCAATGGGGCCCGACAACTAAAGGCCTAATACGGTGCCCATATACAAACAACATCTTCCTAGAAGAAGAAGAAGAAAAAGAGAAGGACTATATAGCCTGAAGAAGATGAGCAGCTGCATAAGACCTCACCCCAAGAAGATACCACAAGTGAAGAAACTTCACCTCAGTGAAGGACTTGTTAAATATATCTATAATCTGATCAGTTGTCTGAATGTACTGAATGTCAATGATACCATCATGAATAAGCTCTTGTATAAGTGCATATGGATCTCAATGTGATTCATCCGTTGATGCTGAACTAGATTTCTGAAAATTGAGATAGTGCTCGTGTTATCACAATAGATAATGGTAGGCCACCGAAAGTGGATGCCAAACTCTATCAGATTACCTGGTAGCCAAATAGCTTTTGTGGCAGTGTTAATTGATCCTCTATATTCTACTTCTGTACAAGATATTGCAATGGCATTATACTTCTTTCTATGCCAACTAACAAGACCCAAACCAAGAGAGAAACTATAGCCAAAGGTAGATTTCAGATGATCTAAGTCACCGGCCCAATCAGAATCTGTGAACCCAATCAAGTTAATATCCACCCCTCCATAATAGTGAATTCCATCAGTATAGGTGCCATGAACATAATTAAGGATCCACTTAGCTGCTTTCCACTATAGCTCATGTGGCTCCTGCATGAATTTGGACATGATCCCAACAACATAAGATAAATCCGGTTGAGTGTGAGTCAAGTAAATCAAACTCCCCAACAACTGTCGATAAAGGGTACCATCAACCAAGGGAGTAGAGAAATCATAAACCAACTTCACCCCAGAAAAAAAAGGAGTATGAGAAGACTTCCAATTGGACATTTGAAAATGAGAAAGAAAATCAATAGCATACTTAGGTTGCGAAATCATAATTCTTGAGTCAGATTGTGAAATCTAGATCCCAAGAAAGTAATGAAGCAGACCTAAGTCAATCATGGAAAACCTGTTGGCTAAGGTGATCTTCACATATAAATGATAGAGGAAGAGCTACTTGTGATCAACAAGTCATCAACATAGAAAACAAGGATGAGTATGGAGTCATCTTTCCATAGAATATAAACGTTTGGATTAGAGTGACACCTAGTAAACCCTGATGTAAGTAAAAAGGAGTCCATCTTGGCATACCAAGCCCAAGGGGCTTGTTTAAGGCCATAGAGAGACTTATTTAACTTACAAATGAGGGAGGGATCATGGACATAACCCAGAGGTTGTTCCATGTAGATCTCTTCCTCTAGTTCACCATGAAGGAAGGCACTCTTAATGTCTATTTGAAGGACTTTCCATCTATTTGTTGCGAAAATGACAAGGGTCATTCGAATATAAGTCATCTTTGCAACTAGAGAAAAGGTTTCAGTGTAATCAACCCTAGCTATCTGGGAGAAACCCTTAGCTACAAATCCCGCTTTAAACTTTTCAACGTCTCCATCTACTCCATACTTTGTCGAAACACCCACTTACACCAAATGATTTTTCTTCCTTTCGGAAGAGGGGTGAGATCCCAAGTATCGTTCTTCATGAGAGAGGAATAATCCTCATCCATGGCAGAATCCCACTCAGGAATACCAGAAGCCTCCCAGAAAGACTGTGGATCAGAATTAGAGGTGAAGAAAGAGTGGATTCCAATGAAATATGAGTGAGTAATTCTCATATCTAAAGTATCTCCAACTAAATCTCCAGCAGTTTGCAAAGTTTTCCTAGCCCAAAGAGGACCAGGAGGATCAGGCTCAGAGTGGGAAGATTCTTCACTTGAGTGAGAAGGGACATAGTACTCATCATCACTATTGTTAGAATCAGAGGACTCAAAGTTCTAATGGTCGGAAGGATAAGGAATATGAGCATGCTCAACAACATCATCATCTAATGAGTCAGAATCCGAATCAGCGAGCTGAAGAACCTCAAAGGTAGAGAAGTAGAAGTTGAAGAAGACTCATCGAACTTAACACTTATCTCAATATAAAAATCATGAGAATTAGGATTCAACAAATGATATCCCTTCACACCATCAGGATACCCTATAAGGATACAAGGTTTGGATTGTGGTTCTAATGCCTTGTGTTTCTTCTTGGGAATTTGAGCCATAGCCTTAGATCCGAAGACTCAAAAGTGCTCAACATTAGGCTTATGTCCAAACCAGGCTTTAAAGGGTGTCATCCCTCTTACTACCTTGTATGGAACATGGTTCTAAATGTAATTAGAACAATTCACTACTTCAACCTAATATTACAGAGGAAGAGAGTTTGAGTGAATCATACAATTGTCCATCTCCTTAAGAGTACGGTTCTTTCTTTCTATGACTCCATTCTGTGAAGGGCTATAAGCAATTATATGCTGTAAGGATATCCCTTCATAAGTATAGAAATCCATGAACCTATTGTTTACATATTCACCTCCATTATCAGTTCGAAGAACCTTAATAGACTGTTCCACCTATTTCTCAGCAAAAGCCTTAAAGTCCTGAAAATATACCCAAGTATATCGCGAATAGTCATCAATGAAGGTGAGCACATAAAGAGCTCTAGTAAAAGAAGGAGACAGAAATGGACCAGAAATATCGCTGTGAACAAGATCCAAGGGATGAGTAGATCTCCAGGATTTTCCTTTGTCAAAGTTCTTTTTAGGATACTTTATAAAGGTACAACCCTCACAAAGACCCTTAGAAAACTTGACGCGGGGTAACCCATTGACCATTTTTTTTTTGGCTCAATTGTTCAAGGTAGTGATAATTTAGATGTCCAAAATGCTCATGTCATAGCTTACTAACCTCATTTGTATGAGTGAGCAAGGCAGTGGGCGTAGAATCAGAAGTAAAGTGGGAAAAGGTATATAATTGTGAATGGTGATCCGCCTTTCCCTCAGCCACTGTAGTGTCATCGTTAAGTTCACAAATAATCACCAAGTTAGGACCAAATTCCACTTGCATTCCTTCACTAGGGTGAGTAATTTGGTAAACCGATAGGAGATTGGTAGAGAGATCAGGAACACTAACACTTGGTTGAATGTTCCCCCATCCATATCTAACAATCCACTACCAGAAACTAACATTTTCATGTCATTATCCATCGTGATTTAGGACATACCACAAGGCTCGATGTTGGATAACTCAACATGCAAAGAATCCATGTGGTGTGAGGCACCGGAGTCTATAATCCACATTAATCAAGGAGTAACTTTGGCTACAAGGGCCTTTCCTTTCTTCTTATCAGATTTAGACCCTTTTATAGTAGAAGACTCAGTCTTCGAAGCATTTTATTTGATAGACTCAGGAACACCTATTTGATTTTTCTCAAGTAAATGAAAAAGGTGGTTGATTTGTTTTCTCATACATAGATGTTGTTTATGGCTAGGCTTCTTGCAATAGGAACAAAAAAAAAATTCTTTTTGTGCTCTAGGCTCAGAAGTCGAAGCATTAGTGTTAAATTTAGTTTTGGTTTTGGTTTCCCTCTTAAGTTGATCCTTTTTTTTTTCAGTCTTCTTTTCCTTACTAGTACTTGCTATAAGGGCATGTGACTTGGACTTGAGAGACCCCATTTGAATGAGTTTTTCCTATTCTCAAATGAGTTGGGATGAAAAATAGTCAAAGGAGGGAATATTCTAAGTATTTCCCAAGGCAGCTTTTGTAGCGTGAAAGGTTGACACAAAGACAGAATATTCGTGACCTAACTTAGAGAGAATCGACAAGATCAGTTGAGAATATTTCTTCTCTACTTGACATTCCTTTAACAACAATTTAGTGTGGAAAAACTTAGAGAAGTATGCTTGTAGGTTTTCAAAATCACTAGGATTTAACCCTAGTAGGTCATTTTCCAACTCATGCACTCTCATGTCATCTTGTTGTCCAAACATTTTATCCAATGTTGTCCACACAAAATTAGGTGTTTCAGATGATTCAATGTGGAAGAGAAAGTTAGGAGAAACAAACATGCAAAGAAGACCTAAAGCTTCATCACTACGGTTTAACCACTTAATTTTTTCAGGGTTGTCGTCTTATTCAATCTTAGTTCCCATGGTGATGCGGAATAACCCTTTAATTTCATAATCATTTTCCATCTCCACTCAAAAAAGTTGAATGGTGTGAACAAAGGAATTGAATAAGCATCCATTGTGAAGAGAGAGAGAAGGAATGCAGAAAAGTATCACAACCACCCATGACAATATAATAACCCCCTGGTTTCGGCACTTTATAGTTTAGTGCATTGAATACAATCAGGTGTGAGTGTGTGTCGTGAAACAGTTGGTCGCTCAACTTGCAATCAGCATAATAACGTGCAAGAGAGGGGACCACAATTAAGTTTCATGGAGCATAGCAAAGCGACACTGTAAATAAGCACAACATGTAAAAATCATGGAAAGGATAGAAATCAGATCTTGGTTGTGAGAAAAAGTGTCTCACGTCACAATGGATATCCCCTTACTGCAAACTATGGTGGATGTGCTCACTAGTCGCAAGCAATAATAAGGGTAAATACAATTTTTAGATGAACTCAAGATAAGTCTCGATGATCTTCAGAATGCTAAAAAAGCACTCGAAAGTCAAATAGGTGCTCAAAGTGTCACTGCACACTTAAGCGCACGATTAGTAAAAAAATTGACAATAACACCTAAACATTACCATTTTGAAACATCCAATTTAGCTAATTTTAAAGCTATTGGAGTTTTAAAAATGACAATTAACGTTAATTTAAAAGACAATTTAAATTATTTATCTAATCAAGAATGAAGAAATCATAATTAATAGAAATATATTTAATTAGAATTAAATCTAATTAATTATGAATAGAAACTAATTAAGATAATGAAATCCTAATTAATTTCAAATAAATTCTAATTAAGATCTAGTGCAAAATAAATCCTTAATTAAAATTCAAATATACTTTCCCTTTTAAAAGGAATTCCCACCAAAAAATTAAAAACATACCATAAATGAACTTTAACAAATTTACCGTTTGTTTGAAATACCATTGGAGGTGGGAGGATCCTGAGTTGGCGATAAAAGTGCCGGGAAATCCATGTAACAACTGAGCTATGTGGAGGAACAGGAAGCTCAGCACACGGGGAGTGGGTCACCAAGAGTGGGAGAAGCCGTTGGGAGCAGGCTCGTGAGGCAGAGGAAGCCAAGGGTTGAGGGAAAGACGTTGCCACAGGGAAAAAAAAAAGTGATCCAGAGAAGTAAATCAGCCACAGCTAAACACAACTCGGTTAGGTAGGTAAACAAGCTTGAGATGGCTTCAACATGCACGCAGACACGGGGAGGAGAGAAGGCTTAGGAAAGCCAAAATGGCAAAAATGTTGCAGTCTTAGCCAGGGCCAAAGGAATATGGGGGAAGACCTTCTCACGAGCACAAATGGAGGACCACGTAGGAAGAGAGAAGGCTTGGGGCAGAGCCAAAACACCATGCAGTCTAGGAAAAACATGTTGTAGGGTGAGTTGAAAGAATTTGTGCATGAAGAAAAAACCATAGGGTAGTGGTTCAACATGTCCAAACAACCAAATAATGGCGAGTTTGTGAGTTGAACAGAAGAGTAAAACAATACAACTTGGTCCACTTGCTTGGAGAAAAGGAGCTCGAAGGTAGGTTGAAGATGAGCTTGGTTGGGAGTGGAATGAGCTCGGTTGTGAACCAAAACATCATACAAACCACAAATTTTAAACCCGTATTCTGTAAAACCACCATGAAAAAAACATAGAGACCAAGAAAATAGAGATATAATTTTTTTCCAGTTTAATAAAAAATAAAAAAACCATAAAATAACCTCTATTTTAACTGATCTGCTAGATTTAGCTACAGTTAGCTAAATGTAGCTACAAAACCCCTGAAAGCTTCAGGAATACCTGCACATGCACGGAGAACACAGAAAACTAAAACAAATTTCCAAGAACAACTTGTTAAATACGTTAGCAAGCTTCTAGAATCCAATGAACGAAAAAAAACTTTCACGAGGAGTAAAAAATAATGAAACCAAGAGTAATCACAACTCAAATGACAAATGCACGTTTACCCGATCTCAAATCTAATACCATGAAAGATTTTTCGAGAATCGAATCAGAAATGATGCACCAAAAAGTAGTTGCACTCCAACAAAATCATAATGGCTCTAGCGTAATTGCAAGGATCGATCAACGATGGAAGAACTTGCACAATAGAAAAAAATATTGCTCATACAGGAAAGACAGTGGAATTTCTTGACATGCTCATAAATCAGGAATGAAAGGGTACATATAGGGTGCTAAGTAACCCTAGTGCATAACACTCAAGCAAACCCTAAACCTAACTCATGTGAGATGACCCTCCATATGTGAGTGGAGGACACATAGGATCCCACACACCAACAACATTCTCCAAATGTTTATATGACTCCATTTTCTTATCTCTTTCCATTTCATTTGAAAAATAAAAACGTAATGCCTTAACATGTACATCCCCAATATATAGAATTGGGATCCAATGTATGTCATATGGAATGGCATAATTATACAAATATAGATCACATAATAAATTATACAGTGCATGCATAATATGATGATACAAAGTAAAGAATTTCTTAGCTGATTTAATATCGTATATCATATCATAATTCATGCAAGTGAACTTTTGGTAACACATATTTTCTTTTACGTATATGACATATACATTTGATGGGGGTCTACAACTCAACATGTCAAATGCTACCTTCACTTTTTCCTCTTTTTTTTGTTTCACCCTTCTAATCTCATTGTATTTGTCTTCCATTTCCTCCTTATGTTTAGAGATAAGATCTTCCTTCTCCTTCTCACATTTCTTCCTGATCCTGTTAATGTAAGTGTCCCTTTGCAGCAACATATTTTCAATATTGATCCCCATGGTTTGTGTTTCCATCTCACTAAAAGATGGTTTTTAGGTTCCTTTATGATTGCATGAATAATATTTTGGGGCTACATTGGTTCTAAATTTGCTTCTTTCATTCTACCACTTTTTGATTGTTCACTAAATTTCTCAATGACTTGTTCATTGACATCATCTACAGTCATTTGCTCTTTTTCATTTCTTCCTTCCACTCACTCTTCTACTTATATCACTCCATGACTCTCTACTTCATGAATTATTCCCTCATTATTATTTAGTTCTTCTTGTCCTTCCATTGGTTTTTCATGTTATTCTGGCTCTTGAGTTATTGTGGGAGCAGTATCTCTATACTCTTTTTCTAATGGTTCAGGATCAAAATTTTATTTTATGGCTTCCAAATAAATTTCTAATGAGATGGGTTGAGATTGTCTTGAAATAGGTTTTTTTTCAATCTTCTTCTGAAGCCTATAGGAGCACCTAATTTATTTTGTAGTAGAATGATTAGATTTCCTTTTGGTTTTGGAAGTAGAGGTTTTAGGGGAGGAAAATTCTAATAAAGTTTCAGCAATAGAGATTCTCTTTGGTGAAATATGTGTAGGAGTTTCTTCTGTGGAAGGAATAATTTTAAAACTTATTGGTTCTTGAAGTGGGGAAGAGGGTGGTGCAGCTTCTGGCATATGTGAAGTAGAACTTTCAGTGCAGTTTCTCCTTTTTCTCCTCTTTCCTAACAAGGTTTCAATATTTTTCACTCTCATAAAGTCATCCCATGATATCTAAGGGTGATCCCTCTGTAAAATGTGCTTGACCACTAGGGTTATTAGAAAATGATGTGACAAGGATACCCTACCCCTTTGAACCTCTTTTCTCATTTTCTTAAGAATATCATGAAATAAATTTGGAACATTCACTTGATGATTATTTTTCAAATGATTTAAAAGATTTAAATGCATTGTATTTAACCTTGAATATCTCCATTCACAATTAAAATATTAAATGACAAAATTGGTAGTTTGTGCCCATAAAGGTTTGAGAGATGTTCTAAAAGTACTTTGGTAGTTTGAGATGAACTCCTTATCATTGTCTAAAAGTTCTCTTCTTGTTTCTTCTGGGTTAGCTTTAACCAGAAATGGCTCTCCCTAAGTTTCTAAATCAACCTTTGCTAAAATCTCATCACTTACCCTGATTTTTAACCCTTTTACCTTTGCATATCCACTAGTCAGGGTATTTTCAAACTCTTCCACAATTGCCTCATCAAAAATTTGAAATTTATTAATTTATTGCATCCAGCCATGATTATCAGAGTATTGTACAACCTCAGAATGATTCAGAAGTTGTAAATTTGTAAAAGTTTCATATCTAATCAGGTCACCTCCCATGGCAGATATGTAACTTCTCACAGGTGAAATACATAACCAAACAATATTTCCTTGAAAGTACTTTGCAAAAATGAATTGTGTTGATGGATTTTCATTGCTTTGAACTTTATTACCAAGGTGACAAGAAATATGTTTAAGGGTGATTAATCATTAAGTGGATGTGACATCATTGAATACATGAAGAAAAATGATGTGACATGTTGGCTTATGTGGAGGGCTTGAGTGGACATATCCTAACTGAAAGGCAATGGTCTTTTAGTGTGTCACGTTATTTATGACTTGGCATAACTCACAATTAAATACAATTAATCTAATAATACTTTATTAAATTAATAAATGTATGCACTTATTTCGTTGTGGCTTGTAATGATTAATGTGCATGCTTTATTGAACTAGATTCTTGGCTATATGCAAGTTCCCTGCGATGTTGCAGACGTGGGTTTAACTTGTGTTGACTACTCCTTATTGCAAGAAGATTATTCCTGGAGAGGGAACTGTAATTGGTTGGGGTGCTAATTATTATTTATATAACATCCACGTGTGCATGCTTCCTTGATGTCCTTTATGTAACTATGAGTTCTACTAGACACTTCAAATAAACATGATCTTATTTCTTGTGGCTGCAAGTTGAAATCTTGGTCATTGCACTCTCTTCATGTGATGGAGATCGTGCTCTCCTATAATCACTTGTTAATAAAACCTGTAAAACAAAAAATTATATAAAAAATAGGTTACCAGAATATCGATGATCACCCAAAAGGGTATATCTCAACACTTTTATTTAGCCTTTAAGTATTCAGCAAGCTGAATGCTCTAAGGGTACTAAAATTTCATCAATTTTGTGCAATCCCATAAGGTGAGCCAACAAGCTCAACCTATGAGGTTAATTTTGATGTTTCTTTCTCCATTCTTCTCTGATCTCATCTAAAAAATTCCACATATGAGCCTTTATCAACAGGATTTTTATATAATCTAAACCTGTGGCCATTCACCAACAACTTGAATCTCATATGATCAATAGTAGTAAGATTCATAGCTCCATTAGGGAAGATCTTATCAATTTCATAGAGGCCTAACCACATTTTTATGAGATTCTCTATGCGATCCTTGTATTTTGAGTCAAACAAAAGTGCCCAGTCACCTTCCTGGAACTGTCTTGTTTTCATATACTAGAAATGTCATTTGATTATGTGTTTTTACACTACCTCTGTGTTACGAACTGCTTGCTTTCTCAATTCATCCAACTCATTGAGATGGATAATTCTTTATCTCTGAGATTTTGATAAGACTATTCCCATCTCAAGTGTAGCTCTCAACATTTTATGCTCAAATTCTATTGGCAAAACAAAATTCTTACTATATAATAGTTCAATTGGTGTGAAACCAGTTGTGGTCTTCTATGTTCTATTGAATTTATGAACTGATTTTGGAATCTTGTCTACCCAATCTCTTATATGGAGTGTTATAGTCTTATTAAATATGGCCTATATCTCTATGTTTGTAACCTCAAATTGGCAATTATACTGAGGATGGTATGGTGTAGAATTTTTATGCCTGATTTCATATCCACTGACCAAATCAACAATCACATCAAAAGTAAAATGTGTACCCTGGTCTGTCACAATCTCTCTTTGGAATCCATATATGGTAAAGATGTTCTCATACAAGAATTTATCCACCTTCTCACTGGCCTAGTTTGGAAATGCTTTTACCTATGTCCACTTGGTTAGATAATCTGTACAGACCAAGATATACTCTTTTTGCTGAGATGGAGGGTCTATAGGGCTAAAAAAATATAATCCCCGCTTATCAAAATTTTTTAAAACTAATTGAGTTTATAATGACATCTCCTCAGACTTAGTGGGCAAACCCATTCTTTTTTATTTTTCACATCTCTTAGTGTATAGTGTTGCATCCTTATGTAAAGTTGGCCAATAGTATCTAGTAGTCAATACCTTTTGTGATGTTCTCTTTGTAGCAAAATTCCCTCCTCAAGGTTCATTTTGGTAAGATCTAAGGACATAAAATATATCCTCATGATCTTTACACCTTCTCATTACTTGATCTTAACCTGTATAAAAGAGAAGTCTAGCTATCTAAGAAAAGGGTAAACTCTTTTCAACTAAAAACCTTTTCTCAAAGGATGAAAAATGTAGAGGTGTTTTACCTGAGACCAAGTAGTTGGCTATGTCTACATACCAGGGTTTTGTTGTAGAAATAGAAAATAGGTGCTCATCTAGAAATGAATCGTCAACTACTTTCTCTTCACTTTTGGTCTCCATCCTCAAGAGGAAATATGCCACCACATTATCTTTTCTAGGCTTTTCCACTATGGTGACATCAAAATATTGCAAGAGGAGTAGCCACCTTATGATTCAACTGCTTATTGTTGGTTTGTTTACCAAATACTTGATTGCAGCATGATATTTGTGAATAAACACTAGGTATCCTGTGATATAATGTCTGAATTTGTTTATGGAATATACTACTGCCAGAAACTCTTTTTCTGTTACCATATAGTTCAATTTTTCATGTTGTAAAATGTTGCTAACTTAGTATATTGCATAATTCAAACTACTATATTTTTGACCTAAGAAATATCCAATAACATGATCTGATGCATATGTGTGGATGTGAAAAGGAAGGTTCCAGTCAAGTCCTCTTAACACAAGAGCAATAGTCAACATCTCTTTTAAAGTTTGAAAATCACTTTCGTAGAATGATGTCCATATAAAATCAACATCCATTCCTAACAATATAAAAAGTGGTGCTACAATTTTGCTGAAGTCTAGTATAAACCTTATGCAATATCCAACATGACCTAAAAATATTCTAACATATTTTTTTCTTGGTGTGGGAAGGTTGACTATGACAAACACTTTTGATGGATCTATTTGAATTCCTGTTGAGGAAAGGTAGTTCCCCAACACTATACCCTCTGACATCATCATATATAACTTTTCATTGCTCAGGGAAAAATTATGATCCTTGCATATTCTTAAGACCTTATCCAAAATTTTCATATCCTCCTCAAAAGTACTACAATGAATAGTGAATTCATCCATATAGACTTCCATGCAGTCATTTTTCAAATTAGAGAAGATACTCAGGAATGCCCTGTGGAATGTGGCAGGTGCATTATACAAGAAAAATGGGAGAACTGAAGAGGTAAATGTCCCCCATGGACATGTGAATGTAGTATTATCTTGGTCCTTTGGTGTAACTTGGATTTGATTGTAGCCTCTATATCCATCAAGAAAGGAGAATTACTTTTACCAAGTAAGGTGTCAAAAACTTGATCAATAAAGGGAAATGGGAAGAAATCTTTCTTTGTGGCTGAATTCAGTTCTCTGTAATCCACACAGATTCTCCATTTCCCATTCTTATTTAGTATAATTACTAGAGGTGATACCCATTATCTTTCTATTTAATGCACCTCTGTGGTTGTCTGATTGGTTTACATTCTTCTTTAATATAAATTCTGTGAGTAAAAAACCTAGGATGAATCCCACGCATATCACTATAATCCCAAGAAAATGTTGTATTATGTTCTTGAATTAGAGCAATCAATAATTTCTCTTGTTGTATATTTAGCATATTTCTTATATTTAGTGGCCTCCTTACTGTTATTTCAACTTGTTTGAAGAGGTCCAACATTAAACACATGTTTCTATTAACAAAATTTAATATGCAGTCATGAGGAAGAATTTGGTGAAAAATACAATTTTTACTTGGAATACTTGTGATGCTCTATTTTTGTAAGAATTGGTTCAAAGGATAGAAAAAGCACTTGAATATTTCATGAATTCATTAATTTCTTCCATATTTATTCCATAGAATATTAGCCAAAACAACATCTTCCTCCTGATCTTCAATAGTTCAAGAATTTTCCAACATCATCATCTGTTGGACAAAGCATTTATCAATTTCTAGTTCTTCAACCAAAATGGTCTGATCCTCGTCATTCAATGGTTGGGAAAGAGGATAGAGTATAAGTTTCTTGGTACCATTTCCATCTGATATAATCATGTTGTTATACCTGTACCCTGCGGCCAACCATGGCCTTCCTAGTATAAGAGGGTAACTTATTAGACTTTGCTTTGTTTGTAGGACAATGATATCAACAAGGTATTCCCAAGAGTCTAAAACCACAACAATGTACTCACATACACCTTTAGGTCTTACTGTTGATCTATCCACTAACTGTAATACTTTAGTTGTTGGCCTCAATCCTTACAATTTCAGGTCATCCATGATTTTCTTAGTCATGACATTGATTTCTGACCCTAAGTTAATCATGTTAATTTTTATTGTAGTCCCATTAATAGTAACACTCACCAAAGGACTTCCTAGATCTATGTACTTAGGTAGCGTATATTTTTCAAGCATGATGTCTATCAACTGTGCAATGACTTGTACAATGGATGGATCTTTTATTTTTCTATTTGGATTCTTTATACATAGATCCTTGACTAACTTTTTTTAAATAGGTACACCCTTGATGGCTTGAATGAGTGGAATTTTTACACAAATGTCCTTCAATTGAATGACAAAATCAAAATCAAAATCTGATTTAGGGTCATATTTTTTCTTGCAATCTTTCTTGTAATAGGGGTACATTGACTTGCATTTTACGATCCGAAAACGGGTGCTTGAAATTAACACTTTTAATAATTTCAAAGGATCTTCAATTTTAATCAACTTAAAAGGATTTTACACTTCCAAAAATTGATTAGAATATGATTCAGGACTGAATTAAAATTGAAATTAAGTTTGCAATTTTCTCAAAATTTCATTGTTCGTTAGAAAGCCCAAAAAAATCATTGTTTCAGATTTAATTGATTTCCCAATTTTATCAATTATTGATTATAGTTGCATCCATATTCATATTCTGAATTTAAATTACTTGCAAATATAAGAACCTGAAAATAAAAATCAGAAAGAAGCACCAAATTGTTTATGGGGTTCAAAATTCCTACATCCATGGGTTCGTGGTGAACTGATCCATTAATAATGTTAAATATGTAAATACAATAACCTTTATATTAACCAATAATGAATCAAAAAGTTACAAAACTATGTTTTAGACCTTCGAAGGATGTTAATGGATCTTAGCCTATGTCCTTCACCTTCCTTATCCACTTGTAGCAGTGTCTCCCTTTGGTTCTATGCCTTTGTGTGAATTTAACAGAAAATAAATCTGTCAAATAATCTCCAAAGCATATATATGATCACACCATTGTGATCATCTCAAAATTCTAAGCAACTTTCATATATAACTCGAGATCTGGTTTTGAGTGGAAGTGCCTCAAAATTGCATTTTCCTCCAAGTACCCCTATTTTGTCTACACATAGACCTGACACTTGTTTTGTATAAATTTCAATGAGCCATTTTATAATCATCCCAATCCTCTAGGAAAGTTGGTCCGCTTTTTTTGAGAGTGGCGGTTTTGGGTTCAAATCCTGGAGGCTCCTTTTGTGGCGGTGTTGGTTTTGCATTGTGGGTAGGATATCCCACATTGGTCGCCCCTTTATTTTGGTAAGTTTTTAACAAACCTTACCCACTCTATTCTTCACGTGGATATTTCCATGCATGGCATAGTTTTCCCTAGGGCCCCCACCACCACTTCACCACCTCATGGCTAATAATAGCTTAAGTGACCAATATAGAGGTGTAACCATATACTAACATGGCAAATTTCATGGTGAATAATTACAAAGTAATATAAAATTTGACCATGAATAATAATGTGATATTCCACTAATGAAATATGGAAATAAATACCACTTGTCGATCCTCGATAGGAAAATCGAACATGTGGTGGTTTGAGAACCCACCACGTCAGCGAGGATATAATCGTCCTCACGACGGCCGGGCTCCCCTCTGTAACAAAAGTTGAGCCTCTTGTTCTGGCCTGCTTTTACGTCTGTCAAAGATCGGAGGTTGCAAACAACTCAAATAACCTTCATTTTCCCCTTTTTCTCCTTTTTCCATGTGTCGCAGTGCTATTGGTCCATTATTTCCCTGTTGACCAAAGTTGACTTCTCTGTTGACTGAACTTTGACTGGACATAACTTGAGCTCAGAGTGTCCCTTTTTCACGTTCTTATAGTCATTGGAAAGCTCTCTAAAGGATATACTGCACTGAAATGGTTTAGGGAATTTTAGGGAAATTTTTACACTAAAAAATATCCTCTGCTCACTCCTCCCTACTGAGAAGGATTTTGTGCACAAAAAGTTGTGTATCAACCCACAAAACATGTTATCTCTTCCTGCATTGCAAAAACACATACAAGAACCCGAAATAACATTATAGGTTAATAAAATGCAAATAGTTGATTAGCTAATTACATAACCAATCAGATAATAACACTCAATTAAGATAGTCTTCAACTGTAACGCTACAACCCTTTCAACTGTGCACACAACTGTGAATTGTCATACCCCACTATAATGCCATCACAAATAATTGACCAGATAATAACACCCATTCTATTATGGAAAGCTAGTGTTCAACTGTCACTTTATGTTATGACTGATTACTTAAATTTCAATTTCATAACACAGTCTAAACTACCCACAATTAGGCTAGTGCCCACTATCCATATGAAACTGTAACAACTGCAAGTATTCACTATCCAGAATAAAATAGAATATCAATGCCCAAAAATAGCTATAGTCAACAACTGAATCCACGTGAATCCAAATTGGTGAACTACCATAATCTGTAAAATGATCACCTGGTGCCTTTGCAAACTATTTTGTTAGTGTAATAAATTTACACCCTAATTGCAACCACATCTGATAATTACAAAAATAATTTTTTTCCCCAAAATAAGGGTCTTATAAATTAGTGCAAATAACACATGTGGATACAACAAGTTTGTCTATTTATTACAATATCAAACAAATGCTTGAATGGGTCTTATAAGCATCCATAAATTTGCACAAATGACAACATTATAAAATTACAAGTTTCAAAATTGACATTCTGATGATGCCCATATCCCTGCATATTGTTGTCAAAAATAGAATAACCAACCACAATGTGAGAAGATGAATATGAGTATGATGAACTTGTCACTCAAATCTTATCTACAACTGCTTCCAAATTATTTCAAAGCTAAATATAAACATAGGATCAAATTCCTAAAATATAGCTTTAACAATGTTTGCATATTATCACTAGTTACTGCAATGGAAACATAAAGTTGAGGAATGTTTTACCCATCCAATTACTTAGATTTCTCCATTTATGTGGTTTTACTTCCCCAGTACCAGAATGAACATTTACATGAGTTAGATCAACAAATTTTGGTTTGACATTATTTTCCTTTTTAACAACTTTCTAATGTTACACTGAAGGAATATACCAACACATCTTAACATCATGACCATTACTTTTACAATGGGAAAAAAATTCAACTTACCTATTTTTAGGAGTCTCACCCATTTTTCCATTCCCTAAAATCTGTCTAGGAGAATGATTCCTCTGTTTAGGGGAGGTAACCTTTTTTTCATTTCTCGCCTTATTAGGGAGAGATTGGTCTATAGCACTTGCCTTATCATTCACAAAAGGCATTAACTTCTTTATCATATTTTTCCTCTTCCAACGATATGCTACAGAATGATTAGTACCTTCAAAAAATGTGCAAGGAAAAGCATACCCCTATCTACCAAAGCTATATTTTTAGAATGAAATAGTTTTTTAGAAGTCTTAGGATTAAATTTCCCCTTAGTGATATTTTTAGTGTAAGTGGGAGGAGGTGGAATTTCATTACCTGGTTTACCTGCATTCTTACACCTTTCATTGTTCCTCCTGATGGTGAAATCCTATAATTCTAGAGGCATAGATCCTTGGCTGTTAGAAGCTTGTCTTCCTTTAGCTGCTTTAGAAATTTCTCCAATTTCCATTTTCCCACTAGAATATCCCAAACCTGCAAACTGAGACTGATCCTCTACCTATATTGGGTTAGCATTACCTTGTCCATTTTTACCAAGGCCTTTTCTGTTATATCCCATCATAACCATTAGCTTAATCCAAATCCCTTAGTGTGTTTTTCAAACTGACCCAAAGGAATATATGAAACTGAATGAGAGGAAGAATTTTCATGTGAACAAATTACAGTGCATTCTATCATAGTACCTGCATCTAATTTGGAAGGCATTTCCTTCTTGTGTTCACCTTGTTACATCTTTGCTAAGAGGGCATCCTTGGTCCGTATTTCTTCCTACAACTCTTTAACAAAGCCCATCAACTTCTTGCTCTCTGCAAGCATCTTATTGACATACTCCTCTTTCTTGGTTATAGAGGATTGTGGCTCAGATTTTAACTGCACTATTTTATCTTCCAAGGAATAAAAATTAGCTCTCAGGAAAGAGTTTTCTTCTTGGAGTTGGCGGTTTATGGCTTCAAGATCATCTATTTGCTCCTGTTTGGATGACTTGCCCATGATTCCTTGTTCTTGTAAACACAACTTGTACTTCCAAAATTACACACTGCAAAAGAAGATTAACAAGCCCAAAAATGTCTGCACACTAAAAACTGAAATCAATACTAAAATTGAAGCCAAAATTTCAAACACAATTAGAAGCTAATCTGAAAATCTAACTGCTCTGATACCAAACTTTATCTGAAAATGGATGCTTGAAATTAACACTTTTAATCGTTTCAAAGGATCTTTAATTTTAATCAACTTAAAAGGATTTTAGACTTCCAAAAATTGATTAGAATTTGATTTAGGACTGAATTGAAACTAAAATTAAGTTTGCAATTTTCTCAAAATTTCACTATTCGTTCGAAAGCCCAAAAAAAACATTGTTTCAAATTTAGTTGATTTCCCAATTTTATCAATTACTGATTATAGTTGCATCCATATTCATATTCTGAATTTAAATTACTTGCAAATATAAGAAATTGAAAATAAAAATAAAAAAGAAACACCAAATTGTTTACGGGGTTCAAAATTCCTACGTCCCTGGGTTCGTGGTGAACTGATCCATTAATAATGTTAAATATGTAAATATAGTAACCTTTACATTAACCAATAATGAATCGAAAACTTGCAAAACAGTGTTTCAGGCCTTCAAAGGATGTTAATGGATCTTAGCCTACGTCCTTCACCTTCCTAATCCACTTGCAACAGTGTCTCCCTTAGGTTCTACGCCTTTGGGTGACTTTAACAGAAAATAAATCTATCACAAAAGCTCCAAATCTAATAAATGATCACACTATCATGATCGTCTCAAAATTATGAGCAACTTTCATATATAACTAGAGATCTGGTTTTGAGTGGAAGTGCCTCAAAATTGCATTTTCCTCCAAGTACCCCTATTCTACCTATACACAAACCTGGCACTTATTTTGTATAAATTTCAGTGAGCCATTTTATAATCATCCCAAGCCTCTAGGTGAGTTGGTCAAAGCAATTTTCTTGAGAGTGGAGGTTTCAAGTTCAAATCATGGCGGCTCCTTTTGTGACGGTGTTGGTTTTGCATTGTGGGTAGGATATCCCACATTGGTCGCCCCTTTATTTTGGTAAGGTTTTAACAAACCTTACCCACTCCATTTTTCAAGTGGATATTTCCACCCATGGCTTAGTTTTCCCCTTGGCCCCCACCACTGCTTCACCACCTCGTGGCTAATAATAGCTTAAGCGACCAATATGGAGGTGTAACCATATAGTGACATGGCAAATTTAATGGTGAATAATTACAAAGTAATATAAAATTTGACCATGAATAATAATGTGATATTCCACTAATGAAATATGGAAATAAATACAACTTGTCGATCCTCGATAGGAAAATCAAACATGTGGTGGTTTGAGGACCCACCACATTGGTGAGGATATAATCGTCCTCACGGCGATAGGGCTCCCCTCTGTAACAAAAGTTGAGCCTCTTGTTCTGGCCCACTTTTACTTGTGTCAAAGACTGGAGGTTTCAAACAAATCAAATAACCTTCATTTTCCCCTTTTTCTCCTTTTTCCACGTGTCACAGTGCTATTTGTCCATTATTTTCCTATTGACCAAAGTTGACTTCCCTGTTGACTTAACTTTGACCGGACATAACTTGAGCTTAGAGTGTCTATTTTTCACATTCTTATAGTCATTGGAAAGCTCTTTGAAGGATCTACTGCACTGAAATGGTTTAGGGAAATTTTGGGAACTTTTGAAACTAAAAAATATCCCTAATCATTTTAATTTTGTTGGAATTTTGTTCATCTTGTTGTGGATCAGCTTGCAGTGTCTTTGGTTCATTTGGTATCTCTGTGATTGTAGGTTTACTTAGTGGCACAAGTGCTCTTCCTGAAAGGATATGGATATTATGTACATATATTGAATAAGAAGAGTATTTGGTTGATTCAGTGTTATAGGATATTTGAGAAGCTTTATTATTGGGGTTAGTTATTGGTTGAGCTGGTAATTGAGTAGTTTTTGGTTGAGAGCTAGATTGGGGGTTTGGAATCAAAGCTTGTTGTTGTGGGTAGGGAGGTTTCTTGTAGGTTTTTTGGTAGTTAGGAGGTTGATTGCTCCATTTTTTCCCTCCTCTCCAAAGTTGTTTTCTTGAATAAAGGGGGTGCTACCACTGTTGGCATGAGAAGCGAGTTTTCCATGACTATTAATAGTGGCTAGAGTAAGGAGCCCATCCTTGTTGAATATTAGCCCAAGGTGGGGGTTTCATATTATTATATGAACTACTAGCCTAATTTTGAAAATATGACACGTGATCTTATAACATACCTTCTTTTCTTGGAGGCCATGGCTTCCTTTAGGAAATGTACAAAAATTTCCCATCCTCTATTTCTACCATTTTTAACTCCAGTGCATCCTCCTTTCCTTTATAATGTTGGTTAGTCCCCTACATATGCAATCAGCTTTCTTTCTTCTGTAAGAATGTTAAAACTTTGAAATTTTTTCCTCTACATTCTCTCTATTCTTCTTTGCATATAGAGCATCAAGTTGGTTGGCCATGTCATTAAATATTTCTTGTTTCATGTTCTTAAACATGTTTGCAATTTATGATTTATATATTTCCCCAATTCCTTTGGAAGTTGCTCCACCCTTTGATCTAGTATTCCTTATTCTTTTCATGATTGCTCTAGAATAGTTCCTGCATTCTTGAAAAATATCCTCAAAAGTGGCTTTGGAGATGTCTCCATCTCCTATTAATTCCAAAGCATCCATATCTTCCTCACCGATTCCTTTTAAGAAAAGTAACTTTAGAGACTTAGGAGGCAACCTTGTATGTCTTGAATTTTGAACACAAAATAGGAATCTCTCCAAGTAATCTTCTAGTGGCTCATCTTCCTTCTATGACATCTTTAAGAATTCATATCCTCCTCTGTTTCTTGACATGCAATAGTCTTGGTACTTGGTCAGAAACTTGTCTTTCATCTCCTGCCAGGTAATAACAACATCTCTTCCTAGGCCCATAAACCATCTCAAGGCTGTATCCTTGAGTGTATTAGGGAAAAAATTCAGCTTGTGTGCATCATTTTTGTAGTCATAACTCCTACATCAAATATAAAACTCAAACAAGAAAGTGTCTGGGTCTTTAGTCATGGATCCATGAAAATTAGGTAGAGCTGATGGAGATATGTTCTTCACCTGAGCAGGTTGATTGTTATTGGAGATAGGAAACTCAAATGTGCTTGGTTCCCTTTCCTCTTCTTCTATGTTTTTATTCACCTCCTCTTCCATGTTAGACTATTCAGGAACAACTTTAGAAATTTCACTTGGGAGGGAGTGTTTAATCATCAAACCTTGTACAAACAAGGATGTTTATTCTTTAGAAGTACAAGTAATTTCTACTATTTAAGGATTGGGTAGGAATATACCATAGGCATATCTATGAAGGTACATACATTAATTGAATCAACTCAATAAACATTCATTAGTGGGGGGTTTTGAAGGTAGAATTTCTACAACCCAATATGTTCTAAGAAATTCATAAATGCAAAACCTCAAAAAATCTTATAACTTTGGCAATATCCCCAGCAACGACACCAAAAATTGTGGTGGAAATCAACTTGTAGAAATTAATATGTTGTACATTGGGTTACATTCATTTATTTATGTGACTAGGGATTGTAGACTTGAAATACTACCGGTGTTGTATGAAAATTTATAGTTGATCTAAGAGGTTCGAAAGGAAATAATTGTCACATAACAATGTTGAAAGTAAAATAAAATTTAGACTTGAAAATGAAATATTTCTAAACTTTATTACTGAAATAAAGTGCAAATTCAGAGAGAATATTTTTCCTAATGAAATATGCATGAAAATAAAAAATGGAGGGTATTTAGTAGACCTCAAGTGAGCCCTAACTTGGGTGCTAATCCCTTCCTAACTCTATAACTAAAAACTAAATGATAGAAATCACATTTATTTATTGATTTTCATAAAACATTACATCTAGGAACAAAAGAGATTACTTTGATTCTCTTCTAACTATGTTCACTCTTTTCTCTAATTCTAAATCTGATTTTCTAACTCCCTTGTTACAGAGCATCAGCCCTTTCCTTTATATCCTATCATTTACATCACATGAGAAGAATAATAATACAAGAAGGAGTCTTATAAAGAAAAAGTGAGAGATTCAACACATGTTTGAAACACACAACAAGTGTTCAACTAACAATCACTTCTTCACTAGTTCTTAATCAATGACCAAATTAAAAATTGATTGGTTTCTCAAATTTCCAATTTTATGTTGTAACTAATTCTCCAATGGCATGTAAGGACTTAAGTTCCATCACTTCACGTTTCAAAATATCTTCATAAATGTGGGTTCTTTGTTGTGAATGATTTCCTTATATTGTAAACAAGTTCCTTGGTTGCAGACAAGTTCTTTTACTGCATATGAAAAATTTCTTACAACCAAGAGTGACAAAAACACATATAATCATCCAAACAATTTATTATAATAACAAAAATAAATTCACACATAATATCACAAAATAAAGACAATTAGATATAACTTTATCAAATAGTCATCATGCCAAAAGTTCATGGTTGTAATAAGGATGTTCAACAATTTACTTAGGAAATACATAGACATGGCTACGATGGTCTTATCAAAATATAAAATATGAGTTGTTATGAAAAAAATTAATACAAATCATCACCATCTAAGAATTCCACCTAAGATTCCTTACCATGCATCCATATTCCTAATTGTGTGCCTACAATGGTAGTATAATTTGGCACCAGATGTTTCACATGCTTCATTCGTATTGAATAATTTTGCTTCCAAATTAGATCAAAATCATTTTGGATCTCATACAAACCAAATGATGATGTCAACGTGTTGAGTTTTGAACTCGTGTATAGTAATACCGGTCAAAGATAGGTGATAAATAGTTTACATTTGTCTATGTGTGAAAACTTTGAACAATTTTTTTTTAAGACCTTCATCTACATGTGTAGGTTTTACGACAGTTTATACAAAGTTATTTTTTTAGTCAATGTTTTTTTAGTCACTAGTTTGTGATATTGGTAATAGCCTTTTATAGGATTTGTTTAATTTGAGTCAGGTTTACTGTATCATTGTTGTTAAAGTAAAAATAAGGATTTATAGCTGGATAAGTGGTGTCATTTTATTTGTAGAGTCCAATTATTGTTTAATTATGATTCTATAGGAATAGTTTAATTTTTTAGTATAACATATTTCAAAAATTATCTTCCATCGTATTGTAAAAAGAGTCTTTGTGTCTCTTAGGACTCATAGTATAAAAAGTAATTAAATATTACTGTTTTAGTCATTTTAAATTATTATGTCATCAAATTCATCATCTCATCGCTAAGATTCAAACTAGTTTTTTCTATCATCAATTATTTCTTGTCAAAAAGTCTGAAAATAAAAAAAAATTACCTTACAGATACATTATCAGTTTAAACCAACATCTAATATGTAAAGTTCCAGGAAAATAAAATTTGGAAAAATTGAGAAGTTGGATATGAGGCACATGACAAACCCAAGCAAGTGTAACCTCGCAAACATCAACAATTAACTACACGGGAATATATAAAGCACTGAAAAATGAAATAATTCATTCATTAGAGGATAGAGGAAAACAAAGGTTGGAGGTATATTAATGACCTTTTGTCACTCACCAACGATGGGGTTGGACAGATGCTTTAGAAGCATTGTGTTTTTCAATTTTTTCAGTGTGCTTCAAATTTCATTTGTTCATGTTCAATTTGTTGAATAAGTGAAAATTTCACATTGAGGGGGGGACATGACACCAATGTTTCATTTCCATTATGACAACTTTTCCTATGTGTGCATGAGGAACAATTTTTCCTATATTTTTCCGTATAGTGAGATGTTGATGAGAGCTGATTAGAGTACTACACATCGTGATGTGGTTGTTGGTAACCCACTTATAAAACCATAATTTTTGTTTTGTAGTAAACCAATTGTAAAACTACCACTTTTGGTTGTTGGTAAGCCATTTTCAAAACCATCATCTTTTGGTTTGTGGTAAACCACATGTAAAACTACCACTTTTGGTTTTTGGTTAACCATGGCTAAAACCATCGCTAGGGTTTGTGATTGTCCTGTGAAAATCACCAACTCATTAAAGCAGGTAAAATTACAATATTGAGGTTTTCTCCATGTTCACACTATCAGGGGAATGATAGGAATTTGTTGATTAGTGCTCACATTATTAGAAAATAATTGTGAGGGATGTTTATGAGTAAGTTGTTTAGTTTGTTTAAACAATTTACATAATGATTTGTTGGTATATGTGAGTTGTTTATTTGTTAAAAAAATTAAAAATAATAGTAGAGTATTTTCTTTCATAGGAAAATCTCATATTATATATTTATATCACATCCCGTAACAAATAGATACAAATTATTATTATTTTTCCTATACAAAACTTTGTACCAAACTTCAATAACTTGCAAGTGACTTAACTCCTTAGCCCCTCTTCATGATCAAACCCTCATGGAACATTTCCAAGTTGATGGTGTCCCATTGGATTGAAATAATATAAAAATGACATGAGGAACATGAAATTTCACTCCCCATCCTTCCACTCAGCCCTAGGTCACGTGAAAAACCAATTCTTAGCCCCCAAAAGCCATTTTCAGCTCCCTACATCTCATTCATGCTTCACTAGAAGCTGCCACTTGTCATCATCTAGTGAAAAGAAAAATTATCTACACCCATTTTCACCTTGCACCTTTGCACCCTACTTTATATAGTGTAAGCATAGTCAAACCCAGCTCCCAACCCCGATTTAGCTATCGGGTTAAGTCATGAGTTACAAATTGCAATTAAATATGATTAACTCCTCTTCAAAAATACTTAGTCATTTTCAAATATCTAAGATGATGTTTTTTTACTATAAGAATTGATTATTACATAGTGATGCTACTGGAATTCTTCATAACCATCCATCTTGGAAAAGGAAGTTTGCTCATATCTCCAAAATGGCACACCCGATTTCTACCAAAATTTTCCAGTGCACTCCTCCTAAAAACACCTTCAAGTTAACTATAAGAACACTTATATTGATTCTCTATACAATTTATAATAGCCAAAAGAAATTTTCATCCCATGGAATTTCCTTTTAGGATCTACAAAGTTCTGGTGGATAAAAATATTTGAAAATCGGAGTAGAAGGTCCTGAGACAAAACCAAATATTTTAATACCAGTTTCATTCTAATGTGAGACCTAAAAGACCTGATTATAAAAGTATTAAGTTTTGAAAGGCCTAATATGTCTAAATATAGCTAGTTTCCATAACAATGATACTCTCAACATCTGTGTACTCCAACCAAGCAAAAACCACCAAAAGTGAAAATTGTGAAAAATTACTAAAATAACTATCCTAGATGGGAAATGCCAAAAATATAAAGTATTGCAATCGAGATCAAGTAACTTGTATCAACTCACAATATGTCTATCTCATTACTTTTCACCATCATAAAGGTCAAACATTCAGGTCTGAAATCAATATTTGTTAGGAAATATAATGTTTACATTATAGTGGGATATTTACCGAAAGGTAAATAATAATTAGTTAGTTATATTATTGTTATATAAGCAATAATATATTAGTTGGAGTTGTTTTAACAACTCGTATGATTTGAGTTGTGTATTGTTATTTGAGTAACAATCACAGCTAAATAGGATTATTGTTAGAGAAAATTCCTAATTTATAGGAGTTGCATATTTCTATATATCTGTAATGATGTATTCGTATGAGATATACAGAAGAATTCTATTGTTTTGTTGTGAAAATCTCTTGATCTTTCATAATATCAACACTAATCATTGAATACTTCAATGTCAAGGGTAGTAATGTTATCCACGTGGACTTGGAAGATTTCAAAGCCAAAATGTTGAATGAGTCATAGAAGGGGGTGATCATGGTTGAATCATGAGGTTGGAAATAAATAATTTCATCTAGGGAGAATTCCTTCTATTTGGAGGCCTGCGTATAACTTTTTCAATGGGGAGCATATGAGCAATAGGTGTCGAGGAATTCTGAAGTTGATTCCATTTTTCATGGAGGTGAATTTTTAATCCAAGAGGAGTAAGGTGATGATCTCGATGCTTTGACTCTAGCATTTTGTTCAAAAGAATCATCATGTTTCCATGATCGGGAAACCATCTCAAGTTCACATGGTGCAATTCACTTAGTAGTGTTTGTGAACACACATTCAATGCCATGGAAGGTGTATGCATCTCACAAGAGGAAGCACTTGCAATCATAGTGTTTCAATTCAATGGGTGGTCAGAGGCCAAGAATCTCATTCATGAAGGATTCCCTCAAAGGTCCATCAGAAGCAGATTCTTTGTCATCAAGAGCTTTCCTATCTCAGGATTTCCACTTATATCCCTTCTTCTCCCTCCCCCTTCTCTCTCTCTAACATTCTATTTCTTCATTAGGGTTGGAAATTGTTGATTATTGATAGTTTTTAGGATTTATATCACTACTACTACAAGTAATAAAGCTACATTTCTTCTATCTCCTTGTCTATGTTCATCCATCCTCTTTACTTTCCAACTTTGCAATCATTGTAATCTTGTACAACTAAGAAAGAACTTTGTGTCTTTAATTGATGAATTCATAGAACTTTGTGTCTTTGATTTATTAGTCTTGCTATCGATTACATGGTTGATTTATTCCTATTGAATGTGGGACTACTTTGGCTAATGTATGTGAAATCCGTAAGTCTACTCACAACAATAACCCCCCTCTCTATTTCCCCATCTCCTCTTTACCTCCCTTTTAAAAGAATGCCTCCCTTGTAAAATGTACAAGCACTTTACCATAAGTTTAGTGCAGTATTCCTATGTGATCCCACACTAATGACCACCCCATAGTTCTAATTAGTTTATATTCAATAAATGGGAGCCTCCCCATACCCAACAATGAGGGGATTATCCCCATCACCATTGGTGAAAACCAATAATTTGCACTGTAACAAATTATTTCACCAACATTTTTTGGTGACTCCACTAGGGAAAGATCTACCCTTTTGCACCCTATAAATATCTCTAAAATCCACACACACACACACACACACACATATTCTAAAATAAAAATAAATATGAAAATTTAAAATTTGAAGGAGACTCTATCAAGGAATGAATCCATGTCACATTCATTCCTGCATCATGAGCATGAAGTCATATGATTGGTGTTTAACATAAATAAGTGAAAAAAAATGAAGAATAAGAAGACCATTAAAGATTTTAGATCATACATCATTATGGACCAACTCTTATAAAAGTATGGATTTTGAGACAGTAAAGAAGTCTCTCATTTTAACTAGAAATCTGCAATGAACAAAAGAAAAGTAAGTCATTGATGCTCCTGCAAAATTTCTAAAAAGGATATCTATAATGTACAAAATTGTTTCATTTGATGATCCTAATATCAAATACTTGTGGCTTTAGTTCAAAAGGAGTGCTTTTAGAGGAATGAAAAATGGAGATTACACCTGTTGATGATCGAGAGTCCAAACGTTTGATGATGAGGATGAAAAATATATATGAAATGTTGTAAGCACATGAGGATGGAAAACATAAGGCTAAATATTCAGATGATGTAAGCAATGGGAAAATTATTTCTGAAGAAGAACCTCTTGAATTTAGCATTTCAGACTCTACATTTTTTCTTCAAAAACTCAAAACGTTATCTTTTATTTCCCTTCCTTTGGACGGCTTTATCACTTATGGAGATGAGGAAATGACCTCATTGAAAAAGGATTATGTTTAGAAAATTGAGAGTTGCATAAGGAAGTAATGAACCTCAAATCAATCTTGAAATCTTAGCATATGTTGTGACCATACAAGAAAAGTATGAGCAACTTTAAGCACTCCATATTGAGGAGGAGAAGAACTACCTTCTGGAGGTTGATTCTGATGAGTCTCCATACCATGAAGTGTTTATCCTAGGGAGATACTTTGGTTCCAGTCATGAACACTCTATTTTATAATATCATGATGAAATTCAACTCGGACTCTTGGTAGAAAATGATAGAAGCACAAAAGTGAAGTCTCCATCCATAGCTGCACTTTGGCCTGAAGCACAATCGTTTGAAAAAGTAATGTGCATAGGAGATGAGTATTCTTGTCTCGTAACAGATGATACAATTCTTTTTGATACTTTCACCAACTATGAAGACATTCAAGAGATGTATTCTTCTCCATCGCAGGTTCTTCAGGATAATGATTTTGAGGTAATTATTGATGATTTCCTTTCTAATTTTGGCTCTTCATTTTATACATACATGCCCAATAATGAAATAGAGCATATGGAAGATTTCAATTTCCCTTTCTAAACATTTTTTGATGAGTGAAGAGCACATGAAATATCCTATTAGTTGGTTTCCTTTTCATCACCAAGAGAGTGTGATAGCAATCATAATTGTGAGTATGGGATCTTCTCTTTTCCCTACAAAGAAGAGAAATTTATGGGAGATGTTCAAGATGGAATAAATTAATATTCCCACGTTACAACTCTGAAATTGTGTCCTTTCTCTTTCCATGAGGGAGATGCATCATATAAGTCTTACCATATCAAATATTAACTAGTATGCACAGAAAGGAATTATTTAGAACAACAAATGAATGAGAAGCTAGAAGAAACATGTCAATAGGGAGAGAATTGAATTTTTCTCATCACTTCTGGATTCCATGCTAATTCTGGAAATGAATCCATGTTGAAAATTTTACCCAAGGATGGTGACTACCTCCATGTTGAAAGCAAAGATATTTTTTTTGAAAACATGGAAGAATGGTTTCTTATCAAGATATCAGATGAAGACTATAGAAAGCAAAACTTTCAAACAAGTAACAAAGTGGTCATTGGATACAAATGATTTTTCTATACAATATCAATATGAGAATGGAAATTTGGTTTCCCTTCTTCTTCTCAAACCATATAAATCCATCATGAGAGTATTGCATGACCGGTTGGTTATTTTTGAGCTTCAGAAGTGGTATGAATTCAACCTACTATTCCATGATGGTACCTTTTTTTATTTCTCAGCATGTTGTTAGGTGTTTGAAAAAATTGTATATTATTCCATGGCCTATATAAATTTTCTCCCACATAGCATAGTTTTCCATTCTATTGTTTGTTTCCCTTTCAGTTTGGTTTTTTGTTTATGTTTCATAATTTGTGTCGTTGCCTATATTAGTTGGTGAAGCAATGACTCTATTGCCCAATTTTTGAGGCACTAATCTTCATACCCATGAGATAATTTATTTTCTTCATTACCCCTTAAATTCTAATGTCCCCAAAATCCATTTTTTGTCATGCTAAATTTCTAGCATGTAAAATTGAAAATTTTGGCCATGACAACCAAGCCCCCACTTGAAAATTCCTCTTTCGGTCACTACAAACCCTTCCTCTAGCCAACTTTCCCACATGGTCAGCCTCATTCTGGATAATAGGAACGTGATAACATGATTTTCAAGTTTTTTTTGTGAAAGGATGTATTTATAAGGTTATTGAAGAAGTTAATTAGATCCAAAGCATAATAACTATCCTCAGAGGCCTAGAAAGGGCCAATTTTGGCCATTTTGTAACTAATATATACCCTCCGGAAGCTGATAGGGAAGACTCAATCCATATATGAGTTGTAAAGGATGTCAATGAAGTAATATAAGGTATTTTAGGGAAATTTTGTGAAATGAATTGATATTGGGAATCAAGCAAGTAAGACAAGGTCATTTTGGGTGCAAGTAATGTCATACTCCAACGGAGAAAGCTAACTTGTCAGGATGATTCTGGGATTTTCAGGAGGAGTTGGGAAGAAAAAAAGAATTCAATGGAAATTTATTATAACCATCCACATCAAGGAAACATCACTTTTGTTCCAAGACTTAAAAATATTATGTGATAAACCATGACACTACAACTGCCCCTTCGAGTCAAAAATGGAATATGCCTTAAAAATGAAATTGCAAGTAGAATTGTTTCCTAATGATGGTTAGGATGCTCTAAAAAAATTATTTGGAATCAAAATAATATAATTTTTGACCCCAAAACACCCTTTCATGCTCCCGAGAAGAAAAAACACTCTTAGTGTCCTAAAATGGAGTTGGTGGATGACATCAACATTCCAAAAAGGCTTGAGCACAATTTTTCACCCTTTTTATCCCCTTATATTTTAAATGAGGTGAAAAGGGTACATTAGGGACACCAAATTTTACTCACCCATCTTTTCAATAAGTTTCGTCACTTAAAACACAACTTAGTATGTTAGGTAGAGTATATAAGGAGTTAAGTGATAGTTTCCCCTTCCCATGATGAGCAGACACGTTGATTATTTTCTTAGTAATGGGGACAAAGGGGAAACCAAATTTCCCTTCCCCATGTTGGATATCTCCTCACAACTTGAGACTCACAAATTTTGTACCTATGTACCTCATAACTTGCATTTAACTTGTCCCCTTCTCATGAGATGATACCCATGGCACATTTTCTCATGCATGCTATCCCCTCACATTTTCCCCAAGGTGTAAATGGACATGAGGGACACAAAATTTCACCCCCCCCATGTATAAATTTTTCTTGCAATTTACACATCACCTCTTTTGCACCTAGGAACATCATAACTTGAAAGTGACTTAACTGTTTGACCCCTCTTCATGATCAAACCCCCCATGGTACATTTTCAAACTACTGGTGTCCCATTAGATTGTACCAACATAAAAGGGTACTTGGGGGACATGAAATTGTGCTCCCCATCCTTCTGCGCAGACCCGACACACGTGAAAATTTAATTTTTATCCCCCGGAAGCCATTTTCATCTCCCTACATCTCATTCACACTTCAGTAGAAGTTGATACTTGTCATCATTTGGTGAAAATTGTGCTTACCTATCCATTTTTTATCATTTCAAATTTTAACCCTATTTTTTATGGTTCAACCACACTCAAACCCATCTCCTAACCCTGATTTAGCTGTCGGGTTAAGTGATGAGTTAAAAATTAAAATTGAATATGAATAACTCCTCTTAAAAAACACTGAGTCATTTTCGAACATCTAATGTGATGTGTTTTTCCCACCAAGACTCCATTGTTTCATAGTGATGCTACTGGAATTCTTTAGAACCATACAACTCAAAAAGGAATTTTTCTCATATCTCCAAAACGGTGCACCCGATTTCTACCAAAATTTATTGGTACACTCCTCCCAAAAATGCCTTAAATTTAAATATAATAACATTTCCATTAATGGTTTGTATAATTTAAAACAATTAGAATAATTTTTCATCCCCTATATTTTCCTTTTCAAATCTATGGAGTTCTGGTGAATAAAAAATCCTTGAAAACTCGAGCAGAATTTCCTCAAACAAAACTAAATCTTTTGAGACCATTTTTGTTCCAATATGACACCCATAATACCTACATATAAAAATCGTAATTTATGAAAGGAATCATTTGTATAAATATAGTAAGTTTCCAAAACAATTAAACTCTCAGCATCTGCGTACTCAAAGTAAGAAAAAACCACCAAAAAGTGAAATTGTGAAAACTTACTAAAAATAGCTATTCTAGACAAGACCTGCTTAAAATATCAACCTCAAGTCACTCTAATCAACTCACATTCCACCTATATCATTTCTTTTTTCCATCATTAAGGTCAAGCATTCAGTTCTAGAATCAATATCTAAACTAATCAATTAATACTTCACTGTGAAGGAAAATGATGTCATCCACATAGAGTTGGAAGACATGAAAGATAGAATGTTGAACGTTTCATAGAAGGGGGTCATCATGGTTGAATATTCTATACAGTTTTCATGGAGGTGAATTGTGAAGATCCAAAAATTTAGAGGGATGAAGGTGATGATCTCTACATTCCAAATTTGACCTTGTGTTTAAATATCTTTCCAAGAAGAGAGACATCATGTGAATCACACCATGGCAAGGAACATGTCATGATGAACTAGTGTGTGTAAAAAATTGTCAATTTAACTATAGGATACTGACATGCTCAAGACCATCATATTTTTAGGATCAATAATTCATCAAGGGTCCACTCAGTACAAGTCTCACAACAATTTTTTTGAATACTTATACAATTCTTTGGAGTGTGTTCATATCTCACAGAAGAAGGAGATTGTAACCACAGTGTTTCAATCCAACAAGAGGTCAAAAGGAAATAATTTCATTCAGGGATCAATCCTTCTATTTTGATGGTAATACCTTTTTCAACTAGGATTATATGAGCAAGAAGGTGTCGGGACATACTGAAGTTGATTCCATTCAAAAAGGGAGACATATTTGTCATTGAGGTGAATTTTGAAGCCAAGGGGAGTCAGGTGATGATCTCTATGTTTTGAATCTAATACTATGTTCAAAAGTATCATCATGTTTCCATGATATGGAAACCATCTTAATTTCAAATAGTGTAATTCACTTAGTAATGTTTTTGAACACTCATTCAATGCCTTGGAAGGTGTCTGCATCTCATTGGAGGAAGCATTTGCAATCACAATGTTTCAGTTCAACGAGTGGTTAGAGGCCAAAAATATCATTCATGCAGCATTCCCTCAAATGTCCATTAGAAGAATATTCTTCATTAGTAGGATCTTTCCCGTCTTCGTGTTTCCACTTCTCTCCCTTCTTCTCGCTCCCCTTCCCTCTCTAACATTCTATTTCTTCATTAAGAATGTACTTTTTCACTCTTTCATATTTTTCACTTAAGTTACTTAATGTTTTATTGTAAAAGTTCCTTTTCAAAAATAAGAAGAGGACTTAATTCCATTTATAAGGGAATGTGAAAATTCCGAAGTGGTGGTGAGATGAAAAGTTGCATGGGGGAGAGGAAGATACATTTTGTAAGCTATAAATTGGAATGCATTATTCATTCTAAGGGGTTAACAGTTGTTGATTTTTTTTAAGTTATTGGATTTCAATACTACCATAAGCAATAAAATTCTACATTTCTTCTATCTCCTTGTCTATGTTCCTTCATTATCTATACTTTCTAACTTTGCAAGCATTGTAATATTATATAACCAAGAAGTAACTTTGTGTCCTTGATTAATGGATCTATAGAACTTTGTGTCTTTGATTTGTTAGTCGTGTTACCGTTGATTACATGGTTGAGTTATTCTTAATATTGAATGTGGACCTAATATTGGCTTATTGTTGGTGAAAATTTATTAGTTCCTACTCACGACATTAAACCATATCTCTCTATTTACCCATCTCCTCTTTACCTCCCTTTAAAGAAAATTCCTCCCTTGTATAATGTACACACACTTTGGCCACAGGTTTAATGGAGTATTACTATGTGAACCCCATCCTAACGGCCACCCACTTTTTTATTTAGTTGACATATTTAATAGTGGGATAGCCTCCCCATACCCATAAGAAGGGGCTTAGCCCCGTGACAGTTGGTGAAAACCAATAATCTGCACTGCAGCAAATTATTTCACCAGCAAATATAAAAAATTATATCAAGAGGAAGAGGAATGTTATCATGAGGAAGTGGAAAAGAAAACATCAAAAGAGAAAAAAATTCCATGAAGGATAAGCATGTAGTTCTCATAACATTAATTCCAATCAAACAATCATAATAAGAAGGTATCCTTTTAAAGGAAGAGGATACTTTTGTAGAGGAAGAGGTAGATCCTTCATGAGTACATAAAGTATATGTGGATATGTTTGAAATAGAAAATTTGAGTGCTCACAAGTGTAGCAAAACAATAGTAGGATAAATAAAGATGGCAATCACATTGCACCAAGGTAGAAAGAGAGTGTTGCTTCATCCAATCATGTAGAAGGACCAAAACATAGAGAATATCTCATGATGAAAATATTGTTTCTAAAACCATATAAAGAGGATAATGGATTAGTGAAAAGAAAGAGTATTTTTAGAACTATATGAAAATATGTTTAAGTCTTTCAAGGTTATTGTTAGTAGTGACAACACAAACAAATTAGTATTTAGTGAGATTATATATATGATTGGATTGAAGAAGATGATACAACCAAACCCATACAAGTTGTCTTGGTTGTAAAAAGTACATAAAATATTGGTAAGTAAACAATGCCTAGTGAATTTTTGGATTGGATCATATAAGGATGAATTTTTTGTGACATTATACCCATGGAATTTTGTCATGTATTGTTAAGAAGCCCTTAACAATATGATGGAAAGGAAATAAATTTGATATGATGAATACATACATTCTTTTTAAGGATGGTATGATAAATTGAGCCCATTGAAGGAAATAATATAATAAGTGGACAATACTCCCAAAGTTTTGTTAGTTTTCAAATAAAAACTTTTTAAGATAAAGTGAAGGAGGAGAAATAATTATTTTTTTCATCCCCAAACACGTGGTAGTTAGGAAAACAATTAGAATGGATAAAATTCCACGTGATTTTCAAAGTTTTTAAGAGGAATATACTAATATTCCCTCCAAGGATCTATTAAATCGGTTTCCACCCATGAAAAATGTAGTCACCACATGGATTTGATCCTCATGTCAATCTAGTTGAACAAGGAAACATATCAATTGACACTTTTAGAGAGTGAGGAGGTAAATAAAAAAGTGCAAGATCTATTAGGGTTTGATAGAGAAAATTTGAACTTATATGCAATTTTATAGGTACTAACACATAATAAAATTGGGGAATGGTGTAGTGTCATAATTAATGATCCATCAACAAGATTACTATGAGGTATGAATTTCCATTACCATACACAGATGACTTGATGGATTTTTTTATTGGAGATAAGCACTTCATTAAGGTATATTTTAAGAGTGGATTTCACCTATTATGGACTACATTAGGGGATAGATATAAAACCATGTTCAAGATGGAAAATGGGTTGTATAAGTGGTTTTTAATTCCATCCTGATCAAAAATTCCATCGAGAAGTATCATGAGACTCATGAATGAAGTGTTGAAACCATTTCTTGAAAAAATTTCATAATATTTTTAGACGATCTATTTAGATTTTTAGTAGGAAAAAGGAAGAACTATTGATGTATTTAAGGTTTGTTTAGAAAATATTGACGGAATAAAAAAATTTCAACTTAAATTATTATATTTTTATGAAGTAAGATTTAATTTATTTTGGATTTGTGATTTTATGTAATGGGTTGAGGATGGTCTTAAGAAAGTAAGATCCATTGTTGTGTGGTTGTAATTGAGGAGAATGTTTGAATAAATAATCTTCCACACATTAGCAAGTTTTAACATGAAGTTCACTAATAAATTTAGAGGTATAGTGTGCAAATATCATCAAAATAATTAAGGATGATGGGAAATATTTTATTTTTACAAATGTAATAGATAATGGATTTGATATTTTGAATAAGGTAGTGATAAAACAATTGATTCTAGCACAACCATATTTTGATAATGTATTCCAAATTGATTTTAATAATAGCGGGGCAATATTTGGTGGTGTTTTGAGTGAAGAAGGTAAGCCCATTTTATAATTTAATGAAGCTAAAAAACATTTATTTTGTCTATAATCAATATTTTAAAGCAATTGTTAAAGAATTGAAAAAGCGGTGACACTATTTTCTACCTAAGAAGTTTTTCCTTTTCACAGAGTCTCAAGACTTGTAGTTCATAAAAAAAGTAATTTGAATTGAAATCACATTAGCTAGTTTGTGTTTCTATAAACTTGTACATTTATTTTCAAACATATAAGTAGTAAATCAAATAGTGTTGTTAATGCATCAAGTCACCATTAATTTGAATTTGTCAATTGACATGGATAAACCTCCATTATCATATTATGTCATACAATAAGGTTTTATGTTAAAGGGGAAATAATTATACATAACCCAACTTTCAATGGGTGAGAATTTTAAGAGATATAAGTATATTTGAGGTTTATCCAATCACTTTGGGGCGGAAAACACATTGGTGCAACTATGTTGGTACTATTATTGGCTAAACATGATCCTATATGTGAGGAATTTTTTTTCAAATATGTATATTTTACTAACACACCAAGGGAATAAGTAAAAAGATAGGTTTTCATCATCCATTTCCCATACCGGAAAGTCCACATGAAGATATGAGCATGGATTTTTTTCTTGAGTTTCCAATAAATCATGGAGTTAATGAATTTATCTACATTGTTGTGTATATTTTTTCAAATATATCACACTTTGTAGATTGCAATAATATAATGCTTCCAGGTCCATGTTGCAACTTTGTTCTATAATGAAGTAATAAGGTTCCATGGTTTTCCTAAGAGCATTATCTCATATACAACCACACAATTTATGGAATTTTTTAGGGAAATTTAAGGAGAATTATAGGTATAATTTTTTAAATTTTAAGATACTATCCCCAAATAGATGAATAAACATACACCATGAATAAAATCCTTATAGAATTGTTGAGATGCTTTGTTGGGAAAAAACCAAATAATGGGATACCACTTTAGAAAAAGCTGAGTTTTATTACAAAATATCATTAAACATGAGTAGAAGTAATATTTTTCTTAGACGACATATGTTTTTTCCCCATGATGCATGAATGAGTTGAGGATTACCACTGATTTGGGTAAAAAAAAGTGTTTTAGAAGAAGATTTTGGTGAGTACATGCATGAGGTACACCAAGTGAAGAAGAGCTCATAACATGATGAGATTCAAACATCATGTTTATCCTAATAAATAAAAAATAAATTTAAAGTCAATAGCTAGTGTTATCTCATTATAAACAGAGAGGTTCTTAAGAGGAACATATGAAAAATTGAAGTGCACAAAAATTACATCATGTAAGGTTCAAAGGAAATTTTCATTGAATGCATATGAGATAGAGCTCCCATATGGGATTGATATATATATATATATATATATATATATATATATATATATATATATAATTTATTTATTTTTATTTGTAACCTTTTTGCAAGGGACACATAAATGACTAAAATACAATTTAAAATTCATCAATGTTGGATTGGAGATGATAACTACCCAAGAATATAAAAGAGGATATAGATAAGGTGATTGATTCAACAATCATCAAGAAGACAAGAGGAAAGGAATACAATAACATTTGGTGAAGGTAAATTAATGCCTCCAATTTTTCTAAACATGAAACTCCAATAACAGATCACAAAATGTTTGCCAGTAGGAGATCATGGTTCATTTCACTTACTCGATGTGCACCCAAAAAATAGAGTGTGTTTCTTATGTGTGATGTGGTGGTGAATTTTTATCTCGTGACTTCTTTGTATGTATGAGAGATAAACACAAGGCCAAAACCAACCCCAAAAGTAATGTGCCTCGGAAGAGAAAGTTAGAAGTGTTTTAGTCCTTTTCTTTGGTCCTAAGAACATTCTCTACAATAGATGGAGAAAACTATCAGTTAACATAGGTAATGGTCTCAAATTTTCTGATATATGTTAAACAATAGTTGTGTAACCTAAGGAACACAAAAAGTGGAATTTTGATGTAGAAGCATCAAAAGTAGTCATGGATAAAATTTGCAATTTTGGATTTCTTAAGGTCTAGGATTTCATTTTGGTCAATAAGGGATGGTTTCCTTGTCATTTTATTATTCTTAGATCCCTAAAACTTGATCAAATTGATTTTCGTGCCAAAACCCCATGTTTAAAATTTTGAATTTTCAACTTGGAAAATAGGGGTTTCTTCTTGTTTTCTTAGGAATATTTTGTCATGATCTTTCATAAGATGTCTAATGAGGTCTATTAGAATTCTTGCTGATTTTTTTCCACTTTATATCTCCCTTTTCACACATACAACTCAAGTAGACCCCACTTTTACCACCTTCGGACAATAAACTCAAATTTGATTACTCTTGTAGTTGATTTCAAAAGAAAAATATGAAGGATATATTAGGGTTCATTTGATAAAGTAATCAATATATTATAACAAAGCTAAGGATGAATAAGGATAACCTTAAAGGCTAAGTAAGATAAGGTTTTCTTATTTTTTGTGTATACAATCCTGAAAAGACAAGGAAAACAAGATTATAGAGTAATTTTTATGTAAACCCTATTGAATGGAATATGACTTGTGAAGGTGTGTTTAAAGTAAAAATTTAACTCTTAAATTGATACTTTTATTCTTGATCTTATATTGCACTATGATATGCTTAAACTATTTGTTTACTATGAATCCAGGTCTGTATAGTGTTGTATTTATGGTTTCATGTTATGCATAATTTATGGTTTCATGTTATGCATAGATGTTTGAAAATTAATGGGGCTACAACATGGGGAGAGTTATGTGTCTATAAAAATCTTATATAAGTCATTAGATAATCCTTGGAAAATAAATCTTCAGTCTATATCTTGTTTCATCTTGTGCCAGGAAAGTAGAGTGGAGTGTTCTAAGGATATTTGTTTTCTTTAGTTTATAAGTATATTAATTTCTTATCGGTGGCCTATTGTCTATTTTGAAGTATCATAAACTCTATAGGAAATATTATATATAATGGAATGCCATAGTAAAATTTTGATGGAAAAAAACCTTCCTTGGCTTAGAACATTCACCAAGGCTAAAACAATAACAGAATGAATAACAAGGTTGCTAGAATTTCTTAACACTACTATAAGGGAAGAGTACCAACTTTCACCTCAATTATCATATGAAACCTTCCAAATAATGTGATTTACCACACTCAATTCAACCTCTTCACTAATGTAAATATACTATTCAATTATAACAAAGAACCTGGGATTGGAAACAAGGTCTAGACTAGGTTACATCATGTTTACACTATCACAGGAATGTAAATAAGGGTTTCAAGACATTAAACTCACCATAAAAATAAAGTGACTCTTAATAGTCCAAATTGACTCCCTAATGTAATTAATATACTTATAAACTAAAGAGTTTATGATACTTCAAAATAGATAATAATATATTCCATCAAAGGTATTTTTTTGTATGTTATTCTTCTTGTGATTTAATCAATAAAGTAAATTTATGTGTACTTGTGTGGAAATATCCATAACAATCTAATTCATTTCAATAAAGATTAAAATTTTGGGTTTTAGTTATAGGTGTGTGTGTCTAAGAGTTATGCAATAGCTATATATTTTTAGGTTGGGGTGTAAGGAAACCATTAATTTTACCCTCTCATTCCCATTTATATCATACAACTTATAAGAGTAATGAGGTTTTGATTTAATCCCATTTTAGTATTAATCATAGTTTGGATATATAATGAGTGGAATACATTTCCCTCTTTTGATATTTGGGATGGACTTTTGAAGACCACGTCTCAAAACAAAGGAGATAAATGCACCATATTTAAGATATGAAATCATTAACATGCAATTCTGAAATATGTAAGATTTGTGGCATGTATATTATGAAATAGTTTCCCCATTTAGGCCTATGATATAATAAATGAAATCATGAGTAAAATGTGACCCATGTGAGCACAACATATAATAAATATATCACAAAGAAAAATATGCCTCATACCTGATCAAGATATAAGAAATGCAAAATCATCATAAGATATAGCAATGCAAAACATGAGTATAATATTTTATCCCCAATATATGCATGATAGGAATCATGGAAATGTAGGAAAGTAGAAAAGCTATTGTGTATAATATAGATCATGACACCCAAAAAAACCCAAAAATTGAGTAGGAAGTCACCAAAAAATACATGTGAAATATTCAGTCAAGCACAAATCAAACATTTTAAACATTGGATTCACGCTGAACACAAAAGAAATAAAATATGATGTAGTCACATCATGCACACTAGATATACGAAAGACACATTGGTTTTTATAAATCAAATATAAGACATGTAGTACTCACTTGAATAAACATATAAAAAATCATGTATACATTATAGGAATTCTTGAAACATATAGGAAATATAGAGCTATATCTAAAATATAAATGATAGATAGACAAGTACATGAAGTAGTGAAAATTATGTCAAGAACATGAAATAAATTAGGAAGCTAAAGAAATACCAAACACATGAAATCACATTAGGTACTTAAGTCACATGTATGATGAGTCAAAAAGAAATTATATGAAAGGAATCGAGTAATATATGAAGTTTAAACACAATAGCATAAATTTTAATAAATGTAAGAAGATCCTGCAATATAGCTAGGAGATATTCCACATTATCCCAAGATTTACCCTAAGAAAATGTGAGATTTTCCCCCATCCTAATGGGAATATATAATCAAGAACACGGAGTATTCTGAGAAACAAGACCAACATCTATCTCAAATATAGAATAAGTATCATACATGGAATGAAGAAAAGTAGGAGCTATAACTATAGAGATATGATATGAACATATAGACTATCCTCTTACAATCACCACTTAAGAATAAAACAGAAAAGGAATTTCATAACATAAATTAAAAGGAATTGTGATTAATTAGATATGACAGAATGAAATCAATGAAAATAAGATGTGGATACATAGGCAAAGGGAAATGATATCTATATTAATCCATTAATTCTTTTAGAGTTCATTAGATTACTTGTATGTTGCTAAATAAAGATTTTCCATCATCATTTATAATTTAGAGTATGTTTTTTCGATAGGATAAACTAATTGAAATCAAGAGGAATAAGCATATCAATGTAAAAGGAAATTTTAGTAGAATTGGAAAAAATCACAAGCAAATTTTAAACTGAGTGAACATAACTAGAGGAGAATATTTAGAAAGAAATATGATAAATAGGACAAACATGATGAGATCAATCTAATGAATTAAATACAAACAACAAAGAGGAAAGCAAGGTGATTGTGATATGGTACATAATCATGAATACAAAGTATAAGAAGTAAAGGGAAAGAAAATTAGAAGATATAATGAAATAAAACAAAACACCACATGAATTAAATAAAATAGAATATATCTTGTGTAGATGAAATACATTAAGAGAATCAAACATATAATATAGAAAGAAAAATAGAGAATTTTCATTTCCAAGCATAAGAAATTAGTAGGTAAAACTCAACAACAATACCACCATAAGAAAGTAAGTACTAATAATCGTCAAAAGATAAATAATTTGAAGCATTAAGACCATCAATAAAAAAAATATGATGTGTGCAACATCGCCCATGAATAAATGAATGATAAAACATTTCCATCATCATCATCATCCACAATAGAATCCACTACTTGATCTTTTTCATTAATATTATCTTTAGTAATTGGATCTTGTTTGATCTCTTCTTAATTTGTAGTAACTATAGGTTGTGATAAGCACAATCTCGTTGGAATAGATTTATGTACAAGTTTTACCTTGTGTTGTATTTAATTTAGGTATATATGTTGTCTCTTCCTTTGGTATTTAATTATGTAATACATATTGTCAAACATTTTGTATTAGAAATTTGATATCTCTTCTAATTACAAAAACTTGGTATTTATGTAGTAATTTTAAACATTAATACAAATAGAAGGAATTACTTTCATTCAATGTATCAAAGGTCTACCCAAAAAAACATCATAAGATCCATTATTGGGTACCACATGAAATAATTTTAAAACTCTCCATGGACCCACTTTAATGGTAATATAATACATCCAAATTTTTCTATACCTATATCATCATATCCCATAATAATTTGAAGTATATAATAAATATCTAGGTAATTGATATCAATACTAAGAATAAAATTATTGGTACATATATTGAGGCTTGAACCATTATCAACCATAGATTCATTATTTTTCTTGTTGTTATTCACCTATGAAAATTCTTATGAATAAAGGTCCATTTTATGTGTTATCATTTAGAATATAACTATCATCAAAAACAATTAGAGGAGGTGTTTTATTTATATTAAATGAACTAACTAAACTAATAAATCCTTCAAGTGGATGAAAATTAGAGGCATATTTTTTTTCTATTTTAGGTTTTATATCTATCATGTGGACATTTCCCTTATCATTTGATTGTTTTTTGTGATTTTGTGGGGGCTACTGATTCATTTGAATTATTGTTTGTTCCCACGACTTGAATTTAGTTGTTATCAAAGAGATCTTGTAACTTATTCTCTAAGATAATGCATCTATTAAAAGGATACCATGAAATTCTATGATAATCACAAAAATAAATTTCATAAATTTTATTAAATAGTGTTCTTGAATGATCCAATTCTCTCATGGGAAGAAAATTAAACACAAAATTATATTCAAGAAATGTCTTCAAGATATTTTCTATAATTTTCCTAAGCCTAGTTAATTTTGCATGTTCCCTTTGTAAGGGTAATACCATATTTCTAGGTAGTTGTTTTATGGTAATGAAAACATTATTATCCTCATTCTTAGGTTGAAATCTATTATCATTATTTATATTCTTATTTTGCTTTCTTATTTGGAAGCTTTTCACCATTATATGTTGGAATATTTGACACATACTTAAGTACATTTGCATCTAAAGTTTTGACTTCAAAGTCTCTAACAACATGAAAACTGTTATTAAAAGAGTGAAGTGTTAGATACCATTTGTCATTAATAATTGGAAGAAATATATTGAAAAAATAATTTGAAATTCACTATCTGGAATTTGATGGGTTATCTTGGTAATGATAGTATTAAATAAAAATACGTACTCACTAATATTATCATTTTATCCTTGCTTGATTTAAGATATTTTTGGATATGTGACATTATACCAAATTTGATTTGAAAATGGGCCAAGAAATCATCGACAAATTTTCTAAAACATCAAATGGACCCACAAGGTAAAGTGTAAAAACAATAAAAATCATAATATTTCATGTTCCTTGGAAATAAATAAGTCAATAATCTAGCATCATGAACATAATCTAGACAATAGACATAAAATGCCCTAATGTGATGAGAAGGATCTCCCTTTCCATTATATATTTCAAAATTTGGGGTGATAAATCCTATTAGAAATGGATAAGTACATCCTTCATAAGGTAGAAGGATTAGAATAATATTATTAGAAGTGACCCTACCATTTAGATTTTGATGAACTTTAGAAATAACCTTGACTTGGTTTTTAAACGTATGAATCATGGTAGTAATTTAAAGATTTGGAACATAAGTATAATTATTATGAATTGGGATAGAATAATTTTTTTAATGAAAAGGTAAATTATATATGAATAATTAGAAATAAATAATGGTTGATAAATAGGAGGAATATAAGAAACATGTTGAAAAATTGGAGGAACTTAAAAGCTATTGAAACATGTTGAGAAACACTGCAAATTAGAGAAGTATGAGAAGCATATAGAACAATACAAGGAATATTTAAATCAATAAAAAAATTGAGCATTGGTAGGTTGATAAATGATTACATGAGAATTGATATATTGTAACTATTGAATGAAACTATCTAGATTAATAAATTTATCATTATGTTTTGAAATAAAGTCTCTAAGCTTAAGGGCGGTAATTATTAATAGCACTAACAAATTCATTTACAATATTCTCAGTACAGACTAATTATAATCATATTTTGGTTTTGTACAAGATCCTCTTAACCTAAGGTTTAGCTTGCAAAGTCTTTCAAATATACTATTATTAATCTTGGTGTTTTAGAAAAACTTTCCATGACATATTCTAAAATGTCAAATATTATTCACTCTATCTTGTTCCTCTAAGTAATATTTATGCAAGAAACTTCAAAAATAGCACAAGTTAGATTTCTAACCTTCTATATGGATAAAATAGTCCTATTTGGATTGTAGCCCTTCCAAACAAAAAATCCCAGTGTAAGTTGATATCTACAATGTTTCTTGTCAAACCACAATTTATTCTTGATACCCTTTATGTAGTTTAATCTCTAAAAAAAGTTTTAGGTCTTCACCCAAACCCTAACACCTTTGTTTTCACTAAAACTCGGTCCTATATGCCTAATAAGCCCTATATTCAGAAATATTCCTACTCCTTCAATTTGAATTAACTAAGCGAGAAAATAGAAACATACTGACCTCGAAGGAGGCGGTGTTTAGCGATACCTGTAGATGTTGATTGATGATGCTCAATGTTGCGCTCCATGAAATATGTGTACAATCTCCTTTCCTATGAAGAACCTACGTTCAAGTTCACTCAGAAAAATATGGGATTAGATAGATATATAGTGGATTTCCTGGAAAAGGCCAGTCCTCAGAAGTTAGTGAACTTCCTTGCAAAGATGTCAATCCGTGTTCAAGAAATTAATTTGATAATGATAATGTAAAATGATAAAACAATTGATATAGCCAAAAATTCAAGGGCAAAGGGACTGACGCATTCTAGGGATATATGTTGGTTTGATGGTGATACCTGATCCAAAGGGAGTCTAGGAACAAAAAAATGGCTCAAAGGAGCAAGGATACAAATGGTTGATACACTCACAAAGGCAAGCTGAGTGGTGTGCTTGATTAAGAAAGTTGATAAAATTCTAAGGGTGGCTCAAAGGGAATTGATAGGGCTTGATAGATGCATGAAAACATAGAATGAAGATTGACTCTAAGATCTAGATATCAGAAAAGTAGTCAGATTTGAAAACAGGTCTGACAGACAAAAATCGCTGGCGATTGGGGGCCAATCGTCGATAATTGGGGGAATCGTCAGTGATTGTTGTAGAGTATATGGAGGTTAATAAAAGGCCAAGACAAAATTTATTTAAGATGTTGAATAATAAATGATTAAGGTAATAATGTAGGAGTAAGGTGCTTACCTAATTCTAGGTGATGAATAAGACGGAGAAGATGAGATTTACCAGATAGGAGAAGGTTGTAGACTTGTCAGAAGATTATTCTTATCTCTTGGATGTTTAGATGTCCTATGAGGAAAATATTATTGATGCTAGAGGACTACTAAACCAATTCCTAGATGTGTGATTGATCTAAAAAAGTTGAAAGGGAGATTATTGATGCATGCATATGTTGATGGCTGAGATTGAGAAGATGATAGCAGACTATAGGTGTCATAGGATTCAGTGAGTTGATCTCAAGGACACGTGAGTGACCTCCAAATGAAGAGGATATTTTTTATATGATGAAGAAGGGTATAGACACAATAAGATTTCCTTAAGGATGCTTTGAACAACGTCCTGTTGAATGCCAAGCCTGGGTGATCAATGATTATTAGCTCTAATTGTTAACTAACCCTGAATGAAGGCCTGGAACTTGTATTTATAGAGTTTCTATCAACAAGGGAGAATCATTGACGATCTAGGAAATATGAAAGAGTTGTTGAAACAACCTCCCAGATCAATCAATTTGTTAGCTTTGACAAGGTGGGTGTTGGAAAATGATTGTGCGGGTCATGGATGTTAGGGATTTAATGATTTTATTTTGGATTTATCTAATTTAGGTTTTCATATGGTTTTTTAGGTGGAGAATGGCTTGAATTGTTTCCAAATTTGGTTTGTGTTTCGGGTAGATAATTCGTTTGACCATTTGGGGATGTGGTATGATTGTTAAGGAGGTTACAAAATAGGTTAGTTATTATTTGATTTTTTACGTTTAGATTTTAGGAAGATTCCAAGTGGTTGAATAGAATATATATGATTTTATTTTTATTTAGTTTTTGTCTTAAGAAGATTCTAGGTGGTTAAGGGTGGTGGAGTAGGATCTAATAGCTGTAAAATAATATTTATGGGGAGTGAATATAATAGGGGGAAATAATACTTAGGATTTAGGAGTTTAATGGATGATGTGATAATATATTTAATGTATTAAATGATATTGATGTGATAATGAAGGGGAGCTAGTGGATGCGGACATAGGAATTAGTTGTGCTAATTTTAGGTGTCTACATTTTCCCCCTTTTTATTGAGTTGTTTTAGAAAATTTATGAGACAAAAACGAGATGTGATAGATAAAGGATGAAGATTTATATGAGGAGGTTATACCCCTCAAACTAGGGGTTGATGACCTAAAGAGGAATCCTTCATGAGTTTGAAAAAGATAGATGGATGAAATATTAAAAGATGAGAGATGAGAAAATGATGCCCCAGGACAAGGTATAGAAACAAGATAGGTACCATCGAAAAATCAAGTGATAGGGGAACTAAAGGGTTTGTGTCCTATAGACGTATGACTTGGTGATGGTAAGGGGGAATAAAAAGGATGTCTTGATGAGGTCAAAGGACCAAAAATTGATGTTGCCACAAATGTGGACTTACATGTCCAGGAAGTCAAGTGATATGGGAACCAAAGGTTTCATGTCCTATAGACATATGACTTAATGGTGATGAAGTGATGATTTGATGAGGTTAAAGGACCATAATTTTATGTTTCCACAAGGGTGGGCATATGAGGACTTGACTGGGGTCCTGACGGTAATCAGGGGGTAGTTATCGAGGAAGCATCTAGTTGACAAATATCAATTTTATTGATTAGATGTGACACTTGAGACACAATGATGTAATGCTCAGATGTACTGAGTATTATGTGAGTATTGATGGATATATTGATAGATGTCGATGTGGTTGGGTTGATAATTGTTAAAGTTATGTTTTAGATATGATGTGTATGTGATGTTGCTATTAACGTGACTTTAATGTTTTTCAAAACCATGGTCAATAATAAAACGTGGATTGATTGCTTTGTATTTTATTTGATACATATGTAGGTGATTGCTTTGTTTTTCAAAACCATGGTGAAGGCTCTTACACTTTTATCCTTTATAACATAGATTAACACATGACTAATCAATGGGTAGTCACACTTAGGATCTTAGATATAGATGGAGGTGAAATGTATACCTTCCTAGAACATGAGAAGGGTTTACATATGTAGGTTGTGTGGGAAAGTAGGTTCTCCTTTCAATGGTTTCATAGGAAAATGCCCCAGCTATACATTTATTCTTATGTAAATTGATCAATGCGAGAATTTTTCTTTGATGGGAAAGATGATCAATGTGGGAAGATTTCCTATGATGCTTTATTTGAATTTTTGAAGGTTGATCGATGTGGGAATCATTTTTACATAGGTAGTCATCCTTCAAGGGAGTGGTCTATGATTTTTACTTTTGATTTTACAAAAATCCATCCTTCGAGGGATCAGTCTATGATGTGACTGATAGCTTCCCTTTGAGGGATAAGTCTACTTTTTTCTTTCTAAACAATATGATTTTAATATTTAAATAGTTATCCTTCGAGGGATCATTCTATTATTTTTTATAAGAATACATCCTTGATATTTTGACTTTATTTTGAGCTGAGGGCAAGAACCTAATAGAACGTTTCAAGGAGGGGAGAAGAAATGTATATACATACTACACAAGTGTGCCCCATGACATGTATTTGGTTGGTAGACAAGGTTGATGAGTGTAATGATTATGGGGTTCCTGCTAAGGAGGAAATTTTCCATGTGAAAGATGTGATGAAAAGAGCCTTGGTGCTCATCTTTAAGGTTTGTGAGGATAGCGACGGAAGACCACATTATTTCAAATCATTACAATGATAAATGGCTGGTGGATGGTAGAATAAGGTCTTTAATGTGACTATTATCATGAAAGTCAACATGTTAATAGTAGAAATGTCGTAAGTGCAAGGATTTCAAAGGTTGACCCATTCTATATGGACTGATCCAACTAGAGGAAAAATTTCCAGAGTAGTGACATTTTGATTGGATTGATAGGATAGGTTTGGTAAAGATGTGTTAGGGGAATGTGTAAGGTAATACTTTTAAAGTCTCAGTAGAGAAGAATCCCCCTAGCACAACACTATGGATAGAAATGACATGTGTTGAAAGGAAAAATAAATTTCATATTATGATGATGGAACTTTTGATGTTGATCGATTGAGTATATGGTAAATAAATGAGCCCTTGATAAAGGAGCCATTGAAAATTCGGATGAGGTATGAGAGGATGATTAATGAGGAGAGGTAGTTGAAGAATTTTTTATTTAACCATTTCATCATATATGATGATTTTGGATTTGTATAGGTGGACGAAAAGTAGGTATTTGAGATGAAGGACCTTAAATGGAAGGTGATGAGAAGACATATGATAAAGGTTTATCGAGATCTGATTAAGGATGATCCCCTTGTTTTGCAAATATTGGTGAGGACATTATCAGTGACTTAGGTGTAGATTTTGATGAGGAAGGTGCAGAAATTGATGAGATTAAGAGACTTGTTGTCCATATTCTACACCTTTTGAAATGGACAACTTGATAGGAATGGGCTTTGGTGATTCTAGACATTATAATTTATAGCGCAGATGGTGGGTAGGCTCAGCTGAGTTGGTCCCCATATGAGGTGAGCTAGAAAGCCATGGTAAAGGTTGGAGCCAAGTTTTTTAATTTCTTCTTATCACGTATTTACTGCCATATTTTTGATGCACGTCAACCATTCCCTTTCTTTCACACGTCATTTGCATCTTCTTGTCACACGTTAACAACCATCTTATTGATGCGCAACACCACCTTCCTTCTGTCGTGTGATAACATTCCTCACTATCATGCAACAATCCTTCCACTTTGTCACATGTCAACCTTCCCTTGCTATCACATGACAACATTTCTTCCTGTCGTGTGATAACTCATTCCCTTGTTGGCGGTGACTCCTCCCATTCTTTTCAGGTGTAAGTGAGTGGTTCCTTTCAGGTGTCAGTAAGGAAATTGAGCTATGGACTAGGCATCAGTAACATCGTATATGGTAGCTCAACAATCAATTTAATGAGGTATGACACCCATGTTCACCGTGTAAGAAAAGTACCATTAGAAATTAGACCAGTATGGTTTCCCATACCTCCATACAATCATTTAATGAAGGTTTCTAGTTGGCAGCTTCCCCTTCTATTTATATATGTAATTTCCCCTCATTTTCGAGGGTGGGAGATTTTGGATTGTAAAGGAATTCTGCCAAAATTATTTCAAAACTTTTGTGAGTTGCAGGCCCCGAATTTGGGCATTTTGTAAAGGATTCTTGTTGTGTGCCTGTATTTTAATGGATTGTGCATCATTTTAAGAAATAATTTAATATTTTGTGGTTTTTCTTTCCCTAGCTCAAGTTTTATTGCATTTCTTTCCTTATACTATAATTTGTAGGTATATTGTGCATATTGTGTTCCTTTACAAGGTTTAAATTCATTATGCTCCACAAAATTAGAGGTTTGAATGTGTTTTGGGATTGTGGCACCTCTATCTACCCTCTTCTATCCCATTTTCCTCCACTTTCACTCACTAGGAATCTCTCTAGTCTTGTCTTGGCGTTATCACCTCCCTTAGTTTAGAATTTCCATTTTATATATTCCTCTCTCCCTTGTCCCTTAGAATCAATAGATTAGGAGTAGTTAGTTACATTAATTTCCTTAGGATTAGTTTGGTGCCAAAGAAAAGTGAATGAACAAGCCTTCTTTGGAGGTTTGTCTCAAATGCAAGGGTCCCACAACTTGAGACAATCCCATGTTAGCAAATTGCACTAATTTCCTAGATAACTCATTTACAAGCATTCATAGGGTGTTGTAATTTTGTACTAATAGTTTTGACGTGCCCGATGGGACCAAGAGGTCTTTATTTTATTAGATCAAGATTGGTGTGCTCTTATTGTAATTTCCATCCTTAAAAGGTTTTGTAATAGCACTTCTGACAAATCCAAGGGGTAAATTTTAGTGGTTTTAGTAGTCCAGATGTGTCTCAGTCTATGAGAAGAATTCAGACACGGTCTAGAACTAGAGAAGAAGGTATTTTTGAATATTTTCAGCTCTCACCAGGAATAGGAAGGAGGGGAAGAAGAGTTCGAAGATCACCATCTCCACCAAATAAAACATTGTCAACACCTCCACCTGGAAGGAAATTTATTCAATCAACCAAAGTCCTTAGGCCACTCAGGATGGAACATAAACACCCACCAAATCAGCCACCTCCAAATCCATTTTTGAATTTCATAGGCAGCAATCCACTTGCCCTCAATACACAGAATTTGATTTCGGTGGCAGCATTGAATAAAATTCCATTCTTCAATGGAGAGAATCACATGACACCAATTAATCACATCCAAGACATTACGAATGTCTTTGTTATACATGAGGTTATTGAGATAGATGTTGTAGTCAAACTTTTAGTTTCTTCCTTTAAAGGAAAATCTTTATAGTGGTTCAGAAGCTTGGAAGTAGGGTCAATTCAAAATTGGGATCATTTATGCACAGCTCTTTGCATCCAATTTGAAGAAAAGGAGGATAATATACCTCTATTGGAACAATTAACCACAATTAAGAGAGCACCAAATGAGCAGATGGTTGATTTCAACTTCATATTCCAAAAAACTTAGGATATGATTCCAATTACCTTAAAACCAACTGTTAAAGGTGCATTCCTCTATTTCCTTAAATCTTTTAATTCTGATATATCTATAGTGATTCAATCTATGAGAGGGATAACATTACCAACAACTTGCCATAACTATCAAAACTGAGAATTGTTTGATTCAAGCTGGTAAACTTGCACCTAGGCCACCTATATACCTCTCTATCCAGATATGGGGAATTCTAATCCTAACCAAACACCTACAATAGCCCATATCCTTACTCCAAAAAATCAGAACTCAAATGAATCTTCCACTTCTTCTTCTTCTAGCTCTTCAAATGAACTCCAAGAGATTATGAAGCAACTAAAAAACTTACACAATGAGTTGGTGACTCTTAAGAGGCAACAAGCTCAAAATTCCAGATCTTATCAGCCTCCATTCTAACCCAATAGGCCTCTATATCAACCTAATATACCTCCTTCTCAATTTGTTAACTAGAACCAAGGGGAACCCCAAGCAGCGAGGCCATTTCATCCTTATAATCCTAATGTTGCCTCTATATCTAGAGCCTTAGAACTAGTTAAAAACAACGTGGCATAAGATTATGAATGGTGCTTCCCATGTAATCAACCACACAATCAAGAAACATGTTTCAATGGTACTTTGAGTCAAGCTTTAATGGTGAGAATGATTGGTGTGCCTCAAGGAATAAACCAAAAGGAAAATCAACAGCAGGTGAGTACTCAAGAAACACCTCCAAGTGCGACTACACTTGTTAATTACCAAGCTGAGTATTTTTGTGGAATAAATCAGTTCCCTTCTCAAGGTGTAGCATCTAATAAAAGGTCCAAAAAGAGGAATATAGAGGAAGGGAATTCATCTAATCCAAGTACTTCTCAGCCTTCTATCACACTTTAGGGTATTATAAATCCAAGTGCGGCCCCAAACTTTCAAAATCAGCCCAAACCACATTCTAGGCCAACTCAGGTACTAGTTGTAGCAGCCCATGTGAAAGAGAAAGTTGTGCCAAGTAAGGGGTAGTAGAAAGAGAACCCATCTCATTTTAACATTATAGATCAAATGAAGAAGACCAATGTAAGAACTTCCATGTGGGAATCATTGAAAATTCTGGGCCAACGGGATTTGTTACAAGAAACCATGGAAAATTGGTCAGCATCAAATGAGTCATCCAAGGATCAAGAGAAGGTGTTTACCAATGTAGATCAGCAAGAAGGATTTCAAGGAGGTCAGTAAGGTAAAAACATGAAGCCTCCTCCATTCTACATTTATGTAATTATTAGAATCAATCTCTTACATAATTGCATGATTGATTTAGAAGTAAGTAGTTCTGTGAGGCCAAGACTCGATACATCATAGTCTAGAGAATGTAAAGTTGATGAGCATTGTCCTCTATTTTAAGGGATTGTGCATCTTAGAAATAATTTAATTATTTGTGGTTTTTCTCCCTAGCTCAAGTTTTATTGATTTCTTTCCCCCCCCCCCCTTATACTATTAATTGTAGGTTATTGTGATATGTGTTATTTAACAAGGTTTTAAATCATTATGCCTCCACAAAATTAGAGGTCTTGAATGTTTTTGGGATTGTGGCCGCCTCTTATCTACCCTCTTCTATCCCATTTCCGCCACTTTCAATCATAGGAATCTCTCTAGTCTTGTCTTGGCGTTTATCACCTCCCTTAGTTTAGAATTTCAGTTTATATATCTCTCTCCCTTGTCCCTTAGAAATCAATAGATTAGGAGTAGTTAGTTACATTACTTTCCTTCAGGATTTTAGGTTTGGTGCCAAAGAAAAGTGAATGTAACAAGCCTTCTTGGAGGTTTGTCTCAAATGCAGGGTCCCACCAACTTGAGACAATCCCATGTTAGCCAAAATTGCACTAATTTCCCTAGGATAACGTAATTTTAAAGCATAATAGGGTGTTGTAATTTTGTACTAATAGTTTTGACGTGCCGATGGGACAAAGAGGTTCTTTTTTATTAGATCAAGATTGTGTGCTCGTATTGTAATTTCCATCCTTAAAAGGTTGTGTACTAGCCCTTCTGACAAATCCAAGGGGTGGTAAAATTTAGTGGTTTTAGTAGTCCAGAGGTGTCTCAGTCTATGAGAAGAATGCAGACACGGTCTAGAACTAGAGAAGAAAGATGGTATTTGTGAATATTTTCAGCCTCACCAGGAAAGGAAGGAGGGGAAAGAAGAGTTCGAAGATCACCACTCCACCAAATAACAACATTGTCAAACACCTCCACACTGGAAGGAATTTATTCAATCAACCAAAGTCCTTAGCGTAGGCCACTCAGGATGGAACATAAACACCCACCCAAACAGCCCTCCCAATCCATTTTTGAATTTCATAGGCGAATCCACTTGCCTCACACACAGAATTTATTTAGGGTCGGAGAAGTGAATTAAAATTCCATCTTCAATGGATGAGAATCACACAGGCACCAATTTTAATCACATCCAAAAGACATACGAATGTCTTGTTATACATGAGGTATTGAGATTAGCTGCTGTAGTCAAACTTTTAGTTTCTTCCTTTAAAGGCAAATCTTATAGTGTTTCAGAAGCTTGGAAGTAGGGTCAATTCAAAATTGGGAGCATTTATGCACAGCGTCTTTGCATCCAATTGAAGGCAAAAAGGAGGATTAATATACCTCTATGCACAATTAACCACAATTAAGAGAGCAACCCCCAAATGAGGCAGATGGTTGATTTCACTTCAATTCCAAAAAACTTGGATATGATTCCAATTACCTTAAAAACCAACTGTTAAAGGTGCAATTCCTCTATTCCTTAAATCGCTGTTATTATGATATATCTATAGTGATTCAATTCTAGAGAGGGATTAACTTACCAAAACTTGCCCTAACTATCAAAACTGGAGAATTGTTTGATTCAAGCTGGTATAAACTTGCACCTAGGCCACCTCATACCTTCCTATCAAATATGGAATTTATCCTAACCAAACACCTACACTAGCCCTATCCTTACTCCAAAAAAATCAGAAACTCAAATGAATCTTCCCTTCTTCTTCTTCTGCTCTTCAATGAACTCCAGAGATTATGAAGCCCAACTAAAAAACTACACAATGAGTGGTGATCTTAAGAGGCAACAAGCTCAAAATTCCAGATTTATCAGCCTCCATCTAACCCAATAGGCCTCTATATCAACCTAAGCTTACTTCCTTTCTCAATTTGTTAACTTAGAACCAAGGGGAACCCCAAAGCAGCGAGGCCATTCATCCTTATTAATTCCTAATGTTGCCTCTATATCTAGAGCCTTAGAAACTAGTAAAAACAACGTGGATAAGATTATGAATGGTGCTTCCCATGAATCAACCACACAATCAGCAGAAACATGTGTCAATGGTACTTTTGAGTCAAGCTTTAATGGGAGAATTGATGGTTGTGCCTCAAGGAATAAACCAAAAGGAAAAGCAACAGCAGGTGATACTCAAGAAAACACTCAAAGGGCGACTACACCTTGTTAATACCAAGATGAGTATTTTGTGGAAAAATCAGTTCCCTTCTCAAGGGTAGCATCTAATAAAAGGTCCAAAAAGAGGAATATAGAGGAAGGGAATTCATCTTAATCCAATACTTCTCCGCCCTATCACCACTTTAGGGTATTATATAAATCCAAGTGCGGCCCCAAACTTTCAAAATCAGCCCAAACAGTCTAGGGCCAACTCAGTACTAGTTGTAGCAGCCCATGGAAAGAGAAAGTTGTGCCAAGTAAGGGGTAGTAGAAGAGGAACCCATCTCATTTTAACATGATAGATCAAAGAAGAAGACCAATGTAAGAACTTCCATGTGGGAATCATTGAACATTTGGAGGGTTTGAATTATTGGATTTTTATTTACAAGAATGCTTGGTAAGACATGTCTTAATTTTGGATGGGAGTGGATGCATAGATATCGTATGGTGTTGAAACATCATAGGGGTGTTGTGAGGTTGATAAGAGAGAGGATGTGACTCAAGAAAGGGATAGGATGTGGGATTGATAAAATTAGATGATGGATGAGGTCCCAAAATGGAAAATGAGGGAATGGTTATGGATGAGAAGGGGTATGAATGTGTGCTATGATGCTGAAATAAAGGATGGTGGACCCAAAATAGATGGTAAGGGTGGAACTGTAGATTTGATAGTTTTATAATTGTAGATAAAGGATGGGGTCCCTAAAATGGAGGGTAAATTTAGAGGCCCTATATAATGTTTTTTTTTAATTTTGTACTAGCTGATTTTAGGTAAAGGAGGGGGTTTTATGATAAATTATGAGGATAAGGCGGTGGATGTGATAGGTTTTTATTCTGTAATGTTTTCCTTAGATAAAGGAGAGGGTTTCATCTCAGATGATGAAGGTATGAGGTCAATGAATGTGGTGGCATATTTGATTGTATAGTATTTTGATTCAAGAGAAGGTTCTAGGACCAGGTGGTAAGTGAGGAACCAAGGTATAGGATTGGGTCTAATTCAGATGAGGGATATGTTATTTCGAGACATGATTGAGGTGGGTTATATTTAAGTGAGCTATCCAATTCTTTAATTAGTTTTAAAAGTGGGTTGGATGTCAGATATATTTTTACTATGAATGTCCTCCTTAGTAAAGGTCTCCAAGGTGGAGTCTAAGGGTTGTAAGGGGGTAATGGTTTATTGGAAAATGGACACAGGTTATATTCAGGTACGTGAGGATCATCGAAAAGAGGATCCAGGGGTTCTAAATATTTAAAGAGGAAGCATCTAATGATGAATGGGTCTCCTCATATAGAAGATCACATGTAATATTGCATTGATGATGTGATTTGAGGGATGAAAAATATTTATATGGGACTGAATATGATCAAAGGATGTTAGGTCAGGAAGACAAGTAATAGACATCATGCATCATATTTTCATCTGAATCATAGGAAGACCTAAGGGAATCATATGGGATCATGTGGAGATTGAGGATGGGGATGTCCATATTCGAGGGCTTAGATTTCTAATTTCTTGGCCATGGCGAAGGCTTCATCAAAGGTCTAGAATGTGTGGATCTAGAGAATAAATGAGATGTGAGTGGGAACTCGATCTAAGTAAATGACTCGATTAGTTCTAATTGCGGAAGTGAGAACTTCAATTGATTGATAATGCTTTCACCACCTCAGTGAAAAAGTCAATAATGGATTCATTTTTAGATTGTTTGATGGTAGAGAGATCAAAAATTGTGATTCTATGAGTAATGTTTTTAGTGAAGTTATCGAGAAACAACATGGCTAGCTAAGTAAAAGAGAGACAAAGAGTATCGAGGGAGGGATTTGTACCAATCCAAGGTAGGTCCTGCTAGTGGTATAGGAAAGGTTCTAAGCATGATATCTTGATCGTGGATGATAAGATAACAAAAATGTCTAAAGGATAGTATGTGCTATTGAGGATCCTCCTATACCATGGAACATGGTAAATTCAGGTAATTCCCAATGTGGAGGATATGATTTATACAATACTAGATGGAGGGATGGGTTCATTATAAAACTAACCATAAGTGAGGATGTGTTTGGATTCCCTTGGTAACAGATTCCAAATTAGTCTAATTTGTTTAACAGATCTTGCAAGGGATCATTTTATAGGATTAGATGTCCAAGGGATTAACATGTGATTAGTTTGAATGAGAATATGATTTATTTGGAGTAGGATGGAAATGTATAGTAGGATCGGTTTTGTTGTGGCAGGTTAATAAGGGGTAACTTGAGGGGATATTATTTTGTAAAGTAGGTTGTGATAAAGGTATGTGGGGAGATGTGGAAAAATGTTGAATATGTTTTTTGTTGTTGGGTGACAAGATGGGTTGATTGGGCCTGAGTATGTATGTGTGTATAGAATTTAAGATATTTGAGGTAAAGAGAGAGATATTTAAGTCAAAATAAGTTGATTGGATAAAATGATGGGGGATGTTAAGATTCTAATGATTTTGTGATGAAAGAGGGGATGTGGAAAAGACTGTTTGATGGGATGCAATTAGACATGGGTCTGAGGAACGATAGTTTAGAAGTGGCCCAGTTTGGATGTAAAGGATAGTCGTAGGGTTACTGGATGGGGTTTTTATAGTGATTGTATGATTGGTTAAAAGGTAGAGGACTTGATAGGGAATAAACATATGATCTAGATAGTTCTTGAAAAATGTCAGAGCTAAATGAGAGTTGAGTGGGATCATGATAGGTTGATAAGACTGGATAAGGACTATATCCTGTGTAGGGGATGTTTTTAAATTGCATTGGGGTAAAAATATGTAGAGATACTAGATGAAGAAATCAAATATGGTTATAAAAATGAAGCATAAGAATATGACTGATGTAGGGGGTTGATCCATATTAAATGATAGTCAACTGACAATGATACAACAAAACCCCTAAAAAATCTAGAAATGTAACAAAAAAGGTCAATCAAAAGAATTTTTAATTATCTTTTTTAGAATTAATATGTGGAGGGAGAGGCTTATAGGGAACCTAATGATATGGACATTCTAAGGCTAGTTTTAGGTAATGTTTAATGCTTGGAGTCCTCGATATGCCTCGAAGGTACGTGAAGCCTGAATCTATGTTGTTTCCAGATATAGGGCATGGTATTAAGGCCTACCCCCTCATTTCACAGTCCCGCAATGATAAGGGAGTTGGGTGCTTGGACAATATACCAAAAGACAGTTATTTATACTCATTCCATAACATCGAGTCAGTTTCCCTATTGGGTGATGAAATCCCAATAGTTATCACATGGGTAGAAGTTGTTTAAATTTGCATATTTAATGTTTTGATATGATTTGGTTGTGTGTGAGGAGAAAGATAAAGTGAATGCAATCAATTAAACTTTCCTAATTAGAATTATGTGAGAAAGAAGGATGCAATTATTTGTTTTAATCCCAAAATGACAGGAGATTGATTTTGATGAGAGACAACAAGCAAAGATGACAGTATGGAAAACAAAAAAAAGGATTAGAACTCACGTCTAATAAAAATTACTTTTTAATTTTTTACAGTTTTTACAATTTTTTAGTTTTAGCGATATGCAATCCAGCAAGCAAAGCCTACTAGAGACAACAACTTGCAAAACCAAGTTAGTAGAAATAGAAAATAGTGATTAGAAGGAAAACTACAAATTAAACAAAAGTATTCATAAAAATCATCGGTGATTAACTGAATCATTGGTGATTAACTGAATCATTAGCGATTCACCTAGATTGCTATCGATTGACCAAATCGTTGGCGATTCCTAAACAAAAAACTAGAAAATGAAAAATATGATATTTTGAATGAATGAAATAATGGAATAAGGTATTTAGTGTCCCACCAAGTGTGCCTAAATGTTCAAAAATATTTGTACTCCTTCCGCCTCAATTAAGTAAAGTGAGATAAAATAAAAATTTATTGACCTCGAGAAGACACAGGTTTTAACGATACCCATAGATGTTGATGGATGATGCTCGATGTTGTAGCTCCATGGATTAAAGATCATGTACAAGCTTCTTTCACTAACATAGGAATCTATAGATCAAAAACACTAAGAAAAATATGGGATTAGATATATATGGATATGTGGTGGATTTGCTTAGAAAAGGCCATTCCCCAGAAGTCAATGAACTTCCTTGTAAGGATGTCAATGCACGTTCAAGAAATTAATCTGATAGTGATAATGATAAAATGATAAAATAGACGATATAACCAAAAATGTAAAGGTAAAGGTATTGACATGCGATCGAAGGCTATATGTTGGTCTGATGGTGATACTTGACCCAAAGGGAGTCTGAGGAATAACAATATGGCTCAAAGGAGAAATGATATAGATAGATATGATATGCTCACAAAGGCAAGCTGAGATAATGTGTTTGATTAAGATAAATTGATAAAATGCTATAGGGTGGCTTAAAGGGATCTTGATGGAGCTTGATGGATGCACTTGTAAAGGTAGAATTAATGGTTAGAAATTGAGTTCTAGATATTAGAAAAGCAATCAGTTTTAAAAACATGTCTGAAAAAAAAAAATTGACGGCGATTGAGTGAATCATCAAGTCAATTGGGGACCAATCATCAGCGATTTAGGCCAATCGTCATGGAAATTACTATAGAATATGTATAGGTTCGTTAAAGGGCTGAGATAGGATTGATTAAATATATTAAATGATGAATGATTAAGGTAATAATGTAAGAGTAAGGTGCTTACCTGATTCTGGCTAATGAATAAGACTGAGAGGATAAGATTTACCAGATAGGGGAAGGCTGTAGAGGTTTCAGAAGATTATTCTTAGTTTTTGGATGTTTGGATGTCCTGGGAGGAAAATATTTTTAACGTCAGAGGACTACTAAACTAATTCTTAGACATGTGATTGATCTCCAAAAGTTGAAAGGGAGATTATTGATGTGTGGATACGTTGATTGTTGAGATTTACAAGATGAAAGCATATTTCTAGTGTTAGAGGACTCAAAAAGTTGATCTCCAGAACATGTGAATGACCTCCAAAGGAAGAGGAGATTTTTTCTGTGATGAAGAGGGGTATATACACAATAAGATTGCCTTTAGGACGATTTGAACAATGTCCTGTCGAAGGCTAATTCTGGGTGATCAATGACTGTCAGATCTGATTGTTAACTAACCATAAATGAAGGCATGAAACTCATATTTATAGAGTTTAAATCAACGAGGGAGAATTATCGGTGATTTTGGGAATCGTCAGCGATCTGGGAAATATGGAAAATTTGTTGGAACAACATCCCAGATCCAAAATATTATTTTTTTGGTAAGGTGGGCATGTTGGAAAATTATTATGTGGGTCATAGGGATGTTAGGGATTTAATGATTTTGTGTTAGGATTCATCTAATTTAGGTTTGCATATGGTTTTTAGGTGGAGAATGGCTGAAACTATTTCTAAATAAGGTTATTTGGTTTGTGTTTTGGGTAGATAAATTCATTTGAGATTTTAGGGATGTGGTATGCTTATTAAGGAGGTTAAAAAATAGGTTTATATATTATTTAATTTTTTTTATGTTTATATTTTAGGAAGATTGCAAGTGATTGAATAGAATAGATATGATTTGATTTTGATTTATTTTTGTTCTTAAGAAAATTCTAGGTGGTTAAGGGTGTTGGAGTAGGATTTGACAACTGTAAAAGAATATTTATGGGGAGTGAATATTATGGGGGGAATAATACTTAGGATTTAGGATTTTAATGTATGATGCGATAATAGATTTAATGTATGATATGATAGTGATGTGATAATGAAGGGAAGCTAGCAGATGCAGACATAGGGATTAGCGGTTCCAATTTTAGGTGTCTACACCCTCTTCAAGACCAAAGCCTATTGCTCAGAGAAAACTATGAAGGGTTGCCAAAATCTATAGTTTTTTCTCAAATACCATTTTCCTTATTCATGCTTCACACAAATTTTAGGTTCCACTTCATTATTTACACATTCATATTCGTTACTTGCATTTTGGCAATTAGGTTTAAAAACACTTACAGTCCCATGCATAAACTATCAAGAACTGGGACCTTTAGGAGAAAAATCTATCCATAAGACCTCAAAAATATGTTAAATGGGAATGCTTATATGCTTCCTACTAAGTTTCACTTCTTGATATGGTTTTTAAGGCCTCCAAAACACTAATTTTATCCTAAACCCTAGTTATGCCTTTGTGACAACCCGAGAAGGGTAAAAACCTTATAAAATACATCCTCAGTTTCAAACCCTAGAATTTTATCATTTTTCCTATATCAACCCTCTTAAACTTCTTAAGTAGATAGTATTTAAGAAAATTCAAAAAATCTTCAAAATATCCACTAAATCAGACCTGCCTAGACGAAGAAAGAAGAGTTATTATATCTCTTGGAGAAGGATAGGTAGAAACAAGGGTTTCCTACACTTAAAGTATTTCATAACTCAGTAACACATTACCCATGCAACCTTCTTCCATCATTTCAAAAAATAAATTCATACATTCTCAAGGAAATTTGAACATTCATTAGGTTTTATGTGAAGAAAACCAGTCTTAATCAATCTTTAACATATAATAGAGTCATTAAATTACCTTAGAACATACTCCAACTCCTCGAATAGATTCCTCACCCTCCACTATAGGTTTAAAATAAATAAATTCATCCACCATCAAGCCAAAATAAGTTCACAATATGAATCTCAAGAATAAAACATTCAATCTCAAGAAGAAAACGGTCTTATTATGTCCAAACAAATTCAAAACTTCTTCCTTCCAATTATTTCTTCTCCATCACATTTTCATACACATAATGTTTCATTACAATGAAGTAACTAACTCCCTCCCTCGATATTTTGTCCTTATCCTTTTATATCCCTTGAAAACCTAACTATTTTTCATGATTTTACTTAACTTGCTCTACATTGGAAAAGGTGTTTCAATAACTTTTAGAACATTTTTTTACAAATTGAACCTCATGGAGTCACATACAAGATACCAAGATCACTAACATGATCACCCTAGCCACATATACCCCTTAACACACTTATCAAGCCAACATTTACCAACACCTTGTTTGAAAATTCAAATTTCCCATTTGGAGGGGAAAATGCAGAAAAAATCAAAATTCAAATTCAAGACCATTTTGACACCTAGAAGCTCCTCAAATCCTATTACCACCTTCCTAAGCTAGTCCAAACCAAAAATTTTCCTACTATAACTTCTTCATGTTGATGCTCCTACATAAAATATCATTCATCTAAGTAGGCTACCAATATCAGGCCACCAACCCACCCTTCTATTTTCTAAACAAGCAATCGATAAATTTAATTAATGGATTTTAAGGTAACATATTTTAAAAAAATAAATTATTTTCACATACCATTCTAATCTCATGTACCTTAACACCTCTTTCACGTACTAACATTTATATTGAAAGGGCGATATTCTTCCATGTACTAACAAGTAAATACTAAAGGATTGTATATCAAGATGTATGGTATAATTGTTGGTGGTATATCAAAAAGGGAACCTATTGGAGTGATAAGGAACACATCCATATCTATGGTACAAAATTAACTCAATAAGATCAATTGTTGGCACAATTTTTACTGGAAAAGATACATAGTATAGTGCTCTCAAAAAGTATAGAAAACACTTGTCTTCAATGACCTATGGTTTGACATATGGGACATGGACACAAATCCAAAACTGCCTACATATACAAAAGAATCCAATCTCCTGAAGAAAAATAGTTTAAAATCATTGACCTTAATGAGGGCCTTAATTGGTGCAAAAAAAATCACATTCATGGGTTTGATACTACATGGGAAATAATCAATCGGTTGAAGGACTTGTATGATTCTCACTAAAAGTTGGAGTTGATACAGTTTCAATTGAATTTTTTCAATCTTGAGTTGAAAAATGGTGATGTGATGAGTTTGACCTATAAAATGAGTTATCAAGTAAGAAGTTGAAGCCACTAGGGTGAAAACTAATATATACATTACAACATTCATAAATTCCATTATTCCTACATGTTCAACCTACTTGGACTCTTTACAAGAAAGAAATTAATTAAATATTCTCAAATTAGATCAATTGGTTAAAAATATTTCCAAAAGGGAAAAGGATTTTGGAAGAAAAGATGACTTCATATGAGAGAACATTTTTCATGCCCATAAGAAGGGAAATTATTCCAATAATTCTTACTTCAATAAGATTTCATCCTCAAAAATTATGAAAATGGGAAGAATAAGGGTAAAGGAGGAAAATATAACAAGAACAGTGGGAAAAAATAGAATGATAAACAATACTTGTTTAGTGAATGGTGTGACAAAAATGGGATCCATGAGGCTCATGAATACAAGAATTCATGGGATAATATTTAATCTTATCACAAAATAAGAATAAAATAAGACCACCAAAGAACTAGAATCAACTCAATTCACAAGTGAATATGTGTTATCAAACACAAATGAGGAAGCAAATAATGTGTTAGTGAATTCAAAATGGTTTGATGCTTGGGTCATTGACTCTAGTGCCACTCAACATATGACTTTCCAAGAAAACTTATTTGAAGACTTTCACAAGGAATGTTATATCCTTAGTATAGTTGGTAGATAGATCAAGTATAGAACCATAAGGAAAGGGTATAATCCAAATCAAGTCTTTGAGGCTTCGATATTTCATTCAAATATCATCCACCTTCCTCAGTTGAAAATAAACCTATTATATTTGGTGTTCATTCATCAACAAGGACACTCCATTTTATTGGATAATGGGGAAGTTATTATTAAAAGAAAAAAGGACAATGTAGTTGTATTGAATGGATGTGAGGAAGAAAAAATTATAAAACTCGTGGTTTAACCATTGATTTCATGAAATTTATATTATCTCATTGAATAAGGAATGTATCCAAGTATGTTATGACATGTGAAATTTGGGAACTCCAATCATGAATGCATTCTTGTGTTTTAAAATAATGGTGTAGTAAGATTTCCCACCCTATCCACAAAATATGAGAAATGTGAAGCCCACATTTTGGCTAAACACTCAAGAGGAAATTTTTATAAGTTGGAATGGGAAGATGATATATTGTTACAATTTTTCCACTCCATCTTTTTTCTCATGCAATTATGTTAGATAGTGGTCACAAGTACCTAATGTTGATCATCAACCACTATAGTAGAATGACATAGATCTATTTCCTCAAATAAAAATTATAAAGCTTAAAATACTTTCAAAATTTTCAATCTATGGTGGAAATTGAAGCTTAAACATGCATTAAAAAAATTAGTATTGATAGTGAAGGTGAGTACACTTCAAAGGAATTTGAAAAATGTATCAAGAAAAATAGGATCGAACATCATCTCATAGTGTGAGGAACTCCTAAAAAAATGGAGTAGTTGAGAGGATGAATAGAACCACGATGAATATGGTTTGTGAAATGTTATATTTCAAGGGGGGTTAGTCTACACTTATGTGTATAAGAAGAAAAAAAATATACCTCAAAAATAGATCACCATTAACAACCCTTCAATATAATACTCCATATGAGATTTGGTGTGGTCATCTTCATTTAGTGTGCCATATAAAGGTTTTTGGATCCACTTGTCACATATTTATTTCTAAGGATAAAATTTTTCATGGATTCCTGTATCCAGGGGGTGGTTACACAATGATTGGTAGTTCAACACAATCTACAAAACTCCACACAACGGCTTTCACAACACATATAGTCCTTAGCAATTGCATTTGTACACACCATTTGCAGTGGTGTTCCACATTGTGGGAAGCATTTAAAGGTTATAGGATAACACTAGACTTTTCTCCCCACACTTCTTCAATGACATGGTGTGAGATCACCCCAAAAACTTATTGTCGGCATAAATGGTGTGAGATTGCCCAAAAAAACTCAGTCTTCTACAACATCATTGGGATCCTTTCAACACTCTTTTCTCATCACGGATCAGGTGCACATGTTCCTTTTTCATATTTTTCAGCATTTTTACATAATTTTTACACATATACATGTGTATTTGACTACTTTTTTGTTATTCTCTTTTGTAATTCCATCAGTATGAGAAGCAACAGTCAACATCATTCACAACACCAATAACAAGCACATCACAACATTTACACACATTTTTCTGCCCTAGGTTCATTTTCATCATCACTTTTTACACGTTTTCCTCCTTAGCATCCACGCTTCATATTATTATCACTCTATGCTTTGTCTAGTCCCTTGACATGCTTTCTTCATCGATCTACATGGTTATCAGGTACGTATCTCTATCTACTTTATCTTATCGAGATCTTTTCTCACCAACATAAAGTGGGGAAAAATGTAGACACTAAATCATGTACTTTGGGTAATTATCTAGTCCCGATTACATACTACTATTCATGTGATTCCTAAGTAAGAAAATTACTAATCAACCCATGTATCTGGATACCTTTATTTTGTTTCTGTTGTTACTTTTTATCTTGCACCATTACTTGCTAAATCTTCCTTTTTATACTTCAAAATTTATCATCCTGAACACTAGCGCCTAGCCAAGACACCAGCACCAGGCACCCCTGTCCCCTTTGTACTTTACTCACAATTTTTTGGTCATTTCTAGCCATTTTAGCATTTTTTTATTTTGGTAGTCATACTTTTTGGGATTAATTATGAAATTCAAGAAAAGGAATCATATAAATATAAAGTTATGGGATCATAATAAAGGACCAAGCACTAAGCATTAGCTATCACCACCTAAAGTTACATCCATCAAACATTTAAGAGCTTCATTACATCCATCTAGCACCATCCTAGGGATACAAGGGTTGGTTATTTTACATACACTTCATAAGAGGAAAGTTCATTCTATTCCATTCACACATCTATTACTTTTCTTTACATCTAGCTTACTTGCTTGCTATCAAGTGCGATATGCACAAGAGCCACCTAGGGCACGATTCCACACACACACACACACACATAGAACTACATTGGGTCTGATATGTAGGGCAACACTCAGTCGTAATTTCACCATTGTGACGGCTGAGGATAGTTCGATCCCTCATTCTAAATCTTTCTTTTTTAGGATTTGATGTTTATTTGAGGGTTTTGCAAGTTCATATTTTATTGCATGTTTCCAGCGACCTCAGAGATCTTGGCGCAACCTCATAACAACAAAAGGTGAACAATAACGAACAAGTAGTGACCCCTCAAAGGAAGTTTCCTAAGCTTTTCCACAAACCTAGGTTCCTAAAAATAGGTTTGGGGTGCCCTTGGGTGCCCCTATCCAACCTATTCTTCCATATCTGCATTTTTCCATATCTCTATGTGATGCTCATGCCTCTCTGTTCACCTAGTCAGCACTTCGGTACACTCTAGACTTTATTTCAAATCAGCTAAGTACCTCTTTCTCTTCCTTGTAATCAGGGTTTCATAAGTTATTGCTTAGTTGCTTGGGTGTAATTTACATACTTGATTGTTATTCATTTACTGCTACTATAGCATTTAGATTAGGCTTACATTTTACATTTAGCTTAATCAGTTGTGTGCATAGGTGCAGAATATGCACACGTGATCTTAGGGAGAAAAAGTGTTTGAATTTAAATTTTCTTGAGTATAGGGAAAGTGACTAAAAGGATCTAGCAAGGAAAATCTACCTAATACATTATTGATTTGTTTATATAACTTGTGTTATGCTCTTTTTGTGTTGAGACTCATTTGGGCCTCATTTGGAATTTAATAATTGTGACAAATTTAATATATATATATGGCATAGATGGAATGATTCATTTAATGTCATGTGGGTAGGGTGTATCTTAGAGAAATGTTGTAAGTAAGTAGTTTTTTGTTCTATAAGAACTAGAATTTACACTTGAGTGAGGTAGTTCAAGGGCAATATTTTGGGTAAGCTTAGGGGTGGAGTTGTTGGAGAATTTTGTTGTAAATAAATTAAGTCATATAGATAGGTTGTATTACATCTCATTATGATATTTTTGGAGATTATATTTTTTGTGATCATTCCAGTGTGTATGAGAGTTTTATTCCCTTAATTTGAATCAACAAAGTATTGTTTATCTTAATCTACATCTGTACGTAAGGCTATGAGTTTTTCAAGTATTATATTTTTTGAAAAAAAATCATGTTCTAAGGTTTTCTTTAATTAGATATCCTAACCACAAATGCATCATATAAGGTGAACCAGGAATATTTGAATCCTAGTGACAAGTATAAATCACTTAATGGGTTGCCTTCTTTTCTTCATCATGTAGTCATTTCTCAAATTTCTTCTGAAACGTTTTCCCCCCATGAGTCTATTATTTTTATTGTTTCTTTTGCTTCTAAAAACAATTCGATTTCTTCTCAAGTTCTTCCACTTACTTCTTTTCAATGTGTTTGAAATTCTCAACATGTTTCTCAAATTATTTCTACTACTATCAAATATTATCAGTTTTCTTATTTTCTTGATTCTTTCATTCCAACATTTTCTACTACTACTTTCCTTCCATCTTCTAAATGGCTGCAATGATGAATATTGTAGAATTGAAAAATAAAATTGAGGTGTTATCCTAAAGGACTCAAAATCCATGGAATAGGGTCAAGTACGATGATATCTTAGTTAATATTTTGGTTTATTAATTACTTTATTAACCCTTTTAAATTATATTTTTGGGTCCAAATTTTGAATTATTCAATGGTAAATGGGATACTTATCTCCCCCTTAGGCCATTCTATGCCTCTTGCATAGATATTGTACAAATTGATAATTTATTGACTAAGTTATTTCCAAGAATTTTGAAGGATTATGCACTTGATTTGTTTTATTCTTTACTTTATGGATCCATATGTGATTTGTATATACTTTTACCACTCTATTTGATTATTTTCTTGCACATTTTTCAATCAACACTACCATGAAAGTTACCTTTATACATGTTTCTCAAATGAGACAATATACCAATGGGACTATTAATGAGTATGTTCTTGGATTCAATAATATAGTTACAAAGATGACTTGCAAATTGCATGAAAGTGATCTTTAAAATCATTTTTTCTTAAAACTTATTTATGCCTATAAAAGACAAAGTAGTTTTCAACACTTACCAATATTTTGACATGATATTTTTTGTACATTTAGATATGTTGAGATCAAATTTTTAGATGTCAACATTCTTAAATAAGGTACCATTTCCCCTACTTCTAGTGGTGCAAAATTTTAAGCTAAGGAAAGCTTCAAGGTGAAAAGTAGTGATAACATCTTTCATCCTAAATTTTATGTGAAGAATTTGGTAAATGATGTAGAACAACTAAACAACATGTAGTGTTATATCAAAAAATAGCACTCATGAAATATACAAGTTTAAGTGATATTCCACACAAGGTGTTATAAATATTGTTTGAATATCCTACGATTACTTTTCCTATTATTAGAGACTTTGATCCACTACTTTAATTTTGTAATAACTATGACCTTAATACATAATATGGTTGTCATAAAGTCTCATGAAATTATTAAAACATATGTATAACATTGAAACATACGATTCAATACCTTAGTGAAAGTAATCAAATCTAAACATAAGGAACCAAGAATATCTTGAGTGAATATATGGCTCGACAAAATAAAAATTTGGAATTATTTACAAATCCTCTTCCTAATCACAATGCCTAATCACATGATAAAATTAAATTTCACATTACATATCAAAAGGACCCGCCAAAATATTCCTGTGCTCATCACTTCATGGATTTATCTGTGTGTTCAATTTTACTTCAAAAAAGAGGGAGCCTCCTCATATTGTATTTTATGATAGTGAAATTCCAAATGATAACTCTTATATTGGACCATTTCTTTTATATACTCTTATAGGTACATACCCACAACATACACTTGGATTTATGGTTGATAATGGTTGAGGTATAAAAGTATGAACATAAAACATTGTTAATGGCCTTGGAAATTATAAAAGAGATATAGTGGGTACCACCACAATTATTATTGGATATGATGAATTTTTCAAGAAGCCACTTGGTTATTTATGTTTACCTATCGCAATGTTTCATATGATTATTTTAGTGTGGTTTCATGCAGTGCTTAATAATGTATTTTATGTTTTTAGGAAGACCTTAGGTAATTCAAATGCAATGAATTTCATCCACATTACACCAATGTTTGAAATTTATACACGAGGGTCCCATTTTTTAACTTACATAGTGATAGTCCTATCCTCCACAAAAAGCTAAATATGGGGATATAATTAGATAAATACCAAATAAACAACCAATTATTAAACCTAAAATGAGTGAGAAACTTATTCAGAAAGCTAATATCACATCCCCAAGGGTATTATTAAAATAGCCTATTAGTCACAACAAAAAAGAATAATCACAAGTGATCTTGTGTTTTAAGCTTATAGTAAAATAAATGATCATATAATTATGCAAAGAGGTCTTGTAAAAACAAATTATAGTAACAATGATGATACAAATTATACTGATAGTGATGACTTATATTTTTCTAGACTTGTTGTAACTTAGGAATACATATATTACTTCAGATGATGCATAATTTAAAATATATAGAATATGATGATGATTACATTAAGTATGATCATGTTATCATTTTTTTCTCGAGCTAGCCATGTGTGCTTGAAAATTATCTTTCTCTATTTCATGTACATAGTTTCCTTTTTTTCTTTATGACATAAATTTTCCTTTGGTTCATTAATGTAAATATTTTCCTTTTGTTATTTCATGTACATAACTTTATTTTGTTTCATTCTCTCTTTGTGTTGATGTCCCCATCACCTATTTTATAATTATTTTACCTTTTTACTCCCACAATTGACATATAATATTGGTGAATATATGCTTTCTCTCAAAAAAAAATTCTATTATTTGATTACCCACTTTGGATCCCACTTCCTATAATTATTTCTAGTATCAACCTCTTCATATTTTCTCTTTCTTATATGATTGATGGTCCCTTCTTCTATTGATTTTATGTTTCTATAGCTTTAACTTTTTTTTTTCCTTCAATATTTATTTGATCTTCAAGGGTGTTGTCTTGCCTTCTTTTAGGTGTTTTCTTACATTATATACTTTTATTTTCTCATCTCTATTTTGAATCATTTTCCCACAATTCAGTGTTCTACGTCGCATCCCTAAATCCTATATTATCTTTCACATTACGAAAAAATAATTCAGGGACACTATGCCTCTAAGTGAACATAGTTCTAATGGAAGTAATAGGTCAATAAATATTGATCCTATTCTATATTTATTGTATTTTACCTCTTACCTCTTTCTATTTGGTTTTTTGATCTCATTGATTATATCATGTCTTCTAAAAGTATTTTTGGTTTATATTTTTCAATTATGATGTACACACTACTTATTTGACATTTCTTTGTGTATGTTAGGATTCACATTATATAATGTTCTATATTGGATTTATATTTAATAAAATTATACCATGTCTTCAATGTGTTTATTGAGTTTTTTAAATGTTTCTATTGTGCCTTCATCTTTCTTTCTCTACACTTGGCCGCATATTTCACAACTCCTTTGCATCTTATATGTGCATTCACTGTTATAGGTGATTTATATGTTTAACATGCATTCTTTGTCTTATGTATTTTTCTTCATAAATTTATAAACATTATGTTTGTTCCTATTATGATTAGATTTATCATGGAAATTTTCTATTTCTTGTGGAGCCATGATCGATGTCATGCATTTATTAGGGGAAAGGACCTTTGATTGTGCCTTATATTTTTTTATAGTGTTCCTAAATGTGAGCATATTATTTCCTAAAATGTATTTCTTAAATCTTGCACACATGAGGGTATATATTTTCCAAATATTTTCCTATACTTTATTGCTTACATATTTCCCACATGGGGGCATATTGATTCCTAGAATTTAAAAATTACATACTACCCATACAAAGTAAATTATATTCCTATAGTTATACCACCCACATTTTACACATAAATGGAATAATATTATTTTACATCCATTGATTATATATTGCTTACATTGGGGGGTTGAATCCTATACTTAGTTTCCTTACATTTTTCCTATAAGTCACATGTTACTTTTTTTACTTCCATTGATTATATATTTCCCACAAGAGGGAACTTGTTCCTATGATTACATTTCTCATACTCACATACTTGGGGCATATTACCTTATGTGTTTACATTGGTTATACACATTGCTTATATCGGGGAAACTTATTCCTTTAATTACACTAATTATATTCATCCATTGGAGCATACCACCTTTGGGATCGTATGGATTACACCTTGCCCATATAGGACAGACCAATCCTATGATTACATTCATTACATCTTGCCCACAAGAGGCATAATAAATGTTTTGCTTACACTACTTATGTTCAAGTCCACATGTGGAAACTTTATTAATACATACATGATTTCATGATGACATATGACTATGTTATACTCTAGTGCCTTTATTTCCTATCTTAAAATGATGCACGTAATCTAATTTCTTTTGAGATATGTGATTTATAGATTCATCCCACACCTGAAAAGAGAGGCACATATTCCACTCATTTTATATCCATACTTTAAATATGATCTACTCTTTTTCTCTCTTGCATGAAAGTAATCACACACCATTTACTCTAAGACCTGCCCAACACACAAACTTATTCACATCATGAAATATATTCACATCAATAACATATTTTAAAATATTAGATTTTACAATGGTATCTCTGAAAATTTCAGTAAAAATGTGTGGATTCATTCCTATTCTTAGTTTATAGGATTCAACAGCTTATCGATTATTGATTATATATATAATTGATTTACTTACACATTTTTAAATCATATGTTCACATAAGCACAAGTTTCTCTATCCCATGACATTTGACTATTGAATTTAATTCTAGAATCTTCATAGCCCTCCATTATGGAAGTCGAGTGCTCTATCTTTCCTTTTAAGTTTCATTTCACTATTGTTTTGATATAGACTTCAAGAACTCTCAAAAAATTTCTAGATGATTGAGGCAGTTTCTCCATATCCACTTGATTATTTTACTTTGATGTGTATGCACATACACATCAAAGTAGTGCATTATGTAGACATATAATTTTGGTACAAATCTAGTTATTTGTTACAATTTAACAATGTTTTAATGTACTTGTGCTTTTTCAATAATTGGTCTAGATTAGGATCCTTTTAACTTTCACTTCACTATTGGTTTGCAATTGTTTTGATAATGAGTTCAAGAACACTCAATTGGTTTTTAGGAAACTGAGGAGATTTGTATGCATGACCACATTAAAGTGGGGCAATATGTAGACATCTAGTTTTGGTACAAGACTAGTTATTTGTTATTCGAATTGTTCTAGTTTATTGATTATTGGCATAGATTAAGCTTTTCTTATATGTGTTCCTTTTTTAGTCATCTTCTAACATTTTCTCTTTACTCTCAAGTTTCTCTCTTCACGAAGAGTTGTTTTACTAGGATTTTGTTTTTTTACCAAAAACATTGTATGGTTCTAATTCATTACCATAATCGTACTACAAGTATGGATCCTACTTTTGACCGGGTTCTTTTAGCCCTTGTTTCAAGGCCCTCCCAGTTTGTGGTCCTTCTTTGTTGGATTTTCCAACCCATTATATATAGCATGAGTGATAACAATGTCTTAATTTAAATTAAATAAAATTCTATAAAATACATTTACATGCATCCGCACATTTAAGATATGGTACAAAACTACACATGGAACGAATTATCGATTTGAGTGATATACAATTATCCTTATGACAAATGAGATTATAAGAATTTAGATAAGAACATCCAACATTTACTTCTTGCAATGACTAGGTCACTGATAGGGATAAGAGTTGGGAACTTGCATTATATGAATTTCTTGTTGAACTACATTATACTTGGTGTGATGTCTTCAAAGAATTTATTTTATTCAAGGGTCCTGATAATAATAAAGGGATAACACATTGTCACTAAAAACATCCTATATTTTTTATTATTTTTGCAAGATGGTGTTGCAACATCAAGGTTCCAAGGAAGGAGAGATGTTTCCCAAATATTTGCACAAAATTCATCAAAAGTGGGTGAGATTTTTTAAACTTGGGAGGAAATGAACATGGTCATCCATTTAACTTTAAAAAATTTCCAATATCACTCCAAATGTGTTATGGTGTTAGTATAAGGGTATGATTTTAGCTAGGTTACTCTATTTACGCATAATATTTTGGGTTTTTTGACTTGTTGTCTCTAATTGTGTTGTGTTTTCTATTTCTCACGGTTGTCTATAGAATTGTGAAAATTCATATATCATTCTAAAACATACTCTTATCAATTATTTACAAAATATCTTATATTTCTAGAATAGTAAAAACAATCTTTTTATGTAACTAAGTTTGTATTCATTATTTTTATATGTTTTAGATTTAAAATACAATGTATGTGGTTAATTTTAGTATATTATTAGTATAAAATTATTTTCTACATCTAAAAAATAGTGAGAGAGAAATTCAAACTATCCATGTGGACAAAGTAACTTGAGAGAAAAAGTCACTACTACATATATAAATTTAATTGAATATACAAACATCATTTTAAAAATGGGGAAAAAATGCACATAAATAAAAATAACCTTAAAATTTTGGAAGGAAAAAATGTTTACTTTGCACTCCGTGTACAATTGAAACCAAGTCACATTTTATCATGGATTGCATTTATATATTGACATCCAAAACAAATATACATACACTTTAAATAACAAGGCCATGATATGGCAAATCCTACCAAAAATGAAGTTTTGTGGTGTGGATGAAGACTTTGTTGCATAGTGGGAATCACATTTTAATTTCGAAGGAAGACATAAATGTGAACAAAAACCCAATTGGTTTTTGTTTGACTGACAAGTGTGCAGTCAAGTGCGGTAAACAATGGAGTGTCACTTGTGCTAGAATACATGAGTAAGGCATTGAAGTGTATCCAAAAATCAATTGTTGGACGGGGTTCATTGGTGTCTTCGGTTAGTCGGTGTGGATGTTTCATGAATTGATTAAAAATAAGGTGTAGAAGCACATTACATATTTGAAAAGATGCATGAATTCTTCTTTTGTAGGAGGATGAGCCAGTGTAGTTTCTTTTAGCTGTTATCGTGGAGATTTTGAAAATTTATTCATCCGGAGGGAAAATATGACGAAGAAAGTATTTGTTGTTTATGTAATTATTGAGTTTTGTATCACACTATTTTAAAATAAGTGTTATTGTTTTTCCGTAGATTATTGTGTATTTCCAAGTGTGATGTCCATAAATCAAGAATCAAATTTACATTACAATAACTAGATCATCTCTACTTGGACCTTCCACTACAAACTAAACTACACTCGATAGGAAATGAAAAAAGAAAAAACATCCACATCATCTGAGCCGTGTTTTCTAATTCTTTACTACAAAAAGAGAAACATTTAGATTTTGAGAAATCTATTACAATATTAAAAGTTGAGAGTATTAAAGTTTTATTTACAATCACGACACAAAAATAGTGGATGGCACTAAAGAACAACATCAAAGCTGTGACACAAAGAATCGTACAAGAACACCCAGCCTAACTACAGGATAGAGGTAAACCTGCTCCTCTTGTTAATTTTGTTCAGATGTTCCCCTTGCCAGTTTTGGATTTCCCTCTTCAAATAAGGCATTTATGCTAAAAAAAACCCATGTGCATTGCCAAAACCACCCAATATAACATTTCTTAACACAATTTCATCCTAAAAAAATTACTCGTCTTCTAAGAGAATCGCAAGAATAATGAATTTCACTAAATAAATGTTGGCGATCATTAAATTGGAAAATAAATCACAAGACAACAAAAATATTGTCGTACACAAAAGGAACGGCATGTACAAATAAAACTCTTCGTATTGGCTACTTTTGATCAAAAATTCCCTTACCTTAACTAAATTTTCAAAACCTGAAAAAGACTATCGAAACAAATGCACATACTATAAGCACAAACTACCCAGTAAATTTTTTTTACGAAGCCAAGACCCAATTTTTCCATCGGAAAATTTTTCTTACCTACCAAGAAAATTTGTTACAACAATGAATTTTGCTAAATATTGTTAACAAATAATGTTTGGCACCGGCGATCATTAAATTGGCAGAGTAAAAAGCAACGACAATGTGATATATATTTCCGAAGCAGGAGAGGATAGACAAAGAACAAAAGGATGACTACAATTTCTCTTTGGATCTCTCTTTTGTTGGTAAATGTGATCAGAAATTCGCTTGCCTTTTCTAAATTTTTAAAACCCTAACAAATAGACGCATTTAATAACCAAATCCCAGAAACATTTGTAAAGCCAATTCAATTTCCTGGTCTTCCGTTTGAAAATATTGCTTGCTTACACGCTAAAATAAATCACAGGTAGGTATAATGAATTTATGTAAATGTTGTCCGTAAAGCAGCCTTTGATGATGGGGGAATCATTATTTATTGCTATTAAGAATTCTTGAGGTTCGAGTACCTTGGAAACTGAATTGCCGATAATTCCAAACGAAGATAAAAATAGGAGGGACCAACTTACCGAGGGACTCGGAAGAGAATTTTATCATTGTTTTTGAAAAGATTTTGTGAAATCGCCTTTCAGGAATCCAAAACAAGCGGAGACAGAGATAGAGAGTGAGAGTGGAGTGGAGAAAAAAATTCCATTCTCAAAGCAATAAACATAGCCAGCCTCGAGCCACACAAAATTGACAAAACCTGCATCCTAGGTTGTACCAGCATTAAATGACATTAAATGAATATGAGTCCATCCCCTCAACAGTGCCAAATAAAGGGGATCACCAATAGAATCCTGCCACAACACAAAAATTAAATCATCAAATTTTAGTTCAACCCATTTAAATACAGATGGCAAAATTTGATTCAACAAAATGCAAATAACTAATTGCTAAGGTGAAAACAATATCCTTGCCTTCGGCAAGATAATAAAAGTCTTGAGATTAGCAAACGAATTTGCAACAATGTCTTATCACTATATGTGTTAAACACTTTCAAACATTAATCATTTTATGTAAAAGCATTCATCATTGGCAAACCCAATCTCATGGCATATGAGAAAAAACAAAAGAGTGTTCAAGCAAGAGAAAAATCAATACAAATTAAGACACTTTTATTTTAGACATATTAACGTGTGGCTTATTGACCATACAATAACATGTGTATAATACAAGCTGCCAAAGTTTATATATATATATATATATATATATATATATATATATATATATATATATATATATATATATATTATATAATTTATTTTGTTTGCAGTTGCAGATGGTGGAGGATTGTAATGTTTACGCATGTGAGTAATTTGAATATTAAATTATATATTTATTTAGATGTTTTTTATATTATGTGTAATTAATATCTATAGTAAAAGATTTAATATCATAAAAGGAATTACTATTTTGTAAGAATAGTTTCGGCAATATTATGTTATACAGTTGCTTTTACATAGAACTCTCTTATTATTATTCTTGGTTTTGTTGATTACTTGATTTTAGAAATGTTATATTGTTTCATTAAAAAAAATTGTTTAAAAATTGTAATACCTTGGTCATATGATGGAGTTTAGATTCCCTCTTTCCATTAAAATATTTCTTTTAGGAAAATATAGTGGATTAGCTAGATTAAGGTATTTGTTTCTAATTAATAGAAATTCACAAAAAATATAATGGAGTTATTAGTCAACATGTGTCAAGTGAAAAATTTAAGTAAGTGATTAGGACTTTGGCGGCCATAGCTATGCAAGGAAATTCACAGGAGACAAGCAATTTTGGCAATAGTTTTAGCACAATTTTTTCCCTAGGGTTGTACGGAAGAAGTGTGAGGTCGAGGGAGCCTTCCCAGCCTTTCAAGGATGTTGTATGTTCCAAGGGATCTCCGCTTTCAGCCTAGTTGTCTTTTTGTCAAGCCTGTATATTGTAGAGAAATCAAATGAGGTGCCTCCTCTAGAGGCCAAGTATTATGTATGTGAACGTACAAAATCAATTCATAATGGAAAAATTGTCATGTATTCATTTGCAGTAAACATAAAAATCAAAATAAAATATAACATCTAAATTTTAAAACATATATATATATATATATATATATATATATCACCTCTTGCAAGCCACCATTTTAACTGTGTCCAAATCTTCATGTTTTTATTTGCAATAATTTCAAGTTCCCACACTTGTCACAAACACCTTTGATGCAAGTCATACAATCATCAACATGATCATCGGATATTGTGCAAAGAATTGAAGTTATGAATTCACTGACACATGTAGGTAGGGCATTTTCTTCCCATAACTTTCTATACACCTGAAAAAACATAGATTTTGAAATACATTAATTTTAAATCACATCTCAAAAAATGATATTTAAACAAATTTCAAATATATAGATATAAATGAAAGCACACCTCAAAATATATATACATGATATAAAAAAATTTGTACCTGATAGTGATAATCAAACTCAACGTGATAGCAGCAACAACATGTGTCAAGGACTTTATCAGCTCGCACATACCAAGGCTTCAAATTTTCAAACATTCATTGTCCAATCCTAACATCTTGATTTTCTTTTGTAAACTTTATGTACATCTCATGTTGAGTTATTTCAAGCCAATTTTTTATATGTTCATCATAGTTATTGCAATTTATCCTATGTTTTAAAACATCCCTCACATTCGAAGAAGGATGAGTCCTCTCAGTCCAAAAATTAGAAACTATCTCACAATATTATCCTCTATTTTATCAAAACATGGATTTCTACACATTAGTGCCCAATTTCCTTCCATAGTAGAGTCATCCAATGCCTTCTTCCTCTTTGCATACATGTTGATAGTCTTTCTAGATAAACCCAATGCCTTGGCAATGGTGGTAACATGATGATTCTTTGTCGTATCTTCCCTTACAAATGAAGTTAATATTGCTCTACAAGAAATACTCTTATCAGCAGACCTAGTTTTTGTACCCAAAGAACTTATTCCTTTAGAAACATTCCCAACAAATTCTTCTTCTACATGTTTTGAATTTTTCCATCCAAAATCAACACCCAACAATTCTAATGTTTCCTTCATATCAACATGATTCAAGAATGTAACCAACAAATGTGCTCTAGTAATTGTAGTCAAATTAAAAAATTCACCATATATTATCTCTACACTTTTTGATGTTTTCTTTCGTGATAATGGTTCTTGTTGGGAAATTTATTTTAATTTTTGTAAATCCATCTTCACCAAGTGTTTCACATTTTTCTTGGGAAGTAATTCCATAACTTTTTTTATCACTTCAGCATAATGTTGCGCATCATGATCTGTGTCCATAAACATACAAATGTGATTACACCAAAAATTGCAAAAAAAAAAGTAACATACAAATGTGATTACACCATTAATGACCAAGCTAGTATAAACAATAATATTAAGTTGACCAAGCTAATTGTATTTAGATAGCTTCATGAGGTCCTTCTTGAAATCTACTATATAATAGTAGATTTCAAGAAGGACCTCGTGAAGCTATCTAAATACAATTAGCTTGGTCAACTTAGTGTGTGTGTGTGTGTGTGTGTGTGTGTGTGTGTGTGTGTGTGTTAGAGCTATCTAATTTTCAAATCAAACCTAGACCAAAAACTTTCAACACATAAAACCCAAAAATCTTGTACTATATTTAAAATATTGAGTAAACATCACTAATAATTTAATTACAAGCGCAATAAGGAAGAGAGAGTGTAGAAGAATACATAAGTTGCATTGTCTAATTCAAAATGATGTTCTCTTTAGAATGCTACCAATATCTACCGCAACGTTTATACCCAGTTTATTTCATAACAAAAATTATTTTCAAATGTCATATTATGTACAACGGGTTATATTTAAATTTTGTCAATTTACACCTATATGAGATCATTATTAATCCAATACACGACATATAAATTATATAAACTAAAAAAATGACTCTCGAAATTCAAAATCAACTATCACGTGAAGGTCAATATTCGAGAGTAAATCGTAACAATTTTTTTAATGAAATGTATGGTAGACCATCAAATATATCCCCTAGATTAATCACTTGGGGGGTTAACCTTGTTTTTTATGACACATATCATGTGCAATTGTATAGGGGGTAATTTTTATGTATAGCTTTTGTATCATGGTATTGGTAGAAATACGTGTGTAGTATTATAAAAGGCCCCCTCTAGAATGGGAGGATGTAGTGGTCAATCATAAAATAAGGGGTAATATTTAGAATCCTATGATAACAAATGTTTTGAACATTTAGTACCAAGTGACCCACCCACGACATTAATGTACTTCAATCCAATTTCAAATATTTCTAAGGGCAAGTTCAAGAAACTTAGAGAAGGAAAATTGGTTTTAAGTAGAATCACTATATAATATACCATATATTGGTACTTAGGGTTATAATCAAAGAAGAAAAACCAAATACGTGTAAGGTTTAATGTTGTTTTGTTGATCATTGTTGGAAGGAATTTAACAATATGAATTCCCAAATAGATTCTAATCCAACATCTTTGAGATCTACATATTCCAAGGCATTTGAGTATTCTTCTGATGACACTTGATGAGAAGGTGGTTGGACAAGTCCGAACTTATACTGGTTTTACACAAGATATCAATATCATCATTAGTATTAAACATGGTTGTCCAATTTCTCCTACTTTGTATGTTCTCTACATAGAAAAATTAGAGGATTCCATTATAAGTTTAAAGGAAACATATGATGCTTGTGTTCTCTATGATATAACCATTACTATTTTTTTAGTTGTTTTTGACATCATTCTTATGTCAAATGATTTTATTTTCACATGTATTATTTCTATTGTTTTAGGTTATGGGATCCTATCAAAACCCTTGCCTTTACCCAATCTAAAAAACGTATTATCATATTTAAACCTTAGAACGAAAAAAAAAAAAAAAACGATCTATCAAGGGTTTCTATACATATGTACCAATTTTTACAGCCTTCTCTCTCTCTCTCTCTCTCTCTCTGTGCCTTCCTACGAACAGATCTTCTAGCATTCTTCTCTGCATTCTCTTCCTCGGTATATTTTTGTTTCTCATTCTTTGCATTTCCCATGATTCATCCACTTCAATAATTTTCACCTGCACACATAAATCGTGATAGATCTGAATGTCTAAGAGTAAACTCGATACAAAACTATATGTGCATGCAACTCTATTTATATATAAATCTCAATAGAAATTAGGTTGTTTTTAATTTTAGTTTTTTATAACTTTAAAACAACTTTTCTAATTTTAATAGAATTTATATTTAATATACAATTATTTAGTTTTATAATATTTTTTAAAATAAAATAACTACATGCTTTAAAGACAATTTTATTATATATATATATATATATAAAATAACATATTACATATTTTTGGTTAAAAACAATTTAAAAAACCAAACTTAGTTTAAAACAAAAAAATATGTAAAAAACTAAATTTAAAACATTAAAAATGAACAATAATAAGTTACTTATAAAAAAGGAAATTACGAAACATTAAATTTAAAAGGAGGCATTTTGGCGGTGTTTTGGTGGCATAGGAGGGGTTCACGCGAAGGTAGTTCGGGGGAACTACCTTTGTGCAAACCCCTCCGAGTGGCACTAACGTGGCGCCTAGGTGGCACATTTTGGCTCCAAATCTTTTTGGAGAATAATTGTAAGCCAAAATCTACCATTTAGGTGCCACGTAATTAGGGTAAATGAACTACTAAAATTACAAAATTTTGACACAAAATTTAGATTTTTATTAGCTTTCTAAAAATGTAATTTTTTATTTTTTTAAAATTTGTTTTGTTATTTATTTTGTAATTTTTACTAACATATGGTATTTTAGGACAATCAATAGTACACAATCAACAAAATTTGAAAAATAGTAGAATATATAAAAAAAAATGAAAAAATAAACTTACTATTTATTGAAGTCTTCTTTGTACCTATGAAAAAAATACTCAATTTCGATATAAATCTTAAATTTTATTGGCATAGACATATGTACACTATTTATTTGAAAATATTTTTACTAAATAATTAATTTAAAAAAATATATAAGTGAAAAAATATGAAAATTTGATAGAACCTCAAAATTCAAATCTTAAAAATACATCTAAAATTTCATGGTCAAAATAAATTTTCATATAAATAAACCACCCGAGGACAATCATTACTCTTTTATAACATAAGAAACAACATATGAAAAAAATTAAGAAAAAGACCATATTTTTTACCAATTTTATTTTTTAAAAATATAAATGTATTCTACACTCTAAACACAACATTTCGTTAGTTTGTGGAATTTCATGAATGTGTACTGTTTTGTGGCTATTACCTTTAGAAAATCAATTAAACTGAAAATTCATGTTTATAAAGGTACAAATCATACCAAAAAGTGGGACATTTTATTGTGCTTTGACCCGATTCATAAGAATTTAGATAAGAACATCCAACATTTACTTGTTGCAATGACTAGGTCACTGAAAGTGATAAGAGTTGGGAACTTGCATTATATGAATTTCTTGTTGAACTACATTATATTTTGTTTGATGTCTTCAAAGAATTTATTTTATTCAAGGGGCCTGATAATAATAAAGGAATAACACATTGTCACTCAAAACATCCTATATTTTTATTATTATTTTTGCAAGATGGTGTTGCAACATCAAGGTTCCAAGGAAGGAGAGACGTTTCCCAAATATTTGCACAAAATTCATCAAAAGCGAGTGGGTTTTTTTTAAACTTGGGAGGAAATGAACATGGCCATCCATTTAACTTTAAAAAAAAATCAATATCACTCCAAATGTGTTATGGTGTTGTTAGAAGGGTATGATTTTAGCTAGGTTACTGTATTTACGCATAAAATTTTGGGTTTATTGACTTGTCTCTAATTGTGTTGTGTTTTCTATTTCTCACGAATGTCTATAGAATTGTGACAATCCATATATCATTCTAAAACATACTCTTATCAATTATTTACAAAATTTCTTATGTTTCTAGAATAGTAAAAACAATCTTTTTATGCAACTAAGTTTGTATTCATTATTTTTATATGTTTTAGATTTAAAATACAATGTATTTGGTTAATTTTAGTATATTATTACTATACAACTATTTTCTACATCTAAAAAATAGTGAGAGAGAAATTTAAACTATCCATGTGGACAAAGTAACTTCAGAGAAAAAGTCACTACTACATATATATAAATTTAATTGAATATACAAACATCATTTAAAAAATTATATTAAAAAAATGGGGGAAAAAATGCACATAAATAAAAAGAACCTTAAAATTTTGGAAGGAAAAAATGTTTACTTTGCACTCCGTGTACAATTGAAACCAAGTCACATTTTAACTTGGAAAATTCCATTTATATTTTGACAGTCTACAAAGTGACATACTATAGAAAAACATAAAATTGATATAAAGGCCTTGCAAAACAAGTCAAAAGAGTCTTGAAATTTAGAGAGTAACTTACTCGACTGATATGTCACAATACGCACTCAAACATTAATCATTACATGTAAAAGCATTCACTACAAATTGGCGGGCCCAGTATCAAGGCATATGAGATCTTCACAATTAGGGTTTTGATGTAGTTCTGGTTGATATCAAGTTTTGATACCACTTATAATGACAATTACTTGGATAAATTTAGACATATCAGCGTGTAACTTATTGATCATAAAATAACACCAAATGTGTATAATACAAGCTGATCACAAGTATACAATATATAATAGCTTATCCACTTTGCAGGGGGTAGACCTGGTAAACCATACAATAAGAATCAAATGTTCAATCTCATGTGAGTCAACTACTGACCTACTAAATTATATATTTATTTAGATGTTTTTTATATTATGTGTAATTAATATCTATAGTAAAAGATTTAATATCATAAAAGGAATTATTGTTTTGTAAGAATAGTTTCGGCAATTTTATGTTATACAGTTGTTTTTACATAGAACTCTATTATTATTTTTGGTTTCGTTGATTATTTGATTTTAGAAATGTTATTAAAAAAATATTGTTTTATTTAAAAAAATTGTAATATCTTGGTCATATGATGGAGTTTAGAGTCCCTTTTTCCATTAAAATATTTCTTTTAGGCAAATATAGTGGATTAGTTAGATTAAGGTATTTGTTTCTAATCAATAGAAATTCACAAAAAAAATAATGGAGTTATTAATCAATGTGTCAAGTGAAAAATCTAAGTAAGCGATTAGGACTTTGGCGGTCATAGCGATGCAAGGAAATTCGCAGGAGACAAGCAGACTTGGCAACAGTTTTAGCACAAATTTTTCCCTAGGGTTGTATGGAAGAAATGTGAGTTCGAGGGAGTCTTCCCAACCTTTCAAGGATGTTGTATGTTCCAAGGGATCTCCTCTTTCAGTCTGGTTGACTTTTTGCCAAGCCCATATATTGTAGAGAAATCAAACGGGGTACCTCCTCTATAGACCAAGTATTCAGTGATAAAGGATTTTTCTGCAAACCTTAAATATCTAGTTATAATACATTGGTTTAATGGATTATGGCTAAAGTATGTAGAGCTTCATTAATGGATTTACTTTGACTAGGCCAAAAGTTGTGATATTCTTCTATGTTCCAAAGGTTTCTTTATAATTCAAATCCATATGGAAGGCTACCAAAAAGTTTTTGGAGGAAGGGCCCTGTTTTTGGGGAAGAGCGAGACTCTTGATTACCCCTTAGTTTCTAGATTTTAATCCCTCCACTATGGTAGTATCCAAAATGTTGGTTTAGGTTTGGCTCCCAAATTTGGCTATTCCTTTTTGGCATCAACTTGTCATTTAGGATATTGGAAATACTTTGGGAAAATTTTTAAAGTCAAATGACGAGTTGGCCGCCAACGTATTTTCACCTATGTCGGAATTTGTGTGGAGATTGACGTCAGTAAAGGTCTCCCAGACAGCTCCCAAATTTGACTATTCCTTTTTGGCATCAACTTGTCATTTCGGATATTGGAAATAGTTTGAGATTTTTTCTTAATTTGGATGATGAGTTGGACGACCAACGTATTTTCACCTATGTCCAAATTTGTGTGGATATTGACGTCAATAAAAGTCTCCCAGATAGAATGATTTTAAAGAATGGTAATTTCAAATGGTCCTAGATCTTAGATTATGAAAATACAACATTTAGATATCAGATTTGTTGTCAAACATGCCATCTTCAAGAAATATGTCCTCAAGCAAAAGGGTAGCCTTATAAAGAAAAATGGGCATTATGTCAAATCTAAAAGGTGGCAGCCTTATGACTTTCCTCCTTTGGAAGCCAAAGGTGTCAAGAATATAAAAGATGTACATACCTCGGAGGTGGAGAAAAAGAAAGATGAAGGCACAAAATTCCAGAATGAAGATTTGAATCAGCCATCGGAGACTCCGAAAGAAGTGATGTTTTATGGAGGATCCTTGCTTGAGAGAGTTAGGTGTAAAGGAACTTCTAGTAGGAAGGAATGAAGAGAGCCCGTGAATTCGAAAAAATTGAGTATGATAAAGAGCAATCTTTAATTGAAATTCACAACTTAGACCTACAAGTGATTGTTGTAGGACGTCATCCTTGAGGTTAGACCACGGTTAAGAAGAAAGGGAAAAAACATGACTTGGGTTAATTCCTCATGACGGTTTTGCTGTTTTGCTATAGTTTTTGTGTTGCTTCTTTGAGGTTAAGTGTCCTCCTTCTCAAGGCCTTAGTGTGGCATTCTAGGGTGTGTTTGTTTACACCCATCTTTTTGGTACAATTAACATTGCACTATTCTAGTTTTATTAATGAAAGTGTGATTTTCAATCAAAAAAATCCAAGAGAACCACTATCGAAATCATAAATTCAAATGTACACTATGATTTCCATATAACAACATCAGAGCATCGTTTCAATCATCTTCATATTTATGTGTCATGTTTTCAATTGGAAAACAAAAAACAAAATTGATCACATCTTTGACACTATAAAACACCTAACAACATAATTATAAAAAGAGGATAGATATTTTTGAAATTGTACAAATAATTCCAAGATGTAACGAAGAATAATATATTTAAATATATATATTTTAAAAACATTTATAATTTCAAACAGACACTCTTAGTAATGATTTCCATATAACATCGAAACATTGTTTCAATCGCCTTCATATTTATGTGTCGTGTTTTCAACTGAAAAACAAAAAACAAAAGGTAAAATTGATCAGATCTCCCTCACTATAAAACACCTAACAACATAATTATAAAAAGAGTATATATTTTTCAAATTGTACAAACAATTCTAAAATGTACTGAAGAATCATATATTTAAATATAATTTTCAAAAAACATTTATAACATATTTTCCAAACCCACCCAAACCCAAAAAAAACCAAAAAAACAAAAACAAAAAACCCCCACCCATTCAAATATTGTTTGTATGTGGGGGAAAATTGTGTCCAAACCTATTGTTTGGGAATATACCTAAACCAAACAAATTTTAAAGATTTATCCCTGTGTGACCCCACTTTTTTGGTTAGGGGCGGCAGTAAATATACCAATCGTTTTCCCACTGAGTTGTCGACTTCCCACCATATTGAAATAATGTGAAGAGTGTCACGCTGGCGGTGTGACAGTACGGTTGGCGCTCACACGCAGGTGACATCTGTCAGACAGAAGAAAAGAATCAGATATTTTTTAGTGCGGCGGGGCCCAGCCCGGGCCGCCGCCCCACTGCTGACTTCAACTGTCATTTTCAAACATTTTGACACGTGTACACGCAGGTTTTAAATGACGGTCTAAGTTAACCACGGTCGGGCTGACGGCGTACCTGAGTTCCATGCGGGTTTAAGTGTCGGCAGACACGTGCCACGCCCGAAACCATTTAATATATAAAGCTGAATGGAGCGCGCAAGTATTCTTAACATTAAATAAACAAAGGTCTTTGTAAAGAAATATTTAAAAAATATACCTTCTTTAAACCAAAAATTAAATCGTCATCTTTATGCTTTAGAGGTTAAGTGTCTCTCTCTTGATTTCCATATATTATTAAGGTATTTAAGGATGTTTAGAACTCTTACCAAATTTTTAGGTTGCTAGTTTACTGTTATATTCTTTTTCTATGGGTTAGTTGATCTTCTTCTTTTGAAAGGTTATAAGTTTGAATTTTGTAAAGGTATGATATGTACATTTTGTATTTAAAGTATGATATGAAATGATCGTAAATGCTATAAATTATTTATAGATCTAAACTAGGTGTATGACTTCATAGACTATATAAAAGATCTTATTTTGTCTTCCTTGTAATGTGTAGACAATAAATATAATCATAAACTTGCACCTAAATTTAAACAAATCAAAACTAATAAAAACAAACTTTAATGTGAAATTATTTCTAACATAATATTTTTCTAATAAACTTGTTACCATTATATTCTTCTTTTACACCTGAGTTGGCCTAATGGTGAAGAACATGTGCTCTTGAAATAGAGGTCACAAGTTCAAATCCTGCAGGGGGGTAGGGTATGTACGCCTTGTTTGTAGCAAAGTTAGTTGCCTCCCGCATGTGAGTACAAGGTAGTCCCATATGCTATAAGCCGCTTTGTAGACCCAAAAACAAGCCGCCTGGCATCGTGGACTGTAAAAACCATTATTATTATTATTATTATTTATGTGTTAGTTGATCTTCTTCTTTTGAAAGGTTATAAGTTTGAATTTTGTAAGGGTATGATATGTATATTTTGTATTTAAAGTACGATATGAGATAATCGTGTATGTTATAAATCATTTGTAGATCTAAACGAGGTCGTATACTATAAAAGGAACTTATCTTGCCTTTCTCGGAATGTCTAGGCAATAAATCTAACCATAAACTTGCACCTAAATTTAAACATATCAAAACTAATAAAATCAAACATTAATGTGAAATTATTTCTAACATAATATTTTTCTAAATATTGAGATAATTTTATTGTAAATATATGATTTAGCACAATTTTTGAAACATTAGTTAGGAATAGACTACATAATCATGGAGTTTTTAGAGAATTATAGTGACAACCCAAAAAAACTTGCACTGGCCTAAACACCTTCTCAACATTATCAACTCACTATACGAGTACCATTAATTCACACTCCTGAGACCTTCAAGTCATGTTTTTTGGAATGTAGTATATGCAAAAAATAATTTGACATCTATGTTTGTCAAGTGTATGGCTTTGAAAACCCCACCCATGTTTATGAAATTTCATGTAGATCTATAAGAAATTGATTGCCTTCCTCAAAACTCTAATAGGCAAGGTAGATCTACAAAACTATAAAGAAAAGGATTTGTTTTGGGCCATGCGTTACACTAGAGAACAACAGAACTGACTTGACATTTGTTAGACCCCTCAACAATGTACATTAAAAAAACAACTCACCAAGTATAATGCAATACTTTATCTAAGCAATCCAATGTAATGCAATATTTCCTCCATAAGAATTTTTCATGTTAGAATGAACGCTTGATGGAGAATTAAATGCTTTGAATATGCTTAGATTTCTAAATTTTTACTCTAAATGTTTGTATCAATAGATTTGCAACATTCGCAATGGCTACTTTTCTATATAGGTAATAAGTACATTGATGCCCCTATGTATTTATAGACTTCTTGAATTAAAATTAGAGCCTTATTAACATGCAAGTTGACACAAAACTTGTGGCAAGACCAAAAAAGGACCCAAAAACCCCAGGGGACCCAAAGGAGCTTCAGAAGGGTCCATATGATACACACCCCCACGACCATACACATATACACCCCCAAGATTGTAAATGCACACTTCCTTGAGTACCATAATTGTGAATGTATAGTTCTAGGAAGACCAATAAAATGCAAGACAAATAGGGGAAGAGAGAAAAAGAGATGAGCAAAGAGAAAAAAGGGCGAATACACGAAATACATATAATACATGAAAACGCACCAATAAGAGCCTATTCTAGAAAATAATTGACAATAATACAAGTACCCTATAATCATGCAATTTTACAACTAATAAAATCCCACATACAAAAATTAGGTGCCTAGATAATGCCCCCTTTGATGATATGTTGAAGTGTGTATTAACATATCAAAGTAGAAATAGACAAGTGGGTACAAATTTTTGTGCTCCTAAACCAATTCCAACATACCTACAAACCCAAACATAACATGTACATGTGGATAAATGCTTAATCAGTCAACGATTTGCTAAAATCTATATAGGAAAACTGAAATTGATATACCTTGTTTGATTGGTGGTTTGGTAGAAACCCCTATATGAGTCCCCAACATCTCTAGATGCGCATGGATGTTCATGTTAAGCATGTAAGAGAAAATAAATATAGATAATTTCTCACAACAATAATTTCCTACAGCATGGGAAAAACAACCTCGATATGATACATCTAGTTTTATTGAAAAAATTGAGGGCTCCCATTTTTGACTTATTTATAACTCCAAATCTATACTAAATAGGAATTCCCCAATAGAAGTAAAAGTCTTAAAACATGTGTTAGATCCTACATGCATTTCTGGAAAAAAAAAATAGCAAGAAAATTCAAGGCTAATAAATATGATGTAATGTATTAAATTTAGCAGGGTTAGTAAATGTCATGAATAGATTCCATGTTAGGAAAATGTTTCATGCATTGGTAACTCTTAGAAAAAAACATATAATTATCCATGTCTTTAGAAAAAAAATTAGTACTCAATATCAAAAGCTTGGATTATGGAATCTGGAGTATGAATAAATATGTGGAATATATGCCCCACTTTTGAGTGGAACAAACCTATGAAGAAAAATTAAAGGGATTATGAACACCATATTTGAGACAAGAAATAAAATCACTTATATTTAACATAATACTTGATATCACTTGGAAACACATATGTCATAAATAAAGTGACCCACATGAGCCTATGATATAATCTATATAAGAAGAAGTGAAATATTACCCCACATGGGTGATTTAACCCTAAAAATTGGGATGAAACCCTAATTAGGATTATTGATCTAGAATAGGAATACAGGTAAGTGTGTCTTTAGATATCTTAGACTTAATTTGGAGCAATGAACTCAAAATTTCATGTAGCAATAATCAATAATCCATTTCAACATTTAAACACATGTTAAATATGGTAAAACACAAAAGAGGAGATCCTCTTAGATTTTATGATACTTCATAGGTCAATTGGGGTCTAAAACAAGGTAAAACTAGTTGGAGAAAGTATGAAAGTGCTTCATCTTTGAAACAAATTATCCAAACCCTTGAGGACATCGATATAAAGTTTTGAACCCTAGTTTATCATGCTTCTATCTAGGCTCTATGATTTTTTCCCTTGATGTTTTTTGCAATTTTGATTTTAGAAGCATGTACAACATATAGATATACAACTCAATGCACAATTGTGAGCCCATATAGTGTATGGAAACTCATTTAAATCATACTTATTTCTTCCAAAATTTTATCTCTTGAAAAAATATAAAAATGGGTCACCAGTTTGGGTTTTGACACCCCACGATGCCTACGTAGCACTATTTTGAAGAGACGTCAAACCCATGTAGTTCTCCACTTATTAGAAGTGCAATTGTGTTGATTTAGATACATAAATGCAACTATAAATTTGGCTCTTAAACACTTGATGTTGATAAATTAACTTGGTATTTTTTCCATCTCAAGACTTGTAGGGCTTTGTTTGAATTAACTTGGAGTGCATCAAACTTTTATTAGGGTCATGCCTAGTGTAAGATCCTGATTTAGGGAAGAATGGGGAAGCTTGATTAGTGTTTTGGATATATTTGAACTTGTATAGTTATTTAATTTAGTAGTAATTAATAATCTATTTAAACATTTAATCACATGCTAAATATACTAAAACATAAAAGAGTATATCTGTTTAGCTTTTCTAATACTTTCCAAGATGATTTGGGCATGGAACAAGGTGAAACTAGTTGAAGAAAGTCTGGAAGTGATTTGTCTTTGAAACAAATTTTCCAAATCCTTAGGGACATCAGTAGAAGGTTCCGAACACTAGCGTACCACGCTTGTTTATAGGTTAAAAAATTCCATCCCTTGATGTATTTTGCAACTCTAACTTTTGAAGAATGTGGAAAAGATAGATATGTAACTCTATGTGCAATCATGAGCCCATTAGATGTACAAAAGATCCCAAAATCACACATCTTTCTACCAAACCCTGTTTCTCTTAAAAACCCATAAAAGGGGCCAGTTGTTTGGGTTATGACACTCTTGCACATCCAATGTAGTACTACTCCAAAGAGACATCAAAACCACGTAGTTCTTTACATATCAGAAGTGTAATTGTGTTGATATAACTACATAAATACTACTAATGTTTTGGATCTTAAACACTTAATGTTGATAGCTTGACTTGGTATCTTTTCCATATTGATACTTATATGGATTGACTTGACTTAACTTGGAGTTATTCATTAGGGTTGCACCTATTGTAAGATCATAATTTAGAGAAGAATAGGGTAGAAAATTTAATATTAAGGCAGGGGCCTAGGTTGGGCCCCACTGCATTTGAATTATTTGATTATTTCTTTTTTCTTGAAAGATTTCACTTGGGTGTGATAGAAATTGTTCCATCGCACCACCAACATGAAAATATTCGCATTATTTCAATATTATGGAAAGTGAAAATTCAGTGGGAGAACGATTGATATATTTACTGTCAGCCATAACAAAAAAAGTGGGGCCATATTAGGAAAAATATTTAAAATTTGTTTCATTTAGGTATATGATGCAACCTAGAATTCAGTAGTGAAAATCTAATAAAACCCTAGTCACATTGGGACATCACTCAACCTAGGCTGAGCGCTCACCCGAAGTGCACAAAGGTACCAAGTCCCTCTTTAGAGTTCCTGTTGCAGGATGCTAGCATGATGAAGACTTAACATATATAGTTCCATTTACTAACACATCATTCTACAGAGCATACCAGATATATCTCTAAGGGAGAACATAACTAAATATTAACCATGATGAGATAAAAAACATACTAGATTCAGGTACACACAAAAATAACACTTAGATTCAACCAATATCCTCCATTATATACAATGTAAAAAGTATACAGAAGCTTTATTACAATAACAATAGTATGCGCGTAACAGATTTAGCAGCATAATCTCACTATATATGCATATCTCTGTATATGTCAATCTCCTCTTTACTAAAAAATTTACTACATACTTATAAGGGTGGGGACTTTCCCTTCACCACTTATCTATTCCCAAAATAGGTCGCATGCTACTAAAATTCATGCGCCGTTACAAAACTAGCCACACATGCAAATGTGCTAACAATAGACTACTGCTAGCTAACTGACAGTAACAGATCTATTTCCAGCTTATGTCCATGCAAATTGATTCGTATTCAATCCTCCAAAAATATCCAATGTGTGGTGCGCACGTCTCTGCCTTCTTTGTGTGCTCTGCACGCCATCTCTAAAAATAGACCTTCATGAGCACAAATGGCTGAGTCCCGAAAGCTAAACTTCTAATCCGCGTGCATGTTCTCCCTTTCCCACGTAGACTTCTTGTGTGCTTTCTATTAAGTGTTCTTTGATCAAAATTACCCCACACTAATTTCATTGTCACCTCGACAATGGTCATCTCCAAAACTGAAGTAAAGAATAGAAGAATGGAAATAATGAAAGAATGTTTTTACTCTGCAGTCTCTTCTTCTACAACCTGAACAACTAATTCAGGATATTCCTGTTTTATTTCGGCCTCCAAGGTCTACCACTCAGCGAGTGCTTCTTCTTCTTTTTCTGGAATGTCCACAACAATGGACTCCAGTTCATCCTTCGTAATCTCCCCCTTTTCATTATGTAAGACTGACACAATGTTGGACATTGTAGTCATCCTTCCCTCTAGAAAATCCATCTTCTACGCAACGAGCTTCCCAAGCTCCTCCAGCTGATTTTTATGTGGTTCTTGCGCTGTTGCCAGGGCCTCGCACTTTTGTTTAACCATTGCTAACCTCTTTGCGTGGCTGAATGTGTTTTCCTTCATCACTTTCTAGACCTCATTGTTCTCCTCCGAGGGTTTTATGTTGATGAGCACCTCTGGAGCTGTGTAGATGTTCAAGGCTTGGTCTTCTTTCTTCAGTTCTTCTTGCAGTGCTTACAACAGTCCTTCATATGATGCAATCTTCCACATCACTGAAGCCTTCTCTTTTTCTGCATCTTGTGTTGGATCCTTTGTCACTAGCATGCGCAGAGGTTCATCTTCAAGCACCAAGTCCACCAATGTACCTACATAGTGTATTGCCTAAGGAAACGTCTTTGGTACCTTTGGCTTTAAGTGTTGCCTAGCTCTTATGATATTATCACAAATTTCCTATGCAATGCTGATAAATACAAAGTTCTTCTTTTGTGCTAAGTCTCTTTCCTATGTTAGATACACTATTTCCCCATCCTTAGTTTTAATTTATTCAATGAGCACCCTAATTATGGCATCCTTGTTCATATTCTGCCTTGCCACCTCTATTGAGACTTTGACCAATGCATTGCTCACCTATTCATCTGACATGACAGTAGGCTTTACTGTCATGTGTCTAGCTTGAGGTGTTTTTTCAACCTCCTCGATATGCATGACTCCTCACACACATCAAAATCTGGCTCATCCATGTGTGTGTGCATGGACCATGATAACTAATTTCTTGTGTGCACTGTTTCCATATCTTCATCCATTAATTCCCAACCATATAAGTCATTTTGTGTCAGTGTGCTTTGGAAACGGGCATGGAAAATTTTACCTGCATCCTCTGCATAACCCATGGCTGGTGGAATGTGCTCTCCACTCATTCTTCTAGACCTAGGCTGCTTAGGAACTTGAGCCTCCAGATTTGGGACTTGTGTCTCCATGTCTTGAGCAGTATTTGTAGCTGTATCATCTGTTCCCTTTTCCTCCTCTTCTCCTTCCTTCATTTCCTCATCTTTTTGTTCTTCTATGTTCTCTAGAGGTGTAGGAGAATTAGGCGTGCTTTCCTCTAATTTTTTCGCCTCCTCATTCAACTTTAATTTCCTTCTCCTTTTCGTGGCTGTCTCCTTCTGTGGATAAAGTCTGGGTGATTTTTGCACATTTTTGGAGTAACACCTTGGGTCCTTGTTCTCCTAAACACTCTCTTAAATCTGTGCTCTCCTTGGACTACATCCAATTCCTCATCATCCCCCTCTTGTGGCTGAGGTGGTGTAGTGACACGCTCAGCTTCATCCTTATTTGTAGGATGTCTTCTACCTCTATGTTCGAAACCACCACTATCCCTGTTCTCATCCTCCTCATCCTTTACTTCAATTGGCTTTGTGGGATTAGGAATTGAGATGTTCTCCATTGTATGCTACCCTTTGGTGGTGCTGGAAGTGTTAACTCATCTTCCACATACTTGTTATTCTCCATCTTGGGCTTTATTTGAAGGTACACCAGTGCTGCTCCAACATCTCCCATAACCAAACTTATTGGTTTAATTCTCAATACATCTAAAATGATCCTTTCAATATATGCACCTCATCCTAGATACACATACTTCTTCCTTAGCATGTGGTAGTCACAATCTACCTTATCTGCATTGAATGTTAGGCACCGTGCGTTTGAGAACCTGTGTACTGACGCCTGGAAGTACCTTGATGTGAAGGCATATGGTAACTTACACCAAGGGCTCCATGCTCCATCCCTCATGGCAAACCACGCTATGCAAAAGTGCTGGTATATAATGAACTAAACTGAATTTCCAGCCACCGAAGGCAAGTCCTTGGGGATGCGCCATTCTTCTTCAAAGTCCGCACTGATCCTATTGTACCACTTTTCAGCCCTTTGCTTGACCTATCATGTCATGGATCCTTCACACAAGTAATTTTTGAAGTGTTCTGCAGGTGACTTGTGCTCCATGGGATACTCCCATATCTTCACTTTTGTTCCACCAGGTACTCCAATCTCCATATACACCAACAATAATAGAATAGCTCCAAAGCTGATCCTTCCTCCTGTGCACACTTCCTCAACGATATTTTTTACAATATAACATGAAATGTTGTAGAACACCCCCTCAGACATCTTTTTAGCAATGTGTAGCCACATGGTATTCACTTGTGACCACCTTTCCTGGTCATTTAGCTTTGTTACTAGATGTGCGACTGCTTGCACAACTAGATACTTCTTCAGTTTATCAATGTCCATGTTGCGCAGACCCTTTGTGTACCCCAGCTCCTTTCTGGTCTCCAAGATTGTGGTTTTTTCTATTAAATCATCTTTCAAATCTTCTCTTATGCCCTTCAATTCCATTACCGTGGAGATTAGCACGACTAAGATTCTGGCTCTGCATCCTGTAAAGTAGAAAAAATCCTCTTGCACTCTACTCATGAGCCACTTGTACAAGGGCTCATATTTCCTAAAGTAAGGGAGCTCATATAGTTGGTAAACTCCAATATTCTTCAAGAGCTTCTCGCTAACATCATCATACACCAACATGTCTTCCGCTATGCATTTATTTTTCTTTGTGTTCAGCAAGGCATCAAGTTCCTTTTTATTCTCTGCGGTATGGTGGTTGTACTCACTTACCTTACTTTTCCTTATGTGAGAATCCCACTCCTGGCCTACGATAACCCCCTATGGATATTACATTTCAGATAAATTACTTTCGGGATCCATCTCCTCTTCTTCTTCGACCACCTTCTTCTTTCCCTTCACTCTTGCTACAACTATTTTCTTGGGTGCCATTTCTACCTTACAATCCTCTATAGATACTCACCTCTTGAATTATATAATTTATGAATAAAACCCTAGCTCGATTCAGCGTGACCTAGGTGAAATCACGTGCCCTTGCTCCTCTTTGTTGCCTTGCTTCACTCAAACCCTTCACCCCTGGGGATGCAAGCTCTTTCTGCGTACAAATCTCTTCGTCACGATTGGTTACACACCTTTTGCACCTCAATTTGATCACTCGACTCTTCGCACTTAACTCTTTCTCAAATACTCTTAATCACAATGGTAAAAATGAAATCACATCCCATCCTTATATAGATTTTCAAAATTTTGACACATTCATTACTCCTTCACCTACCAAATATCCTCTCATTAATTGACCAATTCCATTTTTTCTGCACATTACATCTTTGCGCCCCAGCTATAACCTTCTAGTTCACCTTCCTACCCTCTAGTCACAAACTTCTCTTCAGCACGTATTCCTACCCTCTTGTCATAGACTTCTCTTCATCGCACCTTCCTACCCTCTGGTCACAAACTTCTCTTCAGCGTGCTTCCTTGCGTCTGAGTACCTTGTCACTACACCTACCATTGGTAGTTGTTATGGCCTCTACTTACCTCGTGTTATAATTTCCCTTCATTCATCTCCATATTTGGTCACTTTTTAGAAGCAATCCTTTGACTTGAAGAGCACCCATAGTAGCTTATTCCTTTCACGTTTCAACTCCCACAATTTTATACCTAGATATCGAAAACCACCCCACAATAAAACTATGTGCAGTCCTCTACGCATAAACATGCTTCATATAGTAATTAGCTTCATGTGCGCAAGCACATTTATTACACAAGAACAATAACTAAATTGACAAAGCATAGGGAAAAAGAAGGGAAACACATTAAGGAAATGCATAATTGAAAACTTAATCTAAATGGAAATAATACCTTATTACAAACGCCAAGAAGACTTATTTATAGTAGGGCTTCAGCCTACTCCCGTTAAAGTAACTGGGTAGCCGTGTTTCATTAAGTGATTCTAACTGGAAATTCCATGTGTCAAGGATGTAAGTGATAACATACGGCCCCAACCAATGTACCTTAATTTTTCCTAAATGGTGCAAGAACTTAGAGTCATAGAGAAGCACCATTTGTCCAATCTCAACCTTCTTGTCCCTTATGTTTCTGTCATGCCATGCTTTCTGCCTGGTCTTTTCTTGCTTTTGACTCGAACATGCTATGGATCTTCATTCATCTAGCTGAATTATCTTTTCAATCCGTTCTTCTAAAGCTTGCTCATTAGCTACACCTCCAGCGCACACAATACCCAAAGAAGGTAACATAAACTCTATAGGAAGAATGACTTCTGTGCCAAACACTAACTAAAATGGTGCGGCTTTGTTCAACCTTTTGTATGTTGTTCGATATACCCAAAGTACTACAGATACTTTATCATCCCAATCCTTTCTTCCAACATCGCATATTTTTGTCAATGTTTGGCCCAAATTTTTGTTGAAATCCTTAGCAGTTCCATTTTCCTAAGGCTAATAGGGTGTAGTCTTATGGTGTGTAATCATGAACTCATCCAATAAAATTCTGATTGTCTCATTAAGAAAATGTGTGCCCTTATCATTGGTCAAGCTCAAAGGACATCCATACCTTGTAATAATGTTTTCCCATAGGAACCGGGCTGTTGTAGCCGTTGGGTCCCATTGTATAGTCATGAAATGGGACCCATGAAATATATAGCCCATTTCTCAAATAGTTCTGTGCTAGTAATAGGTCTCAGAGGCATTTCATCTCGCTGACCTGGTCTTCCAAGATGTTGAAAATGGTCACGTGCCTTACAAAATTTCTTATAGTCTTTATAGAGGGTCTCCCACCATAATCTAGCAAGTAGAATCTTGCGTGTTGTGGCATCACCTGTATAGTGGCCACCTATAATTCCACCATGATCTTCTTCCATAATACCCATGCGCTCATGTTGCAATACAAAATGACACACTACTTAATCTTAGCCCAATTTGTACAAGTCACCACAGATTAACATGTAAGGTGCAACGCGTATAACAAGTTGTTTCTTCTCCAAGGATTTCATTCCTTCTGGTGTCATCCCTGTGCGTACAAAGAGAACAATGTCTTCTAGATCATATGGTGTGCATTGTAACCTGTATAACTGTGCATCTGTCATGGTATCCTCAATTTCCTATGCTTCTTCTCATGACTGTATTCTTGATAGATGGTCTAGTCCAAAATTACTTTTTCCTAGTTTTACCACAACTGTGAAATCAAATTCTTGAAATAAGATCACCCATCGACATATGCGCCCTTGTAAAATAGGTTTATTTACCAAATACTTCAATGCCATGTGATTTGTATAAAATACAAATGGTGTAGCTAGTAGGTACTGGCGAAATTTATGTAGCGCATAAATCATTGACAAAGCTTTGCACTTTGTAGTTATGTAATTATATTATTCAGGAGTCAACTTTCCACTAGCAAAACAAATAAGATGATCTACAATAGCTTCTCCAGGTTGGGCCAACACTGTGCTAATGGCCATGTCAGAGGCATCAAAATGTACATGAAATGGTTTGTCCCACGAAGGAAAACACAAAATAGGCACTGTAGTAAGTTTCTCCTTCAATGTCTTGAATGCGCGCTACTACTGTTCTCCCCAGTAGAATGCACCTTTCCCTTTTGGTAACTCTTCTAATGGTGTGACAACTTTGGTATAGCCTTTGATAAAATTTCTATAATATCTTGTATGAACCAAAAATCCACGCACCTCAGTTTCACTGGTAGGTTCCCTTAGGCTTATAATGACTGCAACCTTTGTTGGATCAACCAAAAAACCCTCCTTGTAGATTATGTGTCCTAAAAGTATCCCAAATGGCATAGCAAATATGCACTTCTTGATGTTCAAAGAGATGCTCAACTATCTACATCATTCAAATATTAAGTGCAGATTGTCATAGTGATCCTTAACTAATCCATACACCGTCCAATTGTCTAAATATACCTGTAAGAAGTTGTGAATAAATTCCTTGAACACTTGGACAACTATGCGCAAAAATAAAACAGTTGCATTTTTCAGACTGAAGGGCATTACAGTATAGGAAAAGCTACACCATTTAGTAGTAAATGTAGTCTTTTCTTGATCCTCCTAGGCAATCCTAACCTGATGATACCCAGAGAACCCATCTGTAAACGAATAGATTTCACACCCTGCAACTCCTAGTATTTCCTCAGTGAATGACATAGGGAATGGATCAGTTACACATGCAACATTCAGCTCCCTGTAGTCCACACATATTCTAATCCATCCATCCTTCTTGATAATGATCACCATTGGACTAACCCATTCTGACTCATCAAGGGGCTTGATAATTCTAGATTTAAACATGTTATCAATCTCTTCTTTGACCTTTTCGCGTAAATTGGGGTTCATTATGTAAGGTATCTTTCTAACTAGGTGTGCACCCTCTTTAAGCTTTATCTTCATCTCCCCTAATGATTCATGCATTCCTTTAAGTTCATGGTACCCCATAAGAAATAGGTCCTCGTAATCCCTTAGTAACTCTATGATTTTTACCACTTCAGAGTCTAAGTAATAGTCTTTGTACGTACCCAAAATTGTAGAGTACTGCAACATTGGAACAACGTAACACGTACCCCAATGATGATACAAGTCTCCTCGCAAGGTGTTTAGGATCTGGAAAAGCTCCCCAAGTGTGCGTTAACATCCCGCATGCCCTGCTTAGCCCCCGCGTGCTTTGTTTTTCTCTTTTCCCCTCTTTTCTTTGCCTTTTTCTCTTCAGTTACGAAACCGCCTGCCCTGACCTGGGCGGTGGTCTCGTGACCGCCGCCCTAAGCAGGGCGGTGGTCCTGTAACCTGCCGCCCTACTCAGGGCGGCGGTCCTTTACGCATTTTCTAGAATGCTCTTTTAACACGACTCACGTAAATTTCAACATTTACTAGCTTTTTTTCACCGCCATGAGCTTGCATTAATGATTCTAGTTCCCTGGAATAGTGTTTTGCCATTGTTTATAGTTTAAGAGATCAATTTGGTTTTTACCTTGGGTAAATGCAAATGCTATAAATAGTTGGCTTGTGCTCAAGAAAATGGCCCCTCAAATTTTCCTCTGAATTTCTCATTGCAATAGATTAGTCTTTCATTTTGCTTAGAATTCTTAGTTTCTTTCATTGCATGCTTAGTTAGTGTTGTTTTGCTGTTAGGAAGCCACATATCCATCTTGTGCAAGTGTTGTTGATATTTCATCCAATCCAGTGGAGTAGAGTAGTTTGTTTTCAATAGGAAGCCATTAAAGTTGCAGGTTTTGTTCTTCAAACAGGATAGTTTCAGGTTCTGGACGTTTTATGTTGCATGACTCACAATAAATCCCGCTAGGAATTGCATAAGCCAAGCTCTATACTCTTGCACTATCTCTCTCCTACTCGCATTGTATTCAGTCTATATCCTAAGCTGCCTTTGTCCCAATATCTACTTCTGTTGATGCTAGCATTACACACTTTTCTGGATCCACGTGAACACGAAGGAGCGAGGAGATCACACTGAGGGGACAAGATCACACACATCATCGGATTTGCCACTGTTCTGTAGAATCTAGGTTCTAGCTTTCAAAGTTCTAAATTAGAATCATATCAAATAGAGTAGTTAATTACTTTATTTCAGTCAATCTTACTTTCGATATTGCCAGGGAAGCTATGGGGATTGATAGTTTCTGAGAGACTATGATTCTTTCCTCACTTCTGAGGTAGGATCGAGAGTCTTTCAAATAGATTAGATCAGTTATTTCATTGTTTAGAATAGATTTACAACTGCACAGGCAAGTAGCTATACTCGGTTACTTTGTTTGTTTTAAAATTTGACACTAGGTTAATTGTCAATTTCTAGATATATTAAAATAGTTGCTCCTTCAAATTCATTTATAAAATTCATCAGAAAATAACAAAAATATAGAAGTTATATATGTTATAGATATACTTCGCATAGTTAATTTTATTTTGCTGCATTTAGTTTACATTATTGCTTTTGTATGACAATCACGGGACCTAGAGAGCCCAGGGAATACGTATTCGAGCCAATCGTGCCCCAACCCAATCTCGTCATAGCCATAACTGATATAGATCAGAATCTTAGGATCCAAGTCTTCCGAACAATGGTAAACTTACAACAAATCAGTTTCCAACTGCACGGGTTAAACATAGAAGACGACCAAGCACACACATTTTGGTCAAATCAACCAAACTACAGATTACCCTAGATTCATATCTGCATGACTGTGGAAGGGTTTGAAAGAGAGTAAACCTTTGGTTGTGATCCTTTGGTCCCACAGCCAAACGCAGGAGACACTCTCACAGATATAGATACCAGCTTGAGAATTCAGGTTGCACAAACGCCTGTAAGATATTCTGAGAAGATCGCACAATTATTAATTCTGAATATAGAAGCTGAGAAAGCATACGATTACTGGATACTAGGGGTTAGGAGACTGAATTTGCACATGACCATAGTAGGACCACAACAAATACAAATCTACGGTTGTGACCCACAAGTCCCACCGCCCAACGAGTCCATAGGTGAATCAGACATAGATGTTGGCCTACGTACACTAGTATTCAGATCTACTCCACTTCCACCTATCATCATCAAACAGTTATCCTTGCTAGACACAACAGCTAACAAAGCTAAGGAGTTCTAGACTAGGCCAGAGAATCACCCATAGAGTCAATTATATTTACCATCTGCCCTATGACCTTATCTGGAGATATACACAAAACTATCCCAGGTCATTTTCCACATATTCCACAACCTATAGACCGAATCACGCCAGAGCTCGATATTGATTGGAGCCTTCGAGCAGTCATCCTTGTTGATCGATCTATCACACCAGTTCAGGTTAGGAGGGCCTTCTTTGCCTTAGATTCACAATTTCCACTAGTGCGCGTCGAAGACATCAGATTGCCTAATTAGCTTGTCTGCATCCCACACATATTTAATCCCCACCGGCTGTCTCGACACGACCTCGGGAGGTCGGGTGCGAGGAAAAGTTACTTGTAGATTCCCATGCTCGCTTGTCACTTTTCCATCGTACAAAATTGGTGAACCCGACGTGAACCTTTCTACTTTCTGATTTGGAGTCAGATTTCTACTAGTTCTTTTAAATTAAACGACCTTTACTACCTCATCAGCTTTCACCATCACCTTCGCTCCTTCCCATTATTCTACGGGTATTCATATACCCCCCGAATATGTCGGGATTTGATGCGTATGGTAGGCCTCTCTTAGGTCTTGAGGCATACTACGCTCAACTGAATAGACAATCATCACCCTCGCTCTCAGTATGGGGTGACAACTACACAACTAACCAGTTGTCAACACAAACTCCAAGGGTCAGATATAGCCCATCTTTCCAAATAGAGGAGTTGGATCAATTCGCTCAAACACAACAAACAGAGCCTTCAGGCTCGAACAATATGACGCTCACAGGAGAATCTAGTTCATCTCCTCAGGTACTACTTAGACCACAAATTAGTAGACAAGCTGACCCATACCTGGTTTTAGATAATGAACATTCGACACGTTATGCCAGGAATGAACAACGTTCCCAAGGTATGTACCCACCTATAGGGAATCTACAATTACAACCCGAGGTCTCTTTTCAAGGAAATACCTCCATGCCATTACATATAGGAAATGCCCTCGGGGAAACTTGGCAGGGTAGTGATCAGTTCATAGCAGGATATCACATGCCTATACAACACCATGATATACAACAAATGCCGCTAAGGAAAAACACCGTGACTTCACCAAATGAAGTCATTTCAACGTTAGTAGAAAAAGTGAGGGGGTTAGAACTTGCTCAGGAAAATCACCATTCTCAACTCATGCAGGCAGGAAATTCCAAACCTAGCCAAATAGACCTCCTCACAGGAATAGGTACGTTAGGCGTGACCCCTCAGTATTCACAACAAACGCCGACTAGAACCGTCATTTCTAACACCGATCTGACACCTCCCGGTCTAGTACAAAATAATCCATTCTTGGACAATACCCCTTCATACTTAAACATGTACTCCAAATCACCACAAGGGGATATGTTCTCCTCTCCCGGCATGATTTCTCAAACACAGGGGTTTCCTTATGCCCCCGCTAACACGTACGCTATGCCATATCAACAACCCATTCCACCTCCACTCCCTCAACAGGCACCATCAATGGTCGAAACCTATGCGATAGGGACATATTCAGAATACTTGAAAGAGCCCTTAGATTTCACCATACGAAGCGTCATGCTTCCAAGACCTCTTCCCGATTTTCCCAAGTACAAAGGTGAGGGAGATCCGAATGCACATATCAAAGCTTACGCCACAGCCATCCGAGAACTACTCCCATGGGATGGGGTTGTTGCTAAAATATTTCCCAAAACCTTGGAAGGTATCGCTCTCGATTGGTATTATAGAATACCTGAGGCTTCCATCCATTCGTTCAAGCAACTCGTTTCAGAGTTCATCAAGGCCTTTGACATGAACAAACTATTAAGGACAGGAATCAGGGAATTCTTGCACATTAAACAAGAACACAATGAATCTGTCGCCCATTTCATCCAGAGGTGGCGTACAGTTCTTTATTCTTCGGCAAGTGCTCCAAATATGGATCAGATGGAACTATGTGATTTATTCCTTCATTCTCTCAGCAGAGAGGTGAAGGAAGAAGTCCAGAAGTTCCCACTAAGAACTTACAATGAAGTACTTGAGAGTGCTCTCCGAATAGATCAAGCGGCAATTGATAGTGGTCGCAAAACATATGGAGCAAATGGGAGGTTAATCACCTCCAACCAAAACACTACAACTTATCCTACTATCACGAATGTCAATCAAGGACCTAAAATCCTTAATAAAAATCATGGAGTGACAACGGATGGAGTAACTGATCAGGCTAGAAAGGTAAATGTTGTGAATACTCCACCACAAATAAACAATCAACGAAACAATAACTTTACTCCAACAATCAATACAGTGGATTTTAATCATCCACAACAACAACAACAACAACAACAACGGCGAAGCCCTACACGGGATCCAAATCAAAATTCAACTAGGTATCAAAACCAGAATTCAAACCAAAAACAACAAACGCAAAACTTTAATAGGCAACGGTTTGATCAAAGTTTTAGGCCACAATATACACCGAGCCAACAAACTAGGAATTACAATCCTAACTCGTATTGTGGTTTTCACAAAATCTGAGGCCATGACACTAGAACGTGTCATGACTACAATAAATTTATGCAACGTTTTCCAGAGGAACAAAGACAACTTTTTATAGATATGTTCTTGGCAGATCCTACGTCACCAGCACCAAATACTTTTACAGGGGCAGTTTCCCCTCAAAATGCACCCCTCCAGATCTTCAATGATCCGCTTCCAAATCACAACAATAACAAGATAAATCCAAATGGGACAAACAAGGGTGTAATTACAGGAAACAATGATCATGAAGCCTCAACTTCACTGAATCCGTTAGTTGCGCCACAACTAGGAAGTCAGCCATGACCTAAGATAGTCGGTTTAGTGGAGTTAGATGCCGAACTACCCATAGAAGCTGTAACAAGGACACGAGAGTATTCCTCTCAGCTAAGTCCAAGCTACCCGCTAGAAACAGACAATATCCAACGAGTATTAATAAAACCCGTGGGTGCTTACGACTTAATTAATGATCTAACGAAAACCTTCTCACACATCTCCTTTTTGGATTTGTTGAAGAACTCCCCTACTCACAGGGCTGCTCTTTTAGAAGCATTGGGTTTAGGTCATCTAATTAGCATCACTCCACCTCCCGAAACACAGGTAAACCATATAGACTTTGATATCCACCCTCCAGGGCAGCCGGATAGGGACACCGAATTCATATTCGAAATAAACAAAATGCCAACAGACACTGAGATTGCACACCGAGGTGATCCGGCCTTACACTTGCAAGTGTGGGTTTATAACAATTATGTGAAACGCGCGATGGTTGACGATGGGGCAGCAGTTAACATAGTCCCTTTTTCTTTCCTTCAAAAGCTAGGGTACGGAGAAACGAATTGTTCCACAACCCGAAATACACTAAGAGGCTATGACAGCCTTAAAGCCACTTCAATTGGAACTATAATACTACCGGTCACCTTAGGACCCAAAACAATCCTGACTGAGTTTTATATTATAGATCGGGAAACTAACTATAATATGATCCTCGGCCGACCATGGATACACCGTATGAAGGCAATCCCTTCTACGCTATTTCAAGAAGTAAGATTCTTGCATTTAGGAAAGGTGTTCATAGCCAAAGGTGATCCAAAACCATTCGATGTACACCTGGCTGACCTAAAGAAAAGACCAGGCATGCACTCGGAGTTTGAACTCCCAACGAACCAACTTAATAAACCTACCGATGCAAAACCAGAAGAAAAGTTGGTACCTATGACAGATCTTGAAACTATGAGCCTAGCCAAGGCAACCCTAGCCCCCAAAGATGAGGCTAACACTGTAGAAACAGTATCATTAGGAACTACTGCAAAAATTGTTGAATTACTAGAATAGGATCTACCAATGTTCCTACCATTTGATTCTGTAGGCATGGGGTGCACCCTAGGTGTCGGTTCTCTCCCAGCAGTAGATCTCTGCATGGTAGAGGTAGAAGATGTTAACACAACAAATATCCCAGTGCCCATATTCCCAGCTAAGTATTGGACTCTCCATTTTGATGGAGCTAAATGTCGTTACGGAGCTGGGGCAGGAGTAATCCTTACTTCTCCCGAAGGAAAAGTCCTACCATTTGCCTTTAAACTAAATTTTGAATGCACAAACAATGGCACTGAGTACGAAGCCCTCCTCCTTGGCCTCATCGTAGCTAAGAGAATCGGTGTTGATAACATCAGAGTGTTAGGAGACTCGCAATTGGTAGAAAATCAAGTTGCTGAGATGTATGAAACCAAAGCCAAGCACTTACAACTCTACAAAACAGCTGTACTAAATTTAAGCAAAGAGTTTGACTTCATATCAATCGAAGCAATCCCGCGAGAACAAAATCTTCTCGCCGATTCAATAGCAACCTCAGCATCGCGCTTTACTCCAAATAGTAAGTTAGAGGATACCCATTTCATGGTATCCCTTCATGATGAACCATTGATAAAAACAATGTCAAATCCTCTTTTAAATAGAAATGAAAACAAATCTACTATCCTAGACCACATCGATAGTGATACAACCACTCTTGATTTCTTAAACGCCTATGCAGCATTACATCTCGCCCATCATGTAATAGATTTGTCTTTAATTCCACATTCATCTTCTTACTTCGGGAATCCCATGACAGAGCTTCCCCCACAAAAGGAACTCAGCATATACACAGTCGAGAACGGAGATGATCTAGAACTACCTCCAGCCCCGCCTGAGTTTGAAGAAGGTAACGCTTCTTTAATCGAAGAAACAATTGATATTAACATCGAAACGGAAGATGAACCAAGGATATTGAAGTTAGGATCCTCGTTAACTCCATTAGAAGTAGAAATACACACTCAGATCCTCAAGGAACATCAGAAGGCTTTTGCATTTAATTATAAAGAAATGACAGGGGTTGCACCACACATTGCGGTGCACAACCTCGTCACTAAATCTGATGCAAAACTGATTAAACAAAAATCAAGACCAATGAAACCCAAGGTAGCTCTCATGGTGAAAGAGGAGGTAATGAAACTCCTTCAAGTAGGATTCATCAAACCAGTCGATTACTCTCAGTGGGTATCTAATATCGTTCCCGTTCTCAAAAAGAATGGGAAGATACGCATCTGTGTAGACTTCCGAGACATTAACAAGGCATGTCCTAAAGATGACTTCCCATTACCATCTATAGATGTCATCGTTGACGCAACAGCTGGATTTGAGCTTTTATCTCTCATGGATGGATTCTCGGGATACAATCAAATCAGAATATCCGAACAAGATCAAGCTAAAACCACGTTTATAACTCCTTGGGGAACCTATTGCTATGTTGTTATGCCATTCAGTCTCAAGAATGCCGGCGCTACATACCAGCGGGCTATGATGTATATATTTCATGATCTTATTCATAAAATTGTGGAATCCTACGTAGATGACTTGCTGGCTAAAGCCAAGAAACGTTGTGACCATCCGGAAGTGCTTCGCGTCATTCTTTCACGTCTGATAGAATACGGAGTCATGCTAAACCCTGAAAAATGTGTCTTTGGTGTGACAGGAGGGAAGCTCCTAGGTTACATTATATCATCACGCGGGATCGATGTTGACCCAACCAAAATTAAGGTTGTTCTCGAAATGGTCCCACCTTCGGATGAATCTGGAATCAGATCATTTCTCGGAAAACTTGGTGCAATCCGGAGATTCATCCCGGACTTAAGTTTCGCCATTCATCCAATCAACAATCTACTCAAGAAAGATTATAGCATTGATTGGACCGAAGACTGCAATGAAGCTTTTGACGCAGTTAAGCATTTCTTGTTATCACCACCTACGCTAATGCCACCTAAGCCAGATCACCCGTTAATTTTATATTCGTGAGCCACCAATGTCTCGCTAGCCTGTATGCTAGCTCAAGAAGATGATGACAATAGAGAACGTGTGATCTATTTCATTAGCCGAACATTGCTCGACTATGAAACATGCTATACGCAAGTAGAATGAGAATGCCTCGCCATAGTCTTTGCAACCAAACACTTAAGACATTACATGTTAAATCAAGAAACAAAGGTCATCGTAAAGACAAAACATTTACGAACTTTCCTCACGCAAGGGTCCTTGTCTAAAAAGGTTGGACGCTTTATAACCTTAATGGGTGAATTTGAATTAAAATTCGTAAATCAAAAGTCGGTTAAAGGACAAATCATCACGGATTGGTTAGCTGATAATCCATTAGACGGAGGTGATCTAGTAGATCTGGACTTTCCAGATGAGTGCGTATACTACATCGAAACCTGACCTTCTATCTCTGAGTGTCCTTGGTACACTGATATCATTAATTATATCATGGACCGTACATATCCAGAAGGTGCTACACCACAACGAAGAAGGTGGTTACGCATTATCGTAGCTAAATACGTCATCATAGAACAAGTGCTCTATCGAAAAGCGTTCGATGGAATGCTTCTAAGATGCGTCGACACAGAAGAATCCAAGAGGATTCTCCACGAATCTCACAGTGGAATGTGTGGAGGCCACTTCGGTGGCCATGCCACCGCTCGAAAAATACATCGAATGGGCTATTTCTGGCCTACTCTAGAACACGACGCAGTAGAGTTTGTACGAAGGTGTCATAAGTGCCAAGAATTCTCTCATGAGATTCACATGCCGGCACAAGCTCTACAACCAATCGCTACTCCATGGCCCTTTTCTACATGGGGCCTAGATTTAATAGGGAAATTCTCTCCCTCGTCTACAGACAGCCATAATTTCATAATCACGGCCACTGAATATTTTACCAAGTGGGTAGAGGCTATGCCTCTTACTACTGTGCCGGGTTCTGTAATCGCCAAGTTCATTTTGAACCAAATCATTTGCAGGTATGGTATCCTGCAAGTCATTATCTCAGATAATGGGACTTCTTTTAAGAATGATGAAGTTCATGAATTATGCAATAAATTTAAAATAAGCCATCATACAGCCTCCTTGTATTACCCTCAAGCCAATGGACAGGCTGAGGCGACAAACAAAACATTAAAAGCCATTCTCCTTAAAATGGTGAAAGAAAACAAACGAGATTGGCATTTGAAGTTATACCCAGCCTTATGGGCCCACCAAACCTCAATAAGGACACCAACAGGAGTGAATCCTTTCCCGCTAGTATTCAGGGCAGAGGTAGTTCTCCCGCTGGAGGTTGAAATACCCAGTCTCTGTATTTCATTACAAGGGATCCTAGATGAAGACGCTTATAGAGAAGCACGTCTCTCCCAACTAGAAAGCCTAGATGAAGCTAGGTTAGATGCTGAACAGCGGCACAGAATCTATGCTGACCGGATGTGCCGGCAGTATAACAAGAAGGTCTATGAACGTGATATATATGAAGGTGATCTAGTTCTAAGGCTGGACAGCCGGATCGACAAGAAGACCGGCGAAGGAAGGAAGTTTCGGCCCAAATGGTTGGGCCCATACCGAGTCATGAAGGACTATGGAAATGGTGCATATCTCCTATGTACGCTGGAAGGTGAGGAATTTGGTGAAACAGTCAATTCCCTACACCTCAAACGATTCTACGCGTAAGCAACTAGTACTACTTGTATAATTATATCTACATTGCATCTTCATATAGATTAGGATCATTTTGTCCGCTTGTTTCGTACAAATTTGTGATCAAGGAATTTATTCTCAAAGCAATTCATTACAAACTCATGATGTTGTTGGCATAAACACTCTAATCATACTTCTCTATTTCCATGATATCATCAAACTATTTCAGAATCATTTCATCAAATAAAGCTAGATATGACAAGGTCTTAACGGTAACCATGCCAAGATCTGCGGGTTTATTCTCACTTTTGGTTTCTTCTTAGGATGGGTGTCTTGCCTATGGTCTGTTCTTGAAGCTTCATGGTGTCACATCTATCCCGTATGTATATCTCTTTGGAAATAAGAACACACTGACATTTTTCTCAAATAAACAAGTCAAGTATAGATCAAACAGAAAATTTTAAATTTACACATTTCCTTGCCCCACCAACCTTTGGTGATGAGCTTGCGTCTCTTACTAGTGACGTAGGGTTGGGAAAGGATGGAAATGCCCTTACTCGCCTATGCCTTGCCTATGGTGATAAACCCACGCTTCTTACTAGTAGCATGGGGCAAGGTGTGGGGGGTCCTCTTGACAAGCAAACGTAAAAGGTCATAAACAAACAATTCAAATCTTGAAGTCTTGAGTCAAAAGCAAATGAATCGGATGTCCAAAATCCCAAGAGAATTAAGAATCCTAAAACCCAGATTTTGTCTACCATATGGCCATCTACGGATCTAAGTCTAGATAAACCGCAAAGCAAGTTGCATCCCAAAACTATGAAGTCACTCGAGTGGAGTAAGCTTGTAGCATCCTAATTTGATTCCGTCAAAGCTTTGTCTATCTTTCATCAATATCATTTCAACACATTTCATAACTTGTGCCCTTTTCAGCTCTCGGTGATGAGCCCTCGCATCTTACTAGTTGCGTGGGGTTAGGAGAGGGGCAGGTTTATCTGCTTATCATACCAGCTTATCTTCACCACTTTGCCAAAGCAAATATGAAGTATCCAAAATTGCTTACAGAAACTAAGATTCAAAATCACATTGTATCTACATTATCATATATCAGCATCATGAAATACAAAAAGAAAGTAAACACTTGCATCATTTGTTCTCCATTGCATACATTCTAAAGAGCATATAAGCATAATATCATAGTTCACATGAGGAAACGGAAATGCAAGTAAGCCATAAATGCCAAAAGTCTGATCCAAAAAGAATATATATATATATATATATATATCAAAATTCCTGTACAATGCCATCATGCGCTAAGCATGGTCAAAACGCTCAAAGAGCCCGAGATATACAAAAATATCATGCAAAAATCTAGGGGAGCCAAGTGGCTTCTCAACCCCTATGAGACCCCTCTGAAGGTGCACGCCCATGCCTAGGACTCCGGCTACGCCGGCGCTCTGAGTGCACGGAGGGCTCAGGATCCCGAGGGGCAGCCGCAGTCTCGCCATGAGAATGACTCCTCATCAGGCGCTCGGCTGTCCTATACCCCGCTAACTCCGTACGGAGAGTCGATACCATCCTGGCCACATGCCAGACAGGGGAAAAGATGTCAGTATGTCTGCCAGCTGCTGAGGGCTCCCCGACATCCACAGATAGCTCTGCACGGGTCCTCTCCATGGGAATCATCAGGGTATCGGTGCATACCCTGCGAATCAGGTCCCGCCACTCATCGGCGGTCTCTGCAAACAAAGGAGAAAACAAATTAGAAATGAAACAAGAGATAAAACACAAGTGTAAACAAAAGGAGAGATAGCAACTAAGGAAATCCTAACTAAAAACAAACATTAAAAGGAAGGGTGGTAACTTACTCGGATCACCAGGCCTCCAGGATGGATCTCTAGGGTCAGCACCTGCCACAGATGCCGCCGCTGACTGAGGTGCTCCCCCCATGGCTGGAGCAACGTAGCATCCTACAACGGACTCATCCTCCCCACCATGGCCCTGGGAGAGTGGCTCCTCTGAAACCAGAGTAACTCTCTCTGCACTCTGCTCGGCCCTCTCTGCCTGCATGATATCCTGAGTGTCATGCCACTCAGGATCACTGTCCTCCTCAGTCTCCTCCTCTGTCTCTCCCCCTGTGAACTCCTCAGACTCAGAGTCTATGTCGATGGGGTCATCGCTGCTATGGGTAGGACCCGCGGCAATCCGAAGCAAGGGTGCCTGAGGTGCACCGGCTCTCCCTCGGGCACGTACTACCCTCCTGGCCGCAATAGGAATGCCAGGAGTAACAACTGTCCAACCCCGGCCTCTAGGACCCCCTCTGGCCTCTCGAACTGACCTGTATACTGGCACTACTGGGGGAAGCATGCCCATGTAGGGTAGGCCAAACTGCTGAGGAACTTGGCCAAAGGGGTGTATCTCCACTCACCCCACTCTGTCAATAAGCTGCCCTATGGTGGAGCAGGAGATCAAAGTAAGAGCCTCCTCACCCCATATACCTGCCATGGTCTGATATGGTGTGGCCTCCATGTCATCGGTGGTCAGAGAAGCAACTGGCTGATGAGGTGCTCTGAGCACTGACATATCTGTCCATCTGGCTGCCCTCACAGCTCCGGGATCTGTCACCTCTACACCTCTACCATAAGGAATGAAGTGCTCATAAACCCAACTCATGACCAGGGTCGGGTGGCTCAAAGACTGCCCCTGTAAACGGACTACCCTGTATAAGTCATGGTAGGTAGTCCCAAGTATGTCTACTCCCCAGGCATAAATCCAGCCATGGCCCTCGATCTGTGCAATGATGGGGGACCAGCAGTATAGTAATGTGTCTCCTCCCTTGTCCCCGATCAATCTCGAGGCAAGGATCCCCATAATAGCCTGGCGAAGCAAGGGGATGGGAAAACTAGGAATAGATCGAACTCTGACCCCCTTCTTCGAACCCATGGAGATGACTGCATCTCCCATGTAGGAAGCCCACTGTGCTATCTGGGCCCGTGAACCTGCTGTCTCGAGGTTGAGTCGTCTCCCGATGATCGGGACCCCCAGGATATGGTAAACATCCTTTAGTGTGATGGTCCACTCACCTCGGACCCCTGGTAATTGGAAGGTGTTCCGATCAGCATCCCAGTAGGAAAATAAGTCACAGAGTATGTGACTAGATGGTGCAACATGGGGGACCCGCGATATACGTAGTATACCAGCCCTCTGGAGAGTATCCTGCTCGTCCTGTGAAAGGGCGTCTAACACTACTGGGAGCCAGTCACACTCCCTCTCTCGGCTCCACCGAATGTACTCCTCTCTCACCTACATACACCCAAAAACACACAAAACAAAGCAAGTTAGCATCCAAGTGACATTATAAAAATCATGAAAACACATAGAAATGCTAAAAATGCAAAAACAATCTCAAACAGGTGTTCTTTTGACATTCTGTGCAAAACCGCCACCCTGAGCAGGGAGGCGGTTTCGTAACTGCCACCTTAAGGGCGGCAGTCTTGTAACCGCCGCCCTGAACAGGGTGGCGGTCATGTAACCACCGCCCTAGGCAGGGCGGCGGTCGTGTCCCGAAAACCCACGCGGGTTTTATAACTTAAAAATGCCTAAAAACACCAAAAAAGGACCGTTTTAGCTAAAAACAAAGCCTACCCAGTAGGCGCCCCCCCCTAGATGGACCTTTTGAACCTAACATTTTTTAAAATAACCCCCCCACGAAAAAGATTTTAACATTTTAAAATTTTGAAGGTAAAAAAGATAAATTGAGGAGAACTAACCTGTGATCTCATGGGTCGATGATCTGCACGCGGAGGCATGATCACTATCTCGCCACGAATGTTTTGACTCTACTCTCATAAAAAACTGTCACCGTGGGTCCCAGAGCTCAGAATCAATCAAATCAACACGCGCAAATGAATAGGAAAATGGGCCCACTTTCATATATATAGCAGCCTGACTTGTTTTGAATGTTTTTTTTTTCGCAGGTTTGGAGCGCCGACGGAGGTAAGTTCTTACCCCCGCACAAATGGTACATCCTCATTTCCCATTATTTTAGCGTTTATTTTCCGATCTATCTTGTCTATCTGCACTTGAGTTCTCTTTTCATTTTGCAGGGAGCGGGAATTTTGGATGGCATCATTTCGACACACGGACGTATCAGGTATAACTTCCAACTTCCCATTTCGGGACCACCATACTTGGACCCACCGTTTTACGCCTCTTCATGGCTAAAATGCTTCTCTGAGGGGGCAATATGTACGTACCCAAAATTGTAGGGTACTGCACTGTCGGAACAACGTAACACGTACCCCAATGATGATACAAGTCTCCTCGCAAGGTGTTCGGGATCCGGAAAAGCTCCCCAAGTGTGCGTTAACATCCCGCATGCCCCGCTTAGCCCCCGTGTGCTTTGCTTTTCTCTTTTCCCCTCTTTTCTTTGCCTTTTTCTCTTCAGTTACGAAACTGCCGCCCTACCTGGGCGGCGGTCTCGTGACCGCCGCCCTGATCAGGGCGGCGATCCTTTAGGGCGGCGGTCCTTTATGTGTTTTCCAGAATGCTCTTTTAACACGACTCACGTAAATTTCAACATTTACCAGCTTTTTTTCACCGCCATGAGCTTGCATTAATGATTCTGGTTCCCTGGAATAGTGTTTTTCCATTGTTTATAGTTTAAGAGATCAATTTGGTTTTTACCTTGGGTAAATGCAAATGCTATAAATAGTTGGCTTGTGCTCAAGCAAATGGCCCCTCAAATTTGCCTCTGAATTTCTCATTGCAATAGATTAGTCTTTCATTTTGCTTAGAATTCTTAGTTTCTTTCATTGCATGCTTAGTTAGTGTTGTTTTGCTGTTAGGAAGCCACATATCCATCTTGTGCAAGTGTTGTTGATATTTCATCCAATCCATTGGAGTAGAGTAGTTTGTTTTCAATAGGAAGCCATTAAAGTTACAGGTTTTGTTCTTCAAACAGGATAGTTTCAGGTTCTGGACGTTTTATGTTGCATGACTCGCAATAAATCCCGCTAGGAATTACATAAGCCAAGCTCTGTACTCTTGCGCTATCTCTCTCCTACTCGCATTGTATTCAGTCTGTATCCTAAGCTGCCTTTGTCCCAATATCTACTTCTGTTGATGCTAGCATTACATGCTTTTCTGGATCCACGTGAACACGAAGGAACGAGGAGATCACACTGAGGGGACAAGATCACACACACCATCAGATTTGCCACTATTCTGCAGAATCCAGGTTCTAGCTTTCAAAGTTCTAATTAGAAGCATATCAAATAGAGTAGCCAATCACTTTATTTCAGTCAATTTTACTTTCGATATTGCCAGGGAAGCTGTGGGGATTGATAGTTTCTGAGAGACTATGATTCATTCCTCACTTCTGAGGTAGGATCGAGAGTCTTGCAAATAGATTAGATCAGTTATTTCATTGTTTAGAATAGATTTACAACTGCACAGGCAAGTAGCTATACTCGGTTACTTTGTTTGTTTTAAAATTTGACACTAGGTTAATTGTCAATTTCTAGATATATTAAAATAGCTGCTCTTTCAAATTCATTTATAAAATTCATCAGAAAATAACAAAAATATAGAAGTTATATATGTTATAGATATACTTCGCATAGTTAATTTTATTTTGCTGCATTTAGTTTACATTATTGCTTTTGTATGACAATCACGGGACCTAGAGAGCCCAGGGAATACGTATTCGAGCCAATCGTGCCCCAACCCAATCTCATCACATCCATAACTGATATAGATCAGAATCTCAGGATCCAAGTCTTCCAAACAACGGTAAACTTACAACAAATCAGTTTCCAACTGCACGGGTTAAACATAGAAGATGACCAAGCACACACATTTTGGTCAAATCAACCAAACTACAGATTACCCTAGATTCATATCCGCATGACTGTGGAAGGGTTTGAAAGAGAGTAGACTTTGGCTGTGATCGTTTGGTCCCACAGCCAGACGCAGGAGACACTCTCACAGATATAGATACTAGCTTGAGAATTCAGGTTGCACAAACACCTGTAAGATATTCTGAGAAGATCGCACAATTATTAATTCTGAATATAGAAGTTGAGAAAGCATATGATTATTGGATACTAGGGATTAGGACTGATCCGCACATGACCATAACAGGACCACAACAACCACGAATCTACGGTTGTGACCCACAAATCCCACAGCCCAACGAGTCCATAGGTGAATCAGACATAGATGCTGGCCTACGTACACTAGTATTCAGATCTACTCCACTTCCACCTATCATCATCGAACAGTTATCCTTGCTAGACATAGCAGCTAACAAAGCTAAGGAATTCTGGACTAGGCCAGAGAATCACCCATAGAGTCAATTATATTTACCATCCACCCTATGACCTTATCTGGAGATATACACGAAACTATCCCAGGTCATTTTCCACATATTCCACAACCTATAGACCGAATCACGCCAGAGCTCAATATTTATTAGATCCTTCGAGCAGTCATCCTTACTGATCGATCTATCACACCAGTTTAGGTTAGGAGGGCCTTCTTTGCCTTAGATTCACAATTTCCACTAGTGCACGTCGAAGACATCAGATTGCCTAATTAGCTTGTCTGCATCCCACACATATTTAATCCCCACCGGCTGTCTCGGCACGACCTCGGGAGGTTGGGTGCGAGGAAAAGTTACTTGTAGATTCCCATGCTCACTTGTCACTTTTCCATCGTACAGTCTCTTTCTAACTATGTGTGCACCATCTTTAAGCTTTATCTTCATCTCCCCTAACAATTCATGCACACCTTTGAGTTCATGGTACCCCCCTATGAGATAGGTCCTGGTAGTCCCTTAGTAACTCTATGATTTTTTCCACTTCAGAGTCTGACACATAGTCTCCAATTATGACTTCCTTAGGCTTAGTATCTATTCCAATATTCACCCGCTTTGTGTTCATAGGTTCATGATAGGCGTGCATGGTCCTATCCGTACTATCTAATACCTCATGCCTTCTTGATTGAATTGTTTACATCTAGATTATCTAGTTCTTCATCATCCACTAGGTAGACCATTTTTCCTCTCTCCTTTTGCAAGGGTAAGTGCATTGAAGTAATGTTGTATCGGCCCCTGGTTCTTTATTAGGAAACACTCCTGAGTCCTCTTTATCTAACAATTCCTGGAGGAGTTATTACTCCTTGGCACTATCCCCTATAGTTAAGTGCTAAATAACTTTCAATGCTTCTTCTACGAGGAGGTTTTGTAGAGAAGAAGTCAAACGTCTGGGCCATTCCTGCAAATAAATTATACCAATTTCCAATTTCTCTATAGATTGTCTACATATACATAACAAGCATGCACACAACCTTGTAAAGTGGAATAAAATCTGGTGCACCCATAGTGAAGATGGTAAAGCTTCTTATCCTTCTATCCAGAGTCTCTCATACTTCTGAACGTGGTGTTGAACATGTTGATCACCGTGATAATTACATATTTGTGTAGGTGCATTGCTATTAAAGAACCTAGTACTAAGAGAAATCCTCAATTTCATCCCATTCGACTAGATTATCATTGTGGACCACCCACCAATGTCCTACTATCCCACGTAGTGTATATGCTAGCAAATATCTTCTCCCCAGCGGGCTCTATCCATTTTTCTTCCATGGTGCACAGGAATACCATAGGATCCCCTTCTCTTGTGTAACAAGGTACTGAGTTATTACCTATCCTCCTGACATAACACGGTTTTGTGCCTTGAAGCAAATATGCTCTTTACTTCACGCCCTACCAACTCATAATTGTTGTGATCCCAATTATCACAAGAAACACGTGTAGTATCGCTAATAGACTATGCATCCTCCCATTGAATTAGTCCTTCTTTGGTTGGTTCAATCATCTCTGGATCTTGGATGACGCGTACATAAATTCTATTAAGATCTTCTTCACTTAAGGGATCAACATAGGGTGCGGAATTTCCATCTATTAAAGGAATAATAACTCTTTCCTCTTTATTTTCAAAACTGATATAACCCTTGTTGAACCGAAGATCAACATTGTTTGCATAACACCAAGGATGCCCCAATAGAGTTGGGAAGCTATCTGACTCCACCAACACTAAAACTTCAAAGTCTCCATTGAACTTGGCTCCTTGTATGGTAATGGATGCATCTTTCAAAACTCCTATGGGAGTGGCCTTAGTCCGATTAGCTATGAATAATACATTAGAGGATGGCTGCAATGGGGGTCTTCCCATTTGTACCCATGCATCCAAGGTAAGAATGTTGACTTACACGCCTTTATCAATCATTATATTACTCAACAACCACCCATCCACAACAGCATTCAGAGTGATTTCCTTGTCATAATCTAGGCTATGAGGAGGGAGATTTGTATGCAGGATTTGTCGTCTAGTCTCAGTACTTGCGCACAGAGTTTTTCCTTTTAACAAACTCCCTAATAGTGGAATGATGTTCTCCTTACGTAACATTTTGCACACTTCTCTCAAGTCATCTATATCAGTTTGGACCATCTCTGATGCTTCTTTTTCTCCTTTAAGTATTGTATCTCAGCCTGAAGATTCCTTATAACTTTCATGGTTTCCTGATAAAAATTCTTTTGATAGGCAAGATCTGGGTACCATGCATGAAGAACCTCCTCTTTAGTGATGGTAGGACTTTGCTGCAATGCTTCCCTGACACATGCTGCCTTAGCGTGGGTTGTGATCTTCACTTGTAGTGCCTTCGATTCTGCTTCCATCTTAGGCATCCATTTATTTTCCACAGTGCACTATATCCTAACCATCCCCATGCCTTTGTTTTCTTGTTTATGTTGCTTACTCAGATGCTCATATAAGTCTGGGAACTCTTCATAGCTATGGTTCTTTTTGTAGAAAGAACATGTAATATTCTGAGGACATTCACACCTATAGTGGTCAGGAGATCTGCATGTATAACATGTTCCATGAGGAAAATCACTTCTTCCACCACCACAGCCTCGTCCTCCGAATCCACCACAATATCCTCGACCTCTGCCACAAATGCCTTCAAAATTCCCCTCATTTCAATCATATCGTGCCTAATTGTGCTCTTGGTCCTGATGCTTATTCTTTCCCTTAGAGTTATCTGAAAATCTTGTTTGTTGTACACCAATATCTATAACATCATGGATTTGTCCAATCAGCTGGTAGTCTTTCGTGTCATGAGTCATGGACCTGCAGATTTTATAGTAGCTTGAAAAGTTCTTCCTTATCGAGCGTTGTAATAATGGGCAGCGGTTAGCATCATGGTTTAAATGGCATATCTCACAATCCAACAGTAACGAGCACATCAATCTACGAGGACAACTATCCTTTGTGTGACCTTCTACTTCACAATCTGTGCACCAAATCCATGTACGTGTCTCATGTGTTGAATTTTTCAATAGTTTCTCCAACTGTTTTTCCATAGCTGCTATTTGTGCTTCTAAGAATGGGCTAATCCTGGTGTCTATACTTCCAACTACCTCAACACACAAGGATTCTTCAAGTGCTTCATGCGGATCAGTGTATGTCTTATGTGATAATGCCCTCCTAAAGGTGTAATCAAGCCCCCAATGAACCATTGTGCATGTTGGCTTGTGTGAATATCATAAGAAAACTTTAGATGAGAAACATTTTAAACCATGCATCATACTCTCTAACACTCTACAGTAGTTGCCTTGCTTAATATCCTTGAGTGCACTTATACTCTACTCAAATTTCAGGGATATGAAACTCTTTAAGGAATGCATCCTTTAATGTTATATAATCTACGCAAGTCTGATCAGGGTAAAACTTTCTTTACCAGTTGTGAGTGCACCCTTGTAATATAGTAGAAAATTGGCTTGCCTTACACTCAAAAGTTGTAATCCCTTTTGCGCACCATAGTATTTCACACATATGCACATGTTCAGCAACATCTTCTATGCCCCTATACTATGGAAGATGAATATACATCTCCATGTAAATATTCTGGGGTTGGTGCGGTCCTTGCCCACCTGATCCAGAATCCTCCTATATTTCCCCTACCTCTATAACCTTCAGATCCACCTGAAATGAGAGCTACCTATGCCTCCTGATCCAAAACCTGTAGCTGGGGTTGGACCAGAAGATGTACTCCCCATTGTGTCCCAATAGTAGAACTAAGTTGTACCTCTAAAGTTTGCGAAGTAGTTACTACTCCCAGAAGTGAATCCAAAAATCAACGCGCTTGTATTCTATGTTGATGATACACCTGAAAAGGTACCTCTCAAATAATAACGAAGCCGTTTACCCTACCATTGATTGTGCGTCTTATAAGACTCGCTCCTACTCTCCCACTGCTTGTTGATTACTAGATTTTTGTACTAGATACTAAAAAACCAAACACAAGGGCAAGGTTACCAGGTTGATTTAGATGCATGCCCATGACCCAGGTAGTCTTTGTTGGCGCGCTTCTACGTGAGGCCAAGGGGGGATCCCTGTTGTGCTTTCCATGGTGCAGGAGTTCTTGGTGCTCTGGCTCCATGTCTTCTACATGAGCTCCAAATCCTTCATGAGCCATCTCTCTCCTCAACGCCAAACTTTCTACAACATGACGTTGCTTCTCTATCTCCCTCTCACGTGCCTCATTATACTTAGTCCACCTTTCCTCTCTCTTCCTTTCTGCCGCTAGGTCTGCCATCTTTCACCAAACCTGCTCCTACCCTCTCACGTGGTGGGGTTTAGTTAGCCATTGGTTTTACTCTCCAGATTCAAAGTTACCATCAAGATCTTGATTTCCAGTGGAATTCCTTATAGGTAAGTTCCCCTTGGATATCGTAAAAATTGGAATTCAACTACCTCTAGACACGAATAAGTGGAAATTGAGTAATCTAAGATATAATTATTCAAAACACGACGAAACTACATATCCATAGCTCAATTCCAAATCAGATCAACATCATAAAGTGCCTGAAATTATTCTTGCGTCAAGACAAGTGCGCGATACCTCCAATTCCTGCTTAGATGCATAAGTAATTAACCACTCGTACAATTTTACTAGAAAGATAGTGAAAAAGCTCTCATATAAGCTTTCATATATATTCTGTTCCACCCATATGCGTGCGTTAAACTTAGATCCAGTGTTGAATCACTGTTGTGCGTATTCTTCTTCTAGATCATGTATCCATTCTTCAATACTTGCTAAGGTCAACCGGTACATCTTCATTGCAAACCATCCTGAAAACAACTGAAAAAGAGGTCCCGGCAATGGAACCAATGATGCAACCTAGAATTCAGAAGTGCAAATCCAATAAAACCCTAGTCACACTGGCACATCACTTAGCCTAGGCTGAGGGCTCACCCGAAGCTCATAAAGGTACTAGGTCCCTCTTTAGGGTTACTATTGCAGGATGCTAGCATGATGAAGACTTAACATATATAGTTCCTGTTATCCAAAATAAGCTCATGATTACTTTTTGGTTAATTGCACCCATTTTTCCTCTTTTAGTGCTTCAACCCAATTTTTTAGATATTCTAAGCACTTAAGGCTTCCTAAAAGCATATTTATCAGGTGGGAAATTTCTTCCCCTTTCCAAAAATATAAATAAGTCCTTCTAACTCCTCATATTTTGCAAGTTATGGGCTGGTGGGCCTTGGAAGGATTTTTTGCCAAAGGTGGGCCATCGGACCTAGGGAAGATTTTTCGCCAAGTGGAAAATTGCAGTTGCGGGGCCACGGAGGAAAATTTTCCCAAGTGAATTTTGGGCAGATAGGTCTACGAGGAGTTTTGGAACTTTTGTGCTTTTACAAATAGGGTGCAAAGTGAATTTCAGGCCTGCAAGCCCGTGGGGGATCTTAAAGCCAAATGAAGAAAAATGCCTAGGGCTCGAAAAGGGACACGTGGCTATGTTGAAAAGCCAAAGCAGGAAGGCGGGTCATGTCGGAGACAGTTTGAACTTTTTACCCCAAGAAGGTGTAAAGTGAAAAAATGAGCCGCACCTCTGTTAGTGCCCAAAGAGCCACGTGTCAGGCCTAAATTACATGTGGGCTAGTGGGCCTAGGAGAGACTTTTCACCCAAATGGAAAATGTGGGCCGACGGGCCCGAAGATGACTTTTTGCCAAAAATTGAATTGCGGGGCTGCAGGGCAATTTTTGCATTTTGTATTTTTGGTGCCAAAAGGCACAAAGTGAGTTTCGGGCCCACCAACCCATTCTGCTAACTGGTTTTTGCCATTTTTGTATAGACCTGACTCGAAACATTCAAATAGACATATCTTTCAACCCAATGCCCAAACTCAACAAATTTGGCACCATTGGAAAGCTCTCGACCTCCTCTATGCCATGGAAGCATAAAATTTGAATTTTGGCAAATTATGGTGGGTGAAAAATGAGAAAATGTTCTCATCTTAAAAACTGGCAGAACCAGTCCCAACCACCAAAATTTAATGTAGTATGACACCCATTTCTTCTCCAAAAATCTTGAATGCATTGGGAAACGGATTTTTTAAGGAGCCCTTGAGTTTTGGGATCAATTTTAATTAAGCTTTCGGTTGGTGGGTGTGAAATTCGATTGATCTCTTTCCCTCTCTCTGATTTTCATTCTATATATTGTAAAACTTCTCATTTGAGAAGGGGAGACATTCTAGGCGTAGGGAAACTCTGTCAAATTTGTTTCCCGAATCTATTTGAGTTGAAAACCTTGCCCTATGCCTAGCAAGCAGATTTTTACCTCTGAGAAAAAAATGTAATGGTCTGTGCACCTTTTAGAGCAATAAAAAAATGTGTTTTTGTGGTGTTTCTTCAACCCTTTGTATTGTTTTGTTTTTTCCACATGCCTCCCCCTTTCAAAAAATTTCCATGTGCATGTATTTAACATTTATAGGTACAGGATGTTGTGTTTCATGGAGTTTTAATGGTGGATTTGAATCTGGGTTTGTGTCACTTATGTCTGACCTTCCCATCTTCCTTTCTCCTCTGTTTCATCCTCCCTCAACAAAGGATCTAACCCCTTTCCTTCTCTGGTGTATCACCGCTTTAGTGTCATATTTCTTTCACTCTCTCTTTCTCTCTGATTCCTTGGAATGGTTAGATTAGGATAGTTTAGTTTTTTTTTGCATTAGAGTAGCTTGTGGCAGGTAGTTTAGGAACAAGAACCAACTTTCTCTGGAGGATCATCTCAGGTTTGCAAGTCCTACAACTTGAGGGATGGTCCAATGTTATTCAATCACACTGAATGCCCCATTTTAGCCATTTCACAATCAGGCCATTCGGGGGTGCTGTGATTCTGCACTAACAGTTCCATTTACTAACACATCATTCTACAAAGCATACTAGATCTATCTCTAAGGGAGAACAAAACTAAATATTAACTATGATGAGATCAAAAACATACTAGATTCAGGTACACACAAAACTAACACTTAGATTCAGCCAATATCCTCCATTATATTCAATGGAACAAGTATACAGAAGCTTTATTACAATAACATTAGTATGCGCATAACAGATTCAACAAAATAATCTCACTATGTATGCATATTTTTATATATGTTGATCTCCTTTTTACTACACAATTTACTACATACTTATAAGGGTGGGGACTTGCCCTTCACCGCTTATATATTCCCAAAATAGGTCGCATGCTACTAATAGCCATGCGCCATTACAAAACTAGCCACACATGCAAGTGTGCTAACAATACAATACTTCTAGCTAATTGACAGTAGCAGATCTATTTCTAGCTTGTGTCCATGCAAAGTGCTTCGTATTTGATCCTCCAAAAATATTCAATGCGTGGTGTGCACGTCTCTGTCTCGTTTGTGTTCTCCACATGCCATCTCTAAAAATAGACCTTCATGAGCATAAATGGCTGAGTCCCGAAAGTTAAACTTCTACTCTACGTGCATGTTCTCCCTATCCGTTCGCGCCTTTGAATATGACCTACTTTCCCGTGCAGACTTCTTGTGTGCTTTCTATTAAGTGTTCTCTGATCAAAATTACCCCACACTAATTTCATTTTCACCCCGATAATGGTCATCTCCAAAACTGAAGTAAATAATAGAAGAATGGAAATAATGAAAGAATTTTTTTACTCTGCAGTCTCTTCTGCTACAACCTGAACAACTAATTCAGGATATTCCTATTTTATTTCGGCCTCCAAGGTCTACCACTCAGGGAGTGCTTCCTCTTCTTTTTCTGAAATGTCGATAGCAATGGACTCCAATTCATCCTTCGCAATCTCCCCCTTTTCATTATGTAAGACCAACACAATGTTGGACATTGTAGTCATCCTTCCCTCTAGAAAATCCATCTTCTACGCAACGAGCTTCCCAAGCTCCTCCAGCTGATTTTTATGTGGTTCTTGGGCTATTGTCAAGGCCTCGCACTTTTGTTTACCAATTCGTAACCTATCTGCATGGCCCAATGTGTCTTCCTTCATCACTTTCTAGACCTCATTGTTCTCCTCCGAGGGTTTTATGTTGATGAGCACCTCTGGAGCTGTGTAGATGTTCAAGGCTTGGTCTTCTTTCTTAAGTTCTTCTTGCAGTGCTTGCAACAGTCCTTCATATGATGCAATCTTCCACATCACTGAAGCCTTCTCTTGTTCTGCATCTTGTGTTGGATCCTTTGTTGCTGGCATGCAAAGAGGTTCATATTCAAGCACCAGGTCCACCAATGTACCTACATAGTGTATTGCTGAAGGAAACGTCTTTGGTACCTTTGGCTCTAAGTGTGGCCTAGCTCTTATGATATTATCACAAATTTCCTCTACGATGCTGATAAATACAAAGTTCTTCTTTTGTGATAAGTATCTTTCCTGTGTTAGATGCGCTATTTCCCCATCCTTAGTTTTAATTTATTCCCTGAACGCCCTAATTATGGCATCCTTGTTCATATTTTGCCTTGCCATCTCTGTTGAGACTTTGACCAATGCATTGCTCACCTGTTCATTTGACATGACAATAGGCTTTACTATCATGTGTCTAGCTTGAGGTGTCTTTTTCAACCTCCTCGATATGCATGACTCCTCACACACATCAAAATCCGTCTCATCCATGTGTGTGTGCATGGACCATGATAACTACTTTCTTGTGTGCACTGTTGCCATATCTTCATCCATTAATTCCCAACCATATAAGTCATTTTGTGCCAATGTGCTTTGGAAATGGGCACAAAAAATTTTACCTGTGTCCTCTGCATAACCCATGGCTGGTGGGATGTACTCTCCACTCGTTCTTCTAGACCTAGGATACTTAGGAACTTGAGCCTCTAGATTTGGGACTTGTGTCTCCATGTCTTAAGTAGTATCCATAGCTATCTCATCTGTTCCCTTTTCCTCGTCTTCTCCTTCCTTCATTTCCTCATCTTTTTGTTCTTCTACGTTCTCTAGAGGTGTAGGAGAATTAGGCATGCTTTCCTCTAGTTCTTCCACCTCCTCATTGAAATTTAATTTCCTTCTCCTTTTCGTGGTTGTCTCCTTCTGTGTATAAAGTCTGGGTGATTTTTGCACTATTTGTGGAGTAGCATCTTAAGTCCTTGTTCTCCTTAACACTCTCTTAAATATGTGCTCTCCTTGGGCTACATCCAATTCCTCATCCCGCTCTTGTGGCTGAGGTGGTGTAGTGGCACACTCAACCTCATCCTTATTCGTAGGATGTCTTCTACCTCTATGTTCCAAACCACCACTATCCTTGTGCTCTTCCTCCTAATCCTCTACTTCAATTGGATTTGTGGGATTAGAAACTGGGATGTTCTCCATTGTATGCTTACCCTTTGGTGGTGCTGGAAGTGCGAACTCATCTTCCACATACTTGTTATTCTCCATCTTGGGATTTATTTGAAGGTACATCAGTGCTGATCCAACATCTCCCACAACCAAACTTACTGGTTTAATGCTCAATACATCTGAAATGAGCCTTTCAATATATGTACCCCATCTTGGATACTTATACTTCTTCCTTAACATGTGGTAGTCACAATCTATCTTATCCACATTGAATGTTAGGTGCCGCATGTCTGAGAACTTGTGTATTGACGCCTAGAAGTACCTTGATGTGAAGGCATATGGTAACTTAAACCAAGGGCTCCATGCTCCATCCCTCATGGCAAACCACGCTATCCAAAAGTGCTAGTATACAATGAACTAAACTGAATTTCTAGCCACCGAAGGTGAGTCCTTGGGGATGCACCATTCTTCTTCAAAGTCCGCACTGATCCTATCGTACCACTTCTCAGCCCTTTACTTGAACTGTCATGTCATGGATCCTTCACACAAGTAATTTTTGAAGTGTTCTAGAGGTGACTTTTTCTCCATGGGATACTCCCATATCTTCACTTTTGGTCCACCAGGTACTCCGATCTCCATGAACACCAGCGACAACAAAACAACTCCAAAGCTGATCCTTCCTCCTATGCGCTCTTCCTCAACGATATTTTCTACAATGTAACATGAAATGTTGTAGAACACCCCCTCAGACATCTTTTTAGCAATGTGTAGCCACATGGTATTCACTTGTGACCACCTTTCCTGGTCATTTAGCTTTGTAATGAGATGTGCGACTGCTTGCACAACTAGATACTTCTTCAGTTTATCAATGTCCATGTCGCGCGGAAATTTTGTGTACCCCAGATCCTTTATGGTCTCCAAGATTGTGGATTTTTCTATTAAATCATCTTTCAAATATTCTCTTGTGCCCTTCAATCTCGTTACCGTGGAGATTAGCATGACTGAGATTCCGGCTCTGCATCCTGAAAAGTAGTAAAAATCCTCGTGCACTCTACTCATGAGCCACTGGTACAAGGACTCATATTTCTTGAAGTAAGGGAGCTCATATAGTTGGTAAACTCCAATATTCTTCAAGAGCTTCTAGCCAGCATTGTCATACACCAGTATGTATTCCGCCATATGTTTATTTGTCTTTGTGTTCAGTAAGGCATCAAGATCCTTCTTATTCTCTATGGTACAGTGGTTATACTCACTCACCTTACTTTTCCTTATGTGAGAATCCCACTCCTGGCCTACGATAAACCCCTCTAGATATTGCATTTCAAAAAAATTGCTTTTAGGAGCCATCTCATCTTCTTCTAAGACCACCTTCTTCTTTCCCTTCACTCCTACTACAACTACTTTCTTTGGTGCCATTTCTACCTTGTAATCCTTTGTAGATACTCACATATTGAATTCTATAATTTGTGAATCAAACCCTAGCTCGATTTAGCGTTCCCTAAGTGAAATAACGTGCCCTTACTCCTCTTTGTTGCCTTGCTTTGCTCAAACCCTTCATCCCCGGGGACACAAGCCCTTATGTGCACAAATCTCTTCATCACGACTATTTACACACATTTCACACCTCAATTCAATTATTCGGCTCTTCACACTTAAATATTTCTAAAATAATCTTAATCCCAATGGTAAAAATGAACTCGCATCCCATCCTTATATATATTTTCAAATTTTTGATGCATTCATTGCTCCTTCACCTACCAAATATCCTCTCATTAATTGACCAATTCAATTCTTTCCGTGCATTACATCTTCGCACCCCAGCTATAACCTTCTAGCATGCCTTCCAAATCTTTGGTCAAAGACTTCTCTTCAACATGCTTCCTTGCACCCAAGTACTGTATTACTGCACCTTCTACTGGTAGTTGTTATGGCCTCTGCTTACCTCACGTTATATTTCCCCTTCATTCATCTCCATCTTTGGTCACTTTTTAGAAGAAATCTTTTGACTTGAAGAGCACCCGTAGCAGCTTATTCCTTTCACCTTTTAATCTCCCACAGATTTTGTACCTGGATACCGAAAATCCACCCCACACTAAAAGTATGTGCAGTCCTTTGCGCATAAAGATGCTTCATAGAGTAATTAGCTTCATGTGCACAAGCGCGCTTATTACATAAGAACACCAACTAAATTGATAAATCATATCAACAAAGAAGGGAAACACATTAAGGAAATACATAATTAAAAACCTAATCTAAATGGTAATACTACCTTATTACAAAAACCAAGAAGGCTTATTTATAGTAGGGATTCAACCTACTCCTATTAAAGTAACCAAGTAGCCATGTTCCATCAAGTGCTTCTAATTGACAAGTGTGTGTTTCAAGGATGTAAGTGATAACATATGGCCCCAACTAATGTACCTTAAGTTTTCCTAGATGGCGCAAGAAATTAGAGTAATAGAGAAGCACCATTTGTCTAACCTCAAGCTTCTTATCCCTTATGTTTCTGTCATGCCATGATTTCTACCTGGTCTTTTCTTTCTTCTGATTCCAATGTACTATGTCTCATCGTTCATCCAGCCGATTTATCTTTTCAATCCATTCTTATAAAGCTTTCTCATTAGGTAGACTTGTAGAGCGTGCAATACACAAATAAGGTAACATAAATTTCATAGGAAGAATGGATTTCGTGCCAAACACTAATTGAAATGGTGTGACTTTTTTTAACCTTTTGTATGTTTTTTGATATGCCTAAAGTACTACAGATACTTTATCATCCCAATCCTTTCTTCCAACATTACATATTTTTGTCAATGTCTGGCCCAAAATTTTGTTGAAAGCCTCAGCAGTTCCATTTTCCTGAGGATGATAGGGTGTAGTCTTATGGTGTGAAATCATGAACTCATCCAATAAAATTATGATTGTCTCATTAAGAAAATGTGTGCCCCTATCACTGGTCAAAATCAAAGGACATCCATACCTTGTAATAATATTTTCCCATAGGAATTGGGCTGCTGTAGCCACTGTACAGTCCTTGGTAGGTGCTACTTCTTCCCACCTTGTTAGATAGTCTATGCAAGCTATGATGTAGTGTGATCCGGTTATGTGCGTAACTTGTGAAATGGGACCCACGAAATCTATAACCTATTTCTCAAACGGTTATGTGCTAGCAATAGGTCTCAGAGGAATTTCATCTTGCTAACCTGGTCTTCTAAGATGTTGATAATGGTCACATGCCTTACAAAATTCCTTACAGTCTGTATAAAGGGCCTCCCACCATAATCCAGTGAGTAGAATCTTGCGTGTTGTGGCATCACTTGCATAGTGGCCACTTGTAATTCCACCATGAGCTTCTTTGATAATACCTGTGCACTCATGTTCCAATACACAATGGCACAATACTTCATCTCAGCCTAATTTATACAAGTCACCATTGATTAACATATAAGGTGTGGCACATATAGCAAGGTGTGCCATCCTTGTGTGTATAAAGACAAAAATGTCTTATAGATCTGATGGCGTGCATTGTAACCTATATAACTATGCATCTGGCATGGTATCCTCAATTACCTGTGCTTCTTCTCCTGACTGTATTCTTGATAGATGGTCTGGTCCAGAATTAATTTTTCTTGGTTTTACCATAACTTTGAAATCAAATTCTTGAAATAAGAGCACCCATCGACATATGCGCCCTTGTAAAATAGGTTTATTTACCAAATACTTCAATGCCATCTGATCTATATAAAATACGTAGCTAGTAGGTACTGGTGGAATTTATGCAGTGCATAGATCATTGACAAAGCTTCGTGCTCTGTAGTTGTGTAATTTTGTTATATAGGAGTCAAATTTCTACTAGCAAAATAGATAGGATGATCTATAATACCTTCTCTAGGTTGGGCCAACACTGTGCCAATGGTCATGCCAGAGGCGTCAACATGTACATGAAGTGGGTTGTCCCACAAAGGAAAACACAGAATAGGCATTGTAGTAAGTTTCTTCTTCAATGTCTCGAATGCGTGATGTTGTTGTTCTCCCCAGTGGAACACACCTTTCCCTTTCAGTAATTCTTCTAATGGTGCAAAAAATTTGGCATAGCCTTTGATAAACTTTCTGTAATATCCTATATGACCCCAAACTCCACACACCTCAGTTTGACCAGTAGGTTCCCTTAGAGCTATAATGACTGCAACCTTTGCTGGATGAACTAAAAAACCATCCTTGTAGGTTATGTGTCCTAAAAGTATCCCAAATGGTGTAGCAAATATGCACTTCTTAATGTTCAAAGAGATACTCAACTATCTACATCGTTTAAACATTAAGCACAGATTGTCATGGTGATCCTTAACTAATCCATACACCATCCAATCATCTAAATATACATGTAAGAAGTGAATAAATTCCTTGAACGCTTGGAAAACTATGCGCGAAAATATAACAGGAACATTTTTCAGACCGAAGGGCATTATAGTATAGGCAAAGCTACACCATTCAGTAGTAAATATAGTCTTTTCTTGGTCCTCCTGGGAAATCCTAACATGATCATACCTAGAGAACCCATCTATAAACAAATAGGTTTTACACCATGCAACTTCTTCTAGTATTTCCTCAGTGAATGGCGTAGGGAATGGATCAGTTACACATGTAGCATTCAGCTCCCTGTAGTCCACACATATTCTAATCCATCCATCCTTCTTCATACTAATCACCATTGGACTAACCCATTCTGAATTGTCAAGGGGCTTGATAATTCTATATTTCGACATGTTATCAATCTCTTCTTTGACATTTACTCGAAAATTAGGGTTCATTCTACAAGGTCTCTTTCTAACTAGGCATGCACCCTCTTTAAGCTTTATCTTCATCTCCCCTAACAATTCATGCACGTTTTTAAGTTCATGGTACCCCCTAGGAAATAGGTCCTGGTAATCCCTTAGTAACTCTATGATTTTTGTCATTTCAGATTCTGACCAATAATCTCCAATTATGGCTTCCTTAGGCTTAGCCTCTGAACCTATAGTCACCTTATTTGTCTTCATGGGTTTGTGATAGGCACACATGGTCCTTGTCTACGCACTATCCAGGACCTCACGCACACCCCTGTATGAATAGTTCACATATCATAGGTTCTCAATTTCCTCGTCATCTACGATGTAGACCATCTTTCCTTTCTCCTTTCTCAAGGTAAGCGCATTCAAGTAGTATGGAGTCACATCGGCTTCTGGTCCTATTTATCAAAATGCACTCCAAACTCTGCCTCACCGAATAACTCTTGAAGGACGCTCATCTTCTTTTGCATTATCTCCCATAGTTAAGCACTTGAAAAATTTTAATGCCTCTTATATAGGAAGATTTAGTTGAGAAGTAGTCAAAGGTTTGGAACATTCTTGTAGTCAAACCTATGCCTGTTTCTCGTATCTCTATGTAGTTATGCATATATATACCAAGCACGTGCGTAATCCTTGTAGGGTAGAATACAGTCGATGCATCCAGAGTGAAGGTGGTAATTCTTCTTGTCCTGCCATCGAGAGTCTCTCACACTTGTTGAACGTGATGCTGAACAGGTTGATCACCATGGTAAACGTACAGATTTGTGTAGGTTCATTGTTCCTTACAGAACCTAGTAGTACAAAGCAACTCCCAATCTCATTCCCATTTTATAAGGTTATCTCTATGGACTCACCCACTAGCATGCGCTACCATCCCATGTAATGTTTATACTAACATATCTCTTCTCTTCTATTTGATCTATCCACTATGTCTTTCATGGCACTTCAAGATATGCAGGGAGATCCCCCTTCTACCTTGTGTATACCAAGGTACCGAGTTGCCACCTATCCGTCTTGACCATACCGTGGTTCCATGTGCTTACACAGGGAACCACGCTCTTTCACCTCATGTCCTACTAATTGATAAGTGTACCATGAGCCCAATTGTTGCAATCACTACTCGTAGTATCACTAATAGAGTGAGAATCCTTCCATTGTAGGATGCCTTCTTTTGATGGCTCACTGACCTCTAGATCTTGGATGACGCGTACATAAATCCTATTAAGATCTTCTTCACTTAAGGGCTCAACATAGGGCGTGGAATTTCCATCTATTAAAGGGATAATAACTCTTTCCTCTTTATTTTCAAAACTGATATAACCCTTGTTGAAACGAAGATCAACATTGTTTTCATAACACCAAGGATGCCCCAATAGGGTTGGGAAGCTATCTGACTCCTTCAATGCTAAAAATTCAAAGTCTCCATTGAACTTGGCTCCTTGTTTGGTAATGGATGCATCTTTCAAAACTCCTATGGGAGTGGCCTTATTCCGATTAGCCATGAATAATACATTAGAGGATAGCTGCAATGGGGGTCTTTCCATTTGTACCCATGCACAAGGTAAGAACGTTGACTTCCATGCCTTTATCAATCAGTATATTACTCAACAACCACCCATCCACAACAGCATTCAGAGTGATTTCCTTGTCATAATCTAGGCTATGAGGAGGGATATTTGCATGCAGGATCTATAATCTAGTCTCAATACTTACGCGCAGAGTTTTTCCTTTTAACAAACTCCCTAATAGTGGAATGATGTTATCCTTGTGTAACATTTTGTACACTTCTCTCAAGTCATCTATATCAGTTTGGACCATCGCTGATGCTTTCTTTGCTCCTTTAAGTCATGTATCTCACCTTGAAGATTCCTTAGAACTTTCATGGTTTCCTGATAAACATTCTTATGATAGGAAGGATTTGGGTACCGTGCATGAAGATCCTCCTCTTTAGTGATGGTAGGCTTCTGCTGCAATGCTTCCCTACAATGTGCTACCTCAGCGCAGGTCATGATCTTCACTTGTAGTGCCTTATATTCTTCTTCCATATTGGGTATCCATTGATTGTGAACATCGTGTTGTATTCTAACCATCTCGCACCTTTTTTTCTTGTTTATGTTCCTTACTCAGATGCTCATATAAGTCTGGGCACTCTTCATAGCTATGGTTTTTTCCGCAGAAAGAACATGTAATGTTCTAAGGACATTCGCACCTATAGTGGTCAGGAGATCTGCATGTATAACATGTTCCACAAGGGAAATCACCTCTTCCTCCACCATGTCCTCATCCTCTATAGCCACCACGATACCCACGTCCCCTTCCACGAACTCCTTCAAAATGCCCCTCATTCCTATCATAGCACGTTTGATTATGATCCTGATCTTGGTGCTCATTTGTACCCTTATAGTTATATGTTATACTTGTCTATCATACTCCAATGTCTATAGCATCTTGAATCTGACTAGTCAGCTAACAATCCTTAGTATCATGGGTCATTGACCTACAAATCTTGCAAAAGAAAGATATATTCTTCCTTATCATGTGCTGTAACAAAGGACAGTGACTAACATCATGATTCAAATGGAAAATCTCACAGTCCAACAGTAATGAATGTACATATCTACGAGGCCAACTATCCTTGGTGTGACCTTCCACTTCACAATCTGTACACCAAATTCCTGAGTGCGTCACATGGGCTGAGTTTGTTAGACAGCTTCTCTAACTACTTTGCAATAGATGCAATATGTGCCTCTAGGAATGGACTAATGCCTAGTGTCAATGCTCCCAACTTCCTTAGCATGCAATGCTTCTTCCAGTGCTTCACATGGATCGGTGCATGTCTTATGTGACAATGCCCTTCTAAAAGGTGTAATCAATCCTCCAACGAATCATTGTGCATGCTGACTAGCATGAATATCATAAGAAAGAGCTTAGATAAGAATGTTTCTTAAAACAAGCATCATACTCACATAACACTCTCAGTAGTGCCTTTCTTGATATCCTTTGAGCACACTTATAAGCTTCTACTCAAACTCATGGATATGGAACTCTTTCAAGAAAGTGCATCCCTTAAAGCTGCTAATAATCCACACAAGTTTGATCAGGGTCAAAAATTCTATACCAGCTGTGTGCGCACACCCTTGTAATGTAGTGGTTAATTGACTTGCCCTTTCACTCCGCATGTCAAGATCCCTTTAGCGTGCCATAATATTTCACACATATGCACATGTTCAGTAGCAACATCCTCTATACCCATATACTCTAGGAAGACAAAGAGACGTCTCCATATAGATATTTTGGGGTTGGTGCAGACCTTGTCCACCTGATCTAGAACTTGTTATATTTTCCCTACCTCTAGATCCACTTGAACCAAAGCTACCTATGCCTCTTGATCTCAAACCTGTAGTTGGGGTTAGACTAGAAGATGTAATTCTTGTGTCCCAACAGTATAACTAAACTGTGTTGCGGTTAGCACACCAATTGTACAAACAATATATCAGATCTAAGCATACATGCAAATAATAGTGGATATTCTACCAGAATAAATATACAAAACAAGAGACATAAATCAACAACTAAATTTAACATGGTTCACCCAGTGTGGGCTACGTCCACCAAGAAACAAGCTAATATATTATCCAAAGCTTTGATAAGATATAAAATGAAGATTTACAACCTTCCACACCTCTAAGATGTTCAGTACTTTCTTTCTTCAAGCTTTTCATTTTATCACCAAGAATTCTCTCAGCAACCTTTTTCAAGTTCTTTCTAATTCTTGATCCACATTCCCTTACTTCTAAACCCTAGATTTTATGCTTCATAAAGTCATTTTTAGACTTAGGGCACTTAGTCATGCAATTACAATTAATAGAATCTACTTTAATGCTAAATATATATATATATAATTCCTGAGAGTTTATTAAAACATCCTTGTCGCACAGGTAACCGAAACCGGCTCTATTCCTAACCATCGCCAGTTCCTATTTTCCTTGACCGAAGTCATTCTTCCTTGACCGATGCCGATCTGCCCATAACTGATTCTAGTTACTGTATTTTCCAGCAAGTATCCAATTACACGCTAAACCGAAGTAATTGAGCTCCACAACTCAACAATCTCCCACTTGGAGATTTTAATTACCGCACCATACCTGTAAAATTTCATTCTTGGATCCTTCCTTGGCTTTGTTTCTTCCTCTTCAAGCCTCAAACTTGAAGACCAATAGAAGTAGAGTGTAGCTCCAAATTCTCCTTTGTTAATGGCTTCGTTAGCATATCCTGCAGGGTTCTTTCTCGTATGAATCTTTTCTAGATTCAACATGTCCATCCCTCCAATACCTGCCGTATGAAGTGATACCTCAATTGAATGTGTTTCGTTACCGAATGAAATGCTAAGTTCTTTTCCAAATGAATTACACTCTAACTTTCATTGAATTATTTACAATCACTTTGCTCCTTTCTCAACTCTTCCATTAACCTATTCATCCATATCATCTCCTTGCTAGCCTATATGGATGATAACATACTCTACCTCTGTAGTAGACAAAGCCATAACCTTCTACAATCTTGAAATTCCAACTAAATATCATTCCACCTACTGTGAAAATATATCTAGTAGTGCTCCTCCTACCATCCAGATCTCCATCCGTATCCGAATCAACATAGCCACGTAATGAAATATACGAACATCCATAACATAATTGTGCATGCTAGATGTCCCTTTCAAATACTTGAGTATCCTTTAGACTGCTTTCCAATGCTATTTACCTGGATTAGTCATATATCTACTCACAACTCACACTACTTATGCAACGTCTGGTCTAGTATAAACCATAGCATACATGAGATTTCTGACTATTGAAGCATATGGCACTCGTGTAATGTATTTGACCTCCTTATGTGTTGAAGGAAACTGATCTTTTCTCAATTTGAAGTGTACAACCATAGGTGTGCTAACAAGTTTTACATTTTGTATGTTAAACATTTCTAACGCCTTGTAGATATAATCCTCTTGAGAAAAATACAATTTCTTGTTTTTCTTGTCTCTATGTATTTGCATGTCAAGGATTATTTTTGCAGCTCCTACATCCTTCATAGAAAATATGTGAGCTAGCTTTCTCTTAAAGCTCACTAATGTCCTACATACTAGATCCTGTAATAAACATATAATCCACATACAGTAAAAAAATAATATAGCTCCCATTTTTTTAGCTTCTTGAAATAAACACAATGGTCATATTCACATCTCAAGTAACCATGCTCATGCATAAAACTATCTAATCTCAAGTACCATTGCCTTGGAACTTGCTTGAGCCCATATAAGCTTCTTTTTCAACCTACACACTAATTTCTACTTACCCTTGACTTCATACTCAAGTGGCTGTTGCATATAAATATCTTCATCCAAATCACCATGAAGGAAATCCGTCTTCACATCTAGTTGCTCTAAATGCAAATTTTCTACTACAATTAAAATCATTACAGTACAAATAGAAGTCATCTTAACAACAGGAGAAAATATTTCACCAAAATTCAATACCTGCTTTCTATGTAAAATCCCTTTACTAAAAACCTTGCCTTGTACCTTTTATTTCCACCCTATTATTCCTTGAACTGGTAAACCCACTTGTTCTACAATGTTTTCTTACCTATTGGCAACTTAACCAAATCCAAAGTCTTGGTTCTGTTTCAAGGAGTTCATCTCCTCATCCATGCCATGCTCCCAATGAACGTGGGTATTATCCTACATTGCTTCTTCAAAGATCTCTAGTTCACCATTATCAATCAAAAATAAATAACATAGAGAAGGTCTAAATCTTTCTGGAAGTTTACTTACCCTTTGAGACCTTCTCACAGGAATTTGGGGTACCAAAGACTCAATATGGGCCTCCTAGACATTCCTATCCAAATCTAACAGTGACCAATGCCGGTCACCTCTAATCAGACGTTGGTTTTGCTAACTGATGCCTAGTTCTGGATCCTCTGTAACCATCGACGGTTCATCGGACTGATGTCTGGTCAAGAGACTAACTGATCACAGTTACTGTGTATTTGTATAGGTGTTTCTTTAAAACCCGAGAGTTCATTTTCATCAATAAACTTCTCAATTTTCTCATCCTTGGGTACCATAATTTTATCCATGTACATTCTCTTTTCATTCCACTCAACATCATGAAAACTAATAATTTTAGAATTCTCTAAATCCTAAAAATGGAAACCAAAATCACCAGATCCATAACCAATGAAAGTGCACTTCTTGGATTTTACATCCAACTTTTTTCTATTTTTCCTTATCAACATGCACAAAAGCTTTCTGAACCAAAAAATTTAAAAAAAGAAAGATCTACCTCTTTTCCTGTCCAAGCTTCCTCTGTTATTCCTCCATCTAGTGAACTTGAAGGCCCATGGTTAATCAAATAGACCACTGTATCAATTGATTCTACCTAAAAATGCAAGGGTGATCTAGAATGTATCCTCATATTTCTAGCATGTTCCATGATTGTCATGTTCATTCTTTCTGCGACACCATTCTCTTATGGTATTATTGGAACTGTTCTTTCTCTATATATCTCATTCAATGAACAATAATAATTGAAATAATTGCTATAGTATTCACCACCATTTTCAGATCTAAGGCACTTTAACTTAGAATTTGATTCATTCTCAACAAGGGCTTTCCATCTTTTAAAAGTCTCAAAAACATCAAATTTACGTTTAATACAATAAACCCATGCCTTTCTTGTAGCATCATCAATGAAAGTAACATAATACTGGGATCCTCCATGAGAAGCTACCTGAGTTGGTCCCCACACAGCTGAGTGTACAAACTCTAGTTTCTGCTCCTTCTTAGTTGCCCCAAATTTGAGAAATCTCACTCTCTTTTGATTTCAAAAGATACAATGCTCACAAAAATTAAGATCTAAATCTTTCAAATCGGACAACTTACCCTTAGCCTTTAAGATTTACATTCCTTTTTAACTCATATGACCCAACTGATTATGCCACATACATGCATCTAAATCTAAATTAGATAATGCAGAAAAAGAATCAGTAATACAGGTAGATAAATATAACGTTCCTTCCTTCTTACCTCTTTCCACAAACAAAAGCACCCTTGGTGACTTTCCAAGTGTCTCCTGTAAAAGTAACCATGCAACTAGATTCACCTAGTTGCCTTGTAGAAATAAGATTCCTCTTGAGGCTTGGCACATGCCTCACATCTTTCAATACCCATGTATTTTCATTCTACAATTTTAGATGAACTTCCCCTTTACCAGTACTACTACAAGGTTCATCATCACACAAATAAATATGCCCATAAATTTCCCTGGACATAATTTATAAAATAACCCTTATTAGAGGTTGCATGGAAAGAAGCTCCTGAATCTAAAACCCATGATTCAATTCTACTGTCTAAAGAAACAATAAGAGCATCTTGAATTACCTCTGATGCAAGCAAGATTCGCTTCTTTACCTTTGTCTGGTTGTTAGATTCTCATTATCCTTTGACCAATAATCCTTCTTTGCATGTTCTTTCTTTCCACATATCCAACAAGTAATTCCTTTACTTCTTGGATTTAGATCTGCTTATCCCTTGAATTTGATTTCCCATTACTCTTACTCTTGGATCTCTCCTTCGACCTGCCCCTGTTTTCTACATTCAATAGAATTTCTAGATGATGATTCCTCTGTACTCTTCCTGCAAATTTCTTCATTTAAGATTATACTAACCACATCATCAAAATTCAAATTATTATTAGCAGATGTTATATTACTAACAACCATTACCAAGTTATCCTAACTATCAGGCAAAGAACATAAGAAGAAAAGTTATTTTACTTCATCATCAAACGGTATAGCAACTAGATTTTAACTGATTTATAATAGATCAGAAAATCATTCAAATGACTAGAGGTGGATTCACCTTCATGCAGTCTTAGAACTAAATAGTTTCTTGATTAAATAAACTTTATTTGAAGCACTAGGTTTTTCATATAAATTAGCAAGAGATTTCATTAAGTCTACAGTAGAAGCCACTTTTGTAATATTGGAAGCCACAAATGCTGTCATGCTTAATATTATAGATCCCAAACCCTTTCTATCAAGAATATTCCATTCTTCATCATTCATCTTCGTAGGTCTAGACTTCTCATCCAACGGTAAGTACAAATCTCTTTGATACAGATAATCCTCAATCTGAATCTTCCATAATTGATAATTTCAGCCGTCAAATTTCTCCACCTTGTATTTATTTTCTCCTACCATTGTCTTTAGCTCCCACTCAATCAGAAAAACCCTCTAGTGAGTAAATCTATCAACACATAAAACCCTCAAACAAAGCTCTGATACTAGTTGTTGGGGTTAGTACACACTGGTTGTACATATAATACATCATATCTAAGCATACATGAAAATTAAAGTGAATATTCTACCAAAATAAATATACAAAACAAGAGATATAAATCAACACCAGATTTAACGTGATTCACCCAGTGTAGGCTACGTCCACCAAGAAACAAGCCAAGCTATTATCTAAAATCTTTGACAAGATACACAATGAAGATTTACAACCTTTCACACCTTTTAGATGTTCAGTACTTTCTTTCCTTCCAGCTTTTCCTCTTTATCACCAAGAAATATCTCTCACCAGCCTTATCTTGTAAGTTCTTGATCCAATTCCCTTACTTATAAACCCTATATTTTATGCTTCATAAAGTTGTTTATAGACTTAGGGAACTTAGCCATGCAATTACAATTAATACAATCTACTTTAATGCTAAAAATTAGATCTAATTCCCAAGAGTTAATTAAAACATCATTGCATAGGTAACTGACGCCGGGTTATGCCTAATCATCACTGTTGGTTCCTTACTTGCCTTTGACCGATGCCGGTCATACCTGACTGATGCCAGACGTGGGTGACCAATGTCCAGTTCCCCCTTAACTGATGTCAGATTACTGTATTTTCTAGCAAGTCTCCTATTGCACATGCTAAAATAAATTAATTGAGCTCCACAATTCAACAAATTCTACCTCCAGAACCATTAGATCCACCGGAACTAGAACCACCTATACCTCCTGATCCTTCACCTAGAGCTGGAGTTAGGATCCTATATATGTACTCAACTGTGCTCTTGTAGTCTGTATTATACTGAACCCCTAGAACCTGAAAAGGTAGCTCCACTTCTAGAGGTGAATCCAACATTCTATGTGGATGATGCACCTAAGAATGTTCCTCCATATAACATTGAAGTTATCTATCCTACCATTGATAAGTACTTGATCCCTGACTTACTCCCTACTCTCCTACTTCCCAAGTTAGCTTGCTGAGTTACTCGTCGTACTATATGCTGAAAAACCAAGTGCAAAGGCTCGGTAACCAGGTGGATTAAGATGTGTGTGCATGTAGTCTAAGTAGTCTCTGCTGAGGCACGATTGTACGTGAGGCCAAGAAGGGATCTCTGTCATGCTTTCCAAGATGGGGGGAGTTCCTGATGCTCTGGCTCCATGTCTTCTACGTGAGCTTGTAAATCCTTCATGAGCCGTCTCTCCCCTCAATTCCATACTTTTTACAACGGAACGCTGCTTCTCTATCTCCCTCTCGTGGCCCTCGTTATACTTAAGTTGCCTTTCCTCTGTCTACTTTTCTACCGCTAGGTCTGCTATCTTAAACCAAACTTGCTTCTTCCCCTCGCACGTGGTGAATTTTAGTTATCCATTAGTTTACCATCTAGGTTCAAATTTATTATCAAGATCTTGATTTCCAGCAAAATACCTTGCAAATATGCTGCCTCTTGAATACCTGTAAAAACTAGAATTCAGCTATCTCTAGGACAAGAGTACGTCAAAATTGAATATTCCAGAGATATAATTGTTTAGAGACACCATGAAACCACGTATCCACCACGCTCAATTCCAGATCAGATCAGCATCATAAAGGGCCTATAATTATTCCTACATCCAGAAAAGTGCGCGATACCTCCAATTCCACTTGAGATGCATAGGCAGTAAGCCACTCATACAATTCGACTAGAAAGATAGTGAAAAAGGTCTCATACAAGCTATCATGCATAGATTCTGTTCTACCCATAGTGCATGCATTAAACTCAAATCCACTATTGAATCACCATCGTGCATATTCTTCCTCTAGATCATGTGTCCATTCCTCAATACTTGTCTAGAGGTTAACCAGTACATCTTCATCGTAAACCATCCTGAAAACAACTGAAAAAGAGGTCCCAGATATAAAACCAATGATGCAGCCTAGAATTCAGTAGTGTAAATCTAGATAACACCCTAGTTGCACTGGCACATCACTCAACCTGGACTGAGCGCTCACCGGAAGCGCACAAAGGTACCAGGTCCCTCTTTAGGGTTACTATGTAGCAGGATGTTAACATGATGAAGGACTTAACACATATAGATCCATTAACTAATCCATCAGTCTACAATGCATGCCACCCTCATAACTATGAAGGGATAACAACACTTAAATAGTAATCATGGTTGAGATTAATAACATGCACTAGACTCAACTACACACAAGAATGACACTTAGATTTAGCCACTATCTTCCATCTATTAATAAATACAACAAGCTCCCTACAGATATTGTCAATCTATTACCAATAACAATAGTATGGATCTGATAACAGATAATTCAGCAACATAATGTGTACTATGCACACTTCACACTCTGTATGTATCCCTGTTACATCATACCTCCTCACACATTCACACATACTTCTACTATGTACCTAACATCATATATATAGGGTGGGGACTTTCCCTTCACCACTTATCTATTCCCAAAATAGGTTGCATGCTACTAATAGCCACACACCATTACAAAACTAGCCACACATGTAAGTGCGCTAAAAATAAACTACTGCTAGCTAACTGACAGTAGTAGATCTATTTCCGGCATGTGTCCATGTAAAGTGATTTGTATCTGATCCTCCAAAAATAGCCAATGCGTGGTGCGCATGTCTCTGTGTTGTTTGTGTGCTTTGCACGACATCTCTAAAAATAGACCTTCATGAGCACAAATGGCTAAGTCTTGAAAGTTGAACTTCTACTTTGCGCGTGTGTTCTCCTATCTGTTTGCACCTTTAAATATGACCTTATTTCCCACGCATACTTCTTGTATGATTTCTGTCAAGTGTTCTCTGATCAACAGTATATCCTAAACAATAGGCTTGGAAATAATATTACCCCACAGACAAAAAAAATTGAATGGGGGAATGGATTTTTGGAAGTAACATCTTTGTATGTTTGTTTACTTGGCTTTCTCTTTTCTTTCTTGTGGTTTCAAAAATATTCTAAAATTATCTCTAAATATGTCTTACTATTTAAGTTTTAGTGTACTATGGAATTGCTTATACAACACTAGAAATCCCAATTCTCGTTAACTATAATGATGTCATTATGTGTTCTATAGTGAGGGAGATGTGATCAATTTTTATTTTTATTTTTAGTTAAAAACATGACATTATAAATGTGAAGATGATTGAAAATAAGTTTTGTTGTTCTTCTGTGGCAACCACTAGTAGGGGTGTATGCAAGAAAATTTAAAACCCCTTGCCAAAATCAAACTTGGATTTTTTTGGCAAAGTTTTAAAAATGGGTTTTGTATTGATGGTGAATAAGAGCAAAATCTGTATAGTGACACAGGCGAATAAAATTATGAAAAAAAATCTATGTCAGTAATAAAACGTGATACAGAATTATGTCTGCATATGTAGATGGACATCTGTATGATGGCTATCTATAAATGGATGCCAATCTAGACGACCATCTACATATGTAACTAGACGTCTGTAGGTGAACTGGTTATTTGGCCATGTGGATGGACATCTTATCTGTGTGACCTTCTATGTATCTTAGGGAAACCATATATACAGGCATACATAAGTGTGATTTGGTTGTCTACAAGTGAAGGAATACGTCTACACAATGTGTTATCTGTATGGTGGCTCGTACTCATTGACACCTTACCCAATCTTCTTCCACCACATGTCCTTTCCCACTTGTAAATATATGATGGGGCCTCATTTCTCACTTTTACAAAGCTATTTTTACACTCCAAGATCCTACTATCACCAGACCAAACTCTAGAGTTGAAAAACATGTGTGCCTTGGCTACAATAAAAATGGCTTCCATTTCTACATCCTCTCAACCCAAAATACAATTCTAAAACCTCATGTGCCCACAAATCCTCAACTTACTGAAACTCGAGGAGAAATTCAGTGAATGGGTAGACATATGTTCTTGTTAAACACTAATTTAGATGCTTCAATATGAAAGTGATGTCGATTTTCTACAATTTCTTTTATCTAATTATGACACATCCAATTGTATCTTTACAATCGAATTTCCATCATGATAATTTTATTTTGGAACATCTCCAAAAAATATCCAATGCTTAACAGAACTTCCAAACATGAATGTTAACCCTGTGAAAGTGAAAAAAAAATATTTACTCGCTAACCAAGACAAAAAGTATCTAGAGTCCTAGTACGGATTATAGGTTGAAGGTAATAATATTTATTTTTTTCAATTTTTTCTTTCTATTAACATCACAATAAGCTTATAACATGTTTTTTCTTTTTTTTGTAGCTAACCAGGAATAAATAAAAATGGGATTATTTGTGTAAGCTATTGCACACAAATTTTTATAGGTTATGATTGAATTTTTTTAGGATAGGATAGTCTTATAGGGAAGTCAAGCTGACATGTTCCATTCTAGGTTGTTTTCTACATCCTTTGTTCTCTAAGTTTTCAACAATATGATTGGTGTACATACTTATCCAATAGGATAAGAAGTGATTTGTCAAATACTATTTGTAATGATAATGCAACATTTTCATGTTGCAATTATATAATTACATTATATTATGAGGCCTTTTATGAGTTTCAGTCACCGAATACTAATATTTGGACTGCACATGATGAAAAAATTAAAGTACATTTTCTTTCAACTATGGATCAAGAGGTGACTTTAAATTATTATAAAATGATTTCATGTATTTATTTGAAAAATTGAGATAATATTCTATTCAATTCTTTCAGAAGAAGAGATTGGTTGAATTATCCTTCCAATCACTACTTGTTTTACTCATCAATCCTTACGGATCTCTCGGAGTGATCTGATGAAGCTCAAGTACCATTTTTAACTAGAAGCTCTATAACCTTGAAAAACTCACTTTCACTATTATTGTTCATAAACCTTCAAACCTTCCCTAAAATTTCCTAAATCACCTCCAATATTTTCCAGACTCTTCAAAACCACTCCCATATGATTGTGGTCCTTTCCTTCTATCCCAGAGGATGCACACCAGTCATGAAACAATTAAAAATTGCCTTTATAGGCTTATAATATATTTCACCGCTAAAAGCACTACACTGAAATAATTGAATGACCTCATCAAAATGTTTCAAACACTTGGACAAGGTTTGTAAAACACATATGAGGAATTTCAAGATCAGGATAGGAATGACATAGAGGAAAGACTGATACAGAGAGGTGTTTAGGAGGGTTTTCAAGAAAAATATTTTATACAAGGGTTAAGTTGCCATATTTCAAGTTTGATTTTGCCCTTGGAAAAACAAATGACAACAACTTCTCTCCTTACTCCATCTTCCATAGTGCTTTAATTGGATCTTGTCATATCTCTTCTTGTTTCTTCCACCATTTGTAAACTCCCCTTGGGGAATGAGGAGAGGATTGGGTACCCCCTTATCATATGAAACTTTTCCTTTTAGTGGTATAAACAATCTCTACCATTTTCTCATGGTACCCAATTTTAATTTCCTTCATATATTATACAACCAATTTTACACCATCAAATCCTACTCTCTCTTCCTAGTCCTTGGTAAAGAAAAATATATTTAATTATTTTCCACTTTTGTCTACAACATGGAATGTATAGGAACACTTTTTAATCCATGGACTTTTGTAATAGATTCAAATTCCATAAAATTCCACTTTGTTGATATGAAAATTTTCTATCCATATAATTTCCCCCAAGGACTGCTTTCTCCTTTGATCCTTGTATGAACCAATCATGCCCATATTATTCTTGAAATATTGTTGTTTTTATAGCCATATGAGTAGTTACATCTATAACCAATGGTCTATTTGAAAAGACTCATCCACTACCATTTTTATAGATACTTTTGAAGCCTTATGTATGTTGTGTTAAGATTAATCAATAATTGAAGGATGAAGATCAATCGTAACTTTAAATATATTAGGTGCACATGCATAATTAGGGCATACAAGTTCTACCCCATCCTCCCACTATTTTAGTCCTTTAGAAACCATCAATCTTTGTGAGTGAGTATCTTCCATGTTTATCACAAATGTTGTCGAGGCTTCAAGGTCAAAAGAAAAATGAGGGGGATCTTTGTATTTCATCTTTTTCCCTTTTGAATTATGTCTTTAGCATTTTAAAATATGTCTCCTTTTCCACACTTATTTTTTACCAAATGGCCATTTTTGAGCCACTGTGTGATTTGGATGAAAATAAGTCAAGCATATTATTCTTCAATTTTCACTTGTCCATCTTGATCCTTTTTTCTTTCCAAAGGTGCATCTTCACCAAATCCTCATATTCAATAGGTTTTATTAGTGCTTTGTAGTGCCCACTTTCCTTGGACTCTATTCAGATACTGTTCCTGACACTATTGGTCACATTTTGGATATTATTATGTTTTGATGTAGTATGATGTATCAGGGATTATTATGGACATTTATATGTTTTTATTAGTATGATGGTTAGATGTTAGATCCTGGATTAATATTGATCTGGATTCAGATGTTTTGCTTGAGGATCATTGAGACATTTTTATTGTTATGTGGATGATGATATACTAGTTGACATGGACAGGTTATTAATGTTAATTTTAGACATGTGACATTGATTATTATGAATAGATCTAGTATAGAAATCTATTGGATGATGATATAGTTACAAATTGAATTTTAATGATAAATATTGAATCTTGATATTGTTGTGATTTGGATCTAATGTTTATATATCATTTAGATGTTCTGATATGGCCACGAGGCCGAAGATGGTATTTTTCATTTTGCAGGTTAAAATCAGAACAATTTTGGGGGACTGGAGACTAACCATATTGGAATTCAGTGTGAAATCAACAAGGTCACCATGGCAACTATGTTTGATTGTGTGTTTAGTTAGGATTTCCCATGGGGGGATTTCCATTATTGTGACCATAGGGGCACATGTGTGCTTTTATTATGTGTTCCCTTTTTAATTATTGTTGTGTGTATTTTATTTGTAATGTTCTTTTGTTTTAATTATTTCAAAGTGACAGTATGATGTGAGAGTCATATAGTTAAAATTTAATTAAATTAAATAGGATGTGGAAGGTGAAATTAAATGTTATTGTCTTGGTTGAAAATGAAATTTATTTATATATTTTATAACCATATGGTAATTAAATATATGGTTGTGTCTAAAGTTTGTAAAAAAATAAATGTCATTAAAATAAATGCATTTTAAAAGAGTGTGTAAGTTACCAAGTATGGGTTGTGTAAGTGAAGTGATAGATTGTGTAAGAGGTTGTAAGGCTGATTTTGGAAGGTCAAACACTCCTTCCTCTTTGAAATTCGAATTTGAACTTGGAGGAAAAATTTGGAGGCTTGTGGGACAAGTTAAACTTGTCCCACACCTCTCAAAATCCTCCACCAACCATGCCTATTAATTTGGAGTCAAAATCAGATTATTTTATTGCATTTTGACATATTTTTGTGTAATTATTGATTGCACTTGTCTTACAAAATTTAAATGCATTTCTTTTGGGGTATGGGTTACATTGTGTATGTAATTAATTTTGTCATTTTCATTTATTATGATTTATTTTTCCTTGATGTTGAATGCTCTTGGGATGAGGAACAATGATGTGGCATCCCACTTGGAATCCACATCATCCTCTCCCTCCATCTCCTTTAAAAATTAAAATTTCCTCTCATTTGAGGTTGTTGGAAGTTGGAGATTACACTCTTGGGTCAAATTTCTCTTTGCATTTTGGAGCTTTCTTCGTGGAAGAAGAGGATTTGATTGTGCATACATTTACCTTGCTGATTTGGGACTGGGTTTTGATGTAATAAAGACTGTTGTTTTGGAAGCAAGTCTCCATCATGAAGAGGTAGGCTCTCACCTTTTTAATATTGCTGTTGTTTCCTCTTTTAGCATGAAATTTTAATGTATTTGTGTTTGCAATTCTTAGAGGGATGGGTAGAATGCTTAAGGCATGGTGTGGAGAGAAAACTATGAGGTTTATTAGAGGAGGGATAAGGGATTTACCATTGGCACTTGTCTTGTGGAGGGAGTGTTGGTTGGGATCCACCTAGGGAAAAGAATATTCTTGCATTTCTTACTTTGGGGAGGTATAAGGGATAAATTTGGAGGAGGGATAAGGATGGGTTGAGGAGGGATAAGGTTTATGGGATGGTTATGTTTTGGCGGTTTGTTTTAGGTGGATGCCCAATTTCAACATGGGAGGCATAAGGAGACCTCCATAGTTCTTTCTCTTTCTTGGCTTGCTTGCTTGGAGAAGGAGCTTTGTTTTGATTGGAATTGTTGTTGTAGTTGAGAAATACATCTTTTTGTTTGTGCATTTCCTTGTGCATGTGAATGTATGTTATATGTGAAAGAAGCTATGTTGCCATGTGTTGTTTTATCATGCTCCATTCCAGTATGGTTAGGGCTCGGGGGCCAATGGGGAAACATGGCTTCTCTTTTCCCATTGGATGTCTTGGTTGGGTGGAGAGTGTTGCCTTTCCCCCTTCCTTGTTGTGATTCAAATTGTAAGAATGAAGAAATCAGCAAGCTACTGTTTGGAGAAAAAAAAATACAGTTTGACAGTCATTCCTTTGAGCAGTTTTAATGTAACCCCACCCACCTCAAGTTGATGAATGTAATTGATATAGATATGTGAGATGTTTACCTTGTTATTGAAAGATGTAATCAAATTTGAGGAATGTAGAGAAGAATTGTAATTCTCTGTTTTACTTGTAAAGAAATGAAATTGAAATGATATACTTGTATCCTTTTGGAAATTGAAAATGGAAAATTCAATCAACTAGAAGGGAGTTCAATTGTAATGTGTTGTTTGAAATCAATGAAAGAATCATGTTCCTTGTTCAATTGCATTGTTGTGTTGTAAATTTTAAGGACTGTTATATCATGCAAACGTTGTTTTAGAAAAGAGAGTACGTATAAAGGAAACTGACATAAATTAGATACTTTGAATTAAGTCTTAGAATTGAAATCCACTTTGCATTTTGAATGTAAGTGTGTGTTGAATCAATTTGATGATTGAGAGAGGAAATTGGTATGTTTTCCCTTAATTGAAATCTACATATTAAATTGTAAACTCGTGCAAGAAATAACTCTGTTTTAAATTGTAACTCTGGCTTTTTCAAAAATAAATAAATAATGCAATTGATGTACAGTTTAGAGTTATGACTAAAATTAAGGAATGAGACAAAGAAATTAAGATTTACTAATGTATAAGAAAACTTGTGGCACTCAGCAATTAAAATGAACAACAAGATCCCCTTCAAAACTAGAAATTATACTTGCGTAATTTGAATTCTCTCAAAAGATGTAAAAATGCAAATGGGAAAGAAATCAAAGAATTGAATCTTGGAAACAATATTAAACTCATCCTAGACCATCCCTTCATGTTTTGGCTGCATGCTGAGGAGAAAAGAAATCAAATTGAACAAAACTTAAAAGTTATAAAAATTGCTAGTCTTAAATTACAAACCCTGCAGATATATTTCTTAAAATTGACCCTTGAAACATTATAAAATTCTAAAATTCATTATTTTTTTGCAAGGAGGACTCCGAGATATTTCTGGAAAGTCCAAGTTTACCTAAAATGGAGCTTCCTATCAAAAGTTATGGCCATTTGAAGTTTTACTTCAAAATGGCCATCCCAAACCAAAAATGAAATAATTCAACCTTAGAAAAATTTAAATTTTGACTTTGGAAAAATTTCCTAAAAATTTCCGTGGCTCCGCCACCCTCTCATCCTATCAGAAGTTGCCATGTGGCACCTTAGAGGGGCAAGCCATTATTAAAAACTTAACTTTTTGAAAATTTTGCCTAGGGAAAATTTTCACAAATTTCCTCGCAAACCCGCGTCCCCCAACCAATCACGTGCTGACATGTGGCAGGGGGTGTGCGGATCAAAATGAAAAACTTAACCCTTTTTTCCTTTTGGAAATTTTTCTCAAAATTAAATTTCCTGCCGCAAAGGCCCGCAAGCGAATCACAAAGCGCCACGTGGCCGTTTGACACAAGTCCAGGAGGGCTAGGTGGATAGTCAAAGATTTCCCTTTGGAAACTTTTGGTGTTTTTTGGCTCAGGGTGTCAAAAGATTTCAAATATTTCCCCACGACACGTCATGTGCTCTAATGGGAAGATGACATGTGTCACAGGACAGGTCAGGCAGGTGGCGAGGGTCACTTAACAAATTTCTTCAATCCCCACGTAAATCTAAGGGCAAATCCGTGCCCAATAAAAGTCCACACGTGGCCATAACTTAAGTGGTACAAGGCCAGTGGCGGGGGGTAACTTAAATTTTTTTCTTCATGGTTGGAAAAGGTTCTCAATGTTAATTTCCTTTCCTGAATGAGCCTAATTTAGCAAATAAGAGATGGACATGTGTCCAAGTGTGTAAAGAAATGGAGTTGAAGTTCAGGGCTTGATAGCAGAGCAAGTCTGGCGATGAATTTCTCCCTAAATCTCTATGTTTACAACTTGTAACCTCCAAATTGAAGTATAGGCCCATGCTAAACTTGTTATATGACTGACATTTGTCCAACATTGTGATGGTTAATTCATAGTGCATTCTGGAACCTATTTAGTTTCAAAATAGTGTCTTGCAACGTGGTGGAAGAAAATCCCTATAGGAAACAATGAACCTGCGGAAAATTATTCCTAGGTTTGTTCCTTGGTCTCAAGTGGTTGTTTAAAGCAGAACATAGTGGCACTTGGTATCAGAGAAGTGGTTCAAAAGGCTTGGACCATTGGAGGCACACAAGAAAACTTGAGACATGAAAACCTAAAACTAGCAAGATTGACAATCTAGAAAACAACAGGTATTAGTAAGAATTGCACAGCATTTTAGTAAACTTTTCTCAGAAAATGTGTAGAAAATTCAGGTAATGAACTGAATCTCCCTGCTGGTTTATGCAGGGAGCTACAGATGGAGCAGTGAGGAAATGTTCTGCAGGGGCTCAGAGTCACTCAAACTCACCACCACCACCACCAACACCAGATCAGGGTTTGGCATGCCATCCTACCTCATATTTCTACATACCCTCCAAGGATGTTAATGCCGTCCTCTACGTAAAGGATTAGGTAGGAGGGCAGTTCAGGCTAGTACATGATAGAGATACTTCTATTAGAGGGATTAGGTATCTCTCCACGTGGTGAGGAGCAATAGAGGAGAGGAATTTTCATGCAGACGAGTCAGCTCGAGCATTTTCACCACCTAGGAGTATAGGGTGACAGAGTTCTAGAGCATAGAGAGAGGTCTCAAAGCCCTAGAATTAGGGATGAGCATTATAGAGAGGCCCAGAGGCTGTCAGACCCACAACAACGGATCATATCAGGGAGATCCTAAAGCTTAGGCTGCTCATATAGTATTCAGGTGAGATGGGTGGATTTCTCAGGTGAAAGAGGCCTGGCTAGTAAGATTGAGCAGTTGCTTTAAGCTTTGTCCTTGTTCTAGAAACACGAAATCTCATTGTTATGATGCATCTACTGAGTGGATGGAGCTGGAGTGTGGTGGAGGATAAGGATGAGCAGAAACTCCATATAGATTAAGAGACATTTGTGCACTCTAGGATCTTATTTGAGGAGAGATTCAGGAGTAGATATTTTTCATCACATGGAGATTTATACAGTAACATGATTGATGAGTTCCATGACCTTCCATCAAGATTCTCTGGGATGCAATGATCCGAGTATGAGAGTAGGTTCTATGGATCTACTTTAGTACATTGAGGTAAATGTTGAGAATGAGAGAGGTGAAGATTCACAGGTTCATTCTGGGGCCTCCTAATTTAGAAATTGCCTGAGGTGCAGATTGTGGATTCACTTTCCATAGAATGTTAGCATCAGGCCGTAGAGAAGGCCTACATTACTAGAGGAGACTCTGGGTAAAACCCAACAGGCTAGACACCGAGTCTAAATGATGCATTCAACAGTTGTAGGATAGTAGATCAAGGGGTTCTTGGATTAACCTCTTCCTCATGGTGGTCAGCATTATTTCAACAGTCATCCTGTTTCATGCCATGCATGCAGTATCAGTGTTTGGGATCCACCTTATAGGCCTCCTGCAAATAGTCTGATGCACAGAGAGGTCGAAGTATGGGTCCTCCTCCTAGGGGTCCCATTCAGGACCACAGGGTGGAGCTACAACTCAGTTAGTAGGATTCATCTTACCTTCAGAGGCCAGCAACTGAGACTATTGGATCATCAGGATCCACAGCACAGACCTCTAGGGCACCCTAACAAGGAGGTGCTTAATGCTTGGAGAGACATCAGGTGGTTGCTTTGGATGTGGAGTAGCTAGAAAGTTTTTGGAGAGATTACCCTTAGAAACCTAATAAGGGTAAGGCACACATCCTGGTTGAAAGAGCACTAAAATTTGGTGACATGGGACTATGCAGGCACAGGATGTATGTAGCGGTTGAAAACTACCAAGAAGAGCACCAGAGCACGGTCATCGAGACCCCATGTAGCATCGGTGGTGTTCCTACCTCCATATTGTTTGATTTCTAGTTCTTATGATTCATTTCATTACACCATATTTAGTAGAGTGATGTAGGTTGGTGATCTGCATTATGTAGGGTCATAATTAGGATGTCGAGATGGCTTAACGGGAGCCAAGGTCTCAGGGTATCGAATCCTTGGTTAAGGAGTCTGTTGTTAGATTTGAGACCTTTCACCACCACTTCAGATCTCCACGTATTCTTCCTTTGGGCTCGTATGGAGTCATCTTAGGCATGGATTGGTTATCTTCACATAGCCTCCTCTAGGATGGATTGTTATCATAAGATATATATCTTGTGTAGATGATCTGGGAGTTGAGTCAAGTGATCTTCTAGAGTTAGCAGACCTGTTTCTATTCGCACCATTTCTGCTATGCAGCTTAAGTGGTGTGTGCGATGGGGTTGTCAGATGTATGCAGTCCCTCAAGTCAGTGACCAGAATACAGAGGATGGGTCTAGGAGACCATCGGCTAGATGACCATCCCATACTTGAGATAGTACATCTGATATTATTCCTAGAGGAGCTACTGAGGATGCCACCCCCACGTGAGATTGATTTTCATATAGATCTTGTTCCTGGAGCATTAAGCCTATCTCACGAGACACCTTATCGAATGACCACCCTAGAGCTCTATGAGCTCAAGTTGTAGCTTGAGGGCCTTTTAGAGAAAGGCCTTGATCCATCCTTGTGTGATCCAAGTGGGGTGCAGTTGTGATTATTGTAAAGAAGAAGGATGGATCATTGTGGTCATACTTTTGATCTGGACCGCTAGTTGAACAAGGTGAAGACTTCAAGACTCAGCCTACTCTCCTCATCTACCAGAAGTTTATGTAATTTGGATGCACTGTTTTTGGTTGAATTAATGAATAGGGAGCCATAGTGATCTCTGTAAGATCCCTGATCTCAATTCAGGCTACCATTAGTATAGCATGCATTTCAGAGGCAAATATTCATTAGTGCTAACTTCTTGCATGAGACTAAGGTGCACTGTGAGTTCACAGTGGTGACTCCATGTTATTGGGATCTTTAAAATGACCAGTTTTCTAACACATAGTGTTTATCAGTTTGATGAACTTGTTGTATTCAGGATCTTTCAAACTAGAGGGAAGGAGATGCTCCTCTTCATCAGAGGACTCTTTTAAGAATATTCTCACTGAATCAAGTGAGCTTAGAACTAGAAGGAAGAAGCACCTGTCAAAAGTGGTTGGTGATTTGTGTCTGCAAGGAAAGGAATCCCCATAGTTAACTTTGATAGAGAACAACCTATGGATTGAAGATGTATAATTCCTCTTCAAGTCAAATCTGGTGTCAAGCAATCTATTTGCTGATTTTCATGTTATCCATCTGGGGAGGGACCTATCTTGTGTATTTAAAAAACTTGCTCCTAATATTAGAGCTCATTATGGATTGGCCTAGCACCCACTAAAGTCTATCAAGAGAGAGTACAAATTCATGGGGGATTAGTAGGATTTTACCAGATCATTTATCTATTCCAATCAAACCCATTATTACTCCTCATTAAGCTTGTTTCATCTCTAAGATCACTTCCCACCAGAACAATATGGCTCAACCTAGACCTCCATTTGGTTAGATAGATGCGAACAGGCCTTCAGGTCACTTAAGTAGTGCCTCACTGTAGGAACCGATTCTTGTAGTGCCAGATCCAGAGGGTGATTTCTTTGTTTGCACAAATGCTTCTTTAGAAGGACTTGGAGGTGTGTTGATGTAGGATGGCGGGGTTGTAGCTTTTGAGTCTCGTAAACTCAAGGATCATGAGCTTAATTATCTGACCCACGATCTTGATGTAACATCCTCATTTTAAACTTTAGAACAAGTCAAAATTTATTTTATTTTGATAATTGCATACTGGTTCTAAATACATAATTTAGAGCTCACAATTCAAATAACCATTCATATAACAGACAACCATATACAGTTGTAATGACTCGGAGTACCTCCGATCTATTCATTCCATGACTCGGTAAACTACCGATCTATTCATGAGTAATAAGAGCCGGTGTTCTTAATTAACACAATACTCTTGCGGTTCTCTTCCCTAATCTGGGATTCAGAATGCTCTGTCCAAGGAATCTAACTGAATAATTTTTACCATTATCCATCGGCATCTCATCCCTTAGACTAGGTGAATTAGGACAACGCAATCAGCAGCTTGCGATACTTTGGCCAAAGATTTGAAACATACTGTTCATGTCTCGTATTCCTTAACGGCATACTCGTCAATCTGGAATACGTCCTTCACCCCATTCATATGTTATATAGAATGTCTTATACTGACTACTGTCAGTCCTTTCTTTCACAACTGAATCACTCGGAGGCAGATTAACAAGGTGATAATGTTATATGGATGACTACGAGGATTAGGGATATGAGGACATACTGGTTCAACCTTGCAATTCAACCAGTGTGTCATGATACCCCGAATCTCCTAGGTAGCCTTATAACATGGTCACGTTCTTAATCAGTCCCAGGGTAACTTGTGCGAAATCAAGTGTAAATCTTAGTGATCAATGTAAAGGGTGTCGCCATAAGTCATCTGCATTATTGTAACTTCAAGAAGATCCTAATCTTCTCGGAGGTATAACTTTGCAGTTGACCTTATGTCGTCAACCTTTAAATCCGCCTCGAAAAGATCTACTCAAGTAACAAGCGTTACGCACTTGAGTTTAAATCACTTCTTAAAGACTTTTCCCTAAGGTTAGCCATTTCCAAATCCCTGGATTCATTTGTCTTAAGACGACCCTCCTCCATTAAAATCCCATTACTTGGTAGAGGTATTAAGGTCTAGCTTCCCATCAAGGAGTCATTAGAATACATCTGATTCTAAAGAAACAGATTCAGACAGTATCTCATAACCTTTGCTTGAGATTGCCACCTGAACTCCATTTGATTGAATATCAGTTCTCTTAACTGAATTTATATCATACTTTCTAGTATAAAGATATAAATGATTAAGAATCCAATTTAATATTGTCCTGTCATACTTAGGACTAGGGATTAGTAATTTAATCCAGCTTGTTTAGTGTTCTCTTTTAGGCTCATTTTTAACCTATCTTCTAGAAAGACAATTATTTAAATTCCAATATTGCATTATGCTAGATCAAATTAGAACTACTAAACACTCATAAGAACTCAATCTCATTACTTCATGCAAGCTTTCATTGTCAATCACAAAAGCATCCATATTATACAATGATAACAATGCCTCTTCGTTACGTAAACCGAAGAAGGTCAACATTCAGAAATAGAATACAACACATAAGTATCAAACATTTATTTCCATTCCTTTCCAAACTCGTACAATTACATTTTATGCAACAGCATACTTGATATAATGCTAACGGAAAAGAAACATCTTTTCTCATATAGTACATCCATAAAATCAAGCTGTAATTCATAATAAATCAAATAAACAATCTGATCGGACTACCAGATCTGCATTGTATTTACCTCTTACGGCAACCATCTGTAAAAATAGTCAACATGAGTCAGTTCAATGAACTGAGCATGATAAGCACTAACTTTTAAAACAATTGCAATCCATCAATTGTTTTCATTAAACACCCTGTTTAAATGAAATCAAATATCCAAATAAGTAAACATGATTCAGACTATGTCCTTGTAATACTGAATGATTACAAATATGTAACTCTATCATTGTTACAAAATTAGTCTTAATCATTTTCTAATATTTCATCAAATATTAAGAAATCAAGGAACGAATGCATACAAACAAACATTAAACCCAAAATCACAACATTGGTCAGATTGTTTCATTCTTCCAAAAAGGAAATAACATAACAATTCGGGATTCTACCAAAATGCTACAAAACAATTTCCTACTGATAGTTCAAATATCAACAATTATTGAAATAAAGGAAGAGAAAGAATCAATCCATTCATACTTCCTTTTACATAAATTCATCACTGTACCATGCCTTCTCCTATGAAAACAGTTATCCAGTATATAAATGAACAAGTTAGACAGGCCGCTATCAAGATCGCTGTTCTAAATCATGAAAATAGAAACACAGCAAATCTCTTGTACAGCAACTAACACATCAACATTTCATGTATCAACCATAAGCCCAATGCAAGTTCCTTTTGCACAGTAAAGCCTTGATCACCAGTTGAAAACAAGAAGCTACAAGCGTATCGCTGAAAACAACAACCTTATTGCATCAAGCAATCTGAGGTTTCCTTAGGGACTATGCTATGTTGCCCACACAGTACTTCCAAATCATGCTCATTCAAATCGGACTGATCATAAATGGAAAGGAAACATAGCATACTTGTTCTTGCTCAGTCAAAATCAGACTGAAGTAAAAATAAATGAATACAACCAAATCGATCCTTACCTTGGCACATGCAAGTCTTAGTGTGCGTTATTCGTGACTTACCCTAACAAGGTCAAAACATGAAACAGTCATCCAAACACAAGGATCTCAAACAGTGACAAAGATAGTGTCCAATGTCAAGTTCAGAAAGAGACAGTAGTACAAGCTACCTTCCCAAAATTTCCAAATGATTCAAATGGAGGTAACAATTCATGCAAATGCATATGAATTCATACAGATAATCCTCAACGAAGCATAATAAGAGTCAGACAAACAAATTAATCTCTGAAATCACACCAAGAACCCGACTGAACTCTGCCAATCTTTTTACACAAACTTGCTACAGGTCGAAGACGTAAATGTTCACCTAAGATTCTATACCACAAAACCCATGCAACACGAAGAGTAATTCCCAAATTGCAATAATAGAGGTCGAATTACGTGTTATTCCATTCAAGTCGTAGGCACTTCAACAATCGCCAACTACTTAAATATATTCAACTTGAAGAGATTCAAATATAAAACATACATTCAACTCCTCATAGTCGTTCAGAGTCGTAACGAGCATAAATATATACATATATATGCACACGCTGTATACTATCAACGGGTTTATGCACGCATATCCACTGAACCCTACAGCAAGCGTACAATGACATAGATTGATGAATTCATCTATGCTAGCTCATGGCAAACATTCAGAATAAAAACAAGCGTAAGCAAATTGAATATCCCTTTCAAAGCAAAGAAAATCAACTAAGCCGCTTCGAAACTTTCTAACAGCTTTACACATAGGAAAGGCAAATGCATATACTAGGAAGTCTATATCTTTTATTCACTTCAAATAACGGTGAGACAAAATAGCCCTGTTTCTTCTTACCATGCTTTTCGACGAGAATCAAATTACAAAACTTGTAGATAAATCTACATTCTCAGCAATAGAAAGCAATATACGATTCAGTCATCGGACTCCACTGAGTCGATAAAACAAAGTACAGATGTATTTATATTATACACAGTCAACAAATAATCCCGCTTACCACAATAACAGGGAAAACAACTTCCGCTAGGTCGTATAAGACTATGGTAACACAACAGTTACCTGTTCCTAGCCAAAAATTAGAAAACAAAATGAAAACCCGAAAAGTATCACTAGTACGTTGTCAACAAATCCCACAACCGAGCATTCCAAAGAAGCAATAATACTGATCATTCTTACAGTATTCCTTCAAAATCATTCCATACAGTTTCTACATCAAGAAACAGTGACCACAAATCAACAGACATACAGTGGTCCTATTCTACAACATAAGTATATTCTTTGGGCTCACGCCAAACAGGCCGAGCATTCGCATGCTCTGTTACATATAAATATCTCATATGCATTTAATCCAGAAAGAATGTACAAAGGAGTAGAGTTAACAATTCGATTTCCACAAACACCCAACTAGACGGAATTTGAAGAAAAATCGAACCAGAAGAAATACAGTACCAATAATTTAAACTAGATCTCCATAGAAAATTCCTCCAATCTTCTGAGAACATTTGAATAGAGTTGTTCTAATGAAATCACTTGAAAGACAACAAGAAATTTAAAGGTTAGGGCCTAACATGCCTGTATTTTTTTTGATCAAATTTTCGAAGCAGACCACTGGAAGAGCTCAAACTTCCTTTTCTTTTTCCCAAGATACAGCGACCAACAAAATTTTGCTGTCTCTATTTACATATATATCCTCCATGATAGAGAAAAGAGCCAGAGAATTTCATTCTCGCCATGCAACACAAGGAGAACTGGTGCTAAGGAACCAGTAAACTAGCAGAGAAAGAGAGAGAAGAAGACTGAAAATCGCGATACAGCCAAACAAACCTTCACAACTTCTCCCGTTTGCATGCTGTTCTCGCGAGCTCCGAGCTCAACTCCCTAGAATATTGAAGTGCCATTAAACTAAATTTCCCGCTTAATCTCAACTTCCCACCGACCGCCGAAATTAGCGACAGTCCATCCAAAAACTCAAGTTCATTTCCAAACTTAGCAAATTGCCACGTCTGCCACAGGTTAGCCGCCGCTTAAGCCTCCGCCATATGACCTGTCCCTCATCCTTATCCTTCCAGCATTAATTGCCATAGAGAATAGCGCCCATGGTTCGCACCCCCCTTCCAAAGGCCCCTTCCCAAAAACTCCTTAGTTAGCTAGGTTAGCATCTTAGGTTAGAGTTTTAGGGTAATGACCATGCTAACCATTTTACACTTAGTTTTTATTTTAGGATCATTAACACATAGCCTAGTTCTAGGTTAGACTTAACAATAATCTAACCCCTAGGTTAGGTTATTAGTTTTTAGGTTACTAACCATTAGTAATTCTAGTAAGGTCCTTAACATCCTTATAAACCCAAGAAGAGACTCTAAAATCATACTTCTCTAGAACAGGAGCCACTCCTGTATACAGCCGTTAGGCTACAGGAATATACATGACAATGAATTATTACTTGGTCTTTAATCCGAGACCTTCCAGATATACCTAAATATCGGGAACCAATTCATTTCTCGAGATCAGCCTGAGTCATACTCCTGACCCGCTTTCTAAATGCTTCCATACCTTGCAACTTGTTCAAGGTTCTGTGATCTAATTTTATCACTTCACAAAATTAAAGCATTACTTGGATCAATTCCTCTGGTCCAAGTCTAGATATTATTGATGAATACCTGTATAATTCATTCCGTGATCAGATTAATATTCAGTCACAAAATGAAATAAATAAAAGAGTCTAATAATATTCTGACTCAGTCAAGATATGCAATCTGCAAGAAATTCAGTACATATCAAGCATGATTTCTGAATCGAGGAACACATCCTTTTACAAGAAATCACATATCAACACTTGAATGCTTAGGAGAAAGTAACAACAGTTCAGGGTGTTACACTTGAGCTTATGATAGTTGTGCATGCTTTGGTTAGATGGATAGATTTCCTTCTTGGATAGAGATTCACACTTAGGATAGATCACTTGAGTCTTCGCCACCTTTTCACGCAGCCCAATCTAAAAACTCGTCAGAGACGTTGGATGGAGTTGCTTTGTGAGTACGACATGGAGATAGAGCATGTGAAGGGGAAAGAGAATGTGGTTGCAGATGCTCTTAGTAGACGGAGGCATTTAACCATGGCTACTTCAGTGAGCACAGATTTACGGAGTAGGATCCTTCAGCAACTTCCTCTTGATAGTTTCTACATTGCAGCCTGAGTAGAGATTGAGTCCCAGAGACCCCTTGAGGGGAAATTTGATGGTTTCTCACTAGAGGCAGATGGTCTTCTCAGGCACAGAGGTTGTATTTATGTTCCTAGGGATGGAGACTTGAGGTAGGACATCTTGACAGAGGCACATCGTGCACCCTATTCAGCCCATCCTGGGGTGAAGAAGATGCACGCCACCTTGAGACAGTTATATCACTGGAGAGGTCTTCACAGGGACGTGGCTTAGTTTGTGTCATGTTGTTTAGAGTTCCAGAAAGTGAAGGCCGAGCATCAGCATCCAGCAGGTCTTTTTTATCCTCATGCCATACCGGAATGGAAGTGGGACACCATTTCCATGGATTTCATTAATGGGATACCTATGTCAAGATATCACCATGATGCCATTATGGTCACAGTTGATAAATTGAGAAAAGTGGCTCACTTTTCTCTAGTAAATACCACTTATATAGCGAGAGCAGTGGCACAAGTATATTTTGATGAGATTGTCAGGTTACACATGATTCCATAGAAGATCATTTGTGACTGTGATCCTTTGTACACCTCACACTTTTGGACTACCATGTAGTACGTCCTCGGGATGAGGATTAACTTCAGCACAACTTATCACCTTGAGACAGACAGATGGACAAACTGAGAGTGAGCGAATCATATTTTGGAGGATATACTTCAGGATGTATGTGATGAATGAGTAGTCTAAGTGGGAGGAGTACCTGTACTTAGTGGATTTTTCCTATAATAAAATTTTTCAGAGTTCTATAGGCATGGCTCCTTTTTAGGCGTTATATGGTAGAGAGTGTAGGACACCCCTTAGCTGGAACAGGTTAGAGGATAGGGTGTCTCTAGGAAAATTTCTTTTGTAGGACATGGAGCAATAGGCAGTGTTGATCAGGTAGAGATTGCAGGAAGCATAGGACAGGTAGAGGAAGTATGCAAATCAACATAGGATTGATTGTATCTTTGATGTGGGCATGAAGGTGTTCCTTCATGTCAGGCCACACAAGAGCCCTATCCATTATGGAAAAGGTTCTAAGTTAGCTCTTTTGGTTCATTGGTCCTTTTGAGATCTTGGAGCATATCGGCCCTTTGGCCTACCGTCCAGCATAGCCACCCATCTTGTCTCACATACATGATGTGTTTCATGTTTCTATCCTTAGGAGGTACATTACAGATCTTTGTCACGTGTTGGACTGGACATCATTGTAGGTGCAGGATCAGGGGATAGGTGATAGTGGAACCCATCCATATCATAGATGGTAGGAACCTAGGCCTTTGAGGTAGAGAGATTGATCAGGTACGGGTGGAGTGGGAAAGATACGAAGAGACTGCAACCACTTGGGAGGATGCCATAGTACTTTATGAGTGTAGTTTACACAATTTGTTCCAGTGACTTCCAGGAGGAATTTGAGTCTAAGGGGAGGGGGATGTAGTGCCCACTTTCCTTGGACACTATTCAGATACTGATCCTGACACTATTGGTCACATTTTGGATATTATTATGTTTTGATGTAGTATGATGTATCAGGGATTATTATGGACATTATTATGTTTTTATTAGTATGATGGTTAGATGTTAGATCCATGGATTAATATTGATCTGGATTCAGATGTTTTGCTTGAGGATCATTGAGACATTTTTATTGTTATGTGGATGATGATATACTAGTTGACATGGACAGGTTATTGATGTTAATTTTAGACATGTGACATTGATTATTATGAATAGCTCTAGTATAGAAATCTATTGGATGATGATATAGTTACAAATTGAATTTTAATGATAAATATTGAATCTTGATATTGTTGTGATTTGGATCTAATGTTTATATATCATTTAGATGTTCTGATATGGCCATGAGGCCGAAGGAGGTATTTTGCATTTTGCAGGTTAAAATCACAACAATGTTGGGGGACTGGAGACTAACCATATTGGAATTTAGTGTGAAATCAACAAGGTCACCATGGCAACTGTGTTTGATTGTGTGTTTAGTTAGGATTTCCCATGGGGGGGATTTCCATTATTGTGACCATAGGGGCATATGTGTGTTTTTATTATGTGTTCCCTTTTTAATTATTGTTGTGTGTATTTTATTTGTAATGTGCTTTTGTTTTAATTATTTAAAAGTGATAGTATGATGTGAGAGTCATATAGTTAAAATTTAATTAAATTAAATAGGATGTGGAAGGTGAAATTAAATGTTATTGTCTTGGTTGAAAATGAAATTTATTTATATATTTTATAACCATATGGTAATTAAATATATGGTTGTGTCTAAAGTTTGTAATAAATAAATGTTATTAAAATAAATGCATTTTAAAAGAGTGTGTAAGTTACCAAGTATGGGTTGTGTAAGTGAAGTGATAGATTGTGTAAGAGGTTGTAAGGCTGATTTTGGAAGGTCAAACACTCCTTCCTCTTTGAAATTCGAATTTGAACTTGGAGGACAAATTTGGAGGCTTGTGGGACAAGTTAAACTTGTCCCACACCTCTCAAAATCCTCCACCAACCATGCCTATTATTTTGGAGTCAAAATCAGATTATTTTATTGCATTTTGACATGTTTTTGTGTAATTATTGATTGCACTTGTCTTACAAAATTTAAATGCATTTCTTTGGGGTATGGGCTACATTGTGTATGTAATTAATTTTGTCATTTTCATTTATTATGATTTATTTTTCCTTGATGTTGAATGCTCTTGGGATGAGGAACAATGATGTGGCATCCCACTTGGAATCCACATCATCCTCTCCCTCCATCTCCTTTAAAAATTAAAATTTCCTCTCATTTGAGGTTGTTGAAAGTTGGAGATTGCACTCTTGGGTCAAATTTCTCTTGCATTTTGGAGCTTTCTTGGTGGAAGAAGAGGATTTGATTGTGCATACATTTACCTTGCTGATTTGGGACTAGGTTTTGATGTAATAAAGACTGTTGTTTTGGAAGCAAGTCTCCATCATGGAGAGGTAGGCTCTAACTTTTTAATATTGCTGTTGTTTCCTCTTTTAGCATGAAATTTTAATGTATTTTTGTTTACAATTCTTATAGGGATGGGTAGAATGCTTAGGGCATGGTGTGGAGAGAAGACTATGAGGTTTATCAGAAGAGGGATAAGGGATTTACCATTGGCACTTGTCTTGTGGAGGGAGTGTTGGTTGGGATCCACCTAGGGAAAAGAATATGCTTGCATTTCTTACTTTGGGGAGGTATAAGGGATAAATTTGGAGGAGGGATAAGGAGGGGCTGAGGAGGGATAAGGTTTATGGGATGGTTATGTTTTGGCGGTTTGTTTTAGGTGGATGCCCAATTTCAACATGGGAGGCATAAGGAGACCTCCATAGTTCTTGCTCTTGCTTGGCTTGCTTGCTTGGAGAAGGAGCCTTTGTTTTGATTGGAATTGTTGTTGTAGTTGAGAACTACATATTTTTGTTTGTGCATTTCCTTGTGCATGTGAATGTATGTTATATGTGAAAGAAGCTATGTTGCCATGTGTTGTTTTATCATGCTCCATTCCAATATGGTTGGGGCTCGGGGGCCAATGGGGAAAGATGGCTTCTCTTTTCCCATTGGATGTCTTGGTTGGGTGGAGAGTGTTTCCTTTCCCCTTCCTTGTTGTGATTCAAATTGCAAGAATGAAGAAATCAGCAAGCTACTGTTTGGAGAAAGAAGAATACAGTTTGACAGTCATTCCTTTGAGCAGTTTTAATGTAACCCCACCCACCTCAAGTGGATGAATGTAATTGATATAGATATGTGAGATGTTTACCTTGTTATTGAAAGATGTAATCAAATTTGAGGAATGTAGAGAAGAATTGTAATTCTTTGTTTTACTTGTAAAGAAATGAAATTGAAATGATATACTTGTATCCTTTTGGAAATTGAAAATGGAAAATTCAATCAACTGGAAGGGAGTTAAATTGTAATGTGTTGTTTGAAATCAATGAAAGAATCATGTTCCTTGTTCAATTGCATTGTTGTGTTGTAAATTTTAAGGACTGTTATATCATGCAAACGTTGTTTTAGAAAAGAGAGTACGTATAAAGGAAACTGACAGAAATTAGATACTTTGAATTAAGTCTTAGAATTGAAATCCACTTTGCATTTTGAATGTAAGTGTGTGTTGAATCAATTTGATGACTGAGAGAGGAAATTGGTATGTTTTCCCTTAATTGAAATCTGCATATAAAATTGTAAACTCGTGCAAGAAATAACTCTATTTTAAATTGTAACTCTGGTTTTTTTTAAAATAAATAAAAATAATGCAACTGATGTACAGTTTAGAGTTATGACTAAAATTAAGGAATGAGACAATGAAATTAAGATGTACAAATGTATAAGAAACCTTGTGGCACTCAGCAATTAAAATGAACAACAAGATCCCCTTCAAAACTAGAAATTATACTTGCGTAATTTGAATTCTGTCAAAAGATGTAAAAATGCAAATGGGAAAGAAATCAATGAATTGAATCTTGGAAACAATATTAAACTCATCCTAGACCATCCCTTCATGTTCTGGTTGCATGCTGAGGAGAAAAGAAATCAAATTGAACAAAACTTAAAAGTTATAAAAATTGTCAGTCTTAAATTACAAACCCTGCAGATCGATTTCTTAAAATTGACCCTTGAAACATTATCAAATTCTAAAATTGATGATTTTTGTGCAAAGAGAACTCTGAGAGCTTTCCGGAAAGTCCTCATTTTCCTAAATGGAGCTTCCTATCAAAAGTTATGGCCATTTGAAGTTTTACTTCAAAATGGCCATCCCAAACCAAAAATGAAATAATTCGACCTTAGAAAAACTTAAATTTTGAACTTTAGGAAAAATTTCCTAAAAATTTCCGTGGCCCCGCCAACCTCTCATCCTATCAGAAGTTGCCACGTGGCACCTTGGAGGGGCATGCCATTATTAAAAACTTAACTTTTTGAAAATTTTGCCTTGGGAAAATTTTCACAAATTTCCCCGTAACCCCGCGGACCCCAACCAATCACGTGCTGACACGTGGCAGGGGGGTGCGCGGATCAAAATGGAAAACTTAACCCTTTTTGCCCTTTTGGAAAAATTTCTCTTTTTCCTCCGCCGGCCCGCGGTGAATCACAAAGCGCCACGTGGCCATTTGAGCAAGTGCGGAGGCATGGAGGAAAATTTTCCTTTGGAAAATTGAGACTTTGGTTTTTGGAAAAATTTCAAATGTTTCCCCGCGACCCACCGGCCCGAACAAATCACGTAATGACACGTGGCGTTTGGGAAAAATTTTCCCAATTTTCTCCCTATCCCCACGGACCTCTAAGGGAAAATTTTCCCCTAAAACTCCGCCCGGCCATAACTTAAGTTTTACAAGGAGTTAGGAGGACTTCTTTATATGGTTGGAAAGGTGAGGAAATTTCCTATCCAATGAGCCTAGTTTAGGAAAGTTTTGATAATTCTAAGTGTGTGAAAAATATAGTTGAATTTCAGGGCTTGATAGAGAGCATGCCTGGCGATAAATTTCTCCCTGAACCTTAGTAAAACTTGTAACCCCCAAATTGGAACCTTGTAAACTTGTTATAAGATAAAGATGGAAATCTTGTGTTTGGTTAATCAGAATCTATTCCGGAACCTATTGGTTTCAAACTAGTATCTTGCTACTTGTTTGTAAACCCTTCTTACAAAAAAAAAATTATTCCATAATTTTCCTAGTTTGTTTCTTGGTCTCAAGTGGTAGTTGAAGCAGGCATTAATCTGCCTTCACACAAATGTAACATCCATTATGAAGGATCAAGGATCGAGTTTCAAAAACCCTCATAAGGCTTCACCAACCCTCTAGCATATATTCATCCACTAATATTCTAGAGGTAGAGAATATAGTCTAATCCAACACAAATTTGCCCCTCCCGCCATTTTGGGTTTCATAAAATTGGACCACCATTGTTGAACACAATTTGTTTTCCCTAGAAAATCCAATTCTAATCCAAGACTCGATCTCTAACTTTATAATTCTATAATTTCATCATAAACCAACCCTTTTCTACAAGTATTTGAGATTATATATATAGAACCATTTCTAATTATTTTGAAGCCATGATTCCAAAAACCTTTCTTTCCAAGGAATCGTTGGAAATTTTCTTAGGTCCACGTGAGTCTCAAATTTAATGTATTCCTCACTTACCAATTTATGAGGGATCATCACTCTTATAATACGTGATGTTGAATCAACAAAATTTTCCTCCCTTGATGAATAAGGCAAAAGATCTAAAATTTTAGCTAAATCTTCCTGATTTGTTTTACTAGTCTAATTCATCACGACATTGGAATCCCCTAATTTACAATATGTATGGCCCCACTTAAAGGATGACCCATGGAGAGTAAGGGGAACCAAAACTCTTGAACCCCCTACTTGATTATAAAATAATTAAAACTTTCAATTGCATCATTTGTATGATTCCCTTCCTTGTTAGATCCCTAATCAATAGCTTGTACCACTCCAAGCTCATCCCTCAATAATTTTAGACCCTCTCCAAAAGAGAGAATAATATCATAACACTTAGAACTATGTTTTCATTTCCAATGTATTCCTCTAACTTCCAAGATTATTTTTATTGTCAAATATTCCCGCATATAGTCATATATATCTTCAATTTTCTAATTACTTTCCTAAGAGAAATCCCTGATAAAATTGAATCAATCATACCATACTTATTGTTCTCTTTTTTTTTTTGAAAATAAAATCGAGATATTTTGTATTTCCTTGGATCCATACAATATGGGATTTCCTAGATTAGGTGAAGCACCTTGTTCCCTAATCACGTCATTCGAAACAAGGGTATAATATTCTAACTAGTCAAGATTAGATGCTACTAATGTTCTTGACCCATTTTATCTACCCCCTTAGTGCCAAAACCATTTTCTACAAATATCGTCCTTCCTTTCCCCTGTCTACCCGCTCCAAATTTGAATCATGTAAATATTTTATCTTCCATTTCCCAAAATTTTCTTGTAATCTTCACTAATTTGGATCCTCCTTCAGGATCTGCCACAACTCCCCTTTTTCTTCAGTGTGCCCTCATGTATTCATCAATGGGTCATAAGCCAGGAACGGTTATTTCTAGAAAATAATATATGATCTTCATGCCCTCTCTAAGGTATACTTACTTCACCCAATTTGTGTTTACAAACAACCTATTTTAAAATTTATTTGAAACTTTTCATTTCCATTGTTTCAAATCCTTAAGAGAGAGTAAGATTGTGCATTTAAGATTTATTTTTGTGGACAAGTCATGAATAGTAAGGGATATAAGATAATTTACCAATATAAAGTGCAAAGTTACCAAATTTAGATGTTTACATCCCCATTTTAAGATAATGAATGAGATTTTCTATCTTAAAGGAAAATCATACTAGAGTGTGCAAACAGACTTTTCCTTCAATTGATTGCATGCTGCTTGAATGCTTAATTAACACGAAGTGTTGCAATATTCCCCTAAGATTGAATATTATAAAAAAATGTTGTATTCAATTTCCATATAATTAAAATTGAGACTTTAATCTTAATATTGAAATTACACTTGAAATTTAAATGAATTTGAAACTTGTAAAATAGAAAGAGAAAGGAAGGAGTAACCTTGTATGTTTAGGAGGAAATTTCCCCCGTGGATTTAGAATACTTTCCCCTTTATCAACAAAAGTGGAGATGGAGATCATGGTAGCAATAATGGAGAATTAGAGGTGATAAAATACCCTATTTGAAGAACTAGAAGTAACAAATAAGGTCAGATGCATAGTATACCCAATGGAGAATACAAAATAGAGATGGGGGATGCAGAAATGCCAGTACATGAATATATAAGAGTAACATTAAATTAAACTAGTAGGTTTTGGTGTAGTATGTCCAACAATTGAAGAAGGAATAACCGTGTGAACCTATAAAGAATGATTTCAAGGTCGACAGGTGTTACTCAACCTAAAACAACCATTTCATTTAATCAAACCACTAAAAAATGCATTTAGGTTTTTAATTCTTGATAATATTGAACATGGAAATAGAAATAACATATGTAAATAGAAAAACTTTGAAGTTTTATTTTAAAATAAATTATAAACACTAACCATGTCCATGTATTTGTAATAAAATGAAATTAATTTGTATTGTAACGTGTGTTCATGTATGTGATTTCATATCTGAACCACTATAAAATATATAATTTCTTGATAATTTAAAGATTTAAGTGTAAAAAATTGGTTTTAGCATAACTATCAATGTGTAGGAGACTTTCATACCACAATTCTATCTAAGTGTATGGTACTTTCTCTTTATAAATATTATAATTGTTCCTATTTGTAAACCTATAAACGTGTTCCTATAACATGTTTCTATATTCACATATCTAGTAATTACTAATTATGTTTGACTTCCTTAACATTAATATTTATGTAATAATCCAATGAATCCCTCTCTTTTTAGGAGAGGGAGATAGATTATAAATCACTCATCTCAAAATAATTAAAGTGTTTCCATGTTAGATATAATAGATAGTCATCATTTATATATATATATATATAAGGTAGTTTTAGATAGTCACAACGTAGAGTTGGTCGGGAAAGAATGTGAATTATATGCATGGAACACAAAGAGAGCAAGAACAAAAAGCATACAAGCACACAAAGTCATGCACAATTTCACATAGAAAGGATAAATGGTTGCATACAAGGGACACAAGGATTTCCTACAAATAAAATATGACAAGTACGAGAAATGAAAGGCTACTAAGGTCATAAATAAGGGACACGTGAGCGTTTCACACAAAAAATAGGGCTAAAGGAAACACACAACATATTAGTAATCACACATACATGATGCAAGAAAATAGATAGTAGGTGCATAGAGCAAGAGAACCGAGTCTGTATAAACCATGTGTTAGTATCAATATGTGATAATAACATGACATAATGTAATCTATGAACATAACCAAGACATGTATATCATAAATGGAAAGTATTGTGTGATAAAATAGAACCATATCACCTAATAATGTAAAATATCCCAATATTATCAAGGCTACTAGGTGAAGGGAAAATCTAATATTTGAATATATGTAGAGTCTTGTGTGTCTTGCATCATGCTCATATATACATCATGAAACATGTGTGTGTGTGTGTGTATAAAATAGAAGATGATATATATGTCAATATTTGATAAATAACAGATATAAAGAGTTCCATCTAGAAAATAATTTCATGCTTAGATCTTTATTTTGAACTATTGTTTTTGAAATAATTTGAATGTTTTTTGAAGTTTTGATAATATTTGTATGATTTTTTAATTTATTTGAATATGATAATTTTGATATTCTATATGTAATACATCCACAAGTGTATAATGTTCATAAGGTTCTTAAAAAGTTTACCATCTAATGTATCTAGTTGATAAACTCTTATTTTGACCTTCTCAGTAACCACGAAAGGGCCTAACCAGTTGGGTTCACCAAATTATTTAATTCTAAAAATTAAGAGGAAATCCTAATTAGAATTTTTGATTTAGAATGGGAGTGTTTGTATGTTTATATTCAAATATTTCAAATTTAATTTGAATCAATCAAGTATGGGTTTTATCTAGTAATAAGAAATAATCAATAAGCCATTTGAACATTTAAACACTTAAAGTACAAATCTAATTTGTTAATACTTCATAGGCTTATCTAGATCTTTAATAGGGTGCAACTAGTTGGAGAAAGTATAGAAGTGCATTATCTTTGAAACATAATCCAAACCCTCAGGGACACCTATAACAAGTTCCAAAAACTAGCATACCACACTTTTACCCACATTCTATGATTTTATCCCTATATTTTTCTATAATTATTACTATTAGAGCATGTATGATAAATAGATATATAGTTATGTGTGTGATTATGGGCCTAGAAGATGTATGAAAGATATTAAAATCATAATTATTTCTTCCAAACCCTAGTTCTCTTTAAAGACATGTAAAAATGGGTCAGTAGTTTGGGTTGTGGAAACCCCACACTACCTACATAGCACTTCCCTAAAGAGGAATCAAACCAAAGTAGTTATCTACATATTGGAAGTGAAATTTTGTTGATGTAGCCATATGTATGCAACTACAATGGCTATTAAAAACTTTACTTTCTTAAGAATTGTAGGTCTTAAATTGACTTGACTTGGAGTAATTCAAATTTGTATTAGGGATTCACCTTGTGTAAGATCTTGATTTAAATAAGAATAGGGTATCTTGCTTGGTGTTTTGGATATGTTTTCTCTTGTAGAGTGATTTTGTGCAAAGTACCAAGTGGAGGCTCCAAGTAATGACCAAGTGAGTTGCAAGTGAGTAAATGAGGTATATTTTCTTTATTTTAAATTTCTCCATGGGATATAATTTCACATTAAGGAAAACCTAGGTTTATAAGGACAACTCAAGAATTTATTACACTCGAGAAAATGTTGTGTTTTCATAATGAGGATAGAATCATAGAGCATATGTTTGTGTCGTACCTGTACAGTACTATCCATGGGAATAACATATTATAAGTCAAATTATGGGAAATATTTATGGGAAGTGTAAGTGGTACATTAGGAATTAGAGCAACCTTGTAGGTTTTTTAGCAGGAAAAATAGATAAATGGAATTGTTTACAATCCTTAGGAGAGAGTAAGATAATGTTCTTTAGCTCTATTTGCATGCACAAATCACGAATAAGGAGTATAATCCAATTTATCAATGTCAAGTGCCAAATTACCAAATTTAGGTGTCTACAATGGGAAAAATATAAGGAATGTAAGCACAATAGTAATGTGCCCCAAGTATGTAACTTGTAGGAAATATAATTGAGGAGTAACATGGACCTCGAGGGGAAAATAAAAGCAATATAATCATAAAAAATAATTAATATCACATATAGGAAAGATACATGAAATGTAGCACATGGAATAATATGTCCCACATAGGAAAGATACAAGAAATATAACATTAATCACTCCAAGGTATATCAATGTAAAGAAGAAATATATGTCATTTCCCTTAACAAATGCATGTTATGAATAATGAAAATGTAGGAAAGTAGTAAAAATAGACATGCATTATATGAATCATGAAACCATAATATATTTGAAATTATTAATCAAGATAATAATAGTAGGAAACATGTCATATATATCATCAATCATGAATTAAACACCAAATCCCAATTATAGATAAAACACATAAAACATAGAATACATGTTAGTCATTTAGAAGTGCATAAACATTTAATACACATCACGAAAAATGAAAACATAGGAAAAAAAGTGAAGACATATCAAACATAGTGTAAAAATGTCACCTAAGAGACTAAAAACGTAGCGAACATGTTGCAAACACATCAAACAAAACAAAACATGTCACTTATATGACTAAACAAAAAGAAAGCATTATAAACATGAATATAATTGTCTACAAATTATCTTTTGCACTTATAATTTATCTTCACAAGACATTGTTGCATTGATCTCCCTAAGCACATGCCTTAAGGAGTGTCCCAAGAGTGGGTGGATTTTTAGCAATATCTTTTGTACAATCCATTATTGTCTTAGATATTCTATCCATTATAAGTGAGTGATAGACTAAATAGTGAGTGAGATATATTTTTTGTACAGTCCATTATTGCCTTAGATATTCTATCCATTATTACCTATTTGAAATCCTCTTGTTACCTTCTTATTATAATCTTCACACTTTCATACAACACCTTTAGATCATCTCTACATCTTACCCCAAATGTTTTCTACACTTCTTGATCCTTTCCCCTTAGGAACCTAATGATCAAATGATGTAAGACGATGACATCCACCATGGTTGATAGGTTGTTTAGAAACACTTTCCAAAAATCGATTGCATTGACCATAGTCAATGTCATAGAATTGAAATATTTGTGACATTGTATTATTTAATCTATAAATAAGGAATTATTGTATTCATTTTTACAACATCACTTTTCATTTTGTATTTACCTGCAAAGATGCTCTTAGAGGTTAAGGTCTAGTTGTGATTACACTCGAAGGTATTCTTGGAGCATTGGGTCTATGATAAACAAGAATACAAATTTAACTAATAAGGTTTAACGAGTATGTGGATTCCCCAAATTTGGTATAACTAGGTTTTTTATCTTTCTTATGATCCCCCACATCATATTTTTCATAAGTTACTACTAACCTTGGAGGTTAATGCACCAATGGTATCTTCACAGAGGGAAGTATCTCTAACATTCCTTTTTATTTATGTATATTTTGATGTGAATTATATATGATTAATGTATCATTATGTGTACTATGATAGAGTATATAAAAGGAAAGAACTAATCAATACCATAGATCAAGGAAAGAACTATACCTAACAACTAGATAATATCCTCCTAATATCTAAATAAATAAAAAGAAATATCCACACACATAAGTGGGTGAGGATAAATACAATAAAGGTAAATAAAGTACCTAGGTGAAAATGATCTAAGGTTAATACCTACTCTAACACCTCCCCTCAAGTGAAGCTAGGGGCCTGAAATAAAAGTGGCATATCCACAATATGAGTCCCAAAAACTAACCCTAATGAGGTACTCATGTACAATATATCCATGAAGAAATATTGAACCAAAAGAAGGAAAGAATCCTACTAAAAGGAAAGACAAAGAAGAAGAAATAAGATGTTCTCACGAACACCCCCCAAGAACAACTTCTGAAACCCCAAGCATGCCACACAACTCAAGGTAGTGAGGTGATACAAAATGATTCTTAAAGATATCTGCAACCTGCTGGTGAATCAGAATGTACTCCAAGAAAATATCTCCATCCTGAATGTGCTAACAAATGAAGTGGATGTGTATCTCAAAATGCTTGGTATGTGTTATCCAAATAAATCTCCTAGTTATTTGGGTAACTTGTATACACATTCTAGCTCTCAGTTCCTCATTGAAGGTTTCTCGCACTCAATTTATGTTGGCACATTCCCTTGGTCACAATTTCCCTGCGCACCCCTTTCCTTCCTCGAGCGACCTTGCATGATTTCTATTTTCTCCTTCCATTTTCCTTCCTCTTTGTTTCATTCCTCCCACATGCCCACCTTTAGCGCTTTTGACTTCTTCCATCAAGCAGCTTCTTGCACCATGCACGTGTTTCAGACTTACCTTCTAATCAACTAATTCCCTGGCATTCCTCTCGAGCGCACGTTTACCCAGACTTACTTTGTGCACCCTAGTTACTTTCTTCCACCACGCCTTCCATTACTTGAATGCCATAAAATCATGTTTTCCTATTTTCCTTTTATGTAAGTATGCCTTCCACACGTGCACCCTTTGTGCGCCTTCCTCTGCATGTCCTTCTCCTCTCGCGCCTGCGCCTTCCTTTGTGCCCTCATGTGTCAGGTCATCTTTTGACATGCTTGAGTGTTCCGTGCACAACCATTCAAAGCACGCCAACAAGTCACCAAATTCTTGTAGCAACCATCAGTGCAGCGACACAAGGAAGAGAAGACAAAAAATATTTACATAGTTAGCCATCATTTCAACCAACCCATGTGCGTGCCACATGTTTTGTGTGCGCTGACGACTCTGACATCTTCTAACAGTCGTATCTTTTACTACAGATCTCATATCAATGCACGCCTAGAATTTTCAGAAAGATGATGACACAAGCTACACGTTGGACTATTCAAATTCAAATGTAGGCGGGATTTTTAGGCAAAAAATAGGGAAACGTATCTCAGCTCATCAATGCAGACATCTAATCGACCTTAACCACCAGATTTCATCAGATCTTGCCTTCTTCCTTCTTCCACACAGCTAAACAGACATGAGGAAGTACATCTAACAGCCTTGCAAAAAGATTTGTAGGAATTTATCACTTGTTGTTGGTGGTTGCAAATTTAAATATGAGTTTTCCTCCTTTTCTCCTTCTCTTCTCTTCATCTTCTTCTATAAATAGTAGAGTTCTACTTTATAAAAAGGATCCCTCTCTATTGTAATGACACCATGCCAAAATGGTGACTAACTTTCCATGGGTCTCAGACCTTGACATGGTCTCTACAAGGTATTCTCACCTCATGTCATGAATGTAAATGACTATGCATCCCTTGAGCAATAAAAAATCATGTTTTGTGGAACTAGTGTCTTCCCTCTCTCGTTTTAATTACATTCTCACCTATGTGTTATATTTTTTGGCATGATGTGTGCATATTATTGTGCTTACAGTCCCTGTGTTCATGTTTTACATGCACTAGAAGGCCGAGTCTGCATGTTGATCTATGGTGCACACCATTCGCCCTCATCTCTTGTGCCCGCTCTGTTTCCATCACTACTCGTGGAGAGAGATCGACCCTTTCTTTATAGTGCTATCACCTTCCTTAGCTTAGGATTTCCCCTTTCTGCATATCCTTCTATCCCTGGTCTCTTGGCATGTTTATTCTATGATTTTCTTTCAGAATTAGGAGTAGTAGTAGTGTTAGAGGTAGGTAGAGGAACCAACCTTCTCTGGAGATCCATCCCAAGTAAGGTTCCACAACTTGGGGACAGTTCCATTAAGACCTCATCCCCGAGATCTGAGACAGGTGCACATTTGAGCAACCAATAGTTTCTAGCACGCCAGTGGGACCAAAGTGAAGAGCTTTATATATTCATCTCAGCATGTTCAATGTGTTATTGCTGAGATCCAGCCTTTGGAGGTATTTTTCAACATATTTGGCAACTCCACTAATTCAACGCACCCATTATCTCATGTGTAGACCAGTCTTCCCTCATTCCACCATTCATCTCTCCTTTTTCCATCAGTTCTACATTCCTCTTTTGAAGTTGTGTACAACCATGACTTCTTTCCCTCTATGGAATTCCCATTTGTAGCATCAAAACTATTTCCCTCCATCCCCATAGTTTTAGAATCCTCCTCTAAATCATTTTTATAAGCCCCATTATCCCGAAAATGCATATAACCCACTCTTTTCTAACCAAAATGTTTATGAAGAACAGGTTTATGCGGATGATGGTGAAAACTCCATAGAAAAAGCTGATTTTGAGAGGCAGGTGCAAAAAATGGAGATGGACATGATGAAACTCAGATTCAAGTGCTCCTTAAAGGCATATAAATTTGGCTACAAGGTCCTTTGTCCATGGGTCGGCCCTATACCAGGTCTGGTTTAGTGCCCAATAGAAGCTACACTTTATTACTGAGATGCTGCCCTAGATTACAGAGTGGGAAGAAGAAATGGAGGCTCATAAATATAGCGCATGCTATCAATGGGGTAACCTTGCACTACCATCTTACAACCCTCCCACTCCTCCATGCCAACTTACATCATCTCACCCCACTGTACGTGTTCCTAACTTCTTGTGCGTTGCCCCCATTGAGAATTACCCTCCATCATCTCACCTTTAGTTCCCTTCCATTCCCATTTTCACACATGTCTCTGCTCCTCTTGTGTGTGCACCTTCCATCCCTTTTGCATCCATCCTCCTATTTTCTTCTAATTCCCCTCTACTTAGTTATACCACAAATGAACAACTCCCTGCCAATGCGCCTCTCTCAACCAACGTCATCATGTTTGACGACTGCAGAATAGTTGAGGAATGGTGCGACTCATGCGACTCTAACTAGGAAGAGTAAGTCATATGGGCTTTTGTTCCACAGGAAAATTAGTTAGCTCTAGAGGGTGTAGTTCTAGAGGAGACTGAGTTGCTTGTAGAGGTAGAACCATGCTTGCCCCAGCTTTGTGTGCCCCAGCCTACAAGTGCTCCCCTTTAAAAGGAGAGTCTATAAGAAAATATCATATGTGGGATTGAGATTCAAAGTAATGGTAAAACCAAAAGGATCAGACTATGCCTAATCAGATATTTGGCTAGCCTAGAACCAAAACCAAAGTTGTCACCGGTCATGCTCATTTCAAAGCATGGGGTAGAGCTTAAGTGTGCCAAAGGTTAGCAACACCACCTCCTAGATCCAAGTATAGAACAACTCCAAGAGGTTTATATTTTGTTTTTGATACTTTAAGAAGGGTGAAACACCACCTGGAAGGTTGTTTTTCACTCTTTTTCCGACCATGTCTCAGTGCCAAATCAACTACATGGTCACAATTTGTGAGGAAAGGAAGCTATTTCTCCCTATCCTGTTGCAGGTTTTGCTTGAGCACCCCTTGCCTCTAGTTAGAGTAGGTTAGTTTAGCTTTTCTTTTAGTAAAACAAGTTCTTGCGGGCACACTCTGCATGTTTCAGTCGGGACATGTATGATTTCCATCTTTTGTACATAGTGTTGTGCTTCTTTTTCAGTGCGCTCCTTCTGAGGCATGCCTTTCCTTTCCTGTTGCACCTGCGTGCCCCTTTTTTTGCTTGCTAGGATGATAGTTCAATTTTGGCATAGAGATAGTTCCAATGGTCAGTTCATAGCTTTCACTCTCATCAATCCAATTCAAAATATCTTCATATGATGAGCAACAATTCAGTTCAGAGTTTAGATAAAGCTTCAAGTGACTCCAAGAATTTTCTTCAAAGTTACAGATCAGATCTCCAAGATTGGTGCTTGATTCCATGCCCAATGTACTTCTAAGGCTATCTTCATCTAGCATAGATGGCCCCCAAAAGTCCTAGTTATTATCCAAATAACTCTGCAGTTATTTGGATAACTTATATTTTCAGCCTGACTCTGGTGTTCCTCATTGAAGGTTGCACGCACTCAGATTGTTAGTTGACACACTCCCTTGGTCACAGTTTTCTTGTACACCCCTTGTGTCCTTCCTTGAGCACCCATGCATGCATTTTTGTTCTCTCCTTCCATTTTCCATTTCCTTCTTCCTGTTGCCCACTTTCTCTCCTATCTCGTCGCCCACCTTGCGTGCAGCCTATCAACTTACCTTCCTAAGAATCTAAGTCCATGGCATTCCTCTTACACATGTTTCAAACTTGCTTCAATCAACTAAGTCCTTTGACCCTCTCGCACGCGCATGCCCATTACTTTAGTTGAATAGTCTATGAATTCACCATGCATTCTCTACTCACCTATTCCTTCCTCCTTTTCCCCATGTGTCACACGCTGCCCTTCTGCGCCTTCTTCCATGTGCCCTTGCACCTCACACCCTCCTTTGCGCCCTTCTGTGCCAGGTCATATTTCTGATCATATTTGAGTTTGTCACTCGCAACCATTCAAAGTGTGCACCAACAGGTCACCAAATTCTGGGACAACAAATTAGTGAGCAACACGTGGCAGAAATGAAACAATATTTACATATTTAGCCATCATTTCAGCCAACCCACGCATGCCATGTGTCTTGTATGTGCCGATGACTCTGACACCTTCTGACATCCATATCTTTTGCTACAGAGCTCATATTGATGTACATCTGGACTTGTCAAAAAGATACTGACACAAGCTACACATTGGACTATTCAAATTCAAATTTAGGTGGGATTTGTTAGGAAAAAACAAGGAAACATCTCTCAGCTCATCAATATACATCCAATCGACCTCAACCACCAGATTTCATCAGATCTTTGCTTCTTCCTTATTCCTCATGCCAAATAGACATGAGGAAGTCACATATGAAAGTCTTGTAGGTAGATTTGTAGGCATTTATCACTTGTTGTTGGTGGTTGACAGATTTAAATTTGATTTTTCTTATTTTTATCCTTCTCTTCTCTCCTTCTTCTATAAATAACAGAGTTCTGCTTTATAAAAAGGACCCCTCTCTCATTGTAACAGAACCATGAAAAAATGGTGGCTGACTTCCCACAGGTCTTAGACCTTGACATGGTCTCTGCAAGGTATTCTTTCCTCATGTCATGGATGTAAATGACTGTGCATCCCTTGAGCAATAAAAATCATGTTTTGTGGAACTCATGCCTTCCCTCTCTCATTTTAATTGCATTCTCACCTCTCTATTATATGTTCTATGGCATGTTGTGGGTACTCCTATGCTTTTAGTCCCCACATTCATGTGTTTTGCGTGTACTGGAAGGTCGAGCCCACATGTTGATCGGTGGTGTGCGCCATCCAACCTCATCTCCTACATGCCTCGCTATCTGTTTCTATCACACTCTCATAGAGAGATATCGACCCTTTCCTTCTGGTGCTATCACCTTCTTTAGCCTAGGATTTCCCCTTTCTACACATCTTTCTATCCCCGGTCCATTGGCATGTTTAGTCTAGGATTTTCTTTTAGCATGAGGAGTAGCAGTAGCGTTAGAGGTAGGTATAGGAACCGACATTCTATGGAGATCCGTCCCAAGCTTGCAAGGTTCCACAATTTGGGGATAATTGCATTGTGGTCTCAGACACCTCGGCCCTTTTGAGATCCGAGATGCGGGTGCATGTTTGAGCTACCAATAGTATGCTAATGCTCATCTAGGTTGTGAGAAATGTTAATTGCACTTTGATTTTCACACCAAAGTATAGTCGGTGAATCATGTGGGAATCGAAACTCTATCAATAACTGTCAAAGCCAAAGAATTTTCTGACTCGCTATAACTTCTACCCTGTACTCTACCTCTGAAGATGAAATTATAATAGTTTTTTACTTTTTACATGCCCAAGAAACTAGAGAATAACCAAGACAAAAAAGATAGCCAGAAGTGGCACACGTGTCATTAATAGAACCTACCCAATCTGAATCTGTATATCCAACCAACTGAGTAGAACCCCTAGTGTAGTGTAGGCCAAAGTGGAAAGTTCCCTGCAAATAATGCAAAATCCTTTTAGCATCCTGTCAGTGACTACTATGAGGAGAATGTGCAAACCAAGATACAAGCCCTACTGCAAATGAAATATTAGGGTGAGTATGGGTCAAGTACATGATACTTCCAACTAACTCCCTATATAAAGTAGTATCACAAAGTGGACTGGTATATGTGGAAGTAAGAGTAACCCCAAAATGAAAAGGAGACGGACTTGGCTTGCAATCAGCCATATCAAAGCACTGAAGAAGATCATGGGTGTAATTTTGTTGACTCAAATGAATCCTTGAATCTGTCTGAGAAATATTCAAACCAAGGAAATAATGTAATAAACCAAGATATGTCATGTCAAACTATGTAGAAATATCCCTCTGAATACTCTGAATGTGTGAAGAATATCTATTAGTAAGTAACATATCATCAACATACAAGACGAGTATCAAAATATCCTCACCAACATGTTGTACATATAGTGTATGATCAGAGTTGCAACAAAAAAAACCAGTAGATAGAAGAAAAGAATCCATCTTCTCAAACAAGCCCAAGGGGCTTGTTTGAGACCATAGAGAGACCTTCGGAGTCTAAAAACAAGAGAAGAATCCTGAACAAACCCATTTGGTTGCTTAATGTTTATTTCCTCTTGTAAATCTCCATGTAAAAAGGTACTCTTCATGTCCATTTGGTATATGGGCCACCCCTGTGATGCAACAATAGTAAGTACAATGCATGCATAATCCATCTTGGCAACAGGTGCAAAAGTCTCAGAGTAATCAATACCTTCAACTTGTGAAAAACCCTTTGCAACAAGACGAGCCTTATACTTGTCAATGGACCCATCAACTGCATATTTGGTTTGGTATACCCACTTACTCCTAACCATCTTTATTCCTTTAGGAAGAGACACCAAATCTTAAGTATGATTCTTCATCAAAGAAGAATACTTAGCAGTCATCACATCATCCCATGTCTGTATGCCATGAGCCTTTGAAAAGGACTGTGGATCCTTAGAAATTGCTTGACATAAAATTCCAAAACCTATAGAATGTGTGTGATGATTCCTAGTGGGTGGAAGATCCTGTATGAAAGGTGATGCCTCAAAAACTGTAGTACGAGCCCACTTAGGCATAATGACAACATTAATGAGAATATGATCCTCAATGACATCTATAACCTCCTCATCAACCTCCTCAAAGAAAGGATCCTCAAGATGAAATGAGAATAAGGAGGCATGGAAGACGATGAAGAATCATGAGGAGTGAAGCACTCATCAAATTGAACATTTGTTCGAAAAAGAACTTCATGAGTATCAGGATCTTAAATTTGATAAGCTCTCATGTCCTCACAATACCCTACAAAGATCAAGGGTTTTCTCTTCTTATATAAATCTTTCCTTTTCTTCTTTGGCACAAAGGCCCAAACATGGCTCCCAAAGACTCAAAAAAATGATACATTTGGATTAGTGTTGGACCAAGCTTCCTTTGGAGTCAAATGCTCAAGTTCTCTATGTGGTGTGTGATTTTGAATGTAGTTAGCACAATTAACTACTTCTGCCTAGTAGATAGGAGGTAAATCTCTAGAATGCATCATAAAGTTAGCCATTTCCTTCAAAGTTTTATTCTTCTATTTTGCTAAGCCCTTCTGTTATGGAGTATGAGGAACATAATGCTAGTGAATAATGCTTTGAGTTTCCAAAAATTCAAAAAAATCATTACTGAAGTACTCCTCCCATTATTATTATGAAGGTTCTTTATGCAACTAGAAGATTGTTTCTCAACCAAAGCCTTGAAGACTTTGAAATGTGAAAAAACATCACTTTTGTACTTGAGAAAAAAACCCAAGTATGCCTCGAGAAATTATCAATAAAGGTAAGTGCATACTTAGCTCCATTGAAAGAGTGGGTAGGAAAAACCATCAAGTCACTATGCACAAGCTCAAGTGGTGAAGAAGATCTCTTAGACAAATTATTAGGAAAAGGATCTTGGTGTTGTTTCCTAGATCGTAAAAGGAACGATAATCAAATCATACCAAGCCAAGAAATAGTATGATTCACACCTCCTAAAAATACTACACCACAGAAGAAAAATACCCAGTGTGGATCTTGAAAAACCCAGAAATTAATTTTCTGGGTTTTCTTCCTCATTGTCACGAATGCTGAGGCGAACCAATGTGTTTCTCTACAATAACAAAAAAACCAAAAAAATGGTTGTCTCCATAAATGGTCAAGTTTAAAGTCGATCTTAGGGTTTTTCCACCTTTTGAATCTAATGGAAGGCTCTGTTTTGCATAAAAATGTATGCAACAATAAAATACAGACAAATCCTGAATATATGAATATGCAATTTCTTTTGCAAAATGAAACGTACAGATCGATGTCAACAAAAATCTCCTTCTCTGATACCATAAAAGGAAAGAACTATTCAATACCATATATCAAGGAAATAACTATACCTAACAACTAGATAATATCCTCTTAATATATAAATAAATAAAAAGAAATATCCACACACATAAGTGGGTGAAGATAAATACAATAAAGGTAAATAAAGTACCTAGTTGAACATGAGCTAAGGTAAATACTCTAACAGTATCATATTATTATTTTATAATTTAATATTCTTATATCAACCCTTACCTTTATCCACTATTAGTTTTCACAACCCTAGTTTATGTACCTTGGCATATACGTTTATCTGTTTTTTATGATTGTGACCCTAGTCTAGATATCTTATATGGTCTTTCTTACCATCATTATTCTTATAACCTAATATCCTGGTAAAACCCTGTTCTATATTATAGACTCGGTATTTGAAACTCTAAACCTTTGATAGAGTGTGGATTATTATCTTCTACATCCATGAATCATATACACTACATACTTACAATATTGGCTTGTGTGTAGGACCTATAATTTTCTTTTATGTATATCCTAATTTATATTATTGATAAGAGAAAGAGGATAATATTTTTACCTTATTATCTTACATAAATTTTGGTGAACCTCATGGGAAAATTACTCCACCATTGAGTGAGTTACCTTCATGTTTTTATTTTATCTTCTTCATATATCCTTTATAACAAATTACTATCAAGTTCTATATTTGATTTTTTAGCTTTGATTTTTAGCATAATTTATAGTACTCCTAACATGGAGAATCTTTAAAGCACTCAAGATATAACTTGGGACACTTTTCCTAAGTTGCATCCATTTTATGCCAATTGTAACATGGCTGGTACCAATTCTAAGAGTCTCACTTAAACAAACTGATCCTTGATGAATCAGAGAAAGATTGTGATCTAGAGGATAACATGTATCCCCAATAAACACTCACCATGAAAATATTCATCCAAATATTTCCCAAACATACCGCATAATCTCCCAAAACCATACAATAATATATGGTTGAGTTTCTCAAAAAAACCAAAAATCAATTTCTCAAACCATTAACAAAACTTATCAAACTGCTAACACTAATAAACCTAATCCCCTTGTGGATACAAATTAACTAATATTACAACTCATTAACTGAATAAATAAATAAAAAATATTAGTAACACTTATTTCCTTCAAATATAAATTAATTGTACTCAAATGAACAATAGACCTCAAAAAAATCATTAGGGAGTGTCAAATCAATGCCCCCCACCATCACTATATGTCCTATTAGAAATTCATTCATGTAACCATGCATCATTAATATAGTTCTTCAAGAAATATAAAAATAACATTTATATCCCTATTTATGATATGGACCTTAGAGGCATGATGTAAATTATATGGTTTTATGGATTCCCTTATCCTTTTATTTAAATTGAGATTTTTGAATTTTTTTTACAAAGCCTAGATCAAAGTTAAATCTTATGCAACTACCAAGATCTTAGATAAGACCCTTACAGATGACACTTTATATTGGTATCATAACCTTCTATCTAACTCCATTGTTGAAGTGAAGGGATTATTCAATGTCTTAGTTGAATAGTTTCTCTATCATGACTTTCCCAAAAATAACATTAATTATTTTTGTCAATTGTATACAATGGTTAGCATGAAAAAAGTAAATCACTCATTAAATGGTGGGAAAGAATAGAAAATAGATATGAACATAGAAAATTTCATGAAACCTCTTTAAAAAAAATCATGGCTTTAGAACTTCACCTTAAATACAGGTTTAGGTATTTCTCTCCATCCACTGGGGAGGAATCCTTTGAGCAAGATAAAAGGAAATATTACATCATGTTTGAGCTTGAAAAAGCTTAACCTAAACAACAATAATATAAGAATATCCAAGTACTTATGAGACCTTATAATTGTAGCACCATTTATGATGGAGTCAAAAAATTTCCTAGTCATGATAATTCTTCCTATTCCACTATCCATAACATTGATTTATCCCCTCCTCGGCCTAAAGGAGACTCCTTTCCTCACCAGCAACCTCCCCATCAAGGGGATTGCCATCAACCAATCACAAGGGAAAATTTAAGGATTTTACCTAGGCCATTCTCATATATATGGGATATTTCATGACTTATTCCTTAATGGTACGATGAATCCAAGTTCTGCTAGCGATAATTCCAATTGGGGGTATTATCATGAAACTTTTAGAGTTCTTATAGTCCTTGCTTATTTATTCTTATACTCGAATTCAATCATGAAATCATGGATTTAGAAATAAATTTTAATATTAGAAAGGAACAAGATAAATTACATCATAATGATTTCCATAATGTCATACATAAAACCAATGTTCACTTTAAAATATATATAAATCATTTTCCAGGTCCTTTTTAGGCTGACAAATCTCATTATCCAGATAACATGACAAACATAATTCTTCATCCAATACCATTGAAACCACTTATAACACTACTATTGTAAAACCATAAAAATGTGGTTAGCGTACAAGGCATGTAACAAGTCATTTCTTGCATCGATTTTACATATCCCATTTCTCAACCTAATACCTACAAAATTTCTAAAGCCTACCATACATGTTAGAATTCCATAGATCAATATTTAAACAAAATGTTCAAATCAATGTCATCAACCATATTGAAGCTACAAGGTGTCATTTAGCACTAAACATGTCACTTTTGATTACACTATCCATCCTATTCCTATAAAGTTGATTTTGTTTTATATTTTTTATTGTCCATCTACCAAGGTAGGTGTTGTATAGTCAAAGAAAAAAACTAGAAATTATAATCAACCTAAATTTTTAACTGGTCTAAAGATCATTATGATTGAGACTCCTTGAGTTCAGACTAATATTTCACAATCAAATTTGGATGAATGAGATCTAATCATGGAACTTTCCAATATTTTTTAACAAATCCTTTTTTTAAGCTCAATAGGAATTTTCCTAAGCACCACAAATGCCTAATGACATCCCTCTTTTACATGAATATACCCTCTCCACTAGTTTTGGGGCAAGAAATTATCTTGCATGGCTCTAATGAGAGTATACTTCAACAATGTAAAAAGATTTTTAGATAGATATAACCATCGATCAAGCTTTATCTCTTCACTTTCCTATTAAATATATGATCCCTAGTGAACTCATGTTTTATGTTGACGATCCTCCTCTCTTAATTTTTATCACTATCTACAATGTGTAAGTCGAAAGGAATATCATCCATGAGGGTTGTGGCACACATTTCATTTGTTTATAATTCAAAAAATTCTTAGGGTATTACACCAATAATCTAAAATCTAATCATAACAATTTTCAAGGCTACGACTGAAGAACAATTCCACACATGGATTGTATTTGGTTTCCCATCACCATGCCTCTTCTCACCGCTAGAGTATAAGTCATGATCTGCATATTTCCTCTTTTTATGTCATTCTTATAGACCAACCATGGAAACATCAAATGCATATAGTCACTTCATTCATATGTTAATGTATCAAATTACCTCACTTAATATCCATGTATTAAATTCAAGGTTACATAAACATGTGGAACTTTGAACAATTTAAGCAACATGGATTGTATTTGGTTCCCTTATAAGAGTATTAAAACTTCAAATAAGTTGTTGAATCCCTTAAAGGATATAATGTACACCATGATATTTTCAATAAAATCCCACCTAACGTCTATGGTGTAAATGATGATGATTTTGGTGAGATCAAACTTAATCTTAATAAAAACCTCTTATCTTCCATATTCTATCATTGGATAGTTTCCCACTTCATTGTGACCCGATTCTCGCAAGAAAATCATTTTTGTAATCCTCATTACTATTTCTATTGCATATCCTTTACTTAAGGATATTAATCCTTCACCTCCAAATGAAACCATCATAACATCCATTAACATCAATATGTCTACCCCCTATTATGATGAATGATATTCACTTGATGATCCCTTCTTGTTTAGTTATTCCCGACCTAATAATGTAGAAATATTTTGATACTAGTAGTGATCACAATATTCTCTTAACATTAGTTATTTTCAAGATCGGTAACCCTTCATTAGCGTGCCCCTCGAATCATTAGAATCCAAATTTAACTTTAGTATAAACATGAATAACATAAATCTCCCATAACTTTTCTACAACTTCAAATCCAAAGATGATAATTGACGACCTCAACTATATTCCTCGCACATTCGAGACACCATCTTAGGTTTACTATCTCAAATACAATCCCCGCGACATGTATATTGAATCTTAATCCTCTGGTTATTTCTCTCACCATCGATCCTCCTTGGAACCCAGAGTTTGAGCCACTAATTACATTGACTCTGATTATCACTCCTACCTTATATGACATATTTACCCCCACCTCTTACCAAAACGAATACAAACTCCCTTGATAATCATGTACCATTTTACACATGGCATGAGGTATTGGGGAATGATGATAAGATTTTTTTAGATCATAGAAATCAAATGAAGCATCTTGAAGAATAACAAAGTAAGAGGACACCACATCCTTCCTTAGTTCCTCGTTATTTTTTATCGTATCATGTCCTTTTGTCTCCTTCTAATGTCACTTGTTACATATTTTTGCAGTTGAATTAATTGTGATGGACTTCTCCTCCACCTCAATCTAAGGATTTGGTTTCCCCTTTGCACCTATTCCAGTTCCCAATCACATGAACTGTACACCTTTTTTACACACCCTCTAAGAAATTTGAGGGGAAAATGTATTATTTCTATCCTTTTTCATTTGGAAAACCATCCTCTCTTTATCGCTTCCCTCCCTCCCTCTATGGATGACATTTTCCAAGATATCATGTCTCGTATCTCCATGGAAATGTAAGAGACTAGTAGAAATGAAATCCAAGATACATTGGAAAATCTCAAAGGCCCTCCAAGAAATTGAAGACATTATAATTCATACACGATATGAGAATAAAAAAAAGTTCATGATATGATAGGATATTATTGTAATTTCATTGAGCGTCCTCTATGATTGCATTATCTACTTGTCCATTTTATCACACTGTGAAAAATTTCTATTTTACTTTATAAAATTGCCTGAATATCATACTTCTTGAATATCCTACTACGTGAATATCATAATATTTGAATATCTTGTTTTACTTCAAATTTTTACATCCTTTTTTTTATGTCTTATCCCTCTTGGGTTCATATGTAAATTTTCCTCCTTTCTGGGCATTTTAGTAGATTTACTTTATTTTTACAAACTACTTTTGATATCTTATCCCTCTTGGTTCATATGACCATTTTCTTCCTTACGAAACACTTTGGTAGCTTTATTTTTACAATATTTCTTTGGCATGTTATCCCCTTGGGTTTATACTACTATTATCCTCTTCTTGAGTTATTTTGGTAATGTCCTTCCATTTACTTCCTTATGGATCTTTTCGTACAATTTTTCATATATGATACTCTTAAAGAGTTTGGTTTTATCACTCTCTATGTTTGTATTGGAATTAACAAAGGTTTACCCTCTTATCAATTGACATGTGTAATGATCCAAAATTTCTACACTACCTAGTTCACTATCTATTTATACCTTCATTCCCTATGAAGAAAAAACTTTTAATTAACTACTAGCTTTGTCCTTTATTATATCACATTCATACCCTTGTAATTTTCAATTTTTCTGCTCCTTATCTCACTTGAGGCATACTTATAAAGGAGATGATATTGTACTCTTTCATTCGAGAAATCTTAGAGGTACCTAAGCATTCTATTTTATAGGTTTTCCTCTATAGTATTTCAATGTAAGCTATCTTACATAGTCATATTTAATACATATTTAATTATCCCTCTGAATCCATACAAAAGAGGAACATTTAAAATTCAAAAAATTAAAAGCCATTTTATGAAAATAAAATGCAAACAAAAAAATTAAAAAACAATAAAAAATTCAATCACCAAAAAAATAAATGATATCACTTGGCAACATTTATCTTAGTTGCTCCCGCCCCCCACTTAGCCTCTTCCTCGCGGAGACTAGTTACCAGGGCTTCTAGGAAGCTTAACCTTGAGACTCTTGCTGTGGAGAAGGGTTCTCAGGAATTTGAAATTGCTCATGACCTCCTAAATATCAGCAGTACCAGCCCCCGGGAAGTGCAATTGGAAAGCCCTTGAAGAAGGATGGAAGCCCTAGAGGCTGATATGAAATTGTTGAAGGATGAAGTTAAAAAATTGGCAAAACAGAAAGGAAAGAGGAAGAAGGAGGAGGAGGAGGAGGATGTTGACAGCAGCCAAATTGAAGATATCTACAAGAAGCTGCACTCCTTAGACTCCTGCTTAGGGAAGGCCAAAACTCGACATGATTACAACATTTCCATCTTTAGGGAGATTGAGGAGTTCATAGAGCAACACGTCAAAAGTGTCTCCAACCTAAGCGGAGTTCCGGCAACTCTTTGGGGTAATGATAAGGAAAGTAAGAAGACCGTGGAGCAGCTGAATTATAATGACGCTGCCCACATGACAACTTTGGGTATGTTCAAATCTTGGAAGAATATTAAAACCATCATTGAAAAAGCTACTAAAAAGTAGTTGTAGATGCTTCTGCTGTCCTTGTATGTTTTTTTGCTATTTTTTTGCGGACCCTTTACTACTTTTTTGCAGTAATTTTGTTGTTTTGTTTCATCTTGGTAGCTGTTTTTTGGCTACTTTGAACTTCATTGTAACATTTGGATTCTGATCCTTTTCTCATCTTAGTTGAAAGATAAAACTCAATAGTCAGTCTCATTATAGAGCTTGGGGTTCTCTAGGGTGTGGTAATTTTCTCTAATTAGGGTAGGATGTCACAAATTTTTCACTTAATTCCCCTTTCTTTCCATGTTGGTAACTAATTCTCATAGTAAGTCTATATCTCCTTGAGTGACATCCTATGAAATAGGGAAAACATCATGGGAAGGTAGGAAACAATTCTATTAGTCATATATATCATAGTTTACATGGGGTAGAATTATGGAATGGTTCGAGGATCTTTTTTCTAACCTTAATACAAAAACCCACATACATGCATATACTTATGAAACATTAAAGCAATATAAACAAAAATATGTTCGAGTTAGAATCACTACCAATATATAAATCTTAGATGTGAGGAAAGACCAATGGGCCTCCTCATATGAGTATTATAACAAACCTCTCTTCCATGTTGAATTAACTCTAAGGCTAGTTCTCTAATCTTATACAAAAACAAGTAGATTGTATCATTAGGGTTGGAAAATGCTTAGCTTGTAGAATAAGTTTGTGGTAATCTATTAATAGTTGGTTTAATATATTAATAGAAGAATTCAATCAATTCAATAAATTAATTGACAATATTCTCTATAAATAGAATTAACATTATATTATAGCTAAATATTACAAGCAAAACTTAATCAAATAAAATAGTGCATAGATAATTAGATACACTAGCATCTCTATTAAAGATGTACTTAGTAAAAGGTATAGAATTCCAAAATGTATGATTGGAGATCATGGATCCAATTTTCAATTTCTAAAAAATAAATATGCTTGCTATACTATTTTGTTACACTATCTCATGTCGAAAATATAAGAGTTAATTGAAGACATGAAATCACGCACTTTGGGTAATTATCTAGTCTCGATCACATACTACTATTCATATAGTTCCTAAGTATGAAAAGTAATTAACCCATGTCTTTGGCCATCTTTCGTTGTTTTATGTTGTTACTTTTGGTCTTTCACCTTTACCGGCCCAGACTGTCTTTTCATACCTCATTTTTACCCTTTTTGGATTGGGGCACCCAGCCAAGACGCTAGCGCCAGGTGCCCTCGTCCCCTCTTGGCGCTCATGTCCGCTTTTATACTTTACTCTCACTTTTTGGGTCCTTTTTATTCGTTTGAGCATCTTATCTTTTTAGTAGTTGTAATTTTCGAGGTTAATTATGAAATTCAAGCAAAGGAATCATATAAATATACAGTAATGTAATCATAATAAGGGACCAAACACTAAGCACTACTTATCACCACCTAAGGTTGCATACATCAAAGATATCTAGAGATCCATTCACATCTATCTAGCTCCATCACAAGGGACAAAGGCTTGTTATTTTGCATCAAAATTTATAGGAGGGGATTTTATTCTATTCCATGCACACATTTTTTACATTCTACATCTAGCTACTTACTCGCTACTTCAAGTGCGACACACACAAGAGCAACCTAGGGCACAATTCCACACACACACAAAAATACATTGGGTCTAAGATGTAGCGCATCGCTCAGTTGTAAGTCCACCATTATGGCGGTTGAGGACAATCTAACCCCTTCAGTTGCATCTTTATTTGTTAAGGTTTTATGATTTTTTTGGGGTTTTGTAGGTGACTCATTCATTCTAGGTCCACAACGACATTCAATGGAATTCAACGATGAGTATTGAAAAATAGTGAGGGTTTTGCACCATCTGACAACCCTGTGAAATTGGCTTCTAGACCTCCTACATAGATCAGAGCACCCAGAAAGAATACCAGAGTGCCCCAAGCGCCCCCATCCTTCCTCTAGGAACCCTAGTCCAGCCAAATCACTCATATTTGCATTTTTCCTGGCTCCTGTGCGATGGTCTTCCATTCGTATTTAGTCGGTCTTCACTGCAACACAATTCGAAAATCACTGCAAATCAACTAAGGATCTTCTAACCCTCTTTGCACATAGGGTTTCATTTACTTCATTGCTTAGTTTCTTGGGTTAATTTATGTACTTCATTATTCATTTATTTATTGCAAACTTGCATTAAATTAGGCTACTATTTTACATTTTAGCATAATCATTTTGGTGAACCCCACTTGTGATGAGTCTTTTGGATCCTTCTTTGGAATATCGTATTCTTTATCATGACTCCTAAAATTCCTCAAATTTCCATGTCTGGTTTACTTCAAATGCATCGTAATTTCCAATTCATTCTTAAAAATTCCCTAAACACCATGTATCTTCCTTGAGATATGCCTCTACATCAAGTAAGTGCTATTTTTGATTTTTTATTTGACAATCCTAGTCTTCGTGATCCTCTATCTAATCAACCCATGTTGGAATCAATTCAATATTTGCATTCTTTATTTCAAGAAAAATTTAAGGCTATGGAATCCATGATTACACCTCTCAAATTTGAAATCCAACATCTTAAGGACAATTCTTAGGCGCATTTTTATTCCCCTTCTACATCTCATCTTCATTCTATGTTTACTACATGTGCTCATATTAGTGAGCCTCAAGTCATACCATTATCAGTGCCTCTCACCTTTGATCACAATGCTAAGCAACATGAAATTCTTACCGAGCTCCTTAGTCATCACTTGATCACTTTATCGTCTACTCAAGGCTATCATCCTTACCTACTTACAAATTATCAAGGTTTTCCATATTGAAATTATCATCCAATCAATGAAAATAATGACTATGGTTGTTATGATTTACGACGAATAATCAAACATCTTAAGCGTCAGGGGTTTATCTCATTCGTTGCACAATTTTTTTTGACATGCCCATCTACCATTGTTACATCTCAATGGGTTCCTAAACCTGATTTGTCTATATCTAATGAGCATCATGCCATCATTTCTAAAGTTCCTTCTATAGAGACTCAAGTAGTGCCTAAGCAACCGCCTCTCAAAATCAATGTAACACCTCCTCCTCTCAAGTCATCTATAACACCTACCTTATATCAAACTATGTCATCAATACCAAAAAAGATACCACCATTATAAATTACTACACATCCTACTCCACGTTCAAATTCTTTTTTTCAAAGTCTACACTTCATTGCATGGTCCTATGTTGCTTTTTCCACACATGCTTCCACCACTTCACGCAAACTATAGGTGTGTCTTACCTTCCAATACATGTATCACAACTATGACTGTTGAGGAAGCTTACCACCATTATCTTAAATTACTACCACACATCCATTACATGACATCACTCGTTCATATTTCCAATTCTTTTCACACATTTCAAAGCATGCTTCCTTCTACTGATACTTCAGCCATAGACACATTATCTGACTTCCCATTGCATGGTCATATGTCTATTTCACCTTTTTTGCCACACATGTTTCCACCACTTCACATAAACTTACCATCGTTTACCCCCGATACATCCTAGCGCATCTTACATATCTTCAACAGCTTCTTGCGTAGGTGACATCTTGCTACACACTATACACATTTTCACCATCATCTTCCTATCATACAATCTATTGTATGTTGTGATACATTTTCATCCTGTTAATCTTATAACTCATATCATGAAATATTCATTTTATCATTCACACTTATCATTCCTCTACAGCCTTGGGAAGGGATCTAAATCTTATATTGGTTCCTCACTTACCCTGAAACTTTAATAAATTGGCACATTACCTGATTTCCATACATCTTGAGCTATCTTACAGTCTTTGCCACATTAGTCCATTTTGTACCCATTCATTTATGGAAATGATTACACAAATCTCTTCATTATTCCAAAAATGATTCATCACACCCATGGCTTCATCAACAATTTTATCATTACAGAAACGTTCCCTAATTTCTAATGACAAGGTTTCTGAAATGTTTTTAAGCTTTATGTCTTCATAGTCTATACTGGAATATTGAAGGGTATATATCACAAATGGAATAGGATTTTTAAGATCTAATAAAGCTTTCCAATTCTCAAAAACATGGGAATAGTACTACATCACACATTCAACCATTTAATCTGCCCTGTGCTTTTCCGCATGTACATCTCTTTAACATTGGAAGAATACCAACCAATGTAAGCAATGTTAGTGATACACGCCATAGGCTACATCATCACTTCCATCCTTAGCATCATTTTTTAGTGACATATATGTTCTCATAGGTCTTCTACATCACCATTTTTCCTAAATTCCTGGCATCATTTAGTGCCATATACACCATACCCTGCATGCTACATCATCACTTTCATTTCTACTTCATCATTCTCAAATGAGAAACAACTATTTTATGTAGGTTTTCAGCACTTGCAGTTTTCAACCATTTTCATAACACCCAACAGATACTTATATGAGTTTAGGATACATACCCATCATCACTTCTCCTTTTTTTACTCATCTTGTTAGACCAATGAGATATACACACTTTAAGCTTTATATCATCACACATTTTCACTTACAATTCGTCTCCTTTTTCCAATAGATGTCTGTGTCGCATATCATCATATCTATACATTCTTTCAGTTTTCACACCATGCTACATTGTTTTCCACAACACATAGTTTGACCATTTCACTGTACATGACACACTCTCACTTCATGATTCATGTCTATCAATGGACTACTGATGGGAATTTTGGCATATAACAATCATGTTTCCTCTCACTACATATAACTCCATTCATCTTGGGGGGACATGATGCTTTCTATCATTTGTCACTGATACTGTACATTCCACCTCATAATACCTTACAGTCAGTATTTTCCACAATATATTACATATCTCGGTTATTTTTGAGTTACTCACATTCTTGCATTTACTTATACATGTGTCACTTTAGGTCTTTTACAAATGGTAGTCAACAATATATTTATTTTATGTCATTATCTTTATCATACATGTCATGCACGTTAACATTTGTTTCTGTCCCTGTCGCGTTTCCACAACGAACAATCACAGGCATAACTAGAATCTTGTGATTGAAAATTCTATTGGTAATTTTATACACACGAATCATGGTTTTTAAATGCTTAGCGCAGTCACCTTTTATTTACCAGTCCCACAACGGCTCTTGGGGGCATCCACTTTCATACACTATAGGTGTTATTGTTTCATTTTGTTTCATAACACACTACTTTATCAAATTATACACACTTTGACATACATTTTATCTTTCTAACATGCTAACGGGTTCTTCATGTGCAACATCTATTTTACATGACTACTTTCCACCATGGTTATTTGTTACATTGTTTGTACTTTCTTTTCATTATTTTTCATTGTATGTGGGATTTTCCCTTTGTTTGTGCACACACTTGTATGAGTTTGGCTTCATTAGAATTGATTGTCTTACAACACAGTGAGTGGTGTCCCATTTTTACAACCCACTTTTCACAATCTACATTGTCTTCTTGTGTGTTCTAGCTTACACTTCATCCTATACATGCATACTTATCTTATTTTTACTAACACTTGTCTCTCGGCCACTTGTTTGCATGTGCCTTGGTTTCTACCAAGCACATCCCCTCACCCATGTAGGGCATAATTTTAGCGCTTGATCCTATTTTGGGCCACATCCTCCTTTAAGGACATCGCATGCATCCCCAAAGAGGGGGAACATCATTTGGGTGAACCAGCTACCCCATACATAGTATACACAACACAACACCGATACAGTAAAATTTTTAGATTTTAGGGCTTAGAATCAGACTTGGGTTCATAGCATAGTGACCCTTCCCAGATTTCTAGTAACCAGGGGATAATTACACAATTGTGACATGTCACAGAAGGTTTTGATAGGGCAGAGAGTCCTTTAGCACTGGGCATTTACATAGCGCATTTTATAGGGTAGGATGTCCTTAGCATATGTGTTGGTACAAATCATGTGCAATGGTTTTTATTCTAGGGAGAAGTTAAAGGTTAGAGGATAAACCAAACCTCTCTCTATACCACTTATACCATGGCGTTGGATCACCCAAAAAACTAGACAGTACAAAGATCTCTTCAATTTTGAGAAGCGGTTTAAGGTTGGAGGATAAATAAGACTTTCCTCCCTCTACTTCTTCGTCCAATGGTGTGAGATCACCCAAAAAAATCACACTTCATCCACAAGATCCTTTCTACACTATTTTCCTCATCACGGACCAGGTGCGCATGTTCCTTTTTCACATTTTTAGCATTTACTTTTACATACTTCCTTACAAAAAATTTTTCATACATATACATGTGTATTTGACTACTTGATCATCTTTTCTTTTGCAGATCTGTCCATATAGGAAGAAAGCAGTCAACATCACAAAAATCGATACTAACAACAGATACATCACACATCAACATCTACACATGCATTTCCACCCTAAGTTCATTTTCATCACCTTTTTACACTATTGCATCTTTAGTCTCCACGCTCCATCTCTTTTTATCACTCGACGCTTTGTCTAGTCCCTTGACAAACTTTCTACATCAATCTACATGGATATTAGGTACACATCTCTATCTACTTTATGTTACCAAGCTTTCTGCTCACAACATAAAGTGGGGGAAAATGTAGACACAAAATCATGCACTTTGGGTAATTATATAGTCTCGATCACATATTACTATATATATGGTTCCTAAGTATGAAAAGTAATAATTAACCCATGTCTTTGGCCATCTTTCATTATTTTTTGTTGGTACTTTTGGTCTTGCACCTTTACTATCCCAATATACTTCTCATACTTTAGTTTTACCACTTTTAGACTAGGTCACCCAACCAAGATGCCAACCCCAAATGCCCTAGTCCCCTTTGGGCACCCCTATCCTTTTTATACTTTAATCTCACTTTTTGGGTTCTTTCTAGCCATTTGAGCATCTTATCTTTTTGTTAGTTGACCTTTTCGGGGTTAGTTACAAAATTCAAGTGAAGGAATCATATAAATAAAAATTTATGTGATCATAATAAGGGACCAAGCACTACTTATGACTACCTAAGGTTACATCCATCAAAGGCATCTAGAGCTCCATTGCATCCATCTAGCTCCATCACAAGGGACAAAGTTTGGTTATTCAACATCACACTTCATAGGAGGGGAGTTTATTCTATTCCTTGCACACATTATTTACATTATAAATCTAGCTAATTTCTCGCTACTTCAAGTGTGACATGCACAAGAGTAACCTAGGGAACAATTTCACACACACACACAGAACTACATCGGGTTTGAGATGTAGTGCAACATTTAGTTGTAATTCCACCATTGTGGAGGCTGAGGACATCTTGATGCCTTCATTTGCATATTTCCTTTTTATGGCTTGATTATTTGTTTGGGGTTTTGCAGGTGAGTCATTCATTATAGTTCCACAACGACATTCGGTGGAATTCAACAATAAAATAGCTATAAACAACGAGGATTTTGCACCATCTGACGACCTTGTGAAATTGGCTTCCAGACCTCCTGCACAAACCAGGGCACCCAGAAAGCATACCAAAGCACCCTAGGCTCCCCCATCCTTCCTCCAGGCACCCCAATCTAACCAAATCACTCAGATCTACATTTTTCTCGGCTCCTATGCAACGGTCTTCCATTCTTGTTCAGACGGTCTTCACTGTGAATCAACTAAGGCTCTTCTAACCCTCCTTGCACTTAGGGTTTCATTTACTTCATTTCTTAATTACTTGGGTTAATTTGTGCACTTAATTATTCATTTATTTACTACAAACTTACATTAGATTAGGATAGTATTTTACATTTTAGCATAATCATTCATCAAATATCAACACGTAGTAGATGCAATAAGTATCACACTAAGTACCAACCATAATGCTAAATAGATTGATACATGAATATATTTGTATGATTGGAGCCTATAAATTGAATTCTTCATCACTAAATAACAACATATGTTGGGGCTACCATTCAGTTAGACTGTCTTGTTTCATAAATATAAAAAATTTCTAGTAAAAGTTCCAAAAAAAACATGTCCAAATAACTTGGAATATATTGAAAACAATATTGGATTAGATATCATAACAAAAGAGAAAAATTCTTTGAAATTCATAATCTACCTGTTTGCAAAAATAAACATGAAAAAAAAAATTAGCACAAATTTTGATGTCACTGAAAGTACCATACAGATGCCGATTTCAAATCTAAATTAGAAGGAAAGTTTGATGTAAAATTTCAGGTCAAACTAAGTACTTTGATTTTTATGATTCTAAAGGTGCCCAGAAACTGCCTAAACTTGGAATAAAATTGTGTTGATCTTACCAAAGGACCAAGTCTGATTTGGAGTTACTAGAATAAGGTATGATTGATCTATAAGTTCTCTGATATACTTATCCCATAAGTAAATAGTGAAATTGACTAATGTTTCATGACACTAACTATGAAGGAGTCCAATATTCTTGTAGACACACTATTCCATCTTTAAGGTATGTATAGAGTAACTTCTTGGGGCTAATTTCTTACAAGTGCACTAGAGAATAAAATGAACCAATGAATTCCTGTTGAAAAAAATCATAGGCACTTTTTATATATTGTGAGGTACGTTGAGGCTAAAATCTGTAAATTATGTTTTTAATCGATTTTGTATCGGGGAAGTACCCTCACATGATGAATTAGGTAAAAATGAAAATTGGTTTTCCCAAAATGTTTTTTAATGGATTTATCATTGGGGAAGTACCCTCACACAATTAATTAGGTAAACATGAAAATTGGTTTTCTCTATAGGTTTTAAACTACTGGAATATGGTTCTATCCTAGGGAAATGCTTAAACTATGAACAATTTTTACCCCAACACTTTCATTGATTTCTAATAGAATGAGATCTAATGAAGGGTGAGGTGGGATCATAAAAAAAATTTATTTGTAGTAGGCCACTAGATATGGATATAAATTATAGAAAAAATTGGAAAACCACAACTGATCTGAATACATGTAGAAAATTTGAAAACCTTGTAGATATGATATCTAACCATGTATACAAAATGAGGTTAAGGTTGTATTTATTTGATACCATCTTCAAAATCATTGTAACAATAGTAAGACAATCATGCACATGTACATGTATACCTGTTAAACATCAAAGCAAAAAAATTACAAATATGATCAAATTATAATTAATACAAATATATTAATCTTGGATGTAAGGGAGGACTAATGGCTCTCCTCATAATAGTATTAGAATGAATATCTCTTCCACATTGAATTACCAATTTACCTCTTAAAATAACTCTATATGATTCTATAAAAAAAAGTCGAGGCTATTATTCAGGTTGGATAATAGTTAGCTTGCATAACAAGTTTTCTTTTATATATTGATAGACTTTATTAATAGTTGTAATCTATTAATAGTGGAGTCAATCAAATCAATAACTTGATTTCTACTCTTCTTTATAAATAAAATAAGTATTATATTGCAATTAAATATTATAAGTGTATCCTAATCACATACAATAGTGTATGGTTAATTAAATACACTAACACTATGAAAATAAGAAAATATCATGAGAATGTAGAAACCTCATTTACTATTATTCCATCTCATAATTGACATGAGATATATCTTTATACTTCACTAGTTTTCTTAAGTTGAACCCACATACTTAGGCTCCTTAATACCTTGATGACAAAATACTCTATTCATCTCATTCTCTAGTAAGGATTGTGTATGGTTATTGTGGAATTTCACTTCCTTTTTTATCACTTACTTTATTTGCCTTGATGGATATTACTTGACCACGCTTTAACATCTGAATATGTCCCCATTTTTACTTCCCTTAGTTTCGGCTCTGATTGAAAATGTGTGAGTATGATTTTAATACCTTTAAGCCTTCCTCACAAATAACCCCTCTACATCCACAACATCTCCATTCATTATATTCATGGAATTATATGGTAGTCCTTTACTTCCCGAGAAACTCCAACACAAACATTGATTTTTATTTTAATCACTTTAGTGATTCCTTATTATCACATTTTTGTTTCTTTTAACGTTATTAAAATTAACTAGATATTATTATTGTCCTGGCCAAATTTTTGTTTATGAAATATGACATATGTTTACGTTGGATGTATTTTTATCACATTATCTTTGACACCTCTTTTATTTCTCTTTGATCTCTCTTAAATTCTATTAGATGTCATCTTTTACCTTATTTAATTTTTTTCCCATATCTTTTACTTTCTTTGATCTTTATTAGATTTTATAAGATGCCTTACCACCTAATTATTGCTATATATTTTAATTTATTTGATAACCCTTAATATTTTATTAGATATTATTTTACCTACTTATCTTAGCACATCTCTTGTTTTATATAATTTTATACATTTTTAATTAGATATAACCCAACTTTATCATTTTCCTTCTCATAGATGTCATCACCTATGTACCAAATTAGAAAAGAAAACATAAAATGACATGTAATATAATTACAACCATCCATTATAACACAAATTTTATCTCCAAAAAACAACACCCTTTGATTTTTCATGAATGGATGATGAGTTATCAATGTTTTTGGGTAACATGAGATTGTCTCAAGTTGTGGGACATGTTACTTGAGACAAACCTCTAGAGAAGGTTGGTTCCTTTACCTAATCCTAATGTTAAACTACTCTTAAAGATGGAAATACAACTATCTAATCCTATTCTAACAATCCAAGGGACAGGGAAAGAGAGAGGTGCATGAAATGAAAACTTAAGCTAAGGGAAGGTGATAGCACTAAAGAGGGATAAATGCTCTCAAATGAGCAGAAACAGGAGGAAAATGAAAGAGGAGAGGTAGATGTGAATGCCATATACCAAAATGAAATTCAAACCCACATCTCCATGGGGTACAACATAAATAAACCCTACAAAGAGAATGAACACACACAATACACCACTAATGCGATGGAGAGGAAAGATAATGTAATAAACACAGGCTAGGTCAGAGAAAAGCCACAAAACACATGAACTTTATTTCTTCAAGGGTATGCAAAATCCATCACAATGGATGGGGGAGGAGAAAATCACCTTGTAGAAGTCCAGATCTAAGCCCTAAAACTCGAAGAAACATTTTTACAACACTAGCGTGATGATCTTGCATTCTAAGAGGGTCCAACATTTACAAATGGGAATCATTCTACAATATATAGAAAGGGGGGAGAGAGAGGAGGGAAAAGACACGGAAATTAAAATTCTTCCCATCAACCATTGAGTAGTGCTTATTAATTATTTTGTAAACACATGGGCACCTATGAAAGACCAATTCTACATGCCATCTGGCTTATAAAAGGAGAGGGGCATCATTCTTCATTAAAGCTGGTGGTTGGGGAATGATTTGATAACCTTGCATGTCTAGAACTGTCTCTTTTTCCTCAAACCCATGTTTTACATTTTTTCCTGTAAGACTGCATTGATTTTTAAAACCTTTGATCCTAGAATATGGCCATTAATGAGACCTTTCCAACAAGATTGATCTCACTTGATTTAGTTAGCTGCGATGGGATTTATGCGAAAAAATGCTCCATCATTTGTTCTGCAGGTTTCACTTTCTTTCCTCTTCTTTCACGGGAATTTCTAATGTTTGAATGTTTTAGAGTCCCATGAAATTTTTCCTACTAGCAGGTTTTTTCCATCTCCCACAATTTTGTTTCCTATTTCGCAGGTTTATGAAATCTATGGAACACTAAATTTTGAGAAACCCGCGGAACATTGAGTTGATGTTCCACGACTTTCTGATGTAGCCACATTTTCTTAATTCCTTCCCAAAACAACCTTGCAACCTCCATAATCTCCACCAGTCAAACCATATCCTCCCAAGTCATAACCTATCAATTGCCTTGGTTTTGTGGGTTAGGAGAATCCGTGAAACACTATATTTCCATAAACCCACAATGATTTGAGTTAGACCCTCATGGATTTATAAAAGCATGGAAAAGGTGACATCCAGCTGGCTAGGTATTAAAATTTGCAAGAAGTGAAATTTTGGATAACAATTTGGCAACTCAACGAGGTAATCTACTTGTTATATGAAGATATCATTGGCCATGAAGGATCCACTGGGCATGGAGTTAATCTGGTAATCTTCAAACTGATCTGAAACTTGAATCTCTTACCCATGAATCTGCTTGAAGCACTGCATGGAGCCTGAATTGACCCGTCTCTTCTTACATTGATCATTCTCATCATAAAAATATATTCTAGATGAGTTTTATGGGAGTGGAAAATTGTCTTGAATCAGACATTCCACCACCATCATGAGAACGTGCACATAAGAACTGTTGAATATTGCATGGAACCTGAACTGTCATCTAGAATTAACAAAAGAGCATGTGCAAGAGTGTGTAGGAGAAAGAAAAACTATACTACCAACAAGATAATGCGATGAAATCACTTAGAGGGATTACAAATAAATGACTATGTATAAGATGCAACAAAATGATTTAATGGGAATTCTTAAGATAAATCCCATTGAATGGGATTTGTAATGCATTTCCATCAAGCTCAGACAACTCAAAATACTTGGCCTCTTTGCAAGCACTAATGATATATGGCCCACTATAAATTACATAAAAAATAGAGTTCTTCCCTGGTTTATCTCTGTCAGCATCCCACTTTAGGAATATGTCTCCTTCTTAGAAATTCATGGCTTTTACTTTCTTATCAAAACGCTTATTGATATTAGCTTGATCTTTTTCCATTGTTTGCATTTTTTGGTTCCTCAATTCTTATAGTTACATGAGTTGTGAATACTTGACTTCCATGAACTCAAATAAAAAAAATTCTAGTTGTTTGATGAGCTCCAATGCTGGTAATTCAATAGATATTGGAAACGTTGTTTCTTTATCATAAACCAGTTTTAGGGTTAGCTTCCAGTTAATCTTTTGGGAGTGATCCTATAAGCCCACCAATCTGATTTCAATTTTGTGTACCATGTCCTTTGATTTTCATCCAAGTTCCTTCTTATGATTCTCAAAATATTTGTGTTTGTGGACTCATCCTGTCGATTACCTTGGGATAATAGTTTAAAGAAGTGCTCAATTAGATACCATTCTTAATTACCTAATCAAAGATATTTGTGCCAAGGAATTCCATAGCATTATCCGAAATGATCGTTGAAGGGACACCAAACTTGATCTTAATACCTTCATAGAAGTCCAGATTACTAGCCTCATTTTCCTCCTTCAATGTAATTGCCTGTATCCATTTGGTGAAATAGTTTGTGGCTGTGAGGATCTACTTGTGGCCGCCACTTGAATGTGGATTGATCACTCCAATGAAATCCAACCCCATTGCATGAATGTTTGATCTACATATATGGGGTGGACTGAAAGAGCTATTAGTATTTATTTACTTGAAAATAAGGCACATTTCATACATTTCTTAACCCATGAATAATAGTCATAAAAAAGTTGGGCCAATAAGAACCAATAGTCCTGATCCTGAGAGATGTTTTCCTTGGATAAAAGTGACCTCCTGCTACTTTTTCTTGAAACTCGTGTAATACTTTCTCTATGTGATCAATATTAATGTATCTCAAGAGAATGTCATTCACATCTTTTCTAACTAGGATTCCATCAGTAAGCACATAGGGAATGGATTGAAGTTTGAAATATATTCTCTTGACCTTGCTCAATCCTTGAGGGAATTTTCTCATTTGGAGAAATTTGATTACATCTTGAGTCCAACAAGGATTAAGAAAAACATCAGCTGGCTCTTCTTGATCTTGTTGAAGCACGAGGATGGCCTCTTTATTAATATATTGGTATGAAACTAGTTTCTCACGCAAGTCCTTACCTTTGAATAGCTTAATAACTTTGATGTTAATGTCATATTCCATTACTTGGGTTATCCAACCAGCTCTTTTCTCTTTCATGTCCTTATTCAAAATGAATTCTTTTACAATAACATGTGAAACTAATAAATGGATCTTGTTGTTGGACACTAAATGTTTGAACTTCTTCAAGCTTTTTATAATATCCAAGGCATGTTTCTTAACAAATGAGTATCTCACCTCATAATCCTCCAAAATTTGGCTGAAAAAAGCAACAGGTTATTCCGAGCATTCTTTCTTCAACTACATCAGTATAGTAGATTTTGTCTTTATGCTGCAAAAAGCATATAAGGTGAAATATTTTGTAAATTTTGGATTAATGAGAGTTGGGGTTTGTGCAATTGATTTTTTTATGGCTTCAAAGTTTTTTTTTCCTTAGTATTCCACTTGAAATTCATGCTCTTCTTCAACATCAATGTTAATGGTTTGGAAAGGTTGGAAAAGTTTGGAACAAACTACTTGACAAAGTTGATTCTTCCTAAGAAGATCTGGAGTGCCTTCTTATGACTGGGAAATGGTAATACAAGGATGGAAATAAATATTTTTGGATCAACGTTTATCCCTTCTTTAGAGACAATATGGCCAAGGGTTTTACCTTCATGAGCTAGGAAGATACACTTTTTAGGATTGAGAGAGAGACTAGAATTCCTACATCTCTTAAATACTTGCCTTAGGTGGAGAAGTTGATCATATGAATTATTGGAGAATACTGTGATGTCATCCAAATATAAAAGAACAAAATTATTGATCATCCTTTTGAACGCCATTTCCATGGCTCTTTGAAATGTTTCCCCTACGTTAGATAACCTGAATGACATTTTTCTGTAGGCATAGATTCCCCATTTTGTAGTAAAGGTGGTTTTGAATTGATTCTCTTCCTTGACTATGATCTAATTGTAACTTGAGTAGCCATCTAGAAGAGAAAACATTTTTGAACCTGCTACCATTTGTAAGATGTGTTCCATAGAGGGCATTAGGTAATGTTCTTTTAGAGAATCCTTGTTCAAATCTCTAAAATTGACACATAGTCTGGTTTATCCTTTACTTTTCCAAACTAGAACTAGATTAGCTACCCAAGACAAATTCTTGAGGGAAAGATGATGCTTTCCTCGATCAACTTGTTCAATTCCTTCTTCATCAGAGGATTAATATATGGATTAACATGCCTATGTTTTTTCTGAGAGGCTTGACAGTTGAATCCAATTTGATGGCGTGTTGAACTAAACTAAGATCAAAACCTCTAAGGTCTTCATATCTCCATGAAAAAATATCAGAAAATTATTTACAAATTCATACAAAAGCATCTTTTTCATGTGGAGTGCTTACCTTACCAATTTGAAGTTATTTTCCTTCACCAACTAAGATGGGTTCTGAATTCTCACCCTTAATCATTATCTTTGATTTTTCTCTTCTAAACTGGTCATTGGGGTTGAAAATGGATTCCAAGGTCACTAGGCCCTTGGGAAACTTATTTGATCTGATTTGAATCACTTGGTCTCCATATTTCTTCTCCAACTTATCTTGATTTCGTGAAGAAAAATCAACCTCTTCTTGAATAAAATTGACAATCTGGTGATCATTTTCAAATACCTACCAATTGGTGTCGTTTTCTAGTATAGTAGGTCTCAGTACTATCCTGATATACAGTTACATTTTTCTCCTCTTGATATCCTCAACAACATCAAATTTTTCCCCCACTACAGCCAGTCTTTTAGCAACTTCATTTTATTTTCATGGAATGGCATGGATATAAAAAGCTTCAAAATCTTCCAAAAGATCCCATACTCTGTTCTTGTAAGCTTTTAGCAAGTCATTCTTGGTTGTATTTGATCCTTTGATTTGGTTTGCAATCATTTCACTATCTCCAAAGGTCTATAATTAATTGATGCTCTTATTTATTTCCCATTGAATACCATGGATGAGGGATTCATATTCCATTGTGGTATTGGAGTAGCTGAATTGAAATTTGAAAGAGGAGTAATATTTAATGCCAATATGAGACACAAAGACTACATCTCCTCATGCTCCTTGTATACTTCTTGATCTGTTAAATAAATTTTTCCAAAATCCATATTCCTCTTCATTATTTGATTTAACAATGCTAGGAAAATGTGAATTTTCCTCTTGCAAGAAATAAATACTAAGGCCATATTCTTCAATCTATTGATATGGGTAAAAAAAAATGGCATTCATTTCCCCATTCATCAAGTAGCAAATCATGAATGTCCCCAATCTTATTATCTTCTTATTGAGAACTTAGACAATCATCTTGATCAAATATGGTACAATTTACATTGATGGTAATGGGCATGTAAGTGTAGACAAAAATATTGCACATTAGACAATGTTTATCCCGGTCTTATACTATTATTAGAAGGTTCTCAAGTGTACAAAGTAGTAATTAATACCACCTTTTTCTTATCTTTTATTTCATCTTTCCCACATCACTTCCAATACTTATCACCCCATTTTCTAACTTCCCCAAGTTTCTATCCCTAAATCAAGGCACTCTAGTCTCGCCTAGGGTGCCTCAGTCTATGCACAACATATTTTGGTCTTTTTTGTGTCACTTCTATCTGTTGGTCATCCTTATCTTCTTCTCAGTCAACCTTTTCGGGATTAATTGTGAAATTAAACTTGAGATCCTTATAAATATAAATTTTATAAGACCGTAATAAGGGTCCTCGGTCTTTGCATCCTATCACTACTATCACTCCATCTAAGGTTGCATCTATTGCATCACTTGTATCCACATAGTACCATACATTCAAGAAAGAAATTTTACTTCACACACATTCTTAGAGAAGGAGGGATTTTATTCATTCCATTCTACTATCTACATATTTTATAGCTACTATAGCTTGCTATTTCAAAAAGTACGACTAACACGAGAGAACCTAGGGCATGATAGGAATACACTCACTAGAAATACGTCACGGTCTATAATGTAGTGCAGCACTCAATGATAAGTCTACCATTTTGGTGGCTGAGGTCATTCTGCCCCATTATTCTTCTTCTTGTGCAGGGTGTCATCCAGCTCATCTGATGAATCCAACACGACAGACATAGAGTATTCAGAGACATTAACAAACATGCCAAATTAGGGTTTTGAGCATTTACGTTGATCTGAGAGCCCAAACTACACACCAGGGTGCCCTGGGGAACCCCAGTACAATCCCAAGCACCAGTTTCACTTCAGATAGTCTGGATCTACCCTTCGTAGGGCTCCTGAGTGTTCGTCTACACTGTCGAGTCCCAATTCCAGAGCTGTGACAACCTGCGATAGTCTCCTGTTATCAAATGAGTCTATTCCTTACTCTTCTCTTACACATTAGGGTTTTATTTTATCTAGAATACTTTATTTACATTTATCTCATACTTCTTTTAGTTCATTTACAACGTTTTAGTCCTCCTATTTAGATTAACATTAGAACCTTAAACTCCCCATATAGGTCCTTATTTTTTTTAATCAGTAAGGTTTTATATGATATGTATCAATAGGTTCAGAATTGATAGTAGGCTTAGTTTCATACCTGGTCCTAGAGAGCATATGAGACCAATCAACTGATAGATATCCTACAATCTTGGAAGTGAAGTCCCTGGATAGACATAGGGCAAACAATGGAGGAAAATCAATTATGAATACATGCAATGTGAGGTTTAAAACTTTTATGACCCCAACAGTCCCCAATGTTATCCCATTTATCAGTACAACACCGTTAAAAATAGGTTCATAATTGAGGCCTAGCTGATTTGCAATTTGTTTGGGCATGAAGGAATTTCTTGCTCTAGAATTAATCATACAATTATGCACCAAATGATTTCTGATGATCAAGGATACATATAAGAGAAGAGGATTCAAATTTACACTTGGATGATCCTCCTTTTGTTGCATTGAATTAGTAAGAAAAACCTTGGTTTTCTCCTTGGATGAATCACTTGAGATAGATAGATTGGCCATAGTTGCTTACAATAGATACCTTTGTCTTGGATTGTTAAATATTCCCACATAGATATGCTTACATTGCTCATGGATTTGTGAATTAGAGGTACAACATTCCCCTTATCCTTCTATTCGATCCGCAGAAACTCTTTGGTCAACGAAACTTGTGTGTTCCATAGGTTTTGAATGTCATGCATAATGTTGGATGAAGCTAGGAACTTACCTAATTCTAGAGATCGATTAGAGAGGTCATGCTCAAATGGAGTCATCAGGGGAGGGACCCTTACATCCATTTTCCTATTCCTTGACCTTATGTTATCCGCCACATGGATTTACGGCCTATCTAAATAATCTACGGCTTGATTAACTACACAAAAGTCATATATTTTCTAATTTAAGTGTGAAGTTTCGCTTAGTAGTGTCTCTTAAGTGACTATCTGATGCTGATCTTCCTCTGTGGGTACTTCTCGAGAGATAGATGTACATTGCACCATTAAATATTGGTTTAAAATTCCATTGGGACATGTTTTGTGGTTCTATAGAAGATGACAGGGGAAACACAAGTCATAATCTCTCACGAGATTATTTTGAAAAGCAATCAAAGCTTGATATGGACTAGCCATGTTGGGATTATATGGTTGAAATGACCTTGCAATGGAAAACTAATTCTTCTTTGGAGGAGGAACTTGGAATGAAGGATTTTTTGGTTGATAAGGGGAATTGTTAGGTTGGTATGGGGGATGATAAGGCCTAAAATTTTGAGCTTGATGCCTCTTAATGTATACCAACTCATTCCTAAATTTTTACAATTGTTTTATTACCTCTTGCAAATTAGATGAAGTACTTGAGAAAGTATATGCTTGGCTAGAATGTTGGCTTCTTGGGGATAAAATAGGAGCTAGTTCAAGAGTATGATGGGGATTAGATGTCTCAATCTCTAGGAATATGGGCATTAGAGGTCTAGGAGCAATTTTCTCAGCATAAATAAGGTTATTCTCAACCCACATAGCAATGTCATAAGCACCTGGTAACGTTCTACCCTCATAAACTGAATCATGATAGAAATATCAATATTCAAGGCCTTTAGATAATAGAGAAATGCATGTTGGGCTATAGGTCTTACCACTTAAGGAATTCGGTCCCAAATCCTTTAAAATCTGATGTTGAAATCATTCATCTACTTTTTAGGGTCTCTCTTTGTTGTCGTCAACTGTTCTACCAAAGACATGTGATCTGATTTGTCATCAAATGGTTGCACAGGGTTGTGCCAATTTCATCCCAATTATGGATTAAATAATTTCTTAAACTTATATAACATTGAAGATATTTTAATTTGAATGATGAGGCCAAAATTCTAACTCCTACGTTTTTTTAGTAATAAAATGAATTGAAAAAACATTGGAAATATCTTGGATATGATCAATTAGGGTAGTACAGTTTTTTCCAGTGAAGAAAGGGATACTTTTAAGTGAAGACATTGGTACATCATGTTGTGCATTGAGATCCAAAGGACTACCACTGTTGAAACTAAAAAAATGAAAAATCCTTTGAAGTGCCATGAATGGAATGAGTCTCAAAACTCTAGATGACAACAAGAAGGGCCTACGAAGAGCAGGAGTAAATAAGACTCTGTTTGGTGGTGATGGTGATATCTGAACTGATCTTCCTCTTCTTCTTCTCATTGGTGACAACAACAAGTATTCAAAATACTCTTCAATTTTTGTTCTTGATATTTTCTGAATCCTTCTCATGAAAATGGGTACTTTAACTGCTAAAAACAATAGATGTACTATTTGGAGTCATCAGATGTGTTATTACAAAGCCTCCAAAAGGATAAAGTTCACCATTATACACACCAAAACTTAGTGAAATAGTAATAAAAACCAAGGAGGTCCCATCGGGCATGCCATAACTATTATCACCAAAAAACAACACCCTATGATTTGTCATGAATTGATGATGAGAAATCAGTATTTTTGGGTAACATGGGATTGTCTCTCAAGTTATGGGACTTGCAACTTGAGAGAAACCTCTAGAGAAGGTTAGTTCCTCTACATAATCCTAATGCTAAAATACTCATAAATATGGAAGCACAACTATATAATCCTATTCTAATTATCCAAGGGACCATGGAAAGGGAGAGGTGCATAAAATGAAAACCTAAACTAAGGGGAGGTGATAGCACCAGAAAAAGGGGGATAAACACACTCAGATGAGCAGAAATGGGAGGAAAACAAAAGAGGACAAGGAAGATGTGAGTTCCATAGACCAAAATGACATTCAAACTCACATCTCCACGGGGCACAATAGAAATGAACCATACAAAGGGAATGAACATGTACAATACGCTAAAAATGTGATGGAGACGAAAAATAATGCAATAAACATAGGCTAGGGTAGAGAATAGCCACAAAACATGAAATTTATTACTTCAAGGGTATGCACAGTCCATCGCAATGGATGGGGAGGTAAAAATCACCTTGTAGAAGTCTATATCTAAGGCCTACAACTCAAAAAAACACTTGAAAAAAACTTATGTGATGCCCTTGCATTCTAAGAGGGTCCAAACTTTACAAATGGGAATCCTTCTACAATATATAGAAATGGGAAGAGAGAGGAGGGAAAAGAGAGGGAAATTAGAATTCTTCTCATCAACCATCGACCAGGGCTCATTAATTATTCTACAAAAACTTGGGTGCCTCTGAAATACCAATTATACATGTCATCTATCTTGCAGAAGGAGAGGGTGTCATTATTCATTAATGCTGGTGGTTGGGAAATGAATTGATAACCTTGCATGTCTAGAACTGTCTCTTTTGCATCAAACTCATGTTTTACATTTCAGTCACCAAAACTACATCGATTTCTAAAATCTTTGATCCTAGAATACAACCATTAATGAGACCTTTCCAACAAGACCGATCTCGCTTGATTTGGTTAGCCGTGATGTGATTTATGGGTGAAAATACTCCATTGCTCGTTCTGCGGCTTTCACTTTCTTTCCTCTTCTTTTTCGGGTTTTTTGAATGTTTGAATGTTTTAGAGTCTTGCAACATTTTCCCTGCTAGCAATTTTTTTTCACCTCTCACATTTTTGTTTCTTATTTTGTGGGTTTATGAAATCCACAGAATACTAAATTTATTAGAAACCTGTGGAACATTGAGTTGACGTTTCGTGAATTTCTGACTTAGCTGCATTTTCCTAATTCCTTCCCAAAGAAACCTTACAACCTTCAGAATATCTTCCAATCAAACGATATCCACCCAAGTCACAACTTGCTCATATAATTTGTTCCGTGGGTTAGGAGAATCCGCGGAACCATATATTTCCAGAAACCCAGGGCAAGTTGAGTTGGACCCTTGTGACTTTAGCAGAGCATGGAAATGGTGACATGCATCTGGAAAGGTATTCAAAGTTGCAAGAAGTGTAATTTTGGATGACAATAACCATATACAACTGAGAACAATATATATATATATATATACATATCTAGTTTCTCATGCAAGTACGTCATAAATCTACATAAGATGATCTCTAAAAAATTCCTTTGCCCCTTGGAGGATAAGGATGCACAATGCTTTGAGAGGATGTTTCCTATTGAGATTGTTGTTAGGAGTTATATATTTTAGCACTAAAATTAGTGATTCTTACATTTGTATGGGTTAATAGGATGTAATTAATATATAATTATATTATCTAGGATAACATAATTATTAGTAAGGTTGTTTACAATAACCTGCGTATTGGCTGCGAGTGTTACATCAGCTCATCTATATTTAATGAGTAGTTATAGGAGAATTGTTAGGACTCCTATTTTATAGGAAATGACATAGCCAATTTAAATGTATAACCATCGCATCTGAATAATGGTGAAGAATAGTTGTTGTGTATAAAACTGTTATAGCTCTGGTGTCCCTAAGATTTATTTTAGAAATATTGGGGTACGCATTTTTAAATTTTAAGTTTTAAGGACTTGTGATGAGTTGTGTTCATGTTTGTTTTTGGATTTTAGTAGTTGCTATTTGTGTATAGGTTGTTGCTTTAACTCATCTAGGTTATAGGAGTGCATGATGATTCTTCAAGAAGTTGCAGGAAGTTGCTTAGGGGTGATTTATTAAGTGACCATGTGCTTACAATTCCCTGAAAATCCTCAGAAACCCAAAAAATTTCTTTGTTGCACTATTTTGAAGTACTTTTGCTTATCATGTAAAGTGGTTTGAAAAGGCCGCATATCTGACTTAAGTTTCCTTAGTTTAACACTAAATTCAAAGTGCTTTACTTACTATATTCATTTTGCTAAACTCATATGCTTTTATTTGTCTTATTATTAAGACAAGTAAAATAGTCTCTGAAAGCCACTAAGCTAAGCTCATTCATTGCGTCGAATTATTGCCCCATTGCTTAGCCTTTTATTGCACTTAAATCAAATAGCTTTATTTTTCTTAAGATTAAAACAACTAAAGTAATCTCAAAAATCTACATAACTAATTGGCGAACTAGGACTGCTTTACTTGTCTTAAAAATTACAAAGTAAAGATGTTTAGAAAAGCCGCACATAAGAGAGAGCTGACATGGTACTTCCATGGTCAGCATTTAATGACATGGAAAAGATAAAAACTTTGAGTAATTCCACCTAGGATCCACGCGAAGAATAGATAATTTGTCGACCCTCCAGACCCCGAGCGACTTTCAGCAATCGATTGAAGAAGAATTTACACAATCTGACTTCAACCCACTTACCGGAAAGGTTAGTGGATTGTTTTTCTCCTTTATTTTCTTATTTTTCCTTTCCTCTATGTTGTGTTTTTTTTTTTTTTTTGTTTCTTCCTTCTATGTTCATGTTCCTCTGTTTTCTAGGGTAAGTGGTTCAAATTTAAAGCATTTTAATTTATTAGGATTAGGGTTTAAGTTTAATTTTGAATTCATTGTTACCTCTAAATAAATGTCATTGAAAATTTTCCATTTTTGGCCCTAGTTTTGCCCTAGGTTTGTGCTTTCTTATTCCTAGGTATTTTCTTCTTCGTTGTTCCATGTTTGGGGTTACTTATACTTCCCTTCTATTTTGAAGAAGTAAAGTAATGTGTAAAACAACAGAACTTCCTTTTCTTCTTTGTTTTACGTTGATCCAAATATTCTTTGCTTCCCGTCCACAGCGTCTATTTTCCTTTTCTTCTCTTAGTGTTCTGATCACTTTGCGGTGAAAGAAAATCCATTTACTCACTATGCATTGAACCGAAAGACTTTTACTTGCTTTACATTGTGAGTAAAGTAGAAGGAAAAGAATGCAAATTACACTCCCTATATTTTGCATCATTTTTGTTTGCTTTTACTTGCACCAATTCATACTTCTAGTTCTCGGTCAGTTTGGATGTACTTTACTTTTTTTATAAAAGAAGTAAATTAATATGAAATCACTGCAAAACATCCCTTCCCATTCATTGTGTCGATTCAATTGTCTCTTACTTTCCTTGGTAAAAAGAGTAAAGTATTATGAAAAGACTGCCAACCATATTCCTAGTTCTGCATCGATTTGGGTGTTCTTTACTTATTTTTGTAATATTAGTAAAGCAAAATGACATCACCACATAGCAATACCCTTTGTTCATTACGTTGATTCGATTGTCTATAACTAGCCTTGTTTGGATTGTGAGTTTATTCGAATGAAATCATCGTAAAACATTCCTCCATTCATTGAGTCGATTTATGTTGGCATTACTTCCTCCATTCATTGCATCAAATTGACTAACTTTTACTTCATTATAGTGTGGTGAATTAAAGTGTTATTACTTATCCTGCTAGACTTACTCTAAACCAAGTACACTTATTGTTTGCTTAGTCCTGCGTCGATTTGTGTTGCTTTTACTTCCTTTGCATTGCGCTAAAATGAATAACTTCTGCTTCTTCAATGATTTTTGGTGAACCGATGGGCTATTACTTCTTGTTCATTGCAGTAAATCAAGATCATATTCATTCCCATTCATTGCAATGATTTGAGTTTCTTATTCTTACTAACTGCTAGTCTTAAGTAGTTATACCCTGGAAAGTCACAATGAATTACAGAATGAACTGTTACTTCCAGCCAGCCTAGAGCTTGACTTTTAGATAATTTTAGCATATATGCATGAATAAATTAAGTCAAAATGTTTCCATACAACTAAAATAAGTGTGTATTTATTTGATGATCATTGTTTAAAGAGAATAAATGTTTGCTAGTTTTAAGTGTTTGGAGCACGCTAGTCACAAAGAAAAGAGCAGATGTCTGAAACAAGAGAAGAGCTAATTGAAGTAAGTGACAAATATGGGGAAGAAGAAGGAACTTATTTGATCACAGAAGACCCAAATTGGGATATTGAAGAGACTTCTAGAGCAAGGAAAGGAAAGGAAAGGAAAGAGAAAAGCTAAAGCTAAGGAGGACAAGATGAAATATGAGTATAAGGGATACACTGTGGAATCATGTATCTCATCTAAGCTATCTGAAATTGGAGACACTGACATGGGTCATGTATCAGTACTTGAATTAGTTGAGAGGTCTAAGGCCAAAGATCAAACATATTTTATGAAAGCATTAACTTGAAGTGGTCTAATTTAGGTAGCTTCTTTTCCAAGTACTTGCCAGTTGCTAGAGTTTGTTTTGGAGTGTGCAAAACATTATGATCCATAAACTAGAATAGTTAAGAATAGAAAAGTATATTCATTTCTTCAATTTCTTCTTGAATATCCATACTATGCCAAATACAATAAGTATTAGCATGGAAAAATATAGTGGGTATTGGAAGAGGAAAAAATATGCCATGAAGATTATGAACTTGCAGTACTTAAAGGAACCAAAATAAGATTCTAGGTTTCCTAAAACAATTGCGAGATCTAATTTGATTCAGGAGGCCGATGACATCACTTAGTTGCTTTGCATAAATAATGGCGAAAGTAATGCTAAATAATTTTATACATGGATGTATTATTTGTTAAGGGTACTTGAAACTAAAAAGCTAGATACTTTGCTCAATTGGGCTGAAATCATCAGTAACAATATTGATTTCCAATTAAGTAATGTCATTCAAACTCTGATTTCAAGATGACTTCTTATCTTATATATGTTGTGGTAGAAAAATGAAAATTTTCCAAGTTGAGGACTCTGGGAACATTGACTCATAAACCCATTTATTAATATTACACACAGTTGGCCCTACCTGGATACTTCAAATAATATAAAAAAGTTAATGACTTATTTTTTTATGAGGTCATTTGTAGGATTAATCTTGATTTCAGAGCTAGGAGAGTAACTGATGAGGCGTGGAATGCAATTCAATTATATGGGTGTATTTTTATCCAATTTTCTCATTTCACATACTTCATAGTTTTTGGTTTCTCTAATGCTCCGCTTAAGTTGCTAAGATACCCGAGTGACAGATGGATTTTTCTTGAGTTATGTAGACAACTGGCAGTGCTCCATGATTTGCAATGGGGTCTTCACAGATCAGTGATTCATTTTCCTATTGTGATTGGGAAGTACCATTTTACAAACATTCACAAGGAAATGAATGTTGAGAAGGAAATATATCTCCATTATACTCAGAGTTCCTTCAAGGCAAGGGTGAATTATGAGTATAGGAATATTTCTAAGAGATCAGCCTCATTAAGTTATTCACACTTGCCAACACTAGAAGATTTATGGGTTGATTGCAAAGATGAATTTGAAGTAAGGAAAAGAGATTACAACTGGTTTACTACACAAAAAAATTTGGAATTTGGATTGGCCAATATTTTGAAAGAACTCACAGATGATGAACAAGTAATTTTTGGTGCTTACTATGACGAAGGAGGTGATAGCACTCCTTTGATTCTAATTACCCATATTTCTAAATCGATTATAGAAAGGAAATCAAAGGTTTTTCTCTATACTTTTGAATGGTTGATCAGTCAAGGTTATTGTCTTAAGGAATCAGTAATGAAGGATATTACTTAGACAAGCACTAAGAAGAAGGAAGGTATTAGTGAAATTAAGAAGAGGAAAGAAGCCCCATGGGAGAGTAGTGGGATGGCTACAATTTTTAAGCCAATTCGGAAAGCACAGAAAAAAAATTTATTAATTTCAGGAGCCATTCCATAGGATACTTCCAATTTATTAACTGTTATCACCGAATCACAACACCCCTGTGCATGTATTTGAACTCACAGTGTGATTGGATAACATGGGTACTATCTCCAAGTTGTGGGACTTGCTACTTGAGACAGACCTCCAGAGAAAGCTGGTTCTTGCTCCTAAATTACCTGCCACAATCTACTCTAATGCAGGATAAGCTAACTGTTCTAATCTAAACTTCCAAGGGACCAGGGAGAGAGAATACATAAAATGAAAGCCTACACTAAAGCGGTGATACACCAGAAAAGGAGGGTGTGAGAGTAATCTCCAAATGTGTGAAATACAGAGGGAAAGTGCACACTAGAAGAGGTGATGACAGTTCACCATAATCTAGCAAAATGCATTCACAACAATATTCCAAGCATACACAATGTTAGTGAATTCCTGCAAGAACATAATAATAGACACAATATTCTTGTAGAGAGATAAAAGGGGCAAGAAGAATGCAAGAAAACACAGCAGGGGAAGATACATCCACAAACTTTGTATTTTATTGCTTCCTGGTATGCACAGTTCAGTCTATTACAAGATAAGGGCCTGGATCACCATGCAAGGAGTCCACTACAAGGGCCTACAACACACTGGCTTCACAAAGAAATTTTGACAGAGCTTTGCTACCCAAAAACTCTCTCCTTTACAATGAGCCCAACACTCCAATTTATAGAAAAAATGAGAAGGAGAAGAGAAGGGGAAAATAGAAATCCTGAAATCTATCCTTCAACCACCTGTAAGAAGCATTAAATTGATTGAAATGATTGTATATTACTTGAAAAAGGCTCCCCATACTATCCCATGTGCTGCAGCAGAGAAAGAATGATGACCATGCCTCTTAATTGCACTCCCAGCTACCAAATAAAACACTGTTCTGAACCCGGCCACGTTTCCTTAAAAATATTAATCAATTTTCTGATCAAATTTGAAATTTCTTGATTGTTGTGCATCGGTCTCGGAACCACGATTCCAATGGTACCAATTTTGTGCAATTTCGTTGAGAAATGCAAAAGTTATGGCCTTCTGAGTGCGGGCAACTATTTTGGGTCTGGCAGGCGTTTTCTGTCATTTGACGGGAATGAACATTAACTGACTGGAGCCGAATATGTTTATCTTAATTAAATATATCTACCCTCATTAAAAATAAGAAATCCAGTTTCTGTGGCGTAGAGGACGTCGTGCTCGTTCCAGAAAGTCTAATTTTGTGAAAATCGGAGCTCGGAGTCAAAAGTTATGGCCGTTTGAAGTTTCGCAGGTCAAACGTTGACTTTTCCTCTTCTGTCTTCGCCCATTTCGTGCTTTCGCGTCCCACGCGTCCCTCGCGTACTTTTGTCCCGGCTGTCCCGGATGAAAAACTCTTCCTTCGGGCGATCCGCGCTTTCACGTCCCACGCGTCCCTCGCGTACTTTTGTCCCGGCCGAACCTTCGCCTATTTCGCGCTTTCGCGTCCCACACGTCCCTCGCGTACTTTTGTCCCGGCTGGCACAGTGCTCCTTGTGCTGATTTCGGGCGAACCGGCCGGTTCGCGTCCATTTGTCCCAAATGTCCCAGTTGCCTTCGGACTGTTTGTTCCCATTTCACCCGGTTCGGCCGGTTCGCGTCCATTTGTCCCGCTTGTCCCACTTTGTTTCGGACTGTTTGTGTTGATTTCGGGCGAACCGGCCGGTTCGCGTCCATTTGTCCCAAATGTCCCAAAGGCGACCCTCTCAGCAGTTAGCCAATTTTTTTTTCTCTTTTGGCCGGATCGGCTTTTCGCGCCCGCCGCGTACTTCTGGCCCGATTGTCCCAAATGCTATTTGGGCCACCTGGAGGCTTTTCGGCCGATCTGCGCATTTTTGTCCCAAATGTCCCAATTGCTCCTAGGACTAGGACTTAGCCGATTTTCACAATTTTTTCTGGATCAACCTACTTGCCTTCTGCAAGCATTTTTCGAATTTTCTCAGAGCTTGCTCCTTCCTTCTTTGGCCAGGGGAGTTAGAAAAATATTTGAGGGAACCTCAAAAACATGATGTTTGCTCTAAATCAATCAATGTGCTTGGGACTTGAATATTCTGATGCATGTTATCAAAATTTACCCTGGGGGGTAAATTTTGGATAACAATTTGGCGACTCAGCGGGGTCATCTGCCTACTAGATGAGGAACGACTAGCTGTTTGAAGCAATCCATTGGGCATGGAGTCTGTTTGATAATCTCTCAGCTGATCTGAAATTTGAAAGCCTTGTATCAATGAGCCATTTGATATTTGCTGAGCTGGTCTCCTCATGGCGACAAATTATTTTCTAGGGACTTGATGAACTGCAAACATGCACATACTAGAAGCAATAGGACATGTGTAGAAGCACTTAGGGAAATAAAAACTACTCTAACAGCAGTACAATGTGCATAAGCACTTAGAGGAATGGAAAATCTAAATTAATATTTACAAGGGTGAGAAGCTTTCTTTCTAGTAGCAACGTTTGAGATAGATTCCATTGACCAGAATCTGCAATTCTTCACCATCCAACTTAGCCAGTTGGAAAGCATTGCTACCTTTGCATTCGATGATCATGTACGGGCCACTCCAGATGGCATCAAACTTGGAGTGCTTCCCTGGTTTTGCATGATCAGCATCCCACTTCAGTACCAAATCTCCAGTTTGCAATATCCTGGCCTTAGCTTTCTTGTCAAAACTCTTTTTGACCAATGCTTTATCCTTTTCTATGGTCTGTATTGCGTGCTCTCTTGTCTCTTCTAATTCCATCAGCTCTGCATACCTGATTTCCATAGGTTCAAACTCAGCTAGTTCCAACTGTTTCATGAGTTCCAATGCTGGAAACTCGAGTGATAAGGGTAGAACTGCTTCCTTTCTGTACACGAGCTTGTATGGAGAGCTTCCTGTAGACCTCTTGGGTGTGATCCTATCGGCCCATAGGGCTGATTTGAGCTTTGTGTGCCAAGTTCTTTGATTTTCATCCAGAGTCCTCCTGATGATTCTTAGTAGGTTCTTGTTTGTAGACTCGGCTTGGCCATTACCTTGAGGGTAATAATTTGATGAAGTGCTGAGATACACACAATTCTTGACAGCCCATTCGGTGATCTTTGTGCCAAGGAATGCCAATGCATTATCTGATATGATAGTGGCAGGGGCACCAAACCTCGTGACTATCCCTTCATAGAAATCTAAGATATTAGATTCATTTGCCTCCTTGAGTGCCACTACTTCAGTCCACTTGGTGAAATAGTCTGTTGCTGTTAGTATCCACTTGTGGCCCTGACTTGAATTGGGATTGATAACCCCAATGAAGTCTAATCCCCATTGCATGAATGGCCGATTTACTGAAATTGGATGAAGGGGCAGCGCTACTAACCTTTCTTTTCCTGCGAAGAATGCACATTTCCTGCATTTCTTGACCCATGAGTAGCAATCATTGAACACAATAGGCCAATAGTAACCAGCTTTCATGATTTTGAGAGCTGTCACTCGCGGAGCAAAGTGGCCTCCTGCTTCCCCTTCATGGAACTCGTGTAAGATCCTCTCAACTTGACCTGTTCCAATGCATCTTAATAGAACTCCATTGATGTCCTTTTTAAACAAAACTCCGTCAACAAGCACATATGGAATGGCTTGTAATCTGAAGTATCTCCTTTTTGCTTTGCTCACTTCTGGAGGGCACAAACCTGTTTGGAGGTAATGCACAAGGTCTTGAGTCCAACATGGGATGGATGCATCATCAGCTGGTTGTTCTTGATCATTCTATAGTAGCAAGACAACATCCTCTTCACTTTTTGACTCGTCTGGTTGTTTGGAAGCGAGCTTCTCACACAAGCCTTTGCCACGAACTAGCTTGGTCACTTTGATTTCAATATCATATTCCATTACCCGAGTGATCCAACCTGCTCTCTTCTCATTTAAATCCTTGTTTAGGAGGAAGTCCTTGACGCCAGCATGAGACACCAGTAGTTGAATCTTATTGTTTGAGACCAAGTGTCTGAACTTCTTCAAGCTCCTGATGACAGCAAGGACATGCTTTTCGATGAAAGAATACTTTATTTCGTAATCTTCCAAGGTTTGACTGAAGAATGCTATGGGCTGTTCTGAACCTTCTCTATTCAGCTGCATCAAGATAGCTGAGATTGTGTCTGATCCTCCAAACGCATACAACATGAAGTCCTTCAAAAAGTCTGGGTTGATAAGAGTTGGAGCTTGTGATATTGCATGCTTGATGTCTTCGAAACTCTCTTTGCCTTCTACTGTCCATTTGAATGCCAGATTCTTCTTCAACATCATTGTTAGAGGCTTCACAAGAGTGGAAAAATTAGGCACAAATCTGCGGACAAAGTTTATCCTTCCTAAGAAGCTTTGGAGAGATTTCTTGTGGTGTGGCAATGGAAGCGTTCGGATGGCTTCAACCCTTTCAGGATCAATTGTTAGCCCTTCCCTAGAGACAATGTGGCCCAACAGTTTGCCTTCGTGTGCCAAGAATACACACTTCTTTGGATTCAGTGACACTCCAAACCTTCTACACCTCTGAAACACTTGTCTGAGGTGAAAGAGATGGTCTGCTGCATTCTTTGAGAAGACAGTGATATCATCTAGATATACCAGCACTATCTTGTTGATCAAGCCTTTGAACGCCATATCCATAGCTCGCTGAAATGTTGCTCCGGCATTTGACAGTCCAAATGGCATCTTCTTGTAAGCATACGTGCCCCATTTTGTAGTGAAGGCCATTTTGAATTGATCTTCTTCTTTCACCAATATCTGATTATAGCCTGAATATCCATCTAGCAATGAAAACCTTTCTGAACCAGCTACAACCTGCAATATTTGTTCCATTGATGGAAGTGGATAATGATCTTTGAGTGATGCTCTATTTAGATCGCGAAAGTCCACACACAATCTTATTTCTCCGTTTCTCTTCCTTACCGGCACCAAGTTTGCAACCCAACTTGAGTGTTTGATGGGAAAGATGATACTAGCCTCAATGAGCTTGCTTAACTCTTTTCTCATGAGAGGCTCGATATGGGGATTTACTGGCCTTTGCTTTTTCCTGACAGGCTTGGATTCCGGATCCAACTCAATAGTATGTTGTGCCAACTTTGGATTGAAACCTCTTAAATCTTTGTAAGTCCAAGTGAAGACATCTGGGAACTCTTGACAAAGCTGAACAAAATCAGATTTCTCTTGTGAGGTACTTACCTTGCCAATCTGCAATGACTTGCCTTCTTCCACAAAAATAGGCTCTGAATCTTCACCCTTTACTTGAATGTTCACTTTCTCCTTCCGGAACTGATCATTCGGGTTGAAGATTGACTCTAGCGTTATGAGGCCTTTTGGTAATTTTTTAGTCCTCAGCTGTACCACTTGGTCACCATACTGCTGCTCCAGCTTGTCTTGATTTCTCATGGAGAACTCAGCTTCTTCTTGCAGGAAATTAACAATTTGCTGATCGTTCTCGAAGACTTGCCAACTTGTGTTGTTATCCGGAACAGCTGGTCTCACAACCACTTTGATATGAGGCTGAGTTTTCTCACTTTTGATACTTTCTACAACATCAAACGCAGCCCCAATTGCTGCCAGTCCGTCAGCGGCTTCATTCTTTTTTCTTGGGATGGAAATGATGCTAAAAGCTTCAAAATCTTCAATAAGATCCCATACCCGATTTTTGTAGTTCTTCAACAGATCATTTTTGGTAGCATTTTTTCCTTTGACTTGGTTTATGATCAGCTCACTATCACCAAACACTTGTAAATTCCTGATGCCTTTCTTCTTTTCCCAGTGCAGTCCATGAATTAAGGCTTCATACTCAGCTGTGTTGTTTGAATAGGAAAACTGGAAACGGAAGGCTGAGTAATACCTTATACCTTGTGGTGAAATGAGCATAGCTCCTCCTCCTGCACCTTGTCTACTCCTTGACCCATCAAAGAATAGCTGCCATACTTCATTCTTGTCCTTATGATCTGGCTTGGTGATGCTGGGAATGGGTTGACTTTCTTCATGTATGCAATAGACTCCTAGCTCAGATTCTTCTATTTCTTGATAGGGATCAAAAGCATGCACTTTGCTTGCCCATTCATCAAGAGTCAAATCTGGGATGCTTCCAACCTTGGTGTCAACTTCGTCAGTGCTTGGATAATCTTCTTGATCAAACGCTGAGCAGTTGGCATTGATTTGGCTTGGAGTGTAAGGCTCAATGTGGAAGTTTGCAATAGGTTCAGACTTGATTGTAGCCTTAGTTCCATACCTTGTTCTGAACAGCATGTGTGACCAATCCACCGAAAGATACCCTCCAATTTTAGCAGTGAAGTCTCTTGACAAGCATAATGCAAAGAGTGGTGGTAGGTCTATGACCGACACATCTTGCAACACTACTACATTGGGACATGCGTGCAGTGTGAGGCTCAAACCTTTGATTACTCAACTGTTGTCACTGCTGTCCCGTCTAATTACACTACACCCTTGGAGACGACTTCATATTGAAGCCCTAACTGGTTAGCTATCTGTTTTGGCATTACTGAACTACTTGCCCCAGAGTCAATCATGCAATTTTGCACCAGCTTATCTCCTATGATCAATGAAACATAAAATGGAGGGGGCTTCAACATTTTACCTTGCTGTCCTCCATGATTTCCTTCAGGCTGGGCAGCATTTGTGAGTACCTCCTCTTGCATCTGGACATGGTGATTTGAAGTTGACCAGTCCTTCTTGGTAGCTTGTAGCAAATCTCTTTGGCCTGGGATGGATAGTGATTGCCACATTGATATGTTGACATTTGTCTTCTTCATCTGATCAATGATGTTGAATGGGGATGAAGCATCTCTTTGTTGTACCTTGGCCTGTACATTCATTCCTTGTGTATGGGTAGCAACAACTGGCATTTGAGTTGGCCTAGGGGCCGTTTTAGGTGCTCCTTATATGTTTGGAGCTACAGTTTGTCTGCCAGCGGCTTGTGGAGTGGTAGAAGGTTGTGGATTACTTGGATCTAATGGTTGTTCTTCACCCAAATTTCTTCTCTTTGACCTTGTGTTGGCTGCAACACTCTGAGAGGGCATTTGATTCATACCATAGAAATCTTCAGCCTGCCAATTGACAAGAGTAGTTTCGTTCGGAGATGTTCCTTGCTGAGGTGCCCCTTGCTGCTGGTCTTCTTCGTGGCTGGACTCTTGTGACCCACCAATGGTTTGCACCATCAGGGCCTGATTTAATGCACTGTTAAAGCACATTGATTGGTTATGTGGCTGACTGCACGGGAAACACCAATCATATTCTTGGGCCATGTTATTTTGGACTGGCACCAAATCTCTGGATGCAGATGCAACATTGGGATTATAGGGCTGAAATGGTCTGTTGGTAGGAGGCCTTGCTTGATTCTGATTTGCAGCTGGATTGGGCGGTCTTTGAGGTTGATATGGTTGCCTATTTGGTTGAGCTTGAGGCTGATAGGAAGGTCTAAAACTTTGAGCTTGCTGTCTCTTGAGTGTGACCAGCTCATTACCTAAATTTTGCAATTGTTTCATAACTTCTTGAAGCTCATTTGGGGCACTTGGAGATGAAGTGGAAGCTTCATTTGAACTTTGATTTCTAGGAGTGGGAATAGGAGCTAAGACAGGTTCTTGACTAGTACTTGGGCTCTCCAAACTTGGGTATAATGGCATTGGGGGCCTGGGAGCTAGCTTACCAGCTTGAATAAGACAGTTTTCAGCCCTAATGGCAATGCTATAAGAAGCAGGTAAGGTTGTGCCTCCCATAGATTGAATTAACATAGAAATATCAGAATTCAAAGCTTTAAGATAGTATAGAAAAAAACCTTCTGCTGCTGGCCTGACTGCCACTGGAATCCTATCCCAAGACTTTTGAAATCTAAAGTTGAAGTCAGTCAACTGCTCGTTGGGGGCTCTCTTGATAGTTGTCAATTGTTCTAGAAGAGACAAGTTATCTCCCTTCTCTCCAAATTACTCATGGAGAACTATGCACAACTGATTCCAATTTGTGATAGAACCGACTTCAAGGCTTCTGAACCATTGCAATGCCTTCCCTTTGAACGATGATGCCAGCAGTTTGACAGCCACATCCATTTCATTTATCTCATGGATTGCACAGACGTTAGCAATGTCTTTGACATGATCACCAGGAGTGGTATGATTTTCTCCAGTGAAAAATGGAATGTTCTTCAATGCTGCAATTGGAACTGGATTCTGTGCATTGAGGGCAAGTGGGCTGCTGCCAGTGAAATTGACAAAGGGATTTAGTGGTTGCGCCATTCTGATTGGCCTGAGAAGCCTTATTGATGCGAGAAAAGGTCTACCAGGTGGAGGTGTAGACAAAGTTCTATTAGGTGGAGACGTAGATCTTTGAGCTCTTCTTCCCCTTATTTCTCTGCCTAGAGATAGGTGTAGATAAACAAACAGTCCTTCCTCCTTAGTTCTTGATCTGGTCTGTATTCTTCTCATAAATTCACCAGGCTTGGATTGCAGAAACCAGTGGATTATGCCTCTTGGGAGTCGCCAGATGTGCGATTTTAAAGCTTCTTCAAAGTTGGACCTCACAACAAGTGCACATCAATCTTGTTGCAATGAAGGTGAAGATCTCTAAGCTCCCACCAGGCGTGCTAGAACTGTTATCACCGAATCACAACACCCCTGTGCATGTATTTGAACTCACAGTGTGATTGGATAACATGGGTACTATCTCCAAGTTGTGGGACTTGCTACTTGAGACAGACCTCCAGAGAAAGCTGGTTCTTGCTCCTAAATTACCTGCCACAATCTACTCTAATGCAGGATAAGCTAACTGTTCTAATCTAAACTTCCAAGGGACCAGGGAGAGAGAATACATAAAATGAAAGCCTACACTAAAGCGGTGATACACCAGAAAAGGAGGGTGTGAGAGTAATCTCCAAATGTGTGAAATACAGAGGGAAAGTGCACACTAGAAGAGGTGATGACAGTTCACCATAATCTAGCAAAATGCATTCACAACAATATTCCAAGCATACACAATGTTAGTGAATTCCTGCAAGAACATAATAATAGACACAATATTCTTGTAGAGAGATAAAAGGGGCAAGAAGAATGCAAGAAAACACAGCAGGGGAAGATACATCCACAAACTTTGTATTTTATTGCTTCCTGGTATGCACAGTTCAGTCTATTACAAGATAAGGGCCTGGATCACCATGCAAGGAGTCCACTACAAGGGCCTACAACACACTGGCTTCACAAAGAAATTTTGACAGAGCTTTGCTACCCAAAAACTCTCTCCTTTACAATGAGCCCAACACTCCAATTTATAGAAAAAATGAGAAGGAGAAGAGAAGGGAAAATGGAAATCCTGAAATCTATCCTTCAACCACCTGTAAGAAGCATTAAATTGAGTGAAATGATTGTATATTACTTGCAAAAGGATCCCCATACTATCCCCATGTGCTGCAGTCAGAGAAAGAATGATGACCATAGCCTCTTAATTGCACTCCCAGCTACCGAAATAAAACACTGTTCTGAACCCTGCCACGTTTCCTTAAAAATCTTAATCAATTTCTGATCAAATTTGGAATTTCTTGATTGTTGTGCATCGGTCTCGGAACCACGATTCCAATGGTACCAATTTTGTGGCAATTTCGTTGAGAAAATGCAAAAGTTATGGCCTTCTGAGTGCGGGCAACTATTTTGGGTCTGGCAGGCGTTTTCTGTCATTTGACGGGAATGAACATTAACTGACTGGAGCCGAATATGTTTATCTTAATTAAATATATCTAACCTCATTAAAAATAAGAAATCCAGTTTCTGTGGTGTAGAGGACGTCGTGCTCGTTCCAGAAAGTCTAATTTTGTGAAAATCGGAGGCTCGGAGTCAAAAGTTATGGCCGTTTGAAGTTTCGCAGGTCAAACGTTGACTTTTCCTCTTCTGTCTTCGCCCATTTCGTGCTTTTCGCGTCCCACGCGTCCCTCGCGTACTTTTGTCCCGGCTGTCCTGGATGAAAAAACTCTTCCTTCGGGCGATCCGCGCTTTCACGTCCCACGCGTCCCTCGTGTACTTTTGTCCCGGGCCGAACCTTCGCCTATTTCGCGCTTTCGTGTCCCACGTGTCCCTCGCGTACTTTTGTCCCCGGTTGGGCACAGTGCTCCCTTGTGCTGATTTCGGGCGAACCGGCCGGTTCGCGTCCATTTGTCCCAAATGTCCCAGTTGCCCTTCGGACTGTTTGTTCCCATTTCACCCGGTTCGGCCGGTTCGCGTCCATTTGTCCCACTTGTCCCACTTTGTTTCGGACTGTTTGTGTTGATTTCGGGGCGAACCGGGCCGGTTCGCGTCCATTTGTCCCAAATGTCCCAAAGGCGACCCTCTCAGCAGTTAGCCAATTTTTTTTTCTGTTTTGGCCGGATCGGCTTTTCGCGCCCGCCGCGTACTTCTGGCCCGATTGTCCCAAATGCTATTTGGGCCGCCTGGAGGCTTTTCGGCCGATCCGCGCATTTTTGTCCCAAATGTCCCAATTGCTCCTAGGACTAGGACTTAGCCGATTTCACAATTTTTCCTGGATCAACCTACTTGCCATCTGCAACCATTTTTCAAATTTTCTCAGAGCTTGCTCCTTCCTTCTTTGGCCAGGGGAGTTAGAAAAATATCTGAGGGAACCTCAAAAACATGATGTTTGCTCTGAATCAATCAATGTGCTTGGGACTTGAATATTCTGATGCATGTTATCAAAATTTACCCTGGGGGGTAAATTTTGGATAACATTAACATCATCAATTGTTACTCGTACCATCCAAGATCTTCCTTCTAAAGAAGAAATTGTGATGTCAACCCTCAAGCCGGCTTCATTAATATTTCCCTCAGCTGCTACAAAGACAACATCCCCTAGACCTCTTCCCTACTTTCCACCATTTAATCATCCCCCTCCTCCTTTAGAGGAAACATCAATTTTTCCACAATAGGGGACACATGATGTTGTTTCTTTTCAAGAAACATCTCAAGCATTGGAGAAAAGTGAAGCTCATAAAAACTATGTAGAGGTTGAAGAAGGGGAGATTGCAAAGGAAGTTGGGAGTGATGTGCATGATCAAACTGTTGAAACTTCTTCAGTCCCAAATTCTGCAATGCAAAAGGATATTGAGGATATTGATGTAGGAACTGGAGAAGAGATAGAAGAGAAATTGATAAATAAAAATATGGTTGAATTGGGAGGAGTTTTATTGTAAGAGTATTCTACTGAAGAGCCTGAGAATCAGTTGGAAATAGTGACACTTCCTCCTACAGATGAAATTGGTACATCAATGATTGTTCATCCTAATGCCCAAGCTCTTTCAGGGAAAGATTTCACAAATTGGTTGGCCAAGAAGTCCCTTCCCACTTCCAAGGAAGTATTCAATTTGGAGGAAATGGATCTTCAGTTGTTAAGGAGTATTGAAAAGAAAAGGAAAAGATCAAAAGCTTCTAAGGTGAATTCAAAATTAATCATTGATTCTTCGGGAAGGAAGTTTTCTGAGATATCTACTCCAATAATTGGAAAGAGAAAAGGAGAATTGAATGAAGAATATTTGGTGATCATAAAGGTACCCATGGGAGAGGTCACAATTGAAATTTTAAGGCATGACATGCAAACATTAATCAATAGCCTTTTTCAGAAGCTAGGTCAAGAAAAAGATATGAATGCTATGCTAAAAGAGCAAACATCTAAGCTTTGTAACATTATCATGAAGGTTGCTGGAACCTCAACACAACTAGTGCTTATGAGGGAACAGGCGAATCCATAGGTGATTACCATTACAAAAGATACATGTGATAGGTCAAAGGATGTAGAGGAATGGGTGGTTGAAATCACTAAAACAACCACAAATTACTATAAATAAATAATGGTAAAAATTGTTGAGTACAATGAGAAACTTGACAAATTGAAGAACTTGAAGTGAGAAGCAAATAATATATACGAGATTGCTGAGTTGCAAATGCAAAGTTTGGAGGCAATAGATTCATTGCCAGATAATTTTTTAGTCAAAGAGAAGATTGCACCTGAAGGATCCATTAGGAAGGGGAGGAAACAAAAGCATCTTCTTTCATTTAGGAAAAGAATTTTAAAACATTTAATGCAAAAGATGGAAATAATGGACGAACAAGTTGAGCCGATTTTGGAGGAACTTGATGAGGTGATCTATGATTTGTCAAAGTATAGTACTTCTATATCCCTGTACACTATTGATGAATTTCTTCAATTATTTCAACAGTCGATGAACGATGCTATTACTCCTTTTAATAGAAATTCTCTGAATAAATTAGCAAATATTCATGATAACGTGAATCAGTTGGGATCCTATCTTGGGAAGGTGAGAGGAGGTTGCAATGTTATGGAAAAATAATTGCTCATGTTAGAGACATAAATGGAGGCTGTAGCCGAGACAGATAATAACACAAACAAATTAATGAGAGATCAACATGCTATGTATAAAGAGAATCATAAAGATGAAGAAGAGGATGCAAGTGAAGACAAAAGTAAAAAGAAAGATGAAGCTAAATAGAACATGTCAATCCAAAATAATTCTTCTATTTCTTCTATTTCTTTTCTTCTTTACTTCTTAATTATATCCATTATAAGACTTAAGTAATGTGGTGTACAATCACCGTTACTTTAAGTTGTTTGATAAAGTCAAATACTTAAGGGTAGTTATTTTGGTTTTTAATGTTTATACATTCTAGAAACAAATAGGTGGCATGAAAAGAAGATTTTGAGGAGTAAAATTCTCAACTCCTAATTTTTTGTTAGTTATTCATTGATTGAATTATAATGGATATTTCTTCCTTGTGATTTACTCGTAATGACTATAAATAGAAGAAGAGGCCTACGGGTATTGGGATTGGAAAATTTTTGGGCAAGAAGCTGTTATAAGTTGTATATGGTTATTTTGGACTTTGTGTTGAAATAACTAGATGTACATATTGTAAACAGTGGACAGTTTAATAAGAAGAAAGAAATATTTTGGTTAAAACTTTGTCCACTAAAGTCTAACTATGACATTTGTGAATGTTAATGATAAACTTTATGTTATCTTAACATTTATAAGTGTCAGCTTCTTTTAATTTTCTTAAAATTTGTGAGGATCAACCGATGTTTATTTATTTTGTGTGTGAGTAACTTGCTCTGGAATCTACTTGTTACAAAGCACATTTCCTGCATTTTATACATCCCTTCTCGTTTCTATTCTATATTTCTGTCTCCTTTCAAATTAAATTCTACTTACCATACAACTGCTTACTTGCTTCCAAATTGTTTAATTGTGGTGCACGAGTTACTAAATTAAAGTAATACCCAAGAATATTTAGATAAGTTGTAGGAAAAACAAACAAAGCACACGAGAACTTCACCGTTAAATGAAGGGGATTCATCATATGATTGCCTAGGTTCTGTGTTTAGTTGAGCATAAAATCTAGCCAACAAACTCTCTTTAGTTGGTATTGGAGCTGGTTAAATGGAAGAATAAGTAGTTTGTTAGGGGCAGCTGCATTATTTTCCCTTGCCCCAATTTATGCAGTTTATCTTTGAAATTGTCATTATAGATAGTTTTTTTTTTTGCAATAGGTGATTTGCAAAGAGTTGTGGAATTTAGCATAGGAACAACGCAATATGTAAAGAGAAAAGAAGCGTAAGGACTATTTTTGGGAATTGAGATTGCATACCTCGGCACAGGAAATGACTTCATTATTAAATGCATTGGGCTCAAATATCTCAACTTCATCCTGAAAAATTCTTCTGAATTCTTATTAGAAACGACTAGGCATTTGCTGAGGGAAAGTGTTTTTTTTACAAAGGAAAACACAACCAAATCTAAGAGTTTTACAATGATCTGGCAGCCGCGGAATCAGAGAGATTAAAGGTTCTATCATTGAGCTTTTAATGGTTGTTCACAATAAATCCTTATATGTGCACATTCTAATCTCTGCGTTTTGTGTCGTGGTATTCATTAGTTAACTCGGCTGGGAATAAAGACACCTTGGGTTAATCGTGTTATAACAATCTGGAAAAATATTCTATGCAAATTTCGAATTCCTCCGATAGAGATCCCTTCATTGGATATAAAAACTGAGTTTTCCTTTGCTTATCCATGCGCCAGATTACTTCAACATTCCATTCAATAATTTGGGAAAACGAGATCATATCTACATGAAATGGTTTATACACTTTCAACGCAGTTGTATCATTTTATATTGAAAGATTCAATGCTTTAATAGTTTGTTTTGTGAGTATTAATTCTTTGAAATCAAAGGTGCGTGGTTTATTAAGATATAGGGATTGTTTTATTTTTTGTAGCTCTCGTGGCTCGTTATAAGTTAGATCATAGGTGTGTCACACATTGTGGGTTTGTAGGCAGTTTTTCAATAATATTTAATGTCATTTAAAACTAGCAATTGCATGTATTTCATGAGATGTGAACGCCGAACGGTATATGTTATTTGATTTAGAGGTACAATTATTATTGATCCACTTAATCTGAAGGTTGTTTCTACATTTCAAACTTGTTATATATTCGTACATGATTACTTGTGATACTGTTTTCGATAGTTAATCAATTTTATAGTTGATGTTGTTAGTTGTGTATCGGTTGTTTAGTTGGTGTTTTGTTGGAGAAACATTTATTATACAATTGATAATGTGTGTGATTGATAGTTGTAGTGTAGGACTTTAGTTGAAACATTACATTGTAATGTTGTATGTGTACATTTAATTATGTTACAGGTTCGTACATTTAAAGTTGCATACCATATTTGGAAACATAAAATAAATGTAGGTATACGTACACGTAATGAGACATGTATACGTTTGCAGTATTTATATCATGAGTGGTAGCCTTTAGTGGGCAATTTTAGTTTCGATAAACATGATTACATTTGATATCCCTTAAACGACTGTGCCGCTTTGGATAGAAGAAATGTTGAGTATAGTAGTAGCGGAGGTGCTATAAAAGCAAAGGCTAGTATTTACGATGGGTTGAGTGATAGTAGTCTTGCTTCCTCCTTTCTTCTTGCTTCAAGTGCTGGTACATGTGCCATATTTGAGTATCTATCGAATGAAAAAGCGGGTGAAATGCGTAGATTTGCAAGCAAGGGAACTCTGGAGAAAGCTGTGAATGTCAGACCCTGCCTTTCAGTGGTTCCAATGTCGATAGTTGCTCTGTGAAAAGTAAGTCCCTGCAACTTGTGGATAGTTAATCCCCAAGCCATTTTAATCGGAAACTGTCTTTGATTCCCTCTGGAAATAAGGGGTATGGGAATATGTAACGGGTTGGAGGGATCCCAACATGGGCTGTTGTATCCATCAAATTTTACAACAACAAATAAAGGTAATGCTGGTGGTTGCATTGATGCGTCGTAGACAATGTCGGTGATTGTTCCTATGGCACCATTCACAAGGCCTGCATCAACCCATAAATTTGTAATAAGCATGATTTTTTGTTGTTTGCACAACAGAACGTTGTGTTCCAACTGATCATCATCAGGATTTCCTGGTCCAGTTCACCTGTTACTTTCAGCAATGGATTGGGTGATCGGAACGTTCAATGCCTTCAACATCTGTAGGTTGTGGCATGCCACTTGATCATTTTTTGCAAACAAATGTGGTGCGTCCTTAAAAATGTTGAGCTCCTGCTGAGTTAGGTGTGTGTCTGTGCGAGACATCAAGAGTTCCCAATCCTCAATTAGAGGGGTTGAATCTTACATGTGGAGCAGTAAATTCCGGAATGAAACTTGTGCATTGGTTGTTCCTTGTTGCCAAAATATTGTTCGTAATGTAATGGAAGACTGAAATCCCTTCCAAAGGGTTGCTCCGTAGGAATTACTTACGTAAAGAGGACTGTCCAAAACCGACAGTAATTGCCCGAGGTCACCGAGGAGGATGACTGATCTATTCCCAAATTCAGATGTTCTTGAGTGTGGGAAAGCTTTGCGGAACCTACTGTCAATTTTGCTTAGAAACTTTGGCCCGATGAAACTCATTTCATCAATAAGAACATATTCTATATGTTTCAGCGACTCTTGAAAAGACGATAATGCACTACCTACAAGGGGTTTTAGTTCTTTGATTGGAATACGCATGGCTGTATGGATTGTGGATGCAGAGATGTTGAATGTTGAAACAACAGTAGGGGCGAGCACAAGTATAGGTGAGGGAGATATGGTTGATGCTGTGAATGAATTCCATATTTTATTTATCAAAAATGATTTTCCTATCTGAGTCGTTCCTTGAATTATCAATCTTAGTGGAGGTAGAAGGGATTTTTTTGTTGAATGGTGTAGTATGGTATCAAGAGCTATTTGTTGTTCTAGAGACAAAGGAAGTGTGGAAGATGGTGGTGTGGCATGTATGTTGTTGTTAATTGTGTCTACTTTCTCTCTCTCGATGAATCATGAACCAGTTATTTGCAAATCATGGGGAACGTCGTGTATGGTCCAATTATTGTGTATATCAAAATCTCGTTTCCCCAACATTTCAAGAATGTCTAGACCCGTGTTGTTTCCGGGGTGAAGTTGTGTGAAGCCCTGTCATTCTTGCAATGGTTCTTGTTGAATACTACATTTGGGCTCTGAGTCAGAACTAACATCTGTTGTAAGTCCTGTGTTTGCGGTAGTGTGTAGAACATGCCATGGTCTGTAGTTGTGCTTGTACATGTCCCAAGTGCCATTGATGTCATGTGGGGTTAAGCCAAATTCAAACACGATATTTCTGAAAGGCTTGTATAATAGGAGTTCTGACCAACAGAAAAGGTCATATGACGTTGATTCTTGAGTAGGGACATCCACAAATCTCGGGTGGACCTGAACAATTGCTTGTATCGGTCACTTTTTCCATTTATCACCTTTACGGTGCTTGTTGTAGCTCCAATCTCGAGAAACTTGAATAAGTGGTAGGTGTTCCATGGTTGTTGGATGAACTTTATATGCATCCAAGAAAGTGGTTGTTTGTTGTGCATCGGCGTCACTTTCAACGACACGTCTTAGAATCTTTTTTCCAACATTCAATGATACGAATGGACAGTGGCATTTTTTTATAGCATGTGGCATGTTTCTTGTGCACTTATGGCATGTTCAATAACGCTTTCTATGAGCATTTTGCGGATCTCGATATGTGCTGGAGAATCTACGTCTGCATCTCTTGAAAATCTGGATAGCATTTGGTGATATGTTTCTAAACGTTGTTCGACTTTCGAAGCATATTTTGCAATATACTTAAGAACGGCATGGTGGGAAAGTACCGGTTGGCAATCAACATTTTCTCTTCATATTTATATCATTGTTCGATTGTGGATGTTCAATCTGTCATCATTTCTGGAAGGGAGGTACTTTATTTTCCCATCACCTTCAATGTGCAAGGAAGAAGTAGGGTGCGTGGCCCAAGGAGCATTATACCTACACTGCAGCTATGATTTCTTTCTACGCAGGCATGTCTGCTTTGAACATTTAGTGTGGTGTTGAACTAGATTAAGCAGTTCTTCAAGGTCTACATGCGGGGAGGTGGATAGAATTTGTGTTGTATCTAGCAAGCAAGGGTCATCTAGGAGTGACCTGCGAATGAAATCCAAGTGGTTGCAAGCCGGGTGGGGGTTCTAGAAAAACACAAACTTATCAAAGTATTGTTTTGTTGCCACATCAACTATTGTGTCCTCCCAGTCCAGTTCGTCAACTTTTGGTGCATTCTCGAGCCACAATAAACCATGGACATGTGCGGAGCCTCTATGTTGCCATTCATACTTGCGAGACGAGGGAACATAAGTATTAGATATGTAGTTTGGGAAAAACTTTGAAATAAGTAGATTTGATTACCTGTACTAAAAGTCTACTGCTCCAAGTTCCTTCTACGATATTTCTTCCCAAAATATTGTGAATCTGTGATGCAGGTATGCTGATACTCGATGAGGGTTAGAGACAATGTTAAGTGTTCTCCAACGTTGTGTGGCTTGAGGACCTGTTGGGCATTCACCAGACATAATATTGTGGAGATCTGGCCATTTAGTGTCTGCAACACTTAGAGTGAAGAATAAGGTTGGTGTCCCTAATTGTTCCACCATATCTGAAAGCTCGCTTCTACTTTTTTCCCAGAATGAACGTGTCCCTCGAAGGCTTAATGCAAAGTGCATTAATCTATCTCGGAGGTTGTCTTTGGAGCATTCCAGTAGTTTTCTTCGCAGCTCTCTAATTATTGGAGGGATTCCAGATTCGGTGTTCTATTTCATAAAAACTTCTTCCGTCGACTGGCTTTACAGAGGTCAGGATTTTTGGAGGGCCCAAAAATTGGCTTGTGATAGAGGGCGCCGGAAGGAAGTAGTCATCGGAATCAACCCAGCCATGAAGTGTATTTGTTTATGAAATTTGAGGGTTTATGTAACATTTGGTTCTTGAAACAATGTCCACTGAGCTTCCATTGAGACTGGAGACGCGGGCAGCTTTAAAGGCGAGGACTAGAAGAGGCGGTATAGAAAACATGTCTTCAAGTTCGTTGCTTATATCATCTAAGTGTTGTCCCCACAATGTGACACTTACATTGAAACCTGACATGTCCTTTAATTGCAATGTTCTTCTCTTTGTTTCAAACTTGTCATACCGACGAATTGTTGAGCATGGTTACATCGTAACAACAATTCCAATCAAATCAACTCTAGAACCTTCAGCACTTGCAGGTAATTCCTTGATTTTGGTGAAGTGAAAGTTATGGGAATGTATTATATCTTCATTTGCTATGAGTGGAGATATGGTTGAGGAAGGTTGTAGGAAAATCTCCAAAGCATTGTTCAAATGGTTGTAACATAGCTTTGTATCAGCAATCCTTGCAATCCTCCCATTGGAAATTGTATATAGCTTCCCATTCTCAATATGCTCATAGAATGCTTCCGCGGCCTCGTTGAAACAAGTGATGTGGATTTCCCCTCCTTCCTGATCAACAAAATAAAACCCAAACATGGATCCATTTCCCCTTGCATTGTGATATTGGTGAAGGTTTGTTTTTTCTAGGGCACATCCCTCTATGGACCACATGTGCATAGATGTATTCAAAGCACTTATTTTAGTTGGTGTTCTCGCCTTAATATTTGTTAACCCGGTTTGCACTTGCATCTGTTTGCGGCAACTGACTGTGTTTGAGAGCATTTTTTGGTAGTCGAATTTGAGCACCGATTACCAAATGTGTTTCAACAACAACATCCATTTCAATGATAAGAACGGTGTTGTAATGGAAAAGAAAAATAGGATAGAATTAGAACTGAGCAATGGATGGAAAAAATAAACAGAAATAAATTTTAATTGATATAGCGAGTTTATGTACATTGGTAATTGAGCAAGAGATGAAGCTTACAGCTCAGTTTTGATCATTCTAACGAGGTTTTTGTGTAAGCACACAATGGAGCCTTCTTGTATTGAATTGTCCGTTACACAACTTGCAAATTTGGAGGGTAGAAGTGTTGTCTTAAAATGTATCCCATCTGAAAGGTCAACAAAATGTTGGGCTCCCGTGTTGAGAATGGACCTTAGAGAGCTCAAGTGCAGTATCTGAAATGTGGGGTCAACATTGGAACTACCCTCAATCAATTGAGAAATGCCTTCATGTGTCAAAGTTATTTCCATGGCAGCTAAAAGATGCTCGAGATTGTGAGAATTCTGCAAATATATGGTGGAAAATGTAAAATTGTAGGGCAGTCAATCATGAAATGAAGGATTTGTTCAAGAAATCATGCATTTGTAAAGAATGATAACCTTTAAAGTTGGCTTCCTTATTATTTCATATTTTCTAAAAAGTGCAAACATGAAGTCTAACTCTTTAACAATTCAATATGAAAAAAGTGATATAATGTACAAAGCTTTGGTTGAAAACAACTAAAATTTGTATGGTTGTTTGTCAGCATTTTAAAAATATATGTATTTGAGTGCAAATATTATGAAGTACACATTAAAAATGTGTCGTTGGTTTACATAAAGAAGCGAGCAATTGTATAAAGGAAAGATATAATGAATAACACATTAAAAATGTGTCGTTGTTGTTGTTTGTTGAAAAGTTAGATTCTGTGCTCCATATGTTCCGCCGCAATATATACATGCATTTATTTGAAATGAATTATAGATTATTATGTTAAGCAAATAGAATGGAAAACAATAAGAACAATATGTACACTTGAAGTGATAAGACTATAGTTATTTGTATGGAAACACAATGATAAAGAAATTAGGAAAACATAGTTGTTGGATAACAAAAAATGAACATGTGGTTGATAAGTTTGATTCTCTGTCAGATATATACTGCCACAATACATACATGAAATATTTGGAACGAGTTAAAGTTTATTTCAAAAATACTTATAAACTAGCCACTACAAGCTATTTTTTAAAATCAAATTTCTTGCTTTTTGCTTGTGTAATTTTCTTTGCACGTTTCTTGTAGTTTTGTCTAGTTGCAGATGCCTCGATTGGAATTCCCATTCTCCTCAATTTGTGGGGTGTTTCATATTTGAGGGGCTCGTTCCAATCATTCGGATTTTGGAGAGAAAAATTGGGGATGTTGGCATCAGGTGGAGGCAATCTATGATCATTTCAACTATCACTGTTTTAGGTGGTTTCGGTTGCCTACAATGCAAAACATTAACAACACATTGAATACACATAAAATTTTCCTCCAGGATTTACAAGTGAGGCGTAATTAATGTCAATCCCGTTGTGGGGAGGGGAATTGTGTTTCTAGTTTGCATCATATCAAACTGGAGAGGGAAAATAAGTATGTTAGTCCACCAAGATGTTCTTAGGTATTACGGGCAACTTTAAAAGCCTTTTTGCTGATCAATCTAACTTCCAACTTGGGACGCTTTGAAATGGCCTCATTGGGGAACAATCCCCTCAACACATAATGAATCTTGTCATTGACGAAGGCACGTGCCCCCACATGTCACTTCGGAAAAAGGATTGGAGTCTAAATATAAATGTAACAATCAAAATAAAATAACATGAAAGCTCTCGACAATAATTTTTTAAACCATAGCATGTAATAAACAAAACAAATGAATAAATATTTGAATCAATATTGAAACCCACCTCAATATTGTTTAGAGATGACGCTCTCTTCTTTACCGCGGGAGAATGAGAATCACAAATACCCTACAAAAAAGTGAGAAAAGAAGTTAATAAAACTAAATATATCTACACTGCCAATGTCATATTCACTACATAAGGCTACCACTCATGATATTAAATTTGCACATGTACAGAAATCTTCATGTATTCATGTTTAGTTCAAATAAACAAATATGCAAAACACTACCACTCATGATATAAAATTGGTAAATGTATATGTACGAATTTGTAACAAGTTAGAAATGTAGAGATAGAACATTTAAATGAAGTGATTCATCTATATTTCTACACTTATAAAACCAATCACACCCCTTATTAAAACATCAACTACAAAAGTAATAACTATCCCTCTAAAACAAGTAACATATACAGTTTGGTGTTTACATTGCATTGTACAAGGTGATAAATAAAATTAAGTGCCATTAGAGTATTTTTTCTTGTTGTCATTATTAGTAATTGTGCATTACTATCAAAAGTCCAAAGTCTTCGAAGCTTCAAGTGAAAGTATTTTATATCCGTCAAAGTCTCCATAATGTCATTCAAGTTAAATGTCATTTTTTTATCCATGTAATTTTTAATATGTTGTGTCCATCAAAGTGTCGATAAGTTGTGAGTATAGTAAATGGTCATTAAGAGTAAATATTCATTAAGAGTCATCATCATTTTTCAAGTTATTATTGTCTTTTCAAATGCCAAAAAGTGTCTGTGTAAAAGACGTGTTGTCAAAAATTGATTTGTAAAAATAAAAAAAATCACCTCACAAACGCATTTTTGATATTACCAGATGTCTAAAAAATAAAAATGTTTCACATTGCGGGAGGGAAGAAAAGAATAAGAACAATGTGGAAATAAATGTGCTTCATGTTCACATTTGATGCATAGGAGGTTAGAGGTGGATTAGTGACCTCTCATCATTCACCAACAAAGGGGCCACATTTTGCTGTGGTTACATTATTGTGGTGTGAGTATTTTATTTTAGTTTTTGCAGTGTGTTTTTTAGGGTTCCTATTTTGTGTGGTTCTTGATGCTAGAAAAGAGTCATGTTAGAGTGTAGATGACTGCAAGTGATCCTTTGACTTATGTACTTCGTTGGAATATGGTCCACTTGTGAATACATTCACTTGTAATGGTGACCGTGTGTAGCAAGATCCGGTCAATTATATGTCTTCGATATATTTTCCTTCTCAGTGTTCGTGGGTGGAAATTTTACATTGTGGGAGGTACATGAAACCAATGTTCCATTTCCATCATGAGCCCTAAATTATTAAAGTCAAAGGCAGCTTCTAGTGGCAGTGGCAATTTCCTATGTTGTTTGATGTCAAGTCGTAACAATCGACAACAGTGGCTATAATTAAGAACATTGTGATTCCTATAGTAAGTAATGTGCAATATTTCATGTACATGTTCTATTGTGTAGTTTTGCAATAAGAGAGTTGTGATTCTTATATAATTCCCTGATCTACAAGCATATTGACAAACAAAATCACCAAAGTAAGTCATTTCATAGATCTTAAAAGGGTTTGTTGAAGGATCTTGAAAACCACACAAGGTGGAAAATTGATGGGGCTTGTTTATGACAAGGTTTTTGGTAATCCTGTTTAGAACCATGGAAGGAGAGAACCTTTCTTTTGATCAAGATCATGAGTCACATAGTAGGACATGTTTCACAAGGGTGATCATATTGCAGTTGAGTGTGTGGATGTTTTTCTACCATGTTCATACTAAGGGGGAATGTTAGGAATTATATTTGTTAGCTCTCACATTAGTTAGTATTAAATTTGTATGGGTTAATATGATGTAATTAAGATATAATTATATTATCTAGGATAATATAATTGTTAGAAAGGTTGTTTACAACAACCTACCTATTTTTGGCTAGTGTTACAACATCTTGTCTATATTTGATGAGTAGTTGTAGGAGAATTTTTAGGAATCCTATTTTATAGCAGATGACATAGACTATTTAAATGTAGAACCATCTCATCTAAATAATGGTGAAGAATTTTTTTTATGTATAGACCTGTTATAGATCTCTTTAGTTGGTATTAGAGATGGTAAGATGGAAGAATAAGTTCTTGATGTTGGAAAAGAGTCGTGTTAGAGTGCAGATGACTGAAAGTGATCCTTTGACTTATGTACTTCATTGGAATATGGTCCACTTGTGAATACATTCACTTGTAATGGTGACCATGTGTAGCAATATCTAACTAGCAAGATCTGGTCAATTATATGTCTTCGATATAGTTTGTTTCTCAGTGTTCGTGGGTGGAAATTTCACATTGTGGGAGGTAACATAAAACCAATGTTCCATTTCCATTATGAGCCCAAAATTATTAAAGTCAAAGGCAACTTCCAGTGGCAGTGGCAATTTCCTATGTTGTTTGATGTCAAGTCGTAACAATCGACAACAGTGGCTATAATTAAGAACATTGTGATTCCTATAGTAAGTAATGTGAAATATTTCCTGTATATGTTCTATATATTTCCTATAGTGCAGTTTTGTAATAAGAGAGTTGTGATTCATATATAATTCCCTGATCTACAAGCATATCGACAAACAAAATCACCAAAGTAATTCATTTCATAGATCTTAAAAGGGTTTGTCGAAGGATCTTGAAAACCACACAAGGTGGACAATTGATGGGGCTTGTTTATGTCAAGGTTTTTGGTAAGCCTGTTTAGAACCATAGAAGGAGAGAACCTTTCTTTTGATGAAGATCATGAGTCACATAGTAGGACATGTTTCACATGGGTGATCATACTACAATTGAGTGTGTGGATGTTTTTCTACCATGTTCGCACTAAGGGGGAATGTTAGGAATTATATTTGTTAGCTCTCACATTAGTTAGTATTAAATTTATATGGGTTACTATGATGTAATTAATATATAATTATATTATCTAGGATAATATAATTGTTAGAAAGGTTGTTTACAACAACCTACCTATTTTTGGCTAGTGTTACAACATCTCCTCTATATTTGATGAGCAGTTGTAGGAGAATTTTTAGGACTCCTATTTTATAGGAGATGACATAGACTATTTAAATGTAGAGCCATCTCATCTGAATAATGTTGAAGAATTTTTTCTATGTATAAACCTGTTATAGATCTCTTTAGTTGGTATCAGAGATGGTTAGATGGAAGAATAAGTTGTTGTTAGGGGCAACTACATTATTTTCACTTTCCCATGTTTATGAACTTCAATTTTTTAAATTTTCATTATAGATAGTTTTTTTTTTCAATAGGTGATTTGCAAAGAGGTATGGCATTTAGTAGAGGAAGAATGCAACATGTAAAGAGAACATAGGAATAAGGAATATTTGTTGGTATTGAGATTGCATACCTCAGTATAGGAAATGACTTCATTACTCAATTCATTGTGCTCAAATATCTCAACTTCATCCTAAAAAATCCTTCTGAATTCCTATTAGAAATGACTAGGAATTTTCCAAGGGAAAGTGTTTGTTTTACAAAGGAAAACACTACCGAATCTAAGATTTTTATAACTAGCAATCGCATGTGTTTCATGAGATGTGAACGCCAAACGGTATATGTTATTTGATTAAGAAGTACAATTATTATTGATCCACTTAATCTAAAGGTTGTTTCTACATTTAAAACTTGTTATAAATTCGTACATGATTACTTGTGATAACGTTTTCGATAGTTAATCAATTTTATAGTTGATGTTGTTAGTTGTGCATTTGTTGTTCAGTTGGTGTTTTGTTGGAGAAATATTTATTATACAATTGATAATGTGTGTGATTGATAGTTGTAGTGTAGGACTTTAGTTGAAACATTACATTATAATGTTGTATGTGTACATTTAATTATGCTACATGTTCATACATTTAAAGTTGCATACCATAATTGGAAACATAAAATAAATGTAGGTATACGTACACGTAATGAGACATGTATACATTTGTAGTATTTATATCATGAGTGGTAGCCTTTAGTGGGCAATTTTAGTTTCAATAAAATTCATTACATTTGATATCCATTGAACGACTATGCCGCTTTCGATAGAAGAAATGTTGAGTATAGTAGTATTTGAGGTGCTATGAAAGTAGAGGAGCCTAGTATTTACGATGAGTTGAGTGATAGTAGTCTTGCTTCCTCCTTTGTTCTTGCTTTGAGTGTTGGTATGTGTACCATATTTGAGTATCTCTCGAATGAAAAAGTAGGTGAAATGCACAGATTTGCAAGTGAGGGAACTCTGGAGAAAGCTGTGAATGTCAGACCCTGCCTTTCAATGGTTCCAATGTCGATGGTTTCTCTGTGCAAAGTTAGTCCCTGCGACTTGTGGATAGTTAATCCCCAGGCCATTTTAATCAGTAATTGTCTTCGATTCCCTCTGGAAATAGGGGGTATGGGAATATGTAAGGGGTTGGAGGGATCCCAACATGGGTCGTTGTATCTATCAAATTTTACAACAACAAATAAAGGTAATGCTGGTGGTTGCATTGATGCGTCGTAGACAATGTCAGTGATTGTTCCTATGGCACCATTCATGAGGCTTGCATCAACCCATAGATTTACAATAAGCATTATTTTTTGTTATTTTCATAACAGAACATTGTGTTCCAACTGATCATCATCAGGATTTCCTAGTCCATTCCACCTGTTACTTTCAGCAATGGATTGGGCGATCGGAACGTTCAATGCCTTCAACATATGTAGGTTGTGGCATGCCACTTGATCATTTTTTGCAAACAAATGTGGTGCATCCTTAAAAATTTTGAGCTCCTACTGAGTTAGGTGTGTGTCTGTGTGAGACTTCAGGAGTTTCCAATCCTCAATTAGAGGGGTTGAATCTCACATGTGGAGCGGTAAATTCCGGAATGAAACCTGTGCATTGGTTGTTCCTTGTTGCTGAAATATTGTTCGCAATGTAATGGAAGATTGAAATCCCTTCCAAAGGGTTTCTCCGAAGGAATTACTTGCGTAAAGAGGACTGTCCAAAACCGGTGGTAATTACTCGAGGTCACCGAGGAGGATGACTGATCTATTCCCAAATTCAGATTTCCTTGAGTGTGGGAAAGCTTCGTGGAGCCTATTGCCAATTTTCCTTAACAACTTTGGCCCGATGAAGCTCATTTCATCAATAAGAACATATTCTATATGTTTCAGTGACTCTTGAAAAGATGATAATGCACTACCTTCAAGCGGTTTTAGTTCTTTGATTAGAATACACATGGCTGCGTGGATTGTGGATGCAGATATGTTGAATGATGAAACACTAGTAGGGGCGAGCACAAGTAGAGGAGAGGGAGATATGGTTGATGCTGTGAATGAATTCCGGATTTTATTTATCAAAAATGATTTTCCTGTGCCAGTCGTTCCTTGAATTATCAATCTTAATGGAGGTAGAAGGGATTTGTTTGCTGAATGATGTAGTATGGTATCAAGAGCTATTTGTTGTTCTGGAGACAAAGGAAGTGTGGAAGATGGTGGTGTGGCATGTATGTTGTTGTTAATTGTTTCTTCCTTCTCTCTCTCGATGTATGATGAACCAGTTATCTGTAAATCATGGGGAATGTCATGTATGGTCCAATTATTGTGTATGTCGAAATCTCATTTCCCCAACATTTCAAGAATGTCTAGACCTGTGTTGTTTCCAGGGTGAAGTTATGTGAAGACCTGCCTTTCTTGCAATGGTTCTTGTTGAATACTACATTTGGGCTTTGAGTCAGAACTAACATCTGTTGCAATTCATGTGTCTGCGGTAGTGCGTAGAACATGCCATGATCTGTAGTTGTGCTTGTACATGTCCCAAGTGACATTGATGTCATGTGGGGTTGAGCCAAATTCAAACGTGATATTTTTGAAAGGCTTGTATAATAGGAGTTCTAACCAATAGAAAAGGTCATATGATGTTGATTCCTAAGCAGGGACATCCACAAATCTCAGGTGGACCTGAACAATTGCTTGTATCGGTCACTTTTTCCAGTTATCACCTTTACGGTGCTTGTTATAGCTCCAATGTCGAGCAACTTGAATAAGTGGTAGGTGTTCCATGGTTGTTGGATGAACTTTATATGCATCCAAGAAAGTGGTTGTTTGTTGTGCATCGGTGTCACTTTCAACGACACGTCTCAGAATATTTTTTCCAACATTTAATGATGGAAATGGACGGTTGCACGTAACAAGTGGCATTTTTTTGCAGCATGTGACATGTTTCTTGTGCACTTATGTCATGTTCAACAATGCTTTCTGTGAGCATTTTACAGATCGCGATATGTGCTAGAGAATCTACATCTGCATCTCTTGAAAATCTGGATAGCATTTGGTGATATGTTTTTGGACGTTGCTCAGCTTTCGAAGCATATTTTGTTATATAATTAAGAACAGCATGGCGGGAAAGTACCGGTTGGCAATCGACATTTGCTCTCCATATGTATATCATTGTTCGATTGTGGATGTTCAATCTGTCATTGTTTCTGGAAGGGAGGTACTTTATTTTCCCGTCACCTTCAATGTGTAAGGAAGAAGTAGGTTGTGTGGCCCAAGGAGCGTTGTACCTGCACTACAGTTGTGACTACTTTCTACGTAAGCATGTCTGCTCTTAACATTTAGTGTGGCACTGAACTCAATTAATCAGTTCTTCAAGGTCTGCATGCGGGGAGGTGGATAGAATTTGTGTTGTATCTAGCAAGCAAGGGTCGTCTAGGAGTGACCTGTGAACGAAATCCAAGCGGTTGCAAGCCGGGAAGGGGTTCCAAGTAGACATGAACTTATCAAAGTATTGTTTTGTCACCTCAATAACTATTGTGTCCTCTCAGTCTAGTTCATCTAATTTTGGTGCATTCTCGAGCCACAATAAACCTTGGACATGTGCAGAGCCTCTATGTTTCCATTCATACCTGTGAGATGAGGGAACATAAATATTAGATATGTAGTTTGGGAAAAAAATTGAAATAAGTAGATTTGATTACATGTACCAAAAGTCTACTGCTCCAAGTTCCTTCTGCAATATTTCTTCCCGAAATATTGTGAATCTGTGATGCAGGTATGCTGATACTCAATGAGGGTTAGAGATAATGTTAAGTGTTCTCCAACATTATGCAGCTCGAGAATCTGTTGGGAATTCACCAGACATTTGTGGAGATCTGGCCATTTAGTGTCTGCAACACTTAGAGTGAAGAATAAGGTTGATGTCCCCAATTGTTCCACCATATTTGAAAGCTCGCTTCTAATTTTTTCCTAGAATGAATGTGTCCCTTGAAGGCTCGATCCAAAGCACATTAAGCTATCTAGGAGGTTTTCTTTGGGGTATTCCAGCAGTTTTCTTCACAGCTCTCTAATTGTTGGAGGGATTCCAGATTCAGTGTTTTGTTTCATAAAAATTGTTGTCATGGACTGGCTTCTGTGTCACATTATGAGGTTTAGAAGGAAGTAACTAAATCTTGGGTGGGAACCAAAGCACCCATCATGGTAACGCATCAAATGAAGTGCATATTCATGCATTAGAACTTCTTTAATGTGGGGTTGTTGCCACATTACTTTTCCTGTCGGAAATAAAGTTGGGAAATCCATTGAGAACAGGCCTTCCATATTGTATTCATTTATTGGCAAAAGCCCAAGATTTGGCCATGGCATGGTAAATGGAGTGTTACCATCGTGGTTGAGTAAGAACTGTTCGATTTCCTCTTCTTCTGTTCCTGTATTGTGAGGTGTTGGCACGAAAGACGACGAGTGTTCATATGTTTCATTATAGTGGGTGGGAACACCACTACCATGAGTTGTAGAGAAAGTTTGCATTTGGGGCAGTTCCATTGTGGCTGTGTTTAGAGAGGAGGAAACATTTGATGATTCAGATGGTAGTGAGGAAAGGGCGTCATCGTCGATTAAGACATCTTTGTAATAGGGGTCATGTTGGATTTTATATTGCAAGGCTGCATAAACATGAGATCTACTGACGTAGAAATCATAATTTTTAAAATTAGATCCTTCCCTTTGTATGAGAACTATGTCCAAATCTCCAAGGTGGCGGGGTAGGGTATTTGCTATTGAACTAATGTTTTGTGGGAAGCTTATGGTGTGTCCTGAGCATTTGTATTACCTGTCATGTACTTGGGTGACTTTCATGAATGGATTAACTCATGTGATAAGCATCTCCTTGATTTGGGTTAAAGATGCAAGAATGATAGGCTATTTTCAGGGTCCATGTTGTTCCATGAAGAGAAGCGGTGGCCTTGTTTTTCACTTTTGCATCTGTTACACGAGGGAAAGCCTTCGAAGGAAATTGTTTTAATTCCAGGGTAATTTTCCAAACAAATTGAGCAAGTTTGGATGTTCGCCAACAAATCTATTCTTTTGCGAAACCGACGTTGGGATTCTAAATTAAGTGAAGAGAGCAAGGATATGGGAAATATCTATGTATTAGAAGGGGTGGGGTGTTCTATTTCAGTCGTTTGTGGATTTCAAGGTGGAAAGTAGTCTGGAGGAGAGGAGAAACCGGTTGTATATGTGGGATGAACTGAAGAGAGGTCAATACTTGAGACAGTTTCATGTGGCATCCCATACATTTGGAGCAAAGTGACAGTTGCTAGCAAAGATGGGTTCGTACGGAAGGAAGTGGTATGCTCTTGAAAGGTTTTTTCCATGGAAGTTACATGCAGAATGTTAGTTGGCAATTCTTTAGTAGTTGTATTTGATGGCAAGATTGGAATGTCGGGGGATCGTAGGTTGTTGGTCGTTGTAAGTTGAAAGATATTAGAGATTTTTGTTGTTCTATGCTCTAATTTACGATGTCGTTGTTCAACAGTTATGTGTACTTTATTTATTGCGTAGTTCTCTCTTCGTTGGGCTCATTTTGCAGGAGTCGACATGATTGCAAAGCCTCAGGATTATGGAGTACCACCTGTTGGATAAAAATCATTTTGGGTTAGCAAGGAATGATACATAGTTTGATGACAAACAAATGCAAAAATAAGTGAAAATGTAAAACTAAATTCAATTGTAATGCATGTGGAGTTCCAATGGGAAATACGCATAAGAGGTAACAATTTGAGTTTTGAGAAACTACTTTTTTTATTAAGGAAAAGAGTATTAGATATATAGAAACATACAATGTGTTCACATACTACATAAGGATGTAAATATGTACATAACAAAATTGCATTTTTTTAATATTTATTTTCTTAAAAGTACTAACAATCCGCATAATAGAAGGAGACAATAGTATGTCAGTGTATAAGGGAATTCAACAGTTTTCTTTTGAAGTAGGGAAAAAAGGGAAACATAGATATGAAATAAGAAACATAGCAGTGATAGTTCAAACTATAGAATGGGATGAGTGAGGGTGTAATGTTTGAAGGGACGGGTGGGTTGGAAATCCTTGCGTAAAGGTTATGGAGGAGTTGCATTATTTTCTACTTTCTTTGAACTGAGGATGACACATTTCAATCTGTCGTTTCCGCAATATGTCTCTTTTTTCAGTGAAAGTGTGAAGTGGTATTCGTTTCCCATGACATTACTTATAATTTCACTAGTCGCATCTTCATCTATAGTCAATATATGGAGGTCGCTAGCTATAACACCCATGATTAACTCAGTTATCTCATCAAAAGTGGTAACTGATTGAAGTTCTCATGTTGGGTCCTTTAGATCAATTCTGAGTGCATATCTATAATCATAGTTTTGAACTTGTCTGTTGCAACTCAAACATAACCATGAACAATTACCATTCTCTTTCACCTTTTTCCTACATTGTCACCTTTTTAAAGAGGACATGCCTTGTAAAAAAAAAATTTCATGCTAATATTCATGATTTCTGCAGTAACCATGGCCTATTCATTTCTCTTAGTGTTCCCCATACTTAGTACCTCCGAAATCATCATTACAGAGGTCAGGATTTTTGGAGGGCCTAGAAATTGGGTTGTGATAGAGGGCACCAGAAGGAAGTAGTCATCAGAATGAACCCAGTCATGAAGTGTATTTGTTTATGAAATTTTAGGGTTGACCTAACATTTGGTTCTTGAAACAGTGTCAACTGAGCTTCCATTAAAACTAAAGACGCGGGAAACTTTCAAGGTGAGGACCGGAAGAGGCAGTATAGAAAGAATGTCTTCAAGTTTGTTGTTTATATCATCTAAGTGTTGTCCCCACAATGTGACACTTACATTGAAACCCCAACATGTCCTTTAATTTTAGTGTTCTTCTCTTTGTTTCAGACTTGTCATACCCACGAATTGTTGAGCATGGTGACATCGTAACAACAATGTCAATCAAATCAACTGTAGAACCTTCAGCACTTGCAGGTAATTCCTTGATTTTGGTGAAGTGAAAGCTATGGGAAGGTATTGTATCTTCATTTTCTATGAGTGGAGATATGGTTGAGGAAGGTTGTAGGAAAATCTCCAAAGCATTGTTCAAATGGTTGTAACATAGCTTTGTATCAGCAATCCTCGCAATCCTCCCATTGGAAATTGTATCTAGATTCCCATTATCAATCTGCTCATAGAATGCTTCCGCGGCCTCGTTGAAACAAGTGATGTGGATTTCCCCTCCTTCCTGATCAACAAAATCAAACCCAAACATGGATCCATTTCCCCTTGCATTGTGATATTGGCGAAGGGTTGTTTTTGCTAGGGCACATCCCTCTACGGACCACATGTGCATAGATGTATTCAAAGCACTTATTTTAGTTGGTGTTCTCGCAAAATATTTGTTAACCCGGTTTGCACTTACATCTGTTTACGGAAAATGACTGTGTTTGAGAGCATTTGTTGGTAGTCGGATTGGAGCACCAATTACCAAATGTGTTTCAACAACAACATCCATTTCAATGATAAGAACGGTGCTGCAATGGAAAAGAAAAATAGGATAGAATTAGAACTGAGCAACAGATGGAAAAAATAAACAGAAATAAATTTTAATTGATATAGCGAGTTTATGTACATTGGTAATTGAGCAAGAGATGAAGCTTACAGTTCACTTTTGATCATTCTAACAAGGTATTTGTGTAAGCACACAATGGAGCCTTCTTGTATTGAATTGTCCGTTACACAACTTGCAAATTTGGAGGGTAGAAGTGTTGTCTTAAAATGTATCCCATCTGAAAGGTCAACACGATGTTGGGCTCCCGTGTTGAGAATGGACCTTAGAGAGCTCAAGTGCAGTATCTGAAATGTGGGGTCAACATTGGAACCACCCTCAATCAATTGAGAAATGCCTTTGTGTGTCAAATTTATTTCCATGGCAACTAAAAGATGCTCGAGATTGTGAGAATTCTGCAAATATATGGTGGAAAATGTAAACTTGTAGGACAGTCAATCATGAAATGAAGGATTTGTTCAGGAAATCATGCATTTGTAAAGAATGATAACCTTTAAATTTGGCTTCCTTATTATTTCATATTTTATAAAAAGTGCAAACATGAAGTCTAACCCTTTAACAATTCAATATGCAAAAAAGTGATATAATGTACAAAGCTTTGGTTGAAAACAACTAAAATTTGTATGGTTGTTTGTCACCATTTTAAAACTATATGTATTTGAGTGCAAATATTATGAAGTACACATTAAAAATGCATCGTTGGTTTACATAAAGAAGCGAGCAATTGTATAAAGGAAAGATATAACGAATAACACATTAAAAATGCGTTGTTGTTGTTGTTGTTTGTTGAAAAGTTAGATTATGTGCTCCATATGTTCTGTCACAATATATACATGCATTTATTTGAAATGAATTACAAATTATTATGTTAAGCAAACAGAATGGAAAACAATAAGAACAATATGTAAACTTGAAGTGAGAAGACTATAGGTATTTGTATGGAAACACAATGATAAAGAAATTAGGAAAGCATAGTTGTTGGATAACAAAAAATGAACATGTGTTTGATAAGTTTGATTCTCTGTCAGATATATACTGCCACAATACATACATGAAATATTTGGAACGAGTTAAAGTTTATTTCAAAAATACTTATAAACTAACCCCTACAAGCTATTTTTTAAAATCAAATTTCTTCCTTTTGCTTGTGCAATTTTCTTTGCATGTTTCTTGTAGTTTTGTCCAGTTGCAAATGCCTCGATTGGAATTCCCATTCTCCTCAATTTGTGGGGTGGTTCATATTTCAGTGCATCTTCATTCGAATCATAAATCAAGTAGAAGCCTCGTGAATGATCTGCAATCGTTCGGATTTTGGAGAGAAAAATTGGGGATGTTGGCATAAGGTGGAGGCGATCTCTGATCATTTCAACTATCAGTGTTTTAGGTGGTTTCTGCTAACTACAATGCAAAACATTAACAACACATTGAATACGTTTAAAATTTTCCTCCCTTTGCAAGTGAGGCGTAGTTAATGTCAATCCCGTTGTGGGGAGGGGAATTGTGTTTCTAGTTTGCATCATATTAAACCGGAGAGGGAAAATAAGTATGTTAGTCCACCAAGATGTTCTTAGGTATGACGGGTAGCTTTAAAGTCCTTGTCACTGATCAGTCTAATGTCCAACTTGGGATGCTTCGAAATGGCCTCATTGGGGAACGATCCCCTCAACACATAACGAATCCTGTAATTGATGAAGGCATGTGCCCCCACATGTCACTTCGGAAAAAGGATTGGAGTCTAAATATAAATGTAACAATCAAAAGACTATAACATGAAAGCTCTCTACAATAATTTTTTAAACCATAGCATGCAACAAAACAAATGAATAAATACTTGAATCAATATTGAAACCCACCTCAAGTTTGTTTAGAGACGACGGGCTCTTCTTTACTATGGGAGAATGAGAATCACAAATAACCTACAAAAAAGTGAAAAAAGAAGTTAATAAAACTAAATATATCTACACTGCCAATGTTATATTCACTACATAAGGCTACCACTCATGATATTAAATCTGCACATGTACAGAAATCTTCATGCATTCATGTTTAGTTCAAATCAAAAAATATGCAAAATGCTACCACTCATGATATAAAATTGGTAAATGTATATGCAAACTCAAAATTTCACAAAAAACTGCTCAACCTCAAATTTTCCTGGTAAATGCTTGAAGATAGACTGAATAACAGGTAAATCGCATAAATTTCTTCAAAGAACCACACAAGACTCAGAAAAATAGAAAAAATTCTCTCAAAATTGCTCAAATCTTCCAAAAAATGGTCCAGCAACTTTATAAAAATTGACAAAAACAACAGAGAAAAGGACAACATTTAGCGAAATTTCTCGACGAACATAAATTCCAAGAAACAATCGAAAAATGTTTAAAAATCAAAATCATAAAATAAATAAATGCATAAACTTCAAAGAGTCATACAAAACTCATACTGTTTTTTATATTGAAAAGAAATTGCATAAATTTCACCTAAAGCCATTCCAATTGCTTTATGAAATGCATATAACAAATGCCAAAAATATCACAAACAAACGTACTTTTTTTAAACAACTCGGATGAAAACATAAATTTTCTGAACATAATCCACCAAATATATAATGATCTATAAAATGCAGAAAGCGGATTACCAAATTTCACAAAACACAGCTTAAAACATAAATTTCCAAAAACAATCTACCAAGTGACCAAGCATCCAAAGAATCGATAAAACGCAAGGAAAATTTCACATATTTCACCCAAAAAAAAAGTCGTACAAATGTTAACAAGACCTGAATTTACCAAAAACAATCTGCCAACGCTTAAATGCAGGAAAACGCATGCCATCTTTCATGAAAAACCATAAAAAATTGTGCAAAAGATTGTTTAGAACACAAATTTTTGAAAATCAATCATATTTATAGATTGACAAAATGCAGACTACAAACGCGAAAAAAATTATTATCTTTTCCACTATTTTCTTCGATACATACATTTTCTTTTGTTGTTTTAAAATCAGTCTGAATTATTTATAGACTGAAAAAATCAGCTAAATACTTACGAGCCGCACGAAATTTCCGCAAAAACATAAAACAATTCGCCACAAGTTTAAAGATCAAAAAATTCGTAGAAAAATCGCATTAATTCCCGAGAAAAAGAGACACAGAACTCCTCTATTTACTATTGTATTTCCTAAACAATTCCGCCCAAAAAAAATCAATTATTTAAACATCGCGAAAAATTGCCTAAATTTCTCGAAGAGCCCTAAGAAAATTTTGCTACAATTTGCCAATATTTACAAGCTCTACAAATTTGCAGTAAATTCACATGAAATTACCATGAAATAGAGACTTGGAGTTCCACTATTTTCTCCTGCAATATGTTTCCATAAAGAAAAAAATGAAGAAAACCTTTGATGTTTTTTTTTTCTTTAAACATACCTGGTCGGGTGTTCGAAACCCAAGCAAGCCGCAGAAATAGTGTAATGCCCCATTCGGCGGTTACCCTGGTTCTTGTCGCAGTGACCCTTTTTGCTAAGCGTCAAACGACTGTGTGTAATTCTGTTTTCTTAGATCATGTCTCAGTGATGTTTTAGCATCTTCCCTCTCCTTCTTTCTTTCTCGAGTTGTTAGCGACACCTCTGTTTGTGGACGGTGTAATGTCCTGTGCGTTATCCCATTTACAGGAGGATCTTGCTGTCGCATTGTTAAGCTCAATCGTTGGTCATTATTAATGTGGGTAGAAATTATATATAATTATAATATATAATGGTAATAATGTTTTATTTAATTTAATTGTCGATCAACCCTTATTTTATAAGTATTATTATTTTACCTTATTTTCGATTATCATCGATATTTTATATTAATTTTCTCTATAGCATTTTTTTCTAGTTGTTTCGTCTGATCGTGTTGTAGGACGAACCCCCATCCTGCACTGAAGAAGGGGTTGCCCATCTTGGCGCCATGGTAGTCCTTGCTCCGTGTTTGTCTCTGAGCATCTAATTTCCCCCCCCCCCTTCGTGTCGTTGCCAATGCTTCTCGTGTTAGCCCCGCGGCGACCGTTACTTTTTCCCTATTTAATGGAAATTTGCGTGTTCAAAGCCCGGTAGACGACTTGTATGGCAAGTTGGTATTTTAGGGCATGTCCCTTTTAAAAAGAGATTCTTATATTTGTTTTTTTTTTTAAATATGATTGTTCTGAATATTCGATCATTGCCTTCTATTATTAGTGTCAATATGGACTGTCGACATTATAATATTGCAATAGTTATTCCTAAGTTGTTCCTTCTAAAAAAAACGTGATAATGATAATGGAAATAATATTTAGTTATTGTCGTTCGGTGACTTTTTCGTTTCTTAATTGTCGATTGTTAGCAATAGCTAACTAACTGCATTAAGTCATTCGACTTAATTTTTTGATCCTTCCTGTCAGGCGAGCATCGATTTTTTACATAAGAGGAGGATACCCTTTGTGACGTTTTGGGTTACGCATGTTCATCTGTACTCCTAGGTTGTTGGTATTCATTTCGGTTTACATTTTTAAACCAAGCTAACTGGTTTATTATACTTTATATATATATATATATATATATATATATATATATATATATATATACATGTATAGATATAAATATAAGATGAAATAAAATATAATATAAATAAAAATAAAGAAATTTAGTGGTTTGCGTGGGAAAGAAGGGAGGTAGGTGGTGGCGTAGGTTGGAGGAGACATTGAATTAAAATAAAAATTTAGTTTCTTGCGCCTACTGTCCTACCGTCCCTCACCCCCCTTTTTGCTGCTATCTAGTCCTGGAGCATGGCCATCTCCCACTGGCTTTACCTCTGCCAACCGCCTTCCCTTCATTTATTTCTATTGATTTGCAAATCTTTTGTGTCCTTTGTTGTCTGCCTTCTTTATTCTGCTCTAGCCGCGTGAGCAGGAAGGAGAGTTTGTTGTTTGGAATTAGTGATGAAGGGTGTGAAAACCCCCAATCAAATGGAGTCGCAGGTTATGGGAGCTCCTCCTTTACTTTTTTTTCCCTTGCCCTAGCCGCAAAACTCCCTGCATGTGCCAAACGTGGCCACTGGACGTATATGGTCATCTAACAAGCTAAAGCAAATGGATTTCACCTGTGTGTGTTGTTCCTGAGTTTGGGCTAACATGGTTACAAATTTGAGGCGTTAAAACAGGCATGTTAAACTTGCCCCTTGCAATCTTCTGCTGTCATTTTATTTTGTCATGAAATGAATGTTCTTTCCTCTTCTGTTATGGCATCTTGAAGGGGTTTGCTGGTAGTTTCTTTAAGTTGCCGCCCTGTTTCAAACTTGGTAAATCAATAGTCTATGTTGTTGTATTAGTTGGAAAGATAACACCTTTTTTTTTTTGTTCCAATGTTTCCTTTAAATCGATTTTCCCATGTCAACCTGTGACGCCTAAGCATAGTGTGCTACAGAACTTCTGGATCATTTTTGAGTTTGAAGTGATTGGTAGGAAAGTATATTGATTTGACAATGTTGTGGCATGCATGTGGATCTCGAAATCAATGGAGGTTATATTTTGGAATTTAAAACCGAGTACCAATATGTGTTCATAATAAGTTTGAGTTTTGTAATTTGGTTGGTATATTTTAAACCCTTATGCAAGGTTTGGGTAAATTCTATTATGAGGAAAATATGATAAAATATGAGGATATAACCAAATTTCTGAAATATTACTTCCTATGGAAATAACGTTAAAGGGTATGTGCTACAACTTGTATTATGAGTAACTTTCTTGAGCATGGGTGAATGTCTCATGGGCAGGAAATTTAGTATATTCTACCCAGATATATTTTATCACTCTCCTTATAGGAAATGAGGATATGGAACGTTTTTGTGGGCTGTTGTTGATATACTGATTTTAGTATGAATACAGTCTGAAAATACAAATTGGGTAATCATTTTTTATTGTTTCTAAATGCGGGTTGAAGTTCACTTTTGTTTGGGTTACATAAACAAGTCACTGTAGAGTGTTTTGAATGAGATTTTGGTTGTAGCCAAGTTTTTTTCATTGGGCTCTGGAAATGATTATATGCCAGCATGAATTTTAGGACAACACATACTATTTTTTTTACCCAATAAATTAATGGGATGAATACTCATTTCAAGTTTCTGTACTGACGAGGATTGGGAACTTGGGTCGATCTTCCTTCCTCTTTTAACCGTTCAAAGAAGGTCACGTCACATGTGTGTGTCAGGGGTTTTGCAACAGATTTTCTGGTAGTTGTTTTATTGGCATGATCATGTTTCCCATGGCTGAGACCGAAATGAATAATTTATTATTCAGGTATTAAGATAACCCAGTTTGGGTTGAGGTATAATACGTATGGGTATATTTTTATGCGTATCAAATTTATATAAAAAATAATAATTAACTAAGATATGGGTGTAAGGATTTCGCTGTGTTTTCTGTTGGAACCCTTGGGGTTTGTAAATTATCAATGCTTGATGATTTTGAGTTAGTCATTAAATTTTTCTTGGTTGTAATCACCTAAATTTTTTATAATGACATGTTCTTGTTGGGCTGGGCGGAATAATTTGTTATTTATCCGTCCATTGTGGATAATGATCAGATTGTTAGAAGATAATTTAAGTCTGTGATTGGTTTCCTTGTGAGTAGCCATACCAGTTTCAAAGTATTAAAAGTGGCCTATTAAACATGATTATATATATATATATATATATATATATATATATATATATATATATATATATTTCCTAAACAAGTTAAAACGGTTAAAAATAAAACTATAGAAAACTAAATCGCTATGGAACCTCACTCTTGGAAGGATGAAAAAAATCTGGTGTTGTTGTGTGTCATGGATTGTTACTAGCATGTTTTGGCTTATCATGTTTCTTTTGGAGGGATTGGGTATTAGATTTCAATCACGTAATCCATCGGAGTACATGATTGAAATCTCAATACTCTAGGCCTTGTTGTATTTCACCAATCCGGTCTTACCTTGAATTATTTTGGAATATCTGTCTTACTTGATTAATGGGATTCCTCCTTGTTGGCTGGTATAAGGCTCTCTATCGTGTGAAACATATTGTTTTAGTGGTTTGTGAATTGACTCATTCTTGAATTCAAAATTTTTCCTTTCATGATATTATAAAATGTTAGCTCACTGTTGCAATGGGTAGTCTTAACATGCTCAATTCTAGCGAACTGATTCTAGTTAATATTTGTGCAGATGGACTAAGCGAGTAGACTACAGGAAAAGAGTGTAAAAGTTGCAACAGTTCAAATTATGAAGTTCCTTGTAAAAATGTTCAATGTGTTGTAAATTTTGTAACATTGCTTGCAAAGAGTTTATAAGATCTCTTTCCTGGGATTGTTCGGTGAATTACGCGATGAAGTTGTTTTGTCCTTTTTGTAATTTGGCTGGTAACTCATCTTAGTGAGAAATAATATTCAATCTTTTCGCTAGCATAAGTATTGTAAAACTTTGATCTTGAGAATTAAGTGTTAAGTTAAACCTTTCTAAGACTTTGTATTAATGTGTTATATGTGAGATAAAATGGGGTGGTTAATCCTTACAGAAGTTACCTAAAAGTTTTATTCAAATAAATTTATTGTAGGGGTGATCCACTTGAGAACAAACAATGCCTTAAGTAATCAAAGGCGAGACTATCCTTGCAAAGTGAAATTATATAACGTGATATCCCTAGCTAAACTAGTGAACACTACTCCTTTTTGGTGAACGCTTAAAACAAGCTTAAAGGAAAACAATGGTTAGTTTCTAATAAGATTTAACAAGTAAGAGAAGAAAATTTAGAAACCACTCAATTTATCTCTTAGCCTATTTGAAGGTAAATAGTTTCCTTTTGTTAAGCTCTTTTGGTGAAGCCTAAGTAAAATCGTTAGTAATTACGTATAAAACCTCAAGCTCCAATTAAACCTTGGTAATAACTAATGACGTCTTAAAGAGGAATTCAACTTGACCTTATTCTCTTAACTCTTTCCCAGGGTGCTTTGTAATTTCCTCTTGATTATGTTGAAACACGAATTCTTGATGTAACAAGGTAATGAGTGAATTTTAGTAATGTAAGTAGGGTTAGATGGCCTTGTGGAATTAAATTATCTCCTTTATTAAAAAAAATAAAATAATAATAATAATAATAATAAAAATTAATTGTCGTAGAGGAGAAGACTTTAAGTGAACTACTCTGCAATGTATAATAAAATGATTCAGTTTGGTAAGATGAATTATGCGAATCATATCTTGAATCTCTCTGAAAACATAAGAGTAAAATAGTGTTTTACCAAAATATAACCTTTAATAATTTCTTACTGTGGCTTGCCGTAGCTGTAAGAGTATCATGTGGTTGGACTGTTATGTTGTCCTATCAAAAGAAAAGTATATTGTCCTTGTTGGGTGTGAATGTTTCCATGCTACCTTTGTGGTCATCCTCGTATCTAGTGGATTCTCAGAGTTAGAGGTAACCTTGGTGACGACATGTTGTGTCGTGTCATGTTTCCAGTAAGCAAAAAAAATAAAAAATTATCCCGTATGTTTTCCTATGTAGTCTTGTGTGCCTGATATGAGGGCATTACAAATAGAGTAACATAAAACCACTGAACCCACAAACGAACAAAATACGATCTACCAAGGAAAAAGATGTGTTTGCAGTTCTAAATCCCTAGTAACACATATAACCATTGTTACATACCAGACAAAATCCTTGTCTGCCTATGCACCAAACAATGTTGTCTGTCTGTCACTTTCTCGGATCCTTCTTTCACAAAAACAGCCGCGTCAAACAGCAAACAAATTATCGCGAAAAAACGGCCGCGTCAAACAACAGACAAATTATGTAACTATAAACTTCGATCATACTACTTAATTTATAGGCCGTGTCTTCTAAATTAGGGCGGATTCGAAAAAACAACAGTTAAAAATAGGATCTTAAAAATAGAAATGAATCAAAAATTGCATGAACAATAAAAACGACGTGCAAACATCTGTCAAATTTAATCCCATTTGAAAAATGTCTAAAAGGCTGTCAAATTAAGCATAGTTGCAGAAACGTCCGGAGGTCCTCTACCATAGGGGGAACGCCTTCGATGTAATGATCTGGTAGTTACGAAATTGGAAAGATTAAAGGTTCTATCATTGAGCTTTTAATGGTTGTTCACTATAAATCCTTATATGTGCACATTCTAATCTCTGTGTTTTTTGTCGTGGTATTCATTACTTAACTTAGTTGGGAATAGAGACACCTTGGGTTATTCATGTTATCACGACCTGGAAAAATATTCTATGCAAATTTCAAACTCTTCAGAGAGAGATCCCTTTGTTGGATCTACAAACCAAGTTTTCCTTTTCTTATCCATGCGCCAGATTGCTTCAACATTCCATTCAATAATTTGGGGAAATCTACATGAAATTGTTTATACACTTTCAATGTAGTTGTATCTATTTATATTGAAAGATCTCCTCTCGAACCAATCAATGCTTTAATAGTTTGTTTCGTGAGTATTAATTATTTGAAATCAAAGGTGTGTGTTTTATTAAGATATAAGGATTACTTTATTTTTTGTAGCTCTCGTGGCTCATTATAAGTTAGATCATAGGTGTGTCGGACATAGTGGGTTTGTAGGTAGTTTTCAATAATATTTAATGTCATTTAAAATTAAGTGTCATTAGAGTATTTTTTTTCTTGTGCGTTAGTATCAAAAGTCCAAAGTCTTGGAATTTTCAAGTGAAAGTATTTTATATCGGTCAAAGTCGTTATAATGTCATTTAAGTTAAATGTCATCTTTTTATCCATGTAAATATTTATATGTTTTGTCCATCAAAGTGTCGATAACTTGTGATTCTAGTAAATGGTCATTAAGAGTAAATATTCATTCAGAGTCATCATCATTTTTCAAGATATTATTGTCTCGTCAAATTCCAAAAAGTGTTTATGTAAAATTTGTGTTGTCAAAAAATTATTTGTAAAAATAAAAATAAATCCTCATGAATGCATTTTCATTGTCACCTGACATCCAAAAATTAAAATGTTTCACATTACGGGAGGGAAGAAAGGAATTAGCTCAATGTGGAAATAAATGCACTTCATGTTCAAATTCTACTCAATTAGCAACACGTACACCAGAGGCAGTATGCATCAAAGGTTCGAGGTTGATGAGCGACCTCTCATCGATTCCCAACGACGAGGACGCATTTTACTGTGGTGTGAATATTTTATTTTAGTTTTTGCAGTGTTTTCTTTCCAGGGTTCCTATTTTGTGTGGTTCCTGGAAAAGAGTTGTGTTAGATAAAAAATGAGTGCAAGTGATCATTTAACTTCCGTACTTCATTGGAAGATGGTCCACTTGTGAATACGTTCACTTGCAATGGTGACCATGTGTAGCAATATCTAACTAGCAAGATCCAATCAATTGTATGTCTTCGATATAGTTTGCTTCTCAGTGTTCATGGGTGGAAATTTCACATTGTGGGGGGTAACATAAAACCAATGTTTCATTTCCATTATGAGCCCAAAACGACTAAAGTCAAAGGCAGCTTCCAGTGGCAATGATAATTTCCTATGTTTTTGAGGTCGATTAGAAGTGATCGACAACAATAGCTATAGTTAATAACATTTTGATTCTTATATGAAGTATTATGAAATATTTCCTTTATATGTTATATTATGAAGTTTTGTAATAAGCGAGTTATGATTCCTATATACTTCCCTGATCTACAAGCATAGCAGTGAACAAAAGCACCAGAGTAAGTCAGTTCATAGACATTAAAAGGGTTTCTGGGAGGATCCAGAAAACCACACGAGGTGGACAGTTGATGGGGCATGTTTATCTCTAGGTTTGTGGTAAGCCTATTTAGAACCATAGAAAGAGAGATCCTTTCTTTTGATCAAGATTATGAGTCACATTTGTAGGACATGTTTCACAGGGGCGATCATACTACAATTGAGTGTGTGGATGTTTTTCTACCATGTTCGCACTAAGGGAGAATGCTAGGAATTATATTTGTTAGCACTCACATTAGTGAGTCTTACATTTGTATGAGTTAATATGATGTAATTAATATATAATTATATTATCTAAGATAGTATAATTGTTAGTAAGGTTGTTTACAACAACCTTCTTATTGTTGGTGAGTGTTACAATAGCTCGTCTATATTTGATGAGTAGTTGTAAAAGAATTTTTAGGACTCCTATTTTATAGGAGATGACATAGCCTATTTAAATGTATAACCATCTCATCTGAATAATGATGAAGAATTGTTGTTATGTATAAACCTGTTATAGATCTCTTTAGTTGGTATCAGAGCTGATTAGATGGAAGAATAAGTTTTTGTTAGGGGCAACTACATTATTTTCACTTTCCCATGTTTATGAAGTTCAGTTTTTTAAATTGTCATTATAGATAGTTTTTTTTTCAATAGGTGATTTGCAAAGAGGTGTGGCATTTAGCAGTGGAAGAACGCAACATGTAAAGAGAATAGAGGAATAAGGAATATTTGTTGGAATTGAGATTGCATACCTCGGCATAGGAAATAACTTCATTACTCAATGCATTGGGCTCAAATATCTCAACTTCATCCTGAAAAATCCTTCTGAATTCCTATTAGAAACGACTAGGCATTTGCCAAGGGAAAGTGTTTGTTTTACAAAGGAAAACACAGCCGAATCTAAGAGTTTTACAATGATTTGACAGTTACGGAATTGGAAAGATTAAAGGTTATATCATTGAGCTTTTAACGGTTGTTCACTATAAATCCTTATATGTGCACAGTCTAATCTTTTTGTTTTGTATCGTGGTATTCATTACTTAACTCAGCTGGGAATATAGACACCTTGGGCCAATTGTATTATCCCTTCGTTGGATCTGGAAAAATATTCTATGCAAATTTCGAACTCCTCAGATAGAGATCCCTTCGTTGGATCTACAAACCAAGTTTTCCTTTGCTTATCCATGCACCAGATTGCTTCAAAATTCCATACAACAATTTGGGTAAATGATATCATATCTACATGAAATGGTTTATACACTTTCAACGCAGTTGTATCTTTTTATATTGAAAGATTTCCTCTCGAACCAATCAATGCTTTACTAGTTTGTTTCGTGAGTATTAATTATTTGAAATCAAAGGTGTGTGATTTATTAAGATATATGGATTGCTTTATTTTTTTTGCATCTCTCGTGGCTTGTTATAAGTTAGATCATAGGTGTGTCATACATAGTGGGTTTGTAGGTAGTTTTTCAATAATACTTAACGTCATTTAAAATTAAGTGTTATTAGAGTATTTTTTTCTTGTTGTCATGATTAGTAATTGTGTGTTAGTATCAAAAGTCCAAAGTCTTTCAAGCTTAGAGTGAAAGTATTTTATATCGGTCAAAGTCGTTATAATGTCATTTAAGTTAAATGTCATCTTTTTATTCATGTAAATATTTATATGTTGTGTCCATCAAAGTCTCAATAAGTTGTGATTCTAGTAAATGATCATTAAGAGTAAATATTCATACAGAGTCATCATCATTTTTCAAGCTATTATTGTCTTGTCAAATGCCAAAAATTATCTGTGTAAAAGTCGTGTTGTCAAAAAATTATTTGTAAAAATAAAAAAAATTGCCTCACGGGCGTATTTTCGATGTTACCCGACGTCGGAAAAATAAAATGTTTCACATTGTGGGAGGGAAGAAAAGAATTAGCTTAATGTTGTGCTTCATGTTCACATTATGTTTAGTTAGTAGCAAGTATACTGGAGGCAGGATGCATTAGAGGTTGGAGGTTGATTAGTGACCTCTCATTAGTCGCCAATGACGAGGCCGCATTTTGTTGTGGTGACATTATTGTGGTGTGAGTATTTTATTTCAGTTTTTACAGTGTTTTTCTTTTCAGGGTTCCTATTTTGTGTGGTTCTAGATGTTATAAAAGAGTTGTGTTAGATCACAGATGACTGCAAGTGATATTTTAACTTCCGTACTTTGTTGGTAGATGGTCCACTTGTGAATACATTCACTTGCAATGGTGACCATGTGTAGCAAGATATAACTAGCAAGATCCGGTTAATTGTATGTCTTCGATATAGTATTTTTCTTAGTGTTCGTGGGTGGAAATTTCACATTGTGGGGGATAACATGAAACCAATGTTCCATTTCCATTATAAGCCCAAAATGACTAAAGTCAAAGGCAGCTTCCAGTGGCAGTGGCAATTTCCTATGTTGTTTGATGTCGAGTCGCAACAATTGACAACAATGGCTATAATTAAGAACATTGTGATTCTTATAGTAAGTAATGTGAAATATTTCATGTATATGTTCTATTGTACAGTTTTGTAATAAGAGAGTTGTGATTCCTATATAATTCCTTGATCTACAAGCATATCAGCAAACAAAAGCACCAGAGTAAGTCATTTCATAGATCTTAAAAGGATTTGTCGAAGGATCCAGAAAACCACACAAGGTGGACAATTGATGGGGCTTGTTTATGTCAAGTTTTTTGGTAAGCCTGTTTAGAACCATGGAAGGAGATAACCTTTCTTTTGATCAAGATCATGAGTCACATAGTAGGACATGTTTCACAGGGGTGATGATGATATTTTGTTATCTTGGACAGCTATTTGTCCATTTGCTAAGATTAGATAATAGTTATCTTATTGGTGGGAATGTATTTAATTATTTTTCTAATTATTTATTTCCGATAGTGACACCTTGCAACCTAAATTTCTTATGGTTGTTAAGGTCTTATGTATCTCAATCCGTCAATTGAGAATCAATCTCGGCCGTTGGTTTTCCAATGAGAGTAGTATAAAAGGATGTCATTGGGAATTTAGAGTACACAATTTTGGAGAAGGATTTTGTAGTGCTAGCAAATGAGTTTGTAAGTTTGTAGTGATAGCAAATAGTCTTGCAGTGTGAGCAAGGGCGTAGTAAAATCGTTGGGGATAGCAGTGGGGGAATATCAATGGGAGAAGTTGGGAGATATGTCGGAGTTCTGCCAGTAAGATACAAGGAATATTTATATCTCTTAATTTTTCTGAAGTTAATATAATTCCTCATATGTAGAACTAGTTTTCCCTTAGGGGTTTTTCCTGGGACAATTTGTCCAAAAATATTATGTTCTTTGTGTTACTCATTTCTTTTTGTATTTTTATTAGTGAAGTTGCAGTTGTGTTATTTTTCGATATTAGCTGTGAATTAGTTTTTGGAAGTTAAATAATCTCTTAAGATAGGAGATTGATAATCAGTTAATGCAATAGAATTTTCACATGGTATTAGAGTTGTGTTAAGGGTAGAAAAGGTTTTCCCTCGGAAAGAAATTGAGGGTTTTTATAACCTAGTTTGATCTCTTTAAATTATTTTTACTTTTATCCTTTGGTATGGCTTCAGTTGGTTTGAGAGATCGGGACAGATTAGATGGTGCCTCGAATTTTGGTGTCTAGAATGTTAGACTTTATTTATTGTTGGAAGAGAATGGTATAAAGGATTATGTTACCACTTTTGTAACTGTACCTACACACGTAACATAGCTTGCATCAATATAAGCAAGAGGATGTCCAAGGGTGAGGAGGATTGTCCTTGATGGTGTCAAGGATCATATTGGTTCAACACATCTCCGAGTTAGATACGGCGAAGAAGATGTGGGATGCCATTTTGAATCTGTACCAGAATGGTACCAATAACCGGAAGTTGATTCTCAAAGAAAAGTTGATGAATACCCAGATAAACAATAGAGAAGACATTACAAGTTACCTCACTAGGATTAGACTCATCAAGGATGAGTTAGTAGTTGTTGGAGATAAGCCAAATGATGATGAGCTAATAAGAATAGCCCTAAACGGGTTTACTAAATAGTGGGATGTTTTTGTTCAAGCTATTAGTGGATGAGACACCTTATCGAGATGGGATCGAATGTGGACTGATTTCACTCAGGAGGAGTTTAGACTAAGTCTTGTCAATGGGGCCAACAAGAGTCAAAAAAGTGAGGGAGAACAAGAAAACATTGCCCTAGCGGGAAAAGGGAAAGCAAAGAAGGTATTTTGGAAAGGATCAAATTATCAAAGTGAGAGGAAGAAGAAGGACTTGTCTAAGGTCAAGTGCTTTGGTTGTCATGAGTTTGGCCACTATGTCAGTGATTTTTCGCAAAGGAAGAAGAATGATAAGAAGGGAAAGAACCAAGTGGTAGCTTCAGCAAGTGCAGAAGAATTCTCCAGTAGAATGGAAGATGAGTTTTGCATTCATAGCTTGAACGGTCAGCTCAACCTCACAGTGTGTTTGGTATATAGATAGTGGGGCATCATTTCATATGACAGGAGTTAGAGAGTACTTCTCCAGTTACCAGGAGGAGGACACCAATATCCAAATTTCTATGGGGAACTTGTCCAAGCTCAACCCAGTTGGGAAAGGGACTGTTCAATTTCAGAGGGAGAATGGAAAGATAGTTCCACTTCATGATGTCTTGCATGTGCCAGGCTTAGGTATGAATCTAATTTCTGTATCTGTTCTTCAAGATAAAGGGTATAATGTACTTTTTAGAGGGACACATGTGTTGATTAAGCACAAGGATTGGAAATCACCCATAACTATTAGAGTTAGGAGTGGTCGCCTTTATAGGTTACAGTTTGATACTCCTAAGGCACTTATGAGCAGCAGTAATCCTAGAGATCTTGGAGAGCTATGGCATAGGAGGATGGGCCATATTCATCATGGAGCACTTAAATTGCTTCGTGAGACAGTGACAGGTGTTCCAGAGGTGAGCACAGAGCATGATGATGTATGTAAGGGATGTGTGTTGGGGAAGTTTGTGAAAGCATCTTTTCCAAGGAGTGACAATAGATCTAAGGGTGTTCTTGATCTAGTACATTCAGATGTATGTGGACCAATGTTGACAAAGTCTCTCAGAGGATATGTGTACTATGTTACATTTATTGATGATTTCTCTAGGAAGACCTGGATATACTTCTTGAAGACCAAGGATGAGGTTTTCAGTCGCTTCCAAGAGTTCAAGGCTCTTGCGGAGAACTCGACAGGAAGGAAGATAAAGGTTCTTCGGTCAGATAATGGAGGTGAGTACAAAGGAAATGACTTCCAGGATTTGTGTACCAGAGAAGGAATCAAGAGAGAGTGGACGGTTCCTTACAATCCACAGCAGAATGGAGTTGCTGAGAGGAAGAACCATTCTATATCAGAGGTAGCAAGGGCTATGCTACATGATAAGGACATGCCATCGCTATCTATGGGTAGAGGCGTGTAGTACAACAATTTACATTCAGAACAGGGTTCCACACAAGGTACTAGGGAAGATGACACCAGAGGAAGCTTTCACAGGGAAGAAGCCAGATGTAGGTCACTTCAGGATATTTGGGAGTTTGGCATATTGTCATATTCTAGAAGATACATGTACCAAGTTAGATCAGACTGCAGAGAAGGGGTACCTTGTTGGGTACAGTGAAACTTCAAAGGCATATAGGATTTTTATTCCAGGGACAAGAAGAATTATTGTCAGACGTGATGTCAAGTTCATGGAGGACAAAGCATTTAGAAGGTCCAGAGATTTGCCAGCAGATGATCAAAGTGAGCAGCCAACAAAAGCTCCAAGTCCAAGTCAAGGGTAGCAAAGCTCAAGTAAAGTTACTAGTACAAGCATAGACTCAGGTAGTGAAGATTCACAGAGTATGGAGCAACTGGTGCAACAGGATATGCATCTAGAAGATTTAGAGGTTGATATTTCATCCTCTACAGTTGGCAGCAGGAACCGTGAGGTTCAAAACACACAAAGGGATACTCAGGAGTTTGTGGGAGCTCCTAGGAAGAGTATGAGACAGAGGAAAGAACCAGCCAAGTTCAATGACTATGTGGCATTAGTCAGCCAGTTGGTAGATAGTGAACCTTCCAGCTATCAAGAGGCTGCACAACATTAGGTATGGCAAGATGCTATGGTTGAGGAATATACTTCAATAATGCATAATGATGTGTGGGAGGTAGTGCCTAGACCAATAGATAGGGCAGTAGTTTGATCACGCTGGATCTTCAAGATAAAGCATGGTGCAGATGGTAGCATCGAGAAATACAAGGCAAGGTTTGTGGCAAAGGGGTTCTCTCAGAAGGAGGGAATAGACTATGAGGAGACATTTTCTCCAGTGGCCAGGTATACTTCTATACGAGCTGTAATCTCATTTGCAATGCAGATGGGATGGAAGATCCATCAAATGGATGTCAAGACAACATTCCTTAATGGTGAATTGAAGGAGGAGGTATACATAGAACAACCAGAAGGCTTTGTAGCACACAACAAAGAGACCCACATGTGCAGATTGATGAAAGCCTTGTACGGACTCAAGCCGGGCTCCTAGAGTGTGGTATGAGTGCATTGATAGATACCTGTAGAAAATGGGCTTTGTGAAGAGTGAGGTAGATGCTAACCTCTACTACTTGGTGGTTGGGGGTGCAGCTCTCATTCTTGTTCTATATATAGATGACTTTTTTCTTACAAGTGCACTAGGGATCATAGAATATTGCAAGAGGGACCTTACAGAATAGTTTGAGATGAAGGACTTGGGACTCATGCACTATTTTCTAGGCATGGAGGTGTTGTAGATAGATGGAGATATTTTCCTTGGTCAAGGGAAATATTGCATTGAAATCTTGAAGAGATTCGAGATGGAGGACTGCAAAGCCATGTCTACACCTATGATCACTAATTGGAGGAAGGTAGATACATCTAAGGACAAAGATGTAGATCCCACCTTATACAGGTAATTAATTGATTCGCTCATGTATTTGGTCAACACCAGGCCGGATATAGCATTTGCAGTAAACTCTCTTAGTCAGTTCATGGTTGAGCCAAAGAGAGTGCATTGGATAACGGCCAAGCATGTGTTGCGTTATTTGCGTGGTTCAGTTGAGTATGGGATCAGATATGTTCGAGGTGAAGGAATCAAGTTGATAGGCTATACTGACACATATTGGGAAGGCAGTACAACAGACAAAAGGAGCACTTCAGGGTGTTGTTTCAGTTTAGGATCAGGAGTTGTTTCTTGGTTCAGCAGGAAGCAGAAGTCTGTGGCTTTGAGTTCATCAGAAGAAGAATACATTGCAGCTAGCATGGCGACATGTGAAGCTATATGGCTTCAGAAGTTGCTAGTGGCCTTGTTTGGTCAGAAGGTTGAGACTACTGTGATACACTGTGCAAAAGTTGACAATCAGAGTTGCATCAAGTTGTCTGAGAATCTAGTGTTTCATGATAGGTCTAAACATATAGATACCAGGTATCACTTCATCAGGGATTGTGTACAACGAGGTATTGTTCAGCTACAATACATACCTACAGAGGAGCAGGTAGCAGACATTCTGACTAAGGCATTGGGGAAGGAAAAATTTATCTTCTTCAGAGATAAGATGGGTGTCGTGCAGAACAACTTCCTCGCTAAGAGGGAGTGTTAATTTGTTAGCTTGGACAATTGTTCGTCCATTTGCTAAGATTAGATAATAGTTATCTTATTGTTGAGAATGTATTTAATTATTTTCTAATTTTTGATTTCCTTTAGTGACACCTTGCAACCTATTTGTTATGGTTGTTAAGTTGTTATGTATCTCAGCCGTCGATTGAGAATCGATCTCGGCCGTTGGTTTACCAATGAGAGTAGTATAAAAGGAGGTCATTGGGCATTTGGAGAACACAAGTTTTGGAGAAGCATTTGCAGTGCTAGCAAATGAGTTTGTAAGTTTGCAGTGATAGTAAACAGTCTTGCAGTGTTAGCAAGGGCGCAGTGATAGCGTTGGGGATAGCAGTGGGGGAATATCAGCGGGAGAAGTTGGGAGATTGTCGAAGTTCTGCCAATAAGAGGCAAGGAATCTTTGTATCTCTTAATTTGCTGAAGTTAATATAATTCCTCATCTGTAGAACTAGTTTTCCCTTAGGGGTTTTTCCAGGGACAATTTGTCTGAAAATATTGTGTTCTTTGTGTTACGCATTTCTTTCCGTGTTTTTATTAGTGAAGTTGCAGTTGTGTTATTTTTTGATATCAGATGTGAATTAGTTTTCGGCAGTTAAATAATCTTTTAAGATAGGAGATTAATAATTAGTGACTGTAATAGAATTTTCACAAATCATACTGCAATTGAGTGTGTGGATGTTTTTCTACCATGTTCACACTAAGGGGGAATGTTCATAATTATATTTGTTAGCACTCACATTAGTGAGTCTTATATTTGTATGAGTTAATATGATGTAACTAATATATAATTATATTATCTAGGATAATATAATTGTTAGTAAGGTTATTTACAACAACCTACGTACTGTTGGAGAGTGTTACAACATCTCAACTATATTTGATGAGTAGATGTAGGAGAATTTTTAGGACTCCTATTTCATAGGAAATGACATAACCTATTTAAATGTATAACCATCTCATCTGAATAATGGTGAAGAATTGAACTGCTATGTATAAACCTATTATAGATTTCTTTAGTTGGTATCAGAGATGGTTATATGGAAGAATAATTTGTTGTTAGGGGCAGCTGCATTATTTTTCCTTGCCCCAATTTATGAAGTTCAGTTTTTGAAATTGTCATTATAGATACTTTTTTTTTCAATAGGTGATTTGCAAAGAGGTGTGGCATTTAGCAGAGGAACAACGCAATACGTAAAGAGACAAGAAGCGTAAGGAATATTTTTGGGAATTGAGATTGCATACCTCGGCACAGGAAATGACTTCATTATTAAATGCATTTGGCTCAAATATCTCAACTTCATCCTGAAAAATTCTTCTGAATTCTTATTAGAAACGACTAGGCATTTGCTGAGGGAAAGTATTTTTTTTACAGAGGAAAACACAACCGAATCTAAGAGTTTTACAATGATCTGGCAGCCGCGGAAAGAAATCAGAGAGATTAAAGGTTATATCATTGAGCTTTTAATGGTTGTTCACAATAAATCCTTATATGTGCACATTCTAATCTCTGCGTTTTGTGTCGTGGTATTCATTAGTTAACTCGGCTGGGAATAAAGACACCTTGGGTTAATCGTGTTATAACAATCTGGAAAAATATTCTATGCAAATTTCGAATTCCTCGGATAGAGATCCCTTCACTGGATCTAAAAACTGAGTTCGCATTCGCTTATCCATGCGCCAGATTTCTTCAACATTCCATTCAATAATTTGGGAAAATGAGATCATGTGTACATGAAATGGTTTATACGCTTTCAACGCAGTTGTATCATTTTATATTGAAAGATTCAATGCTTAAATAGTTTGTTTCGTGAGTATTAATTCTTTGAAATCAAAGGTGCGTGGTTTATTAAGATATAGATATTTCTTTATTTTTTTTAGCTCTCGTGGCTCGTTATAAGTTAGATCATAGGTGTGTCACACATAGTGAGTTTGTAGGTAGTTTTTCAATAATATCATTTAAAATTAAGTGTCATTAAGTGTCATTACAGTATTTGTTTCTTGTTATCATTATTAGTAATTTTACATTAGTATCAAAAGTCCAAAGTCTTTGAAGCTTCAAGTGAAAGTATTTTATATCCGTCAAAGTCGTCATAATGTCATTTAAGTTAGATGTCATCTTTTTATCCATGTAATTTTTTATATATTATGTCTATCAAAGTGTCGATAAGTTATGAGTATAGTAAATGGTCATTAAGAGTAAATATTCATCCAGAGTCGTCATCATTTTTCAAGCTACTATTGTCTTGTCAAATAACAAAAAGTGTCTATGTAAAATTCGTGTTGTCAAAAATTTATTTGTAAAAATTGAAAAAAAATTACCTCACAGACACATTTTCGGTATTAGCTGACGTCTGAAAAATAAAATATTTCACATTGAGGGAGGAAAGAAAAGAATAAGCTCAATGTGGAAATAAATAAGCTTCATGTTCGCATTCTACTGAGTTAGCAACATGTACACCAGAGGCAAGAAGCATCAGAGGTTGGAGTTCGATCAACGACCTCTCATTAGTCGCCAACAACGGGGCTACATTTTGTTGTGGTGACATTATTGTGGTGTGAGTATTTGATTTTAGTTTTTGCAGTGTATTTCTTTTCAGATTTCTTGATTTGTGTGGTTCTAGATGTTGGAAAAGAGTTGTGTTGGAGCGTAAATGATTGGCAGTGATCCTTTGACTGTTGTACTTCATTGGAAGATGGTCCGCTTATGAATACATTCACTTATAATGGTGACCATGTGCAACAAGATCTAACTAGCAAGATCAGGTCAGTTGTATGTCTTTGATACAATTTTCTTCTCAGTGTTCGTGTGTGGAAATTTCACATTGTCGGGGGGAACATGACGCCAATGTTCCATTTCCATTATGAGCCCAAAACGAATAAAGTGACCATTTTCACCTATCCCTTTGTATCACTACAACTAGAAACCTCTTCCACACATATTGCACTACTCTCTAGGTACCTAGTTATGATATTTGTGATGTGGACCCATGTAGAAGATAAGTATTCATCATTGAGTCTCCTCAATCACTAATCTTGGTTCCAGTGAAATGTTATTTATATCTCTAGTTATCCCACATTTAAGGAATCCACTTGTGTTGGGGTATAACAATTAGAATTGTCCTCTAAGATATGCACCTATGGTTTTTCCACTACCTCTCCCTTTAGCCTCCTCTACTATCATATTTCCTATTGATGGGGTTGGAGCTGTTGTTTTTTGGTCTTAAAGGTGGCACCATGGGATATGGTCCCTCTCCTTCCTTAGATCTCATTTCTTAATAATTTCTAGGCTTTAAAGGTGGCAAATGAAATGCTACCATAGGATGGGGTATCCCAAATTTCCCTCGTACTCTATCTACTATATGGTGTTTTTTCCACCACATACATGACCCATAATCTTAGTAATTCTCTACATTACCATGGTGGTTAGCTAAGATGAACTTATATACACCATCATTTCATAATAAATCCATATAATCTTGGTCTACCTTACCATTGTAACCTCACATATCCAACCTAATCTATAATTATATGTCCCCTCCCACTGTCGCACCTTATGTACATGTGTTTCCACCTATAGTGGTGTCCTTGCTAGTAGTACATAGGAAAATACTAATAAATCCAAGATGATAAAATATCAATGGTGCCACATCTAACTTCTATTGAACCCTTATCCTGTAAATATCATTGGCTAACTAAACCCATATACACATTCCCATCTATATTATGTTCCATGTTCCAAGGAATCTTGACATATAACTATAGGGAAAAGGGGTACACTTCCATCCATCTTGTGGTATTTAATTAATGTTTTCAAACAATACCTATAATGTCCTTCAGAATATATGGAATGGAAAATATTTACACCATGTTCAGTATGATCATCAAGGAGCATGGATAATTCCATTTTACCTAATGTCCTACTATGTTGGCTCTCTTATTTTGTCATCAACTGTAGGCACATCACATAATATATGTTCCCCAGTATAACATGTAAACCCTCTAAGGTGAGTATTGTATCAGTCACATCACCTCCAACCGTCCATCTAAAATTATTTGAGAAATTTTTCTAATCCTCGATGAACATCTATATCAATTCTGCATCAAGCAATAACCAACACATACACATAATGCCTCCAAATCCAAGGGCCTGCAACAACACCTTGTCCTCATTTAACAAAATTTGTAAAAAAATGGATACAGTGATGCATCCACTATTCTCTATATCTAGAATCATGTATGGGTCTACAAAATAGAGAGAAACAATGGCCCAATTAGTCTTATTCATAAAAAATATGATAAAATAATCAAAACATGAAAAATCGAAGTAAAAAATAACATATCCTACTGCATCGGCCATGTATAAATGATAACATCGGCCATGTAATAAAATCTAACTAAAATATATTGCATAAACCATGCAAATATAAATACATTGTTCATGCATAAAAAATCATACCTCCCCTACTGCATCAACCCCTTTCTACATAACTACTTCGACCATGTTGGTAAAATCACACTACATTGACCCTTATGTTATTTTTGGCCCAACATAAGTAATGTGATCAATAAGAAGGAAACATACCCTTATTACACATTTAAATCATTGTACTTACCCTAATGAACACCAAATGCAAAGAATTCCCAAACCCACATAGAAATTATCACCACTTATGTTCTAGCACATATTAAGGAAAATTATGTTGCTTATATTCTCCTCAAGACCTATTTTTTATTTTTACCCTAGTTATAATTTTTCAATTTTAAAACAAAACCTACCATTGCATATTCCTTGGCACACCCTCCACTCTGTCTACTTATATTGTCTCTTCACATCCTACCCATGGACTCAGGTTTCTTTGAAAAAGGTTGACTCATATATTACTACATTTTGTGCAAACAACACCATCATTTGGGTCAAATTTGCGTCGAACCCCATTTTAATTTTTTTGTTTAAATTTCAAGGAAATTATGATGACACAAATGTGATGCAAAAATTGATGTTATTTACGACATATGTATGCCACATTTGTGCCATTACAAACCCTAAATTCAAAAATAAAAGGGATGGGCCCATCTGCGCCCATTTTTTATGTTACCATATTATGCATTCACACAAGATAGAAAAAGAGAAGGTAGATGGAAGGTTAGAAGGGGGTGAGTGGAATAAGAAGAATGAGAATATTGATATGGAAGGGCACATGTCCATGAAAAAATCTTACAAGGGCATTGGGTGACTGGGAAAAGTGCTAGAAAATTCAGGAATGCATGAAAACTCTATAGAAATTTGAGAAAAATATTAGAGGAGGTAGAAAAACAATTATTGAAAGGAATTCATCCAAGGTTTAACCAAATTAGTAAATTATTTCTCTCATTTAATTTTTGCTTATGAAATCTGCATGTTTTTTACATTTTCAAATGACGTTCAATATTTTTTTTAAATAATATTTTCATGCCTAGGGTTTATAGTGAATTAGAGATAAATCTGGAAAGAGATTTTAAAATTTAGAGTCATTCATTTATGGTTGACCACAAAAAAAGCATGATATAGGGATATGGGGAAAAGGGAAGAAAAATTATTAAGAAAATAGGGTTGTTACATGCTCCATAACATTCACAAACATTGGTAGTGTGACCAAGATGGACTGTGGGGGAAGTAAAGTTTTCAAAGACAGGTCTCGGCTTCAAGAAGAAGTGCATGTTTTTATAGAAAGTGATGAAAATATTTGTTTCATGGAGGATGATATTGCTCGGAAATATCTGCCGGGGAGGTGGGCGGAAGTCTATTTTTACATCATGAAGTACAAAAACCTTGGATAGGAGGTATAGAAAGTTGCATTCGCAGCTCCTAATTCTCTTGAATCATTTTCGACAAAATAAAAGGATGAGTATCCCCTTTTATTTTTTTAATTCGTTGAGTTTTTTGGTTAAAAATTACAAAGAGGAGAAAACAGAGATCCTTCTACATCAAGGGCTTATTCTATTGTTGGTTAAATCGGGTAAACCGATTTTGCATCCTAGGGGGATTGGTACCTATTTGGGGAATGATTGGGAAGATCATATTTCTCTTGATGATCGAACTAGGCTGTTGAAAATGAAGGAGAGAGCAGCTAAGGAGTTGGATGTGGTGACAACCTTAAAAAACCTTGCTAGGGGAAGTAGATGAGGAAGGCTAGGGGAAAAGAATATTGTTTTTATTTTCCTTGCTAGTAAGATGGAGACCCTTGAGGACATGGTTGCTCAAGTCAAGGCCCAGAACCAGAATCTGCTGCGGGGTCTGCAAAGAACAAATTTGGAGGTGAATTTTTAGAGAATAGGGTTGAGACCCTTTAGGGGATGGTGGTGGAGGAAAAGGGAAAAAAGAGGAAGATAGTTATCAGTTCCTCTGATGATGATGATTTTCATGAGGGTGACGCTGGTCCTAGCTCGCAGCCTAGGGCTAGGGGTGTTTAAGTACTTTTTACTGATCTTATGTTGACTTGTCTTTTCTGTTGCTGGTTTTTTGTTTTTGTTACGCTGTTTGTGGGTCAATGTTTTGTTGACTGCAAGTTTTTTTGCTAGGATTTTTTTTGTAAGTACTTTTGTTTAATATGGAGCTTCATTGTAATATCCTTTTGTAATGGGCCCTTGGAGCCTCTTTTTCCAACTATTATCTATCAAAAAAAACATTCACCCTCTTTTGGAAAATATGGAAAATATTTTTTTCACTTCATATGGGTAATATATTTTCTTTTAAAAGAGGAAAATTGTGAATTTTTGTTTGTTAAATGAGTGTAATAATTGTTAAATCATGTCCATACCTAAAAAATTATATAATTGTATTTATGGTATATCATAGGTTAAATTGTATAAACAAGGATGTTTCCAAGTGTTTGAGGAAATGTACAAAAACTAATATCTCTCTGGGTAACCATAAGATGCATTTTTTGAATGTTAAAAGCTTTAAAAACATCATTATGATTATTAAATTGATGGAAAAAAAGAGATTGGGTTTCAAAACATTATTTAAGTTCGAAAGCAACCTATGATGACATCATAGTTTATACCATAACCCTGCAATGTCTATATTGAATTCTTTCTTACTAGAGTTAGAACCTTGTGACCCACACTTTTGGAGTTGTTATCCCATTTTTGAGTTTATTGAGAAAATGGAGATAACCAATAAATTTTTTAGAAGAAATACTTTCTAAGTCTTTTGATTCAAATTCATCTTTAAAGATTGTTTTGAAAGTATTTTTTTTCAGATTTTGGGGTTCCATCAACATTCAGCATGCTTCAAGCCCTTTGCAACCTGTTCTCAAAAAACCCGAATTGAACTAATTTTTCAGATTTCAAAATCCGATTGCACCAAACATGTTAAATTCAAAATGCATGTAAGTTTCATATATTTCCCGAACCTGAAAACCAATTTGAACTACATTCTATCGGACTTCGGGATCCGATTGCATTGGAACATCAACCCGCCAAATCATATGCTACATGTTATCTACGTTCCGAACTCAAAACCCAATTTTAACTACCTATTTTTGGATTTCGCAACCTAACTACATTGGAACACCTCTTCACCCACACACATATTAAATGCCTCATGTTTTCCGAATCCAAAGTCCAACTTCTTAAAGACTTCCTTGTATCAGTTTTTCGGAACCCGAATATAAGATGACATATGTAACCAATTTCTTGATTCCAAAATAAATGCATTTAATGTCCTAGTGGCATGTAGGTTAGCACACATGTCATCCTATGTGTAATTAATGCCAGTGTTTTTTATAAATAGGGGGTTTTCCACGTCATTTGTACTTCACATTTTCTGACGTTGCTCGGATTTCTCACCTACTGTCGCATCTCTAAAACCTGACCCACGATTTTCTTGGTAATTTTGGATTATTTCTCCAAGAATTGAAGTGTTTTCACCTTGAGGTAAGTATATTTTTATCTGGGTTATGTTTTTGTGTCTTTTTGGTTATGCCCTTGTTTACATTTAAGTAGGGTTAAGGTTTTCCTCATTTTCCCTTTTGTTTTCACCCAAGTCAGTCATTTTTTTCATCATTCAATTGGGTGAATTTTATTTCACTTTTGTGGGATTCAAGTGTAGAAAAATTGGAAGACAAGATTAAGAATTTTTGTGCTCAAAATGGATAATCAGGTTTTCCTCATGCATTAAAATTTTGTGCGCTCGATCAAAACAATTCAGACTTTGGAAGATGCTTGACATCTCCAAAAATCACAGTTTATCAGATTTTGGCCCATGTCAAACAAGACCCAATTCCACCATATATCAATTTTTCTCACCTATCAATCATCACTCAGTTCTCGACAAGTGTGTCAGGTTTCCACAAGTGTTTGACAGGGTCTCTTTCCTGATTTAGTTTGTCAGGTTTTCACAGCTGCCGAACAAGGTCTTGAATATGATTTTCTTCCAGTACTTTCAGGTGTTTTTGTGATTAATTTCCCATATCTAATTCTGGCAAGGGGAAAGGGAAGAAAGAGGGAACCAAGGAAATGAAGTATAAATATCAGGGTATTGAGGCCCCCTCATATATTGATGCAAATTTTGATATTAGAGATACAGAGATGGGAAATATTGATATGGAGGAATTTTGGGGAAGAGTCCAAAGTTCCTCACAAACTTCGTGAATGCAATCTATTTGCACTAGTGGACTACTCTGGAAGTTTCCTTCCCCATTTCAGCTCAGTGCCCTAATTTTATCTTAGCATGTGCTACTCACTATGAATCAAACTCCCAGTCAGTCTAAAATAAAGAAAGAGAAGTTGTGATTAGATTGAACAATGATTATTTTCATCGACTCCTCTAATTACCAAATTTTAAAGAATAGTTAGGCACAAGTATTCAATTAACACAACAAACATGGGCTAATGACTTTGACAATTGTGTTAAGCACATAAATAAAAATTTCCAGCTTAAAGCTAAGCCCGTTGTGTCAAGGTTTCCGAAGATGGTTCCCAAAAGTGATTTTAGTTTGGAAATCATTATCATCATTACACTCCTCAGTAGGATATTTGGGCTCCCAGATTCTAAGGAGTTCCATGGGTGGATGTACCAATTCATCACTATTATAAAGAAGAGTGAGAAGTATTTTGATTGGGGTGTGCTCATGAGTGACAATATTGATACTCAGATGAAGGTAGTTCTCTCTACTGGGAAGTTTTACATAACGTCCTATGTATCCTACGTTGCCGCTAAAATGAGGAAATATCATGGGTTGGATTAAAAAGGGAACCGGTCCACTAACTATATCTATAAGTTATATCCTCAGTTTACCTTGAAAGGGAATTTGGATCAATATAGAAGGGTTAATGGCTCCTTCTTCTATGATATAATTTACATCTTGGATCGTGATCTTAGAAAACAAAGAGTTTCTGATGAGGCATGGAATGAAGTGTCCAAATGGGGTTGCATCTTCTTGTAATTCAAAAAATTCACATATTTACAAGTTGTTATATTTCAAGGGTCTCCCATGCATTTTCCCAGATATTCCAACGATAAGACAATTCTTATGGAATTGGTTAGACAACTCCTGGACTTTCACAAGTTTCAACAAAGTAAGCATAAGGTTGTTGTTTCGTTTCCCATATCAATTAGAAGGTATATGTGCTCTTCAATAATCAAGGCCAAGAATTTGATCTATGAGTTAGAAAATAAGCTCAAGAAGCATATGAAGTCAAGGACAAGGTTTGATTTTCGAGGGGTCCTTAAGGCTCATGGGACATTGAAACTCCATGTTCCAAACATTGAAGATATTTGGATCGATCTCAGGGATGAAGTCGCAGTCCGAAGGAAAGATAATAGTAGATTGAACTTGGATGAAATAAGAATGTTCAATTTCATTGAAGTTCTAGAAAAATTTGTTGATAATGAAAGCATTGTCAAAACAATGTAAGAATAAAGAAATGGTGATAACGTTAGGTTCCAAAAATTGATTGGTCAATTACGGAATCAACATCCATACCAGAAAGGGCCACCCAAACCCTTATTTGTATAAAGGCATGGTTGATTTTGTGTGGTATGAATCTAAAATAGTCTAGTTTTTTAAATCTATGAGTCACATCAGCGTCAGTGGTGGGCCCCTCACATGAGGAAAAGGATAAAGGGTGTAAACCCACCTAAAAGGCTGAAATTTAAGTATTTTTAAAGTGGAGGAAAGACTCGACCTTTTCCATCTACTGCACCATCTTCATCAGTTGTGGTTTTTTATTCACCCCCTCCATCAGTTTTGGAGGAAGTTCAAGTAAGTATTATGGCTGATCTTTCTATCACTCCCCCCACTTTTGGAACTCCTTCTAGGCTTGTTTCCACTCAGTCATCCCCGGTGCTTCCTTCTATTTCATCTTCTTCTCTCTTTCTTTCCGCTCCACCTCATTCCCCTCCATTTCCATCATCATCACTTGTGTCCACTATGGAAAGTTTTTTCTCATCCTTATCCCCTCTTTTGAGTGGAACATGATTGACTTTGGAGTTATTAGTGTCCTCTGTGCTCCCGGCATCCATTCCCCTTTCTTCACCCATGTCATCTACCATTGTTACCACCATTCTCACCACTCCTCTGTCTCTAGTCACCACTTTTCCCACTCCTCAAATTTCCTTTGGAACAATCTTATTTCCCCTCATAGAGGCATCTTCTGATTTTCCTCCATCGTGGTTGGTCAATAGAAACTCAAGAAATATAAAAGTGATTGTTCCACCTAAAGCATTCAACTTCAGCTCATTAAATCTGACACCTACTCGATCAACCAAGAAACACAAGAATGTTTCATGAATCTTAGTTAAAATGTCAGGTCATAAATTTATAGATATTGTCGTGCCTACAGTGAATAAAACTAAAGAAGATATCATAGCTGTAGATTATCAGATCACAAGGGTCGATCTTAGAAAGGTTACTGCTAAAGGTGCCCAACAAGATGCTCAAAGTGTTGTGGATGTTTTGTGCAAAAATCCTAAAGATACTAAGGTATCAAGAGATGAATTAAAGGAAAAGGTTGAACAATTGACGGAGGTTTTTCTCAAACTCTCCAAGCCTTCCTAGTAGCAGATAATAGCTCCTATGCCCACTCCCATTCATTTTGATTTCTCATTAGTACCTAGAATGGAAAAGTTCAATGAGAAGGGTAGGGTTGTTGATGAATGGATTCAATAGCTTCTTGTTCAAGGAAAGAAGACTCTTAATGATACGGTGAATGTTTTCAACTCTCTGGAGGATGCAAGGAACTATGTTGATAAGTTGAATGATGAACTCCTTAAAGAAATTAGTAACTTGGATTTAACCTTGGAATCCCACAACGCTCTTAAAAATATTCCTTCAGAGACCTTGGTTAAGGAGGGAGTAATTTTGAATGTTGACAACCACTTTGAATTTTGTAAAAAAATTGCGTTCCAAGTCAATATCCTCAATGAAGCTTGTAACAAACTAAGAGAATGAAATGATCAATTGCTAGATGTTACTAGTGAAATTGATGAAGAGCTATAAAAAATATTCACAAAGGTTATGGACAATAGCATGCATATTTTTCAATTGATGATTTATACAAAGTGTTTCAGTAATTGGTCGAAAAAGAGTTTGCATTAGGCAAAAATTTTAATATGACAGCCATTGACAAACGAATTTGTTGTGAAGGTGTTTTGAGCTCATTGGCCAAATTCAATAAGAAGTTTCAAAGGCTTCTAGGGATTGTTAGCAATAGGAAGGAAATTTGCGAGGTCCTGAATTAGTACTCCTATGAACTAGATGAAGGGGAAGCACAAGAGATAATTTGAAAATTCCAGGAATTTCATGTTAAACAAGATGAATGATGAAGAAGACAAATCTGAATGATGGACTTGTCATGACATTTTTATATTCCATTTGGCATGTCTTTTTCATTATTGTTTCGACATACTTTGAACTTGGAAGGATTGACTAGGTCTCTTGCATGTGAACCAATTAAATGGACTAATTACTCTTATTTAATATCTTTAGTATGTTGTTGCAATTGTTTCCTATTTTCTCTCCGTACCTTCCTTATATTTATGAGATGATGTAGCATTCCAAAGTGTTGGAATTTTTTGATTAAGCATAGATTTTAGATTTGAGAAAGAGAAATACTGTGTGTTTTCTTTTAATTATTGAAGAATAAAAAAGACAATATGTTGCAAACTTTTTGTTGTGAGGAATATCTTGATGGTTTGAGGCATTTTTCTTATGTTCAAATACTTTAAATTTTTCTTTTCTTTAACTTTCTAGTTTATCAATTCTTCCACAAGTTGTTACAATTTAAATCAAGTGTGATTATCTTTTGATTTGTGTTTTCTCAAGAAAAGACATGTTCTCGTTCATTCTATTCTTTCTACATTCTAATAACTCACTTCTTTCTCCCTATTCTCTTTCTCTCCATTCCTATTTCTTTCTAATAAGGATACGACTATTGGTATGAAATCCCAACCCCTATGGTTAGATTAGTGTTAATATTCTACATATCCTCTTATGTGTTTTAGATTAGTAATAAATAGGGTACCTCCCCTTTATCTGAGGAGGGATATTGTTTCATGTACTATGGTTGAACCTCATATTTTGTCTTTGAAAAAATATTCAACCAATAATTTTTGACGACTCTGTTGGGGAATATGGATGTAAAATACTAATCCTATCTTACTATTGGCAACTCTATATACCTTTACATTTCATTGTATTTCTAGGGTCAAACTGGAAAGAAGAGCATATACTCGCACAAGTTGAGAAAGAGGTGATGTTTATCCTCTTTTTTATCTACTTCAACAACACAACTTCAATCTTGTACCAGAAAGACAATCCTCAGGACGTACTAGTAGTTCCTCACCTATGCATAGGAATCATGTTGTTCGAGGTCAAGATACTTTAGCAACTTGTAGAGCATTATTCCTAGTTGATACACAGATCCCTGCACATACCACTTTTAGAAGGATGGCCAAGAAATAACCACCATAAGCTCCAATTGCTTGGGTTCCCGCTATTGGTCCACTTTCATTAGCTCCACCATTGTATGATTTTCTACTTGGGTCTCGTAAGAATATTCCTAAATTTAAGTGTGATGGAAAAATGCACTCTGATGAACATATATCTTCATTCTCCATAGATTTTGGAGTTCTTGGGGTGGCTCATGAAGATGTTTCGGCTTGGTTGTTTGTTGAAACACTTCAGGGTGCTGCAGCATAATGGTTTTATCATCTCCCGAATGCATACATTACAAATTGGGTGGCTATGAGATCTTGAATTGAAGCAAGATTCAAACCTATGGAAGACTCACATGCATTGCTAGCTTAGCTCACTCATATGAAGAAGGAATCACATGAGCCTATGCATGATTTCATGGCTAAGTTTAAAAAACTAATTCACAAAATTCCCAAACTCGCAGTTCCTACTTTGGAAAATTAGAAATTCTTCTTCATCAACACTCATCTTCCTGAAGTAATTTTCCTATTGATAAGGTCTGTCATTCCAGATTTATCTGTTGTGTAGGATATGGCTATGAAAATAGAAGATGATTTCATTCTAGCGGGGAAATTTAGGAAAGAATACTCTAATTCCAAGAATCAAATATCTTCTTAAGGCACCACTGATCCCATGATTCAAAGAATGGCTAATGATCTTATAAATTTGAAGAAGAAAATGTCTGAACATGCATCGAGTACTCCTTACGGGGATATCCCTAGGATTAATTTCAATAACAACAATGGTGATCCTATGAGGGATAGAAATCGATTTCCCCCTGTGTAAAAAATATTGGCTATTGAGGCACCTCTTGTTAATGCAGCCGTCGAGATAGTCGAAGAGGATGAAGAGCAAGAAAATGAATAGAATAATGATGTTTTTGAATTTTTTGGTTATTCCGATGAGTCGCATGATGATTCAATTGGTGAATCCAATATTGGGTATTTGGAATATGAAGAAGATGATTATAAAACTAGTGGTCAATCTTTTGCAGTGTTTAATCGGTCTCAGAATCGAAGGAAAGAGGTCAAGAAACCTAAAGATAAAGAGAGTCCAATGGTTGCTACAAAAATAGGTGCTCCTCTCCCTGTGCAACCAAAGGAGAATTCAGCTACTCAGAAAGTCACTTCTCCATCTAATCCTTCTTCTTCCATTGTTCCCAAGACTAGTTCCCCAACCCCACAAGTAAATGTTAAAAGATTTGAACCTGTCATTGTTCCTTCCTATACTTATTTTTATATTATTGATCATGCTAAGAGAACCAAGATACAAATGTATGAAGTAGATAATCTACATTCTAACCCTAAACAGTTTGAAAATTTTGCTAAATTTATTAAAATCACGACTGTCATCCCATCTAAAGTTGTGGCCTCTAAAGGGATCTTACCCAACCCCTCTCAGCCTCTATCCCAAAATAACATGGAAACAACTTCTCCTTTAGGAAAGATTGAGACATTCTATCTATCCTTACACATAAATAACTTTAAACTCAACAATTGTATAATCGATTTAAGAGCCTCAGATGTTGTTATGTGTGCAAAGGTAGCCCATGCTCTAGAACTCACTCTTACCAATCCATTTGGATGCCATTATTCTATAGAAACCAAACAAGTCCCTTTGATTGGTAAAATCAAAGATTCCCAATTTACATTTGTCGCATTCCCAGAAAAGAGGGCAAGATGACCATTTTGGTAGCTGATATCCTAGAAGCATATGGTATTCTACTTGGGAGAGGTTTTTCCAGGGATATAGGTGGAGAGATTAATAGGGATTAGACTAAATATAAGATATCAGTCGATGAAACCTTGCACATTCTATATTTCAAAGATCAAGCAAAATATCTTGTCACTAAGTTCGATGATCCCAAATCTCATATTCTTTTTGAAGATGTTGGTTTGGGAAACTATTGTATGACCTCAGATCATGACTTGTCTTCTGTAACCATCACGAAAGATGATCCCAACACTATTTATACTATAGAGTTTGATGGTAGTTTCTCTACTTCAGGATGAAGCATTGTTATTAGGACTAGAAGTGGCAAAGGAAAAGAGGATTAAGAATCTGAAAGTACAAGGGGACATAGAGTTAATTGTCAACCAAGTTAGGAATATTTATCAAGTAAATAATGACTGTTTGAAACATTAAAAGAATAGGGTTTGGGATTGTATAGAATAATTTGACACCTTTTCAATTAGGGAAGTGCTAAGACATCATAATGACAAATTAAATTCCCTTGTTGTATCTGCTTCAATACTTATTCTTCATCCCAAGTTTAAATAAGATAAATATACTATTGAGATAGTTTATCGACCAAGTGTCCCAAATAATTCTTCACATTTGCAGGCCTTCAATGATGATCAACAATTATTGGCCTTTCTTGAAAAATATAATAATCTTAGTGAGCTCTATTTTAAAGATTCAAAATCAGAATATCGAGAATCAGTTTCCAATTTTCAACAAGAGAATAGTAGAGATTTTATTCAGCTAAAAGGAAACAATATTCCCAAAGGCTTGGTTTCACTTGAAGGAATTTTTGATAAACACGATCACTTCATCCAGAATAAGAGATAATCCGATGGAAATTCATTTGCTAAAGTCAAACATGTTGATTTTGGATCCCTCGAACAACCTTGGATTGTGAATATTAGTAAGTCCTACTCACCAGAAGAAAAAAGAAAGTTCATTTCACTCCTAAATAAATACATGGACGTATTATCATGGTCCTATGCAAATTTGAAATCCTTCAAGCCTAAAGATGTGCAACATAACATCCCACTAAAATCAAATGCTTGACCGTACAAGTAGAAATAGTGACATTACAATCCCAAGATTTATACCACTATTCTTACTGAGATTCAAAATATGTTAGATGCAAGGCTTATTTTCCCCATTCATCATTCCACATGGGTGGCTAACGTTGTTCATGTATGTAAGAAGAATGGTGAAATTCGTATATATGTCAACTTCTGAAATCTCAACCAATCTTCATTGAAGGATAATTACTCCTTTCTTATCATGGTACATGTATTGCAAACAATCACGAGGTCTGAGATGTTGTCTATGTTAGACATATTTTCAGCATATAATCAAGTTGAGGTGGATGTTGAGGATACACTTAAAATAGCATTCACTACTCCATGGGGAACATTCGTTTATTGAAGAATTCCATTTGGCTTAATCAACACCAAAGCTACATTTCAAAGGGACATGGATTTATCTTTCAGAGACTTGATGGGAAAATAGTCATGTACCTAGATGACCTTATGGTCTTTTCAAAAAATAGGCATGATCACTGTGATCGCTTGGAACGCATCTTGATGAGGTGTCGACAACATAGGATTTATTTAAATCCTAAGAATTCCATGTTTGGGGTAATAGAGGGGAAACTATTGGGGCATATCATAACAAAAGAAGGAACCAAAATTGATCTAGAATAGGTCAAAGCAATACAAAGTCTCACCCTACCTACAAGCAAGACAAGTGTACATTCCTTCTTTGGTAAAGTTAAATTCTTAAGACGGCTTGTTCCAGAATTTGATGATAAGACAAGACACATTATGGAAATGATGAAGGTCAAGGCCCCATTTTGATGGAATGTCAAGGGAAAGCTTGCTTTTGAAGAGATCAAGAAAGCTATAGCCCATGCTCCAGTATTGGTATGTCCAGATTTTAAAAAGGATTTTATTATGTATATCTATGCTTCCACTCACATGGTGTTCGTCATCATAATGCAACATAATGAGGAGGGAATTGAATCCCCTATTGCTTTCATGAGTTGTCCTTTGAAGGAACATGAGCTGAAAATGTCTCAAATTGAAAAACATGCATATGTTGTGGTTAGAGCAGTCAAACATTTTAGGTATTATGTTTTGAGTTCTCATACACTGGTTCCTCTCCCTGATATGGCAGTTAAATCCATCCTTAGCCAATAGGTATTGGAAAATCAGAGAGGTAATTGGATTTCTAAATTACAAGAGTATGATCTAGAAATTAAACCCACAAATTTGGTACGTGGAAGGGGTTCATGCCAACTAATCGCTAAGAACAACTCTGAAGAAGAATTTCATACTGATAAAGAAATTCATAAAGAATTACCCATAATGCTATTTGTGAGTATGACAGATGAGTGGTATTCAGAAATTGCTTTCTTTTTTACCTATGGAGAATGTCATGTGCATTTAAGTTTAAAAGAAAATAGGATGGTCAAGCTAAGATCAATAAAATACATACTCTGGGATAACGGTTTCTACAAGAGAGGGATTGATGGAGTGTTCATCCACTGTGTCAATAAGGTTCAACAAGGTAGGTTGTTAGAAGCATTTCATAATTTGGCATGTGGTGGGAATTTTTCATCATCCGTAACAACTCACAAAATCCTATGAGAAATATATTATTATCCCACTATTTTTCAAGATTCATCTGAATGGGTAGCCAAGTGTGAATCTTGCCAATAATTTGTCTAAGGTCCCAAATTGATGGCACTCCCCTTGAGGCTTGTGGTGATTGAAGAAAATTTTCAGAAATGGGGTATAGATTTCATTGGATCTTTGAATCCAACATCTAGTGCTGGAAACAATTATTTTTTAACTACAATAGATTGTTTTACCAAGTGGGCAGAGGCCATCCTAGTGAAACATGTCATTTATGAGGTTGTATGCAACATCATAATAGAGAACATAATTGTTATGTTTGGAATACCTCATAATATTTTTGTTGATAATGCTTCCAATTTTTCATCTTATAAACTCACTGAATTTTGTTATGGTTACGAAACACTTTAGCTCATGCATTAGATTACTATCCTCAAGGGAATGATCAAGCCGAATCAAGTAATAATAATTTGATGACTATAATCAGGAAGTTGGTTTATGAGAATCAACGGACATGGCACAAAGCATTGTATGATGCACTATGGGATGACTAAATCACTCCTAAAAGATCTATAGGGATGTCACCATTTTTGGTGCTATGTGAAGCTGATGCAGAAATTCCCCATCTCCCTAGAATTTCCAACTTTAAAGTTGGCTAAGATGATTGAAGATGATACTTATCAAGATTCCATTGAGAAAATAATCATCTACCTGAAAAATTTGGAGGAGGCCAAACTCATGGTAGCAGATCAAATCACAAAAACTAAAAAAAATTTCAAGAGGATGTTTGACAAAAAATCAAAGCAACGAGATTTTTAGGTCTGAGATCTAGTTTTGCTTCGAGACAAGAGGAGAGAGCTAAAAGGGATGCACGACAAGTTTGAATCCCCATGGAGAGACCCCTTCAGGATTCATTAGTTGAGTGGAGAAAATAACTTCTACCTTTCATATCTTGATTGAACTACACTCCCACTACCTCACATCAGGTAATATCTAAAGTTATTTTTCCAGTAGTGCAAGTTATTCCTACATTGTACCATAATTTTCTTTCAGTTGTGTGTTTTCATTTTTTGGTTTGTTTGCTTGGTTTTATTTTCTTTTCTCGGTGTGTTAGTTTTTGTTTATGTCTTTCTCCCTTTTTTGAATCTTTTGCCCAATGGTTCATGTTTTGGAAATCTAGGTTCTCTTCCTTTGATTCATAAAAGAAAGTCCCCATTCGGAACCAACTATTATCCCATTTTTTAGTTTATCAAGAAAATGGAGATAACCAATCACAAATTTCAGAAGAAACCATTTCTAATTCTTTTGATTCAAATTCATTTTAAAAAAATTTTTGGAAGTATTTTTTCGGATTTTGGGGTTCTGTCAACATTCAACATGCTTCGAGCCCTTTGCTTCCTATTCCCAAAAACCCGAATTGAACTAAGTTTTTGGATTTCAGAATCTGATTGCACTAAACGTGTTAAATTCAAGATGCATACAAAGTGTCATATGCTTCCCGAACCCGAAACCCAATTTTAACTACATGTTATTGGAATTCAGGATCCAATTGGATTGTAACATCAACCCGCCAAAGCATATGTTACATGTTATCTGCGTTCCGAACCCAAAATCCGGTTTGAACTACATGTTGTCGAATTTTGGAACCCGGCTACATCAAAACACCTCTTCACCCATGCACATGTTAAATGCCTCATTATTTTCGAATCCAAATTCTGACCTATTAAAGACTTCCTTGTATTAGATTTTCAAAACCTGAATACAAGATGACATATGCAACCGATTTCTTGATTCTGAAATAAGCACATTTATTGTCTAGTTGGTGGGTAGGTGAGCACATGTGTTAGCCTATGTGTAATTAATGATAGGGTTTTTTATAAATAGAATGTTTTCCACATCATTTGTACTTCACATTTTTTGACGTTGCATGGATTTCTCACCTGTTGTTGCATCTCTCAAATCAGACCCATGATTTTCTTGGTAATTTTGGATTATTTCTCCAATGATTGAAGTGTTTTCACCTTGAGGTAAGTAGATTTTTATCTGGGTTATGTTTTCGAACCTTTTTTGTTATGCCCTCATTTGCATTTAAGTAGGGTTAAGGCTTTCCCCATTTTCCCTTTTTTTTTCACCCAAGTCAGTCATTTTTTTTTCATCATTTAATTAGGTGAATTTTCTTTCACTTTTGTTGTCTTCAAATGCAAAAAAAATGGAAGCAAGATTAAGAGCTTTAGTGCTCAAAATGGATAATTGGATTTTCCACATACATTAACAGGTTGTGTACCTGATCAAATTGATTCAGACTTTGTAAGCTGCTTGACATCTCCAAAACCCACATTTTATTAGACTTTGGCCCCTGTCAAACAAGACCCAACTTCCACCATATATTAGGTTTTCACACTTGTCAAACATCACTCAGATCTTGCCAAGTGTGTTGGGTTTCTACAGGCGTCTAACAAGGTCTCTTTCCTTATTTAGTTTGTTGGGTTTTCACGGTTGCTGAACAAGGTCCTGAATCCAATATTCTTCCAGTACTTTTTGATGTTTTTGTGATTAATTTTCCATGTATGATTCTGGGAAGGGGTAAGAGAACCAAGGAAATGAAGTATAAGTATCAGGGTGTAGAGGCCCCCTCAAATATTGATGCAAATTTTGATATTAGAGATACAGAGATGGGAAATATTGATATGGAGGAATTTTGGGGAAGATTCCAAAGTTCCTCACAAACTTCGTGGATGAAGTCTATTTGTGCCAGCGGACTACCTCTGGTAGCTACCTTCCCCATTTCAGCTTAGTGCCCTGATTTTATCCTAGCATGGGCCACTCACTATGACTCATGCTCCCAGTGAGTCTGGAATCAGGCCAAAGAAGTGGTGATCAGATTGGACAATGATTATTTTGATCAACTCCTCAAACTCCCTAATTTTGAAGAATATGTTGGCACAAGTCTTCAAACATCACAATAGGCCTGAGATAGTGATTTTGACAATTGTGTTAAGCACATAAATAAAAATTTCCTGCTTAAAGCTAAGCTCGATGTGTCAAGGTTTTCGAAGACAGTTCCCAGAAGTGATTTCAGCTTGAAAATCAGTGACATCATTACACTCCTCAGTAGGATATTTTGGCTTCCAAAGTCTAAGGAGTTCCATGGGTGGATGTACCAATTCATCACTATTATAAAGAAGAGTGAGCAATATTTTGATTGGGGTGTGCTCATCAGTGACAATATTTATACTCAGATGAAGGTAGTTCTCTCTACCGGGAAGTTTTACATGATTTCCTATGTCACCTACACTGCCACTGGAATGAGGAACTATCTTGGGTTGGATTCAAAAGGAAATTGGTCCACTGACCATATCTATAAGTTCTATCCTCAGTTGACCTTGAAAGAGAGTTTGGATCAATACATAAGGGTTAATGACACCTTCTTCTATGAGATAATATTTAGATTAGATCCTAATCTTATAAAACGAAGAGTTTTTGATGAGGCATGGAACAAAGTTTCCAAATTGGGTTCCATCTTCTTACAATTCATAAATTTCACATATTTACGGGTTTCCATATTTCAAGGGTCTCCCATGCGTCTGCCCAGACATTCCAGTGAAAAGATAATTCTTATGGAATTGGTTAGATAGCCCCTGGACTTTCACAAGTTTCAACAAAGTAAGCATAAGGCTGTTGTTTCGTTTCCCATATCAAATGGAAGGTATACATCATCTTCATTCATCAAGGCCTGTTAGGAAATTATTATAGTGCTCGTGTAATTGTTATATAATTATAACAATATAATTTGTTATTATGTTACCTGTGACTATTCGGGGACATACATTCCTATTTACTAGGAGGTTGTTTTGCTATATCCTTTGCTATATAATAGCCTATCTATTGTACTTAAATACATGAGAATATTGAATATTGAATATTGAATATCATTAATAATTTCTTTGTATTCTGCAACTCTGATCCATCCTGTACATCTGGCATCATAGCTAGGGTCATACGAATGAGAGTCTGAAGTGATTATTATTACTGGCGATGTCTGAAATACTTATGGTTTCGTGCACATACTTTTATGCAGAACTGTATTATCGTGCGTATATAGATCTGAATTGCTAAGTTTTAATTGTTTTTTATGAGTATTAAATCACATTCATGTATTGCAGTCTTTAATTCGTTGAGCAACATGTGTTTGCTTCTCCATCAGATATGTGGTTTTGATATCAAATAATAATAAGGCCAGTGACGTCTAAACGTCTAAGAAGGGAGTTATTAATTATAACCTAGCGTGGATATTTAATCATTCAAGACTATACTTCATTTTTTTTGGCTCGGTCGCAAACCAGATCTATTCATCTATATACAGTCTCAGAGCCTTGGTTTCAAGCAGACGTGTCTTTAACCGATTTTACATACTTTTCCCACAATATTTTATATACTAGTCCGAGTCGTGTGCCTGCCGTATGGACATGTTGTATTAACTTCACAATGCAACGTTTGCATTGGCATTACCAATCTCACCATGTGGATTCGGCTCATGCATTGACGCCCACGTATACGGCTCTTCCATTCTCATGCAGCTGAATTTTCTCTTGTGGTAAACTATGATATTTCCAGCTCTCGCAATCAAAAGTAGCCTTTCCATTTCCATATGCGTGTTTTATCTAGAGGAGAATTCTGGTAGAATTTATCTGGCAGTATATATGTCATACGTGATGTGGTTTGTTTTGTCCTCTTCGTTGTCAATGCATGTGGCCGTATATTTTGTGGAGGTCTGTCTATCATCAAAAGAGTCAAAGTTTTCATTTGTATTGTCAATAGAGTCAGTTTCATTTTAAAAATAATTGTGTCTTCAAAATTTATCGTTTTGTTTGAAGTATAGTTGTTTTGTGAGTTGTCAAAAGTTGTAAAAATAGAATAAAAACTACCCCACGGACGCATTTTCAGTGTTACGCGATATCTTGGAAACCATTGAGCCCCATGATCACATCCAACTGAACTAGCAACATGATACCAGAGGATGGAGGAAAAAAGAGGTTCGAATTTGATCAACAACCTCTCGTCAGTCGCCAACGACGAGGCCGCATCAAGGTTTGGTGACATTTTTTCAGTGTGTTTTCAGTTGCATGTGGGTGCGTCAGATTTCAGTGTGCAGTGTTCATGGTTACTTGGTTTACAGAATAAGTAGACATTTCACATTATGGGGGGGAACATAATCCAATGTTCCATTTCTAGTATTTAGTTTGTGTTTGTGAGCATCAAAATTCGACATATTTTCCTATGTAATTCCCTACAGTGAGATGTGATGAGAGCTGATGATAGTACTTGGAACATCATGACGTGGTTGTAGGTAAACCACCTAAAAATTGCAAAAGCACCATTCTTGGTTGCTGGTAATTCATTCCTAAAACCATCACTTTGTGGTTTGTGGTAAACCAATTGCAAAACCATCGTTCTCGGTTTTTGGTCAACTGTTTGCAAAACCATCCTTGAGGTTTGTGATTATCCTGTGAAAATCACCATATCATGAGAAGGTACAAGTACAAAGATAGGTTTTCCCCATGTTTGCACTAAGGGGGGGAATACATTAGGAAATTATTATAGTGCTCACGTAATTATTATTAAGTTATAACCATATAGTTTGTTATTATGTTACCCGTGACTATTCTGGGGCATACATTCCTATTTACTAGGAGGTTGTTTTGTTATATACTTGGCTATATAGTAGGCTATCTAGTGTACATTGAATACATGGAGAATATTAAATATCATTAGTAATTTATTTGTATTATATGCAACTCTGATCCATCCTCTATAAGGCCAAGAATGTGATCTATGAGTTAGAAAATAAGTTCAAGAAGCATATGAAGCCAAGGACAGGGTTTTATTTTTTAGGGGTCCTTAAAGCTCATGGGATATTGCAACTCCAGCTCCAAACATTGAAGATATTTGGATCGATCTCAGGGATGAAGTCATGGTCTGAAGGAAAAATAATAGTAGATTGAACTTGGATGATGTAAGAATGTTCGATCTTGCTGAAGTTCCATAAGACACGGTTGATAATGAAAGTGTTATCGAGACAATGTAATATCAAAGAAATGGTGATAACATCGGGTTACCGACAATTGATTTGTCATTTTCAAAATCAACATCCATACTAGAAAGGGCCACCCAAACCCTTGTCCATACAAAGGAATGGTTGATTTCATGGTGTATGAATCTCAAAGAATCCAGTTTTTCAATATTTTCAGTCACATCAGCGTCAAAAGTGGGCCCCTCACATGAGGAAAAGGATAAAGGTGTAAACCACCTCAAAGGTTGAAATTTAAGTTTGATCAAAGTGGAGGAAAGACTTAGCCTTTGCCATCTGCTACACCATATTTATCAATTGTGGTTCTTGATTCACCCCCTCCATCAATTTTGAAGGAAGTTCACGTAAGTATTGTGGTTGATCTTTCTATCACTCCCCCACTCTTGGCACTCCTTCCAGGGCTATTTCCACTTAGTCATCCCCAGTGTTTCCTTCCATTTCCTCCCCTTCTCTCTTTCTTTCCTCTCCATTTCCATCATCACCACTTATGTCCACCATGGCAAGTGTTTTCTCATCCTTATCCCCTCTTTCGAGTGGAACAAGATTGAATTTGGTGTTATCAGTGTCATCTATGATCCCAACCTCCATTCCCCTTTCCTCACCCATGTCATCTACCATTACTACCACCATTCTCACCACTCCCCTGTCTTTGGTTGCCACTTTTCCCACTCCTCAAATTTCCTCTAGAAAAATCTTAGTTCCCATCCTGGAGGCATCTTCTGCTTCGGTTCCCTCTTGCTTGGTCGATCAAACTCCAAGAAAGAGAAAAGTTATTGTTCCACCCGAGACATTTGACTTCATCTCATTAAATTCGACACCTACTCAATCAACCAAGAAACCAAAGACTATTTCACGAATCTCATTTGATGCGTCAGGTCATAAATTTGCAAATATTTTCATGCCTACAATGGATAAAACTAAAGAAGATATCACATCTGCACATTATCATATCATAAGGGTCAATCTTGGAAAGGTTACTACTGAAGGTTCCCAATAGGATGATCAGAGTGTTGTGGATGTTTTGTGCAAAAATATCAAAGAGACTAAGGTCTCAAGAGATGAATTAAAGGAAAAGGATAAACAATTGACGAAGTTTTTACTCAAACTCTCCAAACCTTCCCAACATCAGATAACAGCTCTATGCCCACTCCCATTCGTTTTGATTTCTCATCAATACCCAAAATGGAAAAGTTCAATGAGAAGGGTAGGGCTATTGATGAATGGATTCAATGGCCTCTTCTTCAAGGAAATAAGACACTTAATGATATGGTGAATGTTTTGAAATCTCTAGAGTATGTAAGGAAAGATGTTGATAAGTTGAATGATGAACTCCTTGCAGAAATTAGTAACTTGGATTTAACCTTGGAAGCCCTCGGCGCTCTTAAAAATATTCCTTCAGAGACCTTGGTTAATGAGGGAGTAGTTTTGAATGTTGACAAACACTTTGAGTTTTGCAAAGAAATTGAGTTATGAGTTAATATCCTCAATGAAGCTTGCAACAAACTAAGAGAATAAAAGTATCAATTGCTAGATGGTACTAGTGAAATTGATGAAGAATTATCAAAAATATTCACAAAGGTTATGGATGATAGCATGAATATTTTGTCAACCGATGATTTGTGCAAAGTGTTTTAAGAATAATTCGAAAAAGAGTCTATAGTAGGTGAAAAGTTTGATATGAAATCCATTGACAAACTAATCCGTTGTGAAGGTGTTTTGAGTGCATTGGCCAAATTCAACAAGAAGTTCCAAAGGCTTCCAGGGATTGTTAGCAATACGCAGGAAACTTGTGAGGTCCTGAATTAGTACTCTTGTGGACCATATGAAGGGGAAGCACAAGATATACTTCAGAAATTCTAGGAATTTCATGTTAAACAAGATGAGCAGAATGATGAAGAAAACAAGTCTAGATGATGGACTTGTCATGACATTTTTATTTTCCATTTGGCATGTCTTTTTCATTATTTTTTCTACATACTTTCAACTTGGATGGATTGATTAGGTCTCTTGCATGAGAACCATTCAAATGGACTAATTACTCTTATTTACTATTTTTAGTATATTGTTGCAACTATTTCCTTTTTCTCTCTTTCCCTTCCCTATATATATGAGATGTTGTAGCATTCCAAAGTTTTGGAATTTTTTGATTAAGCATAGAGTTTAGATTTGATAAAGAGAAATATTGTGTGTTTTCTTTTAATCATTGAAGAATACAAAAAACAGTTTGTTGTAGACTTTGTGTTGTGAGGAATATCTTTGTGGTTTGAGGTATTGTTCTTATGTTCAAATACTTTAAGTTTTTCTTTTCTTTAACTTTCTAGTTTATCAATTCTTCCACAATTTAAATCTCCTATGATTATCTATTGATCTATGTTTTCTCGAGAAAAAGGACATTCTCGTTCATTCTATTCTTTCTACATTCTAATAACTCACTTCTTTCTCCCTATTCTCTTTCTCTCCATTCCTATTTCTTTCTAATAAGGATGCGACTATTGGGATGAAATCCCAACCCCTATGGTTAGAATAGTGTGAATATTGTACATATCCTCTAGTGTGTTTTAGATTAGTAATAAACAAGGTGCCTCCCCTTTATCTGAGGAGGGACATTGTCTCGTGTACTATGGTTGATTTTTTGTTTGACAAAATATCCAGCCAACAGGAGTGCCCCACCACCATTACATCATAATTTTAGGGTGTCCCACTACCATTCCACCACAAAACCTTGTATATTGGCTATAATGTTAGACTTAACAAGGGAACATCATTTTTTGACAGCTTCTTGTGTATTGAATTTCAGGTTATAGCTCCCATTGATGCTCTTGGCAGGATTGTTGAAGAGCTGTAATTAAAAAATAACACTCATATTGGCTAATTGTACATCTCACCATTTATTTATCATATTTGAATTTCAAGAGTTTAGAGAGCCTAGGTTTTTTTTAATGATTATTAATGAAAGTGTTTCTTCTATAAGTTTATGACTATTCCAAAACATAATGGGGGAATGAACTTGTTACTAAAGTCATACAAGATTGATAGAGCCCCAAAAAAAATTAAATGGCATAGGATTTTTTAAAGGATGTTTTTTCTTCTTTTTGACAATTGGATAATTTTTTAAACATATATTTGGAAACAACTGAGTTCTATCCATATTTTAGATAGATGCTTTGAAAATGAAATAACACAAAAATAATATCAAAAATCTAAATGCCTATTTTATAATTAAAAAATAAATATTAGATTCCACTATTAACAAATTTTGCAATAAACATTGTCATGTATTTTTAATCAAATGTAAACAAATATTTGAAATTATCTACAATTTAAAAATGTATTAGTAATAAATCTATGATTTTCCAACATTCTTACCCCCCATCCCCTCTCTCCACACACCCACAAACACATTCTTTTTTTTTATAAAATGACCATATCTTCTTGTTTTTTATAAAGTCCATCAACTCCTATTGTATAATTCAATTCACTATTTTAGTACCTTTCTTTATTTTCATAGTGGTATTAATTAGGAAAGGACATCTAATTTGATTGGGAACACAGAGATGTATTTGTGTAGAAATAAAAGGGGTCCCTCTTTAATTGGTCATAATGTTATTGGTGTCTAGTTCATTTAATTTTTGGTGCGGTAGGTTACATTGATGAGTGGCAATTTTTTTTCGCAACTATGTATAATAAATTATGATTGGTAGAGCATATGAAATTTTAATGAGTCATTTTTTGTAATACTCTAAAATTAATTTATCAATATGGTAATCAAAGTTAATCTTTCACATGCATTCTCAATACTTTTTGTTAGTTAATGCAAGTTAATGAGTCTAGTGTACTTGTAAAGCTAATTACCGTTGAAGAATTTTAGGGTATTGAATGGAAAGATAAGGAGCCTTTGATTGACAGACTTGAAGCCGAGGGTTTCGTGAATAAATTATTTCCCTTACATGGTGTGTGACATATAGATAATTTATTTGTAATTTTTAAGGGATCCTTTTATGTGGGTTTCTATGACTAGTAAAACCTATTTTGCACTTAAATTAGATAAAAATGAGAGGTATGAGCTTTTTCATATAACTAGGTGTACAATTGGTTGGGCCTGACGATGTCACATCCAATAGATGCAATTTACTCATACTTTGGAGATAAGGTGATACATGCTTCAAAATTTCTTCTTATTGTAAACATTATCATGCTAATGTTGACATCTTGATAAATTTGAGATATTGGTTATGTTAGTGTAGATTTAAGTTTGTTAGCTTAATTTTTCTCCAACTCATTTTTCTTTGGTTAATCAAATTGATAGCCTTCAATATACTTTGAATTAACCATTTTAATGATAATAAAAAATTAATACATAGCCCCCCCAATATAATGTCCAATCATATGAAAGTGACTGGATTGTATTCTAATGAAGGTGCATAATATAACCAATCCCTATGATTGAATGTGCCCAATTTTATATTATTAAAAAGGACCTTTCTTATATGTTTAAGCTAAGATTCTAATCACGGAACATTTAAAAAACATAAAGAAAAACTACTTGTAACAAATATCTATCTCATCTGGTATGCTATACTGTATGTTGGCTGACATCGTTTATTTAGTTTTTAATAGATATATTTTCTTGAATGAAAATATTTCATTGAATAAAACAAGAATTCCTTTAGGGTGCGTCATAGAATAAAAATGTAACCCATTTTTTATCTCCATAATAACAAAGCTTGACAACTTGGAATAAATACTTAAATTGTACTTTAAATATGGAAAATATATGTCTTAAAACAAAAAACTAACAATGATTCAGGAGCATCATGGGCGCATCATCTTATACTACATGAGTTCTTGAAAATTTTTAAAGGAGAGCACGAAGGAAAATCAAGGAATACATGACGTAACAATCTAGAAATTGTGCAATAGTGCGGAAAGCCTTTGTGTAGAGGATAGTGATTACAAAAACAAAAGTTTATGCATTGGTGTGAAGATTTTTGACAAAGTGGAATGCGTTTAGGTGTGTGAAGAAATATAATGTAATAGGAACATGTCAAAAAGTAATTACTTAGGTGACATTTCATAAGTGAAAATGGGAATGAATGAGGATAAACTACAAGGGACGCATGTTAGTTACAAAATCAAGATGACATATGTGTGTATTGGAAAACTTACTAGACAAATTATCTGACACAATCTCAAGGAAAAATCATCCTCAACTACCATCTCTAGCATGGTGCAAACAAGGAAACATCTAGATGACTTGTAGCTCAAATAATTTAATGATCCAATTCAAATTTGAATTATATTGGGAACAAACACATATAAAGATAGGCCAATTTAATCACTGGTGAAACTTTTGGCATTCAAAAGAAATTTTTATATGGGTGTGGAATATTTAGTCGGTGAAGTTAATATTTAGATCTCCAACATTTTAATGTGGAATATGGAAATCCTATGTCTGGTAGTATTTAAAGATATGGTACCATGTCGCAAAGAGAAATATGAGGTGTAATAAGAGAAAATAAAGCACAAGAAATGATATTTGTTAGACAGAATAAAATGTTAAGGATCAGATGGGCAACGAGAAGGAGCCCGCATGAGAGGTTAAGGATGGCACATAGGAGGGCGCGCGTGGATAGGAACAGGGTTGTGAGCAGGACTACGTGTATAGGTAAGAAGGAAAACAACTTAGCCATTTTTTTGGGCACGGGCTAAAAATAGGAAAAGCGGGATGGAGTGTCAACCAAGCAAAGAGATAAAACATGATGACTTGGCAACCAAGTAAGGGTTATTTTTGGAGAATGAACATGTCGATCAAGCACACACATGGAGAGATATTAATAGGATTAAAGCAGTATATAAATAGGACAGTCTATTATTAGAAACTATTGTAAAAGTATGCATGTAGTCTATTGAGAGCACTCCTTTTATTGAAGTGCATGGGCGGTGAAGGGAAAGTCCCCACCCCTATATATACCTATTATATATGATAGTTTTTGTATCTCTCTTATGTTCTAGCGAGGTTATGCTACTATCTATGGTTTGATACTTGCGTGCCTAGTTCTTTGCAACATTATTAGTGATTAATTTTCTATTCAACTTTCTTGTGATGTAATGAATTATGTTTATGATGGATAATTTTGGTTAGATCTTGGTTGTTGATATGTATGAGTATGGTAATTTAATAGTTCATTTGATCTTGATTATTGTTTAAGTTGTTATATTTCCTTATTATATGTGTTTCCAAGATGATTTTTATGTAGTGGATTTAGACTTGAATGTTTACTTGGTTAAGTATCACTATGGATATGCATGCTAACTACTTTACAAGAAAACATAAAGGAGGGACTTGGTAGCTATGCGCGCTTCCCGTGAGCATTCATCTCTAACTAAAAGAGGTGCAAACGTCTATAGCACTTGAGTGAAATTAAAGACTACATTTTGGTTTTTTTGTCGGGATCTCTTTTCCATTTGTCTTCCAGGATGTTGCATGCAGATGGCATATCGACTATATTTGAAGAGTATTGAAAGTTGGGTGGAAGATGGAAAATACCGATTTGCGCATAAGTATAACACTAGACCATTATTTAATGTGTGAAAGTGGGTGGAGGACAATATTTATCATGAATTGTATGAGACTTTTTTTCAGCTTCTTTCTAGTAGATTTGTACCAGTGGTTGACAATGTATGCATGAAACAAAGCTTGGGGTCCTAGGCCAAAGATTCGGACGTAGGAATATTATCAGATTCTATTTAATGAAGATGAGGAATGAACTAGAGATTTACATCATTGGTGGGAAAGATTATTGCATAATTAGACATTCGAATACACTATTTCTACACATTCATTACTAGAGAAAGTTGAGTTTAATTTTTTGCATGAGCCCAGGGGATCTTATCTGCGTGTTATACCTTTAGAAATCAAGATATTGATAGTAGAACTAGATTTGTAGAGATTCCCTATGGCTAGCTAAATCCCCACCATGTGCAGGGGCAGAAGCAGGTGTGGAGAATGATGGTGGAAGACCTGGAAAAAGATAGAAAGAGAGAGGAAAGACATGTTAAGCATAATGAAACTTGAGAGAGGGAAATTGAGGAAGGATTGTAGTCGAGGAGTATGATGGCTTGTGAAGGTTTTGAAGCTCTCATGGAAGATGAGGAGCCACAAAATCAGGTCCTCCTAACTTTGGGCAAGCACAGTAGAGATTCCCCATCGGCTTTAGATTAGAGTGCGTCAGAGGAGAGAGTGAGAACTACGGGCACACAACTAACTCATCCTGGCTACCTAGCCCTTGTGCTTGGTGTTCTAGATCCAAAAGTATTCGAAAGAAAAAATAGTGGAATTAATTAGGAAGTTACATATAGATATCATTTTGTGTTGAATCGGGAAGTAAATCAGACTAGAAACACGCCCACGGTAGTGCAATAGGTGTTAGTGTTCGGCATTTCTATTGCAGGATTGTTTACAAGCACGTCGTCAAGGTAGAGTATCAACGCGTAAATTGTTGGAAGTAATTCAGTAGTATTTTCGATAGTGTAGACAACATGTGTTTATTCTAGTAATATAACTAGGACACAAAGAAGTTCGTTGAATACACCGCAGGTCACATCCGGTGGCATGGGAGGCTCAGGAGGATTAGTTTAGCCCCCACACAGAGGAAATACTGATGGAGGTTCAAGATTTGGATCAGGTGGACAAGGAACACAACCACCACCATAGTAGCCACCAACAAACCAACCTCATCAGACCCCACCTCAACAACCACTTCATCATACACAAGTTTACTTTGAGATATCTCTCCACTTGCTAGAATGTAGAGGTGTGGAGGATGTGGCAGATAACGTGCACAAGTGTGGATTACTATGGTGCATGAAAAGGATCACATCTTCAAATAGAAAGGAAAGTCAATTTTGCATTATGCTTTAAGGACACACACATTGTTGGTACAGAAATTTTGACCCGCATCAGACTGCGGTGGACTATGATGTTCTATGTGTAAAAATTTTAGATGAGTTCCACATTCCAGAGTTTCAGAAGTAAAGCATCAGCATGCTTAAATATATCAAGCATGGTTTTTCAGAAAGTGTAAGAGAGTATGATGCGCAGTTTAAGATGTTGTTGTCCAAATTTTCTTATGAAATCCATCCTAGTCAATATGCAAAGTGGTTTTTTGGGGGATTGTTGACTCCCTTCCAAAGGGAATTATCTCATAAGATGTATATTGATCCGCGTGAAGCTTTGGAAGTAGCTCTACACGATGAGGCAATCAAAAGTGTAGACATGAGAGTTATTCCTTTTCTGGAAGCGTAGATGGCAGCTATGATGAATCTATTGGAGAATCTCTCTACCAACTCTGTGCATGAGACTAAAATTGGTATATGGTGCACTGATTGTGAGGTTGAGGGACACACTAAGGATAGATTCCCATGTAGGACAGTGCACGTGATGTTACAGACTTACAAGATTTGTCATAAGAATCATGATGTGAAAATTTTCCCATTCTTACAGCGGGTGACTCATAAAAATGTTTCCATGTATTGTAAGATTTGTGATGCCCATACCCATGATACAACTGATTACAGATTGATTGACTATATCCACGAAGTCCTTGAAATAGGATTGTGCCAAACTAGTGTGGCGAGTGGATCAAAGGAATGGGAAGGATGAAATAATGTAAAGTGCAACAATGGGGATAATAGGAATGGAGGCTTCTGAGGAGGATATCAAGGCCAAGGTCATGGTGGTGGTAGAGGAATATTCATGTGATGAACTTATTACACTTGCAGGTCCCTTGATCACTACCAACGTGAATTTCCAAAAAATATAGTATGCACATGGTGTGGGAAGCAACATAAATTAGAGGATTGTCCCAACCTATATGAGCACATGAGTAAGGCCAAGAATAAGGACAAGGGTGCAGGGATGATCAAGGTACAATGCATGAATGTTGATTAGTGGATGCCTAAGAAAATTCTTGATCCAAAGTTGCATCCCGTGTGGGTGAGTGCTCACGTTGAGGCAACCCACACACGCAAGTCTTTGAAGACTAATCCCCTCATCAGGAAAAGAGATATTATACATGCTAATTATCCAGATGTTGTGCACCAAAAGGAGGTCTATCAAGAGACTATGGGAGTGATCAGAGAACTACAAAGTGAGATACAATACTTCAAGGAGCAGGCATGATAAAGAGAGCGTGTGAATAATGTTGATATCCCACAGAAGGATGTGGATGATGTAAAGGAGGTCTGTAAGATGTTGTGATAAGAGAATATCATTCCATTATTAGGGGAATGACTGTGAGAGAAGGTACCACGCACTAGATTTAAGCACGAGTGAAATATACTACATACAAAATTTCAACCATAGAACCATGAGTATGATAAAAAAGATCACTCTAGATGTAGTAATTGATGGGTGGTTGGTGAGCAAAATTCTGATAGATACATGTGTTGAGGTAAATGTATTGACTCTGGATGTATGGAATCAAATGGGGATACCAACATTACTAACATCTTCAAATTTTTTATACATGCTGAATAATACTAGGGCTATGCCTATTGGGGCTTTTAAGGATGCATTTATTACAATTCAAGGATCGAAGTTTACTGGGTACTCTAAAGTATTGGAGCTCGCTAAGGTGGAAAAGTTTCCAGCACTACTATGCCGAATTTGGTGTTATGTGAATCATGCAGATTTTTGCTTCAACAAGGGATACATCAACTTCAAGAATAAGGATGAGCGTGTTATTATACCACTGGATGAGGAAAAGTCTACACCTTATGTTGAGCCTTTGAGTGAAGAAGATTTGAATAGAATTTATGCACACACAATGTGAGATCCTAAGACTGTGGAATCGTCCAAGGAAGGCGTGCATCAGTGGGAAGATGTGCAGTCATTTAGGGACACCACAAGTGTTTCTTTCCATAACTAGGCCCATGGTACATATGAAAAGGTCGGGTGTGAGATGAAAAGGAGAGTAACCATAATGATCAAGACGTGCATGGTTAGGCACATGGGAAAAGTTTAGTTACCAATATATATTGGGGAATAGAATCTTAAACCATTCATACACGTCATGTAGGAACACTGGAAGAATTAAGGTGATCGAAGAAACATGTTTATCTATACCTTGTGTGGGACATCAACGCGCTAGTGGGAGAGACACAGATACACCTTGCTGGGTTAGAGAGAAGGGAGAATCACCTTCTCAACAAAGTTCACTCGGAGTAATGTGCCTAAACAGATCTATGAGTATGATGGGAAGACTCCTGATTTGGTACACATTCGTAACTACGAGAGATAATGGACACAAGGCTTGAAGGATTTACCACCATCTCTGTGGGTGCATAAGTTCTATTCCACTCTGTGAGGCTATGCACGCACATGGTATGCACATGTTGATCTCAAGAAAGATATTGCAAGATGGTGAGATACAAATGTAGGTATGGTCCATACATTTGATTATTTTTCTAATAAACCTACAGTTATGCTTTATTTTCTCGGAGAACCAGCTTCTGAGGCGCACCTGGATATAGAGGAGGCAGATGAAATACAAATGATTCATGCTTGGAGGGAAAAATAAAAGGGAAATCTAGTATTTGTGATTGATGATGAAGATGTGGAGAACCTATAAGTTATCCACATAGAGCATGCACGTGAGGTCATGGAATCTATAGATGAAAAGGCACGCGGATACCATGCCCCCAAGGAAGCCATTATTGGATACTACTATTCAAATCAATAGGTAGTAAAGATCATTGATATTTTGTGTGACTTCCAGGATTTGTTCCAGCGAGGTTACCATGAGTTGAAATGAATGAACCCTTCATTGGGTGAAATGAAGATTAAGCTAAAGGAAGGTGTGTGCCCGGTTCAGAAGAGGCCTTATAGAATGAATCCAAACTTGCACATACAGTGCAAGGAATAAGTATATAAAATGCTTAAGTATAGAATCATTAAGCAAGTTGAAGATTCTAAGTGGGGTAGTCCCATGGTAATCATTATCAAGAAATATGGGTGGATCAAGATTTTTTTGGACTATAGAGAATTGAATACTGAATCATATGTGTTACAAATCATTTTCCCACACCATTTACAGAGGAAATACTTGAATGCGTTACAAGGCGCAAGATTTACTCATTTACATATGGGTTCTCAGGATATCATCAGGTGTGAATTGCGCACAAAGACTAGGAAAAGACCACTTTCACTACTGAACGCGATAGATTTTCTTATACCATTATGCCATTTGGATTGATGAATGCACCCGTTGTGTTTTTGCACATTTTGTGCAGGACTTTCACGACTTCATTCACAAGTTATTACAGGTGTATTTAGGTTATTGGAATTTTTATGGCTTGGTTAAGGATGTTAGAGATCACAAGAACAGAGAAGGGGTGGTGAATCAGTGAAAATTAAAAAAAAAATCACTTTATGTCAATTTAAAACTCTTTAATGATGTGTGGCATTAAACTATGAGTAGTTAATCAAACAAATGTCATGTACAAAAAATCTGAACACAGAGATTTACCGTGGGAAACCCTTTCGGGAGAAAACCCACCAAAATCATTGCTTATATTACGCAAAGCAAGGACTCATAATAATATAACACATCTTACAATATTTGTTTAGTGAGGCACTAACCCCACAAGGAGCTCCAACCCCTACACCTCTGTTGATATTACGCACAACAAAGGACTCAAGTGAATATTATGCATCACAAGAGATTTATTTTGTAGGCACCCACCTACAAGGAAGCTATAACTCCTTGAATGCGCTAAGCTACAAATTAGACTTGGTTTATATACATTTTTATCATGTAGTTACAGAAATTTCTAATACAATGAATTATGATCACTTTCCTGGCTCTGTCTGTGTTCTTATTTTCACTCTCTCATGCTCATTTGATTTGATCATTATTTCTCAATCAATGTACCTCCCTTGATGCTCTATTCATCCACTAAATCAATGCATCATCGATATGCTCTCCTCTTTCCTCTCTCTTTTTATTTTTTCTCTCTTATTCAAATAGATTACATCGTATTCATTCTTATGCTGCTCTCACTTAGCTCGAATGCTCTTTTTCCCACTTAAGCAACACACACAATAGTTCCAAGTATGAACTATATCATAGTCAACCCATTCCTTCACTTTGAATTGTGTGTCGTGCACCTTCCTACTTGGTCACTTGAGAATTCAGCCCATTAAATGCATACAACTAACTCCAGATCTTGTTCCTTCTATATTCGGCTTGATTACATTGTTTTCCATGCACTTGGCAGAGAAATTTATTAGTTGTTGCCAAAAATATATTTTCCCTCTTTTACAGTTTTCATCATGACAGAGATGAGCGAGCCATTTCCTTATCCATATTTTATTTTTCCTTGAAACTCATAATCTCATAGAGAATCTAACTACATTTCCATAAAGTCAATACACATTAAATGTTGGTAGCTGGAACAATAGATTTCTTCATTCTTTGTGGAGATCAAGTCATAGGCTTAGCTGCAATCACCTGGCAATTTTATTTCCTTTGACCCTTGTCCAGTTCATATTCCATCATTTAGCATCTTTCCTTTGCTCCTTTAACTTTATCCTTTGTATTGCAGAACTTTTCTTTGTTCAGCAACATTTCTTCTTACTTGGTGGATTTTTAGTTATCCATGTCTCTTCTATGCTTCATGTGGCTTTTGCAATGTCACACAACTATCCTCCTTATCTTTCACCTTTATGTGGCTTTGTTCCATGTCTGCAACTCTCTCTTCTTCTTGCAGATTTTGTAGTCTTTCACAACTTCCACAGTTCTTCGTGGATTTTCTCTTTATCCACAACTTTACTTCTGACTTCCTTACTTTCAACTTAACTTATCTCTTTTGTGGCTCAGCCTTTGATTCCATGTAGCTTCGTGACTTTATCCTTTTATGAGTAGTAACTATTTACTAACTATTTACCTTCTATGGATTTTTCTAGCATTCTATGGCTTTCTGCAAATTTTTGCGGCTACTCCAAGTCTTTAGCAATTGTCTCTAGACTTTGGCAAATATCTCCTCATGTCTATGGCATGCAAAAACATTGACTAAGTCCCTTAGCACATATCCTTATTCATCTTCAGCCTCTGTGAGTTGACACCACCAATCAACCTTCATATTTTCAACATGCTCACTTTACTGAATTCACTCCTTTTTCCATCAATGTAACTTGGCATCAGTTGATTCAACTTGACATCAATGATAACACATTTGACTCATGACAAAGGTCCAAAAAAGTATCACTATGATAATTTGAGGTTGATGTCTGAGTGATTCAAAAAATTTATCATTTCTCTTAATATTAAAAAGTGTATCTTTACTACACCATTTGACACCTTGCTTATACATATAATTTATAAAGAAGGATTATTAGTGGATCCTGCGAATGTTGCAGTAGTATCAAGGTTAGAATAACCCACAAATTAGAGTGAAGTGCACGGATTTTTGGGGCATTCTAGCTACTGCTGAAAGTTTATTACGGGATATGCAAAGATTTTCATGCCCTGGAAGAGTTTCTCAAATCAAAAGGGGAATTTCATGTGGCTCACGCGTAATAATAAACATATGAGGCATTAAAGGAGAAGCTCACTAAAGTTCCAATCTTCCACTTTCCCTCTTGGAACAAACCCTATCATGTACATGTTGATTCTTCTGGTACAACAATTGGCGTAGTATTGGTACAACCTGTAGATGGGAATGTGGATCATCCCATATGCTTTGCAAGTAGGAATTTGAAACTAGCAGAGAAACATTACACTATCACTGAGCACAAGGTATTGTCTATGATATATACACTTCATATGTTTCAAAAATACTTGTTGGCTACTCCATTTATCTTTTATACAGATCATATGGCATTGAAATATTTTGTAAACAAGCTTGTTTTGCAAGGGTGCATCTGTAGGTGGATAGTTCTCTTTTAGGATTTTGATTTAGAGTAGTTGTAAAAAAAGGCAAGAGAAATTCACGACCTGATCAATTATCAAGAGTAAATTTTGGCGAGGATGTGTAGAGTATTAAGGACATAGTACCTGAAGCACATTTGTTTAGGTTGAATCACATGCCCACAGAATTGAAAGACATAACATTATTTTTCCACACTGGACTTGTGCCTAAAGGCATGAAGACATTGGAGAAAAAGAATCTTGTTATACGTGTGTTGTTGGCCCCAAAATTCCCCTCTTTTGGTGTCATTTTTTCGAAAATTTTGAGTTTGGTCCTTGGATTATTGAGTCGTATCGGGCCTGGTATTGTTTGTAATTTTCTAGTTCATAGAGAACAATTTAAAATCAGGTGTAACAATGGAGTCTTTTCCCTTCTTTTTATATTCTTCCCACAGTCAGGAATGGCAGGCATATTTTCCCTGTTAATTTTTGTCCTAGAGTCCATGGGTAATACGTGTATATATTTAATTGGATGTAGTCTGGCCATATTTCAAGGTTCAACGGAAGCCTCCACGTGTCCAAATGACGCAACTTCAGGGGCAAGGTCCAAGGGACAGTCTTCAAGTAAGCACCAGCTCACCGTGTGTCTTGGGTTCAAAATGAAGATAAAACAAGATAAAATCGGCTAAGTATGGAAGGTTCAGCAGACGGCGCCACGTGCCTCATCAGCACACCTTCAAGATTCAAAGATGGGCATGGTTCTCGAATTTGCGTCGGTCCTCCACATGTCCTAGGTCCAAAAAGGGACATAGCAGATAGTTAAAATTAGCTAAGTATAGGCAAGTCGGTGGAGGCCTCCACGTGCCTCAACGACACGATTTCAAAAGTAAAACCAAAAGATCGGTTTCCAAATGAGCACTAGATCACCACGTGTCTAGGTTCAATAGAGATGCAGAGTTGTTTGTTGAAAATTCTAACCCCGGCGGAAGGAGAAATGTGCCAACTCGGCGTAATTTTAAGGGGCGCTTCCAAAACAGAAACTCAAATGAGCGCCAACCCTCCACGTGTCTTGGGGTAACCATAAGCCAAGCGCGGAACAAGCCTGAACATGCTAAGTATAAAGGGACCAACATATCTCTCCACATGTCAGCCTGACACTACTTCAAAGGAAAAGCATGCAATAGGTGTGCGCAAGCCTACTCTAGTCAATTTCTCCCACGTGGGTGGCCCAAATTTGAAGTTGTAAAATCAAATCGAACGACCCAGGTTTTAACTGGAAAACTAATGTAATGGCCGTATATTTTTGAACATGTTCTTTTGCCATTAACATTTCTTTGCGAATCAAGAATTTGAAGGGGCGCGAATGATTAGAATAAGTTGTAACTATTTCTTGTTTGTTTGAGGAATTTGTAACCGTCTCTTGTGAGCTATATCACGAGCTTTCAAATCCATTGTAGGGGTTGGAATTTTGATTATTCTGGGACTGTAATTTCAAATTAAAATAAATAAATACAAAGGTTTTTCCCCTTTTCTTCTATTTTCTAGTTCTTTCTGGTTCTGATGTGTGAATCATCAAATCCTTGTGTGTTGGGAAACTTTGTGTTCTAGTTTGTACAATTTCCAAAACTTTGAGTCTACGAATTGTGTCTATTATAAACATGGATGGTTCTATTCTGTATCTCATTTGCACAATACATATAAGGGTTTTCTTTGCCATCTCTTTTCCCTTAAAGTATTGTCTTCTTCTGCCTCCCTCCTCTCTTCAAAGTCTACTATCCTCATGTATTGATAACTTTCTAGGATTAAAACACATTCAGGATATCAGGAAACCACCATTGAATAAAATACTGTGCATTTGTACATAGTTTTTGCACCTGATTTAAATAAGGGAACCTCTCCCATTAAAGAGGAGGGACTTGCTTGTCCCCTAACTGTGGTTTCAGTCTAAGTGCAAATCTAAAACCCAACAATTTTTGTCAACTCCGTTGGGGAATTTGTTTCAACAAATTTCCTTTTTAAAAGAATAACTAATATGATCATTTCTTTGATCTGGCAACTCTTAGATATACTCGTGGTAGAAGGGCTCTTGGAATTGAAGATCCCCAATTTCAACTCTTGGATCAACAAGATTTTCAAATTCCTCTAACAAGAAGAAATAGAAGAGCTCGTTCCACAAGCACACCTCCTGTTGAAGATAGCTTCTAGTAGTAGCATTCCTCACACCCAACTTAGCCCTAATCTTCGTGCCCTAATTCTTGCCGGTGTCTCAGTTCCATTTCAAGAAATCTTTCCAAGGATGGCAGCACCTCACCCTTGGGGACAAAGAGTTGAGTCTATGGATCTTCCTCAACCATTGTATGAGTTACCTAGGGGAACATGAAGAATTTTCCCAAATTTAGAAGTGATGGAAAAGTGCACCCTAATGAACACATTGCAGCCTTCACTGTTACATGTGGTGTCCTGGGAGTTGAACATGAAGATGTCTCTGTTAGGTTGTTTGTGGAGACCTTGCAAGACAATGTTTTAGATTGGTTTTACCATCTTCCTGCTGGGACCATCACTAATATGGGATACCATGGAAACTCAGTTTGAGTAGTGTTTCAAACCTGTTGAAGATGTGCATGCTTTTTTAGCTCAGATTTCTCAAATCAAGAAGGAGTCACATGAGCCTATAAGATAATTTATGTCCAAGTTCAATAAGTTGATTGATAAGATTCCAATAAATACTAGACCTATTGATCAGATTCAGAAGTGTTTTTTCTTGATTGCTCAATTGTCGAAAGTGAGCTATGCCCTAAGTAGAGAAAATCTTGCAACTTTGGATGCTGATCAGAGATTGGTTGTCAGTGTGGAAGATTATTTGATCATATCTAACAAGCTGAAAAGGGAGTCTTTCAAATCCAAAGCATCTTCTCCTTCTCCTTCTCCTAGAGGTAATGTATATCAGTTGGTGCAAAATCTTGCTAATTACCTTATTGCCATCAAGAAATAATTGGCTCAACATGCTCCATATCAAGATGTTCCATGGAATAATTTTCAACCTAGGAACCGCCTACCTTCTCCTCAAACTAAATTGGCCATTGAAGTTCCACCCCTTAAGGTGCCTATCAATGCTACTTGTGAGGTTCTTGAGCCTGATGATGAGGAATAAAATGGACTCTATGATGAAAAAGAAGAGGAAGTTGATGAATATCTAGAGGATCCTGGTGATTCTCAGGTTCATTTCCTCACCACTGAAGGTGTAGACGATGAAGATGACTATGATGATGTAGTGGCTGAATTGAACAGTTAGTCATATGTTGTTATGACCTGGGAGCAGACCAACAAAAAGGAAAAAGTGGTGCAACCTGCTCAAATATCCAAGGAGTACCCCATTACCATCCCAGTGGTTGTAAAAAGAGGAGCTCCTATCCCTACTAGTTCCACTCAAAATGTAAGCTCTGCTAGTCCTTCCTCTACTTATGCTTCTAATAATTCTTGTCCAACAAATGATAATGTTGATAGATTAAAAGCTCTTCCTACTCCTAGTAGTGATTCTCCATCCACATCTAGATATTTTGATATTATAGACCATCTTAAGAAGACCAAGATTCAGATTTCTAAAGTAGAATTCTATCAAACCCATCCTAAAGCCTTTTCCAAAATGGTTAACTTTGTAAATTCCAAATCTAGAACCCCAACCCATTCTTCCAAAGGCCTTTTACCCACTCACTCTTCCTCACCTCAATCAAACCTCGTGGCTACAGTCACGTCCCCTAATGAGAAAATTGAACCATTCTATGTGACCCTTCTCATAGCTGGCCATAAACTCAATAATTGTGTCATAGATTCAAGATCATCAGATACTGTAATGCCTACAAAAGTGGCCCATGCTTTGGGTCTAACCCTAACCCTCACTTATGGCTCTTGCGATTCTATGGAGAGTAAGAAAGTACTTTTGGTTGGCAGAATTAAAGATGCACAAGGAGCTTTTGCTGCTTTTCTAGAGAAAAGGGTCTTAGCCACCATTTTGGTAGCTGATATTCCTCCTTCATATGGGTTATTGCTGAGTAGAAATTTCTGCAAGGAGGTAGGAGGGGAAATCCAAATGGATTGGTCACATGCCTTAATCCCTATCAATGGGAAGATGAAGAAGTTGCTACCTGAGAAACAAGCAGAGTATATTGTGTAAAAGACAGATGATCCTAAAGCACAAATATTGTATACAAACATTGGGCATGGGAACTACATGATCATGTCATAAGAGGAGACAAGTCTACCAAAGGGAGTGTTGCTTGACCCTAATGGTGTGTGGACTTTGGATTTTGATGGGAGTTGTTCTTCAGCTAGTTCTAGAGCTAGTGTAGTGCTCATTTCTCCTGAGGGTAAGGTTCATCCTTTCTCCTTCAAGTTTCAGTTTGAAAATACCAGTAATACTTCTGAGTATGAGGCCCTCATTCTTGGGTTGAGCATGTTGTAGGAGATGGGAGTGAAGAACTTTATTTCTCATGGGGATGCAAAGTTAATTATAAAACAAGTTAGAGACCTTGATTCCATTGAATTCCTATAGGTTGAAACACTATAGGAATCCGGTCTAGGATTCTATTGAATTCCTTGATGCTTTTTCCATTGAAGCTGTGCCAAGGGAAAGGAACACTAGGGCTGACTCTCTAGCTATTTCAGGGTCCTTGTTAATTCCTCATCCTGATTTTCCTCAAGAAAAATTCACCATTGAGATGATCCATAGACCCAATGTTCCTGACAATGCAAATAATTGGTAAGTTTTTAATGATAACCAGCATTTAATTTCTTTCTTGGAGCTGACAACTTTGATCAATTGTAATTTGAAGGAAGTGACAATCTACCTAGAGAGTGTGTGTCATCAAATGAAGAGGGTGTCAAAGAAGAGATGGATCAAAATGGATGCATTAAACTAAAAGGAAACAAAATCCCTAAAGGGCTGGTGATTTTGGAGGATCTTTTTGATAAACATGATAGATATATGAAGTCTAAAGTTTCCCAAGGAGCCCGACAATCTGCTGAGACTGAGAAAGTGAATATTGGGAGTCTTGATGATCCTAAAATGGTCAACATTGGAAAATGTTACACTCAAGAAGTGACAAATAATGTGGTGAATTTGTTGAAGAGGTATGTTGATGTTCTGGCTTACTCTTATGATGATCTTAAGGCTTTTAAGCCTAAATAAATGCAACATTTCATTCCTCTTAATCCTGGGTTAAAACCTTTCAAATAGAAGCAAAGGAAATATAATACAAATATAGTTGATACAATTTTTCAAGAAATTCAAAAGCTTCTGAAGGCTAGGATCATCTTCCCCATCCACCATTCAACGTGGATTGCCAATATAGTGCCTGTCAGGAAGAAGAATGGTGAGATCCAGATCTGTGTGGACTTCATAAATCTAAATTAGGGATCTTTGAAGGACAATTACCCTCTCCCCATGATGGACCAAGTTTTATAAGTTGTTACAGGCTTGGAGATGCTATCTATGTTAGATGGATTCTTGAGGTACAATCAAGTAGAGGTGAATACTACAGATCAACACAAGACTACCTTTACAACTCCCTGGGGTACCTTTGTATACAAAAGGATGCCATTTGGTCTCATTAATGCTGGTGCTACTTTCCAGAGGGCCATGGACTTGGATTTTGGTAATTTGAAAGGGAAATGCATTGTTGTGTATTTGGATGACTTGACAGTGTTTTCTAAAGAAAGAAAAGATCACATCCAACACCTTGAAATAGTATTGCAAAAGTGAAGAGAGCATGGGATTCTTTAAATCCTAAGAAGTTTGTGTTTTGTGTCACTGAAGGAAAGATGTTGGGACACGTTGTTTCAAAGGAAGGGATTAATATTGACCCGAAAAGAGTTCAGGCCATCTAGAAAATTCCTCTTCCATCAAGTAAGAAAGGTGTCCATTCTTTCTTTGGTAAGATCAATTTCCTGAGGAGATTCATCCCCAATTTTGTATAACTTACTATGAGAATTTCTCACATGATGCAAGGGAAGCAAACTTTTGGTTGGTCCTCTGAAGGGAAGAAATCATTTGAAGACATTAAACAAGATATTGCAAAGATTCCAACCTTGGCGTGCCCAAAATTTAATGCAATTTCATTATCTATTGTTATGCCACCTAAAAAAACCTTAGCTGTTGTGTTAGCCCAGAAGAGTGTTGAAGATCATGAGCTCCCAATTGTATTCATGAGTTATGTCTTGAAAACTCATGAGCTGATGTACACCATGATGGAGAAACACGCTTTTGCAGTTGTCAAATTTGTCAAGTAGTTTAGGTTTTACATTCTTAATTCTCATTTTGTAGTGTTGGTGCCTGATACAAAAATCAAATCCATTCTTACTCAGTAAGAATTTGGAACCAAGAGAGGTAATTGGGTTGCAAAGGTCCAAGAGTATGATCTTGATATCAAGCCAATGAAGCTAGTTCGGGGTAAGGGCCTGTGTGAGCCTCATTGTTGAGGGAGCTTCCAAGCAGTTATCTAAAGATGAAGTTGATGCCCTTGTTGTTTTGTTCCTCAACTTAACAGATGTATGGTATGCTGACATTTCTCACTTTCTGACCTATGGAGAGTGTCCATCTCACTTGAGTGAAAAAGAGAAGAGATCCATAAAACTGTGGTCTGCATAATATGTGCTATGGGAAAATTCTTTGTTCACACAAGGCATAGATGGAAGGTTTTTGAAGTGTGTAGACAAGGAAGATCAAAAGAAGTTGTTCTCTACTTTTCATGACCAGGCTTGTGGAGGTCATTTCTCCTCTGCTGTAACAGCTCATAAAATACTTCATGTTGGTTATTATTGGCCCACTTTGTTTAGAGATGCATCAAAATGGGTTGGTAAATGTGAAGCATGCCAAACGTTTGTTGGAAGACCCAAATTGGCTACTTTTCCTCTCAAGCGTGTTGTGATTGAAGAGCCATTTCAATAATGGGGTTTATACTTCATTGGATAACTCAATCCATCTTCTAGTGCTAGACATACTTATGTGTTGACTGCCACAGATTACTTCACCAAGTGGGTGGAAGCCATCCCAGCCAAGAGCACTACCTCAGAGGTAGTTTGCAACTTCATTAAGGAAAACATATTGATCAAGTTTGGGATCCCAAACAAGATTTTGATGGATAATGATTCTAACTTTTCTTCTACTGAGATGATGGACTTATGCTATGGATATGGGATCTCCCTTGCTCACTCTTCATATTACTACCCCCAAGAGAATGGATAAGCAGAATCGACAAACAAGAATCTGGTAACTATAGATAGAAATCTTGTAAATGATTCTCAAAGGAATTGACATAAGATGCTATGTGATGCACTTTGGGATGATAGAATTACACCCTAGAGAGAAATTCGAATGTCTCATTTCCAAGTGGTGTATGGTGTAGAGGCTCAATTTCCAGTCACAGTGGAATTGCCTACCTTGCATATGATGAAAACCATTGAAGATTCAAGTTTCGGTAGCTCTTTGGATAAGAGAATTTTGTACCTTCAGAAGCTCGATGAAGACATATTGCAAGTAGTGGACATGATAGCAGCTCATCAGTTGAAAGTGAAGGATTTGTTCGACAAGAAAGCCAAACCCAGAGTTTTCCAAGTGGGAGACATTGTGCTGCTTTAGGACAAAAGACATGATCCATAAGGAAGTCATGGTAAGTTTGATTCTCTTTGGCTTGGTCCTTTTAGAATCAAACATTTTTCTTGAGAAAAATATTTTTATCTAGATTACATGGATGGTTCTACTCTCCCACTTCCTTATAGATTACATGGATGGTTCTACTCTCCCACTTCCTTATAGTGGGAAGTATCTTAAGTTGTTCAAGTATTAGGTGACTAGGAAGTCCTTCTGTATATTTTTTACAGTGTTTTGGCTTCGACCGTTCTTTCATGTTTTATTTTGGGCCTTTCCCAGTTTTGGCTTGTTTTCTTTCCTATTCCTTGCTATGTGTGTTGCCTTGTATTGATTTTGCTTTCGACTCCTTTACCCAACGGATAAGGCACTAGTTCTCTTTCCCCAGAGTTATCCTTAGTTCTTCATCTTTCCTTGTGTCTTTATTCCAAGCCAAGTCATCCCCAGAAAGAGCCAGATGTTGTCAGCCCAAAAATTCCCCTCTTTAGGAGTCATTTTTCAAAAAAAATGAGTATGTTCCTTGTAGTATTGAGTCATGTCAAGCCTGGTATTGTCTGTAATTTTCTAGTTCATGGAGAATAGTTTAAAATCAGGCATAACAGTGGAGTCTTTTCCCTTATTTTTATTTTCTTCCCATAGTTGGGAATGGCAGGTGTATTTTCCCCCTTAATTTTTGTCCTAGAGTCCACGGGTAATACGTGTATATCTTTGATTGGATGCAGTCTAGCCATATTTCGAGGTTCAACAGAAGCTTCCACATGTCTAAATGGTGTAACTTCGGGGGTAGGATCCAAGGAACAATCTTCAAGTAAGTGCCAATTCATTGTGTGTCCCGGGTTCAAAATGAAGGTAAAACAAGCTAAAATCAGCTAAGTATGGAAGGTTCAGCAGACGGCGTCACATGCCTCATTGTCGCACCTTCAAGATTCGAAGATGGGGGTAGTTCTCAAACTTGCGTCGGTCCTCCACATGTCCTAGGTCCAAAAAGGGACAAATTCGATAGTTAAAATTAATTAAGTATGGGCGGGTCAGCGGAGGCCTCCACGTGCCTCAATGGCGTTATTTCAGAAGTAAAACCAAAAGGCTAGTTTCCAAATGAGAACCAGATCGCCACGTTTCCAAGTTCAATAGAGAGACAAAGTTGGTCATTGAAAAATCTAATCCCAGCGGAAGGAGACATGCATCTACTCGGCACAATTTTAAGGGGTGCTTCCAAAATAGAAACTCAAATGAGTGCCATCCCTCCACATGTCTTGGGGTCAACATAAGTCAAGCACGGAACAAGCCCAAACAGGCTAAGTATAAAGGGACCGGCGGATATCTCTATGTGTCAGCCTGGCACTGCTTCAAAGGCAAAGAATGCAATAGGTGTTCGCAGGCCCGCTCCAGTCAATTTCTCCCACATGGGTGGCCCAAATTTGAAGTTGTAAAATCAAATTGAATGGCCCATGTTTTAATTGAAAAACTAATGTAACGGCTGTATATTTTTTAACCTATTCTTCCACCATTAACATTTCTCTGCGAATCAAGAATTTGAAGGGGCGCAAAAGATTAGAATAAGTTGTAATTGTTTCTTGCTTGTTTGAGGAAGTTGTAACCGTCTCTTACGAGCTATATCATGGGATTTCAAATCCATTGTAGGGGTTGGAATTTTGATTATTCTGGGACTGTAATTTCAAATTGGAAGAAATCAATACAAAGGTTTTTCCCCTTTTCTTCTACTTTCTATTTCTTTTTGGTTCTGTTTTGTGAATCATCAAATCCTTGCATGCTGGGAAACTTTGTGTTATAGTTTGTACAATTTCTAAAACTTTAATTCTACGAATTGTGTCTGTTATAAACATGGATGGTTCTATTTTGTATCTCATTTGCACAATACATATAAGGGTTTTCTTTGCCATCTCTTTTCCCTAAAAGTATTGTCTTCTTTTTCCTCCATCCTCTCTTTAAAGTATTCTATCCTCATGTATATATAACTTTCCAGGCTTAAAACACATTTCAAGATATTGGGAAACCACCATTGAATGAAAGATTGTGCATTTGTACATAGGTTTTGCCCCTGATTTCAATAAAGGAACCTCTCCCATTAAAGAGGAGGGACTTTCTTGTCCCCTAATTGTGGTTTCATTCCAAGTGCAAATCTGAAACCCAACAACGTACAATACCTTATAAAATTATTGGTGGAGAATTGTACAAAATGGGTAAATATGAGGTCTTGCACTGGTGTGTGCTTGATCATGAGCGCAAAGCCATTATAAAGGAAGCACATAGTGGAATAGCAGGAGGACATTATTTAGGTGATGTGACCATGCTCAAGATCTTGATATATGCTCTTTGGTGGGAAACTTTATACAAATATGTTAAGGATTTTGTGAAGGCATGTCATCATTGTCAATAGATTAGAAATCTTGGAAATAGAGATGAGATGCCCTTGAGACCTATTGCGAGCATAGAACCTTTTGAGAATTGGTCCATTGACTTTGTAGGACCTATTGCACCACCCGCGCAAAATACTAGAGTGTGATACAAAATTACATGCATAAATTATTTGACCCGGTGAGCAGAGGTTGCGCCTACAAAAGATTACACTGCAGCCACAACAACAAGGTTCCTTTGTGAAAAAATCATTAACATACATGGTTGTCCGTTAATCTTGAAAAGTGATAGAGGAACTCATTTCTTGAATGAGACAATCAGAATTATGTTGGCAGAGTTTATGGTGGCACACCATAAAACTACTCCTTATCACCCTCAAGCTAATGGATATGCAGAAGCTTTCAACAAGAGCTTGGGACAAAATCTTACAAATATTTGTGATGTTGGAAGAAAATATTGGGATGATAAAGTATCCGTTGTACTTTGGGCTTCTAGGACCACTTATAAAATATTGAACAAGGCCACACCCTTTTAGCTGGTGTTTAGGACAGAGGCAGTACTACTGGTTAAATTCATGTTATCATCCCCACGTATTACTCGCACACGTGGATTAGATGATGAGCAAGATGTTACGGAGCACATTGACAAACTAATGCAATTGGATGAGAGGCGCGCCATTACATGGTGGAGCAAGAAGAATGAGAAGGCACGAAAAAAATCCTAGCATTTTAGGAACATTGAGAATAAGACATTTGTAATTGGCAAGATGTTCCTTCTTTATGACTCAAAATTTACGTGCCACTCAGGAAAGTTGAAGGTGCATTAATTGGGACCATTTGTAGTAACCAAGATACTATAATTAGGTACATTTTAGTTACAAGAGCTTGATGACACCATGTTACATGGTTAATTCAATGGGAGTAGGTTGAAGCCCTATTATAAATAAGCTTCCTTGTGTTTGTAAAAATGCAGTATTGCTACTTAGATTAGGTTTTTCTTTCATGTTTTTTTTGTTCTTTAAGTTATTTATTTTCCTTTTTTTGTAATGATCACGCTTTTTTGAAGGAAGTTGATTACCATCTATTGAGTTCATGCGTAGAGGACCGTGCATGGATTTAGTGTGGGGTGAACAGGGTGCAAGTGAGTGAAAAAGAAACCTGTTAGTGTTAGAATTTATAAGCAGATGGCAAGCATAGGAAAGATGATACAGGTGTATATGTGAAGGTGTGAAGTTAGGATGTTATCTAAAAGATGTATGCAAGAGAAAGGTGTCATAAGTGTTGAGAAAGATAATGATAATAAAAAATTTCTTAGATTGAAGACCATGCAAGAAAAAGGTTGCACATTGTAACGTGAGGTAGGAAGCAACAAGATGAACTACTTGGTATTTAGCATAGAGGATTATGTACTACAATGTAGGGAGGAATGCATGAGGAGGTATGTGGCCTAAGAACTAGTGAGCATGCCAAAATATTATGACTGTAATGTCGGATGAAAGTAGAGAAAATCATGGAAAAAGTGGAAAAACATAATTAAAGTTTTGGTATGATGGTGTATGAGGAGTAATAAATGTGGGATATTTTTGAAAATCTATAAAAAGGGTGCTGAAGAAGGTTTATGCTTACCTTTCCTTGTGAAGAATTTGAGTGTGGTTATGCGACTATGTGCAAATTTTTGAAGGAGTGTGAAAAAAAATCAAACCACCCAGGTTAAGAAAATACATGGCCTATTTGTGGAGATCCTTCATGTGGAATTTTGAAGTTTAAAGGCATGGAGTTTTGAATTTTTGAGAATGGGTTGTGAACTAGGGTTTGCAGAAGCATGAGTTTGATCTAGGACACTAAGTTTGAGTGAGGGCATGAAGTTGGTCGGTGAATAAGGAAGGTGAAAAAGTAGAGTATTGGTATGAACTAATAGGGAAAAGATTGTGAAACACCTAGGGCACATAGTATTTTAGGTCAGAATGAAAAATAAAGAGAATGGCCCCCAAAAGAGAATCTGAAGTAGTAAAAAAGGGTAAACAAAAGAAGAAATAACCAAAGGTTGAGGTCAAAGAAGAACCAGAAGAAGTATTTTTAGAGATGAAATATCCATAAGGTGCCATCACAGGACATGTCTGGGAGTCCCAAACTCGAAAGTGCAAGGTGAGTGACTATAATCATCACTCTGATGCAAACGAGTGCCAAATATAGAATGAGTTTTTGTAGAAGATAAACCAGAGGAATGCTAATAATATGCCAATTTATAATGATAAAGGGCACCAAATTTTGGAGGGTGTGGGAGTACCTCATATTTATGAGTTTCCCTACTTTGGCAAGCCTGAGTGCATCTACCAATGAATTATGTCATGGGTCCACAAGGAATTTTTATATTATTTAAGCAAGAGAGTGTGCACTACCATGCCAATGATTGGGAGAATCATAGGATTACGAAGCTCAAGTACTGAGGTTGCGACATATTTAGATGATGAAGTAGAAGTGGAGAATACTATGGTCAAGATGAAATACCAAAAAGGAGGGCATTTCATGGACGTGTCCAAGCTCACTAACCCTATTGTCAGGATTGTCACACATCTGATAACCAAGTTGAATACATAGGAGATATGGGGCCAGATCAATAAGAAATGGCTCCACATTGTAAAGAAGATGTATGAGGGAATGGTATACAACATTGCTTCTTTTATTGTAGAAGGGATTATTGAGGAAGCACGCATGAGTGACATTATATCTTGGGGAGAAATCCTCTTGTTCATTGTATTTTCGAAGATTGGAGTCCCAGATGTCCCCAAGGATAAAATGTGGAAATACCCACTTGAGAACAAGTAAAGTGTGAAGAGATTCATAGAGTACACCTGTGATGGAATTAGTAGCACATATAAAATGGGGTGGATATGTGGTATAGGTGAATGCGTGAGGAATTCGAGCATGAGTGGTGCATTTCTAGTGACTTTCCCACAATTCTGGATGGAAATGAAGACTTCGCAGTGTACTAACACTTATACATTGGAAGGTTCTATCTGAAGACTGGAAAGTAGATCCCTTGGTGAAAATTTCCTTATTCTTTCAGAGCGCATTATTTTCAGGCATCAATGAACATGTTCTCATACATACGAAAACTAAGGTTTGATGATGATAAGGTAGATTGTGACTAGCATACACTGCAAAAAACATATGTGTACCCAAGAAAGGTTGCCTACATTGATACCATGATATCATATGATATCAAAATCAATTTTATAACTTTGGTGATAGGGAATGAAGAGGTGCAAAAGGGATATATCTACCTGAAGCCTAGATTGGTTAATTACAAGTACATCGAGGATGAGTTCAAGGTCCCAGAGCCACCAAAGGGAAGATAAATGGTTAGGATAAAGCAATTTGATGATGTCACTTATCTAAGGTCTGTTGAAGAAGAAAATACTAAGGATGAGGAGGAGGAAGAGGAATAAAAATAAGATAGCGACGTTCTTGACCAAGGTGCTAGAAGAAGGTTCAAGAGAACTCGTGAGGAATGAGACAGTGGTGCGGGAACATCAAAACTAGTGAAGTCACTAAAAGTCACTCCACATAAGCATAGTCCATAAAATAATAAAAAGAGGAGATGAAGGCTGGTGCATAGAGGTGACACCAATGAGGAAGACATAGTAGAGGAGATCCTTCGGGAGAAGGAGGTAGAAAAATAGGAAGCCCCAGTCCATGAGGTCGAGGAAGAAGTGCACATGGAGGAGAGTGTCGCACATCACATCAAGTTACAAAAAGTCTGCAAAGAACATCCCACTGTAGATGAAGATCCCTCAAGGAGTAAAGGAGAGACAAGTGCATGTACTCATGAGGAACAATATATACCTACATGATAGTGCACATGTGGAATGAAAAAGAAGGATGAGGTCATGCATACACCAAAGGTGAGTTATATTGGTGATCAGTTCATGATGTTACACTCGTGGTTCCAAAGATTTGTGGAAACAGAGAAATGATAAGGATGGGAATTTATAAATTTAGAGGGTGCATCCATTCATGCAATGAAAATGTTGCCATGGCGCATAGAGATGCAGATAGATTAACTTGACTTTGAGATCACCGATGATCTATTTGTTATGCATAAACTAAATATGTTAGAAGCAAAATGGACTGAGAGGGGGGGGTGAATCAATCCTTATAAAAACTTCAAATTATAATCTAAATATGAAACTCAAAAACTCATACATCATTCAATCACAATATCCACTTATTCAATCTTTTATGTGTGCATACCATAAACCATCAATGAAATCATTTAACCATGAAAGAAAAAGAAACACCATAAGGACACAATATATAAATGGGAAACCCTCAAAGGGTAAGAAAACAACACTGAAAAACAATCTTATATTGATATGTTTTCTGAATTTAGTGAGGAAGCAATCCCACAAAGAGCAACCCCTAATTTAGTAGAGCACCAACCCTACAAGGAGCACCAACCCCTAATTTTGTGAAGCACCAACTCCACAAGGAGGCTACAACCCCCCAAGATGATCAATAACCCACTAAACCACCTTATTATGTGTATATATCTTATTTTTTTCTACCACAACTGATGGAGATCCAATATTCAGCTCACACTTCTTCATCAAACCCTAGGTGATCACACTTCACAAAACAAACTCTTCAAACCCTCTAAAAATCATCAAACTCTTACTCTCATGTCCTCTAATTTTTATCATCCTAAAAAACACTTGTTTCAAATTTAAATAATGGTCAATCACCTACAATCACACTTCACCTAGGTCTCTCCACATGCACACACTCAACTAGTTCCAAAAAGCACCCAAAAACATGCTTTTATATGCTTCTCCTCATTTCAAACTTAGGCAAAACCTTTTCCCTCCATTTGGTTTGACCCATACATCAAGGAAAGATTTCAAATTTTAATTACAATAGTCACAAGTTACCCAATCAGGTTTGCGTAGCTAAAACCCAAATTACAAGTGCCAAAAATGGCTCAAAAACCCATGAGCACATTCTTAAAAATGCACTAACATGAGTAACATAATTTTTCATGACCCAAAATCCCTCTTAAATATGAATTAAAATATCATAAAAAATTCATACATGGTTCACTAATTATTATATCAACCAATCAAATTATTTCATTTACTGGGCCCAGTTCCCTTTATAATTCTCAAAACAGTTGTTTCCTACACCCTTCATCACCCTGGAAACTTCATAAGGCCACCAAATCACTTAAAAATGATAAAACCATGCCATGTAACCACTTTATGGAAATTTAAGAACCTTTATAACACTTCTAATAAATTTATAAGTCATGAAACATCCATATCTTCAAACCACAACTAATTTTTCCTTCACCATAACAACCTACCAAGAAATATGTTTCCAAAGGTTATCTCATATAATAATTTATACATACATTCAAATACCTAAAAATTGATTCATTATTCAAAATTAATCCATATTCACATTCCATGTGATATGAAGCATCACCCAATCCATCTCATGCTTTAAATGACATCAAACTTTCACCAAAACACATGTTGTCTTGAACTACCAAAAATATTCTTGTCCAAAGAATGCCCTAGAAACCCTATCATATTATCTCATCATGAGAAAATAAATATATCAATGGAAATATATCCGAATATAATTTTCAAAACAACTTGAATCACCTTCAAAAAATCCACATGTAGCTCAAGTTATGCTCATTTTACTGAGGACCCTGCTATTTGAGACCCCAAAACTGCCCTTTGACCAGTCAACCTATTTGGACCTAAAAACACCATGTACCTTCATGAAAATTTCTTTAAACCTCCATGTAAATCAATGTAAACTCCGAATCATCATGCATCATCTATTTTTCATGTTACTCCTTTGGACAACCTTGTCGCAAAACCTTCTTCTTCATAAAATATTCTATTTTTAGGTGGGCCCACTCATCACCATGACCTCAACCATACATTTCTGGAAATATGATAACTAAGTCCTCATACAATCATAAAATCATTTTTCATGAATAAATCAAATTCTGGGTCACTATACTTCACTTTCTGCCAACTGCTCCTAGCTAGGGTTTAACTAGGGTTTTAGACCTCTTTACCTTCTTAACATTCATTCATAAAATCATGATGAATAAAAAACCTCATTATTTTTTTGAAACCTTCTAAAATCACCATATAATATTCAATTAAATTCACAAGGTCCCATACAAATCACATTGTTCACAATGAGCATCTGAAGTTGCACTTCGAGCTTGGAAATACACTTGATTTTGACCTTGTCTCACAAAATCAGTCATATCTGACAAAATACACATCATAGGAACCTTAGTTTTTTCTCAAATCACTATGACACATCCCTCTAACATCTCTAATCATCATAATTTCAAATCCATACCTCAATCTCTCCAGTCACTAAGACTTACCTATGCTTGCATGTTAGATCCTCATTGTAGAAGCTAGGGTCAACTGAAATAATGCAATAACTGAATAAGAAACCTCTTAAAATGACCCAAACATACCTCATATTCCATGATACACCGTAATGTATAATTCCATGAGCTCATATAGCTGTAAACCACAATGTCACACCTCCAAGCTGTCATACCTGCTCCTAATGAGCACCTGCAACCAAGTGAAACCCCTGTACCTACACTATGCCACTACTTTGAGTTCTCAAACACCCTCAAAACATCTATCAAATCATTTCAACATCCTTCCTAAGCATCCAATAAGCTCATACTACCAAGCTACATCTCCTAAGCACTTATATAGGCTTGTAAGAGCAAGCACACCTCACTGAATCCCATTGTACCAAATAATATACATCTGAAACAGTATGTTAGCATCATAAAAACATAATATAAGATCATCAAACATTCACTTTGTCATTAATATGGTTTTGACATCAATGACAACACCTATTAGGACACATGCCAAACAATCTCCCCCTTTTTCATTGATGGAAAACACCCTGAACTTCTCCCCCTTTTTATATTAATGACAAAGGCATACCTATAGCTCATATAATTCAACTATCTCAACTTCATACCATCATGATTTGGTTAGAAACATCAACCAAAGGTCTCAAACAAGCTCCATTCTTGATTTTTGCTCAAAAAAATGATTCTTTCCTTCATTTTAGGCATGCAAGCACCATGCCCCTTGGAATAAGCACTTCCAACATCTGAAAAAACATCATAATAAGCATGAAATAAGGACAAAAAAATCATACCTTTTTAGGAGCTACAACATCATATTCCACCTCCTAAGGCATGCAAAAACAACACATTTTCACCTATAACCTATTTTGAGCCTTCATTGAACTCATTATAGCAGCTTAAAATCTGAGCCAACACCTAAAAGCATGCCAACAATGACATGAATATCCAATCCATGCCAACATCATTACTCCACCTTTATTGACCAATGATCCATCATTTCTAGGCCTAAATCAAGTTAATACAAGGCACATATTCATACTCTTCATACTAAGAACAATACTATGAGACCAAAACAGTCCTTCTTAGAGATTTCTTGACAATTTTCAACCAACTTTAGGTCATCAAGCATCTATGCAACCACCATATGTCAAATAACTCATGCTTTCAAAGTAAGCAATATCACTCCCCCTTGGACACTTTTAATGCCTACAAAATCTATATCCCAAGAGTACAAAAATGAGTAAATCTTACCTTGATTTCTTGGCTTAGAATTACCTTTAGGTCAAACTTTTTCAGTTCTAAAGCAACTTTCTCAGTCTTCTACAATCATATTTGACTTATATAGCCAATACATATCATTATACAAGCAATAAATTGGATGAAAACCATCAAATATCACCTTGAATTCCTTTAGAACACCATTTCAATCCCATAAGGATCAACCAATATATGCTCCCCCTGTCTTGGAGATCTCACACACACCTTGAGCAACATTTCTTCTTGCAATGACATAACTTTTCAATATTGTTAGAAGGACATGTTTTTTCAACAACATACTCAATATCAAAACTCCATTAAGAAGGTAGATATATTTTCTCTATGGTTCTTGAAATACTTACAACCTTCTTGCATAGTGAGACTATATCAAGCTCCCCTTGTCATGAGAAGAAAAATTACAACCTCTTACCAGTTAGACTCTGTCTTCAGGCACTGTAGCATGTGTCTCAATCCTTCACTTGGAGGTCAAGAGTCAACATATTGACTCCCAAACCAGATCATTTTAACCCATGAAAACACTTATCCATATGCATTCACCATGAAAATATCATACTAAAGGATTGAAATACATCATTATTTACCTCAACACCACTAATCACCATGTTGCAAGACTCATGAGACTGCCCCTATAGGCTTGTAGGATGCTATTATGGAGTAAGAACAAGTTTTCAAGCCTTAACAAACACCTAATACCTCCATCTACTACCATCACATTAAAACCATAGATATATGTAATAATTATACTTGTTTCAAATGAGAATGAGCTCTTGAATAGTATGAGCATACCTACTGACAAAACATACTTTTCGACCTCTTCATAACACTGTAGAATGATTGGTTTCTTCATGGAGCACCAAGAGACTCCTTCACTACACATGTCAACTGAGATTAAGGAAAAATGCAATCTTCAACTATAATTTTGTAACAATTCAATCAGTATAATTATCCTAAATCATACCATGATGAGGATAATCCATCATTCATACCTGAGAAGCCATAACCTCTACCCCTGGTACTGTAACAAGCTAATTCTTAGCACAAATCATGATGAAGAACAACCAAGTAGCAACATAACAACTGAGTCTAGACATATGGGTCACCTTATATATTGCAACTTGGAACATGCTTCATGAAGCTATACTGATGAAAATAACCTTTTCAAATCTTGAAGACACTCACTTTGTAGACCAAAACCAATGTTACTTATCCCAATTAGCCCTTTTTAGGCCACAAGAACAACTTTTCAACACTATCATGCATAACTGAAGAAATATACTTACTTTTCAGCCTCAAACCTCTTCCATCACTTTATCCCCATGAGCCTATAACATTTCTCAAAATTTTAGCCTTGAAAATCCTTCCATTTGACCTTCAAAACTGAGTTTCCATGCTCTACCGCTCAAGTTGGATTGTGTAAACATGTCATGAGGTAGTGAAGTATCAATATTACACCTTGAATATTTCTCTTGTCACTTCCAAACTTGAACAAACACCTTTAAAAAACATTTTAAACATGATGAGCACATTCTTCAATGATATATTGATCATCAAGAACAATCACCTTCTCATACCTGTAGCACTCCAATTTGCTTTAAAACAGTGATATTTGACCATATCATGGTCACATAGTCCATCACCTTCTTGAGAGTGAAAAATGATCAAGTTAGCACTTGATCAACTTAGTCCACCTTAAATAAACTCCAGATTTTATAGACACCACTTACTTTAGTAACTCATGACATAGACCCAAAAACACTCAAGAACAAGACACAAATCAAACACACATGTTGACAAAACTATTACCATAAAGGAAATGAGTACACAAGAGCTTCAAATCATCTATGACCAATTTCAATCCTCACAGACCTACTCAACTCAATATACTCATGATATACTCCTTGAACACATTATGGACACCTCATAAAGTCTCAAAGACTCATTATAGAGCTCAAATTGTTTCAACAAGACACCATAGATGGACATGACATATCTATTCAAGAAACATTGAGATACAAAAAATCTTAAACATAGACCAAGAGATCAGAGACACAAAAACACTTGTAAAATGACATGACCAAAAGACTTTTAACAGTACTGAAACACCTCAGACTAATCATAGATCAAGAAAAGCCACCATATAGACCAAAGGAACTCAATTATATGCATCTTACTATACATCACCACAGAGAACATGAAAACTTACATACAAGAACCAACTGAAAATGAACCAAGATAAGCATATGAGGAGAACTCAAACACACATACCTTTACCTTATGGAGGAGACATAGGATTAATTAGACATCTCCCCCTCACCTAGATGCTTCATATGCTTTGATATACCTTCAAGAAGCATAGTGAAGGCATATTTGTTCCAAGGAGACCTAAAAGAAGGTCTTGAAGAGGTCCCAAGCCTTCTTGGGCACTTGTAAAACTCCTTCATCCTCCCTTCTCTGATCTTCCCACTGATATTCACTTGTTATTTCACTAACATTTGTATTAGAGGACACACCATGCTCTCTCCTAGGTTCCCAAGTCCTTCTAGCATCATTTTCATACACTCTAGCTTTTTGAACACCATAGCCTTGCACTCTAGGACTTGAGTAGCTTCTCGTTTGACCCGAGTAAGCTTGAAAACAGTTCTTTACCACATGTCTAACCTTGTTATAGTTTTAACACACTAGTGTGTTTCTTTTATTTAATTCATGTGAGTGCCTAGATGAGTCATTCATACATTCACTAGCAATGTGACCTACTTGATTACATTTGAAGCATACAACCTTCTTGTCATAATCATCTCTGATGTTTCTCCATGGTTGAGTATCTCTAAGATATCTCCTACACTCCTTAGCCCCATGGCCAAAAGTATTACATGTATAACAAAAACCATTGAAATACCTTTCATACTTTGAGGCATTGGGTTGCCTAATTTGCTTGATTTTCTCCATGTCCTTGGCTTGAGGCTCTTTCTTTTCTTCCTTGGTGCTTGATTCTCCAACTTATTTACATGGAATCAGATCTTATTTCAACTCTTTGTTGCTCTTGACTTCATATTTGAAGCCTAAACTAGTCCTATCACTAGCAACCTTTTGATTTCTCAAGAGATCATCAAGAGCTTTGCTACTTTATTCAAACTTTTGATAGGTCTTAGCCTTACTTGTACCATCTGTAATTTCCTTCTTAAGAACCTTTATTTCCTCTTCCTTAGGTTGAAGGCTTAGAGTCATGTTACTCATATGCAATTCTAGTCTCCTTATTGATTCTTCTAGTTTTTCAGTGATTGCCCAATGTTTCCCTTCAAGTTCTTTTATTTTTGTCTCATATTCCTTGACTTGAGATGTCAAAACTTTTTTTTGTTCTTCTCAGCATGTTCAAGTTCAAATTGCACACATGCTAATTCAATCCTTAAAACATCATCTTCTCCTTCTTTTACCTTGCAATAATCAAGTGAAATATCACCCCAAGGAATAGATCCACCACTAGAGGATCTCATGGCTTCTTTTGTCACAAAGAGTACTTCATCACCAACATCATTATGATCAGATTCTACTTTAGAATCAGATTTCTCTTCTTCACTATCAAATTCCTCCTTCTTAGTGTAGATACTCTTTTTATTCTTGTTCATAGGTTCATTCATCTTGAACCATTTCTTCTTCTCATGAAATTTTTGATTCTTCTTCTCATTATCATTATCATGATCATCATTCCTTTTCTTATCATGTCTATGACGAAACTTGGTAGTAAAAGAACAATTTTACCACATGAAAAACATTTGAAAGGAAGCATACCTTTGTACTTACTAGTCCCAAGTGTCATTCTCTTGGAAACCATAGCAAATAGCTCCTCATCATCAAACTCTAGAGTAGAATCTTCAGATTTCTCCTTCTTTTCTTTAGCCACTTTCTCCATCTTGAAGGCTATCTCCTTCTTAGTAGGTTTGAAATCCATTACCCTCATCTCATAGGATGTTAGGGTGCCATGAAGCTCATCCATGTTTAGCTTAGTGACATCCTTTGATTCCTCTATAGCTAATACTTTTGAATCAAACTTTGGAGTCAAGGATCTTAACACTTTTTGAAAAATAACTTCCTCTTTTATATCTTCTCCTAACCCTTTCATACTGTTAACAATCTTATCAACTCTAAGAAGATAGGCTGCAATATTCTCATCATCATTCATCTTAAGAGATTCAAACTGATTTCTAAAATTTTGAATCTTAGCAATTCTTACCTTTGAGTATCCTTTATAGAGAACTTGGTGTTTTTCCCATCCTTCCTTTGCATACTTGCAATGCATCACTTTTCCCATTTCAGATTCTCCAAGACCACTTAATATTGCATTGAAGGCCTTTAAGTTGTTGGTATATTCCTTATTTTCATCATCAGTGAGAGTGGAAGTTGTAGGAGTATAACCACTTGCAATAGTATTCCAGACATCAAACCCTTGAGCCATGATATAGGAATTCATTCTCATTCTCCAAAATCTATAATTCACACCATCAAACATTGGTTCCTTTCCAATCACAGTGTTGTTTGCCATATTGTGCTTCAAGGATCTCCTTTCAAGTTGTCAAACTTTTGCAAAAAGGACCGCACTCTGATACCAATTGTTAGAAGAAACAATGGACTGAGAGGGGGGGGGGGAATAAATCAATCCTTATAAAAATTTTAAATTATATTTCAGATATGAAACTCAATATATCATAACCATTTAATCACAATAACCATTTAATCAATACTTAATGTGTGCACACCATAAACCATCAATGAAACATATAACCATGAAAGAAAAGAAATCAACATAAGAACACAAAATATAAGTGGGAAACCCTCAAGGGGAAGAAAACTGACAATGAAACACAATATTATATTGATATGTTTCTGAATTTAGTGAGGCATCAACCCCATGAGGAGCACCGAACCCCTAGTTTAGTAGAGCACGATCCCTACAAGGAACACCAACCCCTAATTTTATAAAGCACCAACTCCATAAGGAGGATAAAACCCCCCAAGATGATCAAGAACCCACTCAACCACCTTATGATGTGTATATCTCTGATTTTTTTCTGCCACAACTGATGGAGATCCAATATCCATCTCACACTTCTTCAATCAAACCCTAGGTGATCACACTTCACAAAATAAGCTCTTCAAACACCTCTAAAAATCATAAAAATCCTTTATCTCATGTCCTATGATATTTTTCTCAACCTGCAACACACTTGTATTCAGCTCCAAATCATGCTAAAAACCTTCAATCACACTTCACTTAGGTCTCTCCACCTTGCACACACTCAACTAGTTCAAAAAGCACCCAAAAACATGCTTTTATATGCTTCTCCACCTTTCAAACTTAGGACAAACATTTTTCCCTCCATTTTGGTTTCACCCATAAATCTAGGAAACATTTAAAATTTTAAATAAAATAGTCACAACTGACCCAATTAGGTCGTCCTAGCTAAAACCCTCATTACATATGTGCCAAAAATGGCTCAAAACCCCATGGGAACATTCTTAAAAATGTCCCTTACATTAAATATATACATACTCATGACCCAAAACCCATAACATATGATTAAAATATCATTTTAAATTCATACATGGTCACAATTAATATCAACCAATCAAATTATTTCATTTACTGGGCTATAGTTCCCTTTACAAAATCTCAAAACAGTTGTTTCCTACACCCTTCACACCCTTGAAAACTTCATAAGATCACCAAATCACTTCTTAAATGATAAAACACATTCCATGTAACAACTTGCATGTAAATTTAATAACCTGTATAATACTTCTAAGAAAGTTATAAGCCATGAAAATATCCTCAATTCAAACCACAAAAACGTTTACTTTAACCAGATCAACCTGCCAAAAACGTTATTTCCAAAGGTTAGTGGATAAAATAATTTATACATATATTAAATACCTATAAATATATTAATTGGATTCCAAATGCATCCATCTTCACATTCAAGGTGATATAAAGCATCACCCAATCCATCTCATGCTTCAAACACCTCCAAAATTTCACCAGAACACATCCTGTCATGAACTCCCAAAAAATATTCATGTTCAAAAAATGACCTGGAAACCCTATAAAATAACCTAATCATGATTCAATACATATGTATAACTATAAATATTTCTGAATATAATTTCCAACACAACTTTAATCATCTTCAAAACTCCACATGTAGCTCAAGTTATAGACCATTTTACTGAACCCTACTATTTGAGACCCCAAAACTACCCTTTGACTAGTCAACATGTTTGGACCTCTAAAACACCATGTAACTACATGAACATTTCCTAAAAATCTCTCATTTGAAATAAATAAAAACTCCCAATTCATCATGAAACATCAATTTTTTATCTACTCCTTTGGACCATCTTGTCCTAAAACTTTTATTCTCCATAAACTTGACCTATTTTAGGTGGGGCCCACTAATCACCATGACCTCAACCATAAATTTCTAGAAATATTTATGATTCATATACAACATCCAATAATATTGATAAATCAATCAAAACTGGGTCACCATACTTCACTTTTTGGCAAATGCTCCTAGCTAGGGTTTAACTAGGATTTTAGACCACTTTATCTTCTTAACATTCATTCATAAAATACTTGACGATCAAACCACCTGATTATTTTTGTGAAACATTATTAAATAATCACATAATAATCCTTTAAAGACACAATTTCCCATGAAAATAAAAAAATTCACAACGAGCATCAGAAGTTCAACTTTAGGATGGAATTTCACTTGATTTTGACCCTATCTCACATAAACTGTGATATCTTGCAAAATTCGCATCGATCAGGAATAAGGCCATGTGTGTCATGATCATAAAGGCCTAGGTAAAATCATTTCCATGCACAATGATGGAGATAGCCATAGGAAAAATATGGTTTGTTGAGAAATCCAAAGCCACTGGTATAAAGCTTAGCATTGTGGAAGATCATCTATGTGAGAGGAGGGGGTATCAAAACCACCATAGATGAGGTTGTTCTAAATATGCGGTAGAATAAAAGGAATGATGTCTTTGATGATTTGATTGATACATTGGACCTTATCGAGTCTAACGATACAATGAGGAGTGGGAAGGGTGTTGAGTTTGAGAAGATGATACTCCCCCATCGTAATCTTATCCATTATGTTATCCAGGGAGTCATCATTAAGGAGTTTAGATGAGGGAATGACTAAGTTTGTGGATAGTGCAGATGGATCATTCTTAGGAATGAGAACATAATTTGGTCTATAAGTCATGTTTCACCCTTGGAAGGTAGTAACATCCCAAGGAAGCGTCAAGACCTTTGCCTCGTGCTTGTATTAAAGGGAACGATGGAGTGTAAGGGATACCTAACACATGGAATAGATACACCATTTTTTAAGGGGAACATTGTATTGAAATTATCCTTCAATGATATCAAAGACCTCATGGATGAGATTATCACCAAAAAAAAAAGGGAGGATGACTATTCCTAAGGTAGGAGTGATGACATCATTGAAATCCTAGAGGATCGCAGGTATATGGGAAACAGAATTCCTTTGGGATCTTGAGTTCATCGAAAGTATGTGATGGAAGAATATTAATTCTTTCCCCACTATTGATCATGGATCTCTGAATGAATTTATCATTGATCTTGACTGTAGTAAAGAGGGGAAGGTCATTTTCTTCTGGTGGGATATCTAGAATTTCAGTATCATCTAATGAGATAGTTGTAAGAGTAATGAGCACTCCTAAAAGAGATGTGAAGGGTTGAGATTGGTCACTGGGTATTAGAATGTGCTTTAAGGCTTGAGTAAGAGCCTATCTATGATATATCAAGCTTTGTATGAGCTCGTAATGTGACATCTTGACTGGGGCCTTATAAATTTTTTTGATGATACTTTGTTCAATAGGCCTGCGGGATGCTAAAATGGAAACCTTTCATTTTGATGATGTGGTTAAATCCTTAGGAGGAGGAATCAAGATGAAGGTACTTAGATTTTGGTTTGAGAGGTTGGTTTTGGATCATGTCTGGATCGAGTGATCACCAGAATAACATTAATGAACAAAGTGGGTCACCCGAAGAGCCATCTTCCAAAGGTGAAATGACAAATTTCAAACTAGATATGGCAGGAAGGGACTAGGCTTGGTCCAAGAAGAAGTCCTTTCCTCTTCAATGATGTTATGGATAATGGCCAAGACCACTCTATAATTTTCAATATCATGCTCAAGGGTACGATGAAAGGAACATATAAGGTTGAGAATTGAACCATAACGGTTTCTTTACTTTTGGTTCAAAGGCCTTCATAGGCGAAGCGTGATTGTTGAGGTTTGTAGCAAGTTTTGGAATATTTTGGTATATGATCCAACTAAAGTGCTAGAATATTCCTTGTGAGATAGCTTTAATTTTTGGGGTAAAACCCAAGTATATTTATGTTTTTGTGACTTGAATTCAATTTTGATGTTGGTTGATGTTTTTAGTGTTGAATGGTTTTGGATTGGTGGGTTGAAATGTTTTTGGTCCTGAAATAGATGATTTTGGATTGGATGGTTCAACCCTAGGAGGGATTATAGATTTTGTATGTGAAGATGTATCTTGGGAGGAGTGACAAAAATTTAACTGGGGGGTCAGATGGTGATGTTATGGTTGGTTGGGTTCTAGGAATTAACACTTGTCTGAAGGTGATCTATGGAAGGTGGAGATTGATGGGATTATGTTGATGTCATGGAAGGAACATTTGACATTCATTTCAAGGTGAAGTGCGATTTTATGAATTCCTCAAATGATGAAATTATTGTGAAGGAATAAGGTGGCATGGATGTGACCACAACATAGTTGATAGAAGGTAAAAGAGTGGGAGGAGGAACCGGTATAGGTTATACGTGAAGGTATGACAGGAAAGGGTGGAATGGTTATAGGTGAGGTGGTCAAAGCCTACTGGAATAGATTAAGTAGATGAAAAGGTGGATATAATTGGTAAGAGAGTTGATGAAGGACCAATTCTAGATGTGGAAATAGCTTGGAATTATTACTTCATGAATGTCTTTAGGGGCATAAATGATATATTCACAAATGGGGTCTTAGTAGTTGTAGAGGTGGGAGCGGACGTTGAGATAAATGTAGGTATAATAGATGTAGGAAGGATATCAAAGGGAATGGATGTGATTGACGATAAAGGATAGGAATTTTTGGATGGGATAGGTTCCTTAGTAGTGTTTAGGGTGTTTATAGTGTGAACATTGGGTGCTTGGGTTGTAGTAGAAATGGTGGCTTGGCTTGCTGGTGTATGATTTGGGAAAGGTTGTTTAAATATGTCAAGTGGTTGATTGGGTGAAGTCATTTGGATTTTACTACTTGAAGATCACCCTGATCGATGATTATTTGGACCAAATACTTAAAATTTTGACATCTCTCTATGTCGTTTCCTCTGAATTGGTGGTACTTGCAATAATGGTCTTCACAATACCACATGGATTTTGGTCTAGACTCATCAACTAGTTAGATAGGAGGGATTTTCATAATATTTACTTCCATCAAATTTGTTAAATATTGTACTATATGACTCCCCAAGGGGAGTGTAGTTAGGCGTTGCATTGAAGGGATCATTTATTGAGTCCACATACTAGATGTAGGTGTAGGAGATGATTTAACGACGATAGCATTGGGTGCCTCTTTTGATTTTTCGTTTTGCGTGGAAGGCTTGGTAAACTCGTATTTAGGTTTGTTTGATTTTAATTTTAAATGACCTTGATCGAGTGTGCATGTTTCAATTTTGCGATCCATGGTAAAGGCTTCGTCAAAGGTTCAGAATGATTGGATTTGTAAAACAGAAGATATATGTTTCACACACAAACGTGAGAAGATCTCAATGAGGTCATTTTGCGGGAGAGGGAAGGATAATTGGTTTATAATGCCACACCATCATGATGAATTCTACAATGGACTCATCCTCAAACTTCTGGATAGTGTATAGATCATTTATAGTTACTTTGTGCACAATGTTAATCGAAAAGTGTTCTAAAAATAGTTGCGCTAGTTAGGAAAATGAGAATATAGAATATTGAGGGATACTATTGAACCAATCTAGTGTGGGACCAGCCAAGGACATGGGGAAAGTACAAAGCATCAAGTCTTGATCATACGGGATAAGGTAACATGCATATATAAATGTATGAAGGTGTTGTTTGGATCCTCTTTGTTGTTAAACTAGGTGAATTTTGGTAATTCCTAGTGTAGAGGGTATGGTTTAACTGGTACAGATGGATGAATAGGCTTGTTACAGATCTATTCATAGGATAATGAAACTTTAGATCCTAAAGTACTGGCTTCGATATTAGATAACCTATTCACAAGAGCTTACATATGGTCATTCTAAAGAGTCTGTTGGGGGATGAGAGGTGGAGGTTGCATGTAAGAAGTGGTCAGATGAGTTTTTTGATGAACTTGCGGATGTGTGGGTGTTTGAGGAATTTGTTGGGGGTGAGTGTAAATCATGGGCTGTGATTGAAAGGGTGGTTGTTGAAAGAATTGTTTTTGGGAGATGGGAACATGATAGGATTTTTGGGATTGGGTAGGCTATTACAACAAGTTTTGAGTGGGAATGTGGGTATGAATAGGTTGAAACTATTTTTGAAAAGGGTTAGATACTAAATAATGTAAAACACTAGTGAAAGGGGGTTGGTAAGTATGGACAGGCATGCTAGATGTGAAAAGATCATACTTTTTGGGTAGGGGATATGATATTTGGGAATATTGGTTAGGGACACTAGTGGCAATAGTGACCGAAGAGGTGAGGGGAAGAGTAGTGTTGATTTTCATGTTGATTGGCAGGAGATTGTGAGGAATAGGCATGACTATCTGGGTAGTTTGATGAGATAAGGGATTAGTGGAAGACAAAGTAAGATATGGGTTATAGAAATATCATTTACTACAAACTAGGTAGTTTGTGGATTTTTTTGATAAGGATAATTTTTTTGGAGTGGCGGACCATCTAAGGGAATATGATTTGATCTCATAAGGAGATAGTATTGGATCGCTACTGGATTGGAATCCAAAAGCTCTTGGAACATGGTATCACCAAGAGGGACTTTAGGAGGTCTAAAGTGCTTCGATCTAATGGATGGTAGGGTAGTGGGCCTAGACAGGATGTATTGGTGGTGCAAGAATGGGTTAGTCTTACCCAAGGTTTTGGTGTGAAAAAGGGGTTCCAGGTGAGATACATCGATGAGAGGTTGAGTGCTTATGAAATAATTAATCAAGGACACATATGAGTTAACTGTTGTGGTGAACATTTGTTGAGATAAGGAACTGTTTGAAGCCATTTTTTGTTCCATTCTTTTGGCTACTAAATGAGTAAATACGAGCATGAAATAATTTTTACCAAAGAAATTCAAGAAGAATATTTTTTTATGTTTCTTAATATATTTAAGAAATTGTGAAAAGAAAAGAGGATGGATAACAAAGGACCTAAGGGAAGGAAAACTATGTTTGGTTTCGGGCTTGTTATGGATAGGGAATAAATGAGGCGGATTTCTATTGGGTGATCAAATCCCAATCAGCAAAAAGGGTAGGGGATTTGTTTGATGTGTTAATTTGATTTGTGATGTCTAGGTTGTGTGTGATAAAGATTAAGATGTAGAAGGTAAAACCCCTATTTAAGCTATGTGAGCAAACATGAGATAGAAAAGAAAGGTTCTTTTTAAACCCAAAATGAAGTGTGATATTGGATGAGGACACAGACAAGAATAGAAAATTATGATGCAAAAAGGATTAAATAGGGAAAAAGCAAGGAATACCTGGATACCATTTTTTCCTATTTGTCTGCACTCTTGAGTGATGAGTGATCCAGGCCACGAACCCAACATGAGCAAGTAATAAAGTGGAGCCTCACACTGCAGTGTTAATAGAAACATAAAAATAAAATACAAAAGCAATAAATGCAAGAGATCACCTAAAGGGTGGTCCCACTGGGAGTGCCAAGAATTTTTACCAAGTTTCTCATTCTTAATGAAGTTAATGCACTAGCTACTAAAGAAACTAGTGAACTTAGAAATGTTAGAGGGTTTATGTTACCTCAGATATGATGAGATACGGGTGCAAGATAGATGATGAATCCATGTTGCTACAAATCAGAATGAATAAGACCTGCGAATAGACTGGAAACAATATTTATTAGATAGATTTATGTGAGGGCTTCCCAGACAATGTTGCCTCCAAGAAGCTTTTGACTTACTTTCACGGATGTCAACCCCAGATGTTTAACAAAAGTGATATAAATGAAAAAGGTAGACTAGTAATATGTAGAAATTGAAAGAATACAAAATCTGAAAGCAAATATGATAAATATGAATACTGATATGATATGGTTAAAGTAAAATAAATAAATATTTGTTCTAATTCGACGATGACCCATACTGTGCAGAAGCAGGTTGATGGTGACCTGGGATTGAATATCTGGAGTGTAAGATGAAAATGCAGGATTTGTAAAATTTGTATGTAATATGTATGTAGTGGAGGCTGGTATCTGCTAGAATCAACCTATAGAGGGGATCTGAAGGAAAAGAAACAAGGAAAATGACAGAAAACAAGGATTAAGAGGAAGGATTGAGAACTAGGGCCCTACTTGACAACGACTGGGGTGAAAATAGGAAGATTTTAATGTAATAGAGAAATAGGGTGAGGATTATAGCAAACAGGGAAAGACACAGAGTTTATGCAGAGATGGGAGAAGGTTCTGGAACAAAAAGCAAAACCTGTAAAAGGCCGAGTCGACAGTGACCTATCACGTTCGACAGAGACTATGACAGAGCTGTATAAAGTCGAGGAAATGCAAGCCGAAGGAGAAACCTACAAGTATTGATATGAAAGGGGAAATTGATGGCAAAGTTTTGAGCGTTGTTGCGGATGATCTGCTCCTAAAAAAGGTTAGATATAATAAAAACAATGATAATATGATAAAATTTTAATAAAGCAATACAAAATGATAACAATCTCACAAAGGTTGATCATCATTGATGCAAGCACATTCCATGAGGTCTAAGAAGACTTTAATTACTTTAGGAATGCTCAAGCACATGAGATTGTTCACAGGTTGCAAGGAAGCTTTGGGATTTTCATGCATCTTCTTGATGAATGGAAATAAATCACTTAGCTTTATAGGGTCGACGACTACCTGAATGGGTTGTTGTTGAAGGTTTCCCCAATGGGAGGATTTTTTTGCTTTTGGCATGATTTTCTGTTTTTAAGGATGGGACTGAATGCTTTAAAGCATTAGGTGGGAAGAGGATGTTTAGGGATGAGGTGTAGGTGATTTGGTAGTAAAGATAGGTTGGAAAAAGCGTAGGGATGGGAAATAGAAAGTACATTAGGGCATGGGAAGCAAAGGATGTGGATTAATTAATTAATTAATTAATGCTTAATTAATTAATGTGAATTAAAGGTGATAGATATTAAAGTGGCCATTTAATTAAATAAGGGGCATGGATTAAATACATATGCACATGTGGGTGATCAAGGGTATAAATACCAAATTTAGGTGTCTACAAATATAATTATTTGATATATCAAATAACTATATTACATTATATTTAATTTATCAAACAAAATTTGCATCACTTTTATGACATGTGATTAATTTATCAAACGAAATTTTCAATGCAAATGTGGTGCAAATGGTGATGTGAAATTGATGCAAAAGTGGTGAAAAAGTGATGCAATTAAAAATGTCTAGTTGTTCAAGTTTTTGTTACACCCACAACGTGAATTTTACAAATAAACACGTTGAAAACATCTAAAAAGGTCGACTTACGACACAAAATAGACCCAAATTGTAGCACTATTTACATAAAATGTAGTATTGATAGCATAGAATAAATCTTGAATTTTATATAATAAAAGTGAAAAATGAAAGGTTTGATTTCCTATTTATGGGTTCTAAGACGAATTTGAAACTTTCTATGGTTTACACCTATATTTTGTAAAATTAGGATTTATTTACAATTATAGCTTGTACTGAAATTTCGTAAGAAGTGTCATGATCATAGTTTTATAAGGAATTTAACAATATATTAATGCATTTTTCAAAAAAAAATAAACATCACCTAATTTTTAATGCATGTGAAATTGATTCAAAAAATACATACAATCATTTGAAAAGTATGTCTAATAATTATATGGATTGTGAAAGTATTAAATATTTGATTATCCTTGTTTGTCTTCACACCTTCTATCATTATTTTTCTTATTTTTCCTATCTTTAGGCCTAGTAGACTAACTAATTTCCCATTTATGTACCTTATATAAACTTACATCCTATATTATGGCCTACTTTTTATCTTTCATAAGCTATCCACACCTATATAATCCTTCGTATATAGACCAGTCCTAGAACCATCCTAGGATCCCCCATTTACTTTGGACTTGCTTATTTATTTTACTAATTTATCATCTAGTTTTCCTTTTCAGTATTGTGTTTTTTGGGTTCAGTCAACATCTCTTTAGATATTCTGTAGGTTTTTACATGATTTACTATGCACCCTAACTCGTGAAAAGGTAAATATGAGGTAATTATATTTAATTTAGTTGAGTACATATTATTATCACTTATTATTACTTCATTTTAGTCATTTCATTTTGATTTCAATGTTACATGTTTTCTCAAACACCTTCTTACATTACACTATTATAACATGTGATGATCTTTAGTTGGGGTATATGTATACACCTTGTTTTCATACTCGCTAATAATTTATCTTTGCATGAAGTTTTCACATTGATCTCCCTAAGCATGTGCCTTAAGGGGCGTGTTAGGAACAAGTGATTTGATTCATTGTATATATGAGAGATATTATTTGTATGGCTAAATACACCTTAGATATGTTATCCTTTACTATGCCTTTGATAACCTCTTGCCACCCTCTTATTATCACCTTCAAACATACTTATAGAACCTTCATATCACCTCCATACCTATTCCCAATTATTTTCTCCACTACTTGATCCTTTCCCCATATGACCCTCATGTCAGCTATTGTAGGTCAACGACATTAACCCTGGTCAATACCATGTGAAAATGCTTTCTAAATGATGACAACATTGACCATGGTCGATGTTTTTGGCTTGAAATATTTTTGACTTTAATTTATCTCCCCTATAAATAGGACATCATTTTATTCATTTTTACATCATCATTTATCAGTCTTCATGTGTTCGCAATGTTCATCTTTAAGGTATTAATTTTAAAGGTCTATTTATGCTTACATTTGGAGTTCTTCAGAGCATTGGGTTTAGGATACAAAAGAATAGGAGTTAAACTTTCAAGGTATGCAAAGTGCTTACAGTCCCTGATTATGTTCTAGTTCTACTTAGTCTTTTTTTATCCTTCTTGTGGTCCCCCAAAAAAATTCTTTCATAAGGTGCTACTAACCATGGGGGTTAATATATAATTGATGTCTTCACAAAAGTAATTATCTCTAACCTTCCTTTTCCTTTATGTATATTTTGATTTTACTGATATATTATTGATGTATCATGTATATACACTAATATGGAGTAACCTATTATTTTTTACTACAATATACTTATATTGGCCATTTTCTTTATCCTTCATTCGAAAACCCTAGTTTATGCACCTTAGTATGCACTTTCCTCCTTTTTATGATTGGAACCCTATTCAAAATATTGTACATTCTCTTTCTATCATCATTACTTTTATAACCTAAAATTCTAGTAAGACCATGTCCCATATCCTAGACTAAGGCTTTGGAGCCCTAAGCATTTTATAGAGTGTAAATTATTGCCTTCTAGATTCATGACTCATATGCTACATAGTTATAATATTCACTTGAGTGTAGGCCTTGGAGTGATCTTCTATCTATATCCTAATCTATATTATTTAGAATAGAAAGAGGATAACCTATTGACCTTCTTAGCCCACATATAATAACAATCATAATGAATACATAGAATATACTTAAAGACACAACATGCACATGAGAAAGTATTAAATAAAATAAATACACATCTATTTTATAAGATATAGTAATCCAAAAAGGATATACTATGGATATAAAGTATTAGCTCAAGAATGGTAGTATGATTAAAAAAATTAATGAGATAGAGCTTAAAGTATAATAATGAGATGCCATATGATGGCCCTAGAGTTTCCCTCAAGTGAACATGAGTGCCCCCATCCTATTGAGATCCATAATCATGATCCTATTAACAAATAAAGAATCAAATCCTATACCAACCTCCAAAATCAGATCGATAACATGATACACTTGTGTGTGTGCGCATGTGTATGTGTTTCTATGTGTATGTTCATATGTGTGCATGTATGTGTGTTCATGTGTGTGTATGTGTACATGTGTGCTTGCATATGTTCATGTGTGTAATTAATTTAGAGGGTGTTATAAGTGCTCAAAATATTTCTATTCATCCCTAAACCATTATAGTACATAATATCACTCTGATAGCTTTCCAACGCCTATTGGAATGTGTGAATCAGATATCGTATGCTCCCGATATTGCTAGTTAAAGTTCATAGTCAAACTTGGTCAATAGAGAAAAAGTAGGTCTGTAGTACCTTGGATCATGTAAAAAGCCTATCTACATATTTCAAAGTTGATCAAGATAAAAAATTTAATGTGGATGTTATTGGTTTAACCCTCCGGTCTTCGACAAGGGAGCGAAAATTTGGTTTTCAACAGTTGGGTCCACTTTTGTTTCGGAAGGGGACTCGACCTCCGTGGTATATTAGTGTAATTTTAATTTTCTCAATTACACTATAGTATTTATGGTATATTATGTCATGTCTTGTGGTTGTGACACATGGTAGGATAGATTTTTGAGTAATTCACCAACACTACTACTTACCTGCCAACTCACTGACCAAGTTGTTCAGACCATCATGCTAACTCGGCAAGCCATTTTAATAGTAAGAGCTTGTGGGGTTATGCTTGTATCACACAAAGTCACTAATTTATCCACTTTCCAATGTGGTTGGGCCGCTTCAAAAAAATTACAGAGCTCGGTGGGATTGTTACACTCCCAACATGGTCAGGGATGTTTAACTATTCAACTCGCCAACACAAATTGACAAGCTTACGAAGGGAGTTGTGCCCATATATACCAAAACAAAGTGTGGATGTGGACATAGCCACGATGGGGTCTATCTACCACGGGTTATTTAAATCCTTTCAAACTACTTTTCCAACCCAATGTGGGATTAACCTCATTCCATGCATTAAGCCAAAGGAACCTTAGGAAAAGGATAAGGATATTTACCAACCCTTCACTAACTTGAAATTGGTATAAAAAGGGGGAATTGGTATTTGAAGTGTATTTAATTATTGACTATGTAATTTATAAGTCATTTTTGGCTTGTTAGAGGTCATTCCAAAGGGAATATTCAAACCTTCTAATATTGTTAAAGGCCAAAAATGTGCTAAATACCATAGAGGAGTTTTGTTATCATTCCTTATGGCATTTTGAGCCAACTAAGAGTTTTTTAGCCACTTTCATTAGAGTAGAGTTCTCTAACGAAAAAGGAAAACTTGCATTGTTGGATCCATCCATGTAGAATGTTTATGGTTATGATTTTAAGGTCCTTAAGGGTTCATTGTAGGTTCAGATTCATTTCATGTTGTGTTTTTTTCATAATTTACTTGCAAGATATTTAAAAATAGATCGGTTCATCATTTAAACGAAACCAAACACAACCAATTTGGTGAACTCTGTTAATAACCTCCTTGTCATTATTTTTTTAGTTTTTTTGGTTTTATTTAATTTTAATTCAATTATGGGTGGATTAATGATGAAGGAAAATTACGAAAAAAATGACATTTTGGAAGAGTTCTAATTTAGAATTGATATTTTGATATTATACACACTCCTAATCAATTCAAAATATGATTTTAATCAGTTCTCAAGAAATTGAAAATTTTAATTAGTATCCATTTTTATAAACTATTTAATAGTAGGGGGTCTACTATATTTTACGAATCATGTTTTTTTATAAGAGCGAGGTTATTATGTTCGATTAGCTTCTGATTGTGTGGATTTGATATCACTTTTAGATTGGTTTTCATTCAGTTTTTGAAGAAATTTGGCCTTTTTTGATCTTCCATGTGCAGTATGCAATTTTTGGGTATACAAGTTGTTTATAGGAAACATGAAAATCATGGGTAAAGATTTGAAACAAGCTAAGCTTGATGACCTCGAAGCGTATAACCTCTAGATCCAGAAAGAAAAGTCTTTCTTGATATCAAATTTTTACTCCTTGGAATAGGATATTGTGTGCTTGAAATCTGATTTGTATGCCAAGGAAGAGATCTTGTCATCAATACAGAATGGTGAAAGGATGAAGTATTTTCCTTCCACTTCAGATGTAGGTACAATGACAGATGAATGCAATGTAATTTGTTCACCGTATAATACTTCCTTCCCTTCAGTTTCATATATTTATTTTGGTAATTTTGAACAATATACTAAGGGTATTGGATCTACATCGTTAATTAAAATGGGATTTTATGGAATAGGCCTTGGTAAGGATGGCCAAGGTATTGCTAACCCAATATAGGTAGAGGATCATCCTTGTATTGTAGAATTGGGTTATACTAGTGAGCAGGTATATATTGTAGAAAGTTCCACAATTGTTGAAGGAAGACAAGCTTCTAATAACCAAATTTATATGCCACTAGCATTGCAAGATTCCTCCATACAAAGGAATAAAGATCAGTGTAAGAAAACATGAAGAATAGGTAATGATATTACACCTCCTTTTACTTACACTAATAATAGAACTTATGGGAATTTGGATTCTAATAATTATAATGCACTCTTTCCATTTGAACAATTTGGGTTTGATATACAGAAGATGTTACATGATTTCCCTTGCATGTTTTATGGGTTAAGTAGTCATCTTATTGCTTATTTTTGGAAGATAAAAACTTTGTTAAATAAGTTATTTCCTTTTGTGAATAATAAGGCATGTGTTAAAGACCAATATCGCCATGTTGAAATGAGAAATAGTAAATAGGTAACCTCTCCCAAATAGAGAAATTTTTACACTCATTGCAATATGAGTGGACAAAGGGTTGAAACATGTTGGAAACTTCATCCATCATGTGGTAAGAAATTTTTGGTTTGTGGCCATATCCATATCTGACGAAGCAAGGTAGAGTAATTGGTCAATTCGTTAGGCCCATGGCCTGAATATTGTAGGTTTGAACCTTGCCCCCACCTTCTCTATACAATCTTGGGAGTGAACATCTAGATAATAAATATATCTTTAAGAGTTATCATGTGATGTGAGAGAGACGTGTCTTTTCTATTCTAGTCTAGTCTATAATAGAAATTTTTCTTTGCTTAGCTGAACTTCCTGCTTCATATCATATCTATTATGGGGGTGGGGGCCCCACCCCAAATAGAGATAGGGACCTACCATATAGACATTTGTATTCCATATATATATATATATATATATATGTACCCGAGGGGCAAGAAGATATAGGGGGGGATCTCTAGATATAGATAGATGGGGGGGATATATCTAGAGAATAGATATAGGGGAGCCAGGCCTCTCTAGCTCTGGGAGGGGATTCTTCCTTATATGCCTCTTGATAAGTTAAAATTAATGAAGTTATTAATTCACCAATAATTATTGATAGAAATCATGATCTATTGATCAATAACCCACATATGATTCCGTTTAATTTTGATTTAGAGAACACATTATCTAATGGATATTTTTTTGCATGGCTAAAATTGTTGTTTAGCATGCATATTTTTCAAATAATACTTTTGTGGCATTCTTGTTGTATGTTGAAAGGATATTTTCCCATATGATTATAGATTTGAGTCTAGATTTTGAAGCCACTTATAGGGAATGTTTGAGTGATAGGTTTAATATGCTCAAATTTATCTTCTCACATTTATGGTTGATAGATTCCATTGTGATTTAGACAACATAATATACAGATTCAGTGGGCATATTTAGTATGTCTAATTTTGAATTTTCATCTTTTGTCATTTTTAGTGTGTAAATGAATGAATGCTTATAAGAACCATTTGGTCGCCGTTTGTATTTGTAATTAATATACAAACTTAGTGTATCCACACATGATATTTGCACATATTTTTAAGACCCTGATATTTGGGAATTTATTTGTAACTATCAAATGTGATTGCAATTAGCGTATATGTTTATTACACTAACAAACTGGTTTGTAGTTACACCTGGTGATCTTTTGCATTGATTGGCAGTTTCACTAATTTGGAATGTGACATTTATGCGGGTAGTTTTGATTCTATCCACAATTTTACATTAGATAGATATTTTTATATTCACTGATAGTTTTAGGGATTCAGTTAAATCTTGCCTCTTTATAGGCATTGTGCAGTTTAATTTCTAAATCATTTCCATGATATTTTGCAGTGATATTATGTCGTGATTGAAAATTTCACAAGTTTAATGGACACAACCTATTATTGGAATTTGGTGATCTATTTTATATTGATAATTTATAGTACTTTACAGTTTACAAGATTAATGGACACTCACCTATGTTTGGAATTTAGTTGTCTATTTCATATTGATCTATTTCAGTGATATTTTTCAAAGTTGACAGTTTTGGTAGTTTCAAAGGGTCGGTAGACACCACCTATTTTGTCATTTGGTGGTCTATTTCATATTAATCTACTTGATAACACTTTGCAGTTTCATATGGTCAATGGACACTCACCTATGTTTGGCATTTAGTTGTCTATTTCATATTGATCAATTTCAATGATATTTTGCATAGTTGATATTTTTTTTAGGGTCAGTTGGACACCCACCTATTTATTGGAATTTTTTTCTCTATTTCATACCGATCTAATTTTGGAATTTGTAATATTGGTAGAATCACATGAATTTAGTTTGACACTTGTTGAGAAAGTGTTTTGTTTTCGTTTCATACTAATCCATTTATGTGATAACAATTTCAATATTTTGCAATATTTTTTAACAACCATGCTATATTTTATTTTTGTATATTAGTGTGATGTAGAGAGTTGTTTAGAAGATTTAGTGGGTGACTAGAATTTTGGGGACCAAAAGGTTTTTATTAGGGAGGTGTGATCCGGAGGATATTCTGATTAGTAATAAGCTCTCTATTTCTCCCTAAACCATTATAGTATGGAACATAACTCCAATAGATTCAGATACTATGTAGATATCGATAGGACTGTTACACTCTGTTGGTCTGAAAATCTGTCGCTTGGGCAGATCTATGGATAAACGAGCCAACAGTGTGCAGGGCATAGCCCCTCTTTGAGTCAACAAAGTGAAACTGGTTTATTGCTATTCTACTAGCAGGAATCTATGCAAGTCTCACAGATTCTGCCTTCAGGGGTTTGGGATCTCATCCCAGTAGAGGTTTTTCCGACTGTGAAAAGAAAGGAATGAAAGAGAGGAGGAAGAAGGAACAGGTCCGAAGGGAGAAAAGAAATGAATTCCAAAGCAGAAAGGTCAGAAGATTTATGTTTTTGGGTTGGTAGTAAATGGAGCCAAACCTACTTGCATAAATAAACAAAGCAATACTGATGAGCAAATGACAGAAAAGTAGATATGAATCTAACAGAATAAACACGTGCAGATCTAACATAAGAAAGTTCTGACACATAACACAAGTATTCAGCACAAAGTCTCAATAATTGTATTGTTGTTTTCTTCTGTTTACAAGAAAGCTCAAAGTCTTTCTCTCCTCACTTCTATTTTCATCTAAAAAATGCTCACCCTTGAATACAACAAGTATTCCAATATATATACAAGAGGAGAAGGAAAGAAGGCAAAAAGGAGCCAACAACTATTTAGAAAGATATTTACAAAATATCAAAAAGTCATGTTGACTTTTGACAACTTGATGGATGACATCATCCCATGATGCAACATGGATGATGTCATCATTTGTGCCAACATACTTTAGACATTCCAACAACAAAGTTAGAGAAGAGAGAGAAGAAGAAGAAGAAGCTACTCGTCGTCATCATCCTGCGGCCGAAAGGGGGTAGCCTGCTTTTGTTGCTGCTCAGGTGATGAGATATGGAACTGAGAGCGATATTTTGACCATCTGATACTTATATTTCATCTCTTCTTCTGTGAGCTTGGCCTTTCCTTTGGATTTGATAGGCTTCCTGCTTGATGTTGACATATATTCTTCTGTGCTTAATTGCTGATCTACAAGAATAAGGCGTGAAACCCAATCGAAGAAAGCCATGTCAGCTGCTTGATTTTCCATTGAAATGCTTGTCAGAAGAAAGAGTTAGCAATTTAAAGGCTTCGGGGCGCATGGCGCACAGGCATTGCAAATTGCAGAGCTAAATACGTAAGGCACATAGGAAAAGGGTGTTGCAAGGGTTAAATCAGCGCCAAAGGGCGCATGGCGCATAGACACTGCAGGGTGCATTTTGTAAAGGGCGCAGGATTTTGAAATGTTGCATCCAAGTTTGGTGCGCCAAAGAAGAAGGAAAATACAATTTTATTTAAAGCCATTACTCCTTCTCTGAGGGATTTTGCATGTGTTTGAGCTCCTTGTGCAAGGTTATTAGGGTCATGAAGAAGCTTTTACACAAAGGGATTCATTCTTTTATCTCGGGATAGAGTTTTCCTCTACCAACAAATCTGGAAAGAGGGGGGGGGGAAGATCATGAGGAAGAATGGAAAAGAGAGCAGAAAACTAACAATCCAATCCATACAAACAAGCAGCAAAGAACCAAAACACAAAATACACGAAAGAGACAAGGACCTCTTACCAGGATAAATAGCGAAGTAACGTTCAAACGGGTCCACAAAATGATTGATAACGACAGGGCAGGTGCGCTGACAGGCCAGAGAAAATTATAAAAATAATCACGTGATGCTCTGGTGACAATGATAGTGCAGACGCACCTATATATAGGCGAGGCAGCAATAAATGCGCCACCAAATTTTTAAAGGGGCGCACCAAAATGACCTGTCAACAAGAAGATATGTGCGCCTATGGCGCACCAGAAATGGTGTTGACAGAGGAAAATGTGTGCCTTTTGGCGCACCAAAAAGAGGCGCAACAAAAGGTATGTTGACAAGAAGGAGCATGCGCCTTGGCGCACAGAGGGAAGCCTCAACATAGAGAGGCGCACCAAAAGTTGGTGTTACACAGTCAATCCATGCGCCCAGCCAAAAAAGACCAAAAAGACTAAGTTCGAAAAACCAGATTTCCCCAGGAAGGGATTGTACAACATTTCGAACACAAGGGATCCCTAACGAGGGATCGGAACAAAATTTCGGTATGGTTATCGGTAAAATTGCCCTTGTCAATTTTACGGGATAACAGCTGGCTCTTTCTGGGGACTATCCCTGAGCAAACTCGGGGGTAGAGAATCCCAGATCACTTGTGCCTATCCATTGGGTAACAGAGTCAAAAACAAGGGCGACCAGAGGGGGAGCAAAAGAAACACACAACAAACCGAAAGCAAACACACGACGAAAGCAAACACACAACATAAAGCAAACTGTACAAAGAAGAGAGCAAGCTCTACTTCCTGAAGATCTTCAGATGCTGCCCGCTATAGGGAAGCGGGAGTTCGGTTCCATCCAGATATGAGAGATAGAAGCTATTCTCTCCATTGAGCTGTTTGATCTTGAAGGGCCCTCTCCACAGGGAATCAAACTTTCCGTGCATGCCCTTTGGCTCTCTTCGCTTGTCCCACAAAAGGACGAGATCTCCCACTTGAAAATCTCTTTGCTTGGCCTTCTTATCAAAAAGCCTCTTAACTTGATTCTGATGTTCAGTGATCTTGTCGACCACCCTTACTCTCTTTTCTTCAAGTTCTGCCAGATACATGATTCTCTTTTCAAGAGAATTTTGGAAAGTTTCATCTTCGATGGCTCGTGCCAAACGCAGAGCAGGAAGTTCCGTAGAAATGGGAAGCTCAGCATCAGTGCCATATAACACTTGAAAAGGTGACATGCCGAGAGATCTCTTTGGAGTAATACGATCGGCCCATAAAGCGTCGTACAAAGACTTGTGCCACATTCGCTGATTCTCATCTACTAACTTCCGTATGATGGTCACCAAGTTCTTGTTACTGGATTCCGCCTGACCATTTCCCTGAGGGTAATAGTCTGAGGCGTGAGCCAAAGTTATCCCATATTCATAGCAAAAACTAATAACTTCTCGTGAGGAGAAGTTAGAAGCATTATCAGCAACGATTTTGTTTGGAATGCCAAACCTGACAATGATATTTTCTTTAATGAAATTGCAAACCACCTCAGAAGTGGCATGCTTGACAGGTATGGCTTCCACCCACTTGGTGAAGTAATCCGTTGCTGTAAGGACATAGCTATGTCTGGCACTCGATTGAGGATTGAGTGCGCCAATAAAATCAATTCCCCATTGCCTGAATGGTTCATTGATAATGACCAGCCTTAGGGGAAAGGCAGCCAACTTGGGCTTGCCGACGAATTGCTGGCAGGGTTCACACTTCACCACCCAGATGGCTGTATCTTGAAAGAACGTCGGCCAATAGTACCTGGCTCGAATGATCTTGTGTGCAGTTACGGAGGAAGAGAAATGCCCTCCATAGGCTGAATTGTGAAAACTTTCCAGTAGTTTTACTTGTTGGGGTTTGTCAACACATCACAAGAAGATGCCATCTATCCCACGTTTATATAAACCGTCATCCTAGATGACATATTTAGCCGCTTTGAGCTTTATAGTGCGCTTCTACTTTGCAGTTAGGTGCATTGGGCATTCGCCGTAGGTAAGGAAGAAAGTGATGTCAGAGTACCGTTCATCACTAGTTGCAACAAATAGAACCAGAGGGAGAGAATCAGGCTCTTCCTACCGGTCCTGTGTTTCGTCAGTGTAGTCACCCCTGTCATCAGGGTTTCCTAAATCTTTGTTTTCAGCCATTAGCTGACACAGGCCCTTGCCCCTCACCAGCTTGGTTGGTTTAATATCCAGGTCATACTCCTGGACCTTTACGATCCAATTTCCTCGCAAGCTTCCTAACTCCTGCTGAGTTAGAATTGATTTCACCACCGCGTCAGGGACCAGCACCACCGTATGTGAGTTTAGAATGTAATACCTGAAATTCTTCACTGCTTTGACAACGGCGAAGGCATGATTTTCCAGCTGAGTCATTTTTAGTTCGTGAGGCTTGAGGGGAGAACTCATGAACGCGATCGGAGATTCAACATCCTCCGAGTTCTTTTGCATTAAGATTGCAGACACAGTATGCTCAGATGCGTAACTATACATGATGAAGTCCTTGGAGAAATCGGGACATACCAGGACTGGTGCATGAGCAATGGAAGCTTTTATTTCTTCAAATGACCTTTTCCCCTCTTCACTCCATCTGAAAGTTGGTGACCCCTTCATCATGTTCAATATGTGACGGGTCTTTTCAGCAAATTCAGGAACAAAACGCCTGAGAAAGTTCACCTTTCCAAAGAAAGAATGAACACCAGTCTTGCTTGTAGGCAGAGTAAGGATTTGAATAGCCTTGACTCTTTCGGCATCTATCTTTGTTCCTTCTTTGCTAACCACATGCCCTAGCAACTTCCCTTCTGTGACTCCAAAAACGGACTTCTTTGGGTTTAGGGAAATCCCATGTTCTCAGCACCTGGCCAACACTTGTTCCAAATGATCACAATGATCATTTCTTTGTTTAGAGAAGACGGTTAAATCATCTAGGTAAACCACAATGACTTTCCCAATCATACCTTTGAATGTGAAATCCATGGCCCGCTGAAAAGTGGTGCCAGCATTAGTTAGGCCAAAAGGCATCGTGCTGTAGGCAAATGTACCCCAGGGAGTAGTGAATGTTGTTTTAAACTGATCTTCAGGTGAAACTTCAATCTGATTGTAACCTGAAAAACCGTCAAGCATGGACAGCATCTCTGATCCAGTTACTGCTTGCAGAACTTGATCCATTATCGGAAGAGGGTAGTTGTCTTTCAAGGAAGCCTGGTTCAAATTGCGAAAGTCTACGCATATGCGTATCTCACCATTTTTCTTGCGCACTGGCACAATGTTTGCTACCCAAGTACTGTGATGGATCGGGAAGATGATTCTCACATCCAGCATCTTCTGAATTTCAGCCTAGATAGTACCCGAGATCTTAGGATTATAGTGCCTCTGCTTCTGGCGAAAGGCTTTGACATCGTCTTTCAAAGGAATGTCATGCTGAACGTCCTTTGGCTTAAAGGACTTTAGATCGGTATAGGACCATGTCAACACGTCCATATATTTTTTTAGCAACTTGAGAAATTTTCGCTTTTCCTCAGGCGTGCAACATTTGCCAATGTTCACAAATTGCGGGTGTTCTACCGAACCTATATTGACCGGTTCAGTTTCTGGGGATGAGTTAGGGTCGTCCCACTTTTTATTTTTTACAAAACGGTCATGCCTGTCGAACAGGTGCTCCAGAGAAACCAGGCCTTTTGGAATTTTATTTCCTTTGAGCTGACATATGCCGTTGTTCCCTTCAGATTCATCGCCTTGATCGGTGACTGATTCATGGCAAGTGGAAGTAGATCCTTCAAAGTGCAATTCTTTAAAATTTTCCACCTTTTCCAAAAAAAAATGAGTTGATTATCGTCGTTGAACACCTGCCAATGCTGAGAATTGTCTGGCACGCTCGGGCAGAAAACCACCTCAATGGTGTACTTTTTTGTTTTCAAACCTGGGTGTGGGAGCATGAGGGACGCTGAAACGGCCAATGAATCGGCCATGTCATTCTGAGCCCTTGGAATGGACTCTATTGAAAAAGCATCGAACTCTTCAATGCTGTCCCATACCGCATTACGGTAATGCCTGAGCCTTTCATTCTTCACTTGGTAAATCCTTTTGACTTGATTTACAACTAGCTCTGCATCACCTTGTACTTTTAGATTTTTAATCCCTCTTTCCCTTGCAGCTTGCATACCGAGTAAGAGAGATTCATACTCAGCAGTATTGTTTGTGTTGAAAAACTACAATTTGAAAGAGAGAGGAATTACCTCCTCTTCGGGAGATATCAGCACAGCCCCAGCGCCACATCCACTAGTTGCACAGCTGCCATCAAACTACAAGGTCCAGATCTTATTAAGATCTTTTTCCTGAACGAGAACAACCCCTTTATCAGACTCGGTAGACAAGAAGTAGTTCCCCATCCCTGATGATTCAAAAAGGATTTGAGCTTTGGGGTCCTCAGAACTAGTAACTAAGTACTTCTTTTGTGATTCCGGCTCCAAAGTCTGCATTACGCCTTTGACTGGAATTCTAGCTTTAGACTAGTCCATATGAATTTCTCCACCAACTTCGCTGCAAAAACTTCTTCCCAGCAATATTCCATAGGCTGCCGGAATGTCAGCAACGAGGACTGTCATTTTTACTCTTTTATCTAGGAAAGCTGCAAATGCAAATTGCGCATCTTTGATTTGGCCAACCAACGGAACCTGCTTGGTTTCCAATGAATAACATCTGCCGAAAGGCTTGGTAAGAGTGAGGCCCAGAGCATAGGTGACTTTTACCGGCATGACGTTATCAGAAGCCCCGGAATCAATTATGCAGTTACTCAACTTGTGTCCATTGATTAGGAGGAGAGAGATAGAAAGGCTCTATCTTGTCCTGATGCCGATGTTGAAGCAACATTTATGTGGGATTCAGGGGGAGGGGAAAGGATTCCTTTTGGGGAAACCTATTTAGATGCAACAGCTTGACTCTGAATATATTTGGTCAATCTTACAAGCTGTTCGGGGTTTGACTGAAGGTACTCAGCTTCAGACATTTGGATCTTGGTCTTTTTTGCATGATCTATGATATCAAATGCGGCCAAGGGTTGCGTTGGTGAAGGAATGAGTCCCTCACTTCGCGACGATGGAATAGGATTGATGGCCTTGGTAGGAATGTGAGAGGATTGATTTGGAGGAGAGATGGGGGGGGAAAAGATTTCTTTGTAAAAGATTTGCCAGGGAGTTGAGTAGGAAGAGGATTACCTCTTTTAGCAATGATTGGAGGCGTGTTTGACACGGCCTTCTCCTGCTGGACATGGGCAGCGACTTCCGCTTCTTTTCCTTGCGAGCGAGTAAAAACAACATATGACTGTCCGCTTGCATATCCCTGGGTACCCTCTTCTTCATCAGATTCTTCCTCATCAAATTCCATATACCCAATAGTAGAGTCGCCAGTCGGTTCACCGACATCTTGATCATCTTCGCCTTGAGACGAAGGTTCTTCATAATACTGCTCTTCTTCTTCGATTTCGGCCAAAGCGTTGACCGGAGGAGCCTCAAGCGCCAACCGCGGAGCAGCTGTAGGTAGGCGCGGCCTTTGTGAAACATTGTTGGGAACGAAATTCCTCCACGGAATATCCCGGTATGAGGAACTGGGGGAGGCCTGGGCCAACTGCTTCTTCAATGCAAGCAAGTCATTCGCCATCTTTTGAAAGGCTGGATCAGACAAAGTAGTGGGCGAAGGGCCCAAAGATTTAGGCTTGGCTGATTCCTTTTTCAATTCGCGAGATATTATCAGATTATCTATCTATTGGGCGAATGGCACCGGCTTGGGTGAGAATCAAGGTAGCCACTCGCTCTTGAAGGAGCAAGAAACTAACTTTCGAACTCATAGCGTTTACGAAGAAACACTTTTGATTTTCCAGCGTTGGAAGCATGGCAACAGGGACACGGTTGATTAGTGCATTGAACCGGGCGATAAAATCGCGCATGGTCTCATTTGCCTCTTTCTTCAGGTGAGTGATTCGTGATAATAATGCAAATGCATCCTCTGAAGGCTTGTATCTGTCTTCGAAAGCATCCCGTAAGGTGGCCCAACTGGTGATAGATCCGGCCGGCAAATGCTGAAACCATTCAGTTGCAGGCCCTTGTAGGGTTTCCAGAAAAAGGCGAACCGACACATCCTCGTGAGTTACATCCAGAATACTGCATGACATGATGAATGCAGATATGTGGGAATCTGTGCTTTGATTTCCGCTCCCGTCAAATTTGGGAAAATTCTTTCGGTTTCCGTGAGGGAGCGCGTGAACTGGATGTGGCAGTGCGAGAGGACCCATGGCATTTCCCCATGGTACTGCCATTTGAAGGGCTGGAAAGAGAACACGGGCTGGAAGGGTGGTTCCACTGAGCAGCAAAGCGCTACAAAGGGACGTAGAGGCTCCTTGTGAAAACCGGCTCTTCCGTGGGGGTGAGGCGCTTCTAGATGACCGGTCAGCTAAACTTAGTGATAAAAAGCGCGTCAGTGCTACACTGAAATTGTGCCTTTGAAGCCGATCGAAAGTAGGATCGAATTCTCCATGAGCTCGCCTGCCATGCGTAAATGGCTCACCTGCCAGCGTACCTTCCAGATCTGGAACGCTGTGGGTGCAGATTTAAAATTTATTTTTGGGTGTACTTGCTGATTTTCTGGTTTTTCTGTCAAAAACCAGCAGCAGGCACTTTTCTAAATATTTAAAACTATCCTCTTCAGAAAACCGATTGTGGTTAATGACAAATAACGAGGATAAGATGGCAGGGAAGAATAGCAAGCTGATTTTTGGATCTGATTTTGACTTTCTTCAGAGGGTTTCAAACTTTTAGCAAACAGCCAAAAAATCCAGATCTACGGCAAAATACTAATTTTTATAAAAACTCAGCGAACTAAAGCTTTGTAACTAGGCCAGATCTATGGATCTTAGAAGAAAATTTTCAATTCAGAGCACTTTTGCAAATTTTTGGATTTTTTATCAAAAAGTTCAGATTTGCAAACAGGCAGCGATTTTCTTATTTTTTCTGATTTTTCTATCTTACCACCATCATAGATCTGACAGATCTATTCGTTCCCCAGTGGAGTCGCCAAAAATTGTTGGTCCGAAAATCTGTCGCCTGGACAGATCTATGGATAGACGAGCCAACAGTGTGCAGGGCATAGCCCCTCTTTGAGTCAGCAAAGCGAAACTTGGTTTATTGCTATTCTACCAGCAGGAATCTATGCAAGTCTCACAGATTCTGCCTTCGGGGGTTGGGATCTCATCCCAGTAGAGGTTTATTTCCGGCTGCGAAGAGAAAGGAATGAAAGAGAGGAGGAAGAAGGAACAGGTCCGAAGGGAGAAAAGAAATGAATTCCAAAGCAGAAAGGTCAGAAGATTTATGTTTTTGGGTTGGTAGTAAACAGAGCCAAACCTACTTGCATAAATAAACAAAGCAATACTGATGAGCAAATGACAGAAAAGTAGATATGAATCTAACAGAATAAACACGTACAGATCTAACATAAGAAATTTCTGACACATAACACAGTATTCAGCACAAAGTCTCAATATTTGTATTACTATTTTCTTCTGTTACAAGAAATCTCAAAGTCTTTCTCTCCTCACTTCTATTTTCATCTAAAAAAATGTCCACCCCCTGAATACAACAAGTATTCCAGTATTTATAGAAGAGGAGAAGGAAAAGAAGGCAAAAAGGAGCCAACCACCTATTTACAAAGATATTTACAAAATATCTAAAAGTCATGTTGACTTTTGACAACTTGATGGATGACATCATCCCATGGTGCAACATGGATGATGTCATCATTTGTGTCAACATACTTTAGACATTCCTGACAAGAAAGTCAAAGAAGAGAGAGAAGAAGAAGAAGAAGAAGAAGAAGAAGAAGAAGCAGCTACTCGTCGTCATCATCCTGCGGCCGAAAGGGGGTAGCCTACTTTTGTTGCTGCTCAAGTGACGAGATATGGAACTGAGAGCGGTATTCTGACCCCTCTGATACTTATATTTCATCTCTTCTTCTGTGAGCTTGGCCTTGCCTTTGGATTTGATAAGCTTCCTGCTTGATGTTGACATATATTCTTCTGTGCTTAATTGCTGATCTGGAAGAATAAGGCGTGAAAACCCAATCGAAGAAAGCCATGTCAGTTGCTTGATTTTCCATTGAAATGCTTGTCAGAAGAAAGAGTTAGCAATTTAAAGGCTTCGGGGTGCATGGCGCACATGCATTGCAAATTGTAGAGCTAAATAGGTAAGGCGCACAGGAAAAGGGTGTTGCAAGGGTTAAATCAGCGCTAAAGGTCGCATGGCGCATAGACACTGTAGGGTGCATTTTGTAAAGGGCGCATGGAGACATTATGTTACATAGATGCTGGGTGCGCCAAAGGGCGCAGGATTTTGAAATGTTGCATCCAAGTTTGGTGCGCCAAGGAGGCGCATGGGAAAGCATTTGCAGCATGCGAGGGAAGTGCGCCATAATGGCGCAACTTTTCAGGATGTAATAGGGGGTGACAGGTGCGCCATTGGCGCATGTATTTTTCATGTTTGCAGGGTGTGTCAATGCGCCAAAGAAGGGAAAATACAATTTTCTTTAAAGCCATTACTCCTTCTCTGAGGGATTTTGCATGTGTTTGAGCTCCTTGTGCAAGGTTATTAGGGTCATGAAGAAGCTTGTACACAAAGGGTTTCATTCTTTTATCTCGGCAAGTAGAGTTTTTCCTCTACCAGTAGATCTGGAAAGAGGGGGGGGGGGGGAAGATCATGAGGAAGAATGGAAAAAGAGAGCAAAAAACTAACAATCCAATCCATACGAACAAGTAGCAAAGAACCAAAATGCAAAATACACGAAAGAGACAAGGACCTCTTACCAGGATAAATAGCGAAGAAGAAACGTGCAAACGGGTCCACAAAACGATCGATAATGACAGGGCAGGCGCGCTGACAGGCCAGAGAAAATTATAAAAATAATCACGTGATTGCTCTGGTGACAATGACAGCGCAGACGCGCCTATATATAGGCGAGGAAGCAATAAATGCGCCACCAACTTTTTAAAGGGGCGCACCAGAACGACTTGTCAACACGAAGATATGTGTGCCTATGGCGCACTGGAAGTGGTGTTGACAGAGGAAAATGTGCGCCTTTTGGTGCACCAAAAAAAGGCGCAACAAAAGGTATGTTGACAGGAAGGAGCATGCGCCTTGGCGCATGGAGGGAAGCCTCAACATAGAGAGGTGCACCAAAATGCCTGTCGACACAAGAAAGCATGCGCCAAAGACTTTAAAGGGGATGCACCAAAAGTTGGTGTTACATAGTCAATCCATGCACCCAGCCAAGCAAGACCAAAAAGACTAAGCTCGAAAAACCAGATTTCCCCAGGAAGGGATTGTACAACATTTCGAACACAAGGGATCCCTAACAAGGGATCGGAACAAAATTTCGGTATGGTTATCGGTAAAATTTCCCTTGTCAATTTTACGGGATAACACACTCCCAACACATTTGGGTTTGTTCAACTATCCAACTCACCAACACATACCGACGAGCTCGTGGAGGGGGTTGTGCCCATACACAAAAAAAAGGAGTGTGGACGTGGCCAAAATCGTGATGGATTCTATCTTCCATGGGTTATTTAAATCCTTTCAAAGTACTTTGCCCAAAAAATGTGGGATTAACCTCATTCTATGTGCTAAGCCAAATGTGCCTTAGGAGGATCGAACCCGTTATCTTAGGTAAAATGATAAGGGTCTTTACCAACCCATCACTGACTTGCAAGTGATATAAAAAGGGGAAATTGGTATTTAAAGTGTAGTTGATTATTGATTGTGTCATTTCTAAGCCATTTTTGGCTTGTTAGAGGTCATTCCAAAGGGAATATTCAAACCTGCTAATACTATCAAAGGCCAAAAATGTGCTAAAGACCAAAGAGAAGTTTTTCAATTATTCCTTATGGAATTTTGATCCAATTGAGATTTTTTGAGCCACTTTCCTTAGAGTAGAGTTATTGAATGAATAGGGAAACTTGCGTTGTTGGATCCATTCATGGTTTTGATTTACAAGTCCTTTAGGGTTCATTACAGGTTTAGATTCATTTCATGTTGTGAGTTTGCATAATGTACTTGCAAGATATTTAAAAATGGATCAGTTTGTCATTTAAATGAACATGGAGACGTAGCCAATTTGGTGAACTCCACTAACAAGCTCCTTCTCATTATTTATTTTCAATTTCTCTGGTTTTATTCAGTTTTAATTCAATTATGGTTAGATTAATGATGATCTAAGGAAAATTACGAAAAATCATAAAATGACATTTTGGGAGAGTTGTAATTCAGATTTGATATTTTGAGTTTCTACACACTCCTAATTAATTCTAAATTTGATTTTAATCATTTCTCAATTCATTTAAATATGGAAATTATGAATTTTAATCAGTGTATGTTAGGAAATATTATTGATAACATTATTAAGTGTGTAAATAATAAAATAAAATCTCATATTGAGTTGTATTTTATAGATGTACATGAGTTGTAGTACAAATTACTAGAGCTATTCCAGGTGAGATATATTAGGAATGAGTATGAGAAAATAAATTTTGAGAGATATAAGGAAGATAATACTTGACTCCTAGTTTATAGGATCAAGTATTAGTATAAGAAGCTCACCAAAAAATGAATAAAACATCCCAGATGAATTAAATTACATATCTCATTATTCCAGAGTTTATTTCTCATATTATATTGCAACTTATAACAGTGGTATCAGAGCAGGTGATCAAGCTTCGATTGGAAAAATAATATGTTATATAAGGAAGAGTCACTGTGATTCTATGTCTGACATCTATTCAATCTCAATGTGGCTTAGATACATTAATGTTTCCATCTATAAAATATAGTGAAGCAGCTTTTCCATCTCTAAAAGGCGTTCCTAATGCCATTTATTTGCGTAGTTTAGCTTTAGTTGTAGAATGCACAAATTCTTGTTATGAATAGGCCAATTCCCTTATAGCTGAAGGAGCATGGGTTGACTTGGAATATGGTGAGGTGCAACGTTGTTGAATCCAGGTCATATATTTGAATTGCCATTCAAATGAGGGCTTGAAATCCTTCTTCATTTCTAGTGTTTTTTGATTCGCCATCAAGTGTACACAGAGCATGTCTCGTTGGATCTACCTGAAGTGATCTCCTGATATTCGAAAATGTATTAGTGTGCAAGAAGAATTCATTTGTATGTCTCAAACCTCAAAGTTAAAATTGATCTGCATGTGAGAAAGTAGATTGCTGACAATACGTGGATAGTCAAATTTGTATTTAGTCACATTAGCAGATCCCTGTAATTTGGGTTCACACCACTTTTGGCACCAGATCTTCCTTAATCTGAATCTTAGATTTTAATCTACATTTTTACCAATGCTCTCTGAAGACAGCCTGCTGTCAATTAGGATCAGAATGAATCATTCAACTCATGTCGACGAGTACGTGTTACTTCCAACATATCTGAAGTTTTACTCTCCACTAGAATGGTTTGCTTTATTGGAGAAGGACTGAAATCATTGAGATCTTAGTATAATATCCGACCAACTTTATGGCTCTATCAGTGAAATTTCCTTGTTGCTGTTAGGACACTCCTGCATATCCATTTATTTGCATTCCAACGTGTCGTATACTAGTATTTGGGTATTTCTAAAGATATAGTTTCTCCATATTAGTAGTTCGGTTTTGCTTTATTATCTTCACTTAGAAATATTATAAGCTTCAAAGTTCATTCGGTAGTTTAGGTCTTTCAATAGTAATAAACATTTGTCTTAGTTCAAGGTTTTGTAGTCTTTTACAGTCGAGTCTTTATCAATAACTCGGTGGTTATATATGTGTTACCGGATAATACATTGAAGTTGTTAGTATTATTTCATGTCATAGCTATTCATTAGGTAGTCAAGTAAAATCAAGTGTCTATAGTTAAAAGGTAAAAAAAAATTCAGAGTCTGTAGTCATTTGTGTTGTGTCTATGTTATAAAGAGTCGTCATCAAAATTGAGTCGAAATTTTTTTACTAAAAAAAGGACAAATGAGTGCATTTTCGATGTAATCCGACACTCAATTTTAAAGGGAAAATGCAAATGAAAACCATTCTTGGCTTCGGGGGCTCTGCCCCTTAACCCCGCCCTATATCACGACAGGGAACACATATCGTCCTCGACTATACTTTTTGCTAAGTGAGCAGGGACATTCATGGAGGCTGGAGGCAATGGAGGAAGGAGGATAACCAATGACCTCTCATCAGGCACCATTGACGAGGCCGCATGAAGATTTGGTGGCCAAGTATTTTTAGTTGTGTGTTTTCTTTCAGCTGTGTGGTACATAATAAAAACAGATGATACATTCCTGTTATTGTAATGTGTGACAAATTCCTATATGTAACCTTCTGATGAAAAATATAGTGGGGAAGTAAAAAAAACACATGCAAACATGGATCTTGAAATGGTTCGTGGAGATCCAGAAAACCACATGAGGTGAACAATAGAGTGGAGAATTGTTCATGTCTAGGTTGGTGGTAAACCTATTGTAAAACCATAGAAGGTTGAGTGTTTCTCCCTTCATTTATATCAAGGTCATGAGCTACAGGCGTGCCATAGGGGTTGGCATTCTGCTGAGATGTGAAAACATTTTTCTACCTTGTTCACATTAGGGGAGTGTATATTAGGAATTAATAATGTTAACAATAGGGGAGTGAATGTTAGGAAATATTATTGATAACATTATTAAGTGTGTAAATAATAAAATACAATCTCATATTGAGTTGTATTTTATAGTTGTACATGAGTTGTAGTACAACTTACTAGAGCTATTCTAGGTGAGATATATTGGGGATGAGTATGAGAAAATAAAGGTTGAGAGATATGAGGAAGATAAGACTTGACTCCTAGTTTATAGGATCAAGTATTTGTATAAGAAGCTCACCAGGAAATGAATAAAACATCCCAGATGAATTCAATTACATATTTTATTATTCCAGAGTTTATTTCTCATATTAATTACAACTTCTAACAGTGTATATTTTATAAACTATTTAATAGTAGGGGGTCTACTATAGTTTAGGGATCAACAATGTTAAATTGTGTGTAGCTTATAACTCAAAATATAAAGGCAAAGTAATTTTATATGAAATGAAACAATCAATGAAATCGGTCCCCCCATAAAGGAAATGAAAAGCCAAAGAAAAGAGGGGGATCCCTTCTTATCTACCACTTCCATCATAAATTTATAAACTTACATCCATGGTGCGAACATAAATTTAGTATCATGTGGCAGTTCGTGCAGGATTTTGGGATGGGACAAAACAAGATAAGTCAGGGGAAAATGCAATAAAAATGATAAGAAAGAAAAAATTAAATAACTTAAGAAATAAATATAATTGTAAAGTGATACAAAGAAAAAATTGAAGCTTAAATGTACTAAATAAAAAATGAAAAGGCTAGAGCAATAAAATTCAATGAAGTAAAGGATCATAATAAGTAGAGTGTGGATGTAAAGTAACTGAAAAAATTAATCATGAGAGAAATCATGAAAAACACTAAATAAGGATAGGGAAAAACCAAGGATTCCCAAACATATAAACCTTAAACAAATTAATATGGAAGGAAAACAAGTCAACATGAGCAAAATGAAAACAAAATAAACTATCTAAAAGAAATGAAGATAGTTCAATTGAAAACATAAGTGATTAATTAAGTAAAATGAATAAATGATATAATCATAATCATGGGAATAATTATCATATTCAATACAGATGAACCACGTGGATCATCTGGAGTGAAATCAAGATGTCGATATTTTTATGGGTCTAAGAAATATACCAAATTTTCATCATTGTTATCTAATGTACCTTTATGTATTATATTATGCTCCTTTATTTAAATATTAGCTTGAAAACCATGAGAATTTAAGCATTTCTATTGGTCTTTTCAATAAATATTGTGATAAACATACACTTGTAGGTTTGATTCTTGAGCTTTATGGTCACTTGTTTGAATTCTAATAATAGAATGTTACTTTAGTATTTCTTAAGGTAAGATCTCATCTTGAAATTACTATGGATGATAATGAGTATCACTATGAATTATAATAAGTCAATCCTCGCAATCATAATTTTGAACATTGGTGCAAGAAGGATGAAATTTCTCTCATTTGATATATACATATCCTTATGAGAAAAACATCATAAAATTCATTGCCTATTACCTCATGATACCAAACAAATATGGTCTTAGGACCAACTACAACAAGTAAAACAATACACCCAAGTGGTTTCCTACAAATTCCACCATATCCCATATTAATTATTGTGTTAGCCACTAAACATTTGTGATAATCTAAGACTATTGATATTAAAAAATTGTGACTACATTAATAATTGAGCCATTATCAATCATAATTACATTTGTTTCTTATAAATGCTCATTTATAAAAGCTTGTATTAATAATAGTTCATTGTAAGAGTTATGATTTGGATTTTCGTTATCATAAAACACAATTGGAAGAGGCTCCCTCTTTGTTGCAGTGACACTAACCACACTAATAAATCCATTAATTAGATGAGAATTAGATGTTTGTGGTGGTTTTCTTTGATCTATCATATGAACATTATCTTCATCTTTTGGTTGAGTACCATTGTTTGGAAGAAAATTGGTGAATATTAAAAATGCTTTATTAGGTGGTGTAACTAATTCATTTAAAATATTGTTGTTTTCTTTCATCATAATATAGAATTACTATCAATAAGGTCTTGGATATTATTTTAAATGTAATGCATTGATATCAAGAATGTATTATGATTCTATGATAATTGCAATATGAACTTGCATCATCGTTTTTGGGTAATGTCCTTGATGGATCTTATTCTCTAAAAGAAAAATGATCTTATTGTATTAAATTAATATTATCAGCCCAATGCATGGACTTTCATTTAATCTTGTAAATTTGCTACACTCCCTTTGGTGAGATTAATTCAGCACATTGGATGGTTTCTCTAAAAGATTTGCCCCATTATTGGCTAGATTCTTAGGTTACAAGGAATTATCATTATTTTTAGCCTTGAAGTTGGTCTTACTTTGGATTTTTTCTCCACTATAAGAAAGGGCATTGGTCACATAGTTTTGATTGAAAGTCACACTTTTATTAATTGAAAAAATATAGTACAATTTTTATTATACAAAAATATGGGTAGAAAGAGTCATACCCCATAATTCCAAACAAAAAATCCTCAAAAAAGAGGCTAGATCACCTAAAAGTAACAACATAAACAAAAAAATGTGAGAAAAGTAAGAACAATGGAAAAAACAACAAATCCATCATGAAGAGATGGTATTAGTTGTTTCTTTGTTCCTTTCTTTTTTACCTCAGTCCAACCCCTAGGACGAGGTCATGCAATAATCATTTAGAGGTTTGAGTTATGAATTTTGATTAAGGGTTGATATTTATTAGACTCATATTTTTTAGATTCATGGGCTCTCTTCATTCCTCCTTTCGTAACTTCATTAAAAAATAACTCTCTTGAGAAAGGATCCCCCAAAAACATTACTTCTTCTAGAACTTGATTTAAATCTTCAATTATGCGGCTTCATTTTTCTTTTTTTGACCTCAAAGGTGTGAAAATATTCTATAATATTTCCTTCTTTACCTTCCAAAAGAGGAGTCTCATAAGGATGTTTGCTTTTAGGTTTGATAGGTTTCCCCTTTTCCTTTCAATAATCCTTAGAGATTGAGGAGACGATTCCTAAAGATCATCTATTTGATGGGAAAATTGACATCTAAATGCTATATTTTCATAATATGAGAATTGGATCCATTTGAAGTATCCCTAATTTAGAATCAACATGTCTATGAGACCCTTACTAAGGTCAATATCCACACAGATTAGAACATAAGTGAATATATTTTTCAGATACTACTCTTATCTAGTTTTTAAAATCTACCCAAAGTATCTCCAATATTTTCAAGGACCAAATGATGCCAAAAAGGAATAGGAATATTTGGGAACTAGAACCAAAATAAAATTTTTGAAACTACCATAGTGGAGGGGTCCAAATCTAGAAACCAGGGGGTGATGAAGAGCCCCACTCTTCCCCAAAACCAGGGGTCATCTACAAAAAAAATATAGTAGTCCTTATCCTTGTGGAGTTGAACTATAAAGAAACCTTTGGAACATAATAGAACATCGCATCTTTTGGACCAATTGGAATGAATCCATTGATGAAGTTTTGTATCCTTCGTCTAAAATCCATTAAATCATAATATTATAGGTAGTGACTTTAGGGGTACATATAATTCCTGTACCACTCTATGTTTGACCTCCATAGCAAGTACCTTGTCAAATTCTCTACAATATATGGGCTTGGAAAGACAAGGGGGTTGGGAAAGAGGAAATCCATTGGATCAGGTAACATTTTTGTATGACTAAGAAGATTCACCCAACATAACAACTCCACTCTACCCCACAATGAATGGCACTATGAAATATGATCTTGAGTTTTCTGCCTTCCATATCACATGTTCAGCCCTATTGTGTGCATCTGTCAAGGCTTCAGCCCCAACCAAATGTGATGTAACCGCATTATTCCCTTCCTTCAAGTTTCATCGCTTTCACTCATTTTCACCTTTATCATATGTTTTATCTCTAAAGTTATAATATTTAAGCATGATGGCCTCTAAAATATTTATTTCAATGTGTCTAATTTCATGACAAAGCTCATTGAAAAATGGTAATTGTTGGAAATCACTTTGATAGGTAAAAGTAATCTTTGACAAAAAAAAATGTCTTTAAAGTCTACTATCATGCAATTGATGAGTAAACTTGGCACTAATAGTTTTGAATTTAAGCACATATTCCTTAATATAATCATTCAATCCTTGTTTGATTTTATCCTTATGTGCATTAATGTAGATTCATAAATGAGTGAGAAAATTATCAAGTAATGTTGTAAAAGTATGCACATATTCACATTGTAAGGAATGAAATTAATGCATACCCTCCAAGCTTCTTAGAAATTGTTTAGAAGATAATTTATCATTGTGAAAAAAGTATAGGTAAGCAAAATAAAATGATCTAATATGGTGAGAAGGGTCTCCTTTTCCATTAAATAATACAAAAAATTAGATCTATGAATCCTATTAGAAAAAAGTAAGAAAGTATTTGATAAGCCAAAAAGGTTTAAAATTATGACATTAGAAGTGACCATATGAATTTTCTTTTGAGACCCCTCGGGTAAATATTTAATTTGAAACTGAATATCACATAATGTATGCCTTATAGCAGTAATTTTTAGATTTGGAAATTAAATGATATGTTATAATAGATGTTAGGAAATATAATGTTTACATTATACTGATATTTACCAAAAGGTAAATAATAATTAGCTAATTATATTATTGTTATATAAACAATAATATATTATTGGAGTTGTGTATTGTTACGTGAATAACAATCACAACTAAATAAGATTATTTTTAGAGCATCTTCCTAGTTTATAGGAGTTGCATATTCCTATATATTTATAATCTATTCGTATGAAAATATACAGAAGAAATATATGTGGATGTGTGAAATTAATTATAGTCTCTAAGTTATGTGAAGTTCTTCCCTGTGCAAGTCTGGTTCTTAGTTTATATTTGGTATAGAGTGAGTTCTTCAAAATGGAAAAATGATTTTCTTTAAAGGGGGTAGTTGCATTGTTCTACGCCCTTGTTGATGAAATATCAGTTGTGAGAAACTATAGATAGTTTAAAGAAACTTACTGTGGAGATATTTGCAGGCCTGTATATTTCTCGGAGAAATAATATAATAATTTCATTGTTGTGCATTAGTTTTTGGTTTGATCTTATTTGAGGCTTCCTTTGCACATCGTTGCTGGCCTGCGTGATTTGTTTTGTCATAATAATAGATATAAATGGTCTAAATTTGAATTAGAAGCAAACTTGCATTGGATATCTAGTTTTCATCTTGTGAGATCAATCCGTGGGCTCTTTGCATGTATCTCTAAGATGGAGATGGTATGAATTATTCACAGGATGCGTACAAATACTGATCTTCCCACAAGTTGAAATTTTTTTGAGCTATATATTGGTAGAAGGATTTTCAGCTGTGCGTGATGCATTGTATACCGATCTATAATATCAAACTCATCGTCATCCTCGTCTAATGCGCAAAGGATACAACTTGCTGGTGATATGTGTGCCCATGAAATAGTGAAGGATCTTTTATATTTGGCACCATGAATCATTCTGACTCATGTCATCTGCATATGATCTTATTGAAGAAGCAGTTTGAAAATTCTCCTGTTACATTCAAGCCTCTCAAGCCTGTTTAATCCTTGCTACGACCTCCTTTTGTTTGATCGTCCAGTTCTTGTTCACTGCATATCTCAGCTGTGGCTGCATTTGTCCAAACAACCAAATCGATCCACCTATGGTTCAGGTCTTCGTCCATACAAACAAGAAATCCATGCAGCTGTTTACTGTGATCTCCTGCGAAATAGTTATTTTCTTCATACCTCAATTCACGGTTTTGCCAAAGGTGTGGAAATATAAACCGGGGAAAGTTGGTCAATTTTTAGTTTAAAGTTGTTATAGTCAAGTATTTAGGTTTGGTTAATGTTATTTAACTCCTACACGTTTAGAGATTGTTTAGTTTATGGTTAAAAGAAATTGTTTTATTATTATATGTTAATTGTGAATTAAATTTTCTTCACATTAAGATTATCCATTGTTAATGTCACTTTTGAAATTCCTTCATGTTAAGATATAGTCCATAAGTCTAGTGTTATTTAAAAATTAATAAAAATGATTACTTTTTAAATGTTTTGTTTATCTCTTGTCGAGAATTAAGTAATGTTATAGTTAGTCAAATTGTATTATTAGAGTTATTGTGTATTATAGTCAAAAATGTACATTTGTTTAAGTCTTTGTTTGTATCATCATTGTAGTCAATAGAAAAGCATTTGTGTCATTAAGATTGTATCATTGACGTCAAGTGTCTTGTCAAAAATACATTGTGAGTTAGAGTCAAAAGACTGAAAAATAAAATAAAAATTTTCCTCACAGATGCATTTTCAATGTTACCTGACGCCCAGAAAATAAGATGTTTCACATTGCAAGAGGGAAGAAAAGAATAAATCCAATGTGGAAACTATGGAGCTTCAACATCCAATTTGCTGAGTGAACAACGTGATATTGGAGGATGGAGGCACTGGAGGCTGGAGGACAACCAACGACCTCTTGTCAGTCGCCAATGACGAGGCCGCTTCATTGCTTTGGTGGCACGTGTGTGAGTGGTGTTCCTTCTTATAGCATGCAGTGTGTTTGATTTCAGCATTTCAATTTGGTGTGGTTTTCAGTGTGGTTTTGTGCACTTCAGTTTTTACAGTTTACATTTTTCAATAAGTGGAAATTTCACATTGAGGGGGGAACATGATCAACATGAACCAATGTTCCATTTCCCATTTTTCAGTTGTGTATGTGATTATTCCTATTTCCCCAATGAAAATACATAGTGAAGAATAGATAGCACAATGAAATGTAAAATCATGAGTCTTGATGAGGTAGAATAGTCATATGTGTTCCTGTTCATACCTAGGTTTGTGGTTAGCCTCAAGAAAACCATTGAAGGCTACTTAGATGTGTTCCTACTTGAGTTCCCACACTACTAGATAAGATATGTTCCCTAGAGTGACTTGTTGATAATCACATGATTCCTAAGTGTGTTCCCATCCTTGTCAATCAGATGTGTTCCCGACAATGCATGGTCGATAAGAAGTTGATGTGTTCCTTCTTCTACATTCACTTTGAGTGTTGTACCAAGATTATGAGCAAGCATGGGCGGCAAGGATGCAGAGGAAGTGTGAAAGTTATTTTGTTACCATGTAAACATTAAGGGGGGGGGAATGTTAGGATATATAATTTTTACATTATACTTGTGTATTTACCAATAAGGTGAATAATAATTAACTAATTATATTATTGTTATATAAATAATAATATATTATTGGATTTGTTTTAACAAATCATATGATTTGAGTTGTGTATTGTTATGTGAGTAACAATCACAACTAAATAAGATTATTGTTAGAGAAACTTCCTAGTTTTGTAGGATTTGCATATTCCTATATATTTGTAATCTATTAGTATGAACAAATACATACAGAAATATATTTTTATATGTGAAATTAATTAAAGTCTCTGAGTTATGTGAAGTTCTTCCCTATGCAAGTCTGGTTCTTAGTTTATAATAGAAACATTTTACAAAGAAGTAAATTGAAAAGTGTTTTGAGTAATAAATGGAATTTGATAATCATGTTGAGAATTTTGGGAGACTTTGGTAAGAAGAAAGTTGAGGATGTTAAAGAACTTGAGAAGTAATCAAAGTGTTTTGAGAAGAAATGGAGGAATTAACAAGAATATAATGAATAAATCTTGAGGGAAATGGCTAGAAATAAAATGTGCATTGTTCACCTTGTAGGGTATATTTTGCACCGTCGCACTTTCTTGAACCTATTGACCTAGGTTTTTACATTGAACATATTTCATTACATACATCGATTTCATTGCCTCATTAAGGTGTTTCCTTATATGTTTTCCCAAATGTGTAAGGTCTTTGATCCCATATTTTTCATCCATCCAAGAAAAAATGTTTACCTTGGTTAACTTCAAATGCACTAGCAATTTTAAAACTATTAATAATATTTGCATTCAAAGGTGCATCATTGGAAGGATAAACTGTAACTTTAGGATAAAAATTAACATCGTTTACAAAATACATTTTATTTTTCAAAAAATCTCTATAATTAGCTAAATAAATTTCAACATCATCAATGGGATTATAATTTATTGTAAAATTCTTCCTAATTAGGGTTTTGGATATAATTACTTTAGATGGTATAAAACATATATAACATATATAGATCCAAAGGGTTTGACAATATGCAAACAATGTAACACACAATAGCTAGGTCTAAAATTTGGCTGAAAATTAAAGGGGAAAATACCTATAATAATAAGATATATTACAATTTGAAGCAATATCTAACCCTTTAAGGGTATAAGGAATGCAAGACAATAAAATTTCTGTAAAATTTTTTATGGGAAAGTGTTTTTACATCTATATGCAACACATCTACACATAGAAATACAATTAAATCTAATCAAACCTAAACTAAAATCATACTTTTGAAATTATTTCCGACATAATTATTGGAAAAAGGGAGGTTTAAGAAGAATAATTGATTTGATGAAAATTTAGAAAATTACCAAAAAACTAGGGTTTTTAAGGAAATAAAATAAGAACCCAAAAAACTTGTAGATCCCTAAGAATCTTACCAACCATCAATTTGTTCTCCAAGGATTTTCATGCCACTCTTTATGTATCGTCAGTTCACTCTCATGGGACCATCAAGTCATGTATCTATAAAGGGTCGCATGAGGGAAAATTATTTGATGTCTTTGTTTGTCAAGTATAGGCCTCTCAAATATCACTCACATTTATAAAACTCTAGGAGAATCTTTGGGAAATTGCTCTCATTTCTCAATCCCCTAATATATTAGTTAGATCTGCAAAATGATGAAGGAAAATTGTTTGTTTAGATGCACATGTTACCCCAAAAATTATAGAAATTTCCTTGACATTTTTCACAACCCTCAATAATGTAAAAATTCAAAACGACACACCAATTATAAAGTAATGCTTTAGCTAGGCAATCCAATGTAATGCAATGTCTACTTTATATGACTTTCCATGCTAAAGTGAATTTTTATTGGATGAATAAAGTCTTCAAATTTGTACAAATTCCTAAATTTATTCTCTGAATGTTTGGATTGATTTATTTGGTTTATTCATAATGATTGGTCTTGCATGTGTCCTAAATGTATTGATGAAAATGTATATTTATAGACTTCTTGAATTCCAATTAGGAACTTATTGGTGTGCAAGTCAACACACAAGATGCAAGAAAACTGGAAAAGGTCCCAAAAATCCCCAAGGACCCAAAGGAGAGCTTAAGGGGTCTGTGTGACACACATACCAATAACCATACATGCATGGTTCTGGAGGACTCATGAGTATACATGCATAGTTTTGGGGGTCCTAAGAATGAAATTATACATTTGTAGGAAGACCACCAAAACATGGGAGGAATAAGGGGATATAGTGAAAGGGAGGAGGAGAGATAGATTTTGTGCCTCACTTAGCACAAGTTTTGAAAAATGATAAAACGACAACTATGAATCCCGAATCCAATTAATAAAAGAAATAATAATGGTAATATTTTTTTAAAAATGTATATTAAATTCAAGGATGGGTTAGATTACTAAGTCACAAGAAATGAGTAAGCGACACCAAACTGCATTCGTGAAACATTCATGTGAGAATTAATGCTAACACGCCATGGCAATCATGTCGTAATCTCATCTATGGGGTGGAGATTCATGGTAATGACGCTTTTGTTTGTTAGGAATAAGTTACACTTAACATTTTAATACACGTCAATGATAGTTATATCGTGATGATGAAAAAGGTTAAAAATGTTTGTTATTGATAAAAACTATCATGTTTGGAATGATAAAGGAGATTAAATATTTTTCGACCAGTTTAGTAATTGTTTCAAAAAAAATTTAAAATGTTTGCATAATCCCAAGGATATTATTACGTTCATGGGTGTCATTTAGTTTCCTAAATGGAACCCCTGCCTTGACATGAATTTACGCAAGTTTTCCAAATAGATTTAGTTAGTTAATGCATTTAACTATTAAATTGCCACCATATAACTAAGTCATTTTCCCAACAAAATACATTTTAATTTTAAGACCTAATCCAATGTGCGAATATAAGACTTAAGTAATTTTCACATTAAAGTATAGCCCTTAGATTTAAATCAATCTCTATCATAGGATGGGCTAACCCTAAAAATCAAACTTATGAAGATATAATTTTCAAAACCAACTCTATTGTTTCATTTTTCCTTTCTCCTCCATTCGAGTGTCCAAGTTTCTTTTTATTTTTACTTTTGTTTTGTAGAGAGAAGAAAGGAAAAGGAGGAGCCAAGGAAAGAGATTCAAGGAGGGTTTTAACTCATTTATGATTTGTTTACAAATTTGACTCTAATATGGTTGCACATAGTTTGTATTTTTTCATCAAGCAATTCAAATTCATAATTTTCTATTCTTATTAAAATTGATCCAATGGATTTGTATGTTCCCTTGATCATTATTTTTTTTGCTTAAGTTCTCATATTGTGAGCATATATAGAAATAGTTATAGACATTTGTGTATAAATGTTTACATTATGTGTGTGTGTTTATGTGTATTTCTGATAAAAATATTACAAACCACATTTTCATATGGCCTAAATGGGATGTGGAAGAGTGGAGATAGGCTGTAGGCTTGTGTGTTATGGCGGATGTTGCGGGTGGTTATGCTTTTGTCAAAAGGAGAGGTGGGAGTAGGGTTATGGCCCATGCCACAATTGTGGGTTCTGGAATGTGCCACGACCCCAAATACTTTGCAAATGAGAGGTGTGGGCGGATGGGTGGGACAGTTGTCCCAGCCCTCAACAATGTTTTTAATTTAATTTAAAACCTTTGAATAAGGTTTCAGCAAGTTAAAATAAAACATACTTAGCTTATTTCTTTTTGTCTCAAATTCCTTTTAAGGGATTTCATTTCTAGATACTTTTTTACTAAAAAATATATAAATAATTTATATATATATACATACATTTTAGACACAAAATTTATGCACTTGGGTACATTTATAGGTCCTAAAGCATACTACTGTATACATGATTCCTAAGCAAGAAAACTAGTGGTTGATAACTCCTTTTGGCCTTTTGATTGATTTATCTATTGCACTTTATTGGATTTACACATCTTACAACTTTATTGGCAGTTGACTGATTTATATTTTGATAACCTCAAACACTAGTGCCCAGCTAAGACAAAAGAACCCAAGCGCTCTTGTCCCTCCTGGGTGACCATGACCTCCTTTATCTTATTCTTACTCTTTTGTGTCCTTCTCACATTTTTGTCACCTTTTAAAACTTTGGGTTGGCCTCTTAGTTGTCAATTACAAAATTCAAACGAGGGAATCATATATATATACTTGTTACTTCTCTCAAATAAGGGGTTAAGAAATATAAGCATTATTTATCACCACCTAATCTTGCACAAAGTTATAAGAGCATCACAAGGATGCATCTAACGCATTCATACAAGGGACAAGGGCTACATCAATTTTCATACACAACATAGGAAGGGAGTTCATTCTATTTCATCACACACATCTTGCATACTTGGTATAATCTACATCTAGTCTATTATCATTTTTCAACTTGCACAAGGGAAACCTAGGGCATCATTACACACATAAGAATAAAGAACTACATGGATTCTGAGATGTAGTGCAATACTCAACTATAATTTCACTCTTTAGGTGACTGTCGAGGTTAGTCTGACTCCACATTCTACATATTTTTTATTAAAGTTGATGTGGTTTGTGGACATGTGCAAGTAGACATTTGTTTTGCAGGTTACATGTGTGATTGGAACCCTAACAGTGAATTCGGAGCAATAAAGTGAATATTGGAGCAAAGACCTTATGACCCAAAAAAATTCATAACTTGAGCATTTGAGAAAACACGGGTGCCCAGATCATTCACTAGCACATGGGGCGCTCCTGTCCTCTCGTGGGTGCTTTTGTCTTGTACATTCTTGAGTTTCTAAACTCTCATCGATCCTCTTACAACATTGTTTCCAGCCATAGCCAGCACTCAAACAATCCTGATCATCCTCGAGTCACATTAAATCAACTAATGCATCTTCATGCCTGTCATTTTCTTAGGGATTTACATTGTTGAATGTTTATTTCTTGTGCATACTTTACATATTTATCATAATATCATTTTTTACAGTAGTTACTTTGAAATTAAGATTTAATTAAATTTATATTAAATCATTTGGTGAATTTTAACCCGTATTCAAACACTATATCCTAGTCTTTCATCTTACCTCCTTCTTTCTTGTCACCCTATCTACCCTCGGATTCTTCCAATTTCATCAACATGAGCGTCTCTCTCCCCACTTTCTTACAGACCAATCCTGAATTTTGGTGTAAAATACATTCTTTTTTGTCTAACACTTGCATTCATCCTAATACTTCTCCCAAATATTTTTATCATAGATTCACTATGGAATTATCTTTTAATGAAGATCATATTACCTTTATATCTATTGAATTTTCCTCTCCATCTATTTTAGATAATTATCCCCCTTTATATTCAAGTTTGAGTTTCTAAACTCTCACCGATCCTCTTACAACATTGTTTCCAGCCATATCCAGCAGAGTCACATAAAATCAACTAATGCATCTTCATGTCTCTCATTTTCTTAGGGATTTACATTGTTGAATGTTTATTGCTTGTGCATACTTTACATATTTATCATAATATCATTTTTTACAGAAGTTACTCTGAAATTAAGATTTAATTAAATTTATATTAAATCATTTGGTGAATTTTAACCCGTATTCAAACACCATATCCTAGTCTCTCATCTTACCTCCTTCTTTCTTACCACCCTTAAAATCCTAGGATCCTTTCCTTTTCGCCACCATGAGTATCTCTCTACCTGCTTTCTTGCAGGTCAATCCTAAATGTCAGTGCAAAATACATTCCTTTTTGTCTAACACTTTCCTTCATTCTGATACTTCTCCTAAATATGTTTATCATAGATTCAATATGACATTATATTTTAACAAAGAACATATTACCTTTACATTTTCTAAAGTTTCTTCTCCATATGTTTTAAAGATAATGATCCACCTCTTTATATTCATGTTCACATTCAAAATATAGGGGTTAAACGAACTTTAGTTGATAATGGATATGGTCTTAATATTTGGAATCTAGCATTCCTATAGAAAATTGGCATTTATGAAGTCTCCTTAACTCCCTCATCTATTTCTATTTGTGGATTTGATAATGTCCCTAAAATGTTCTTAGGGATGATCAGACTTTCCATTACTTTTGGGCTACGTACTTTGCTCGTTCCATGCCATGTAATTCCTAATAATATTAATTATAATATTCTTCTTGGCTGACCTTGGATCCATGCCATGGATGCAATCCCTTCAACCCTTCATATGCATCTTAAATTATTATATCAGGGCATGGTTTATGAGGCCTTAGCATAACCCTTCCCATTTGTATTTTGTAATATTATTTATCATTCACTTGAAGCCCTTGTTTCTATCACAACTCCTCCTAATTTAAAAAGTGTGGTCTTGGGTATCCATATATACTACATTATGGTTTCAGTGACACTGGAATATGAAAATATGGAAAGGAAATGACAAATCCTATTTCCATTACCACACAATCAACCAAACTCGACATAAGATATCTTTCTCCGTATGCTCCTTTTATTCCTGCCACATCTTCTCCTAAGATTTACACTATTTCACATACTCATCATCTTCCTCTAGTATACCTTGAGATTATTGATGATTCCACTTACCCCACTTGGCATGAATTGGATACATTTCTTACTGATTATTTTCTATTAGAATACATGGGGACTTACAACCATTTCCCCTCTTACCATCACAAAAATCATTTTTCATTTATTCTCAATGCTACTGCTTACTTTAGCAAATCTGATCCTCTTAACACCAATAACGATACTGTTGACACTATTCCTACTGATACATACATAGAATACTGATCCACCCTCCTAAATGAGGAAACTATTCAATGCAACCTCAACACCAATGAACATCCCCATATGGTTTTATTAGCCACCTCTCTTATGCTTTCCGAGAAAGATGATATCAAATAAGTGCTTCAAGAATTTTCATATATATTTGCATGGGATTATAGTGATATGCCCAATATAGATCATTTTGTTTCTATCCATAATATATTCCTCAACCTTGGTGCCAAACCGATACTAAAAAATCCTAAAAATGCATCCTAAGGTCACATTATTAGTCAAAGAATAAATACAACAAATTTTGGATCTCGGCTTCATCTGTGTCATTGATTACCCAGAATAGGTTTCCAATATAGTTCCTCTTATGAAACTAGATGGTAAAGTTTGCTGCTACACTTATTTTTGTAACCTTAATAAGGTTTTCCCTAAAGATAGCTTCCCACTACCACACATTGATGCCATAGTCAAATCTACTATTGGATACGACATTCTTACATTCATAGATGGATTTGCTGGTTATAATAAAATAAAAATCAACCCCATCGATCAAGAAAAAACATAATTCACCACATCATGGGGTACCTTTTACTACACTGCCATTCCCTTTGGCCTTAAGAATGCCAAGGCCACTTATCGACGTGCTAAGACACATATCTTTCATGAATATATATACAAAATAATTGAATATTATGTTGATGAAATACATTCCAAGTTTCAACATCATGCCACCCATGCTTGCGATGTCTGTACACTTTTTGAATGACTGCAATAATAAAATATACACTTAAATCTGAGAAGTGTGTTGGAGTTATGATTGGAAAACTACTCGTTTGTATTGTTTCCAAGGAAAAAATTGAGTTTAATCCAAAAAAAATCTATGCCATAGTTGACATGCATCCTCTACAAAATTTACATCAACCGTGTTCATTACAATGAAAAATCTAAGCCATCCACCACTTCATTACCCAGTTATCTAACAAAATTCAGCCCTTCACATGCCTCATGAAAAAGGATACTAAGTTCATTTGGAATGATCACTACCACTTTGATTTTGAGGCTATCAAAAAATATTTTTCTAAATGCCCCTGTTCTTGTTCCTCCCATGGCCGATTGGACCTTCTTGTTGTATATCTCTGCTACATTCCAAGCCTTAGGATCCCTTCTTGGACATAACATGATGATTCTCACCATGAGCGGGCTTGTTTATTACATCAATCACACATTACTTTCCTAGGAGTGAAATTATAGCTATATTGTAAAATTATGCCTCGACCTCATATTTGTTTTGGATAAGTTACAACATAATCTTCTCAATATTGAGATTCATATTATTACTAAACTAGATCCCTTATAATACCTCTTATCCTACAAATACCTCTTCGAATGCCTTGATCGATGGGTTATGTTACTCACATAATTTGATTTCAAATTCATCATGCAGAAATCCATAAGGGGCTAAGTCATCGTTGGCTAGATAGCTGATGCCCCTCTCTCTGATCTTTCCCCAGTCTATTATGATTTCTACGATGACTTCACTTCTTATGCAATCGATACTAAAACTTGGACAATGTATTTTGATGGATCTCCTGTATATATCTGGGTGTATAGGGGCTAGGATTGTCTTCATCACCCACATGGTGATCATATCCCCTTTGTATACCACTTAGGTTTCTCTCGTACAAACAATATTACAAAGTATGAAGATCTCATTCTTAGACTCATTGTTGCCTATAACCTACTTATTCAAAATATATGTATTCATAGCTACTCCAAGCTCATTGTACATCAATTCAACAACACATATCAAACTAAAAAATAACATCTCATTCCTTATAATAACCTTGTAAAATCCATACTAGCTACATTTGAATCCTATTCTATCATTACAATCCCTTGCAAAGATAATCATCATGCTGACACCATAGCTAGTCAAACCTCCCCCATCCCTAAGGATATTACTGATGAACAAACCACTTTTATAATTCATCACTTATGACAACCATCCATTGATAATAGTCCAACTTTAGAATATTGCAATGTTACACGCAATAATAATTTTCCAAAATGGTTCACACAAATTTATAATTTCTTATATTGGCAAGCCATCCATGATGACCTTCAACCCCACAAAGCCCGATGTTTACGACACGAAGCCACCCACTGTGTAATTATTGGAGCCTCTTTATTCAAGAGGTCATTTGATGGCCATTTGTTATGATTTTTAGGCATAGATGACATCCCTTTGGCTATATATCAAGTCCATGATAGCTTGTGTGGTGGGAAATTCTCTGGAAAAGCTATGTCTCATAAACTTCTATGATAAGGTTATTATTGGCCTACTTTGGAACATGATTGTTTGGAATATGCCACATGATGTGATAAATGTGAAAAGAATAGTAACCTTCATCACATACCCACCTATGAACTCCACCCAATCACCTCCTCATGATCATTCTCCCTCTGGGGTTTTGACCTCATTGGTAAAGACAATCTTGAATCCGTTGATGATCATAACTTAATTATTACTGCTACTAAATATTTCACTAAATGGATCAAAGTTGCACCATTGCAAACCACTACCATTCTTGACATTTTTCATTTTATTACTACCCACATTATCACATGCTTTGGAATTCCTTTGGCCATTGTAACTGATAATGGATCTTATTTTTAAAATGAATATGTCAAAAGGCTTTGTGAAAAGTTAAAAATAAAGCAAACCATTTCTAACCTTTACTATCCATAAGGCAATGGTCAAGCAGAAGCCACTGATAATACCATTGTCAAGATACTGCACAAAAATTTTGATACTAGCGAAAGTGACTGGCATAATTAACTTTTATATGATCTTTAGGCTTACTGCATGATCATTCATACTCCCACCAATGCTACACCTTTTTCCCTAGTAAACAAAACTGAGGAAGTCATTCCTTTACAACTTGAAATACCATCATTATGTGTGTCACTCAAAGGAATTTTGAAGGATAATGAATATCATGAAAATTGGTTACATGAGCTTGAAATGCTTGAATCTCACCGCAAAAATCCTAGGAACATCTCTGTGTGTATCAGAAACACATCACAAAATCTTATAATAACAAAGTACACCCACGTAAATTCCACATTGGTGATCTAGCTCTAAAATAAAACTAAAAGACACTAATGTTGATGTGCAAGTAAAAGGAAGCTTTAAGCCAAGCTCGGGGGTGGAGTCTATCATATTTCTAATCTTCTCAGAAAACCACTCAAGAACTCACTTAATTTAATGCACCTTAAATGATATTATGCATAAAATCCATTTTCCTTTCATTAACCGATGACACACTCTTTTTTATGGTTCATACTAGACTATTGAGGGCACAATTCATAAATGAACCCCACTTTTCAAATTTTGGCTACTCTCTCTATCTCTCACACTCTATGCTTCATGTTTATCTTTCCAAGCATTATCACCCATACTTTATCTTCATTACCTGATGACTCACTCTTGTTATATGGTTCATACTTGACTGTTGAGGGAGCATTCCTAAATGAGCTCCATATCACACACATTCCGCTGGGAGAAATGCAACCCCTCTCATCTACACATTTTCCATATCGCAACACACCATCACATGCACATGACATACGCACATCTTGGTTGTTTTAACTCTTGTTATCTCATACTATTTGTAAACACCTAAAATCTTGGTAACATACTAATCTTGTTTTCTCATAGAGACCTAGTGTGTGCACATGGAAATTAATTACTTCTTGAAGGGAAGATTTTATAGACAGCAAGTGAAGACATGTTAGCCAATGTGTAGGAATGATTTATTTTGAAATTTGATTTTTGAATGAAAGATGGAAGGAGAGCCATATATTACTCCTCTACCAGTAATGTTTCCATAGCCCCAATGGAGATGCATTTTATTCTAGCTGTAACATTGTTCTATTGCTAATGAGGCATCCATAGACCTGATAGAGATAACGGAAATACCCCAAGAGAGAGTTATATATTTTTTTTTTTTGATTTTTTTATGTTTTGATTGATTTTTTTTCTTTCTAAAAATTATTTCAGCTCTCTTGATTTTTTTGATAAGGGATGAAGAACCACTGATGTCTTAATAGAAGGATATGGAAGTGATTACGATGATGACATTGGCTAGTGTCAACAAATACATCCAAAATTTCTTCGTAACAAATTTATTAGATGTAGATATTGATATAATCTATAAGAGGTCATTCGTTCTTTAATTTACCAAGGTGATAAAATACCAAGGTCAAACATATACTATAGAGATAAAAGTCTTGCAATGAGCGCGAATAGAATAACCAAAATATCATCAAAGGGATGAACATGGTGGATGACTTGCAGAGGAATAGAAATAAAGGGAAGAAATAACATCCATGTGCATGAAATACCTAATTGCAATGTTTGATCTTTGTACCTTTGGTTTTCTGGTAATTTTTCACTCTTTTTTTGAATTTGGATGGTTTTGTGAAGGGAAAACGGTGAAGGGAGAAGATGATGAAGATGAATGATTTAGAAGTTGGGACCAATAATGTCACTCCACATGATATGATCTAACAACAATGTTTGTGGTTTCTTTAATGAGGGAAACTAGGAGATTTCACTTATCAAGAGTGGTATTATCTCCAATCTCAATGAATGTACTGAGATCATATTCGAGAAGTGACTGTGACTTATCTTTCAGCCTGGATTTTTTATGTGGGAGATTGAGTTCTCTATCCATAGGTTTCTACACTTTTTTCAATATCTAATGTTTACATTAGTGTGCATTCTTGAATTGCGTTTATTTTCAACCTTATGGTTGTTTGACTTGTTGGGAGATTTGGAGCTCTTTGAATTTTCAATATTAGCATGATGAAGAAATTGTTTGGGTTTCATATAAGCTAATATGTGATTTTTCTGATTCTGAGGAGTGGGAGAAGAAAGTGAATGTTTATAATTGATGATAGGAATAATAGGGATGATGGTGGATTTTTCACAGTTGTTAATAGAAGGATGATATGACAAACAAAGAGGATATGGTCCAAGGATTGAAGAGGATGGGCTACCAGGAGGTGAGCCATAGATAGAAGATGAAGGGCTACTAGGATGTGGCCCCAAGATTGAAGAAAATGGGATACCAGGAGGTGACCCAAAAATAGAAGGTGAAGGGCTACTAGGATGTGGCCCAATCATAGAAGATGATGGGATACCCGGAGGTTTCCCATGAATGGAAGATGAAGGACTACCCAAAGTTGTACCATAAATAGAATATGGAGGGCTACAGGTGGCCTGAGTATAGAAGATAATGGACTGCCTAGAGGTGACCCAAAAATAGGTGATTAAGGACTACTAGGAGGCGGCCCACACATAGAAGAAGATGATGGGATACCAGGAGGTGACCTAAGGAAAGATGGTGAATGAGGAATTGTGATATGTAAATAATTATGGGGTGATGAGAAGATAGGCCAAGGATCAATGACAGACCCAGGAATGTCTCCATGTAATGGGGAATGTGAAGATGGAAGAATAAGAGGAGGATCAAGTTTTATGATCTTAGGATATTCCTCTATTTTATGAAAAAAGGAATCAACTTCTTCCTCACAATATGTGAACACATTGAGGTCAAAAGATAACCCTTTCTCAAGATCCTCTATAGGAATGTCATCATGTAGCCCCATGAATTCTCTTATTGTTTCTTCATTCTGAAATAAATTGATCATTATGGGTCGTTTTTGGTCAATGATAGTAGGTTAATTGGAAAAAAGAGGTCCAACAAGTGTGGAAGATTTAGAAGAGGTTTGATGATGATTGATAGAATAATATGACTCAAGAGATGAAGTAGAGTTGGATTTAGATGTCTCACGACTAGAAGAAGATGGGGATTTGGAATGGCTTGATATAGGTTTTCCTAAAAGATGGCATAGTGTAGGTAGAAAAAGAGGATCGTGTAACCAATCATTTGATTACAACCTAGGGGTCAATTTGGATGATTGATTAGAGGAATTTTGAGTCACACTGATATTCAAAGGAGGAAAAGGTCTTTGAGGTGACTGATAAACAAGGGCTTGTGAAGAAAGGAAGGACCACGACTCAGGATTCAAATTAGATGTTTGATTAGAGGAACTTGGAGTCATGGATCTTCAAAGGAGGAAGATGTTGTTAAGCCCACTTATAAAGGGGCTCCTATAAAGAAAGGGAGGATCGTAACTCAGGATTTGAATTAGAGGAATGATGGGGAAAATTTGTAGTGACACAAATCCTTAGAGGAGGAAAATTTCATTTAAGATATTGGTTATTCCTTAGAAGAAAATCAATTGGATGAGTCTCGGGATACTGATGGGAATCCGAATAATATTTTAGATTAGAAGCATTTGAATATTGAGAGGAATCAGAAGAATAACATGGATTAGAATCATTAGAATCATACCACTGACTATGAGATGAAGGTGGGGAAAGGGGTAACTGAATGGATTCTCTAGTGTAAATAACCAATCGAGGTTTAGTCATGATGGATGTCTTTCAATGTGAATTCCTAAACCTAGGTTCCCTATTATCATAAGTGTGAGGAACCATGTGATAGTTAGTCATCGTTGGCATTGTTAGGTCAAAATGCCTAGACCTAGATTGTATGATTGAACTCCTTCAAATGGAAGGAAGTTCCATGTTGATTTGAGCAGTGTAATGATGACAGATAGAAATTTTACAAATATGGGGATACACATGTTATTTTTGAAAGGATGTCCAAGGAAAACAAACATATTGATGACAAAATTTTGAAAATCCAACAAGGTTTTGACAATAAGTTGCAAGTGTAAATGTCAAAATGGTTGATCAAAATTTAGCAACATAATGGTTGCAAAGGAAAAGTTCCTAATGTTTAAATTTTCTCAAGATTTGTTTTGATAGGAAATTTTTTTGCTAAGATTTTTAAAATGTGTACAAGGACTAGTATGAACTTAGGAAAACACAAACAGTGTAATAATCTATGAAGGTTTCTATTAATGTTGAAAAGTGGTCAAAGAATGAGTAACCAAAGGATCAAAGACTCAAAGGATTATACAAAGAAACAAATCTACAAGATTAAAGGCTAGAAGGAACAATCATTCAAGTTCTTAAAGCTAATCCAATCTACAAGAAAACATTCCCGATGTAAAATGTATCTCAAATGTAGTTTGACACAAGATGATCAACACAATGTCAACAGTTAAGTCAAGTTTAAAATAAACAAGGTGAAAGTATTAACAAGGGGTTTAGTTGACTTCTGACTCAAAGTATATTATAACTAGTTTAGATACAAACAAGTCCTAAATCCCAAAAAGTGGAAGTTATGAATTCGAGCAACGTAACAATACCACTTAGATACGTTAATCAAGATTTATGGAAAAGAAAGATATTAGTATCAAAATAATATTGATACGACATGAATAATGTAACAACAACACTTTTCAAGGTCAAGAATATGTTTGGAAGGAGACAAGGTAAAAGTACACCAAGGATTTGTTAAGGTGCGAGCAACGTAACAGTACAATCTAGACACTTAAATCAAGTTTACAAGAAACAATATGTAAGTATCAAAATTATATCGAGCTGATGCAATAAAATTAACACCTGAAGGGAAGATCAATGATGAAGCGAGCCTAACTACAATGAAACTTATTGATGTGGGTATCAAGACAAGGCTACTCAAGATTTGAGGACGTACCAACACACTTTCAATGCTTACTATTGTAGTCTCAATAAGGAAGGATGTAAGCAGGTGCAAAACTGGTGGACACAATCTTAAGCAACACTTCATATGTATGCGTTCCTTTTTCCCAAAAGGGAAACAATAAAATAAATATTAGACCAAGTGGGGGTGAAAAATACTTGGTGTCACTTCGGCAGAGTTTCACCCTTATCTTAAGACAAGTGAAAAACTAAGACAAAGTAACACTTCGTAAATTTTGTGATGAATAACACTAGGCTCAAACTTTAATGGACTCTCCCCTTGTTCGACTAACAAGGTTTTGACTCCAAAAAAAATTATTTCTTCATGAGAGATCTTTGAAAAAATATTGTTTTTTTGGTAAAGTTGGCTCCTGTGCAAAATTTCTTCTTATTAGTTCACTCTCTAGGTGTCACAAAATATCTCTGCAAGCGCAGTTTTCCAAGAAATTCGCACTAACTAAATCAAGGAGTATCCTGACTTTGCTTTACCCCCATTCATACAATGAGCAATAAATTACATTTAGTTGTATCTCATTGGGGTCGCGTGAAGATAATTTTAACACTAATCTCACAAAGGTGTACTAATCAAGTGGTAAGCAGAGTGCTTCCTATTTCCTCCACTGGTTCCCTCAAGGTGTGGACTACTTTGGGGTTCCTAAGGTAATCCTCATAATGAGTTTTATGGATTATGCCAAGGAACTTCCCCTAGTTTTAATCAAACGAGCCGTAGCTCTTAACTGAACATACAAATATAGTGTTTTGAATATTTGTGGTGTTTTTTATCTTTTATCTTACTATGGTTTTGTACACCATTGCCAACCTGCATCAAACTGTATTAGTATTTGTTTAGATCATGATTCTTTCAAAACTGGGTATTGGTCGTGAACACAAAGGTTAATAGTTTTTCATAAGATCAAAATTTCATAAAAGAGGATTAAATGTTGTTTTTTATTCTCCAGATCATCTTAGGATGCAAGAGAAGAGCATACACAACAAGTCACATAACTATATTAAAAATGGAAAAGCTTACAAATAAAATGACTAGGACACTCATTTTAACCAATTGTTTTCATTCCCTTAACCATGAATATAATGAATTTTTTGTAGATGTAAGAATGCCTAGAGTTGTTTCTAATTCCCAAGATCACTTAAAAGGTGCAAGGGAAGAGCATACACAACTCTATCCTAAGATGTGAAAGTATGACATTCATTAAAGATCATCAAACAAGTTAACAAAATAAGATTAAAAAAACCCTACAAACAAAGGTTAGCACTGAAAACGTACAAAATATGTTAGAAATAACAAAGATCAAATCTTGCAAACCTAAAAAATGGAGCCAAATTGAATAGAACACACCAGTGTGGCCCTCTCAACAACAGCATGGACTTAAAAACAACAGTGCAGACCAAATGACAACAATGCACCCATAGCAATTAAAATGCAGCCCAAAACACACCAGCATGGGTCTTATTAAAAATAGGAATTGACAGACAAAAGTATAACAACAGCGTGGTAAGTATAACATCAGCATGGCCAAAAATGTTAGCATGTCTTCACTTTGTTTCCTATGCTAGTTGGATACCTAGTATATAATTATATTTTTTTATACATACAGACGTGTTCATGTGGTATCTTGAGGTGAATCCAGGACTTCTACATATTCTTACACGATACATGATGCTCAACATTGCTCTTTACCAATCCTATCAAGGATCCTAGGGGCATCTACCTTTACTAATCTCATACTCTACACACCACAAGTCCTCTTTTTTTATAATTTTCACTACTTTTTCGCACTAGCACTTACCTTTCATTGATCTATATTGTTGGCATTCAGACGTGCACCCATGTCTCGGATCTTGAAAGGGCCGAGGTTTCTGAAACCACAATGGAACCATCCCCAAGTTGTGGGACCTTTCCCACTTGGGATGGATCTCTGGAGAAGGCCAGTTCCTCTATCTATTTCTACTACCTACTACTACTCGCTAGTGCTGAAAGGAGAAACTAAGCTAAGAATGCCAAGGGACTAGGGAAAGAAGGATAACATGAAGTAAACTACACTAAAAGGTGATATCACCATAAAATAGGGATGAAAACTATCTGTTATGAGCAAGAATGACAGGGAATGTGTGAAAGGAATCTACGCATGAGTAACACAACAAAACACGCATTCACCCAAATTGTTGTCATGAAACACAACCAAATATGGAACTGCAAGGTACATGAAGTAACACAACAATACACAATGTAAGAGAAAAGGTAAAAAGAAGGAATGCAAACACACTAGGACAAAGAATAGTCACAAAATGATGCTTCTATTGCTTCCAACAATGCACAGAACTGTTACAACGCTAAAGAGACTGATATCCACGTGCAAGAGCCAAACATGGAGGTCTACAACTCAAAATACATAAAATGTGGAGTCCTTAGCAACATGCGTAAGGATCTAGAGTGTCCAACCTTTTTACAATGAGCCCTGACCTTGTCCTTTATAGATTCAGCACAGAGGGAAGAAGGAGAGAGAGAAGTGGGAAAAACTAATTTGAGGCTCAACCACCATCATTAATGCCTCTAGCAAATCCACCCCAAATATGTCATGTCTGCATCAATTACTTATTCAGAACCTCAAAAAAGGAGGAATGGCGGATCGAATTGAATCAGACCTGGTGGTTGAAGAAATCTGATTCTACTTTAATGGCCTAATAGACATTTCTTCATTTCCTCTCCACCTAACGTATCCAAAATTAAATATTCAGATATCCAAAGCATAGATGAGGCCGAGATATTTCCAATGGTGCCATATTTGTCAGATTTTGAGCCCCGAGTCGAAAGATATGCCCATTTGAAATTTGAATCGTGGGCACACAATATTTTAAAGAGTTTTTTGTACATGGTTGATGTGGCAACCTCATGCACCTTAGAGATTTGGACCTTGCCTTCGCTTTTGAAAACACACCAGACTGACACATAGCGGTTTTCGTGAGCCTGCCTCAGCTCTGACTATTCAACCTGACTTTGTCCCTTTTTGGACTTGGGACACATGGAAGGCATGCGCTTCTTTGGGGACTACCTCCATACTTTAATTTTGATATTGCATCGTTGATCCATGTGGAGGCTTCCACTGGTTCTCTATACTTAGTCATTTTTAGGCCCACTTTTACTTTTGGATTTGACCTTTGTTTACCATTTGCTATGTGGAGGGATGGTGCAAGTTTGAGTCTCCAGCCTAGATCCTACTTTTGAATGTGTGTCGTTAAGACACTTGGCACCCTCCGCTGAGTCGAAGAATTTTAAACGGCCGGTGTAACTTTTGGGGCTCTTGGAGGCATGGAAGATTGGTGCTCATTTGGGTCTGCCCCTTTGGATTTAACTTTGGAGGTGCGTCGAGTTGACTAGAAAGAAGGTGAATGCGTAGAGTGTGAGCGCAAGGGAGAAATGGAAGAAAGAGGTGAAGAGGGGCACACGCAATGTGTGCAAGAGGAATGTGTATGAAAGTTATCCAAATGGCTGGGAGAGCTATTTAGATAACAGTTTTGGTGACTTTTGGGGACATCTTCCTGCTAGATGAAAGAGATCAGTAGCCTTAGAAGTCCATTGGGCATGGAGTCATCTTTTTTAATCATGAAAATGCCCCTATAATCACTTGAAAATCATATTTTCACTCTGTTCTAAATCTCATAATTTCTAAGAGAAGCTCTGCATTCTAGAAGTAACAAAAGAGCGCGCATGTAGGAAGCACACGAGAGGAAAGAACTATGTACAAAACGAACAATGTGCTCAGAGCACACTTGGAGGAATTGAAACTACTTTAATATATACAACATGATGTAGAAAACCTAATCTAAGGGCTTGATTGATAGATCCCGTTTATAGGGATTTGCAGCGCTTCCATCCAGATGAGTTAACTCGAAAGAGTTAACTTCCTTGTAGGACTTGATGATGTATGGGCCACTCTAAAGTGCATGAAACTTTGAATGGAACCCTGGCTTGGCTCTGTCAGCATCCCATTTTAGAACCAGGTCCCAAACTTTAAAAGCTCGAAACCTAGCCTTCTCTATCAAACCATTTCTTTGTTGTTTGTTGATGATGCTCTAGCTTGATCATGGCAAAGTTTCTGAGTTCTTCAAGATGAATCAGACTCTGCCATCCTGATTTCTCTCTGATCCTGTACCTTCAAATTCCAACTAGTTGTACAAGTGCCAATGAATTTAGTTCTAGTTTCAAAGAAAGGGAAGCCTCCTTTCCATAGAAAATATTGTAAGGAGAAGTTCCTATTACCTTTTTGACTGTGATTTTATCTTCCTAGAGTGCGCATGCAAGACCTTCGTATGCCACTATATTTGGCTGATGTTCATTGTGTACTTCATGATTCCGATCAGGTTCTTGTTTGTTTATTCTTACCAGACTGTTTCCCCAAGGGTAGTAGTTGGAAGAGGTTTTCGGGTAAATGCCCATACTTAGAGCCTAATAAGTGATTTTAGCACCAAGGAAGGCCTTTGCATTATTAGAGATAATGGTTTGAGGAATGTCAAACCTTGTGACTAAACCTTCAAGAAAATCAAGGATGACTTGTCTCAGTTGATTCCTTAAGCACAAAAACTTCTGTCCATTTGGTGAAGTAATATGTAGCTATCAGCACCCATTTATGTCCAGCGCTTGAAGGCGGATTGATCATGCCTATGAAGTCAAGACCCCCATTGTGCAAAAGGCTGATCCATGCTTGGTTTGGTTTGAGGGGAATCTCTTCCAATATTTTACTTTCCTGTAAAGAAAGTACATTCCTTGCATTTTTTGACCCACCTATGTGCATCTGCAAATAAGGTAGGCTAAAAGATACTTACCATTATGATCTTTATTACTGTAGTTTTGGTAGAAAAGTGTCCACTAGAGAATCCATCATGAAATTCTGCCAACACTTTTTCAGTTTACACATCGTTGATACATCTTAAAAACAAGCCATCAAGATTCCTTTTGAAGAGAATGTCCATCAATCAACACATAAAGGAATAAATTGTAACATCATATGTCTTCTCTTTGCTTTATTTAAATCGGGAGGGTATGCACCATCAGAAAGGAATGTGATCATGTCCTTTATCCAGTCACACACACCAGGGTCTATATTATGTTTCATGTTCTACACATGGAAGGTCCTCATCTAGAAATAATGAAGCCTTAGGTTCATTATGTGCATCCTTAACAATCTGTTTACAGAATTACATTGCCTCTTACTAGCTTTGTAGCCTTAATAGTCACATCATATTCCATTATTTTAGTCACCCATCATGCTCTCTTTTCACCAATTTCTACTCCCATGATGAAGTCTCTAACATATGAGTGGGATACTAACACCTTGATATGATTTTTGGAAAGCATTCTTTGAATTTCTTGAGCACAGCCCATGATGGTGAAGACTTGCTTCTCCATGTGATTGTATTTTAATTAATTATCCTTTAGTGTCTAGCTGAAGAAGGTCACTGGCTATTCTAACCCTTATTCATTTTTTTATATTAGGAAGGAAGAAATTATTACATCAACACCATAATCATAAAGGATGATATCCTTTGAGTAATCTAGATTGATGAGTGTTGGTGCACAAGAAATCTCTTTCTTGATCTTGTTGAAGCTTTCTCTTCCTTCTGATGTCCATCTAAAGGCTATGTCCTTCTTGAGCATAAGGGTGATGGGTCGAACCAGTCCCACAAAGTTAGGGATAAAGCACATAACAAAGTTAATCTTTCTAAGGAAGGACTGTAAGGCCTTTTGTGTGCCGGCAGGAAAAGGGCTAGGATGGGTGAAATGCACTTAGGATCAATCGCGCTACCATATTTTGAAGCCACATGGCCTAAGAGCTTTCCCTGAGCCACCATAAAATTACACTTCTTGAGCTTAAGAGATACCCTAAATTCTTTGCATCTCTCAAAGAAATTTTCTAGGTGTGCCATGTGATCCACACCTTGCTTTGAGAAGACAAATATATCATCCAGGTAAACCAAGATGAACTCATTGATGTAACCTTTTAAGGCAATATCCATAGCACGCTGAAACATTGTGCTTGCATTTGACAGACCAAAGGGAATTTTCTAGTATGCATATGTTCCCCACTTGGTTGTAAATGTTGTTTTGGATTGATCCTCTTCCTTGACCAAGATCTAGTTGAAACCCAAATACCCATCTAGCATGGAGAATGTCCTGCATGCCAACTACAGTCTACAGAATTCACTCCATTGAAGGGAAAGGATAATGATACTTTAGAGATGCCTTACTAAAATATCTGAAATCAACACAGAGTCCGATTTCACCATTTTTCTTGCATACTAGAACAATATTTGTGACCCATGTGGAATCTTTGATGGGAAAGATAATTTTTACCTCAATGATTTTGGATAACACCTTTCTCATGAGGGGCTCTATTTTTGGATTGACTGGTCATTGCTTCTATCTGATGGGATTTATACTAGGATCAAGGTCAATGGAGTGTTGAGAAAACACTTGGATTAAGACCTTTAAGGTCTTCATACTCCTGTGAGAAAATGCCACTGTATTTTTGACAGAGAGAGATGAAGATCTATTTTTCTTCATGTGCACAAGTCCTGCTGAGCAGCAACGCTTTTCCACCCGCAATAGTAATAGAGGAGCATCCCTCCTATGTGGCACACATGTATCTTTCTTCACCCTTGAACTCATCGTTAGGGCTTAACATTTACTCTAAGGTGACCAACACTTTAGGCAACCTATTTTTCTTCAGCTGTATTAGTTGGTCACCATAGGTGTCATGTAAGTTAGCTTGCATACTTGATGAAAATTGAGCTTCATTCTGGATAAAATGGATGACCTGTGTGTCACTGTTGAACACTTTCCATCTGATATTAATGTCTGGGGTGTATGGTATGATTACCATCTTAATGTGTTGATTGTTTCCTTTGACAAATTCCTTAGTAGGAGAAAACCTGTGAACCGAGCATGGATCTTTGGTAAGATTCTTTGTTCATTCTACGTGGGACTACCTGTTGATTAAGGGAATCAAAGCTCTCAAGTAGGTCCCAAAATATATGTTTATAGGATTTAAGAAGCCTATTATTTTTCTAGAATTTGTTGGTGACCTAGTGGATGACCAATTCTATGTCCCCAAAGATTTGCAACGCTCTAATTTTCTTCTTTTCAATAATGAGCAAGCCATGCACCAACGCTTCATACTCTGCCACATCATTAGAGCATGCAAACTACAACCTATGCATGAATAAGAATTTATCATCCTTACGGGAAATGACAACCACTCCTGCTCATGCACCTTTTATTCTTCTAGGTCCATCAAAGTATAACTTCCATAGACCAATTTGAACTTTGTCTCCCATGAGTGTGTGCGGAAGCATAATGTCTTCCTCTAGAATGCAATAAGTACCAAGCCCAGTTTCAGAGGCTTCTAATTCTTCAGCATAGGGATCAAATTTGTGATGCCTTTCTCCCCATTCATTAAGTACTAGGTCTGGAACAAAGGGTGGAAGAGACTACTCTTCAGGAACTGAAAATTATTCTTCTTGGATAAGACAATTAGCTTGGAGAGGGGACAGGACATATGGCTCTACATGATAAGAAAATATAGGCTCACTTGTATGGTAAACTGGGTACCATACCTTGTCTTGAGTAACATATGAGACCAATCAAAAGACAAGTAACCACCCACCTTGGTAGTAAATTCTCTCGATAGACAGGGAAAATAGAGGAGGCAGGTCAAAGCTTGACACATCTTGAGTAATTGTTAGGCTTGGAATGCATGAAGGGTTAACTCAAGATCCTTGATGACTCCTATGGTGGTTAACATTGAGCCATCAAGTTGTAGGAATCCTTTATACAAAGGGCTATATTTCAAACCTAATATATCAGCTATATTTTTAGGCATAAACGAAGTACTAGCATCTAAGTCAATCATGTAATTATGCACTAGGTGTTTGCCTATAATAAATGACATATAGAAGGGTGGGTTTTTAACAAATTTACTTACTTATTTCTCCTCTTCTTGGAAGATTCTGATAGAAGCACGTGGCTTATGTATAATTGGGTCAATGCATGGGAGTTTCACCAAAGCTTCATACAACAGGTCTCGCTGAGATGGAATGGTCAGGGCATCCCACATTGTGACGTTTATGTTTTTTCTCTTCATCTGGTCAACTGAACGAAAGTCCCCCCATCTTGTGTATTTGGAGAACAACATCCTTTCTTGACTATTCAGGCACAAAACCTAAATTTTAGTTGGGGTTGAGGCTTGGCCTACCAAATGAGGGCACGTGTTGTTTTAAACAAAACTTTATGAGGGGCCTCCTACATAGGCATTTGAGTGCTTTTACTACATGATACCTTGTTTGATTCTTTCTTCTTCTAAGGATCTTCTTACGTTACTAGGGGTATAACTTGTGCACCTAATTCTAATATTCTTTTCTTATATCTCATGTTGTTTACAACTTGGGTGCGTAATCTATTTGTATCTTCTGCAACTTGGTTGATTGTACAGATTTCCTCTACGCCAAATAACATCAAATTGGACTCTAGAAAAAAATTCTAGTCCTTCTGGATTATCTGCTTCATGGGCGCTTGTTGAGGGCTTACATGATGAAAAATTTTAGATCATGAAGGCTTGGGCACAACATTAGCACAATGGTACTGACTATGAGGCATTTTACAAGGGAATAACCATTCTGACTCTTGAGCCAAGTTGTTCTAAACTAGAACAAGCACTCAGCTCATGTTGGGTGCTGGGAAAGAAGTCACGGGAGGAATGACTTGTAAGGGTAGATGTGCATTAGGTTGTCATTTGTTATTCTATTGATTGAGCTCGTATCTTTGATTTCTGTATTGATTCTGCCAAGGTTGATTTCCTTGTCCATGCGCCTGATTGGAATTTACTCTATACACTTGTGCCTGCTACTTTTCTAATAATATGACCTTGTTTGATAAATTTATGATCAAGGCATTCAATTCTTCATCTTCCTTTTCTTGTGATGGAAAATAAGATGTTGAGGCAAATGGTTGCGTAATTTGTTTAGGGATAGGAATAGCAGCCATAGAAGGTTGGGGTTCCTATGATATCTCTGGGAACCAGGGCATGGGTGGTCTAGGAGCCAAATTTCCCACTCGAATGAGACTATTTTTTGCCCTTACTGTAATGCTATAAGCAACTGGTAAAGTCCTACCTCCCATAGATTAGATCATAACTTATTAATATAATATAAAAAGACATAAATTTGATAATACCAATGGAAAGCATCTCTAAAATAGGATCTTACAACAAAACTTGAATTCTGTCCTAAGTCTCCTATAGCTCCTAATGTTGAAATTAGTCATCTGCTTATTGCAAGCCTTGTTGTTCCAAACAGCCACCAAAGATAGGTGATCTGACTTGTCTTCATAAATAGGTATATACAGTTTTCCATTTTTCACTTCAACCATGATCTAAAACTATCCATGGGAATTTATAAAAAATATTTGGATAAAAACAATTTCAATTTAATTTTGACCTTATTTTGAAGAACTTTACCATAAACCAAACTTCTTTAAAAACAAGAATTTTGAGGTGGGGCTCACATACTGTCAAAAGAACATTTGCTACCATCTATAGATATATCCTGATGTGTCCTTGATAACATCCAATCATCACTTTAGAAAAAGGAATAAAAAATAGGCTCTTGATATATACTCACTTTCTCCCAAATCATTTTACACATCTAGGGTTTAGCTAAGGGACTCCCTCAAATCAAAATTTAAATCCTCTTAATGGAGGAGGTTGCTGATATGCCAAAACATGGCGATCAAACCACCTAATTATTTTTTATAGGACCTTAGTTAGGGTACACAGAAAAATATACTTGAGATAGTATCTAGCATGCCCATTCATATCATACAATTTACAATGATTCTTGGGGATAACTAGAGGTCTCAAAACAATCAAATTCACCCGATTTTACCACTTCTTCTTGTGTGCAATCCTTCTCATGAAATGACGCTCAGGACTGTCATGAAACATTAAGATCTTAAATGTTCAGATCATGTGTTTAAAATGAGCCTCAAATAAAGCACTAAGTTCACACACCAAACTTAGAGATATGAAATTTGAGATTTTAACCTTTTCCCACTGCATATTCAAAACCTACTTGGTTCTTCAGACATGCATACATGTCTCAAATCACTGAAAGGGCTAACCTAAGACCACCAATGGAACCTCCCCAATTTGTGGGACCTTGCCACTTGGGATAGATATCTAAGAAGGACTGGTTCCTCTATCAAAGTTCCATCTATTCTACTACACTAGTGTTGAAAGGAATATAAAGCTAAGAATGCCAACCAGGACCAGGGAAAGAAGGATAACATCAAGTAAACTACACTAAAAGGTGATAAAACCAGGAAAAGAGGGATGACACACTATCTGTTCTGAAAAGAATTAGGAGAATGTGTGAAAGGAGACTAGGCATGAGTAGACACATGCAAAACACGTATTCATAAATTGTTCTCATGGAACTCAACCAAATATGGAACTTCAAAGGGGACCTTAATTAGCACAACCAACACACAATGCAAGAGAACATAGGCAAGAAGAAGGAATGTAAACATGTTGATAGAGAATAGTCAAAAAACGATGCTTTTATTGCTTCCAAAAATATCACAGAACTTTTTCAATGATGAAGGAGACTAATATCCACCTGCAAGAGCCAAACATAGAGGATGACAACTCAAAATACCAGAAAATAGTGAGTCCTTATTCTAACAGATGCAAATGGATCCAAGAGTGTTAACCTTCAAGAAATGAGCCCTTGAGTGTATTTATAAATTTTTCATCAGAGGGAAGAAGGAGAGAGAGGAGCTTGGGAAAACCCAAATTTACATCAACCATATAGGTCTATTCAATGCAAGAAATCCACTAGAAATTTAGCTCCAAACTTAACATTTTCACCTTTTAGGACCATTGTCACTGAACAACGATTGTCAGATAAAAATGACCAAAGATACTGGGTGGTTGGAAGAAATCAAGACACAACATGATTAATCTCCTGATAGACTTTTCCTCATTTCTCACCTAACCTAAATGAAAACACAAATATTGAACTATTACACTGATTTCAAGGCTATAATGAGGATCAAATCTTTCCTTTGTCCAATATTCACAGATCTTCTAAGCCTTATGTGACTCACTTTCTATACCACTATACATAAAAGCATTTGATACTAATATCCTATTAGAGTCCTTCATATAGGGCCATAGAACCTAGAGGATGATTCAAACAAGTTTGGCCCTTGCTTTGATTTCAATTTGTCATCATCTGCCATGTAGGAGACCATTCCATTCCCCCTACTTCTGAAAAACATTTGAACCCTATACCATATCACTTTTTGAGCTAACATAGTGTACCTAGTGTACAATCACATTCTCCTTAAGCACTTACCAGATTTCATCTTACTTGGCATCAAGCTATGCTCATGATGGAAACCTTCTTAATCCATCTACATTTTTGTGCAAGACACCTCTGTGGATCTGTTACAACACCCTCAACATTTGAACCACTTGCATACAAATTTAACCAACTTGTGCAAGGCTGAGTCTTCATGGTAAATAATATTGTAAAATAAAATGCGTTGTTTAGACACTTGGCACCCTCCATGAGTCGAAAAGTCATCATACTTAGGTATAAGACCCAGGTCTTTTACTGATGGAAGCTTAATACTTTTATTTGGGTCTCCTCCTTTGGTTTTGAATTAGGCAAGGTGACGTCAAGCTGACTAGAAAGAAGGTGAATCTGGAGTGTTTGCAAGGGATAAATGGAATTTTGAGGCAAAGAGGGGAATGTACAATGCTCGCATGAGGAATTGTGTATGTAATTTATCCAAATGGCTGGGAGAGCTATTTGGATAACATATACATTCCTCAACTTCCTAATTGATGCCTTCTAACATGTTAATTTCATGCATATCACGTGAATAGCATTTACCTTGCAGGACTCCTTATAAAACCATGGTTATCTCTCATCTTCTTACTAGCCTTATGTGATTTTATACTATTTGCATGATAATAGTCTTCCAACATCTGTTAGATGAGTGTCAACCTCTACTCAAAACCTCATAACACCATCTTATTGTCTATCTCAGGATTTTGACTTTAAAGTCCCATGTATGACATTTGATTTTCATGGCCTAACACAATTGTGAATTGGAACCCTACATACCTTAGACTGAAGCCATCCTTGCAGTGTTAGATCTTTCACACTAACACTTGTTTTTAGACTACATTATTTTCAAGAAAGCCTTCAGATCTTTACCATGCTCTTCACCATACCCCCTGCAGGTATCCTATCTCCCATATATGTATGATTAGTCAATCACATACCATCTTGTCACTTTGGACCGCATCCTCCTACATTGGTCACATGCTACCACCTACTGAGGGGGCTACATTCTTTGGAGAACATAGTCATCTTCATTCAACTCAGAATTCACACAATGTGTCTTTTAGGAATAGTTCAACATATGCATAGTATTGTCTAAAGTATATACCTTTCAGATTTTGACTAGAATCTAACTCTTGACTAAGAAACCTGGAATGGACCACTAGCATCCAGGGATGAAATAGAGAAGTCGATACTCAGAATTGTGTCACTCAGGGAACTCAGCTAATAGACAGTTGATCAGGAGACCATAGTATGATAGAAAGGTTCAGTACGGATCAATAATATGAAGCACACTTTATGTGGAGTTTTAACTCCTAAAACTTATTCCTTCAGTGACAATGGACATTTCACTTTGATGAATGATACAAGGAAGAACACATATCAATTTGCAGTGGTCAGTCTTGAGAAACATGGTGCAAACACAAGAGAAATATACCTATATATGATATATATAGCCATCCCTAGACACTTAGTTCAAATCTTTGCATGAGATCACCCAATATTAGGACTGACCTACCCTATTATTTATTGAGAATTTCTCCATACATTAAACCTATTCTCACCCTTGGTGTGAGATTGGCTCAAAAGGCACAAGACATCTTAGGCTATGACCAACTATCGGAAAATTGTAGACCTTTGTTGAAAGGAGACCCATATACTTAGAAACCTTTTGACCAAATCAAACTCCTTGAATGATATCAAACATATCCATAGTCTAAAAAAAATCAAAAAATCACATGGGGCTTTACAAAACGTACTACTTAATCTACATGGAAACCTTCCTACATATATTACTCTGATTATTCACATAGGGAACTTTCATACTAATCTTATATACTTCTGTTAAACCTCCTTCCTTACAAAAAGCTGGATCACGTCTATAAGCATCAAGCTTTGGCTTGAACACGCTAGAGAGACATTATCATCTATGCATTCCAAGGGTCTACCTAACTTTCACATAATTTGTCAAAAATCATCATCTAGGATCTCTGTCACGGTACTTGAAACAATTTTTATGAATATCGGTTACAACTTCTCTTTGGTTATACAAGGTATGCATCTTATATCTAATTTATGATATCAAGTATTCATTTAACATCATAAATTGGGGGCAAATGTAGACACAAAATATATGCACTTGGGTCCATTTATAGGACATCAAAGCATCCTAATGACATACAGTACTTCCTAAGAATCAAAACTAGTTGTTGACATTCTTACACTTCAGGCTATATAACATAGCTTGTGACCTATAGAAAAATACTATAAGGTCCAAAAGAAAACAAACCCCCCTGGTAATATACACTTTACAACATTTGAATGATTTAAATGTATGACATATGGACTGAAACCAACACTTGACACCGAGCTAATACAGAAATTGCTCATGCACTCATGTCTCCTCCTAAAGATCAACAAATCCTACCCATTCTTTACTATCTAAGATCTTACTCTTCAAGCTCCTTATCACTCTATGGTTCACCTGGTTTATAGACTGGTTGTATCAATATTTCAGTTTTCAATGACATGATTCAATGGTACAATGGAATAATGTTTTGTATAACTTAATTCACTCCACCTCTACAATCTATTGTGTTTGCAAACACTATAAGCATTATCTATCACCACCTAAGTTTGCACGAAGGCACAAGAGCATCACAAGGATACATCTAACACATTCATACAAGGGACGAGGGTTGCATCAATCTGCATACACATCATAGGAAGGGAGTTCATTCTATTTCATCACATACATCTTGCATACTCAATACAATCTACATATAGCCTGCTATCATCGCGTAACTTGCACAAGGACAACTTAGGGAATCATTACACACACAAGCATGGAGAAATACATGGAGTTTGACATGTATTGTAATGCTCAGTTGTAAGTTCACTCTTCGAGTGACCACCGAGATAATTTGGACTCCACATTATGCATATTTTTATTAGATTTGATGTGGTTTGTGGACATGCGCAGGTAGACATTTACTTTGTAGGTTATAGGTGTGGTCAGAACCCTAACACCGAAGTTGGGACAACAAATTGAATATTAGACTGAAGACCTTCTAACCCAAAAAATTCAAAACTTGAGCATCTGAGCAGACACAAGCACCCAGATCATTCACTAGATACTGGGGTGCTCTTGTCCCCCCATGTGTGCTTCTTTCTTGTACATTCCTGAGCTTTTAAACTCCCACAAAGCCTCTTGCAATATTTTTTCCAACTAAATCCAACACTCAAACAATTTCAATCATCCTCAGGTCACACAAAATCAACTAAGTCATCTTCCCCCCACTCATTTTCTTAGGGCTTTACATTGTTCAATGTTTATTTATTGTACATACTTTACATAATTATCATAATATCATTTGTTATATTAGTTACTCTACAATTAAGATTTAATTCAATTTAGATTAAATCATACACACACACACACACACACACACACACACACACACACACATAAAGATGATTGTACAACAATTACTTACTTTAATTTTAGAAACCCCATTTCTACTTAGTAATACATCTTTTTATATATGAAGACGTATATATGTATATCTATTAGAGAATATATACACATATACATATATATATCCAAGAGTAAGCTTCTTAATAAAAGGGATATTTTATTCATGCAAGCAAGTGTATAAACTCAACTTATTTTTCTAAGAGAATATGTAAGTTTTAGATTTCATGATTTAGAATAATAATGAGTCGCTTAGACCAACTTCTACTATCCAAATGGAAGATAACAATACTACAACTTTTGCAATTAAAACAACAATACTTTTCATTAAAAAAAACAACATAAGCATAATTGTATTTTTACCATTTATTTCTCATTTAAACAAGGTAACAACAGATAACATGAAGCTTCAAACAAACAAATCCATTACTTCAAAATGTTATTAAAGAAGATTAAGTACAGATTTTTCTGATAATAAAAAAGGAAACGAATAATATTTTTTTGTCTCCTGACCTTAATATTTTCCTTCATTTAATAAATTGAACTCTTTCATTTCTAATAAGCTTATTGAAGAGGGAAAAATAGAATTTTCAAATCAACATTTCTATTCCATGAAATAATGAACAAGTTTCTAGAATTAATAACATCAACTAGTTATATTTTTCAATAGCAAGAAGTCCTTTAATGGGTATTTCCAACAACATTTCAATTATGAAACATATAATACTTTGAAAGTAATTTGAAAATTTAGAATTACAAGAAGGAACAATAATTAACAATGCAAGTTTACAAGCCCTCCACTTGAAGTGGAGACAACATGGCCATTTTCTGTCAAAATCAAAATTCTTTTACCAAGAACAAATCTGCAACCTGCAACTTTAAACAACTCCATCCATTTCCAAACAACAAGAGTAAAATATTTCAAATATCACGAGACTAATTCTGGTTGACCACCTAACCATTTGGCATCATTTTATGCCACCAAGGGATCCAAAGTGTCATGTTATCCTCTCCCAAGCCCATGGGAAAGAGACAACACAACCAACTAGCACATAGGAAGAAGAGTGTTAATTCCAGTTTATTTTAGAAATCTAAACATACAATAAATTAAACACAAATTTAATAATATTTTGATTCAATTAATTTGGATTAATAATACATGAGAATGATTTACATATAAATATCTCAATGAGCTCCTTAAATCAAGAAGGTATGGCTCACCCAATCCCAACTATCTCTCGAGCATTATTCTCTCCTAGAGAATCTCTCACACATATCCCCATAATCTCTCTGATACAAGAATAGTTACATGAGTTGTTTATTCAAGGAACTCACAACTAATATATTCCAACCTATATTATTAATAATGAGTTGTATGATAACTCATATTAAAAATATTACAATATTAATCACCAGAGCCATAACCAATGAAAGTACATCTTTTGGATTTAGCATCCAATTTCTTTCTATTTTCCTTATCAATATGCACAAAATATTCTAATCCAAATACTATAAGAAAATAAAAATCTACCTCTTTTCCATTCCAAGCTTCTTCTGGTATTCCCCCATTCAATGCACTTAAAGGTCCACTGTTAATCAAATAAACTATCGTTTCTATTGCTTCTACCAAAAACTGTAAGAGAAATCTATCATGTATCCTCATACTTCTAGCACATTCCATGATTGTCATGTTCATTCTCTCTACAACACCATTCTCTTGTGGTGTTCTAGGAACTATCATTTCTCAATGTATTCCATTTACTGAATAATAATCATTCAAAGCCTTGATACAATATTCACCACCATTGTTAGATCTAAGGCACTTTAACTTTGAATTTGATTCATTTTCCACAAGGGCTTTCCATCTTTTTAAAGTTTCAAAAACATCAAATATATGATTTATACAATAAATCTATACCTTTTTTGTGGCATCATCAATGAAAGTAACATAGTATTGGGATCTTCCATGAGAAGCAACCTAGGCTGGTCCCCACACATCTGAGCATACATGCTTCAATTTATGCTTCTTCTTTGTTGCCTCAACTTTGAGAAATATCACTCTCTTCTACTTTCCAAAAATAAAATGCTCACATAAATCAAGATCTACATGTTTCAGATCTGATAACTTACCCTTTGCCTTTAAGATTTGCATTCCCTTTTCACTTATATGGCCTAGCCAATTGTGTCACATGCTTGTATCTGAATCTGAAGAGATAAAACAGAAAAGGAATCAGTAATACATGTACATAAATACAATGATCCTACCTTCTTGTCGCTTGTTACAACAAGATATCCCTTGGTAACTTTCCAAGATTCAGCTGTGAGTATAACAATACAACCAGTTTCACACAATTATCCTACAAAAATTAGATTTCTTTTGAGGCTTGAAACATGCCTCACATCTTTCAATATCCATGTATTTTCATTCTGCAATTTAATATGAACTTCACCTCTACCAATTATATTGCATGATTCATCATCTCCTAAATAAACATGCCCAAAATTACCCTAGACATAAATTCTAAAATAGCTCTTATTAGGGGTTGCATGGAAAGAAGCTCCTAAATCTAAAACCTAAGACTCAATTTTACTATCCAAAGAGAGAATTAGGGCATCTTGCATTACCTCTTTTGCAGCAACATTTGCATCTTTACCTTTCTCTAGTACATTCTCTTTATTTTCCTTAAAGCAACAATCCTTCTTTACATGACCTTTCTTTCCACAATTCCAACAAATTATTCCTCTACCTCTGGATTTAGATCTATCATTCTTAGACTTTGATTTTATATTATTCTTTCTCTTAGATCTCTCATTCTACCTCCCCATGCTTTCTAATTTCAAATCATTCCTAGATGATGATTCTCATGTACTTTTCCTATGTATTTTTTCATTCAGGATTATACTAACCACATCATCAAACTTTAAAACATTAGTAGCAGACGTTGTATCACTAACATTCATTACCAAGTTATCCCAACTATCTGGAAAATAACATAGTAATAAAAAAAAATTCACTTCATCCTCAAATGGAATACTATATGATTTCAATTGATTTACAATAGACCGGAAATCATTCAAATGACTTGATGCAGATCTACCTTCTTGCATATTAAAATTAAACAATTTTTTTCATCAAATAAACTTTATTTGAAGCATTAGGTTTTTCCTATAGATTTGATAAAGATTTCATCAACTCTATCATAGATCCTGCTTCAGTAATATTAGAAGTCACAGATGTTGCTAGGCTCAATCTTATAGATCCAAGATCCTTTCTATCAAGAATTTTTCATTCTTTATCAGTCATCTGTGCAGGTCTTGTCTTCTCATCCAACGGTAAGTATAAATCTTTCTTATACAGATAATCCTCTAACTGCATCTTCCATAATAGATAGTGATGGTTGTCAAATTTATCTACTCTAACTTTTCCTTCTTCTCCCATTGTTTTTCTCCCACTCAATCAGAAATCTCTCTGTGAGTAAATTTGTCAACACACACAACCCTTAAACAAAGATTCTCTGATACTAGTTGTTGGGGTTAGCACTCCAATTGTACAAATATATTAATCATATCTAAGCATAAAAGTAATCAATATGGAAATAAACAAGAAGAAACAATACACAATATTTAATGTGGTTCACCCAATTTGAGCTACGTCCACCAAGAAATAGTCAATTTATTATCACAAAGGAAATACAATGAAGATTTGCAATCTTTCATGCCTTCTTGGATGTTTTGTACTTTCTTCTATACAAATTTCTATTTTTCTCTCAAAAGGAAATTTCTCTTAATTCTCAATGAATTCTTCTAAACCCTAGCTTTATGTTTATATGCATCTACAATCTTAGGGCACTTTAGCTATGCAATTACAATCATTAGATTCATTTTACAACTAAAGATAGATCTAATTCCCGCAACTTAATTATAGTGGTCACACATAGACAACCAATGTTGGTTAGCCTTAACTGATGTCGTTTAGCCCTAACCGATGTCATTTCCTCCTTGCTTGACCGATACGGTCCCTAGATGACTAACGGTGGTTCGTCAACCAAAGTCGGTTACTGTGTATTCCAGCAAGTCTATAAAATCATGTTAGTGAAGTAATTAAGCTCCACAACTCAAAAGATATTATCTGTAATAAATAGATGAGTAAAACACATTCCATACTTGGTTTCAACATAACAAACAACAAATTCAACCAAGGAAATCAACTAAGAAGCAACATGCTTCTTATTAGGAAAGAGGGGATGAAAATCTCATTTTTGTAGCCAAAAAGTCTATGTAAATCAGCAAATTTCACCTTATATCTCCATAACACAAACACCCCTTATCTCTCCAAAATGTATCCCTTTATATCCCTCCCTCATTAAGGCTTTTCAAACCCAAGTTTTCTTCAATGGGAGTAGGGATGGATTTCCAAACCAAATGGAAATTTATCCCTACCTGTAAGCCAAATACATGTGGGTTGATAAAAAAATAATTTTTTCAAGCTTATCAATAAGAATAGAAAGTGACAAGGAGGAATTCCTCCATCTTCCCAACCATCTCCAAAATCCACACCCCTCAAGGGTGGATGGAGTAACCAAAATAAGAACAAGTAGAAACATTCAAGTTCTTTCATTTTCAAATTCAATTCATATACACAGTTCCAAATCGCAATTCAAATAAGAAAAAGAAGGTGTGCAAGACCCTACCTTACAACTTAAGAATAATTCCAATCCAAAATGCTCACCAAGAATTCCAAAGGATTTTTCAATTTTTTTAACACCAAGTTCTTCCCAAAAATATCTCACGCAAAGAACCCCCTAACCATGGATATGAAGGATTAAGAAGAGAATTTTTCCACTCAAGAAAACTAATGGGAGGGTGATAAGTGTCACCCTCTACTAAAACTCCATCCAATAAATATGCTCCAAACTTTCAACCCAAAACAAAAAGGAATAAAAAAAATTAAACCCCCAACCCATCATGAGGATCACCTAAATCTCAAAACATTCCCAAAGATCAAAACTCCATCAATTTTAAGTGTGTGGGAAGGGACAATATGAGCCAATAGGCCTCATTTGTATTGAGAATATCCCACCCCCGTAGGGATGGGAGCTGGGGCCTCTTTTCAAATAAAATGAGGTCATTTGATTTCCATTTACCCTTCCTAAATGTAATATTTTTCCCAAATATTCATTTTGGGAAACTGTGGCATTTAGGAGGGGCAATTAGGCTCACCTAATCCATGATTAGGTGGTCTAATTCCTCTTAACCCTTACACAGCATTCCAAACCACAAGAGATGTTAAAAGGCCATAAAATGGTAACATGAAACACTAGATAACATTAAACAACGGGGATTAGAAATTTAAATATATAACTAGATACAATGTAATCATACATCACAATTATAAAAGGATATAATAACAGTCATATAGCCCAAGGAATCCAACATACGACATGATACAAACATGATGAAATGAGATGTTGTAATCGATAAAGAGAAAAAAATTAGCATTTAGGGCCTTTTGTGCTAGTTGGACTTTGTTCCCGGAATCCCACATTCTCCCTTGACCAAATACCTTCCACCTGCACACTAAAGGAACACCTCATATCTTCTCAATACGATAATCAAAATATAATAATACCATATGCATCATAATCAATCATCCATAACTAGTCATGCTACCTGAGATGTATATCATAAAATGAATCATCAAAATAATGAGATGATTTACGATTATGCATCAAGTTTGGATTCAATTACAATACAAGATTATGCCCAAATCAAATCATGATATTATCTCAACACTATAAATTATTAATGAAAAGTGGCACTATCTGCCCCATAGACAACCTACCAACAATAATTAGCATCCTAGTGCTAGAAAATAATGACATCAACAGGTAATGTCACATCAAAAAAATAGAATATAGTAGTGATTTTCCTGTCAATATAAATAGTCCAAATACAATGAATTCAAATAGCTCAAAATGAGAATACAAAAATGGATGAGAACTACATCCCCCTCTAGGAATTGACTTCCTTCAGGAAGTCACTAGAAGAGGTAAGGATATCAGGCCCACAATGGTGTCACATCATCCAAAGTAGTTGTAGTCTCATCATACATGTCTCATTGGACTCTAACATGTTCCATGTCCCACCCCCTGAAGGGCTAGCCTCTTGTGCTCCAAAATATGCATGGGCTCCAAAATTCACTATCCTTCGGCCTCCACCTGCAAAGATGACCAATCCAAAACATGAGCTATGTCAGGAACATACTTCCACAATACTGAGATGTGAAAAATGTTGTGTGCATAGGATAGGTATGGTGGAAAAGCTAAGCAATAGGCAATTGTACCAATAATCTTAAATTCTCAAAAGGCCCTAAAAATTGAGGGGATTGTTTCACCATTTTCTTTACCTTGTCGAAATGATGAAACAGATAAGGGTGAGGGCCAAGGAGGAATACCTGTTAAATGTTGGTCGGATGATGGTTGTTGCGTGCGTTCTGAATTCTTGATCCATAGTTGAATGTGAGAGCTTCCTTTTGGCTAGGAGGAACTACCTGTAATAGAAATAAAACCACAAGAAGATAGTTAAATGATATATGACAGTGGACTGCCTAGTGTATGCTAGTTCCTAGAAGTGTGATACTTCCTATACGGTTGTAAATCGATTGTTTAAAACAAGTTAATGTGAGAAGTAAACAAGGTCTTAATGTAATTGAAATGATTTAGGTATCTCATTCAAATAAAATAAGTAAATCCCATCACAACAGGCTAGGCTATAGTTGGATTTGAGAGGTGAGGTATCTGTCAAGGTACTAGGACTGGTTAGGGTCAGGTTCTGGGTTATTTAGGTCAATTGGTATGGTGATTGTTGGGTCTATTCTTGGTCAAGGTGTGTTATCCCGTAAAATTGACAAGGGAAATTTCACGAGTAAACCAATGGAAATTTTGTTCTGGTCCCTCGTCAGGGACCCCTTGCGTTTAGAACGTTGCAAAATCCCTTTCCGAGAAATCTAGTTTTCCGAACTTAGACTTTTTTTTTGGTCTTTTTTGGTTGGGTGCACCTTTTGTCGGTGCAACAAAGAATAAGTATGTACCCCCTTCATTTCCTTTGGCACACCCTTTGAAGTGTCAACACATGTTTATGTGTGCCTCCCCATGATGCGCCTTTCTTGCATGCGCCAAGCCACATGCGACTTCATGTCAACAACATGATTGTTGCACTGCATTTTGGTGCTCCAAAGGTGAATGTATTTCGGTGTTGACAGTATTTTTGTTGTGCCAAAGGCACACATAATCACGTGTTAACATGCGTTTTAGTGTGCCAAATGGCGCAAGCTTTGTAGTGTCGATAGGTGTTTTGATGCGCCCCTTAAAAAGTGGTTGGCACATTTATTGCACCTTTGCATATATATAGGTGCATCCGCCCTGTCACTTTCACAATTAAAAAAACACGTGATAGATTTTATTCCACTACACCTGTTAGCACGCCTGTCATCCTCATATCACGTTCATGGACCCCGCTTCGTCTCTCACGTTATATATATTCTGGGTAAGTGGTCCTTATTACTCTCTTGTTTTGTGTTAACTTTTGTTGGCTGTTTGTTTATGTAGCTTAGGATTGAATGGGTCTCTTAAACCATGAACCCTCCCCTGTTGTCGTTGTTGTCCTTCTCCCATGCTCTTCCTCCTCTTTCCAAATCTACTGGTAAGGAGGACTCTGCCTCAGAAAAAAAAAAATCACTTGGATCTCATTAGTATGCCCTCTTCACCATCCAAAAAAACTCTACAGAAGAGGCTTAAAACACATGCAAACCCCTCCAAAGAAAGAAACAAGACTTAAAAGTTTGTAGACTGCACTTTACCTCTTTGGCGCAATCGCTACCCTTGCAACATAATGCACAGTCGCGCCAACGGCGCATCTGCTCATGCTTGCTGCATAAAATACAGTTGCACCCAGAAGGTGCAATTTACTTGCTTGTAACACCCAATAACCTTGCACCCTCTTGGCACACTGAGATCCTATGTAACATTGCAAAAACTTGTGCCATTGGCACACCCTGCACCCATGAAACACCAACCTTACTTGCGCCAAGTATAAAACTGCGTTAAATGGCACAAGTGCATCCCCTATTATAGTAACACAATGTCATGTAGACCTTTCATGCGCCACGCCAAGTTCCCCTTTTGCGCACGTAAAGATGATGTTACACACACTAATCCTGTGCCCTTTGGTGCATCCTGTCCCCATGAAACATGAAAATTATCTACGCCCGGTATAAAATGCATATAAATGGCACATGCGCACTTTTGCTTGCAACAAAAAAATGTCATGTGCAGTATCCTTGCACCTTGCACCCTTTGGCATTGATTTGTCCCTTGTAACACCGTTTTTCTGTGCGTTGTACTATTTAACCCTCTAACCTGCAGTGTTCATTCACCCTGCACCCTGATGCCTTAAAATTGCTAACTCTTCCTTCTGTCAATACTTTAATGGGGGATCAAATACCTAACATGACTCTTCTGCCATTAGGTTTCACTTCTTCTTCTTGCAAATCAGCAACTGAGTTCAGAACTACATATGTCTACATCAAGCAAAAGACCAACCAATTCTAAAGGCAAAGCCAAGCTTACAGAAGAAGAGATGAAGTACAAATATCAGAGGGTCAGGATGCCCAAATCCCAGGTAGAATGTGACATGGATATAAGAGACTCTGAGCTCGGTCACATCGATATGGAAGATTTCTGGGCCAGAACCAGGAGGGTCACAGGAAGTCCTTGGATGGAAAAACTGATAGGCAGTGGCCTGCATTTTTCTCGGGGGGGATCCCAGTCAATGCAGTAAACAATGAATTCATGATGGTAGTGGCCTACTTTTACATACAAAGACATGAGGTGCGTCCAAAATGAGAAGGGTGAGGTCATGATCAATCTCACTGCCAGACACTTCGAAATTATGCTTGGCATTCCTCACCACCGGCACTTTGTGGTCATAAGCCAATAAGACTGCAGCAAGGCTTGGGAGGACAATGAAGACCAGTGTATGCAATTGATGAATGAGGTGTACCTAAAAAATAAGAAGGTGGTGACCAGATGGCCACAGGTCATTCATTGTAACAATTTCTCCAAGGAACTAAGTGATACCATCACATTCCTAAGCAGAGTATTTGGGATTTCTGACGCCCAGTACTTTCATAAATGGACGCTCAGGTACCTAGAGACAATGAACAAGAATGTGCCAAATCAACGCTTCAAGTGGGCGGAGATCATAAGCAGCACTATATCTGAGCAGCTTCAACAACTCACCATAATGGGGAGGTTCTACATGAACTCCTACGTAGTTTATGCTGCAGCCTCGGAGAGGGATTATCCAACATTGATGTGATGTGGGGTTTTGCCCCAAGTAATAATATATGAATACTACCCAGAGATGAAGTTGGAAAACAATATTTCACAGTTTACAAAGATTAACGACACTTTCTTCTGTGACATCGTCTACGTTTTGAGGCCAAACATGACTCACGATCATATGAATAAGAGCATTGTTGCAGCAATGGAGAAGTGAGGGGCCTTATTCACGTAATTTCCCACCTTCACCTATTTAAGAGCAACCAACTTCTTGGGGGAACCCACCAAATTGCCAAGATATGCCGGCCCCAAGCTGATCCTGTTGGAGCTATCAAGACAGCTCATAACCTACCATGAAAAGTGCTTGAAGAGAAAGAAGGGTGGAACTCCTTTCCCCCTCACAGTGGGCAGGTACACTTGTCTTTCCCACCACAAAGCCCGGGAGATGTTTGCAGAGCTAGAACTGCTCAATCTAAAGCACAACTTCCCGGCAAGGCCCACTTTCGACCCAAGGAATTGCCTTCCCAGGGCCAAACTCGATCCAATCCACATTCTGCAGATCGAGGATATTTATATCGACCTGTATCATGAGGTCGAGCTCAGAAGGAAAGATCATTCCCGCTTGGATTTGGCTGAAATCATTCAGTACGGCGTGGCCATCGTCCCAAAAGGTTATCAAACTACTGATCAAGAAGTTGATCAGGTATATCTTGACACGGGTGGGGACGACTAGCCATTTGCTGTGATTGACAGAACTAAAGCACCTCAAACGATAGAAGAAAGGGTCAAAGAAACTCTGCGGAGAACAGAGCACTGGTGCAGGATGAATGGCCTCATCTACCTCGGAGTTGATTTCACCACATCTCCATTGGGCAACGCACCTTCCAGACCAAAACATCTACCAAAGAGCAAAGGTAAAGACAAGGAGGGTGAGTCAAGCTCTACCCAAGAAGAGACTCCTGAGAGTCCCCCTTCCGCCGCGCGAGAACAAGTTGTAACTCTGGTTTCTCCAGAGAAAGAAGCAGCTGAAGATGTTCCGATGGGCACATCCACTCAGGATGTTGCCACTACTGCAACTGTTGAGGTCCCTTCTATCCCTTCTCCCTCTCCTCCTTCCCCTCCTCATAGTGACCCAAGCGACCATTCCTTTGGTCGTGTCCTCTCCCCCATCTTCTACTATTCCCCCTTCCTCATCGTCCATCTTCTCTTCTCTCGCGGAGCTGTCCCCCACCATTTCTTCCCTCATCTCTCAGCTCCCTTCCATTTCCATGCCTACCTCCCCTGCAGTATCTCTTCCTCCTGTGAGAACTTTCTCAGCCTCCCTCTCAATGCCACCTCCAAGTGTCTCCACGCATTTTCCTTCTACTACTGCAGCTGTTCCCTTTTCTATTTCCGGCCCCTCTCCCATAAGTCCAACATGGATCTCTCAGCACCTGAGCCAACAAAAGAGGAAATTTCCCATCGCACCGATGGACTTCTCCGTCATCCCATCAAAGGGGGCCAAGAAGCAAAAGCCTATAACCCGCTTCTCTCAGAGTGCGTCAGGAGAGAGAGTAATGGAGATAGCATACCCCAATCCTTTAAAGGATAAAAAGGATCTGTCTTCGACAGATTATACAGTGACCCAAGTCACAATGGGGACATCTTCAGAAAGCCTTCAAGGAGAGGCCCTATCTGCAGTTGACGCCCTTTGCAAGAAGCTCCAGGAAGCAAAGGAAGAAAAGAGGCTGTTAAAGGAGCAAAATAAACATCTTCTCCACGCCTTGCAGAAAATGGGCAGTGCACCTCCTACAACTGCCGCCGAAACTCCTGAGCCTCTGAGCCAGGATAAGATTAATGAATACGCCAAAATTGGCGAGCAGGGTATGGCAGTTTCCGCCTGGAGGAGCCAAATCCTCAAGGAAAGTGAGGGAGTAATCGCCAAGTTCACCCAGATTATATCAAAATATCAATTGGACGAACAACGAGCTCCAGGCGATAGCGGGACCCATCTCCGAAGAGCTAGACCATGCCAGGATGCAGCATGAGACCTTTCAGAAAATGCTCGACTGTTTAGTCGAAGATCTGGTCAAGTTCGGCGTCTTCGGTGACCCCAGAGCCCTCAACAAAATCCTTTCTACTCTGGATTACCGGGTCGATCAGTTAGAGTTTGTCCTAGAGAAGATTGACAAGATCAAGGAGGAAGCCCTGGATGCAATGCATCAAATGGAGCAAATTGTCCTGAGAATGTCTCTGGGCTTGCTCACTCCTTCTTTCACCTTAAGAAAGGTTGATGAAACTATTCAGATCTTCAAGGAGATCGTTTCGCAAGGGCTGGGACCAGAAGTCACTTTCGACGCCGAATCCATCAACAACCTGCTGGCCTGTCGTGACTTCATAGGGTACCTGATAGATGCGGAAAATGAATATTCCAAGCTCCCATAAAAGCTCATTGTGACCGAGCGGGAGACTTGCGAGGCTATCAATGATCGACACAAGGATCCTTCCCAAGATCAACTTCAGCCCATGATCAGCAAGTTCATGGAATACCGTGCCCAGTTCCACATCTTGTCACCTGAGCAGCAGCAAAAGCAGGATACGCCTCTTTCAGCCGTACTGGGGACGACGATGAATAGTTTCATTCTTCTTGACCTTTTCTTTGTAAACATCTAAAGTATGTTGACAGTAAATAATGACATCATCCATGTTGCACCATGGGATGATGTCATCCACCAAGTTGTCAAAAGTCAACAAATGACTTTAGGATATTTTGTCAGAGATATTTTGTAATTAAGTGGTTGGTTCATTTTTGCCTTCTCTTCTTCTCTTCTTCTATATATATACTTGAATATTTGTTGTATTCAAGTGTGGATACTTTTAAGATGAGAAATAGAAGTAAGAAGAAAAGATTTTGAACATTTTGTAACATGAAACAAATATTAATACAATAGCTTAGACTTTGTGTTGAATACATGTGTTTTACATCAGACATTTCTTATGTTAGATCTGTATGATTGTTCTGTTGAATTTACTTCTACTTTATTGTCATTTATTCATCAGTATTGCTCTATTCGTCTATGCAAATAGGTTCGGCTCTGTATACTACCAACCCAAATCATAGACCTTCTGACCTTTCTGCTTTGGAATTCATTTCTTTTCTCCCTTCAGATCTTTCTTATCTCCCCACTGGCGGGTTTCTTTCCCTTCTTTCACAGTTGGAAATACCTCGCACTGGGATGAGATCCCAACCCCTGAAGGCACAAATATTGTGAGACTTGCACAAGATTCCTACTGGTAGAATAGCAATAAACCAGTTTCGCTTTGCTGACTCAAAGAGGGGCTATGCCCTGCACACATGTTGGCTTGTCTGTCCATAGAACTCTGCTTCCACCCGACAGTTCTTTTTCCCGCCGTCCAACAGTTTTTGGCAAGTACTCTACTGGGGAATATGCTACAGACCAGACGGATCTATGGTACATAGTATGTTAACGCAATCAGTACATGGAAATCAGAAAAATCACTACCTGTTTCCCAAATCTGAACTTTTTGCTTAAAATCCAACCACGGATTGCACACATATCTACATCCATCATGTCATGCATTATTCTTCTGATGTGATCCATGAAGATCTGTGTCTAGATTCACCTTCTTTCTGTTCACCTTGCAAGTTTTCCGCAGCAGAATGGTTCCAGCATTTTTCCGGCTAGATCTAAGTTTTACTGACCGTTTGGGCCAAATTTCAAAACTGCCTTCGAAGACAGGTCATAAGCCTAGATTTGAAAATCAACTTACTAAGTTTTATCCTTGTTAATCAAACAGATAAATTGCAACCTTTGTTTTCAAGAGAAGGGTAAAATTTAAACTATGCGTGAAAAGTACATGCTGCTGGTTTTTGTCAGAAAAATTCACTGATCATCAGCAAGTACAATAAAAAAGAGTTCGCCTACCATGCTACTCCAAAATATTACAAACCTGGAAAAGGTACATAGCGGGTGAACCATTTACTTCGTAAACGTAGAAGAGCTCGTGAAAGTAAGTTGATCTTACCTTCGATCTGCTTCAGAAGGCAGTAGCAACCTTCAGTATAACACTGGCCCAGCGCTGCTGCATCATCTGAAGCGAAGACTAACTCGATTGTCTAATGATCTGTCTCACCTCCACGAAGAGAACATCATCTCACCAGCTTAACATCTTACATCACTTTGCAGTGCCTTGTTGCTCAGTGGAACTGCGCTTCCAGCCCGCGTTCTGATTCTGGCCGTCAAAAGATGGTAGTACCATGGGGAAATGACTATGGGCCCCCTAGCTTTAAAGCAGCAGTCCTGTTTACGCACTCCCACATGTTTCGGTTCTTACCGAAATAGAGTTGCTTCCTAATCCTTTCATTCTTAGCGGGAACCAGATAAGGGTTACGGCTAGGACACATATACCATGTTCATCATGTCATGCAGCATCCTGGATGTGACCCATGAAGATGTGTCATTTCACCAATCTTTCACTATGATAATTCTTGCACCGAGAACCTGCAGCGGAATGGTATCAATTATTTTCCGGCCGGATCTATTACCAGCTGGGCCTTTAGTTTGCAAACTACATGTCGAAGAAAGATATAATCCTTCTGACAGATGCGTTAACATAAGTCATCAGCAATCCGGCACTGTGATAAGACAGAATGACCGACAAATCCTCGAAATATCAAAGTAAATTGCTAATGCATTAGCCATGAAATTGTTACAATCTCATCTGGAAACAAAACAACAACCGAACACAAGAATACCATTGACTATGATAAGACAGAATGACGACAAATCTGAAATATCAAAATAAATTATAATATTCACATGAAACTGTTACAATCTCACCCATGAGATACTTCAACAAGACTATGGGAGAAACTTTACAATTACACCTCTTGATGGCTTCTTCAACACACCTTTAAACTGATGGCTTCCTTTGCACACTTCCTACAATATTTCTCACTACTTCCTTCTATGCCAAATGAGGGGGGTGGCCTCTCTATTTATAGAACTTCCAGGCTTATCCATCCTATCTCTAAGATAGGATAAGAAATCCACTCTGACGAATCATATTCCATACCTTAAGTCTTATCTGTACATGTAAGCTTATCTGTTAAGATAAGATAAACGTTATCATTTTACATGGGTTCCACATTTTTAGACTTTTTACAAATAAAATACACAAAATATTTATGACCTCACTCCTTGTCCTTATTACCAATATAATATTTCTAATTCCTAATCACATAGACCCTACTTCTCTTCTTACCCCAACTTTGACATTTTAACATTACTCGGACCACTTACGATAACTATTTAATTTTTACCACAACATTCCTATTGTACTTTTGACTATTTCCGTACTATACATTATTGGTGGCGTCGTACTGGCGGCGCCGTTATCTTCTATCGGACGCTACTACTAATTACACTTAACAACATCCTATTTCTAATACATACATTAATGAAATAGAAATTATGGAGGAAAATTTTAGTGTCGACATCTTCCCCCTTCCTAGCTTCTACTCCGTCCTCGGAGTAGACTATTCTGGTGCTTGGAAAATCTTCAACTTGTCGTGGTTGACCCATTTCATAATGGGAGTGCCATCCAATTCCTCTAGTCGGTACGTACCATTTTCATGCACAGCTGCTATTTTGTAGGGCCCCATCCATTTTGGAAGAAATTTTCTGTCTTCTTTTTTTGTATCTGGAATCATATACTAGAAACCAAGTCAGTTACTTGAAATGGAGACCACCGTATCTTTTGATCAAAGTACTCCTTCTGCTTCATTTTCTTCTTATAGCTTGTATCCTTAGCTATTTCCCTCATTTCCTCTAACAAATGAATATGTACCAACCTTTCTTTTACTTAATTACTTTCATCCATTCTTTCATTTTTCATTACTCTGACCGTGGGAATATCAAACTCAATAGGAAGAACTGGATCACTTCCATAGACCAACTGAAATGGGGAGTATCCTGTTGCTGACTTTGATGTTGCCCTATATTCCCACAATGCTACATGAATCCTTTTATCCCATTTATGTACCTGTAAGGCTGCATCTTTTGCTAGAATTTGACACAGCACAAAATTTGTTCGTTCCGCCTGTCCATTTGTGCTTGGCTTGTATGTTGTTGCATTCCTGGTGCTTACTAGAAAATTTATTGACTAGGGATTCTACCACCTCATTAATGAAGTGGCTTCCTTGATATGTTACAATTTCTAATGGACAACCAAATCAGGTGACAATACGTTCATATATGAACCTTGCCACCTCATCCATGGAAGCTGTTTTTAATGGCCTAGCTTCAACCCACTTGGTTAAATAATCTGTGGCAACTACAATATACTTATTTTGACGTGATGTAGTTGGAAGTGGACCTACAATGTCTATTCCCCATTTTTCAAAAGGACCAAGGGGAAGAATAGGACATAATGGAGCTGATGAAGTCTTACGGTTACCATGTGTTTGAAAAATATCACATGTCTTACAATAATTATAACAATCTTTAAAAAGAGTGGGCCAGTGATAACCTGCATCCAAGATCCTTCTTGCTATAAGTTGTCCAGAGAAGTGCCCTCCACATGTACCATTGTGGAATTCTTCTAGCAGCTCATTTCCTTGATCATGTCCAACTGCCCTCTTGTACTGTCCATCAGGTCATATTCGAAATAATGCTCCATGTAGAATAGAATATGGGCGACTGGATTGAGTAATCTTTCTCTTAGTCTTTGTATTGGCACCATCAGGAAACTTGAATTCATTAAGATAATTCCAAATATCTATGTATTCACTAGGGATTGTGTCAAGGGAGAATAATGCTCCATCGGGAAAATCATCATCATCACAAGATGATCCTAAACCATCATAGGCTTGAGAGAGTGCATCTGCATTGACATGCTTCTTTCCTGGCCTATCTATAATATCAAATTCAAATTCTTGTAGCAAAATTATCCATCTTGCTATCCTCCCTGATGGGTTAGGCTTATTGACAATATATTTCAGAGCCTGATGATCCGTTACAACTATAAATTTCTGCTCTAGCAAGTAATTTCTAAATTTCTTTACAGCAAAAATGATAGCCAGAGCCTCTTTTTCAATTACAGTATAGTTTACCTCAACATTGCTCATTTGTCTGTTCCCAAAGTAAATTGGATGTTCATTCCCATTTTCATCCTTTTGGCTCAAAGTACTACCTAGTGCTGCATCTGAGGCATTAGTGTACACAATGAATGGCTTGCTCCAATCTGGATTCTTCAAAACAGGTGAAGACACCAAGGCTTCCTTCAGTTGTCCAAAAGCTTCATGTGCCTTGTTTCCTGGTTCATAAGCAACATCCTTCTTCAAGAACTAGGTTAGTGGCTGTGCAATCTTTGAGAAATTCTTGATTAACCTTCTATAGTAACCCATATGGCCTAAAAATGATCTCAATTTAATTTTATTCATAGGAAATGGTAAATCTTTGATTTTTGAAACTTTATCAGGATCAGTACCAATACCATCTCTGGATACAACATGCCCTAACAAAACACCTTTAGAACATCCAAAGACACACTTTGTAGGGTTTAGTGAGGCTTGTGCTTCATCTAACCTTTGAAATGCTGTTTCCATTTGGTGCAGGTGGTCCAACTTGCTCCCATAGATGCAAAAATCATCCAGAAATACTCTGATGAAGGTCCCAATGTAGGGTTCAAACACCCTATTCATCAAATGCTAGAATGTTTGCCGGAGCATTACACAACCCAAAAGGCATAACTCTATAAGCAAACGTTCCGCAAGGAGCGGTGAACATGGTCTTCAGCTGATCTTTCTCTGCTATACGAACCTGGTTGTAGCCACTATATCCATCAGCAAAACTATAGCACTTCTGGCCAACTACTTCATCCAAGATCTGATCTGAAAATGGAAGAGGGTAATGATCCTTCTTTGTTGCCTTATTGAGCTTCCTGTAATCAAAACAAATGCGTAGCTTCCCATTCTTTTTTATTGAGATCACAATGGGAGAAACCCATTCTAAATTCTCCACAGCAAATATGAATCCTACATCAAGCAACTTATCTATTTCTTCTTTTATAGTCTTCGAAAAATTAGGATTCATTCTATATGGCATTTGCTTTATGGGCTTAGCACCATCTACCAGCTCAATAAAATGTTCTACCCAACTTACTTGACAGAGTTCCTTGTAATCAAAAGTGAATAGGTGTATGTACCTTCGAAAGAGCTGGATGTAGGTTTCCTTCTCACTCTCCATCACAGCATTACCAATCTTTATTTTTTGGAGACGATCATCAACTTCTTCTTCAAATAATTTTATGGGGTCCTGGGTTGGTGTGATTGGAAGAATATCCATGACTGAAACATCAACCTCACTTTCTTCATCTTCAGTGTCCACTTCACTAGTACTAGAGTAATCATAGGATGTCCAATCATCAGTTTCATCAGTTTAATCATAGGATGTCCAATCATCAGTTTCATCACTTGAATCCACAGGTTCTGCTTTATGATGTTAAGGGATCATGTTTATCTTCACCCTCTCTCTACCACGTCCAAGTGTCATGAAACCTTCATTCCAGTTAGTTTCTTGCATGAACTCTCCTTAGCCATGGTATTCCCAGCAGCATTGGGTACGCAACAGTACCATTTTTCATCACCCTAAAGTCTACCACACATACAACACCCATAACAGATATTGCCACATTTGAAACTACACCTTCTGGTTTAGTTTTTCCTTTATTTAATGACCTTAACATAAGTGTTGAAGGGCGATCAATTTTTAAACCCAACATATTCATTACAGACTCGCTCATTACATTAACTGCAGCACCTCCATCAACTAAGACATCATGAATAGAAATACCATTACATAATACCTCGGCTTGTGGAGCATAGGGATCTGCCTCTGCCTCCAAAACAGGGACCTCAACCTCCTTCCTTCTTCGAGAATTGAGTCCACCTCGCAACTCTCGCCTCTTCTCAGAAGACATAGCCAAGAGTTGACCATATATAATATTTGCAGGCCTTTTGGACAGATCTTCCAAGATGGAGTATGGTCCTTGCCCCTGTGAAATCAGAAAATCCTGCACACCCAACTTTCTTCTCCAATGTTTCAACTAGTTTCTTCTTTCATATTCTTAGGATCATTTCCATCTTGATTATCTTTTTCTTTCTTTCTTTTTGTTACAAACACATCTACTTCATTATTTCTGCTCTTATCTACTACATCAAAAGAATTCACAGGTGCTTTTCCTTTATCATTATCTCCTTTACCAGATGTAGAAGCTCTATCTGGACAATTATACTTATAATGACCCTTTTTATAACAACCATAACATACGACTTCAGAAATATTTCTTTTTGGACCTCTATCTCCTCCCTGAGAACTAAATTCTTTTCCTTGAAGAAGATTAATAGTTAACTGACCCATATTTTTGAGAAAATCTTCATACTCAGTAGATGTACTAGGAGAAATATTTGTGCTCACCGAGAGTGGTTGTGGATTCTGGACCAAAGGTGCTGGTGTAGGCTCTACTTTAGCAACAATTTCTTTGGGCTCCTCTTCCATGCTTTCTTCTTGCCTTCTTGCAATCTCCTTTGCTTGTTCAATGGTAGCTGGGTGGTCATACTTCACTTGTTGTCTGATCTCTGGCTTCATCCCAAGAATGATGTGCTTACAGAGGAGATTATCCACGCCATTCATCAACCCATCCGCTAATCCTTCCTTCCAGATCTGGGCATCGAGCTTCCTCCTTAGCTCTAGAACACGAGCATGATAATCCCTTATCTTCTCCTTCTCTCCTTGGGATAGCTTTGTGGTCTCGATCATGAGATCTGCATATTTCTGTTGTTCACCAAATTCTTCAAGAAAACTTTCAGTTAATAAATCCCATGAATTTTTCACATTATCACCTAGTGTTTCAAACCACCTAAGTGTTGAACCATCCAAAAAGGTAGGAAAAAATTCAGTCCATTGTTCCCTTCTTATAAGGCCATTACAAATACAAGATCGCTTAAACTCTTGAATGAAAGAAGAAGCATCTTCATTAGATTAAGCTGAAAAAATAAGAATCTTTCCCATTTTCAAAAGTAACCACCGTGAAATACCAACCCACAAGTACAATCAATAAGACTTATGTACACAAATAATTGGAATCACTATACTAGAAAGTGACTTTACACCTTTCTACAGTAAAATAGAAATGACCACAGTAAACTATGGTAAAACTTGACTTACTGTGGTAAAAACTGACTTTACTGTGGTAAACACTATTCACGGTAAAAAGTGAAGTTACTGCGGTAAATAATATTCACGGTAAAAAGTGACTTTACTGCGGTAAATACTATTCCCAGCAAAAATGACTTTACCATGGTAACTACTATTCACGGCAGAAATGACTTTACCATGGTAACTACTATGCACAGTAAAACAAGGTTACCCTCCAATTGATTTTTGACTAAGTGGGAATATCTCTCCAGACAATCCACCAATGAGGAATGGTCCCGGCAACGGAACCAAAATGTCATCACCAATCCGGCACTATGATAATTCTTCACCGGGAACTCTTCGTGCTATGATTATTTACTAATGCACAACCTTTAGTTTGGTGGATGTAATCCATGAGGTACTTCAAGTGCTATTGACTTCACTCGCCTTCCACCAATACTATGGGAGAAACTTTACAATTACACCTCTTAATGACTTCTTCAACACACCTTTAAACTGATGGCTTCCTTTACACACTTCATACAATATTTCTCACTACTTCCTTCTATGTTAAATGAGGGGGGTGGCCTCTCTATTATAGAACTTCCAGGCTTATCCATCTTATCTCTAAGATAGGATAAGAAATTCACTCTGACGAATCATATTCCATACCTTAACTCTTATCTGTACATGTAAGCTTATCTTTTAAGATAAGATAAACCTTATCATTTTACATGGGTTCCACATTTTTAGACTTTTTTACAAATAAAATACACAAAATATTTATGACCTCACTTCTTGTCCTTATTACCAATATAATATTTCTAATTCCTAATCATGTAGACCCTACTTCTCTAATTACTCAAACTTTGACATTTTAACATTACCGGACCACTTACGACAAATATTTACTTTTTACAACATTCCTATTGTACTTTGACTATTACCGTACTGACGAAACCGTTATCTTCTATCAGACGCTACTACTAATTATACTTAACAACATCCTATTCCTAATACATACATTAATGAAATAGAGATTATGGAGGAAAATTTTAGTGTCGACAGGTCAAGGAGCGTGTGACCCAATTTTGGTGTATACATTTTGCCCCTTTTTGTTACGTAGCTTGTATTGGTAAGGAACTAATGAGGCAGAAGACAGAATCAGTGAATGGTTTGATAAAAGGTGAATGTGATGAAGAGGAAGATGGACAACAGGGGTAAGGGTGTTAAGGTCCAATCAAGTAATCCAGGTAATGGGTCTAGGTCAAAGGTAGTAATAGTCAAATACGTGCCCACATATAAACTGCAACATAGTACCAGGTTGAAGAGCATGCAAACTCTATGTTGTCTAATGTCGATATGTTTATCTAAACAAGGTTGAGGTGATTCTGGTATCCAAGGTATAGGATATGGTGCGGAAGCACGTCGCAGGTCAGGTGTAGGAACGTTTAGGTATGTTCCAGTACACCAAAGTTTGGGTCAAAATAAATGGTCACAGTAAGAGGCAAGGTAAGGTCATTAGGTCAAACAACACAGGTAACAGTGTCACAATGTATAGCGAGCACATGAGTTCACATGTCACTAGCAATGTTCCAGGTCTAAGTAGCTAGGTCACAGCTCGGGTAGGGCCGAGGTACGGTTAAAATAAAAAGTCCCAAAACGTAATGAAGGAAAAGTATAGGTAAGGTAAGCATAGAGGTTGGTTGGAGTAAGGGTGGATAAGGTCAAACGGCGGTTGGGTTAAGTAAGTGGGGACAACAAATGGGGAATGGGCACAAATATGACAGGTAGCTGATTTTGGTCATACGTAACTGGGAACGGTCGAGATAAGCTGATCATTGTTTATGGGGCAGATGACTGATGTCAGATTTGGTATAACTAACCACGGTGAGCTAGGGTACAGGACCAATGTCAGTTTTGGTATAACCGACGTCAGTCGGGTTGACATGGGTAAATAAAAAGAAAAATCCATATAATATTGATTCATTTGTACATTTTGGCTTTTGTGAAAATGACAGAGCATTGAACAAGTTATGTTGTGTTGGGAGAAAAAGATGAGGGACGATTAAGTATGATAGATTCAGGGTCATGTAGGCATGGATTGTGTCAGGTCATAGGCATGGATTGAGTCAAGTCATAGGCATGGATTGACTTGGGTCATAAGCATGGATGGAGTCAGGTCATAGGCATGGATTGAATCAGGTTGACTTAGGTATGATGAATTTTAGGTTGGTTTTGGTATGGATTGAGTCAGGTTGTCTTAGGTATAATGAAGTTTAGATTGGTTTAGGTATGGTTGAGTTGAGGTTGGTTGAGTTTAGGTTGGTTTAGGTATGGTTGAGTTTTTAACTCATTAATTTGTGCAATTAATGATGATGTGGGTTATATTAAGATGTTTTGTAGGATAATGTATGATAATGGTAAAGAAATGGTAGAAAAGATTAAATGAATGCATGAGTGATGATGGTAAAGATGTGAAGCAATTGTTGTTTGTTTGGCTTAATTTCCAATTATTGATATAAAAAGGAAACTAACTAGGGTAGAATGTGACTAGGAAAGGGGGAGAGGGAATTGGTTAGGGTAGAGAGTGGCCGAGCTAACCTCCAAGGGCCCCATGCCCTCGGAGTGCTACCTACATAGTCTAGGAAAAAATGGACCTCAGGCCGATGTAGTTCTCCCATAAGCTAGGGAATATTATGGTGAAATAATAGAATGGTCGGATAGGTGCTAGGCATGGGTGATGTAGGTCATAGGCATGATTGAGTTTAGGTTGTAGGTATGGTTGATTGATTTTTAAATACATGTGCCGAGGATATGATATTAGATAGAATAATCAATAGGTAATGAGGAAGGCGAATGGTAAGAGGTGGTAAAAGAGTCACTTAATTGATAAGAACCCTGATGAGTCGACTGTACCCTAGATGGGCTTACAAACATCCCTACAGGCCTTGCATAATGGATTGTTTTAAGGGTGAAGAAAAGTCACATGATCACAAAATGTCACGTGTGCGGCAAGTCCCTTGAGTAACAAGGAATTTAGGTAGAAAATACAAGGTGATAATGAGAGATTTATCGTAACTTAGTGTACAACGATGTATATTACAGAACAAGAAACCCAGAATCCAAAATAGGCAATTCCATGATGAAAATTTCATCTTTTTCTTGATTTTTTTGTTTTGAATAGACTGATCGATGCAGGAAGTCTATATGGGATGAATAGATTCTCTCCTTGAGGTCTTCATGAAGTTGATAAATTCGGGAAGCTTCTGAATATTTATTATTATTTTTGTAATGACCATACATATTTTTCCTTTGAGGGAGTAGTCTATTGATAGTGGTAGAATATCGAGAAGAGACATCCCTTTTGAGGGAGTCATCTTTTTGCTAGAAGTTTGACTCAAGGAGTTAAATCCCATTTTATTTTTTTGTTTTTTTGTTTTTTTAGACATTTAAGTCATGGACAATATTATAGAGGAAAATTAGGTTCTAGTTTTAGAAGACAAGATCGTAGTACACAAAAATTAACTAGGAAAATGGTGGTTTCGAGTGATAAACAACACATGGGATTCCATCTTGAAGAAGACAAAAATTATCCATGAGAATCATGCTATGAGTAGAGCCATGGTACTCACATTGAAGACAAGGCTAAAAGGTGATGGGTAATCACATGATTCTTGTTTAATTATGGATCCTCAAAATGGGTGATAATGGAAGGTGAACAGCACTCAAGGGACGAGCGACCAATTGACAGAAAGTGATGTAGGACTTGATATCAACAATAAAATGGTCAAATATGCAAGGCATTAAGGGGATCAGGTTCGGTTTTACCTTTGAGTGAAGACAAATGATAAGCATCGGATCCATAGGCATGGGTGATGATATAGGGTCTAATCTAATTAGGACCAAATATTCCCCATTTACTTTTCTCCTCTTTGGTTACATGTTGATTTTACTTTAGGAAGAGGTCACTGAGTTGAAAGGTTCATGTTCATGAACACATTTTTCATAGGCACGTCTTGATACATGTTTTTGGTAGATTTGAAGATGGTCCAAGGCATTGAGACAATGTTCATCTAATAATTCAAGTTGCGCCAAAATGATACTGGCAAAATTCATCATCATTGAGCATGACTTATAGTGAGATCCGTGAAGGGACGGAATTTGAACTTTGAGGGGTAAGACAGCCTCAGTACCATAAACCAAAGAAAAGGAGGTCGGTAGTAGTCAAAGTGTGAATACTAGTATGGTAAGCCCACAAGGCAAAAGGAATGTGCGTATGCCAGTCCTTCCCAGTATCATTGATCACCTTCATAAGAATTTTGTTCAAGGTTTTATTGGTTGATTTAGCTTAACCATTAGTTTTTGGGTAATAAGGTGATGAGAAACTAAGTTGGATGCCAAAATCAATTGTACAGTTTGTGTAGGGTTTTGTTTTTGAATTATTTTCTATTATCCGTGATAATGCGAGTGAGGGACATGCCAAAGTGACAAATTATGTGATGGTTGATGAATTCACATTTTTTCTCTAGCTTTTGTGGAAATGAGGGGAATGAATTCTACCCATTTAATGTAATATTCAGTAGTGGTTATGATCCATTGGTGGCATTGTGAAGAATGGGGGTTGATCTCACCAAAAATATCCAAACCCCATTGAGAGAAAGGCCAAAGGTCTATGCATGACCTGTAAGGCATGACTAGGGGTGTGATGGAGATTAGCATGTTGCCTGGCATTTTATGCAACGTTTGACATAATCACAATAGTCAAGGTTTAGGGTTGGTCGGTAATAGCCTAGGTGAAGAATACATTTTGTGACATAAAGACGACTAAAGTGGCCTCCACAAATCCCGTAGTGGACTTCCTTAATGGTTTAAGAAAATTTAGAACTGGTAAGGCATCACAAGAGAATGTTGTCAAAACCACGTTTGTATAGAAGACCACCCATGATGACATAACATGAGACACTTTTAAGGAAGGCACATTGTCCATTACGAGTGAGATCGGTGGGTAAAATGGAGAGGGAAAGATAGTCTGTGTATTGCTTATACCAAAGGTCACTTGGGTCAGGAGTAGTGGTTCTGATAGATTAAACTTCACGAGGCAAATAAGAGGGTGATTGTAGTCTTTGTATGGTGAAAAATATTTTAGAGTCAGTGGGAAAAATAGGTATCTGAGAAGCCAAGTAGGCCATGGTATCTACAAATTTATTGGTAGAATGTGGGGTGGTTTGAAGGGCGTAATGATCGAAGGTCGTCAAAAGTATGTCCACATGATGTTTATAGTTTTGAAGTATCTCATTATGACACTGGTATATACCATTGACTTGGTTTATGACCAACTGAGAATCACCAAAGATGTTGATTGACTTAACATCTAAGGCGTAAGCAGCTTGGAGGCCCAATACAAATGCTTCGTATTCATCAATATTATTTGTACAATCAAAATCAAGTTTGAAAGACAAAGGCATAGGTTCACCATCAAGAAAAATGAGGATAACACTAGCCCCACCCCCACGCTGACACTTGGAGCCATCGAAGAAGAGTGTCATTTGGTAAGCGGGTTCGTCTAGGGAAAGGGTAGCAATAGACTCATCTGGAAAGTCAAAGTTAGAGAGTTGATCCCCAGAAATAGGTGCGTTGGCCAATTAGTCAGTGATAGCTTGGCCCTTGATGGACTTTTGATGGATGAATTCGAGGTCAAGGTCGGCCAGGAGCATAAGCCAACGTGCACCACATTGATTTTGATAAGGTTTGGCATACATGTAGTGTAATGGGTCGGTATTAGTAATGACAAAGGTTTTGTGGTTAAGTAGGTAATGGCAGAGTTTGGTGGTGATGAAAACTAAGGCTAGGAAAAATTTTTTTGGTGTGGGTATATCATGTTTCGTAGTCAAGAAGGGTACGGCTTATATAATAAACTACTTACTCTCGGTGTTGGTCATCGTGATGAGCAAGCATGGCACCTAGAGAATGGTCAGTGGTGGAAATATATAGGTAGAAGGGTTGGTCATCCTTAGGAGGAATGAGCACTGGTGGTTGAAGTAGGTATTGTTTTAAGGCTTCAAAGGCTTTATGGCAAGTCCTCATCCCATTTAAATGAAACGATCTTTCTTGAGAAGATGATGGAATGGTTGACAAGTGGTCAGAGAGTTGGGAGATAAAGCGATGAATTGATTATAATTTTCCTTGTAGGCTGCGAAGTTGACAAAGATTAGTGGGTGGTGGCATTTCAAGGATAATCCTTGACTTTAGCAGGATCGACTTCTATGCCATGCAAAGAAACAATGAAACCTAGGAGTTTCCCTGAAAGTACCGCAAAGACACATTTGTTTAGTTGAAGACGAACACAATATTTGATGAGGTGGTCAAAGATGAATTTAAGAATGGGTAGGTGTTTGGTTCGGTGTTTGGATTTGGCAAGAAAAGCATCTACATACTCCTCCAATATGTGATGCATGATGTCATGAAAGATGTAAGTCATGGCCCACTGATATGTAGCACCAACGTTTTTGAGACCAAAGGGCATGACTCGATAGTAGAAATTCCCCCAAGGGGTGATGAAGGTAGTCTTGTGTTGATCCTTGGGAGCTAGTAATATTTGATTGTAGCCTGAGAAACCATCCATGAGTGATAACATTTCATGGCCAGCAGTGAGATCAACTAGTTGTGTCAATTCCTGGTAGCGGGAAATCATCTTTGGGACATGTGAGGTTTAGGTCATGGAAATCCGTGTAAATGCGGAGTCCCCCTGTTCACTTTCGTGACAGGAACAATGTTAGAAATCCATTGGGGATAATCAATGGGTAGAATGAAGGAAACTGAGAGAAGACGTTGAAGCTCTTCTTTGACTAGAAGAGCAATGCGAGGATGCATTTTCCGCAGCTTTTGTTTGATAGGTTTGGCATCAGGAATGGTCACGATATTGTGAACCATGATTTTAGGATCGATACCAGGCATATTGGCATAGGACCAAGGAAATGCATTGCTATGGTCCCTAAGGAAAGAGGTGAAGGATTTTTGTTTAGTAACGTCTAAAGATTGCTTGATCTTTAGAATGTGTGGGTCGTCTTGGGTATTAATGTTGATTTCGATGGTCAATTCATTCAACATGGTTTACGTCTCAAAGGGTAACGACCGGTGAATATAAGAGTCTTCTGCACCAAGGTAGGTGAGGATGGACTCATCATCCTGACATTGAATGATGTTAATTGAAGGTGTATCGTCATCGATCATGTCAGGATATAGGAATGGGAGAGAAGAGGGAGCCTTGCCATCGCATTGATAGGTCAGCGGTCCCAAGGAAATGGTGTTTACGAAAAAAAAAATTAGGAGGTATAGATTTAGGATCTATGGACTCCATGGGTGAGGATGGTAATGTGGGTGAATGAGAGGGGGAAGATGTCTCATCCTGAATAAGGTCGATGCAAACCTTCTTAGAAGATGGAGCATCAAAACCAATACCACTATGGTCATTGTGCTTGTGAGAGGTATTGTAGATGACAGTGTGGCGGCCTTGTTCATAAAAACTGAAGCCAAATCCTTTCCACGCACATCAGTGGAGGAAAGTGTGAGTGAAACAATGGTTAGTGAGGGAGTGTAGGTCGGTGGAAAATGGTTGGGTTTGGGATGGAGGTTTGGGTTTATAGGTGGCCATATCAAGTCCCCCATATGTTAGGTTGGTGCGAAGGTGGGGAGGGCCATAAGGGAAAATGTCACCAATGTGAATGTCATAACTAGGGTGTTGACGCATATTCCCATACTCTTGTGGGGTGAGGAAGGTATCAATATTGTATAGGTAGTATTCCCCCAGAGTGAGGAATTGAAAAACACCTTCTAAGGGATCAGTAGTTGGTATGTGGGTAGCGGGTATAGATGGCTCACTAGATGAAGGGGAAGCAGGGGTGCTAGCGGTAGAGGCTACAACTGTAGTAGGGATAGTGAGGTTAGACGTAGCAGAAGTAGTGGAAATTTTGGTGGATGGGCTTGTGGGTGGAGGTGAAGTGGTTTTGGTGGTGGATGCCTTGACTGGTACAAGCACATCATTGGGTCGATATAGCATGTTACAGGTCTTGAAAGGTGAGGGGTCGGCAGGGATGGTGTAATTATGTCCCTCATGTTCAAATTTGAGGCATCGATGTAACGTCGAAGGGACACAACCCATAGCATGAATCCAAGGTCGGCCAAGCAGCAAGTTATATTGGAACTCCCCTTCTAGGACATAGAAAAGTTTTGGGATGGTGCGGGGACCTACGCAGACATGGAGAACAATGGTACCCAGTGTAGAGGTTATGGTGTCATTGAAGGAACGCAACATAACGGGGTTACTATGCATGTAATTGGCAGGTATTTGCATTTGGGCATACACATGGGAGGAGATGATGTTAATGCTAGCACCACCATTAATCATAATGCATCAGATGCGTATATTATCAATAAAGACAGATATGAAAAGAGTGGGGTTGGGGTCATCAGACTGGAAGGAAGTGATCTCTTCATCTGCAAAAATGAGGGCAACCACTTGGAAAGTGAGTGGTGTAGATGAAGGTGAAGACCTAGTGAGAGAGGATACATGGTGAGGGGTAATGATGGAGTCTATGGGTGTGGGGTCATTTGGTAAGACTTCGATAGATTGAAGGACCTCCATGAGGGCTTGACGATGTGACTCTGAGGTCTAGAAAAGGTCATATAAAGACATTTTGAGGGGGGATTGGTGTAGTTGTTTTAGCATTGTATGATGTGTGGCCCCATCAGAAATGGGATATGCAGGACCACGAATGATGACTTTGGGTGTGGGTGCAGATGGTATATTGGGTACAGGGTTGGTTGATGGGCCAGTTACTTTCTCCTTGCCCTTGTCTTTCTGAGCATGGGTGGCAATGTTGATCATGTTAATCTGAGGGGAGGTGGATGAAGAGGGTGTGTCATGGAAGGTATAACGACAAGAGGGAAAAAACCCTAGTGGTGGGTACGACCCTTGTGAGATGAGTAGGGTGCATTAGAATTTGGGTGGTGGTTTGGCCAACTCTCTTATGTGAACCATGTTAATTTTGAATCTTGGGGGTGTATCTAAGAGTTGTGGGGGTGGAGATTTGGTCGCTGAGTAGGCAATGAGGGAAGATCTATGGAAATTGGTGAAGGTGAAATGGGGTCCTCATCAAGAAGATCATCATCACCAAATTTTTCTTCAGGAGGACATAACTAGACAAGAGCAGCTTTCAAAGCCTTACGTTTCTCTACATCATGTCCTGGCACACGATGGTAGGCACAATTTTTGGTTTCGTCAAACCCTTTTGGTTTGGGTTTGAGTGGGTTCGTAAGGTCTAAGAAGTGGTAATGTGATGATAGAATTTTTGAGGAGGTTGGTTAGGATTTTAGTGTAGGACCCTGCTAATGGATCACAATGGGAGGTGAATGTGGGTTTGGGTATAGGTGTGGATGACTATATAGGAAGAGTTTTCACAAGAGGGGTAGTGGGTTGGGCTATGAGTTTGGTGTGTGGTGTGGTCTTAGGTGTTGGTCGTATCTGCTTGGGTAGGGGCATGGTAGATGAACTGGAAATAGAAGGTGTGGTTGGTTTAACTACCTTATTAGAGGGTAGCAGATTTTTGGCTTTAGGTTGCATCTTTTTGGGTAAAGGTGATACGGGCACACGAGATGTGGAGGGAAAATCTGAAGGTGGAAGAGGGCGATGTTACCCACGGGGGTAACCGAGGTGCTGTGGAGGTAGGTGGTGTGGGTTGGGTAGGAGGCGTGAGTGAAAGAGAAGGAAGTGTCATGGGTAGTGAAGAAGTTATTGATGGTATTGGAGGTATGGGTGGTAAAAAGGTTACAGGTGAGGGCGGAGGTTGTGTGGGGCGCTTGGGTATATTAGAGGTCTGTGATGGGGAAATGGGTTACTGCGTTCTTGGTTTACCGGTGGATGGGGGTTTCTTGGCCAGGGTCAAGGGGTGAGGTCCTAGGATGGACGGAAAGGGTGAAGGTGATAAGGGTGTGGTTGGTGAGGTTGGGGTATGAGATCTAGGAGATTAGCTCTTATGTTTAGCGGATGGGTTAAGTTTGGTGTTAGTTTTGGAAGACGTAGCTAAATCTAATTTGATGGGTGGATGAGTAAGGCTAGCTGTTGGTATGACCCCTAAGGTAGTGATAGGTTTAGGCAAGGGAGATGATATAGGTGTGGGTTTGGGTGCAGATGCATGTTGGGTTATGGGTAGAGGTGTGAGTTGAGCCATGAGTGGTGTCATGGGAGATTTTGTGATAGTTGTGGTTGTGTTCGGTTTGGTCAGTTAAAACACTTTTGGATAGATAGTGGAGGTGTCAGCGAGTGACAGCTGCATTTGTGTTGAAACAGGAAGTAGAAGACGCCCCCAAAGTAAGGATCTATTGACATAGTCAAGTGATCAGCCAAGCATGAGAATGGTATTGTTGTAATATGAGCCGATGTGGACCGAGTGGCAATCCCCGTAAAATGTGTTTGAGATACTGGGAAATGGCTAGCCTCGGACTCTGTGGGTAAGAGAGCCAAAAGCAGATCAACGGGATCTTGAAGGTCTAATGGTGAATGGTCATCTACAAGGGGTGGTACTTCTATAGTATCCTCCATGGGTAGAGGAGAGGACGGGCCAGTCGAAGTGGGATCTCCTTGTGTTGGTGTAGGTGGTGAACCTGCATCTTCTATGAGTAGGAAAGGTGCCACTGACAACTGCTTGGAATTTTGAGGGGTCAAAGGTGGTGTGCTGATTATAGGCTCTTTTACGGGTGAAGGAGAAGATGAAGGGGATTCCTCTGTGGGTAGAGGAGTATATGAAATAGGTTCTGGTGTAGGTAGGGGAGTGCGGGCTAAGATTTCATCTATGGAAGGAATATGAGGCAATTGGGAAGCAACTGGTGTGTCATTGAAAATAGCATGGACCTCGCAGACAATGCTATCATTGTTTGAGGTATCACCCCCTTGGTTGGAATATGGGGCATGATTAGGGAATGGCTTCTTGAAGATGTGTAGGTTTTGGTTAGTGGGTGCATTCGGGCTATCCAAGACTAAGTCTCCATTGTCTATCATTTCTTGAATGATATTTTTGAAGGTAATGCAGTTATTGTCGTTGTGACCTTTGACTCGATGATAGTTACAAAATTCATGTTCCTTATACCACGCAGGCATGGGTCGCTCAGGGTCAAAACCAGTATGTGGTTTTATAGGTGGAAGGGTAATGGTGCCAGCCTTAACAAGCTTTTCCAAAATGGAAGAATAAGATTCTCCTAGGGAAGTGTACTTTCATTGTTCTCGTCTAAACTAGAAAGCTTGGACAAGAGAGAGATTAGAAGGGGGTTTGGCCAGGTTTGATTGATGAGGGGGACTGGCTTTGAGAACTACGGCATTAGCAGACCCTTTGGGCTTTGAATAGTTTTTTTGAGGTTTCGAAGATGAAGAAGTATCATTTGATTTGAACGCGATGTTCTTGTTATGAAGTTGAATCTTCTTTTCTTTGATAGCATGAATTTCCAATTTTTGTGCCATGGTGAATGCTTCGTCGAAAGTGTGAAAAGTTTGCACCTGTAGGGTTGGTGAGATGTGTCTAGCACAGGCCCGAGTAAATAGTTCTATAAGCTTAGTTTGAGGCAATTGGAATGTGAGCTGGTTAATGAGGTTGTGCCAGTGAGCGATGAAGTCAGTGATAGACTCGTCGTCATATTGTCGTGTGGAATAAAGATCAGTCATGGTAACCTTCTTAACAACGTTGATGGAGAAGTGATCTAGGAAGGCTTGGGCCACTTGATTGAATGAGTAAATGGAGTGTCTTGGTAGTCCACTGTACCAGTCCAATGTAGGTCCTGTCAGGGACATTGGGAAAGTCCTCAAAAGTAAAGCGTCATCATGGGCAATCAGGTAACACCCATGTTTAAAGGACCACAAATGTTGTTGCGGATCTTCTTTGCTATTGAAGCGGTTGAATTTTGGCATCTCCCAATGTATGGGGTATGGTCGAATGGGAATGGATGGGTGAATAGGCTCATTACAAATTTCATCATAGGTGAGGGAATTGCATGAGCTGGAAACCACTGATGCTTCTAATGTTTGCATCTTTTCCATCATCAACTTGATGAGGTCATTGGTAGGTTGTGATGGGGGGACACCTCCTGTGGCATAAGGAGGTAGATATTGAACCTGATAGGGAGGTTGGGAATAAGGAACCGACATGGAAGGCACATATCCAGAATGGGTGACAGACAAGATAGGGGGTTGTTGATAGTAGGTGTATGTAGGTGGGATGGTTATCGTGACTCTGGTAGCGATTGGGGGAAATGTTTGCGGGATGGAGAGGATGAGATTTTGGAATGGAGTAGAGGTCACCGACACCACGGGCGGTTGTGTTGCAATGGGTATTTGTGAGACAATGGGTGCAGATTGTGCTATGGTCTGGGTGGTGGACGAGGGGATAACAGATACAACTGGTGCAAGGGAAACTGCAGATGCAATGGTCATGGCAGGTATGGGTCCTAGCTGCGAAACTATCGGGGGAAAAGCAGGTGAGGGTAATGCATTATTAGTAACAAGCAGGAATAAGGGCAGGAGAGATTGATATAGGCATGTCGTATATCAATTGACCAGAGGAGTCTTGGGTGGAAGAGTGGGAAAGGTAGAACTATAAGGCCACGGGATTCTGATCAAGGAGTCATGCAAACTCCTCATCACTGGTAGCAATGGTGGTAGGTAAGGTTGGATCCATGGGTGATAGGATGGAAGGCGGTGAAGGACTAGGTGGGAGTGGTTGACGACTAGCGTGGAATATGAGGGCGTTAGTCTGGCTGCGAGTCAGCACCATGTGAACAAGTGTTGACCTGGTAAGACTGTATTCTATAGATGACACAGAAAATAGTAAAAATAGAGAATAATGGGGTCCGGGAGGTGAATCTGGTTAGTGTCTAGATTTTGAAAAATTAAACACAGGAAACCGACGATGGTCAGGTTGACCGGTGATGGTTATGGGAAAACCGATGACGGTCAGAATGACCAATGATGGTTAGGACAACACCGATGATGGTTTCTGAAACTGATACCGGTCACTATGGAAGAAACCAGTCTAAAAAAAATGAAGTGGGAATGTTGGATTTGTACTGGTGAAACTGTGTATGACAATAAATATCAATAAGGGAGAAATATGATGATGCCCTAAGGGCTGGAAATAGAACAGAAGTAGTAATGAAAGTTGTTCTAGGTAAAGTAACTAGAAATCCAGAAGCTGACACTGGTTAGGGTTTAACCGACGATGGTCAGATGTGAACCAGCGACGGTCGCTGGACCGATGTCGGTGACTATGAAATTAGAAAGAAATAAAGAAAATTGATTTTGTGAATTAAATTAAGTGAAGAATCAAACTCAGAAGCTTGAGAATGATGAGATGAGGCCCTGACACACTCAAAAAAAGTCAGAATACTCCAACTATGATGGTGGAGTGTGCAAAGAAGAATAAAAATGGGGATTCGTAGTCTCACACCTCAAAACACAAGCCAAGAAGAATGCTAAGGAAAAGCACTATCCTAACAATGATTTTTCTTATGTTTGTTTAGCTTATGCTATTTAGGACTAACTGTGTGTATTTAGAACATAATTTTTTTGGTTGGGAAGGCGTCCTATGAAGAAGGATATCTAAAAGGAGAGGTTTCAGGTATGTTATGGTAGGGGCAGGCCATCCTCTGAGATGATGACTCGACAGAGGCAACGAGCTAGGGAGTACCTGCTAACTGGATCGGGTGATCACTGAGAGATGTTCCCAGGTAAGATGTTGTTTAAGAAAGATGTGTATATTTGATTTTGTGCAAGTTTGGTAAGACACACAGAGATATAAAAATGTGATTTCTACGATTCTTTGTGTCAACCATTAGTTGGGCATGACTTCCAACATATAGGTTGCCCTCAGTTTTAATGTGAGCTAATAATGCAACAAATCAGAATGTAATGCAAGTGTTTTAAACCCAAATCGAAGTGTGATATTCGATGTAGCAAGAGATGAACAGGAAGAGGGATGCTCTTTCACTAATGCAATGCAAAAAGAAAGGAAGATGTGTTCTTTTTAAAGCACCAAAAACACGATTGTTTTTAGACAATAGAAAGAAGGAGAATGATTCCAAGGAAGAAAAATTAATGTGGAACTTTTCTAAGGGAAACAAACACATAAATTTCACCTAGGAATGAATAAATGCAAAAGAACCCCTGATGGGTCCCACCGGGTGTGCCAAAATGTTTCACCATTTTCTTTACCTTTTCGAAATGACAAAACAGATAAGGCTAAGGGCCAAGGAGTAATACCTATTAAATGTTGGTCGATTGATGGTTGTTACGCGTGTTCTGACTTCTTGATCCACAACTGAATGTGAGAGCTTCCTTTTGGCTAGGAGGAACTACCTGTAATAGAAAACAAGACCACAAAAAGATAGTTAAATGATATATGACAGTGGACTACCTAGTGTATGCTAGTTCTGGGAAGTGTGATACTTCCTAGACGGTTGTCAATCCACTGTTTAAAACAAGTTAATGTGAGAAATAAACAAGGTCCTACTATAGTTGATATGATTTAGGTATCTCATTCAAATACAATAAGCAAATCCAATCACAACAGGCTAGGCTATAGTTGGATCTGAGAGGTGAGGTATCTGTCAAGGTACTGGGACTAGTCAGGGTCAGATTCTGGGTTATTTAGGTCAACTGGTAAGGTGATTGTTGGGTCTGTTCTTGGTCAAGGTGTAAAACACAGAGACCGATGTCAGCTAAATGTGACCGATGTTGGTTTAGGTAGAACTGACGACGGTTGTGGATAACTGGCGTCAGTATGGTTGGGGTAAAAGAAACTCAAAATAAGTTAAATGGAAGGGGTGATCTGAGGTCAAATAAAGTTTGGGTGAGTGAATGGGGAGGTCTGTAGAGATCCTAGGTATGCTCAGAAGTGTACAATAGGTGAGAATAGGTGATTTTGTGATGTGATTGAAGGGATATTTGGGTTTACAAGCAAGTGGGTGATGAAGCAATAAGCATGCAAAGAATAGATTAATAACAGGAGTAATAAAGATTACTAACTGAAATAAACTATATTGGTTAGGGCCATACTTATTGTGTTAAGGTTTTTGATGGCTGAGTGGTGGAGGCAGTTGATCAAAGAATACGTGTATGGTCCTGTAGTGGTGCCTTCCCGGAGTGCTCACGTGAATGCAATGGCTCTCTGATTGGTCCTCGTGATGGCTCTGAATGTCTGGATCTACAAAAGGATGCTTCTTTCGCTTGCATGAAACTCTGGTCTCCTTTCTTTCTCTCAGAAATGTGCCAACCTCGAAATAAGGTTACCAAAGGGAATAAAAGGTAACCGACGATGGTTCTGGGTTGACCGGCGTCGGTTCAGGGGTGACCAACGTCGGTTAGGGTGGGATTCCCTAGGTTTACTAAAAATGGGAGATCATGGCAATGATTTCTGCCAGATCTCTCTATTCATCTGGGCAAGAGTGGGAGTTACCTTTTATTATGTGGGAATGTGGTTAGAGGGGATGTAGGCTTTGATTTTTAGGGTTTAGTTAGGTCTTAGTTAGTTATGGCAACATACTAAGAATAGACTTAGGGTGAGGTGGCTAGGTGAGGTGGTGGGGTGGGAATTATCTTAATTAGGATAATTAAATAATAAATATTGTGAGGACATGGATTAATTTAATTAAATTAATTAAATTAATATTAGTGTGGGGTGTAAGGGGCCATGGTTAGGTGAGTGTGTTCAAGTTGATTATTTAACAAAGGGTCAAGGAGCATGTGACCCAATTTTGTTGTCTACGGGGATAACTTAGATCCCTTTCTATGATGGATTGGAATCTTGTGCAGACGCACCCTAAGAAATACCTTGTCACCCACAAGAAAGTGACATTTTATCCTCTTCGTATCAATATACATCTTATGGCGTGCATGAGCCTACTCCAAATGCTACCTGATGAGAACAACTTGTTGCTCCATATCCTGAAGATAAGTGGGGCCAAGAACATTCCTATAATCCAATCTGTCCTAGATCAACAGTGTCCTGCAAGGTCTCCCATATAAGGCCTAATAAGGTGTCATGTCGATCGAAATGTGAAAATTTTTATTATATGCAAACACAACCAAATAAAGATAATGCTCCCACTTCATTTGTTGATCCATCACATACATCTGAAGCATATCCTCAAGAACATGGTTCACCCTCTCTATCTACCCATTTGTCTGAGGGTGCTATGTTGAACTGATATTAATATGATTTCCCAAAGCTGACTGAAATGAAGTCTAAAACACATATGTATAAAAAAAACCATGATCACAAATGATCATCCTAGGAATACCATGCAACCTCACTACATCATCCATGAAAAGTATTGCAATGGCAACTTCATTATATGAGACCTTCATCAAAGAGAAGTGGAAAACCTTGGTCAAATTATCCATCATCACCCATGATGGCACCGTGATGAAACAATGAAGTGGGAATACCAACAATGAAATCCATGGACACCACGTCCCACTTCCACTCCAGAATATCATGCGGGTAAATAAGTCTTGCGGGGTGAGAATGCTTATCCTTCACCTTCTGGCACTTAAAACAATGAGCTACAAAATTTATAATATCTCAACACAACCTAGGCCAAAAGTACATCTATCTCAATTCCACTTGCATCTTCTTAATCCTATGATGCACTGCATACGGGGCTCAATGTGCCTCTAAAATAACAAAACTGCACAAACTATTTGCTCTAGGCACATAGATGTGCCTCTTAAACCCAGATTAACCATTTGACTCCAAGGCGCAACCTACAACTTTCCCACTAAGGGCCCCTCACACTCAACCATCTTCCTAGCACCCTTGTAAAATCTATCTCCTGCAAGATACTAAAGTATTCTTCCTTTGTGATCTTATCGCAAAGTCAAGGTAGAAATCTCATGTTGCCACTTACTCAAAGCATCAGCGATGAAAATTTTCCTTCCCCTTGATGTATTGGATGTCCATGTCATACTCACATAGGAACTCCATCCAACGCCGTTTTCGAGCATTGAGGTTGGGTTGTGTGAAGATACATTGAAAGCTCAAATGGACAGTCCTTAACATAAATGGCCTACCCAAAAGAAAGTTTCTCCAACAAACCAAAGTATGTACTGTTATTGCAAGCTTAAGATCATGAGTGGGATGGTTAAGTTTGTAGTCCTTAATCTTGCGAGACTCGAAATTAATGGTGTGATTCTCCTGCATAAACATCATTTTAATTCCCTCTATATATGCATTTGTGCAAACCAAAAAGTTGGCCAAAGGATTGGGAACTGTGATGATGGGTGCAGTCATCAATCGATCCTTGAGTAGCTGAAAGGCCTGCTCACACTTCTCTAACCAAAAAATCTTCTTCCCTTTGCACTGAAGGGAAGTGATAGGATTGGCAATTCTAAAAAAATCCTGAACAAAATGAAGGTAAAAACTAACCACATAAAAATCCTAACCTCATTCATTGTGGTGGGGTTTGGCCAATCAATGATAAAAAATATCTTTGAGGGATCTACTTAGATACCCTTGTTTGTGATAATGTTCCATAAATATTGTATCTCGGTCTAAAAGAAGGAGCACTTCTCCAAGTTCCCAAACAGCTGGTATTCCCTCAAAACTTGTGATTCATGTCTCAAGTGCTCCTGGTGCTCCTATACCGAGCATGAATAAATCAAAATGTTGTCCAAAAACATAATGAGAAATATGTATGAGAAAGTCCTAAAATCCCCATTCATGAGGCTCATAAACACTGCAGGTGCATTCATCAGACCGAAAGGAACCACTATGAACTCGTAATGCTCATATCAAGTTTGAAAACTTGTCTTATGTATATCTGCCTCTCTGATCCATAAATGATGGTAACCAGAGTTCAGATCTATCTTGGATAACACTCTATCTCCCCTCATCTGATCAAATAAATCATCAATACATGGTAGGGGATAATGGTTATTCTTAGTTACCTTTTAGGTTTTTTGAAGTCAACACCAAAAACAAAGGGACCCGTCCTTCTTCACAAAAATCACCAGTGCGACCCAAGGGGACACACTAGGTCAAATGAGGCCCTTCTCTAATAGCTCCTCTATCTTAATCTTGAACTCATGGAGCTCAAGGTTAGTCATCTTGTATGGAGCACAAGATAGGGTGCAGAACCCAGAACAAGATCAAGGGAAAAATCCACCTCACGATGTGGTGGCATACTCAGGATCTCCCTAGGAAAAACATATGCAAACTCTCTCAATATAGTGATCTCATCTAATGGAAAACTCATTGGAATATCCTCATATATATCTTTGATCATGATAGCAAACATGTGGCACCCCTTGTGCATGTTACGCTTTAGTTGTATAGAGGAGATCATATTCAAGGAAACGGGTCTCTGTACTCCAGATATAACTGCAAAACTACCTACATCATGCACACACTCAATGAACTTGTTTCTGCAGTGAAATTTGGCCTGATAGGAATCAATAAAATCCATACCAATAACAACCTCATAAGATCCCAGTGGTAAAATATGAATTTTTAAAGTAGTGGAGAATGCCTCTAGGAATGTATACAACTCTCCACATACAAGTCTACAGTGAGCTTGGCCCTAGTGGCCAACTCTACCTGCCACCTATCTACTTGCCTAAAAGCCACCAAACCACACATATCCACTAAATAGGGGGATATAAAGGATTTGGAAGCTCCTAAATCAAATAATACAGTAACAGGTGTACCTCTAATCATACATGTCATCTCAATGAATGCAGTTTGGTGCTCAGCCTAACGGTTCTCTACCATATTTTAGACGCAATAGGCACGCCCTATGTCACTAATTTTCTGTTCAAAAGTAGGTTCCTTTTACCTTTTGGAAAAATATGGTCTCTATGGACAAAAGCATGCATAATGTGATGAGGTCCATTCGATATGTATACCCTCAACAATCAAGTATGGACCATGGAACTAGAGTACATCATAAACACATTAGACATCTTAGCTAGGTTTTTTTATATTATAAGACATAATCTGATCATGGTCCCCACAAATGAAACAACATGGTGCATTCCTATGTGAATGAGTCCCTATTGTGCTCTAATGTACTAATCTTGTGGGTCCCACTATGGCTGACTGTTGTGAATGATCTGGATTAGGTTGTTGACTACCTGTTGTCCCCTCAAAATTTCCCTACTTTTGAGAAATTGAGATTTTTTGAGTTTATCACCTTCTTCTGTTGTTCTGGTTATGAGAGAAGTCAAAAAAATTTAAAAAATCTACGTTTATGGGTCATTCTGTGTGATTTTGCGGGTAGACCTATCAGACATTTTTGTCCCAAGTTCATTCGGGCTCCCTGTTCGTTCGATCGGCCGTTTTAACCTGAAGTCTGTTTCTTTCAGGCCCGTCAGAAATTTTTGTCCCAAATGTCTCAAGTTCGCCCATACTCAATGTTTGCCTTTCACCCGATTCGGCTGAATCGCGCAATCCGCGTACTTTCGTCCCTCATGTCCCAAAAGCATTTGTCCATCTTTTTCCCACGTCACCCACATCAGCTGAATCACGTTTTTGCGTCCCGCGTGTCCCAAATGAACCAAAGGCCATCCAGGCTATTTTTTCCCGCTCTTCCCAAATATCTTGCTTTTCAAGTTGGTAGATGTGTATTTAATGCGCATTTATTATCTTTCTCTCTCCTAAACGGCTATATAATGAACTGCCCCATACGCATTTTCGCACACTTCTTTCTTGCTATCTATTGCTCATACCCCTCGCAAACAGAATTCATGTGTGTATACCCCAATTCCTTCTACAATTCCATCAAGATCTCAAGACTGTGACTTTGTTTTTCCAAATCAACATGAAGATTAAATTCTAGGGTCAGGAACAAGTTTCACACCGCTCGAGTCTATCGTTCCTGATATCAGAGACAGTGAATTTCACCACCTTGACTTTGGGGAATTTCTGGGAAAGGATGACAGACTCAAACCCCTCTCCCATGGCACAAATGATTCATGATAGTGGCTTGGCATTCGTTGCTAGTTTTCCGATCTCAGTGCAATGTGCAGATACAGTTCTCGCCTGTGGTGCTCATTTTAATCCTAACTCGAGTGAGCTAGCAAATGTGCATGGGGAGCTCATTTCCAAGGTTGATGCTACCACCATTGGCACATTAAGGCCCTACAGGATTCCTAGGATGGACAATTTAATAGTAATCTCTCAAAACTAGGCACAGGCCCTCTTCGATCAAGACAGTGAGAAATACAAAGCAAGGGTGGCGAAGTCTTGGCTTAAAAACCCTAAGAAAGGGGTGTCCCGTCTATCCAAGGTTCTGTTTCGTGCCGATTTCAATGAGGAGCTATCAGATTTTATAATCCTGCTAGCTCGGGTCATGGGCTTACCCTCTACCAACAAGTTCCATTTCTGGATGTGCCCCCTTATCAACATGGTGTGTGAAGGAACTCAGAACATCAAATAGGTGGAAAATCATCAGCATGAACTTAGAAGAGTAGCTATCCAATGTACAGCAAAACTCAAGAAGTTCTACATGACTCCGTACCTGATGTATACCCTAGCAGCATCTAGGAAATGGTTTGGATTCACATACATTGATGCTCATAAGGGTGACCCTGTATATGCCTACTGCTCTCAATTCACCCTAGGACACTAGCAATCGCAACTTCAGAAGGGTGAATGATGCTTTCACCATGTACATTGTAAGGCTCCTAGAGAGTGACACTGCAAGGAGATTTTCTGATGAAGCCATGAACCTAATTTTGAAGTAACGTTGCCTACTTCATCCAGTTCATGAAATTCTCTTATATCAGGCTTGCACGCTATGAGAGCACCCCTCTTAGGATCCCTATGTTCTGCAATGATAAAATGGCCTTGATAGAGATATGCAGGAAATTGGACAAGTTACAAAGGACCTGTAGGGATAAGAAAATTACTGGCCTGCACTTCCCCATATCTTTGGGAAACTACACCTGCAAGACGGCTCTAGATGCACAAAACATAAAAAGAGCCCTAGCTTCCATCACTATCCATTTCTTCAAGCCAAGAACTTTCTTTGACTTAAAGAAATTTATTGAACAAAACATCAAAATCAATTACAATCATAGGGCAAACACAGAAGAGTATTGGGCTGACTGTGTTGATGATTTCGAGGCAAGGAGGTGGCATTATGGCAAGTTTTCTCTCCAAAAAATTCAAGAGCTTAACTTGTATCAAGTTCCGGAAGGAGGTTGCAGGATGAAAATTCCGACCTATTTTCATATGGGTATGAAACCATCATCAAACACACTCCCTTGGAAGATTTGGATTTGGTTCAAGAAAGAAAAGGATGATCTGGCTTGAAAATCTTAGCCCCATGTCCTAGTAAGAACCAAAATCTGGTTTGATAGGAGAGTCCGTGAACTTAGTAGGCATTCAGGAGAGTCCCTCCTCCAAGGATACTTCAACGCCAGGGAGGGAGGCATTGACACCTAGTTCGGAAGTACCATGTGCAAACTCCTCCTGCCTCATCAACTAAAGGTCCTACATCTTCCGCTCCTTCCTCATCCACTCAAGTATATCAAAAGAAAATCAAGGAGGTCAAAAAGGAACCGGTTGAAGAAGATCCCATGATGAAGCATTCAGAATTGCCGTTAGGTCCAGAGAACATTATTGTTCTTAGTGAAAGTGAGGAAAGTGAAGTACCAGTCTCTACAAGCACTCCAGAGGCTCCAATGGATAAAGAAAAGGAAGTTCAAAGCACTAAGCTCCCAAGTACCATCGACTCCTACACACTAGAAGCCCCGAGTGCCCCGATTGCCCCGCTCATATCTCAACTAGAAGCAACAGCAGTGCACACCATGGGTGCTATGAGTTCTCTGTCTCTTGGTCCTCTTTCCCCCATCTTCTTCTTCTTCCTCCTCTTTTACATGGGTGCAGCCTCTCATCGATAGTAGGAAGAGAAAGTCCTCTTCTTGGATCTCAGGACCCAACTTCGATGTTGTGGTAGCCTTGTTAGGCACTACTCCTCCTACTCCCGCCAAGAAGGCCAGGACTACCTCAAGAATAGTATCTGATGCTCAGGGCCAAAAATTCCTAGAGATAGCCAAGCCCAAAGTGGACAAGCCGGAGCATGATTTGCAAACATCTGATCTAGAGCTCTCAAGGATTCCCATGGGAGAGACCACCCCTGAAGGTGAGATCCACAATCTTCAGGAAATAGTCACCAGGGTCATTGGGAGGGTGGAGAAAGGGCAACAAACCATAGAACATCTGGAGGAGTAGGCTCAGGTTCTTACAAGTTTTATCAAGTCTCTGATGTCCAAGGATAAAGTTTTAGATCCTACCCCACTAACTACTCTTCCACCACCTGTGATTCTCAGCCAAGATGAAGTGCGGAGTATCAAAGATATACATAGATATTCTATCTATGGAAGGGCTATGGAAGCCATGGTGGATGATATGCTCATTGTAGGATTGAATTTCATTGATGAAGCTTTCAAACTCAATGAGAAGGTAAAAAATCTACAACAGAAACTCTCCTCCACTATGGGAAATATAGATAAAGAACTCAAACTCTGGAGTAGTTGTATAGTAGACCTTCACCTTATGGGACAGGCTGATGAGAATATTTTAATGGCAAGCAAAGCCTTCAACGATGCAAAAGATAACTTGTCAAAATCATGGGTATACAGCGTGGAATGGAAAATCAAGGTGCTAGAAGAAGCTTTGGGAGAGCTGAAAAATAGCTGGTAGAAGGGTGAGGCCTTCAAAACTTTGGTGGTATCCGCTTTCAAAGATATACATTTCCACCTCCATGATTAAACCTCTGGTGTGCCCCTCTCCTTGCAAAGAAATCAAAGCTCAATTCAGAGCTTTTGTCGAAGATAATTTATTCAAGGAGGATTCCATTTCCAAGGAAAAGATGAAGGAGATCTACTCTCTCTAGTCTGCTGTTGAAGAAGAAAATAAATATTGTCACACACACGTCGAATTCGACAAAGATATGGAGAAGTGCCTCGGATTTTGGACCCAGTCCACTGCCAACACATCAGTCCCACATGGCAGAGATATAGCAGAGGCATTGAAAAGATTTAGACAGCGGATTCTAAAATCAGTGGGCCCCTCTCAATCATGAATGCATGTCTTCTTCTCCTGTTTCTTCTAGTTTCTTCCTTTCTTCATCTCAAATTTATTGTAATTAGTTGGGGTATTGCAATAAGCGGCCCTTTAAATAAACATTATTTAAAGTAGTTACCAAGAGTAACTGATTTGTAAACTATATAATAGCCTCTCCTAACCATTTTTGAGGGGCGAACTTGGCTTATCTCTGAAAGTGTAAGAAGTAATACAGCAATCAATACAAAAGGATCTTCTTTCTTTATTCATCTAATTCCTTTATTTCGTAGTTATTTGTTAAAATATTATTAGATCGTTTGTCTGCCTTATACCAAGAAGCTTTGTATTCTTGCGGATGTTATTTATGGAATTGTGTGTCCTAAATTTCATCTCAGTAATTTAAATACAAATGATCCAACTCTAATTCATTGTATCCTGGCACTCACAAAGAATTATTTTGTCATCTATAATTCTGGAGAATGCTTTTCTGCTTATTTCCGCGTCTTCCTTCCTCTATGATTTTGTAATTGATAATCTATTGTTCACTACGCTTTCATGATATCCAAGTTCCATATCAAAGTAATGCGTTGTACATTTGTAAATAAGTCTTTCTTTAAATAAAGGGAACCTCTCCCATCAAAGAGGAGGGACTTCTTGTCCCCTGACTGTTGCTCTCATTAGGATCTTCTTTTGACGACCAACACTACCCGACCTCATATCTCTTCCTAGAATGTGGCCACTATGGCCCCTACCTCTCTAACTATCCTAGCGTGGCCTAGTCCTCTACTGCTTAGGAGCCTGCTACTGAGAGGGTTTTTGTGGGTGTGGAGAATGTCATCAAGTTGACTGAAAAAATATAAACCCTACTCTCAGGGGTGGGGCAAAGCCATGTGATCTGTGATCCTTAAATGTATGCACTTGCTCCTACAACTTGGCCCAATTCCTACCCGAGACTCTTGAGATTTTCTCTTGTTCTTCTCTGCTAAATATGCTTTCTCTGTCGCCTTCTCCAAGGTCGGGGGATACTGAATCCTAATTTCTCTGGCCAAGTCTGCATTCAGGCCCCTGATGGACATGTTCACATGTAACTTCTTGTTCTGGAGATAGTCTACATAGTGTAGAAGATCCAATAATCTGCACTCATAGTGGGATAATGTATTGGACCCATGTCAAAGATTGTGAAACTTTTCTATCTTATTCTAAATGAAATGCTCTGGCATATATCGAGCCCAGAAACACTCCTCAAATAATTCATAGGTGACAGTCTCTCAGGTCAAATGGAGCTTTCATTCCTCATTCCTCCACCAGACGCATGTTGTGTCACGGAGGAGGTGTATAGCGAGGTGATATTTGACATTTCCCTCATAAGGATGCAATCCAAAGCAACTATCTAAACTTAGGAGCCATGACTCGGCCCTAAAACCATCAATTGTGTCTCCATACATGGATGGATGAAGTCAAAGAAGGTCGTGGATGGCAACACTTATTGCCTGCCCATGAGGGCATGTCCCAACCACTCTATGAATCTGGACTGAGGGGTTACAATACCTCTTTTGTTGTGTCATTAGCTAAACTAAATGGTTGCACGACCTATGTAGGTGTTATGAAATCTATGAGTGGGAGAATGCAAACCCTCATCTGGGTGTGACTCAATCTCATTTTGACTAGCCTCTGCAACTGGCTCAGGTTATGCGAAAAATCAATCCTGGAGGACTCCCATCATTTGATGAAGTTCGTCTACAATTTGTGGCCCAAAATCAGCTAGAGGAATTTCTTGAGGTGACCTCTCACGACCTCTAGTTGTCGTTGCATCTCATTCGGTATTGTGCCCCATCATCTTACACGAGGGAAAAACAATACGTTGAACTTTTGTGGAAATGATTTAAAAAATTGATTTCAACTAACTTAAGCTACCAAAAGCTAATAGTAAATCCCTGAAGCATCTAGTGTTGAAACAGAGCTCTGATACCATATGTCGCACCTCACTCAACACAAATTCTAAAAAATGATAAAACATAAACTATGAATCTCAAATACCGTTAACAAAATCAATAATAATGGTAATAATTTTTTAAAAGGTATATTAAATTCAAGGATAGGTTAGATTATCGAGTCACAAGAAATGAGAAAGTGACACCAAACCGCATTCTCGAAACAGTCATGTAAGAATTAATGCTAACACTCTATGACGACTGCGTCACAATCTCGGCTACGGAGTAGAGAGTCGGCGTAATGCCACTTTCGCGAGTTAGGAATAAGTTTGATTAACATTTTATAAACATTGATGATAGTTATATCGTGACAGCAGCAAGGTTAAAAAATTTGTTAGTGACAAAAATTATCACGCTTGGAACAATAAATGAGATTAAATAATTTTCAACCAATTTAGTAATAGTTTTAAAAAAATTAAAAACGTTTGTAGAAGGACAAGGATATTAATATGATCATGGGTACCATTTAGGAGACTAAATGGAACCCCTACCCTTACATTTATTTACACAAGTTTTTCAAATAGATTTGGTTAGTTAATACATTTAACTAATAAATTGCCACCATATAACTTAAGTCCTTTTCCCAAAATAATACATTTTAATTCTAAGACCCATTCTAATGTGCAAATATAAGACTTAAGTCATTTTCACATCAAATTACAGCCCTTAGATTTAAATCAATCTCCATCGTAGGATGGGCTAACCCTAAAAATAAAACTTATGAGGATATAATTTTCAAATCTAAACTCTATTGTTTCATTTTTTCTTTCTCCTTTATTCGGGTGTCTAAGTTTCTTTTTGTTTTTTACTTTTATTTTGTGGGGAGAAGAAAGGAAATAGAGGAGCCAATGCAAGATATTCAAGGAGGGTTTTAACTCATTTTTGTTTATATATTTGACTTTGTTCTGGTTGCACATAGTTTGTATTTTTCTCATCAAGAGTTTCAAATTCAGAGTTTTCTATTCCTCTCAAAATTGATCCAATTGATCTGTAGGTTCTCTTGATCATTCTTATTTTGTTTTTCTTAAGTGATCATATTGTGAGCATATATAGAAATGTTTCTATGCATTCATATATTTGTGATAAAAATAAATTGCAAGCCACATTTTTATATGGCCCAAATGGGTGGCGATAAAGTGGAGATAGGTCACAGGCCTATGTGTTATGGCGGGGGTTGCGGGAATCCATGATCGTGTCAAAAGGAGAGGTGAGGGTGGGGTTGTGGCATGCGTCGCATCCCCAAATATTTTGCAAATGGGGTGTGTGGGGGATGGGTGTGAAAACCGTCCCAGCACCCCCCCTCCCCAACAGTGTTTTTTAATTTAATTTAAAACCTTTGAATAAGGTTTCAATGAGTTAAAAGAAAACATACTTAGCTTATTTCTTTTCGTCTCAAATTCCTTTTAAGGGATTTTATTTCTAGATACTTTTTTTTAAAATTATATATAAAGATGATTGTACAACAATTACTTATTTTAATTTCAAGAAAAAAATTTCTACCTAGTAATACATCTTTTTATTTATGCAGATATATAAATATCCAATAGTACAGTTGCTTAATACACAGGGATGTTTTATACACACACACGAGAATATATATGCATATACATATACATATATCCAATAGTAAGTTGCTTAATAAAAGGGATGTTTTATTCATGCAAAAGGGTGTATAAACTCAGTTGTTTTTTTATTTTATTTAAGAGACTATGGAAGTTTCATATTCATGATTTATAATAATAATGAGTCACTTAAACTAACTTCTACTATCTAGTTGGAAGATAAAAATACTACATCTTTTGCAAATAAAACAAAAATCCTTTTCATTCAAATAAAGAATAGAAGCATATTATATTTATACCATTTTCTTTCTCATTTAAACAAGGTAACAACATCTAGCATGAAGCTTCAAACAAACAAATCCATTACTTAAAAATGTCAATACGGAGAAGATAAAACTAAGGAGAAGAAGAATACGTTGTTGTTCAGATTTTTGTCTCCCAACCTTACAATTTTCCTTTATTTAATAAACTAAACTCTTTCATTTCCAATAAGCTTCTTCAAGAGTGGAAAATAGATTTTTTAAATCAACATTTCTAGTCCATGAAATAAGGAGCAAGTTTGTAAAATTAATAGCAACAACTAGTTATATTTTTCAACAAGAAGAAGTCCTTTATTGGATATTTCCAACAACGTTTCAATTTTGAAACAGATCATACTATGAAAGCAATTTAACATTCTTAAATTTTATAATTACAAGAAGGGATAATAATCAACAATGCAAGTTTACACACCCTCCGCTTGAAGTGGAGACAACATGGCCATTTTTTGTCAAAATCTGAACTCTTTTAACAAGAACAAATTTGCAACCTACAGCTTTAAGTAACTCCATCCAGATCCAAACAACAAGATTATTATCTTCCAAATATTGCGAGAATGATCCTAGTTGGCCACCCAACTATTTGGCACCATTATATGTCACCAAGGGATCCAAGGTGGCATGCTAGTCTCCCCCCAAGCCCATGGAAAAGAGGCAACATAACCAACTAGCACATAGGAAGAAGAGATGCATAAAACACATTTCATGTTTGGTTTCAACACAAGAAACAACAAATTTAACTAATGCAGTCAGCTAAGTACCATGCTTCTTATTAAATAAGAGGGGTGAAATCCCATTTTTTTGTAGCCAAAAAATCTATGTAAATCAACAAATTTCATCGTATCTCTCCATAACACAAAAACCCCTTATCTCTCCAAATTTTCTCCCCATATCCCTCCATATCCCTCCCCATCAAGGATTTTCGAACCCAAGTTCCCTTTAATGGGGGTAGGGATGGATTTCAAAACCAAATGGAAATCCATCTCTACCTACAAACCAAATGTAGGTGGGTTAACCAAAAGAACAAATATTTTTCAAGCTTATCAATAAGCATAGAAAGTTAAAAGGAGGATTTCCTCCCTCTTCTCAACCATCTCCAAAATCCACACCCCTCAAGGTTGATTGGAGTAACCAAAATAAGAACAAGCAGAAAAATTCAAGTTCTTTCATTTGCAAATTTAATTCATATACACAATTTCAAATCACAATTCAAATAAGAACAAAGTGTGCAAGACCCTACCTTGCAACTCAATCACAATTCCAATCCAAAATGCTCACCAAGAATTCCAAAGGATTTTCCAAGCTTTCCAACACCAATATCTCCCCAAAATTTCCCAAGCAAAGAACCCCCTAACCATGGACATGAGGGATTAAGAAGAGAAGTATAACACTCAAGTCAACTAATGGGAGGGTGACAAGTGTCACCCTCCACTGAAATTCCATCCAATAAACATGCTCCAAAATTACAACCCAAAATAAAAAGGAAGAAAAAAGAATAAACCCAACCCATCATGAGGATCACCTAAATCCCAAAACATTCTCAAAGATCAAAACTCCATCAATTTGAAGTGTGTAAGAAGGGGCAATATGAGCTGATGGGTCTCATTTGCATTGAAAAGATCCCACCCCCCCCATAGGGATGGGGGATAGGGACTCTTTTTAAAGTAAATGAGGTCATTTGCTTGTCATTTACCCTTCCTAAATGGCACATTTTCCCTAAATCAGAGTTTGGGGAAAATGTGGTATTTAGGAGGGGCAATTAGGTTCGCTTAATCCATGATTAGGTGGTCTAATTCCTCATAACCCTTACACAACATCCCAAGCCACAAGAGATGTTAAAAGGCCACAAAAGGGTGACATGAAACACTAGATAACATTAACCAAGGGGGATTATAAATTTAAACATATAACTATACAACATAAACATACATCACAATGATAGAAGGGTAGACTAAAAATCACATAGCCCAAGGAATCCAACATACAAACATGATGAAATGAGACGTAATCGATAGAGAGGAAAGGTTTGGCCTTTAGGGCCTTTTGTGCTAGTTGGACTATGTTCCCTAAATCCCACATTCTCCCATAACCAAATACCTGCCACCTGCACACTCAAGGAAAACCTCATATCTTCCCAATATGATAATACCATATGCATCAAATTCAATAATCCATAACTAGTCATGCTGACTAAGAAGTAATATCATAAAATGAATCATCAAAATAAAGAGACGATTTATGATCATGCATCAAGTTCAAATCCAATAACAATACAAGATCTTGCCTAAATCAAATCATTACATCATCTCAACACACTAATGGATCAATAAAAAGTGGTAGTGTTCCCCATAGACAACATGTCAACAAGAGTTAGCATTATAGTGGTAGAAAATAATGATATCAAGAAGTAATTTCACATCAAAACAATATAATATAGAAATAATGTTCCTATTAATATAGATAGTCCAGATACAATGGGTCCAAATAGCTCAAAATGAGATTACATAAATGGGTGGGCACTATAACAAAAATAGGGAGAATATAATAATCAGAGCAATCATACAAGAAATGAATGTGGAAATAACCAGAAGATAAAATAAACAAGAGAAAGATTACACCAGATTTAACATGGTTCACCCAGTGTGAGCTACGTCCACCAAGAAACGGCCAATATTATTATCCAGTGCTTTACAGAGGAAATACAATGAAGATCTACTGCCTTCCAACACCTCACATGATGTTCAATTTTTTTCCCTCACTTAGCTACTCTTTCTTGCTCACCAAGAAAATTTACATGCAAACAATTGCTATATATATTCTCTCCTTCTTACTTACCCTCATACAATGCATACATGCACACAAACACACAAATTTGCTTTTACAATCAATAAATCATATTTAAAATAAGTGATTTATTCTAATTTTCATCAAAAACAAAAAAATTACGTCGCACAGGTAACCGTCGTCAGTTACTGCCTGACTGGCGCCGGTTACTTCCTGACCTGGACTGACCGACGCCGATTACACCATGACCAATGCCGGTTACTTTCAAAACCAGTAACATGTAATTTAAGTTTCTTGTGAAGCAATTAAGCTCCATTCTCAACACAAATAGCTCATAATTAGATTACATAAATGGGTGGGCACTACAATAAAAATAGGGAGAATATAATAATGAATAACTAGATAAAGAAAAATGTGTTAATAAGATACTATTAGGGATGAATAATTAACAAAAATGTGTTAATAATATCATATTAAGGATGAATAATCAATAAACACATGAGTACCCTAGAATCATGCAAGTTTACTATTATTAAATGGCCATGTAAAAAGATCAGGTGTCTACACATACATGTGGTGAAGATAATCTACAAATGACCCCAATTTTTGGTTGAAGTTCCCATCATATCTTCCTTTATTTGTTGGGTTTATTTCACCCCCTTTATATGTTTGTGATTAGGTATACTCATCTTAAGTTAATCACTCTAATGCTGGAAATGATCTAAAGTTGGATTTGAGTTAGGGGACTTTTGTCCCTAATAATTGTCAATCATTTTTGGATGTGCTCTTGAATACTTTAGGCCTATTGTTGGCTTATGGATATTTCTATTATTCCCTTTGACAACTTTATGTTATTGACATATTGTTTATTGGAGGTGTAAATGTTGCATTTTGATCTTTCCATTTTATCTACATAAGGAGTTCAGGATTAAATTTCCTTAAGGGAATAAAATTATTATTCTAATAATAATAATGTGACTCATGCAATGATGGTAAAATAATATAAATAACTTGCACCTTATAGCTTTTAAATTGAAAATGTTGCTTATATTACTAAGGAAATAATATAAAGTAATAGGTTAAATAGATGTGAAGGCCCCCGAGGAGGAAATAAGAAACAACTAAAATCCATTTACAAAGAAACTCCCATAATAGAAGCGTAGCGGGGAAACAAGAAATGCATAAGCCAAGCATGCATCAATTTATGAAATCGAGGCTTTTTCCTATGGCGTGTGGAGCTTCAACACCTATCTCCTTGTAAAACTTTGAGATGTTCCTTAATATTCTCAAGAACAACATGCAACTCTTTGTTTTGAGTTCTGATTTGTTCCAACAGTAAGGAAATAGTAGATAGAATATGAGTTTAACTTATAAGTAATAGAACATCATTCATAACATATACTTGTTGGCAGTGATCTTTACCAATATGAAAGTGGATGGCTAGCCTACAAGTGTTCCAAATAACAGAAAGGGAAGAAGAAAATAATGGCTAGAAATGTAGTGTTTTTATTAAAATCACTAGGAAAAGGTTCTCGAAGAGATGAAAGAAGGGAGGACCACAACCAAGAGGACAATGGGAAATGCTAAAAAATATGAGGGACCGTTTCAAGGGCAAGGAAAAATGTGCATTTTCCAGGAGAAATATCAAATTTCAAAAAAGTGTGGCCAACTAGGAGTTTCATGTGAAGAATACGTCAGCCAATAATTGAAATTTGGCCTTAGCAAGGGCCCTCTAGATCATAGTCGTCATATATTTTGATTGAGAGTCAAATAAGAACATAGACAACTTGGAATTAAGAGAATCATTTAGAGGGGGTGTGGGCTAAATGAGATGGTATAAAAACTTTGACATAGTAGTGGTAATGACTCCTAGTTTGGGAAGCATCAACATTTCCAAGGGGACAAAGGGTTGACAAAAATTTAAAGGATGTCAAACAAAATCAACTGTATAAGATATGTATACACATGATTAAGTTTTGCAAGAGAACCAAACATATGTCACAGTAGGGTCCAATAGAGCCAATTTTTAGTGTATTTATCCTGGGTATCCTTAATTGAATTATTGCCTTTTTTACAAAGGATTTAACACTTAAATTTTGTTGGAAAAAAAGGGCAAGGGCACTAGATTAAATAACTTGGTTCCATGAAAGAATGGAATTAGGGATACTCAATCCATGCCAAAGGGATTGATGGCATTGTTGGAGAAGAGGGGTCATTTCTTGCCAGGCTACCCAATTGTGTTTGAGACAAAGAGAACTAGAAATATCCAAAGAAAATTGAGTTAAGGATTTGTCTTTTGAAGGACTGGGAATCTAATAACCTTTATGTGATGCATGTTAAACCCATTCTCTAACAAGAATATTCCAAGGCTCAAAAACCTAGGTAGCTCTTACAATCCATTTAGCAAGAAAACATTTTGTTTGTAGTGGATCAATGATTCCCAACCCACCTACAATTTTAGGTTGAGGGAAAAGCTCCCATGAAATGGCCACCGTACCTTTCTTACTTGATTTGTTTCTTTAAAGGGAATTGTGAACCAATTGTATAAGTTTACCATACGTTGATTTTGCAGGAAATCAATAAGATGACTAGTATGCACAATTGGCCAGAAAAAATTAATTGATAATAATAGTTTGGTTGTAAGAGACATACATTTGCAAGATAAATTTCCACTTTTTTTAATGAATTTTACCAAGCACCTAATCCCAACATGTCTCAACGGGAGAAGTGGATACCAAATGGTATACCCAAATAACAAGCAATCTTCCCATGGGGATGTCATTCCAAGTCAGGGGAATCTGAGCCAAATATGGTGCACTTTTGATGAAGATGGCTTCTGTTTTATGGCTACACAACTTGGATCCTCACAAAATCAAGAATTGACTAGGCATTTACAATTTCTTTCTAATTATTCTAAAAAAGAGGATAATCATCAACGAAATGGGAATTAAGAGCATAAGAATCGTGCATAAGACTATTTCCTTTCAAGTCTCCTTGGTGATGAGCTCATTAGAGGATATAACAAGAAACGCCAACAACTAGAACATGTAGAAAGAGGGCAAAGGGACAACCTTGACAAATGGAACACTAAAGGCCAAAGGATGTTGTGAGGACGTCATTGACCATGGCCTAATATTATGCTTCATTAAAGAGAATTTGGATGTGATGTCTAAAACAAGGACCAAATCCCAACCACTCAAACATCTTGAGAATAAATCGTCATCGAATCCAACGTATGCTTTGTTAAAAAAATTGACCAATATTGCATCTTGATCAGTATCTTTAGCCCATTGAGCGATTTTTGATACATAAAGGAGATTGTCCAAAATGTTTCTACATTTTAGGAATGCAGACTACTTAGAGTGAACAATGTCCTGAGCAATATGTTTATGTTTCATAGTAATAGCCTTTTCAATATGTTTCAGTTTCATAGTAATAGCCTTTGCAATAATTTTGTAGGACACACAAAGAAGAGAAATGGGATGCCACTTATTTATCTTATCCTTGTTTCGAGGAAGGAGGTATGTTGGAGTAACACTACTTAAGGTGAGGATGAACTTAGTAGTCTCTTTTATATAAAAATATAAGTGGGGAGAATAAACGTTGATGCACTTTTCCATGTTTGTACTTAAGCAAATATGATTTCCCATGAGTTGGTTGTAGAGAATATTAAAGGATACATGTGACCAAACTATGTCAATTGTATTCTGTGATAAAGACCAAAGCATAATAATAGTTCATGCCTTTAGGTCATTATATATATATATATATATATATATATATATATATATATATATATATATATATATATATGATGGAAATTATATGCAAACACGTTGTTTTTAGTCTAAGCTCAAATATGTCAGTTTTACTAGTTTTCGGATAATCAAACTCAAGTTTCTCTTTATGAATGTTGTATGTTGAAGTAACCCCAAATGACCAAAATTTATCACAAACTAATATCTCAAGGGGGTGCAATAAGTTGGGGCACACCAACATGCAACATTTGCGCTAACAACTAGTGCAAGAGTTGAATGTAAATGTGCGCAAATTCAATTTCAAACCGTTTAAAGAATTTCCTTAGGAAAGGTTCTTATTGAAGCTTAGACCATTGTCCATGAATTTTCCTAATAAAATAGAAATGTGGGCATTAAATGAACAAATGATTGGAAATTTCTTTGATAGATTGATAATTGAAATCAGTTAAGGGCTCCACTCATCCCTACTTTGTAATATTTGGGTTGCTAGAAGTTTCTTGTGATGTTCCCATTTTTCATTATTAAAAAAACACTTATAGAGTTTTACCATTTTTTACATTTATTTCAAAACACTCTTCACGAAAGGACATAGGACTAAACACAATCTCATTATCTACTTTTATATTAAAAGAAAATATCAACTATCTAAAGTAACACATTTTCATATTTTTTTTGTTAACCTTCTAATCTCAATCATAAGGAAATTGATATATGAAAATTAGTTAGTTTATTTTTTAAATAGTTCAAACCTTAATAAATTTAATGTTTTGAGTACTACCTCACGTCCAATCTATTTCTTTTATCTTCCAAAGATAATTTCACATTTTATGTATTAAGTTTGAATTAAATTTGTATGAAGATTTGGCATGCATTAAAGCGACTAACTTTAATACAAACATAAATAACGATTTAACGAAACACAAGAACCCCACCACATAATTAGCCATCATACACACAAAAATAGTGTGATACACTCATGTATAAAAAACCACATGCTTTCACCTCTAACCATATGTCATTTAACCAAAGCCATTCCCAAATAATGCATTAATTGTGATTAACCTCGTACTGGTGTTTTTCAATTATGGAATCTTGTTATGGAAAAAAAATTATGCATCCTTATCAAGATAGGGCATGCACTGAAGTGACTTAACTTTAAAACATACCTATATTAAGATTTAATAAAACACAAGCATCCCACCACATATTTCATTGTCAGCATATGTACACATAAAAAATGGTTTGTTACACTTGTACATGACAATTGTATGCTTTCACTTCCCACCATGCTTCGTTTGACCAAAGCCTTTCCCTAATAATGCATTAATTGTTCTTACATTCCAAATGACATTTTTCAATTGTGGCATTTTTCATGGAAAACAAACTATGCATCCCCATTGTTGTATCATTAGCTCCAGTAATGAAAATCTTTTTGTAGATGCCTAAAATTAGCACCGTTAATTCATGTGTCCGCATCCACTAAACCTCATTCATTATCACGCCTAATCCCCATACTAAGTCATATAAAATCTACACCCCTCATCACCTCTCATATTTATTCAATTAAATAATTAAATATATCAACATCAACACCATCACCATATTTATCTCGTATCAATCCATAAACTCACCACATCATATTATTCTTATGAAAATCATACATTTATCACACCATTTAATCACACCACATTTAACATTTATCTTCATGTATTTATTTGCCACATCATTCTCACACTCTGTAAAATCTTGATTTTTCCCATCCTAAATAAGACAACCACCTAGAATCTTATTAAAACCAAACATAAAAAAAATCATATATATCCTATTCAACCACTTGGAATCTTCCTAAAATCTAAATATAAACAAAATCAAATCATATCTAAACCTATTCAAATAAAATCATATCTAGCCTTATTTGGAAGCAGTTTCAATGATTCTCCAACATAAACCACCTGCAAACTAAATTAGATAAGGCCAAAAATGAAATCTATAACCTCTCAACCATTTAACAACATTCTCAACCCATATAACTACTTGCAAAGCTAATTAGATAAATCGAAAAAGAAATCATTAATTCCTGTTATGGTGAAATCACAACACCCCTGATTACTTGCAAGTGGATGGTTAAGGTAGTCAGTGTGATTCGTCAAACATGGACTTATCCCAAAGTGTGGGACTTTGCAATCGGGATAACCCTACGGATGAAGGTTAGTTCTTATTCCTCTATTCTGATGCACACATCCAAATTCTATAGGATCCACTCCAAAATCTACTCTATATTGCCAAGGAGACAGGGTTAAGAATATTACAAGAAATTAAACTGAAACTAACAGAGGTGATGAACCAAAGGAATGTTGAATAACTTGCCTTGCATGGAAATGAGAATGAAACAAGGCTGGAGAGGATGAACATCAACACAAATCAGTTTCTTATCACAAATTCATTCACCATTAAACACAAAATTTCAAAACATGTAACACAACCTAACATGCACAGATAACCAAGATTGCAATGAGAGATCAAAAGAAAAAAATGAATGCAAGAGAGGCTTGAAACTCATCCACAAGCTTATATTATTGCTCCAAATATTTGATACAGTACATTACAATGGCCAAGATGCACAAACTTGCATTACAGTTTGAATGGGAGGTTTGAACTCCACAAATTCACTTACAGACAAGAGAAGAAGGGAGGGTGCAAAGTAAAATTATCCAGCATTAAAACAATGCCCCTCCTTACAATATATATGAAGAATGAGAGAAGGGAGAGAAAGAGAGAAGAAACTCAAAATCTTGCTTCAGCCACTCTAAAATGCATTGACATCTCCTACAACAATAATGGGTGCCACTGCAAAACCCATACGTCCATGTACTATGCCTCGTTATGCAAGAAAGGAAGCCCATACCTTCATCATTTGGGTAGGTGAGAAATCTGAAAACACCCCCTAAAACGGCGGACTATATTTCTTCACTTTGAAGTACTTAGTCTCACTTAAATTAAGATAACCAGTCGTAGTTGTGTAGAGGACACTGAGAGCTTTCCAAAAATTCCTTTCTTGTGCAAATCTGAGCTCCCAATCAAACCTTATGGCCATTTAAAGATTTGGGTGCCATATTTCATTAATTGTGAGTGGTTGGCTCTATTTCTTCAGACTCCGAAATGCATTGCAACCTCTGAAATCCAAAATTTCAGACATTCGAAATTTGGAACTTCGGACCTTTTGACTTCGGAGGTTGATGTTACTGTTCATTTGGCAGGGCGTGTGAAACCTTCGAAACTCCAAAGTCTGAAATTCAGACTTTAAGTTGTGATTTTTTACGTTTTGAGGCTTCAAAGTTCTAAAATGCCGAAACCCCGTTGTCCAAAATTCAAACTTCGGGTTTCAAACCTTTTGATTTTTGGGTTTGCAGGATTTTGGGGTTCAGGTTTTCAGGATTTCAAGGTTCGGGTTTTCATTTATCCATTTCGGCACATGAAACCTTAGAACCTCTAAAGTCTGAAATTTGGACTTCAGAGTTCAGACTCCGACATCCCTGATTTATGGCATCGTTGACTCTAAAAGGGGAGTTGACCCTAAAAAACCCCCAAGCCTTTTCAAACTTCAGGTTTTTGGGCTTTTAGGCCTTTTCTTGCTTTTACTTGTTTCTCCTACCTCCGAAAGGCCCCACCTCCGAAGTTCAAAATTTTGGACTTCGGGGCTTCTTCACTTTCCGAAATTCTTTGCAATGTCCAACCTTCATCAATCTATTTGGCCAATTCTGAAATGCAATCTCCCATGACTAAATCAACCTCATTTCTTCAGTGTGCAAGGTCGTGTTTGTCCAATTTTACCTGAGGGGCAAAATTGGATAACAATTTGGCAACTCGTGGGATTACCTTCCTGCTAGGTGGAAGATCAGTTGCCTTGAAGCATTCATTGGGCACGAAGTTATGAATGATAGTCTGATATTGATCTTATACTTGGATCTTGCCCTGACTGCTTATAACATGTTGATCTTGAACCAGCTTTGTTGCCCGCACTCTCAATTTTCATAAGAAAATATTAAAGATGAGGTTTGTGAGAATAAAAAATTGTGTTGACCTAGAATTTTCACGTGTTCCCGTCTTCAACCCTATTCCGCGAGACTGGAAAGCACTATCCCGAAACTTGATCTTAGTTTCTCTGATAGTGATCTCCTTTTTTTGAAAACTCCATCATTTTTTTCCCGTGAGTATGGACTTCTTCTTTGTTATAACATTCATCGTCGGAGGCACATTAAACTGCACAATGATACAACCTGGGAGAAAAAAAACCTATGTACCAAAGGCACTTAGGGAAATTGAAACCTAGACTATAACAAGACAATGTGCATATGCACTTAGAGGAATTAAAATCCTAGGCTAATATTGACAAGGGTGAAAAAATTTCTTTCCAGTAGCAATGTTTAAGATATATTCTTTTAATCAGAATCAGATGTTCCTCGCCATCCAATGTAGAACAATTAGAAGGCATTGCTATTTTTACTTCTCATGACCATGTAGGGGCAACTCCAAATGACATCAAACCTATGGAATGTCCTTCCTGGTTTTGTCCTTATCTGCATCCCACATTAGAACTGGGTCCCCCTCCTGAAAGGTCCTTGCTCTTACTTTCTTATCAAACCATGTTTTGACTAAGGCCTGGTCTCTCTCCATCATTTGAACTGCATGTTCTCTGAATTCCTCCAATTCCATCAACTCTACATACATATCCTCGATTGGTTCAAACTCAAACAACTCCAAGTTCCTTCATGAGATCCAATACGGGTAGTAACTCAAGCGATATAAGACAACATTACCTCTTTCCCATAGACTAACATGTAAGGGAAATTAACTATTTAACACCTTTGGTGTGATCCTGTCAACCCATAATTTTGATCTTGATCTTTGTATGCCATGTCCTTTGGTTTTCATACTAGAGTCCTTCTGATGATTCTAAGGAAATTCTTGTTTGTGAAGTCTTCATGTCCATTACCCTGTGGGTAATAGTTTGAAGAGGTACTCAAGTAGATCCCATTCTTAACAGCCCATTTTGTGATCTTGGAACCTAGGAACGCCAATGCATTCTTTGATATGATAGTGGCTGGTACACCGAATCTTATCACTATTCCTTCATAGAATTCTAGTATGTTAGACTCGTTTGCTTCTTTGAGTGCTACCACCTCGGTCCACTTGGTGAAATAGTCTATTTCCATGAGAGTCCACTTGTGGTCTTGGCTTGAATTAGGATTAATGAATCCAATGAAGTCCAACCCCCATTGCATGAAGGGTTGATTAACTGAAATTGGATGCAATGGAAGTGTTGTTAATCTATCCTTGTTTGTGAAAAAAAAATTGCACTTTTTGATCCAAGTATAGAAGTCATTGAACACTATGGGCCAATAGTATCTCACCCTCATTATTTTGATAGTTGTTTCCTATGTAGCAAAATGACCTCTAGCCTCTCCATTGTGAAATTCTTGTAACACCTTCTCAATTTGACCTGTTCCAATGCACCTCAACAAAACTCCATTGATGTCCTTCTTGAACAAGATGTCATCAACAAGCACATATGGAATGGCTTGTAATCTGAAGTATCTCCTTTTTGCGTTGCTCATTACTAGAGGGCATAGGCATGTTTGTAGGAAATGTATCATTTTTTGAGTCCAACAAGGAGTGGGCACATTATCATTTACTTGCTCTTGACCATCATGTAGTACCAAGACTGTTTCTTTTCCATCTCTTGTTCCCACCTGTTGACTTGAGGCTAGATGTTCACATAATCCTTTTCCACGGACTAGTTTGGTGACCTTGATCTCAATGTTGTATTCCATGACACGAGTGATCCTTCCTGCATGTTTCTCGTTCAGATCTTTATTTAGAAGGAAGTCCTTAATTCCCACGTGAAAGACCAACAATTGAATTTTATTATTTGAAACTAGGTGTTTGAACTTCTTTAAACACCTGATCACTGCAAGGACAAGTTTCTAGATGAAGGTATTGAGAATGGATCTTAATTGCTTCACAAGAAACTTGTTTTTACATGTTAATGGTTCTGACTGTAACCGGCATTGGTCAGGGTGTAACTGGCGTTGGTCAGTCTAGGTCAGGAAGTGACAGGGGGCGATCAGATAGTAACTGGCGATGATTACCTGTGTGACGCAGTTTTTGTTTTTGACGAAATTTTGAATAAATCACTTATTTTAAAGATGATTTATTGATTGTAAAAGCAAAGTTAAGTTACCCAAAATAGATATATATGCATGTATGCATTGTATGAGGTTAAGTAAGATAATTAAGAGAAGGATTGAATTAGATCCTTAATTCTCCTAGATTGAGAGGATGAAGAAGAAGAATAGAAAGAAAGAACAAGTTACATGAAGACAAAGTCTCCATGGAAAGGAGCTGGACAGAAGGAAATAACAGATACCTCTGAATGGTGAGAAGAGGGTAACGTCTTCTACTGTATTTTCTTTGTATAGTTATTGTCTCATTGTAATAGCTTGTATAGTATGCAAAGCACATAGAGTTTCTTCTTGTAGATCCACATGTTGGTGAGATCTTGTATTATAGATCCATGTAGATCTAGTCTTGTATTGTAGATCCATGAGATCATATTGTATTGTTGATCCATGTATATCTAGATATTGTAGATGAGGTTGTCTTCATGTTTGCACAGGTTATGCAGTGATGGAGAGACAGACTTACTTCTTGGTGCACAGTCATAGTTGCACATATGGTAGACCCATGTGAGAGGTCTTGTTTACATATCCACAAAGAACTTGGTAGCAGTTTAGAGATGCAGTAGCTCCTAGTTATGTGAGATCTGTTGGTGGTGTTTGGAGGCACAGTTGTAGTGCACTCATGGAGATTCGTTTAGAGATCTGGAGGAGAGGAGATACTATTGGAGAGATGCATTATACTCTTGTATTAAAGAGTTGGTTTGTAATCTTGTTGTATTATATATATGAGATCTCTATCTTTGGTGGACGTAGCCCACATTGGGTGAACCATGGTACATGATGTGTTATGTGTGTGTACTTTTTCTTGATTTAGATTATTCTAGTTTATACTTCCAATACTGTAGATTTTGGGGAATTGTTTAGATCCTGTGTGCATGATTTTTTTTGTTACTAAATCATAGCACTATTCCACAGTCCCTAATTCCCAACAACTGGTATCAGAGCTTGGTTAGCTTAGTTATTTCAGAGAAAGGGTTTGCTTCATGGTTTTGTTAGTAGTTTGACTGACATGTATGAGAGTAGGGTTTGTTTTGCTTTATGTGAAGATCATAGGAAGAGATTTAATCTCAAGTGGGAGCTAGAAGATTAAGGTTGCTGGAAATTACAGTGACCAACATCGGTTAAGTTAAATGGCATGGTAATGGTCGGTTACAGGGTGACCATGGTCGGTTATTGGGAAGCCTAGTTTTAAATAGAAAACCACAAATATGAAGAATCAAGAAGATGCACATGATGTATCTTGGTTGCTGAGGTGTCCTTGGTTCTTAGAGGCACAAACATGTTGGTCAGATTGCAGATTTGGTTATTGAGGTATGGTTTTATCTTGGTATTGCAGTGCTTATATTATTTTGGTTGCACATGCATGTTTGGGATTACAGATCTAGATCTGAGAATGAGAGAAAAAGGAGCAGTTATGCATCCTTTGGTGCAGTTAGATGCATGGGCTTCTTAGAGAGGCAGAATATAGTAGCACAACGTGAAGACAGGGTTTCCATCAAAGAAGCATGTTCTTCAGTTGAAGATGCGGTTGAGTATCTTTGTGTTGGTAAGGTGATGTATTTCATCTTGGTGCAATTTTTATTACATGTATTATTGTTGTTAAGTTTTTGTGCAAGATTTGGGTGCTTCTTGAAATGACTGGCTCAACATAACTATCGGTTTTGGTCAGAGTAGGCACCTGGTTTGGTGACCTATGCCAATTTTTGGCGTTGTGTTAGTTCCAGCAGCACCGATGTCGATCAGGGAACCAACATCGGTCACAGAGGGTAACCGGTACTGGTCAGCAAACCATAGTCAGTCTCTATGACAACAAGTTTGCACATCGTTTCTTACAGTAGAAGAGGGCATGGATGGTTCAATGTCCTATTTTGGAGAATCATGTTTCTTGCGCAGTGTGTACAGGCAGAATTTACAGGCTTAGATTTTGCAAGGCATTTGGACGTTTTTAGTCATTTTAGATGTCAAAATAACGTCACTTTTAAAATATGACCGTCATGATTGACATGCAAAAATATAATTTGACTGTCAAAATGACATGTATATAACAAATTTGACCGTCATGTGTGTGTGTGTGTGTGGGTGTGTGTGCATGGGTGTGCGTGGGTGCATGTGTGTGTGTATGTCTGAATTGAATTTATAATAATTAAGAAAGTTAATAAATTAAATATTATAGTATATATATAAAAAAATTGAGATTCATGAAAAATACAATATAAATAAAAATAGAAATATTGAAATATAAAGAAAATAAAAATAATAGAATCTTAAAAATTAGATGTTCTATTTCATAATCAGATGTTTCTATAAAACTAAAAAATAGAAAAATAATAATTAGTTTTGTTTGATTTCTTTTTTAGTTTTATTTGAATTTTTGTTTAGTTTTTTGTATTGATTTTGATTTGTAATTGTTATTTGTTTGATATTTTACGGAAAAAAAATGAAAACTGGTATTATTGCAGGAAAGGTGAAATTTGAGGATTGAATTTGTTGCAAATTGGAACTTGGAATTAAGAAGGTAGCAATCATTTTTTTCATTTTCTAAAATTGTACTTTGAAATTTTATTATTTACAAAAGTAATAAATTTTGAATTAAGCATACACACATGAATTTGATGCACTACAAAATATACATTAGCTTTCTAATTTACAATATCAAAGGAGGATATGAGTATCATTTACAACATGCAGATATGTGGACGCCACCAAACCATAAAAAATAGAGTTTTTTAATGCTAGGAATATCTCTTGAGATATGCTATTGTGATTAGCATACCCATGGATGTAAAAAGAAGTCGATAAATGTATTTTCAATCTTGTAGATGTAAAATTTTACTCAACATTTGTATTTTATAATAGTTGATCAATGTTTTCGAGGGAAAAATTGAGATAACAATAGTTATTATAAAAATAAATTTGACATGCATATTATATTTTGAATGTCAAATGACATCCATATAATTTTTTAGACCATCAAATAATATTATTGTGACATGTAACATTGAACGTCAAAATCCAGCACTGGGCAGAAACAGTGTTGATCACTTCAATGTTTGGATCAGAAAGAGGACAGATTTGGCTTGGTTAGTCTAGTGAGACTTTGGGTTAGGTATCTCTATATGGTTCATGTTTTCTTTCTTTCTTTTGGAGCATTTGATATTATGTTTGGATAGTGTGCACAGATTTACACCATGTTTTTGGTGTTGTTTGACTTTTATTTCCTGGTTGTGCGGAATCTTGAGGACAAAGATATCTATTCTAAGGATGAGATCCTTAATGAAAAGCCATGGTTAGACATAGTTGTAGGTAATGAAAGATGTTAACTACACATGATGAAAAGAAGGTAATTCACCTATTTCACAAGAAATCCAAACTTTTGTGATGTAGGAGTATTCTTTGATAAGAAGGGAATCATTTTGTATTTTCTTTCATCTGGTTTTATTTCTCACTGACATATTAGCTTTTGAGCTTGGTGTTAGAGGCAGTGTAGGGGATTTCGTGTTCAGTGGGAGCAAGCCATGGTTGTTAGCATTACAGGATTGGATACATGATGCACATGTAGAGTGAGAGGAGATTGCTACTATTCAGAGTGGCAAAGGCACTAGTTGGTTTTGGAGGGAAGTCATAGATTTGCAGGTATATTGAGTTTATTGCTTTGTGATGTCACTTCTGGTTTATTTTGTGGTGCCTAGATATCCCTATGGGATTACAGTTGATGGTTAGATTCAGCTGGGTGAAGATGATAGAGAAATTTTTCAGAGTTTTAAGGGTTAAAAGAGAAAATCTGCTAGTTACAGAGACTGGTGTCGGTTAGGATGAACTGTGGTCAATCATCTGGTAACTGTGGTCGGTTAGGAAGTGACCGATGTCGGCAGGGGAAACCGTGGTCAGTTTGGTTACAGGTTTGACAGCAGTGTTTATTTACCATTTTTAGATGGTGCCATTGTTTTGCTTTCATTTTAGTTTGGTTTGTTTAGTATGTTGATGACATGTTTGTTGGTATTTGCACTTGGTATTAGTTGCATGGTTTAACATGGTTGTTTGTTATTGACATTGATGAGCACAAGATTCATATATTGCTTTGGAGTTAGTCAGTGAGAGACTTGGCGCTTCTGGAGAGCTTGATGATATGGATGGATGTATAGGTGAGTTTATACATGTGGATAGATTCAGTTTTGTGAGTCTATGATGATGCAGATGTTTGATTTGCACATGGATGCCTATGAGCACGGTTCAGTTGCCTTGAGCATGAGTAGGGGATGTTTGTATTTCCTCTTGATTATTATGTTACTCCTTGATACGTATGTTATCTACAGATGAATGTCTTGGACATGCTAGTTGTTTATGCAAGGATGGATTTGTAGATTGCAGTGTTTGGATTTCTTTGAGTTATGTAGGTGTTTGTGGATTGATCACCCATTGTTGCATGTAGAACTCATTCAGGGTTGTTTTTACCCGGGATCTCGTTTTTCTTTCACATATTCCAGTTTGACTTGTCTTTGGACAATTGCATTCATAGTTGCATGAAGATATGGATAGATGGATGGAGAACATGGTTGGTTTTACAGGTATGGCTATGGTTGTAGTTGAAGCTCAGTACTTCAGTTTGAGTGGGAGCTCTTACATGTGTGTTAGTCATGATGGCTTGGTTGCATGAGAGGTTTGGTGTTATGATTCAGTGGGAGCTTGATGTATGGATAGCTCGATTATCACGGATCAGTTGTCGCTCCGTAGTGGTTTGGTAAGTCAAGTTTTTATCTTCTTGGTTTGAGAAGATGGTTTGATCTTCCTGGTTTTTTTTTTTTTAAGAGAATTGTTGAAGGAAAGAATAGATGGTCTTCATGGTGTGTAGAGGACAGTGATGTACATGTACAGGTACAAAGATTTAGCAATTTATCTCAAAGTGGGAGATTGTTGAGAATGGAGCTTAATTGTTTCACAAGAAACTTAATTTTATATGTTAATGGTTCTGACTGTAACTGGCATCGGTCAGGGTGTAACCGGCGTCGGTTAGTCCAAGTCATGAAGTGACCGGCGCCAATCAGGTAGTAATTGGGGACGGTTACCTGTGCGACGCAGTTTTTGTTTTTGACAAAAATTAGAATAAATCAATTATTTTAAAAATGATTTATTGATTGTAAAAGCAAAATTAAGTTACCCAAAATAGATATATATGCATGTATGCATTGTATAAGTTTAAGTAAGATAATTAAGAGAAGGATTGAATTAGATCCTTAATTCTCCTAGATTGAGAGGATGAAGAAGAAGAAGAGAAAGAAAGAACAGGTTACATAAAGACAGAGTCTCCATGGAAAGGAGTTGGACAGAAGGAAATAACAGGTACATCTGAATGGTGAGAAGAGGGTAACGTCTTCTACTGTATTTTCTTTGTATAGTTATTGTCCCATTGTAATAGCTTGTATAGTATGCAAAGCACATAGAGTTTCTTCTTGTAGATCCACATGTTGGTGAGATCTTGTATTATAGATCCATGTAGATCTAGTCTTGTATTGTAGATCCATGAGATCATATTGAATTGTTGATCCATGTAAATCTAGATATTGTAGAGGAGGTTGTCTTCATGTTTGCATAGGTTATGCAGTGATGGAGAGACAAACTTACTTCTTGGTGCACAATCATAGTTGCACATATGGTAGACCCATGTGAGAGGTCTTGTTTACATATCCACAAAGAACTTGGTAGTACGTTAGAGATGCAGTAGTTCTTAGTTATGTGAGATCTATTGGTGGTGTTTGGAGGCACAGTTGTAATGCACTCATGGAGATCCGTTTAGAGATCTGGAGGAGAGGAGATAATATTGGAGATATGCATTATACTCTTGTATTAAAGAGTTGGTTTGTACTCTTATTGTATTATATATATGAAATCTCTATCTTTGGTGGACGTAGCCCACATTGGATGAACCACGGTACATGATGTGTTATGTGTGTGTACTTTTTCTTGATTTGGATTATTCTAGTTTATACTTCCAATACTGTAGATTTGGGGGATTATTTAGATCTTGTGTGCATGATTTTGTTTGTTATTAAATCATAACACTATTCCATAGCCCCTAATTCCCAACAGAAGGAGTATCTCACTTCATAGTCCTCCAAAATTTAACTTAAGAAGGCAACCGGTTGTTCGGACCCCTCTTTGTTCTGTTGCACTAGGATTGTGGAAATCATGTCTAAACCTCCGAAGGCATAAAGCATGAAATCCTTGGAAAAGTCTAGATTGATGAGAGTTGGGGCTTGAGATATAGCCTCTTTGATAGCCTCAAAACTCACTTTACCCTCAGTTGTCCACTTAAATGCCATGCACTTTTTTAACATCTATGTTATTGGCTTCACAAGAGCGGAAAATTTTGGTACAAACCTGCAAACAAAATTGATCCTTCCTAAGAAGCATTGAAGAGCCTTATTATGACTTGGAAATGGCAATGCTCGAATTACTTCAACTCTTTCTAGGTCAGTTGTCAATCCTTTCTTTGACACAATATGGCCTAGGAGCCTGCCTTCGTGAGCCAGGAATACACATTTTTTAGGATTCAATAATACCCCAAACCTCCTACACCTCTAAAAGACCTATCTCAGATGAAAAAGGTGATCTATTGTGTTTCTAGAGAACACAGTGATATCATCAAGATACACTAGCACTATTTTGTTGATCAACCCCTTGAATGCCATATCCATTACCCTTTGGAAAGTGGCTCTGGCATTTGACAATTCAAATGGTGTCTTCTTGTAGTCATAAGTGCCCCACTTGGTGGTGAAAGTCATTTTGAACCAATCATCTTTCTTCACCATTATCTGATTATACCTTGAGTAGCCATCCAGGGGGGAAAACCTTTTCGAGTCGGCTACCAATTGTAAGATCTGCCCCATTGAAGGAAGTGGGAAGTGGTCCTTGAGAGATGCCATGTTCAAGTCCCGAAAGTCCACGCACAACCTGATTTCTCCATTCTTCTTCCTTATTGGAACCAATATACAATTTTCTTCGTGTACACAATATACACCCAATGAAAATACTTCCATTTCCTTGTATGGGTCAAACGCATGCCCTTTGTTTTCCCATTCATCCAGAGTCAAATCTGGAAAACCCTCAACCTTAGTGTCGGTTTCTAGATCATTTGAACACTCTTTCTTATCAAAGGCTGAGCAATTTGCGTTGATTGGACCTGGCACATGAGGCTCAATGTGAAATTTTGCAATTGGTTCTGACCCGATTATCACTTTGGCCCCATACCTTGTCTTGAATAACATGTGGGTCCAATCTGCAAATAGATATCCACCAATTTTGGTTGTGAAGTCTCTTGACAAACACAACGCAAAGAGTGGTGGTAAGTTAATTACGGAAACATCTTGCAAGACGGTGACATTCGGACATGCATGCAGTGTAATACTTAACCCTTTGATGATCCCAAATGTTCCTACTATTGTTCCATCTAGCTACACCACTCCTCTAAGGACCGGTTCATACTTTAGACCCAACTGATATGCTATTTGCTTTGGTATCACTGAGCTACTTGCCCCCGAATTGATCATGCAATTATGTACCAAGTGGTTTCCGATAATCAATGACACACATAACGGTGGAGGCTTCAAATTATTGCTTGGTTGACCTCCATTTTGTTGCACTGCATTAGTGAGAACTTTTTCCTATCTTTGGTTTGATCCATTTGAGGCAAACCAATTGGCCATTGCAGCTTGCAACAAATCTCGTTGTCATGGGATTGCCAATGACTCCCACATGGAAATGTTCACGTTTTTTCATCATCTGATCTATGATGTTGAAAGGGGATGGATTATCTTTTTGTTGCCCCTTACTTGCCACAACCTTTTCTTGATCCTAAACAGGCACATGTGTTGTTGCAATGGGTGCCTTAGGTTGATTTTACACATTCGAGGTCACACTTGTCTTATTAGCACCTTGTGGCAAGAGAGTGGGTTGAGAAACTACAGGGTTAGATGACTATCCTTCCTCAATGTTCCTCTTCTTTGACCGTGTATTGGCAGCCACACCTTGAAAAGGAGGTTGATTAACTCCACAGAAGTCTTCTATTTGAAAATTGACCAATGTAGTTTCTGTTGGAGGTACCCCTTGTTGGGTTCCTTGTTGCTAATTTCCTTCCCCACTTGGTTCTTGGGACATGTTGACAGACTACCATTAGAGCCTGATTCAGTGCGTCATTAAAACACGTTGATTGATTGTGAGGTAGATTGCATGGGTAACACCACTCGTACTCATGTGCCATGTTGTTTTGAGTTAGAACCAAGGCTCTTGATGTTGAAACTACATTTGGATCATATGGTCGAAATGGCCTGACAGCTTGAGGTTGTCCTTAGTTCGGATTTTAATTCGCATTATGAGTTGGTGGTCTATATTGTTGATATGGGGGCTTGGGTTGATATTGAGTTGGAGGTTGATATGGTCTAGAACTCTAATCGTCTTGTCTCTTAATAGTCACTATCTCATTTCCTAGGTTCTGTAGTTGTTTCATAACCTCTTGTAGTTCCTTGGAAGTACTTGAAGAGGTTGATGTCTCACTATTGTTTTTATTTCTCGGAGCCGGAATGGGATTCAACTCAGGTGTTTGACTAGTTGTAGGAAATCCCATGTCCGGATAGAGAGGCACTGGTGGCCTTCATGCTAGCTTACCAGCTTGAATCAAACAGTTTTCTGCTCTGATAGCTATGTCGTAGGCCCCTCGAAGTGTTGTTCCTCCCATTGATTGGATCATCATAGCAATGTCAGAATTTATAGCCTTCAAGAAATAAAGGAATGCACCTTTTGTTGTTGGTCTGATGGCTATCAGAATTCTATCCCATGTCTGTTGGAAAAGAAAATTAAAATTTGTCATTTGCTCGTTAGGAGCCCTTTTGATTGTTGTCAATTGTTCCAATAAGGACATATTATTTGCCCTCTCTCTAAAATGGTTGCAAAGAGCTGAACACAATTGATTCCAATTCTGGATAAACCTTGTTGTTAGGCTCCTAAACCATTGTAAGGCCTTACCCTTGAAAGATGAAGCCAACAACTTGACCGCAACATCCATTTCATTAATTTTGTGAATTGCACAAACATTTGTAATGTCTTGGATGTGGTCAATAGTAGTATTATTTTCTCCTGTGAAATAGGGAATGTTCTTTAGTGTTGCAACCAGAATTGGATTTTGAGCATTTAGGGCAAGTGGACTACTAACCATGAAATTGACAAAAGGATTCGGTGGTGGTTGTTGATGTAGATGTGCCATTAGGATTGGCCAAAGAACCCTGGTTGATTGCAGAAAAGGTCTACCAGGTAGAGGTGTAGACAAATTCCTATTAGGTGGAGATGGTGATCTGTGTGGTCTTCTTACTCTCCTTCCTTTGCCTGGTGATAATTGCAGGTAGACAAATAGTCCTTCTCTAGTATCATACCTTGTTCGAACTCTTCTCGTGTACTTGGGCAATATGTCTTGCTACACCATTGAAATTTATCCCTTCGGAGTCATCAGATGTGTTGGGAAATGAGCCTCTAAAGGTTGGATTTTGCCAAGCCACACACCGAACTTGACAAAATTAAAATGAAAACTTTGAAGGACTTGTATATTTGATATTTTGGAGGTTGAAATTTGTTTTGGAATGACAGTCTCGAAAACCCGAAAATGCAAGACTTTCGAATGTCTGAAACCCTGAAATCTGAAGTTTGGAGAATCCTGAAACCTAAAATTCTGAAACCCGAAATTCAAAAAACTTAGAAATTTTGAAAATCAAAATTTCAAAAAACTAAATATACCCTTTGGAAGAATGGCACCCAGTCTATCAACTAGTGGAAATTTGGACTTGTTTTGAGCAAGTTAAGCCCTTGAAAATTAATTTCGGAGTTCAGCCTGAGATGTGAAAGGTCCAAAATTGGAGAATCTACAGTTTCTAAGTCTGAAAATGATGGAAATGCCTTCAAAGCTCATGGAATGACTTTCGTCACACAGGGCGTGCCAAAACTGTTATGGAGAAATCACAACACCCCTAATTGCTTGCAAGTGGATGGTTGAGGCAGTCAATGTGATTCGTCAAACATGGAGTTATCCCAAAGTGTGGGACTTTGCAATCGAGATAACCCTCTGGATGAAGGTCGGTTCATATTCCTCTATTCTGATGCACACATCCAAATTGTAGATGATCCCCTCCAAAATCTACTCTATCTTGTCAAGGAGACAGGGTTAAGAAGATAACACGAAATTAAACCGAACCTAACAGAGGCGATGCACCAAAGGAATGTTGAATAACTGGTCTTGCATGGAAATGAGAATGAAACAAGATTGAAGAGGATGAACATCAACACAAATCAATTTCTTATCACAAATTCATTCACCATTAAAGACAAACTTTCAAAACATGTAACACAACCTAACATGCACAGATAACCAAGATTGCAATGAGAGATCAAAAGAAAACATTGAATGCAAGAGAGGATTAAAACTCATCCACATGCTTGTATTATTGCTCCAAGGATTTGATACAATGCATTACAATGGCCAAGAGGCACAAACATGCATTACAGTTTGAATGGGAGGTTTGAACTCCACAAATTCACTTACAAAAAAGACAAGAAGGGAGGGTGCAAAGCAAAATTATCCAACATTAGAATAATGCCCCACCTTACAATATATATGAAGAATGAGAAGAGAGAGAGAGAGAGAGAGAGAGAGAGAGAGAGAGAGAGAGAGAGAAGAAACTCAAAATCTTGCTTCAACCACTCTAAAATGCATTAAGATGCCCTCCAACAATGATGGACACCACTGCAAAACCCATACCTCCATGTACTATGCCTTGTTGGGCAAGAAAAGAAGCCCATAACTTCATCATTTGGGTAGGTGAGAAATCTAGAAACACCCCCTAAAATGGTAGACTGTATTTCTTCATTTTGAAGTACTTAGTCTCACTTAAATTAAGATAACCAGTCGTAGTTTTGTAGAGGACACAGAGCTTTCCAAAGAGTCCTTTCTTATGCAAATATGAGATCCCAGTCAAAAGTTATGGCCATGAAAAGATTGGGGTACCATACTGCATTAATTGCGAGTGGTTGGCTCTATTTCTTCGGACTACGAAATGTATCGTAACCTCTAAAATCTAAAAAGAAATCGGAACTTTAGACCTTTTGACTTCGGAGGTTGATGTTATTGTTCATTCGGCTGGGCGCGTGAAACCTTAGAAACTCTGAAACTCTGAAGTCTGAAATTCAGACTTCGAGTTGTGATTTTCGTGTTCTAGGGCTTCAAAGTTATGAAATGCCGAAACCCTAAAGTCCAAAATTTGGACTTCGAGTTTTAGACCTTTTGATTTTCAGGTTTTCGGGATTTCGGGGTTCAGGTTTTCGTTTATCCATTTCGGCACATGAAACCTAAAAAACCTCTGAACCTCCGAAGTCTGAAATTCGAACTTCGGATTTCAGAGTCCAACATCCTCGATCTATGGCGCCGTTGACTCTGAAAGGCGAGTTGACCCCAAAAAAACCCCAAGCTTTTTCAAACTTCAGGTCTTCAGGCTTTCGGGCCTTTTCTTGCTTTTACTTGTTTCTCTTACCTCCGAAAGGCCTCACCTCCAAAGTCTGAAATTTTAGACTTCAAGGCTTCTTCACTTTATGAAATTCTCTGCAATGCCCAACCTCAGTCAACATATTCGGCCAATCCCAAAATGCAAGCTCCCATGACTGAATCAACGCCATTTCCTCACTGTGCAAGGTCATATTTCTCCAATTTTGCTTGAGGGGCAATTGGATAACAATTCCCTAGCCATCCAACAATATCCTTGATCTACATAATCATTTTCCAACACACCCATAAACAAATTGCTTGATCTGGGAGGTTGTTTCAACAACTTTCTTATATTTCCCGGATCATCAGCGATTTCCCCAATCGCTGACGATTCTCCCATGTTGACAAAAACTCTATAAATACAAGTTTTAGGCCTTCATTCAAGGTTAATTAACAATCAGAGCTGATAGTCATTGATCACACAGACTTGGCCTTCGACAAAACGTTGTTCAAAGCATCCTTAAAGCAATCTTATTGTGTTCATATTGCTCTTCACCACATCAACAATTTCCTCTTCTTTTGGAGGTCATTCATGAGTTCTGGAGATCAACTCAGTGAATCCTCTAACACCTGCAATCTGTTATTATCTTCTCAGTCTCAGCCATCAATGTATGCACGCATTAACAATATCCCTTTCAACTTTTGGAGATCAATCACATGTCCAAGAATTGGTTTTGCAATCGTTTGCTATCAACCATCTTCTTCCTCCCGAGGCATTTAAACATCCAGTAATCAAGTATGGTCCTCCGACATGTACAGCCTTTCTCTCCAGGTATTATCCTCTTCTCAATCTTGGAATCACGTAAGTACCTTGTTTTTTACAATATTGTCTTAATCATTCATCATTTAATAGCTTAAAATCAATTTTGTCTCGACCTTTTATCAACCTGTACATTTTCACAGCAATCGTTGACGATTGCTAGAATCGTTGGAGATTCCCTAAATCACTAGCGATTCCCCCCAAGATTGCTGACAAAATCACTAACGATTCCCCTAATCACTGGTGACTCTCAGGCTTGCTGACAGAATCACTAGAGATTACCCCAATCACTGGTGATTCATGTCAAAAAGGTATTTTAACCCCTAAGCTTGCTTTTTAGACATCCAAACCACATAATCTATTACCGCAAGGCCTTCCAAGTGTCTTTTTAGTCATATCAAGTTCCTTTGAGACATCTGCAACATTTTATCATTTATCCAATCAAACACATTATCATGTTTGCCTTTGTGAGCGCATATCCATCTACATCATTGCTCCTTTGAGCCATATTGTGATTCCTCAACTCCCTTTGGATCAGGAACAACCATCAGACTAGCATATAGCCTTGGACCACATTAGTCTCTTTGCCTTTGCATTATTGGTTATATCATCTGTTATCATTTTATCATCTATTATCAATTTATTTTATCATTATTCGATTAATTTCTTGAATGCGGATTCACATCCTTGCAAGGAAGTCCATTGACTTCCGAGGACTGGCCTTTGTCAGGCAATCCGCCATATATTTGTTTAATCTCGTCTTGTGTAGTGTATGTGATTACACAGTTCTTCACAGGAGAGGAGCGTATACCATTCTTCCATGAAGCGCAACGTCAAACATCGTCAATCAACATCCGCAGGTATCACTAAACCCCACGTCCTCTAAGGTTAGTTTATTTCTATTTTCTTGCTTAGTTAATTCAAGTTAAAGAGGTAGGAATATTTCTAAACACTTTCTATTTTTAGCTTTGTTGTGCCAAGGTTGTTTTCAAATTGTTTTGAATATGCCCGTTGTTTCCTTTTTGTACTGTTACCTGTCACATGATCATGACGAATGTAGTATTTGACTTTCATCAGGCCCAATCTTTCTATATCATGTTGAAGGTTGATGATAGCTAATTTGATGATACCCATCACATTTGTTACTCCAAACACTTGTCAAGTTACCCTCATTTATTTTCTTGAAGATTTGATAACAAAGCAAATGGTGGATCACTTGTCTACTTATCTTCCTACTACGATGTTTTGTCCTCCACAAAAAAATTATGCACTTTTTTGCAATTATTCTAGTCTCAATTTTGACTTGTTCCTTGTGGAGTGTCAATGCTAGTTTCATTGTTAAATCTTGTAAAATGTGAGTGAGGGTCCTTAGCATTGAGACCTCCTTGTGAATTTTACTATGCTATATGTTTCCATGATATTAGTGGAATTTTAATTTTTTTGTAAGCCCCCTTCACAAGTAGTTTCTTTGTACACTAGTTAGTTCCTCTTGCATTGTTTATGGGATGGTAGGGGTTTAAATAAATGCACTGAAATCATCCAAAGTGCCACTTTGATACCAATTAATGTCGTACACGTGTCCAATCTTCCTTTAATGCAAACAACCAACTATTGGGTTATTATCTCTCAAGGGGATCAATGACAAGCATGTGCATTTAGTGATTAGACATGTTTATTTGAATTATAAGATTCATATGATTGTTGTGTTCATTAAAGAAGTGTTGTGGAAGACGATCAATGATTTCAATTTGTTATACACAATATGAGCATGGCTTCCCAAATTAAATATTGAATTAGGGGAATGATACCAAGCATTAAAATCTATTGGTTTTCTTGGCATTTCCCAAAATTTGACTATGATGATGATCAAGCGGGGAGATAATGGTTCCCCTTTCTGTAACCATCCTATGGAGGTGAAAACATACGCTTGACACCATTCTCTATTATTGAGAATATAAGTGTGGTTTGGTTGCTCTGTATCCATTGAATGAAGCGTGTGAAACCCAAATTTAGACATTTCCTTGAAAATCAAATGCCAACTAGTATTTCTTATTCAACCTTATTCTATATGCAAATATACAAATACCATACCTTTGATGGAATTGCCTTCTTCCCACAATACCTAGATTTTGTGGTGAATTTAAGGATTTGTTATACATGTATTTTCAAATTTGATTATACAATAATTAACAATCCATTGTGATTCCTTCCCTTTTAAATGAGGAAGTAATCAAATGTTATGTTATAGTTATGTTTTCATTTGTTACACCAAGTATACAAAGCCTGAGGAGAATTTAGATCTATATTAAAAAAAACAATTAAGGAGCCTAGTTCTCCAACTAATCTTTCTCCTTTGTCGGCAATCTCTTGACCTAGTTAAACTACCCTCACAAAATTGGTAGTTTTCCCTCCCTTGCCAATGCTCAACTTTTTGGAGAGTTCGTACCAACTAAGAACAATTATTCAGCATTAATAAGAATTTCTGAAGAGCTAATAATATTTAGACACTCATATTTGTATTGTTGTGTCTCTCTATAGTATTAAATCTACCCATGTTTTCGTACATCACTCTCATGTTCATTAAACACATGCAATTATATAACATAAGCAAATTGGTGATACAAATATAATTTGGACAAAAGATTTCTACTCGAGATCCGTGTCTAAGATTAAGCCCATTATTAAACATTTACATTTTCACAAAAAGAAGCAATTTTCTCATAGTTTTCAAAACAGGGGGACAAGTTTTCATGGGATGGTAAAAAAAATCCCCAATTGCTCATCATCACTAGAATTATTGGGCTCATCTAACTCTTAAAACAAGACCACAACCAATCATAGTTCAACATCCTTGTCCTAATCAAGTTGGCCCAGTGTCTCAAGCTCTACATTTCACCATTTTATTTGATTTTCCTTGTATTGATTTGTCTTTCAATCAATAAGATGCAAGACACCATGTACAACAAGAAGCTTATTTGTTATTCTAATGGTAAACATGTACCTATAATAGAATGGATAAAACTCTTGTAGACCAGTTCTTCTTAACAAGAGATGAAATAGAAACTTTTGAAAGGAAGTGAATGACATTTGTAACAATGGTGGACTCTCATATAGTTGTCACTAGTTTCCCAAGGTTTCAAGAGCCATAGTGATGTCATCTTAGTAAAAAGTCTTCTAGCTTTGGAGTTCATCAAATATGTCCATTAATCCCTTATTTATCATAGTAGCATCCTCCACACTATACATTTTCTTGAGGGCCCTCATGAAACCCTTCTTCGACATCGCCTCGTCGTTGCTAGGTATAACTCTCTTTAGTCTCTCCATAAACCATTTGAGAATCATTACAAGTATGGCCATGTGTAAAGGTGATGCAAAGGGGGTGAATTAAATTCTATTCACACACCAACAAAGTTAGATTCAAGAGAAAAAACATCTAACATGCAAAAGCTCAAGAACTCTCAAAATGCATTCAAGTACAAATTACTTCACAAATATTGATTCAAGGTCATATCCACTTTTTACCTACTAATTCATTAAACAAACATGATTTACCACTTTCAAGGAGTTAAGATCTATTTCTCTCATTCACCCTTATAAGTCGTTAACATGCTACTAGCCCTCCTTTAATGCAAACCCTATTGTTTGAAATAACTTACAAGGACTCCTAGGAACATAAAGCTGGTTTTGGACACCCTTTATGCGCCTACAAGCAAAATTTTGGAACCCAACTCTAAGTACAACTCCTTCAATTTTCCTTCTTATCGTTTCCAACTAGGTCTTCTTGTAGCCTTGTTTTACACAAAAGGCTATAGTTTTGAACATCTCACCAACTCTTCTGAGAAACTGATCACAATTCTTGATATCCTTTATCTTCTTCTTCCTTCATGCCAATTTTCATAATCCAACTCTTCACACACTTCACCCAACTCACCTATCACTTCTCCAATTAGGCCTTCTAGGTCTTTGTCTGAGTTTTCAAGGTTTTAGTTCTTCACCTGGGTCACAGGCTTCTATACTCTCTTTAGACACCTTATAACAACTAAATACAAGCCCCTTTCATTTTTCAAAGTCTCCTCTCACTTCTAAACCCTCCATCTCCACTTTCTTGTTTTCTTGTTCCATTGGCCAAGGCAAGGGTTTGATTGCTTTCTTGATTCTTGAATCTAAAAACTTAATGTCCTTACCTTCTTAAACTCTTACACACTTCTTTCCACCTTTGATCAATCTCTAGTGATGATATAAGACACCCTTTCAATAAACACCTCTAAGCTTGAAAGCTTGCTTATGACTGTCAAGAGAGACAAGCTATGTTTTCTTATGTTTGTCAATAAACTCTACTTTTCCTTGTACCAAACCTGCTCTTACCTTATTTCAAACCTTCTTCCACCAGATACACAAGTTTCCACTATTGAAGTAACCATTCTTCGAGTTTTTCTTTATCAACATTCCTTTAGTTGTTACAAAACAAGGTTCTTTGACTGTGACAGGGTATGAGATTGTCTCTTAGTTTTTTATCCTAAACACCTTGAATTTTTTCTTCACAACCACATTCACACCTTTATAAGATCATCCCTCAATTGCTATACAAGTTTCACTAGGAAATACAAGACAGGCTTGATTATTTCACCAATTACTTCATTTAGACCCTCAAGATTGGGTTACAGCCCAGGAGGGTGGTATTTAGGTTTATTTTCACTTATTTGGACTTTTGAAGCTTCTTGATGGCCTAAAACATATCTACAGACCCTTGATCAAGTTTACCAATCTCATTCACTCATAAATAGGCCTTGTGATATTTTTTTACTATTGGAACCTTTGATTACTCAACCCTCACCAAGACCATACAACATTGTTTCACTAGTTTTAGACTCCCCTTTCAAATATCCACATAAGATACACCTAGTTAGGAATCTACAACCTTTCTTGACTATGCCAACATGTTTCATTACAATTATAGATACTTATAGAGTCTCCCTATTCATATAGCAAGACACAATACAAACCTCTTACCTCATATCCCAATAATGTCAATGTTCCTATGTAAATATGGCTTCACTGATCGTCTATCTCCTTCAAGCACTTCCTTCACATGCTTCATGAACCTGTGCAGTCCTTTCATACCTGCAACAACATACATTAAGCCATATACAACAAGTATCCTTCATTATTCGTCATTCATTCATTAATTCATAAACATAACTCAAGAAATCATTCATTAAGATGTCTTTCATGAAATATTACAGGACCACTGAGCTCTTGGCTCTGTAATAACCTTCTCTACTCTCCTAAAACCTTATCTCTACCTCTCTCTCATTCAAATGCTTCCCTAACTAATCAAATAAGATGTAGTTACATTGTTAGTTTACCCAACCTAACTATGGTGAGAGTGACCATAGTTGGTGAAACCAAGCAAGAAGCATGTAGACACATGAATTAGACTTGTTATTGCTCCTTGACATCCATTTGTACCTTTTACTCAGCCTAACCTATCACCTAAACCCTTAAACACAACATTTGGAAAATTCAAATATTTGAATTGGTGGTTTTGGAGGGAAACTCCAAAATCACATTATTACAAGCCAAATGGATTAGGATCCAACCCAAAACACCTAAGAAACCTCCTACAACTAACACCCTAACGAAAGCCAAAAAATTGATATGTCCAATGAAATGATGCTCCTGCATCAAAAGGGGTGTTCAACATCTAACACCTTTGTTAAGTGACGCACTAAATATGAGCAAGATATAATGCCGAGTTCGGATCTCTTCACGAATCATGACCTCCATCTAACCAATCATACTATCAATTGACTCATATATATCTCAAAAGTTTGGAATGTTAGAGACCCAATATTAAATGGTTGTAAAAACACATGATTTAATGGATGTAATGTATCTCATATATGACCTAAAAGAATATTTGACCACTACATCCTTCACCCTCTTCCTCTTATTTTATCTTGGACTCCCCCACACTAAATCCACTCATGGCTCAACCATTGGTCGCAAATGCAATTGCAACTCGAGCATTCTCTCCAATAAAATAAAATTGGATACAAACATGGTCTCGACATGTTTCGGGGATTTTTTCCTTTAAAAGGACAAAAATAAGGCTAATGAGATGTGGTGGTTACATATGAATATTTGTACCTCCTTGGAACTCATCACCACCTCTTTGATGCACTCAATTTTCCCAATGTCAGTAAGTGGACTATTTATTGCATTCATACAACACAAGGTCCAATAGATATGCTTTAAATGGCTTCTATAAACTTCCAATTGTTACATCTTCTACCGTTTGCACTACATAGGCATGGCCAGCCTACTCCATAACTTTCCTCAAAACTTGGAATTGATATTCAACATCCTTGTACTCTCTTGAAAAATTAATTGTAAGAAAATATGGGGTTTCTTAACATGTGACTATAACATTGATAAATAGGTGGTGGCTAATGTTTGTCCACCAATCCATGATGAAATAACACCAACGTCGCCTTCATCTCCTCCATTGACAAATTAACTTTTGAATATTTTTTATCCACGACAATGGTTCTCAACTTGGTTTCATTATAAGATGAACATGTTTTGTATACTTTGGCAAACACATCTTTGCAACAATGAGATAAAGCAACATGAAATAAAATGCCATTGATAAAGAAGAATTTACCAATGGCTTGCATCCTCTCAAGCCAACACATCATACCTATCTATACCTAGATTTGAAGTTTAACCACTAGTCTTTCTTTTTCCCTGGAGTACTACCACACTTGCCTCAAAAGTGGAAATGTGTGAATCTTATAGCAGTAAAAACAAGCTTGGAAGTTCGAAGGAGAGGGCACTAGCCAATGTTGTAGAAATCTCCACACTACACAATCTAAACATGTCAACCCTCTCCTTCAAAGTAAGTTTACGAAAAAAACACTAACCCCTTTACTAGAGATTTGTTGAATTGTTGCCCTCCTAATCATCATTGCAAATATTGTGTTCTCAATGCCTACTCCCCCTTGAATACTTGCCTTGTTTGTGTCAAAAATTATTGCAAACTGCCACAATTGATTTTTTTTGTTGAATAATTCATTTGCATATTTGGCTGAAATCTTTTGTGAGAAATTAAACATTGAAGCACTCCCAACTGAACCTTCAATTTAAGAGCCTTCCAACTATTTCCCTTCCCTACTTCCATTGTCTATTTCTTTTGTCTCATCGTCTTAGTCAGTCATAAAACTCACATTCCCCTCAAAATTTAAAACAAAAGAAAACCATAAAGCAATTTACAAGATGACGAGGATTCTGTCTCGATCTTTAGGTGACCGCCTCTATGGTTGTGGTCATTTATGAGCTTGAGCACCTTCAAGGTCAGAGTCATTTATGCACTTGCTTGCCTCCAAAGTTGGGGTCATTTATGTGCTTGCCCGCCTCCAAAGTCGAGATTTAGGGCCTTTAGGTTTAGGCCCTCAATTTTTGCAAAATCAAACAAGTGGGCCAAGGTCCTTTATGTGCTCATCTAATGTAAGGATGACAATATGTGAGTGCCAATAAGCCACTTTTCTAATATAGAGGGGATTTCTAATCGGTCAATCAACATATATTCAACTATTAGTTTGCTATTAACAAAAAACTATGATTTACATCACATTTCTCGTGGAAAAACAAAAGATATGAAAAAATGATACAATAAAGTTGATTTTCTCAACACATTGAACAAATGAACAATTTAAATCGTTCATTGGTTTGATGTGTTGAAAGTATCATATCAACATCATTTGTTAATATATTTGGGAATACAACTCTTGCCATAGAATCAACTAAACGAAAAGCATAGTCGGTAAATGAAGTGACCTTTGGATGGGTGGGGATCTTTGGTGGGCCCCAATTTTAAGTTCGCAGTGATTTAAGTTTTTGATTTTATTTTAAAGAGTTGACTATCAAAGACATCCAAACATGGTCAAGGAACGAGTTGTACTAGAGATTTTAGTAGACATCTTGGGATAAAAATGTGCCCCCAATACACTGTTAACATAATGTGGACATCCAAAATCTAGGGGACATCCCAAGTTACTCAAAAATTAGGGCAAAAGGTGGACAATTGGTGTGCATTTCATCGCCATCCCCCATCCCCAAGATGGCCTAGGTGTGCAGGGTGCCATCCTAGGTACAAGGAATCTTGAATTATCAGCTTCTCTATTTCTAAAGAAAACTTGCTTAAATAACTTGTTTCTTGAATAATCATCAAATTCTTTATTTTTGATCTCTCGTTTGTGGCCATAATAACCTATAAAACTAAGATAACATTATTTCACTTTTAGCACACCCGTCCACAATTCAATTAACATGCATAGAGTCCCACAACCACATATTTGAAACTATTTGAATCTTGTCATTTATCAATCTCACACATGCCAATACCCAATGGCATTACCGAATGGAAAATGTAACTATATGCTTGATGCCAAAACAAAGCTCATTTTTTTACCTTGAATTAATCAAGTTCAAAACCCCTTGTTATCCATGCCGCATCATGAGGATCAATATGTGCAATGTGCATGCATCTCGTATTCAATAGAAAAGAACCACTATCTAATCTTGACACCAAAGGAAAATGTTCATTTCTTAATAATCTGTACTTATAGAGAGAAACTTTAGAGAGACTTTAATAATGTAAAGATTATATTAGCTTCATCCTAAAATTAATCTTAGGCTTCTACAATGCTTGATTATACTCCTTAACATGTCCTCTTTTGTGCTTGCTGTTCGGGTGATATTGTCTAGTTTAGGACTCAGAATGTGTGGTGAATATTTTGGAACTCTGCAATGTACCGCCAATAATTTAATTAGATTTGGACATTTTAGTCTGTGTTGATTTTTCCTTTTCAGCATCGAAATTTGCATTTTCATGATAACTGCAAAAATAAATATCCAAAAGAGTAATAGTAGTTACTTAGAAAGGTTTTCCACATATCAGAGCTCAACCATTTAGTCCAAAGATGTAAGTCATTACACTTTTCTAAGTTGCTTCCAAACTGGCCAGGACACTCCCTTTGTTTCCTAGAAACCATTAGGATTGGTTTCCAAAGGCTAGAGGGATCCCCCCCAGTTCTCTATTTCAATAGCACATGTCAATGTCATACAAGAAAAACCCTTGTATGTCTTGATTTCAAACACTCTTTGTGGTCTCCCCGCACGGGCAGTAATTCTTCCACAAACAGGAGACTGGCATTTCTGAAATAAAATTGTTTTATAGGCGAATTGGAAGATTTTGTCACTAGGAAAGTGCACCATACATATGCAAGGGCTTATAATCTGATTTTTCTTAGGTACTAACACAAGTATAGCTAGAAAAATTCACAAATAATGTTCAACACCTGCACTTTAAAACAATTCTATACAATGAAAAAGATGTTGTACTTACAAAATAAGTGCATCATACATATGCAAGAGTTTATGGTCTTATTTATTTTAGCATGTTGACATAAGTATAACTAGAGAAGATCACAAACAAATTTCTATACATGCACATTAAAACAATATTCCACGATGAAAAATATTTTCTTGCTTACAAGAAAAGTGCACCATACATAGGCAAGGGCTTATAATCTGATTTTTTTTACAGTGTTGACATAAGTATAACTAGATAAGATCACAAACAATTTTCGATACCTGCATGTCAAACCATATTCCACGATGAAAAAGATGTACTTGATAAGTTTAAAGGATAATATAGTAAGGAAATAAAACCAATTAGATTTTTGGAGAAAATTATGATCAAAGACTAACTAATAACACACTGCAAAAACTATGACATGAAAACCACAAAAACCTATGAAATTCTTGACAGAAGTATGAGGAACATACCATATCCATTGACTCTTATGCTGTCTCATTGCTAAGAAGCATATATGAGGATGCTTGTTGAATATGCAATAAGACTCCTCTTTCCCAAGCCAAAGTGAATAGAGCATTGAATACCAAATGTCTAATGGCCCAGAGTACTTGCGCATGATGTTGGTGCTTATCTGTCACACATAAAGAACATTACAGAAACCATTTATAGGGTTGTTACAAAAAAATTACAGAAGAACATTTAAAGGGAAACAGCCTGAATGACAAGCATAACATTTAATTGGAACAGCAATTTTGTAAACAAAGTAAAATCTTGTGAAAGTGCTGAGGTGTTGGCCACAACTTCAACATCCTTGATCCTTTTTCATTTTTTCTGAAAAAGACGAGTTCTGTTAAAAGGCATAAGGATCTTCAAGAGGAGATACAGATGACCACAATGGTGCACAGCATTGTGGTGTACCATAGACCCCAAAAAGCTTTTTCTCATTTTTGAAAATGTAAAGCTCCACTTAGGCTAAGAAGGTCTGTCGTACAATTGGATTATTTATTTTAGTTTTTTCTGTGGTTCTGCATTTCAGTACTTATGTTCCTAGTGGTCCTATTATCCTGATATTCTCTGCTGAATATAACTTCTTGCAAGAGACGATCAAAGTTGTTTTGAATCTGTACAGAATTTTCAGGGAAGATTCCAGAATCCTGGACTGTTCATCTACAACAGCACATCTTTTACCACCCAAAGTGTTAGGTACCCAAAATTAAAAACTAAACTAAGAACAAACTTGGGGACACTATCTTTGTTCAAAAGCAGATAAAGCACTATCATGTGATGAATTCCCAGGCCATTTCTATGAACACTTTCAGGCAATTAAGAGAGACTTATTGGTCAAAGAATCCAGAGGGATCCCAAAAAATATTGCCCGAGAAAAAACACCAGCAACAAGTTGAAGATTGGCTAAGAAAATTTCTCCTTGTCAGTAAAACTGTTGTAATTTGGAAGGTTAAACAGTCTGTCTTCCAAATCGATGCAAGCTCATGACTGCATTTTGGTTGTTTTTAGGGCTTGCAACTGTAATTTCTTCTGTTTTTAGGGCTCACAAACAATGTATCAGAGATTGATACGTCTCGAAACCATCTTGACAGGGGCCACAAGGGCTCACGCACGTGTCGCAAGGGACAGTCGGTTTTTCAAGCTTGTTCATCTGTAAATATTCTGCCAGTAAATAGAGCAGAATAGCCAACATCATCTAGCCTTCTCTCCTTTCTCTGTTATTGTGGAGTCTTTTACCTGCTTCTCTGATCACGTAGAAGCTAGACTGCTAGGCTAGACTGCACGGATACGGGTACGGGTATGGGTGCAGTACGCCGATACGGCAAATTTTTAAAAATCTTGGGTACGGTATGTTTTTGGGTACGTTTTATATATATATATTATATTTATTTATACATGTATATAAATATATAAATATGTATATAAATTATAAATTTAAAGAAGCATTTGCATACTTATTTAAATTTAATGCTCATACATTGCATACTTATTGAAACTTTAATACTCATAGAGTTATACAACTTAAAATCATTCATAGAACATGAAAAAAAAAATTGAAATTTCCAATACTTTGAGAATTGAGACTTGAGTTTGTATTGATTCAAAATGAGTCCTAACATAATGTTCAAAACATGATAGTAAATAACATAATACATTCAAGTTCTCAACTTCTAGAGCATATCATCTAGATGGGTAGTCGTAAAAATCATCTTCATGGATGCCACTTGTAGCTCCACTCCCACTAGCTCCACTTTCGAACCCTTGTGAAGGGCTCCCTGGAAGTTCCTCAGCAATGCCAAGAAGTGAAACATTGGCCAATCAAGCAGAAGAAGCTTCAAAGTTTGTGTTTTCAGGTTGGAGGTCCCAAAGCTTGTTAGGACCACTAGTATACTCTTGCGTCTTGTGGGTTAAGAGGCGCAAGTTGGAATGAACGTATACTAGATCTTCAGCCTTCTTCGATGCCAACATGGTGCGTTTGGCTGAGTGGATGAAGCCATAAGTACTCCAGTTGCGCTCTACAGAAGAATTACTAGCCACCTGTCACGAAAAACAAAGTATTAATAATTAATATTATTAATTATTAATTAAAAAAAGAATGATATCATTTTGAATTTTAATTCGTAATTGGTAATTAAAATATCAAATAACAAGTTATGAACTTTATACCTGTGAGAGAAATTTGATCGCAACTGGTCGTAAGAACTTGGCATCATGGCCATGACAAGTCCACCACGTGATTGGATGGATCGTGGGTTTGTCACAAATAGCTTCTATCTCTCCCATGCTACCTTGTCCATTTACAAACATTGACATCTCCTGGTGGACTGCAAGTGATGTAACTGGATCAGGAAACAACCTCCTAAATGCCAACCTCGTCCCATTTGCAACCTCGTGGTTATCATATGGTCGCTGGTCTACCAGCTCTCCCAACTATTTCACTGCTGTAGTATTTGGGATTGAAAGCATAAGCAAGGAGATGCAATGGGGTGGTCCTTTTGTTCCACCTTTTCACGATCGCATTTTTGGCTTCACTATAAAAATGTGATCATTGGGATCTTGCTCTTTGGCCTGTATGATATCATGGATTTTTTCAAGCATGGAGTCAATGCCATAATATATTTCTCCAATGCAAGCATTATCTTTGTCAACAAATTGTATCATACTCAAAATAAGCTCTGTGAAACTCAACAAATATTCAACTTTTCCCCACCAATGCTCATCAAGGATCCATGATTTTTATTTTTTGGGCCCTTTCTGTGTTAGATTACCTCCAGATGGTCCAAACATTGTCAATCACCATCATGCTCAAAGCACATCTCACCTTCACAAGTCGTCTCAAGACGAGTGTGTGAGAGGCAAACCTAGTCTTAACAACCTATTAAAAAATTAAAAATAAGGGAAACAAATTAACAATTCAATAACACAATTTGACACAGATTTGAAAATTTAAAATCAAATATTAAATTTAAAATGAATTATTCTTTTACCTTCATCAGCTTCAACTTTGAAAATCTTCTGAATATGGCTTGAGACATGTGATGGTTGGTGACAAACATCTGAATCTTGTTTGCCTCCGTGTATATTTGCTCGATCCATGCAATTTTCCCAATCTTCTGCATCATTGAATTCAGGGAGTGTATTGCACATGGTGTCCAAAAAATGTGCTCATGCCTACCCTCTACTATCAATCCCGCTGCCTTGCAATTTTTGGCATTGTCCGTGATGTCTTGGACAACCCTCTGCGGACCCAATGACTCAATAGCCTCAATGAGAATATTTGCAATGAATTGGGCATCTTTTACTTCCCCCTCACAATCAACAGCCTTCAGAAACATTGGCCCTTTAGGGCATACTGCAATAATGTTGATGAGAGGTCTGTTTCTGGAGTCTTTCCCTCCATCTGATATAGTAGAGATTCCTGAATCAGTCCAAAAATCTCTAATTGGCTGTAGAGATGTCTGAATGTGTTGCACTTCTTTTGCCAAAAGAGAAGTGTGAACCTTATTATAGCCAGGGTTTGTATACCCCTGTGGTGCCTCATTAATGCCTCTCACCATCTGCTGCCAATAAGGTGATCTCAAGACATTGAATGGTAGTCCACATACAAATATACACCGAGACACCAATTCATCTGCAATATCACTCTTCTTGATGTTAAATGTTTTTTCTAATGGGTCTTTTGTTCTCTTGCTTGATGGCCCTGAAGCATTTGCATCAAAAGGGTCATCATCTGGAATAGTTTCAACACGAGTCTTAATGAAAGGATGAAATGATGGTGTTGATGTTGGTGGTTTTCCCTATGGACTTCTGCTGTAAAGAAACAGTTCTAGAGCGAGTTCTTGCTGCTTCAATGTTTACATCCTCTTGCTCTTTTAGGTATATGGCTATGGTTTTCTTTTCCACCTTCCTACGCGGTCTAATACCTGTCCCCGATGCCGCAGTCAAATGAGCTCTCAAATGGGTATATGAGAATTTAAATGAGGTTTGACAATGGGGACACATCCAAACTCGGACACCACCACCGGCAACAAGCTCTGTCACTTCCACATGTCTCTATAAAGGATAATTATGATCCATTTTGACTGACAAACCACCCGAAACATTTTCCCCCTCTCCCCCCACTGAAGCTGAACTAGATGCCATGATTGTAGGATTAATTCAATAACCTACAATAAGAGATATTTTTTAAAACATTGCTAAATATTAAAATAATTTAATTAAAAACAACAAATTGAAATACAAATACAAATTAGAAAATTAATTTTTTGACCCATACATGTCATTCTCTGATTCTGATCACCAAGCTCGCCATAAATGTTGTGAGGTGAGAGCATACACAGAGGGTAGACGTTTAAATTTTTAACAAATTCAATTCAAAACTTTAAAATAAAAAAACTAACACATAACTAACTAAAAAAATTAAACAGTTAGTCCTACACGTCAATCTCTGATTCTGATCACCAAGTTCACCATAAATGGTACGAGGTGAGAGCATACACAGAGGGTAGACGTTTAATTAAATAAAACTTCACTATTAAACTTAAAATACGGAAAAATTAATAATATATTATATTTTAATAACCGTAAGATAAGTAAATTATTAAATATTAAAAATAAATTTAGATCATGATCAATAATCATGAATGATGTGTTTGAAACACATCATTCATGATATTGATCATATTCATATACAAAACATTGCTCAAAAGATTTTAAAAAAAATGCCTGAATGCATGTAAAATACCTGGAAAAATCCTTCTTGATGTTTGTAGACTTGCTTCTCCTTCTCTCTTCCTCCTTCAAGCTTAATCACTCTCTCCTCCAAGCTCTTTTTCTCTCCTCCAAGCTCTTCCTTTCTCCTTCTCCTTCAACCTCTCTTTCTCTCTCTCCTTCAAGCTCAAGCAAAATACCAAATATTGAGTGTGAGAGAAAAGTAGAGGGATTGGGTGTTTATATAAGGGTTTGGGGGGGGTAGTTTAGGGTTAGGTTAGATTTATAAAGTTTTAAAACTAAAAAAAAATGCTTTTTTTAAAAATTTTGTTGAAGTTCGGTTTAAAAAAGACATGTAAAAAAATACGGGTACGGCTGGAAACGTACCCACAGGGACATGGTATGGTTTGAGTACGGTAAAACCGTACCTGGACCGTACCCTATCCCCGTGGGTATGTTTCCAACCGTACCCACAGCATACCGTACCGCGTACTAATAGCTGGTACATTTTTAGGCTGGTACTTGGGGCCCTAGGGCGTTTCCGTGCTGTCTAGCTGCTAGGATACGGGTACGAGTACGGGTTCGGGACACTGAAACGGCAAATTTATTAAAACCCTAGGTACGATACACTGCTGGTACGTTTGTACAATATACTTTTAAAAATTAATAAATATAAATATATATAAAAAAAATTTAAAAAAAAAACAAGCTTATAGTCTCAACAACCTATAAAATATTAGAAGCCAACAAGAAGCTTATTATGAATTAGAAGCCATCTAAAGCAAGATTTTTTTGACTGAATACAAGAACACAAAACATTAAATTTGTGAGTCCATCTGCTAATGGGCTCACAAACATTCCACTTATTGTTAAGGCCCAAGGAAAGGTTTGGGGAGAAGGCAATCTTTTCATAGAGTTGTTTGGAGGTGGCCTCTTGGAGAGGGGGCCCTCTGAGCCACCTCATAGTATCCCAAAAATCATTCTCACCCTCCATAATTAATCCAGTAGAGGGAGCTGTGAAAGCATTTCTGAGCATTGTATACATTCTGAACTGAGATTGAGGAAGCTCATAGAAAGTTTTAAGGTCTGTCCATTCCATCCACTTCCCAAATCTGTACAAGTCATGAAATATTTTAATTCCTTTCTCAAACCAAAGGAAGGCAGAGCAGCCTCTTGTCAAGGCAAGGATCTTGTCATTATATTTCAGATTCCACCAAATTGATTTGTAGGCTTGGCACCTAGTGTCACAGGAAGAGAAGATAGGCTGCCCAACCACCAAGTACTTCACTTGTTCCCAAGCCTTCCAAATTGACAGAAGAATAAAGGACCCGTGAGGAGCAAGAAGAAAGCCCCCAAATAGTAAGTCAACCAAATGAAGTCCTTTTCATCTCTCTTGACCCTTGGGAGCCTATTGGCAATATTGAATCTCACACGAACTTTCCAAGGTTCAATTCCAGTCAAAGCCCTCAAGTTTTATTTATTTTTTTGCACTTATAAAAAAAAACATGTGGGTACACTGTGGGTACATACCCACAGGCCCTGGGTACAGCTTTATGTACCTGAAACATACCCAGGGCCTGTGGGTACGTACCCACAAAGTACCCAGAGAGTAACAGTACCAGTTTCCGTACCAGGTACGTTTCAGGCCTGGTACGGGCCGGTACTGGACGTATCAGTGCAGTCTAGTGTAGAAGTCTCTGGCAGGGTAGACACAGCCCTCAAACACAATTGGGCCAGTCGAGGTCCCCCATACAGACACGTCGTTTGCTGAAAGAGGAACTGTGACGGCAACGGAAGAGGAAGCACGAGTCTATACTCGAAGAAATTCCAGGTCATGTGAGAGGAAAGCACTCTATACCTCGACACCAACTAATGATCACGAGTCAAGGTTTAAACCAAAATTTGTTTAGGACCTCGAGCGAGATGAAGCATTGCATGCAATTGGTATTGAATTAGTGATGGTTGGTGATCCTTCCATCTGTTATAATCAATCCTTATAAGTAGAGGACAAACACATCGATGAGTTTGCTCGACCCCATGCCAATGAAACTTTGGTATATGTTGCTTGATATGAATCTAAGAACACTACCGTTGGAATTGAAAGCCCTAAAATATGCAAATCAGAGTCACAACAAAACAAGCATTTCTTTCATGAAGAAGAGGAGGAAGAATTTCATTTTCAGCTGACTGGCAATCAGGAGTATACATAAGGAAGGCAGAATTTGGAACGGCACGGAGCCATTCTATACTTCCTTCGTTGTATGCTTGATGAGGATTTGTTTGCCAAATGGTGTATGCTTAACTAGGAAGCGAAGGGAATTTCTTTGCACTCATACTAGGGTCCGGGTTCCAAATATGTGTGCCTACTGTTCAACTCAGATATGGCTGCTCGGAGAATCTTGCAATATGGCATATAGAACATTGTTGGTTCCTAGCATATGTCCAATCATGGCGGGCAAATTTTAATCCGGAAGATAATGCACAAGCTCATTACCCTCTCTGGCTAGAATTCCTGGCAATACCAGTAGAATTAAGACCTTTTTGTGGATTTACTCGCTGCAAGATTTGGTAAGATTCTCATCCCGGATGGCAAGCATAATTCATTCCATCCAAACCCCAGAGTTTGTGTTGAAGTAGGCCTAAAAAAATGCTTCTTGTCTCCATAATTGTTATGATAATCAATGGAGTCCGTCAACAAAAGGTGCATTACTTGAACCTTCCAAATGCTTATCTTGCATGTCAAGCTCAAGATCATTATAACCGTGATTGTCCTCTCCGCCGTGCTCCTAACCAAAAACTAGAGAAAACCCCAGTTGAAGAATCTTATTCAACCAAGCATGAGCCTAAAGAGTAGCCCCTTAAAATTACTACCCCCCCTTCCCTAAAGCCAATACATTCATATAAAAAAAGAGGGACCCTAACGAACAGACAAAAGGGTGAGAATTTTCTATCTCACTGGTTTCAGGAGGCAAAGGAGCCATGAACGTTTCAGCTGACTGCCCAATAGAAACAAAATCAGAACAGGGATGGATTGTTAAAACTCATACACATAAAGAAATTTCATCACCAAAGAGGACATACAACCAACAGACCTTGGACTATCCATCACCACATATAAAACCTATCAAGGATGTAGTTTCTTACTCACCAAAGAATAAAGTTTCAACCTTGGTGGTTAGTAACAAGTTCAGCTCATTGGGCAACCTTATTCCTCTGGAATTAAGCTTTCTCTCTCATCTGGGAATGTTCAAGGGATCCAGCTGTAGATAATTTGTTTGTTGTGTTCTCCAGAAAGTTAAACCAGATATAGTTTTCCTGCAAGAGGTAAGTTCCGCTGATTTTGAGTTAAGGAACAGAGAAATATTTTTGGAGTGGACAATTTTGATCATCAAACCAAAATCTCAAGGAAGCGGTGGTGTGGTTTTGGCAATTGCCCCTTCCTTGCAGCAGTTATGTCATGAGTCATGGTATGGATCTAGAGGGTCGATGTGTGTGGATTGCTCTCTTCATTCAGAATAGGGTCTACAGTTTTTGTGCGATGTATGCTCCCAACCTAAGTATCGAACGTACTCATTGTGGAACTGGCTCCATTCCTCTTTGCCAACTGTTGAATGGGTCATTGGGCGAGATTTCAATATGGTAGAATCAGAAGGAGTCTGAATTGGTGGTGTTGGATCAGTCATTTCAGGGACGAAAAAACAAGCTTGGACTAGGTGCAAGGCTTCTCTCCAACTCTTTGATCCTAATTAGGGAAAAAAGGGTCTGGCATGGTCTGGTTGGTACACTTGGAGCAATTATCGCCGAGGAAGTGAAAGGATACAGACCAGATTGGATAGGCTCTATGGCCCTCGGGATATTCTTTTTTCTGGTACTTCACAACCAGTCAATGTTCTCATAGGAGAAATTGGATCAGATCATCTTCCTATTCAGACAGACGTTCATCTCTATGGGCAGTTCTGAGGAGTAACCTCGTTGCTTCTTGTTAAAAAATGTTTCCCATCTTCAATCTGCAGACTTCAGAGAATTGGTTCATCATATCTGGGATTTGGTACCTCAACCTCAAGGAGTGACAGGATGGGTGTTGTGGTGGGAATTTGCTGTATGATGAACTGTCAAATTTATTTGTGGGTGGGGACGTATGACAGCATGCAAACATAGGCATTCTCTGCAGGAAGCCAAATGTAAGTTGACAACACATTTCATTAGAAGAAGACCTACATAATGAAGCATTACAAGCAGAGGAAGTATGATTGGAGAATATAATTCGTCATAATGAAGAGTATGCAGCCCGAGGAGCTCGCATTCGAACTCAGCAACAGCAGATACAAGGTGATGAAGGTTCTAAATTTTTCTTCTGCCATTTTTGAAAAAAAAAAAAGTGTTGAAAAAATCCTTGGTATACAAAGACCGAGTGGCTCTCTTGAAGAGGAGCCTGCCGGGATTAGAATGCTTTTTCAACGACACTTTCAGAAATCTTCTCCTTATCCTACATCACCAGATACTATAGAGGTATGAAATTATTGTCTTAGAGTGATTCCAGCAAAGGTGACTGCTGGTGACTGTAGCAAACTTGAGGTAGACTTTACAAAGGAAGAGTTGTACGCTGCTCTTTCCTCTATGCCGAATGGCAAACTCCGAGTATTGATGGGTTGCCTTACGAATTTTACAAAGAACTATGGAATATGGTTGGTGATGACTTTAGCCATTTGGCAAATGAGGTTTTCTCTATGGACTTCCTCTCTGAATTTCTCAATCAAGGCCTCATCAAACTCATCCCCAAATCCTCTGCCAGAGACACTATAGGAGGTTGGTAACCTGTTACTCTGTTAAGTGTGGCATATAAAATTTTGGATAAGGCCTAATCCATACAGATACGAAAAATTGTTCGTAAAAAGCAAACAGGTTTTGTGCAGGCTCAATTTATCCTTGACACTGTCTTCTTTGCTTGTGAAGCGATGGATTGGGCAAGAGAAACGGGCCAAGCAATTCTCTTTCTCAAAATTGACTTTGATAAAGCATACACCATAAATTGATTGGACCTTTATCACTGAAATGCTTCAAGGTCTTGGCTTTGGGATGAAATTTATAGAAGTGGTAATTACTTTATACTTTATAGCTATCAAAAATGTGCTCTCGCCACGAATTACACTCTATCGGTCAATAAGACAAGGCTGCCCACTTGCTCCTTATCTCTATGTCCTCACTGTTGATGCTCAGTGATATCTATAGGCAAATGCCTGCTCGCAAAACAGGGTTAATGTAATATACTTAAGAGATGGTTCCCAGATGCTCGATAACCATTTTGTTGATGACTCGCTCCTTTCTATCCAAGTAGCACCAAGTTCCATAGCTGGTTCAAGGGAGTGTTTGGATTTGTTTTGCAAAGCATCCGGTGCCATTGTCAGTCACCATAAGACTTTAGCTTGGTTGCTTGGGTCGGAAACACATCCTCAAGGGATTCCGTTAGAATGGACTTTTGTTCCACTTGAACGCATTGTTAGGTACTTAGGCATACCGTTCAAGTTAGACCTTTCTCCAGTATGTGGGATGAGTCTTAGAAGTTTCAAGCTACACTTTGCTTCTGGCAGCATGAGGATCTCCCTTTTGCGAGCAAGTTGATTGTTTTAAGCCATGTTCTACAAGCATCCCAGATTTAATGTCTCATGTTGGATAACTCGTTGTCTAGAATGAGCTCCATCCTGGCAAATTTTAATGAGACATAGAATCCTTTCGCCTCATCATTTAGGCAAGGTGAGAGTTAAATTTGAACTGAGTGATATCATTGTGGATCCTGACAATTTCCAGCCACATGGTTCATATGTTCTTCGTAATATTTGGAATGCCTAGAAAAAAGTTGCAAGATTGCTCACATGGAGAGTAGCAGGGGCTCGAACTAGATGGGACCTAGCCAGCAAGTCCATTTGGTCTTGGAAACTTCAAGGCACGTCCATTGCTTCTATCCCCCGTTTTCAGGCTCACAGACTGAGGAAAAAAGGAAATTTTGTTTGGAAGGACCTATGGGATGCCAACGCATGTGATTGGAAAGGGTGGAAGACAATAGCTAGAAACTTTTCATTATCCACTATAGAGCGGTTAGTGATCAAGAATATTCAAAGCCTTCTCCCTCCTAAAGATGTATTTAAGTTAAACTTAGAACTGAAAGGTCCCATCTAGAGAGACTGTTGATGGATTTATGGTCATCCCATTTACCAATATGATGCACACCAACTCTATCAGCTGCTGCACCAGAAATGACTCTTGGCACTTATCCTTAATCCTAGGTGGCTTGCTTTTGATGCTAAATCTTTATGGATACATAGATCGCACAATGTTTGGGCAATAAAAGTAGCCTAAAAACCTATGTTGCCAGGAAACACCCCCACCCCCCCATATCCACCCTAAAACGTTTCCAGTACGGAAACAGGTACGAAACGTCTTGGAAATGCCAGGGACGTTTCCGGAAATGTCCCCGGACATCCCCGGCGTTTTCGGGAAGTTTTGACGTTTCCGGGAAGTTTTGACATTTCCGGGAAGTTTCTGGCATTTCCAGGAAGTTTCCAACGTTTCTGGGACATTTCACGACTTATATATTATAAGAAAGAGTTTATTCCAATGTTCTGTTGTGTTACTCCACTTAATCTTTTCAAATATAGCCTATATTTCTTCTCAGAGAATTTTCCAAACCCAAGAATAAGTTACAATGTGTTCAACTGTAAAGTCTTATAACATTAAAACTATACTAACAAGGAGGCACATTAAACAAGCCTAAAGATAGTTTGGGTCAGAATAGTAATCCAAAGAAAGTAGGAAGAATCTAGCAGAAACCAAGAAATGTCAGCCTAGAAAGCAGGTTTTGACTCGGTGTATTATTGCTCCTTAGAATAGAATTTTCCATTGGAATCCTCAATCAAATGAATACAATTAAGCAAGTTACAACAATAATTTTTGAAACATGGATGCATGACAGATAATTATGAAGAAAATCTAGATGATATATTCTAGAATCTAGATTATAATCATGTATATGTGAAACATTGAAATTGTAACCATGTTGACTGATGAATCTTTAGAACTTCAATGAATACAAAATATTTTGAGTGCTTTATCTCTTATGGTCCATGGACTAAAATTTTGAAAATGAGAACTATGCATATATAAATATATATATATATATATATAATATTTTTAAATTTTTTATAATATATTGTACGAACGTTTCCGCAACATTTCGTACCCAAGATTTTTTTGACAATCAGTATTTCCGCATTTCAGACCCGTACCCGTACCCGTTTCCTGGTAACATAGCTACAAACTAAGGGTGTTTGCATGGCTTGTCATTTATCACGAGCTGCCTTCTAAAGCCCGTGTCTCAAAAAGTAGCCTTACAAATGAGTTATGCCCCTATTGTGCTAAACTTGAAACTGTAAAACACCTATTATGGGATTGCCTATTTGCCAAAGCCTGCTGGTGGTGCAAAACAGACCAGAATGGTAGTACTTTTCCAAGAAAATCTTCACTGTAGAGCCACTTTATTGGGAGATTCAAGCATGCTGATTTGTGGTCCTTTCAAAACTATATGGAATTGCATGCAGGTATCGGCCCTTTTTATCATTTGGAAACTCGGATGCAATTTTATTTTTAAAGAGGAAGTGGGCACATTGGAGATTTTTTGGCAGGCTTGGCAAAGTGAAGTTAGAATGCAATTGCTTGTGAAAGGACATCTGTTGCTTAAAGAGGCTAAGCAGTTTGAACCCATAGATTATTCTGATTTGGCTGCCCTGCTGATTTGCTTGAGAAAAATGTAATCAGTTTTGTATTTTCCCCTGTACATCTTCTGATTCTTTTGTACAGGCACTTGTTGTGAATATATTAAGTATATATTCAAAATTAAAAATAAATATTGCCTGAACTGAGACTTCAACAATTTTCTTGGTGCTAAAACAAGAGCAACAAGAGTCTAGAGGAATTCAAGCCCATTCTTTGGGAGTGGTTTATCTTTCTTCTTATCTCCAATGTTATCCTTGCAATCTCACTATCTTTTCCACCATCACCTTGAGATTCCTTTTAGGTCACGTCTTGTTGCTGAGAGACCCTTTTTATCCCTTTAATTTTTTTAAACTAACGTGTGCCTATGTGTTCTTCCTATCATCCTCAGTCTCTCATGCCACAACAGTGATTGGGACTATAGATGGAATAGGAATTTTTGGATGCCGACTAGTTGTCTTCCTACAGTTAAGCTTTGATACTACTTCACACTACATATCATGTGTCATTTCAGTTGTCTTTTTTATGTTGCCTTCTACATTGTACTGAAACAAACTCTGCGAGGTCGATGTACATATCCTCTCTTGCCAATACTTTATGATGAAACACTAAAAAGAAGATTTGTAGTGAGCCAAAGTTAGGATACCGATACGGGGGGGGCAGGGGAGGGCGGGGGGCCTCGAGCAGGTACGGGGATGGATATAGTTGGGGAGCGGGCAAGGAACGTCGTGTACCCTACGGATACGTCCAGGTAGCCGCTACCCGGCCGTATCTGCAAGGTACACGACATAATATGCCTGCTCCCCGGCCATATCCACCCCAAATATGACTTTTTTTTTGTTTTTTTAAACATGTTTTTAAAGCCTCATAACATTAAAAAATAAACTATTCTTCTAATCTAAACCCTAAAAGCTAACTCTAAACAATAAAACAAAAGAATAACACAAAAACAAAACATAAAGCAAAGAAACTTACCTTTGGCTCTCTAAAATTGCATTGTGCTTGTCTAGGGTATGAGGAGCTATTGGTAAGCTTGTAGGAGTGTGAGGAAAGGCAAAGGAGGATTTGTGGTTTACTAAGTGAAGGTAAGGGCTTTTTTAATTTCTAAATTTGTTTCTCTTTTATTTTTTGTTATTTAATCTTTCACACATTTCATTTTTTTGCTCTTTCTATTTAATTTTTTAAATTTTCAATACATGCCATTGTTTTCTTTGCTTATTTTGTTTGTTTTGAACCTTGTAGGTACTTCTACAATGGCAACAAGTTCTGCTTCTTCTGGGCAATCTTTGGTCAAGGAATTTGACCCAAATTCGCCATTATGGAGGCATGTAACAATACTCGAACAACTTCCAGGTGGTGGTTGTTTTGTTTGGAAATGCAATGATTGTGAATTAGTATTCAAAGGCTCTTACAATCGGGTGAAAAGCCACTTGTGTGTGATAACGGGTAACGGTATAAGACTATGCAACGGGAAGAATAATGTTGGGGTGCCAAAAGCAAAAGTTTTGGCATATATCAAAAAGCAAGAAGATGCAGAGGCAAATGTGGCTATGAAAGCGGGTCATCCATTGGCCAAAAGAGGAAGTTCATCTCAATCAGCGAGGCCTCTTGTTGCCCCATCAAGTAGTGGATCCCCAATTGTGGCCATGCCACATCCATTTGTGGCTCCTACCTCCACGGATGATGAGGATGCTTCCCTTTCACGAAAGAAAAGTAAGACAAAAGGGCCATTGGAAAAGGCCTTTCAAAATGAGAGCAGGGAAATTGCAGATGAACACATTGCAAGGTGTGTATATGCTAATGGGCTTTCATTTAATGTTGTGAGGTCACCTTATTGGCATGAGATGGTGAAAGCCATCAATGAGGCCCCAAAAGGGTACAAATCACCAGGCTATGAGAAGATTTACACCACCCTATTGGATAAACAAAAAAATATGTGGAAACCTCCTTGCAACCAATTAGGGACTCATGGGCCAAAACAGGTGTGTCCATCGTTTCTGATGGATGGAAAGATGCAAGAAACCGCCCTTTAATCAATGTGATTGTAGTATGCCCTAAAGGGGCAATGTTTTTGAGAGCGGTTGATTGTGAGGGGCAAGTGAAGGATGCCCAATTCATTGCCAACATCCTCTTCAAATCCATTGAGGCGGTGGGGCCTCAAAATGTTGTCCAAGTCATAACGGACAATGCCAAAAATTGCAAAGCCGCGGGGATGTTAGTTGAGGCAAGGTATGGGCATATTTTTTGGACACCATGTGCCGTGCATTCACTAAATTTAATGCTAAAAAGATGGCCAGCAAAATAGGGTGGATCCAACAAGTGTATGTAGAGGCTGAAGAGATCCAAATGTTTGTCACCAACCATCACCAGTCACAAGGCATTTTTAGATCATTCTTGCAGTTGGAGTTGCTAAAGGTAAGGAAAACTACCTTTCTTTTTTCTTTAATTTAAAATTTAATATAAGTTTTTTTATTTTTAAAATATAGTATAATTAGTATTCAAAAGTTTTAAATTTTTGTTTCTCATTCTTATTATATTAGGTTGTTGAGACTTGGTTTGCATCACACACAATTGTCTTGAGACGACTTGTGAAGGTGCGAGAGGCACTCATGAGGATGGTAACCTCCAACCTTTGGTTTGTATGGAGGTAATCAAACACTGAACGGGCTCAAAAAGTGAAGAGCATGATCTTAGATGACACTTGGTGGGATCGAGCGGAATATCTGTTGAGTTTTACTGAGCCCATTATGAGCATGATTCCGCTTTACTGACATGGATCAACCATGTCTAAGAGAGATATATGATGGTATCGACTCAATGATTGAGAAGATAAAAGCCGTCATAAATGCAAAAGAACAAGATCTCGAGGAAACATTTTTCAAACAAGTGCAATCAATCCTCATTGAGCGGTGGAACAAAATGACCACCCCGCTACATCTACTTGTTTTTGCATTGACTCCTAGATTCTACAGCACAAAGATCCTTTCCTTGCCAGGGAGGGTAGCACCATACAGGAATGTGGAAGTCAGTGAGGGATATATGGCGGCATTGGCTAGGCTCTTCCCTGATCCTGAGGCCCAAGACATTGTTATGGTAGAGTTTGACAATTTCATAGCAGAAACAGGTCATAGCCTTCTCGCTCTTCGGAGCAAATACAAGATGGATGCTCATATGTGGTGGTACCTCCATGGTCATGCATCGGTTTACTTGCAGCCTCTTGCAATCAAGGTCTTTGCACATGTAAGTTTTTAATTTTTTATTCTCTTTCCTTTTTTTGTTATAACTTTTAGTTTTTTAAAATTTAAGTTTGAACTTTAAGTTTGAACTTTGTGACTTTGTGTTTCCCTCAATAGGTTGCAAGTTCATATTCCTCTGAGCACAACTAGAGTACATATTGCTTCATCCACTCACAGAAGCGCAACAAGATGGGGGCTAAAAAGGCTGAAGATTTGGTATACATACATTCCAACTTGCGCCTTTTATCCCACAAGCAGCCGGAGTACAAGGAAGGGACAACAAAACATTGGGATATTGATCCAGAGATAGTTGACTTGGATGCTTCCATTTCCCACCATGGAGCATTAGATGATGAGGAGAGTTTTGTGGCACCGCGAGACCTACATGCACAAGGGGGTGCAACTAGCAGTGGCCTTAGTGGGAGTTGTTCGAGTCCATGTGGTTCTAATGAACCACGTAATGATGATGATGCAGCTGATGTTGATCCTCTTGATGAAGAGGAATATGATGAATATTGAAAGATAGTTTGTCATTTGAACTTTGATCATGACTGATTTGGTATAAATTTTAATAGATTTTCATTGAATTTAATATATCATGACATTCACATTGTGTTCGATTTAAGTATTTTAATTTAACTTTTAAGCTTTTAAGTTTCTAAGTTTTATCGGTATCCTAGCTTGTTTGTTGTGGTTATTCACTTATTTAGCTTATAACTTGTCTTTTATCTTGTCTTTCATATGCATAATATGTGGTTAATAACTTAATTCCTATTTAGAAGGCTGAAATTTATATATTTTTTAATTTTTATATATTTTTTGTACTGTCGTATCAAACACTGTATCCGGGGCCAAAAAACATTTTGTCGTTTCCACGTATCGGATACTCCGTACCCACTCCCGTATCCAAAATGTATCAGCTACTTAGAGCCAAAGCATTGTGAATGACACATTTCGGACCATAACAAGCCTTGGCTTTTGATATGTCAAACATATATTGTACAAAATCTATTTACAGAGACATACCGTGCTTGCCATATGTAGCCATATGTTTTTTTTTTTTGCATTTAAAAAAAATGGAAATCCAGCATACCTCAGCATGTCTAGACATGGGACTTCCAAGTGTTGTTAGACTCGCAAGTCCAACAGGACTCGCAAGACTCACCTGCAGACACATCAAGTTTGCCAAACTTTTGCCAAAAACCCACACAGGTAGACTTGGACCCAGATCCACAAAGACTCGCCAAGTCTCAATTCACTAATCTAAATGCATTTCTCTTGTCAATCTCCTTCTTAATATATGTTGATCGTCTTGATATGTTTGTGCATGATATGTTATCATCTCATCCACATGTCTTGTTTGTGCTTTGAGCTCTTCAACCGTCAATTTTGCCCTATGTTTAGCACATCTCTCTCTTTCATTCTCATTTCAACATTTTCTTTGTTCCTTTACCATTTGTTCACATTGTTATCTTCGATATTGTCAAGCATATTCCCTTCGTTGCTCTTCTTTTCAAAATTCAACCTTAGTGAGCCATATTCTCTTTGCAGCTCTTTTGTGCTACTTACTAAATAAATTGTATTTTTTATTCTTCCATGTCATTTGTTGTTTCTTATTTATCATTTTATTTTTATTTTGGAAAGTTGTGCCTTTTGAAAGTCTGCTCTTTATTAGTTTTGAGTGTTTGTTAAAAAAATTGGTATGTCAAGATATTAGGGTTTCTTTTTAGCACACTTAATAGTTTTAATAAAACAACATAGTTTATAACATCTAAGGTTAAAACCTATTTTATTAAACATTACATTATAATTTATAAAACCCCAATTTAAAATAATCTTTACAACCTTAATTTTACAATTAGGGCAACAAATAAAGAAATTAAGGTTTCAAGGATTTAATAATACAACATGTAGTTTATTACCAAAGAAACTTAGTTAAAATAATAAAGAAATTAAGGTTAGTAACAACACATGGTTTATTGTTTATTCATGGGTTTAATGAGACAACACGCGGTTTATTACCAAAGTTAGTTTAGTAAGAGAGAAATTAAGGTTTTATTCTTCCATGTCATTTGTTGTTTCTTATTTATCATTTTATTTTTATTTTGGAAAGTTGTGCCTTTTGAAAGTCTGCTCTTTATTAGTTTTGAGTGTTTGTTAAAAAAATTGGTATGTCAAGATATTAGGGTTTCTTTTTAGCACACTTAATAGTTTTAATAAAACAACATAGTTTATAACATCTAAGGTTAAAACCTATTTTATTAAACATTACATTATAATTTATAAAACCCCAATTTAAAATAATCTTTACAACCTTAATTTTACAATTAGGGCAACAAATAAAGAAATTAAGGTTTCAAGGATTTAATAATACAACATGTAGTTTATTACCAAAGAAACTTAGTTAAAATAATAAAGAAATTAAGGTTAGTAACAACACATGGTTTATTGTTTATTCATGGGTTTAATGAGACAACACGCGGTTTATTACCAAAGTTAGTTTAGTAAGAGAGAAATTAAGGTTATATTATTTACAAAACAGCACATGTGGTTTATTGTTTGTTTGTGCTTTAATATTACAACATGTGATTTATTAAAAAGTAGCTTAGTTTTGTAAATAATAAATGCTAAACTGAATAACAAATTCAAGAATTACAATTTTATGAAAGGGAAAACGAAAAGCACTTAAAGTTAGTAAGCGCTTCCCAATTGAAGATAAACCATCCAACCTAAGACAAAAGGATAATTAATATGCATGGCACTTCCAACCTAGACAAACCAGCATATAACCAAGTCGCATATGATTACACAAAGATTGCAGATTGACTAACCACCAGTTTTTAGATGCTGCCGCATCACATGCCAACAAGATAAACAGCACTACATATATTTTAGCAATGCAAAACAGCTAGAACCTATAGGTAGTCGATCAAGGAAGAATATGGCAGGTCCTTCATTGTTCTCTTGCATTGGAAAGTAGCGATTCTTGGATATGCCTCGATAGTCAGGGTTTTGGGAAAATTGGTAAACTGAGATTTATGGCCATTTCTTTCCCTTCAGAAATGAAGGTGTATATCTACTTTTTTAGAAGATCACTCTCCTTTGCACCCAAAAGAACTTGACTCTTTTAGGACTAACTTTGCCAACCATATTATGCCTAGAATTGAAGCTTTTAAAAAAGATGTTAAGACTATTTGCGAGTTACTGCAAAAGAAGATATGCTAGCTCTCCTTCCTTTTGGGGTAGATAATCTCTTAAACAGCATCCCATCGTAACTTTTGTTTTGCTAGAGTAATATAAGATGCATGGTTGTCCCCAAAAAACCAAAATTACAGAGTCCAATAGAACAACTCTAGGTCTCAAAACCTCATATTTTGTCATCAAATCCAAATGCTATAGCCTATCAATAATTACATAAGACTTAAGAGAGACTGCAATTGTAGAAATTGGGAATCATAAACAAGAAACCACATACTAGTTGCCAGGCATCAATTGTCTTCTTTGTCGGTCCTTGAGATAGCTTCATGTTTTCCATTACAAATGTACTGCATCAAAAGATTGAAAACCAAAAAATTAGTACTATATGGAAAAGAGTGTCTTTACATTTAGTAGATTTGTTCATGTGCTCCAGCTCATAATCTTTTAACAAAAGAGCAATTTCAAATATATGCGACAGAAAAAATTACACAAACAAATTAAGAGAAAAGAATCTGTCCATGTTCAATCCAAATTGCAAATGAATGCTTCTTGTAACTAATATAATTGTCTGTTGTGACATCCTTTAGCCTTTCATGGCTGCTTGCCTTTAGTTAAAAGAGTGGAATTACAGTAAATGCCAAAAAAAACACTTCAAACATCTAGTAATGATGATTGATGTTTAGCATCATTCAGAATGAAAGTAACCACTCATTTTGTCCTTCGGTAGTGCGTGGCATCATTTCTAGTCAAATACTGAATTGCAAGGCAGAAGATTGTTGCACTGTCTCATGCTAGGATAATGATTTACAAATTGGTACTCAGTTACAGCTAATCAATTATAATCCTGAAAATACATAGGGTTTGAATTTAGAGAGTTTATTCTTACAGCGCATACTCACAAAAATTGCCCTCTAACATCATGAAGATAGAAGCGAAAAACATTAAGTCCTGCCAAGCTGATCAAAGGCGTGGAATTTAGGTTGTGCTTCATAACATAAAATGTAATCAGCTTAAAAAATCCCATGCTTCCTCTGGAAAGGGATTGCAGTCCACAGTCAAGAGAACAAATGATAAATAACCTGGTATGGCAAAAAATCATACACAGATAACAACGGGAACTAGCCTGTGACAAAGTTTGGTCAGGGTTGCTAATGTCCAAAGATGGTAATTTATCTGGACGTGCAATGCCTAGTGGAATGAAACTCCGCAAAGAGTGCAGGCACATATTTACAGCATGCAGAAAGAAAAAATAAGATTCGATAAATTTAGTGAGAAAGATGACACTGGAAGAATGGCATTGTCTCGGCTTTGAAAGCGTCCAATTATTCTCAAGTTCAACAAATTGAATAAATCAAGAGAGCCCGTTACAGCCTCTATTTTTTTTTTAAAACCCTGGAGGAATAGGTGGGAACCCCTATAAACTCCAGGTGCGCCATTAAACTTTTTAATGTGACTGGAGGTGCTGGCCAGACACACCCTCCGGTACCACGAGGACGGGGGATTCGACCTCTTGACCACCTGACCACAATTGCTACTTGAGCCAATTGATCTAAGCCCCAACCTTCTCATTACAGCCTCTATAAGTATGAGGAAAATAACAATGATGCCATTAGAAATATGTTCAGGAAATTTAATTTTGGGAAAACATTTAATGACACCATTAGATAATATGTTCAGGAAATTTAAATTTGGGAAAACATTTATGAATTCTTGGTAAAGAATATCCAAGGGAAGCTACTTAAGCCCAAAGTCACATGACTCGAACACGGAAAATATTCGACGAGGATGAAGAGTAAGTGTATGACTTGTGCTGCAAAATCATGAAAAATACTTGAAAAATAAGAAAGTAAAAAAGAATTCAAATTTTCAACAAAAAAAGATGATTTTTTGTTTCACGACACAAGTACACAATAGACATCAAAATAAATCTAAAATTGTGAATGAAATATGCAAAGATCATTGCAATATCTGTTATAAAATTTTATAAACATCACTTTATATTCAACATATGTAATTATGTTTTATTTTGAAGCCTATGAGAGATACCAATGCAACTGGACTTCAGAACAACTAAACAATTCGAAAGATAACAATAACTTGGCATTTACAAAAATCCACAGCAATAATTCAACAAAGAATTGACTCACCTGTTTTCCTAGTCTGTAGAGTAATATTCGAGAGTACCTGGCCACTCAAAAAGATCAATGTAACTAGTTTTGAGCCCACAGTGAAGCCACATAAGTCCACTCTATGAACAAATGTGATATACTAGAGGGTGGCCACAAATATTGAGGTGGCCTACATGAGGCATACATGTGTGCATATGCAGGTGGTCAATACTCAACTTATCAACATTTCCCAATAACAATGTTCCCCACCGCCGATAACTCTGTCTATTTTTTCAGATATTACCTAAGTTATACAGAAGAGAATGCAGAAATTTGGTGGGATGTATTATCTTATTAAGTTATTAACTTATTTGGTGGAGCAGCCTCTATTTAAAATTCAAACAAATCTGTTTTGTGGTGACATTGATGAGATGTTCTTTGATAAATAGTCTAGAAAAGTTCCGAATCTACATAGGCTAGAACAACAAATTGTGTTGTTAAATCATGTGATTAAAAGATCAAAATCAAGAATCGTCAAAGCAAGTTAGAAAGTAGTTCCACGAAATCACAAGGGATAGATTTGTCAACAAAGTAACTTCAAGGCAACAAACTTCAATATTCATGTAGAAATTCAAACAATTGATGTTCAAACAAATGTTCAAGGATCTTTCAAAAAAGTAGATCAAACTGAAGAAAAATTATTAGATGTTAATATTTTACAAAATGTGACAAATCTTGATTTTGTTGAAAATAATAGTGATATTAATCAATGAAACTAAAGAAACCTAATATCAAACCATATTGACATTTTCATCATCATGAGAATCAACTTTGACACTAGAGTTCTAAATATTTTACCAAACAAAATATATAATACAAATAGACTACAATTAAACAATATGCAACCCAACAAAACTCAAGTATTAAATTATAACACCACTTGATGCTTGTCAAGATCCATCTTGGATGGATCAATCATGATTCAATGCATTGTTATTCTAAGAACTTACCAAGATTTTATCGCCTATCTTCTATATGTGATTTTGGGACAAAGCCTTCCAACAAGGGATGGAACGAATGTAATTAATTATATTAATTATCAATAGTCCCATTGGAGGAACACGTATCAACTATATGCATCCCTTATTCTATCGCCCTATTCATCTATCTCTATCCTATCTAGGATATTTAGTTCTTTTCTTTTTCCAATATGTGAATATTTCTATGTTCCCTCTAATTCAAACTCTAATTGAGATTCATTTATCCTTCAAGGGGAAATTAGATCGAGACTACCACTTAATAGTCAATAGATGAATCCCTTGATTTCTATTGCTTCCGTTATAGCTGTTGGATTATCCGTAGGCCTCACTTCTATTGGACATGTCATTGATCAAGGCACTATTGCGGGACAAGCTGTTGAAGGTATTGCAAGACAACCAAAGTGGAGGATAAAATACAGTGGGCCCCCCATATATAGAGATCTAGCTATCTGGGTCCCCGGCCAACGAGAGGGGAGGGTCCCCTAATGCCCCTGCCTCCCCTAAATAGATATGGATAGGGCCCCCATACCTATATGGGGGGGTGGGGGGTTTTGTGGGGGGTGTCTATCTAATCCATAGTTAGTTGGGCTAGTCATTTATACCATGGCCAACATGCAACCATCAACAATATTCCATTACTAGCGATCAACCGCTAATCAATCTAATCTCATCCCACCCTATAAATAACTATTGGTAATATATAATATAACTCCGGACCCAACCTAACGATGAGGTTGTCTACATTCGTTATAGTTATTGGCACTACATGATTGAGGACGATGTGTTGCTTTGTCGACTAGATCTAGATATATCCATCTGATCTTAACTGAATGGCATTGATGCACATGTATTATAAAGAGATGAGACTCGTGTAGAATAATGGCCATATATGATCCTTTTCCACGTATGTAATTGTATGTTCTTTGGAAAGGACCCAACTAATAGATAATTTCCAATATTTTCAAACATATAGCATGGCAATCTAGAAAAAGCACATAAAAAAACATCATTTACCCCCTCTAGCATTTATCCCAATTGATCTTGGATAGCTGGTTAGAAAAGACAACTCTTTCCAAATTGCAAAAAATAACTAAAGGTGAGTTATTGCAAAAGCATTGGCCACTAGTGGACCCTTCCTTGGATCATTGGCTTGTTAAGCCTGTCTAACAATGCTTGGTTGTCAACAAAGAAGATGAAGGGGCTGGCCAAAATTAGTGTTTGAATATCTTTTTCACCCAGACTATCCCTAGATGAAGATCCTCTTTCTCTCTCATGTTATAGTCGGTCTTGGCCTAGGACATATTCCAACTTGCACAATATATGGTGTGATTGAGCTTTTGACTCCCCACGTGCCAAATTGCATGCAATTGTAAAGTTTGATGCATCTACGTGCACATGAAATTCTTTATTCTAGTTCAAGACTTCAAGTACACTAGGATAGGTGCAGTGATGAGTCGTACCTTTAACTCCTCAAATCCCTTCTACTACTTCTCCGTCCACCTAAATGTTGACCCTTTCCTAATCAATGTATGTGAGGGGTATGAAACTTGTGCAAAGTTCAACATGAATTGTCTATAATACCCCACATGTCCCAAGAAAGTCTTGATTAGTCATGTTGTGGAGCCTCCATACCCACAACTACTCAAATATTATTAGGATTCGTCTTCAACCCTAGCTTCCCACCGAAATGAATGAAGAACGTGCCAAAAGGAACTAGGAACCAATACCTTTTGGATTTTGTGACAACTTTACCTTGTGGCATGTCGTCATGCATTCCACTAATGTCCATAGATGTGATGCTTTAAGTTCGTTGATCGACCAATCGTAAATAAAGATCTTGAAGTTGTCAGTGGTCAACATTTCAAAGATGTGCAGTATTATCCTCTGAAAGTGCAATATTATTCTTTGCAATGTACCCAGCTCCTAAGTCACCGCATTCAAATTCGCCAACGATGAAATTCGTAAAAAAATCGTCACTAAAAAATGACCGATTAAATTCGACTACAAGAAAATACTTTATATTTTTAAAAATATAAAATAAAAATATTACTAAATACAAATATAATATATATATACATATACAATAAAAATTAAATATAAATATATAATAAAAATGTAAAAGTATTATATATAAAATATAAATATAATAAAAGCGTTAAAATAAAACCTAAACTAAAGATTATATAAACTAAAATTAAAGTTAAAGTTAATATATTCGCCAATCGAAACTTAAAACCTAAAGTTATATTCACGAATCTTCTCTTCTACTCGTGATGGAAGGTAAATATATAAACACGAGCTTCACGAATCCTCTTTTCTTAATGTCGCCAAGGTAGCGCTCGAAGGCCCACGAAAAACACAGGATTCGTGACTGCAAACACAGGAAATGGAAGGGAAAACAGATTCGTGACTGCAATCACGGAAAACAGAAACTTTCAACTGTAAAAACCTTAGAAGACACGATTTTAGTGATACGAGAAAATTTTTTCATACAAGGCAAGTAAAATTGTGAACTTCAACGAATTTCATCTGAACGTTTGAGATTTGACGAATTTCGAATTTTTCCCTTGAAAATTGGCGAATGCGGTGACTTAGCCCAGCACTCCAATGGCTTCTCAGAATCCACGAAAACAGAGACAGCACTCCTCTAACTCAATGTCTCGTCATCTAACAGTTGGATATAATCATTGTGGTGTGTGGCGATGTTGTCTATATAGTCAAGGGCATCCTCAACATCAATTGAATCCACCTAAGAGAGACCATAGTTGGGGTCTATAGGAATCACAACATGGGTTGTAACTTGCTCTCAAACCTCATGTACATGTGCTTGAACATCATGTCAACATCATTTTCATGGCACCGAGGTCGTCTGAAGAAGGGAAAATAATTGTCAGCCTTGACCAACTCAATCACCTTGAAATCAAACAAAAATTTGACACCCTTGATGTTCACATTGATATTGTCAATATTCCGTAAGGATTCTCCCTTGTCTTGGTTTCCATAGATAGCAAATGGCGCAAGGACTTGAACAAAGGGCTCCCCATCACCCGAAAAGTCCCCTTGGAAAATTACTCCCACGACAAGGTCTATAAGGTTGTAGCACATGTCAAACCCATTGATGGTGGCATTCATGATAAGCTCCTTGTCATAGCCAACATTCCTTGTAATTTGTATCCTACAAGGGGAAAACATCTTGCACGTGAGGTTGCGAGTCTCACCCACGATACAACCTGGCTAATCCTTCCATTTAAACAAAATTCATTCCTTGTGTAAGATTGCAAGATATCATGGAGGTTTCCAACTCTCCCTCAGTATGCACTCTCTAAATTTAAAACAGATCAGCACAAGGCCGCATGTTTACCCCTAGTCGCAAAGATATATCTTTGCATCTCTTGGATGACATCTACATCTTCATTCATGAACTCCATTTTCTAAGCATCTAGGTATTGGGTGTTGTTTGGATATACAATTGTTATTCAAAATCCATGCTCGTGTGTGTCCTCCTTCGCTTGTTTATATTCTTGTGTGAGAATGGGGATTCTCTCACATTTGCAATGGAGCAATTCATATCAACTTTCCTAGTTTCCCTAATCATTCTTGCGCCACTACCACTACATGATCTTCTCAATACAATTTGGGCAATCTTCTGTAGCATGCTCCTTCCCACAATTCTCGAAAGTGGAGAAATTTCTTCGTTGGAGCCAAAAGTGATCTAGGTTGCCACATTCGGAACATACTTTGGATCATTTTCCCCTTGCACAATTTTCAATCCCATAGCCGCAATCTCCTCCTTGTTTGTCCCAGTTGGAGCTCGTACCACTCTTGCAATGGGTTGCATCAAATTTTTCATGCGGTTCTTGCACAAACTCTCTAGCACTCAATAATATGTGGTATCATGATTGTTGTTTTCGCAAGATACACACTAGGCTTCTACGATGATTTGCTTGATCTTTAGGATAGGACTCCTTAAAAAAGTTTGGTTGATCATCTAACATATTTCACAAACCATACCTAGGTTGCACATCCTGGTAGGGAAAACATTACAAGTATGCCCCTCAACCAATAACTCAATTCACCAACGCATATGTCAGATGTCCATGGGCTGCTTTGTCGTTACTATTGAATCTTTTATAACATACTCTCGATATGTGCTTCTACTCTAAGACTAGTACCAATAGAATTTGTAGTCTCTCGATGTCCCCAATCATCAGCTTGCCTACAAAGCCGCCTTGCACGAATCATAGGTCTTATGGCATAATATCCTCTTAATGGGTAGGACTAATCCACAATGAAGCACTCCTGGTGTTGGTTCTGATGAATATGGTTAAAAAAAATCATTAGCAAGTCCCTGAACTTTGCATCATAGGCCTGTATATTATCTCTCGTGTATTGGAACTCCTACAAAATGGTTGCTTTCATGGCCTTGAAGTCAGCTTCCATTTTGTTCGAGTCAAATGTACATTATTAGGTATGCCCCTGACCATACACGGAGCAAAAAATTGATTGGTCATGCAAGAAATATTTGTGACTCCCTTTGTGTGCCATGTAATATCACACTTCTAGACATAATCCTTGGCATCATCAATCTTGTCACGATGTGGCAAGGCCAAAAAAACTCACAAATAATGGTATTCCCTTACAGTAACATCAACGGCAATAGTGGTAGAGGCATCAGCAATAGTGTTTCCTCTACTATTATTATTGTGATTCACTTCCTCCACCGCCCAATTGATTTCTCGTGATGTCAGTGGTTCACACGTAATTGCAACTCATTCTAATTGGTTGTACTCCTTCAAGAGGCATTTACTCAACTGATGTCTCACATGAGACCTCAAAATGGAACCTCTCTTCTGTTTGACAAGTCCTACACTCATAACACCTTACCACAAATTGGCACGCTTCGTCACTACCATGAGCATGCAAAATAATGCTTTGGGTAGGATATTGAGTCAAGGTTCTCCTTCAAATTGTGTGCCCCTAATTTCCTCAGGGGGCCTTCAGGAAAGAAGCACCTCATCCAAGTTGAACATGTGCTCTATCACCTACCATGTCAATTGTAGGCCACTTTAACCTTGTTCGGATTTCCTAGTGCATGATCCTCACATGCAAGGATCTATCATGCGCCTCCCCCATCCTTTTCTAGGGGATACGCTTGTGCCCATTCTTTTCTTTTGAATATCTTTGCAGTTATAACAACCTCTTGTTGAGTTTCCCATCATGTCTTGTCTTCCTTCTTTTTGAGGCATCCTATGTATCAGTCGCCCATGCACGTCTCCTCATCGCATCCACACTTTTTGCCTATTTGTGTTAACCCTTTCCCTACCATCAACTGCTTGATCAGGAGCAAGATTCCTACAGTAAACCCCACTCTCAAGCCTCCTCGGAACCTAGCCTTTGCTTCCTTGTAGCAAAAATAGGACTTCACTACAAACACCACAATGTAACTATTCAGCATACCTTACCAAACAAGAATCCATTGTGCATGTTTGTACCTCGTTAGCATCATCCAATATCTTTGAGTTTTGCTTGATCTACATCACTACATGCTGAAATCTAGCAGGTCGCTTTTTATCCCAAGAAGCTAACCACTCCCACAGCTGGAAGGGAAACTCCACGGAAATATCTCATACAAGAAGTTGTACATTTCCAACCACTTACTTGGGCTTACTCTTTGCAAGAGCCTTGCAAGGGCTCATCCTTTGTGAAATCTGTTGCTACCTTGTGAAATCAGTCCTGTTTTGCCAAGCCTCACCCCACACCGCATCGTTCAGATCTTAGGTGCACAACAAAGAGGGTCCCAACAACGCAACCAAAACCTTGACCATTTTTACTATAGCCTTGTGCGCAAATATCAACACGCTGCAATCTAACTGTCCTAATGCACTGTCATACCACCCCTATAAAGAAATATAATTATAGAAAAGATATGCCATCAACTCTGCATATTTATATTATATTATCAACTTGACTACCTCATCAGTTAGCAAATTACATCATAATCAGCAGCCTTTTCTAAAAGGCAGATACATATGTTAACACTTAACAAACAAAATGGCCCTTCAGCCTTACGCAAAAACTCCACTGATTATGGCATGGTGCGTGCTCTGACACACGTGATATCTAGCGCTGACGTGGTGTTCACTCAGTCCTGATTTCCATTACGCATGGTGCCTCACTACCTGCCTTGTGTAGGGTCATACCAAAACCCCTCTGTCCAATGTGCATGTGCAAAACATAAAAATAATTATAGGCCAACAAAGGTTCGGGGTTATAAACCCTTCTGTCCAACGATTGCTCTTTCCCTTTTTGTCAGTATGTTCATTTTTGCAACTGTAAATATTGCATATTATTGTGAATAGTCTACTTTCTTGGATTTAGTTAACTTTTGCTCATTGCAAGTGACAACCCCCTTTAAGAAGAGGGATTATATGCCACTAAGGAATTTCCTCTCACCAATCAATCTCCACTTTGACATAGTTGCAGTATTTGAGTGAAAAGCAGTATTACAAAAGGATGGCGTCCCCTCAAACTTGCACGTGTGGGATGTCCTGGACCTCCCCAAGGTGACAGGACAGAGGGGACACATCTCCCCACAGTTTCGAAAGGGTCAAAACTTCAAGGGACGTCCCCGGGATGTCCTTGGATATCAGGGGACATTTTGGGGACATCCTTTTTTTAGAAACATCAGAAATGGTCGTACATCCCCGGGAAGGTTGCCGCCTGGATGTCCTAGGAACACCTTTTTGTTTTTGCATTTACTTTTAAAAGAACACTTTTTTGGCAAAATTTAATTTATGCGAACTTAAAATAACATAAAAGAAATAGAATAACACAACCCTAACCCTAAAAGTGACACCCTAAGTTATGAAATGACCCTATGGCCCCACTCCATATCACATTCAATATATAAACTTGAGCAAAGTGAGCAAAGAGAAGAGGAGAGAACATGCAAGAGCAAGAGGAAGACGAAGAGGTAGCGCAGCTGCAAGAGAAAGAGCAAAACCAAGAGCAAGCAAAAGGTATTTATAATTTATTTGTTTACATACTTGATAATACTCTAATTTTTAAAATTTAGTTTCTATTTGAATTATTTAATTGTTGTTTTTAAGTTTTTGTATCTACATTCACATTGTAATCTTGTTTATAGTTTTTAGGATTTTACAAAATGCATACAACATAGGGTTTGGCTGTTAAGGTTAATTTTTTTAATTTTGAAATATAAAACTCTTGATTATTGATTTATTATTGTTTTTTAATATTTTTTTGCATATAGTTATGAATTTTTGGCTGTTTGTTTTTACATTGCATATGTTTATGGCTGTTAGGGTCATAATTTTTATATTTTATAAATTTTAAAAATAAAACTCTTGATTATTAATTGATACATTATTGTTTTTTAATAATTTTTGCATGTAATTATGGCTGTTTTTTTATTCATTGCAGCCCCAGAAATCTCACAATGAGTTCTTCTGAAAATGATTATGAACCGGAGGAGAGGATTGAGATAGGTGGAAGTGTTGGTGATGATATTATTGGGGGCAGGGGCAAAGAAGTGAGGCAGAATGTAGTCGCAACACCAATTGGTAGTTCAGTTGTGAGGGCTACCAATTGCCCCTCTCAAATGTTGGCCGCATTCGCTATGGGACCATTCGATAAAAATAAGTCATTGCAACAATTTTCTCACATAGTTACGAACCCCAAGTCCAAAGGGAGGTAATAAACTATGGAAGTGCAATATATAATTAGAGACTTGGTATGGCAGCATCACTAGGACCAATGTGAACTTGTTGCACCTTATAGGAAAGGGAGTTGGTGTTTGTAAGGCTCTTTCACTTGATCAAAGAGCAGAGGTGATGAGGCTTTATAATGGAAATACCACGAACGACATTCCAAAATTTGTGGTACTATCATTGACACTAACACCCCATTTAGCTCTCATAGGACTAGCAAGAATATTTGACTAGTTCTAGTTTTGGAATGATAAAAGTGGAAAGTAAAGCGAATAGAAAGGTTGTAGGGGCTGCCCCCAATCCAATTGTAGATATATTTGATTCAAAGGTAGGGGAAGAGGCGGATGATGCTATTGGGAAGAAAAATTATGCTACTAGGATCTCAATTCATGTTGTTCGCTCTCCTTATTACAAGGAGGCTATGGCCAAGGTAGCAAAAGCAAGTACAAGTGATGTGCCCCTGGAGACACCAAACTTAGGACAACAATCTTGGATAAAAACTATTCCAAAGTTAATTTATTAATGGAGGAGATGAAGGTAACATAGGTGTCACATGGATGAATGGGTAGACAAATATTAGACACCAGCCACTCATCAACATCATTGTCTCCTGCAAAGATGGACCGTAATTCTTGAGAGCAATTGATTGTTCTAAAAAATGGAAAGATGTTGAGTTTCAATTTAAGATTTTGAAGGAAGCCATTAAGGAGGTCGGCCCTTCAAACGTTGTACAGGTTATCACAGATGCAACTTATGTGTCTAGAGCAATAGGCAAGCTAGTGGAGGGTACCTACAATCATATTTATTGGACCCCATGTTTCTTACATTGCATTAACAATGCACCAAAAGACATAGTGAAGATTCAATGGGTCAAAAAGTTAGTGGTTGTTACTAGGGACGTGCAAATATTCTTATGCAATCACCACACATCATTGGCACTCTTTCAAAGCTATGCATCCTATTTTATTTTGTTGCAAAAGATGATTTAGTAGTAGGAGACCCTACAAGTTATGATCATGAGTCCAAGACAAAGCAAAGGAAGAGAGTGATGGAAATGGTGGCGAGGGACACATTTTGGGCCGATGTGAAATACATCACATCAATTATATTTGGTTTTTAACATCATCAAATGTGGAGATTTTGATAGCCTCAATCTTGGGGAGATATATGAGTGCATTGATAGAATGCTTAGGCAAATGAAGGCAACTATTCAGGTGAGGACCCCACTCTGGACCTCTGCCATGAACATATTCAGCCCATCATTCAACATAGATGAGAGAAGTTAAACACCCCAATTCATATGGCTACATATGCAGTTAATCCAAAATGGTATGTGGAGAGGCCAGGTAGAGTTGTCCTTTTGGATGACGAGGAGGAAAAGAAGGGCCTTATGAAGGCCCTTATAAAAATGTAGTCCAAAGGAGGCTTCACAAGTCAAATTGGAGTGGCTCAACTTGATCTGGATCAGCTCTTGAAGCAAGACTAACCCATGTTAGCATTTAGAGAAGGATTTATAAAAGTCTATTTTTAGTAATTACTAAGATCTAATTTTGGCGGTTAATGATCCATAAAGCTATTCAAAACAAGAACAATCCATATCAGCAATCAAAACATTATTTCTAAAAAGTCTATTTTTAGAAAGTCCTGAAATCTATTTTTAGCAGGTTTTGAAAAATTTGGTATTTTGCATTTGTTAAGGGTTTTTAAGGAATTTATGGGATTCAAACAATATGATGATAGCATGGCCAATTTTCATAGCTTTTATTTTCAAGTTCACTCTGTTATCTTTCCAACAGTTCACCAATTGGGTCAACGAGCTAGAAGATATGACCTCAACAAGGAGCATTGTAATAATAAATAATATAATATTGTTATTATTGGATTTTGATCTCTTTTTTCCATTCAAATTCACCCCAAAGATGGATGGACATCATCTCTATGAAGAATGACCCTTTGGCTTCCATTTGGAAACCCTTCATTTGTCATTCCTAGCAACCTTCCATCTTTCACATTGTTTCACTATAAATAAGATGGTTTGGAATGAAGACACAAGTTTGCAAGTTGAAAGTTTTTGTAAACATAAGTTACAAGTTTGAAAGTTTTGAGACATACACTTCTCATATAGAGTTTTCTCATTTGTATATATATTCATTTGCAAATAATTGTGAGGCATACATCTCTCCTACAGAGTTTGCTTATTCTGCATCCATTCTCGATTGTAAAGAGATTTTAGCATACATCTCTCCTATAGATTTTGTCCACTTTGTATACATATTTAATAAAGTTATTTTACTTTTACAATTACAGTTTTATTTCTACAATATAGTTCATTAATACTACAATTTTAGCTATTTTATTATGAGTGTATTGTGATAACAAACTAAATGCCACCATCAGTGTGTTGTCCACCGAATTCTAAAAATAATTTGGATTAGTGGTATCAGAGTGGGACAACAAATTATTCAAAATTTTGCTGGGGAAAATCTAGCTGGAAAAAACGAGAAGAGGGCATAATTCAAGATGTGGGTCCACTTCTAGCATTGTGAAATGAGCACAAATCAATCCTTGCAAAAAAAAAAAAATTGAGGGAGAAAAACCAGCAGTTGCAGACTAATCTGAGCAATGATCGTGGAGCAGATGGTGAATATGTAGAAAAACCTTTCCCATTTTGGAAGCCCCATTGTGGAAGGATTGCTTCAAGCAAAGGCAATGTGTAACAAACTTATACATAATTTGCATAATCATCTTGGAGAAAAATAAGTATTTTGCAAGGAAATTCAATAGGACCCAGCGATATTACAAAAGGAATTCAAAGAGATGAAAAGAAAGAATAAAACTTAAAAGTGTTATAGATGCACAAACAGAAACAGAGAACATAGTATGTCTTTCTTATTCTGATAACCCTCTATGTGATTGACAGTTTTGAAAAGCACACAAAGGGTATTGGTTTCAAGTTGTTAAATAAAATGTGTATAATGGACCTGAGCTTGGAAAAGATGGACAAGGAATTCAAGAACCTCTCAAAGCATAAAAGAGACCCAAGAATTTTGGTCTTGGGTACATTGGGGAATCATCTCAACCCACCATGGGTCCCACATTCATTAAATCAAGTATGCATCTAGAACACTCTACTCAACATCCATGTGAACCTCTTACTCACACATATGGAAGGTATTTGATACATCATGTCATTTGTAGTCATTGTGGTAGAAAAGGTCATGATTCTACTCATTCTTGGAATCTCCATCCTTGTGATATTTGTGGGAAGTGCAACCATGACAATTCTACATGTTGGTTTACTGATATCCCTACACATAGGTTTCTCATAATAGTAAACATTAGTTTTGGGTGTATCACCCCACTCAAGTGGAAAGAGATCACTTCAACACTCAAAACTTCCTATGTACGTCAGAGGTCAATCCTACAAGCAATGGTGCCCACTACTACTCAAAGAAGGGTGAATGATCCGAATGAGCTCTCGGAGCAAGACTAACCCATAACAACATTCAAAGAATGATTTATTAAATGTTAGGAATTAATGGTTTAGTGTGTACATTAGAATATTACACGGTTGATTAATTTGTTAAGTGAGATTGTTTACAACTCACGTATATGGCTTTTAGTTGTTTGTGTGGGAGATTATAGGGATCTTAGTTGTTTGTTTGTTATGGCAAGACTCCTTGAAAATATGATGTTTATTGCCTATAAAATGTACTTGGGTTTTGTGAATATAATTTAATGAAACATTATTATTGTCAATGAAACTCTGACCAAATCTTCATTTGGTATCAGAGCAGGTTAGTGGCAAGTCTATTGAAATTATGAAATCTTGAAGTTAGTCAAGGGGCAGCCCAGCCATGCAATAGCCCCGATTGATGAGAGAGAAATTAACAAATGCTTGTAAAAGTAGTTTATTTTTTTGTTTAAGTTTGTAGTGAGAATATAGTAGATAGTTTCTATTGGCAGCCTTACCAGACGCAATATAATGCCATTTACTTCATCTTCCAGACTGCAAGCGTGTTGAGCACTTTGTCATTTCTAAACAGTTTGGTATTTAAGTACAGTCTTTTCTTCATATTTTTTATGTCTTCCTACGCATCTGGTATACTTACCAGTCCTCTTCTCTGAGTTGATCTTCCTCTTACAACGATTTGCTCTCAATATTGAGAGAACTACTTAGATCTTTGTTAAACTCTCTTTGTAACGTCCCCTTTTAGGGTAAAATTAGTACCAAACGGGTTTTCCCCAAAACCCCAAAAATAAAATCTGAAAGTATGCAAACTCAGTTAACAATAAATTTTGGAAAAGAATGAATATTCAGTAATTTAATTCTCCAAACCCTAGTGCCCAGTGTAAAATTCAATTCCCACAAACCTTTTTACAAAAATATAACAGCAAACTGAAATTTATGACAACAATCAGTTGTTAATGCCAAGAATAAGATAATGTCCTGATTTCTATTTCAAACCCTTGATACCAAAACATGCGGACTTCTGAAATTTCTATTTATTGATCAAAATATCCAAATTCTAGAATACCCAGAAGGCTTAAAACATCCAAGAAAATAATTTTTCCAGCAAGGTTCTGAATTTATCTTATTTATTTTTCACGTCCAAAAAACCAGGAAAATACCCATGTATGATTACAACAAATTTCTGATAACTGACACCCTGGGTGACGTGAAGAGGCCAAATGATGAATATGCAACCTAGAATCGAAGAAATCTTCCCATTGATGATGCTCTTAAACGCCGGTCTGATATCCCACAGAGGGTAGATAGCCCTAGATATGGCTGCAAATTGTGCCGTAGCTATCCCTGCTTTAAGTCTTGGCAAATGTCTCTCCACTGGCTAAATTTCTTCGCTTGAAATGCAGATCTAAAGTGGAAAATGTAGAAAATGTGCCCGGAAAATGTGCCCTAGCTTTGAAAATCTGATCTTTGCACCCAAATGTGACCTCCAAATGAAGTCGCCCAATAGATGTTGAGGGTTTTCGTCCTCAAATCTGAATTCTATTGAGGGGTTTCGTCCCCAATAGGATACCAAGGAGGGTTTCCGTCCTCTATGGTTGAAAGTGAAAGCAAATGCATTCAACTCTCCAAAACGAAATTACATAAATGACCAAAAGATGCCAAATGAACCCCTCTTCACCTCCTTTTTATACTTTTTTTACTCTATTTTTCAAGTGGGGTGTTCCGTGTGGGATTAGTAAAGTAACTTTATTTTCTATTTTAATATTGCTTTACTTTTTCCACCCACCTGTAATAATTAATTTAAGTACCAGTAGTAAAAATTACTTTAATACTAAAATTAAATTATTAAATTCTCCTTCATTCTCCCTTTATCCGACTGAATACAATGCAGAATAGGCTAAAAAGGGGTCTTCTACTTGCCACTATTTAAAAATACATTTTATTCTTATAATAATATTAATAAGTTGCCCCTAGATGATGAATTGACTAGGCCCAACTTAGAAATATTATTAATGTCCATTAATTTGAAAAAGGGGACATTACACTCTAGGCATTCAACTCTCTCCATCAGGCTGGGTGACTTGATCTCTAAAGTGGGTCGGCCCTTAATCCTTGCATCACGCAAAGCTGGTACAAACGGTAGCACTGCAAGAATCATTCAAGGGTATATTTGAAATCAAAGAAGCAAACAATAACAGCATCGCATCATTGGTATCAACGTCTATAGCATGCTCCAGGTTGTGCAGATCAAAGTCTACATGTTGCATGCAGTTATGTTAAATCTACGTAGTAGAGGACGTTTGATATATTATTACATCCAAAGCTCAACTTCATTGGCTTGCTCCGTAACAACTCAGATTCGCACACCTTGACACCTCCCATCTCTCAAACCGCCCACAGTCTTCTAAAACTGCCTAAAGCCTGTGTCTTCTCAAAAATCAAAACCAGTTTGATGATCAAAGGTTGCGGGTTTTCCATCATTGCACGAGTTTTCATTTAAAGGTGTATTAGATTTAAATCTTAAAGCCATATTTGTGCAATATAAATGCCATCTTTTTTATACATGTTATTGTGTTATTAAAGACTTAGTGCCTTAAGTTTATGAGGACATTCAACCATGTATAAGTCGTGTCGCTTTAGAGTATTAGGTTTTGTTATTAATAATTTAGGATTCTTTGTATTTTAGTATTAATAGTTGTCAATAGTGATTTAAAGTTATTGTGAGTCTTAAAAGGTAATAGTTTGTTGTGCCATTTCAATTGTCTTTGTAATAGTTTAGTGTATCTATAGGTATATTGTCATCTTTTTTGTCCATCGTGTCCTAGATACTATTTTGTAAATAGTCTTGTCTATCGTCAAAAAGTGTTTAACATTGTCTATTGTTCAAATACAACATTGTGTCATTATCGGTCAAAAAATTTGTAGTCAAGTATTGTCATTTTGAAAGTCGTGTCGTCAAACTTGTAAAAATAAATAAAAATTGCCTCACGGACGCATTTTCGGTGTCACCCGACGTCTTATGAAAAACAAAGTGTTTCACATTGTCAGATGGAAGAAAACAATAATCACAATGTGAAAACAGTGCTTCAAGTTCCAATCCGCTGAGTAAGCAACACGTCTACCGAAGGATGGAGGCAACAGAAGAAGGAGGTTGAGCCACAACCTCTCGACAATCACTAGCGACGAGGCTGCGAAAAATGCATTAATGGCACCATATGTGTGCCAAAACAGCTAAAGCCATGATCGGTTCCCAGGTGGCAGAGGCAGCGGTCCCATACTATTTGTGATTAGTGTGGCAGTGATCACCAACAGTGGCTGCAAATGCGATGAGGACACAGCCCTCGTATTTCCATTTTTCTATTATTTCAACTGTGTGTATTTAAACAAAAGTTCAGTGATGTTTGTAATTCCAATATTTTCTCTTAGATGTGTTGTGATATGGCGCTGAAGGTGCAGAACTATAAAAACAATTGTATAGGAGGGCAACTGACTGCAGTGATCCTCTAACTGCAGAGACCCTCTGACTGTCTTACTTCGTTGGAAGATGATCGGCCAATGAAGATGTTCACTGGAAGTGAAAGCGAGATAAGTTCTTGTATGTAGGTGATCATGTGCACCAAGATCCGGACAACGAGATCCTAACAACAATATGCAGAAATAAAAGTATGCGATGGCATATGCTTTTGTTTAGGGTGCTCCTTGCCCCATGTTCACACTAAGAGGGAATGTTAGGAATTTCTCTCAAGTCAGTTGCCCTCCTATACAATTGTTTTTATAGTTCTGCACCTTCCGCACCATATCACAACACATCCAAGAGAAAATACTCCAATGATCCTCTAACTGCAGAGACCCTCTGACTATCATACTTCGTTTGAAGATGATCGGCCGGTGAAGATGTTCACTAGAAGTGAAAGCGAGCTACGTTCTCGTATGTAGGTGATCATGTGCAGCAAGATCCGAATAGCAAGATTTTGACAACAATATGCAGAACTAAAAGTATGCGATGGCATATGCTTGTTTTCGGTGCTCTTTGCCCCATGTTCACACTAAGGGGGGGGGAATGTTAAGAATTAATGGTTTAGTGCGTACACTAGAACATTAAGTGGTTGATTAATTTGTTATTTAAGTGAGGTTGTTTACAACGACTCACTTATGGCTTTTAGTAGTTTGTGTGAGAGATTATAGGGATCTTATTTGTTTGTTTGTTATGGCAAGACTCCTTGAAAATAGTATGTCTATTTGCCTATAAAATGTAATCGGGTTTTATAATTATAATTCAATGAAGCATTATTATTGTCAATGAAACTCTGACCAAATCTTCATAAAAGTTTATTTTTAAAAATTAATGAGATCTATTTTTAACAGTAAATGATCCAGATGAGAATTCAAAGCAGGAACAATCCATATCAGCAATCAGAACATTATTTCTAAAAAGTCTATTTTTAGAAAGTCCTAAAAACTATTTTTAGCACGATTTAACAGCTTTTGGTATTTTGCAATTGTTAAGGGTCTTTAAAGAATTTATGGGATTCAGAAAATATGATGATAGAATAGTCTATTTTCATAGATTTTATTTTCAAGTTCACTCTGTTATCTTTCCAATAGATCCGACAATTCGCCAATCTGGTCAACAGGCTAGGAGGTATGACCTCGATAAGGAGCACTTTAAAATTAAATAATATAATATAGTTGTTATCAGATTTTGATCTCTTTTGCCCATTCAAATTCACCCCAAAGGTGGATGGACATCATCTCCATGAAGGATGACCTTTCATCTTTCATTTGGAACCCCTTCATTTACCATTCCTAGCAACCTTCCACATTGTTTCACTATAAATAAGATGGTTTCGAATGAAGACACAAGTTTGCAAGTGGAAAGTTTTTGTAGACATAAGTTGTGGGTTGTAGGTATGCAAGTTTTCAGGCATACATCTCTCATTTAGAGTTTGCCCATTTGTATACATATTCATTTGTAGAGAATTATGACACATACATCTCTCCTACAGAGTTTGCCAAGTTTGTATCCATTCTCGATTGCAAAGAGATTTGGCATACATCTCTCCTACAGAGTTTGCACACTTTGTTTACATATTTTATAAAGTTATTTTACTTTTACACTTACAGTTTTATTTTTATAATGCAGTCCATTGATTCTACCATTTTAGCTATTTTATTATGAATGTATTGCCATGACACATTAAATGGCACCATTAGTGTGTTGTCTGCCGAATTCCAAAAATAATTTGGATCACAACTTCACTCAACTTGATGGCCACAAAACTTCAACGAAGATGGACGGTAAAATTGACACAGGAGAAGCCAATGAGATGGTGGCGATTATATGGGCATCTAGGACCGCTACAAACACTTGCAATTTGCCCCCTTTCCCAATTTTCTAGTTATTTTTCCTCTACGAGGAATTGGTCAACATATGGTTGGATCCACTTTGTTAAGGTAGATAGACTAGCCGCTAAGAGAGCGAAGAAGCTTGTAGCTATACGTAGTGCTTTGCATCTCATAGATTGCAAGACAACTAAGTACAAGCAGACCCCAGCATTACGATGAGATGTAGTTCTTGAAGAGCTGAGGCAAGTAGAGGACAATATTGTGCAATGGGGATTGATTAGCCTCTCCATTGAAGATGAGGATGACAGTTCCAGCGAAAAGTTCATGGATGTTGTTTCAGATGATTCAGATTTTTGAGTTGTAACTTGACTTATAACTTGTCCACGAAGCCATTGAAATTATGCACCACAATAATAATATCAATAGAGATAGAGGTTGGTTTTTAAGAAATACCTAGAAACCTGTGGTTGCAAACCTCCCTAAATAACTAATGTACTATATTTATTCTCATTATTTATAAACTGTTGATTAAAATAATAATTTAATTTAATTATTTTCATTTATAATTTTAGTTTGTTGGAAATTATAATTCTCGTTCTAATAGGTTTTCCTCCTACTTGTTTTTTCTATTTGTGTTTCCTTTTCATGCTAAGAATGTGTGATTCGAATTTAGTCAATACTAAGTAATAATATATTAACTCTTAATTTATTTCCTTGTCCCTTATTGTAATAAATAGTTAATTACATAAGTGGTAATTAATAATAATCTTTTGCTTTGATAAGATTTTTTGGTCGTTGTTGTTGGTTGTCCTAATTTTTTATCTTGAGTTTATAAATAAAAATTTTATTTCCTCAATTCATTTTTATTGCCTCTTTCTCTATTCTCATTCCTAGCCGACTATTAGTAATTTCCTTCCAATTTGATATTTATTAAGTAAATTAATTTCAGCAATCTTATCATTTCATTTTATTTTGTTTGTCCCTGATGATGGGTCCAAATTTGTGACCCGAAACGTGGGACTTCTCTAAATTCTTACACAGTTTTCCAAATAAAATTTGCACTATGTCAAACTGTGGAAATCTCAGAAAATAAAATATTGACAAGTGTTGTTGATTTGAATTTCAAAGTAATGATATGAATATCAAATATTGTCAGTTGATTAAGCACAATGATTTTATTTCAGCGTATTTAACTTATTAAGTCTCAAATGGTTTTATTTGAGCATATTTAAGTCTCCTCCAAGTTATTTTTATAGTTTAGTCACTTTATTTTTATATTTAAGCATTTAATTATTATTATTAACCGTCCCCCTACCATCCCCAAAATTTAGAAAAAAAATTCCATCCCAGAAACCCAATCCCGAAGTCTTCTTAGGTAACTATGGTAAGGACACCCTAATATTGGCTATCAATACCCACTTCTTCCTCTATTCTATCGTTTTCATATGTACTCATGTCTTCATTCCATGAGTCTAGCACTCTCCTAGTGGAGAGCAACATGCTTTTTTTATATCTGAGATAAGCAAGGTGTTACTCAAAACTCTCCCTCTTTGTAACAAGCTTTTGTAAGTAACAAGTTTACAAGGTTTTGGTATTATTTTATAGATTTCAATGTGTGTTATCGTTATCATGCTGATAAAATAAAGAATACAAAATGGTTCACATTTCGGTGGAGTGTTAGCCTATTTTCATATGGCATTGATTCTATTTTGGGCATTATATGCTATGTCACAGGGTTCACTAAACATCAAGCAAAAAGTTCGAATTCCTACAAACTTAATGAAAACAAAAAAATCGGTTAAATTCACCCTAAAATTCATACATGTTTATGTGAAGCCTGTGAGTGACCGTTGAATAGTTGTACATAGAGTTGAGATTGCATTTGACCAATTCGCAGGAGACTGCAGGCTCCATTCACCAAACTCCATTCGCCAGTTCATTCGTCGCCATTGTCGCTTAGGTTGGGTCGTGGGTGGGGTCACGGCTTGGGTCGTAGGTTGCATATTAGCTCATTAGGTTACATTTATGTATTTAGTTTAATTTTTTATTTTATTATTTAATTTTTTACTTTTTTTATATTTAAAAATAGAGATCGAACATTTATAATGTCTAAAATATATTTATTATGAAATAAAAAATATAAAAAATTAATTTATAATTTAATAGTATTTAAAATTTATATAATAGTAAAAATTAAAATTATTTACATATATTTAAAAAAATCATATATGTCGAATTTTATCACGAATTTTTTTTCCGCATTTTAGCGTCACCGAATTTAATCCGAATTTTATCGTTGCCGAACTCGAACACGAACACAAACCTTATAACTTAGATTATATGTGGTCTTAGAATTGCTCTGATCTAGAATCACGACTAAGAAAAAATCCAACAGCAAAAGAGATCAACAATGGAGAGGAAAAGAGAAGATATCTAGAAAAAAGATTGCACATTTCATCATACTATGTGGTGAGAAATATTGTGGTATATGCCATCGTATTAGTTCAATTGAAAATAGATTATACACCCATATGTTTTTTGTTAAAGAATATAACGATTACAATATTTAAATTTATATAGGCACATTACTTGAACCTCCATTCCTTGTAATCGTCATCGTAATCATCAATCAAAGAATATAAATAGGCAGCCATGCAAAAACATAATCATCAATATAAATTTGAGTACTTACCATACACCAAAGTGCACAGCACGATGTTGAGGATGACCTGAAATCCCGTAGTCGTCAAATGTGATTATCTGAAATCAAATAGAAGTAAAAGAGTATATAAGAAATGAATATGATCGCACTTATCCTAAACAGAACATAATACATCCAATTTTTTCCAGAATGAAAAATATATACGAAACAAGTTAGATGACAAAGATGCTACATAAAGCACTTTGAGTCAATAAAACAAGTTAGATGACTGATATGCTATATAAAGCACTGTGCATATGTGTGTCCATATTTTTTCATATACTTGTCTATCAAAGTTGAGTTATGGTTCACAAATGTGTGCACAGGAGTGTGTGCGCATGTGTGTGTCCACACTTTTTCATATACTTCACAAATGTATGGTTGGGCCTGTGTGTGCATCTGTGTGTGTGTGTGTGAAGAGAGAGTACATAAATGTTAAGCAGGGAGCACCTACCACCAAAGAGATGATTTCACTTAGAACCTAAAAGAAGAAATGAGTATTATCTATAACCCACTCTAGAGGAAGAGCTGTAAAAGGCAATAGTTGTACTAAGAGAACAAGTGTTGAATGCATAATAAAGAGTCATTATGTTATGTTATGAATCATGTCCATAGATATGTTAAATATTTCCTAGATTGGGTTGTTCCAGATGAGGGTGGCCGTTCCCAACCATCATTCCTTCTTGAGAGCACAGACACTACTCTCTCAAGGCTTTGATAAAATCCCCCACAGTCCTCATTACACAATGTCTTCTCACGCTGTTCTCACTACACTATCCTTAATAGTCCAAAATCCCTTCATAACCATTTGGAAAACACTAAAATTCATTGTCCCCTGATGCAACAAACTGGCCATTACATGACTTCACTCTCTCCTCACTCTTTTCTTTGACTTCCAAGCAAAGCTAGTGAGGTAAAGGAAAGAAATCTATAATTAATATGGTAGAAACCATCAAACAAAAGGTTTCCCTTCCCTCTACTCTTTCTCCGGAGTGGGTTAATATTTGTAAGGTGCTTTCTTTACAGGCTAAAAGCTCCACTTTACCTGTTTTTAATCTATCAAGGGGAGATGATAAAAAGCAATCATGGGTTCCTCCTCCTATACGGTTTGGAAAATTGAATACGGATGGGGCTTCTAGGGGAAATCCAAGGAATGTTGCGATGGGAGGTATTGGAAGAACTCATGATGGGAAATCAGCCTTTATGTTTGCCACTAAACTGGGTATCACTACTAATAATATTGTTGAGGTTAGAGTTTTTTATTGAGAACTACAAGAAGCGATTAAGTGTGGATGGACTCAAGTGCTGGTGGAATCTGATTCCAAGATCATTGTTAGGATACTAACTATTAGTGGGACTCAGAGGAGCTCAAACTGGCAGTTTGCAAGAGAAATAGATAAAATTAAAGGTCTGCAGGCACAATTTCAGACTTTCCAAATTGCTCATATTCCTAGACAGAGAAATCAAGTGGCAAATGCATTGGCAAATTGGGCTCTGTATAATCATGATATAAGCTGCTATGGTGATCCTCCTCATTGGTGGCCTCAACAGGATCAGGAAGCTATGTAGGCTATTCTAAAACTTGACTATCCTTAATGTTTCTTGATATGTTTATTTTCCTGTATAGTGCTCAAGATTGGACTAATAGCTATCAAGCTTGGCATCGCTGTAATTGTAAAAATATTTTCCTATGAAATAAAATATTTGTCTGTTTTTTTTTTTAAAGCAGGGCCTCTTAGACCAAATGCCAATCAAGCAAACTACGAATTCAGAAAACAAGCTCCATAATGACAAGCCAATGTTTCATACAGATCCTGCTTATCCATACCATCTTCAAAGGAATAAAATAGTGGATGTACCCTTAACTGTGCATGGCTTTCAGCCTGATAAAGCCCAAAACATGATACTCGGAACAGCTGGAAAATGGACACTATAACATAATATCCAGTTTTGCATAAATTTTGAGATTAGTAATTTAGAACTAAGTTTTCCAAATCAGTACACAGCTAACACATTGTTGGCACTATGGTAGGAATTAAGTGCTAAAAAAAAGTGTCTGCAAGTATAGGTCTTCTGTTTAAAAAAGCAGAACTGAGAGTATATTCTTACTTAAGCTCTAATTCATTAATTTCCATGCATTTCCAGAAACTCCCTCATCTCCTCGAGTATTTTCCTCATACAAAGTATCTAGATCAATATAGTCTTGAGCTGTCAGGGGGTGAATGGCTTTGTCAGGAGATCTAGTAGAGACAGACTTAAGTAATTGTTTCCATTATTTGAATCTCCTGCAAAACCCTCATCCAGCCCTAGATCTGAACAGTGGAGACATGCAGCTCCTAGTGCCTGTGAGCTATGTGTTTCTAGATTATTGTGGTCCTCGTGCAAAATACATGTTCCTCCTGTATTTGACAAAATCTCTGCACTGGATAAATTGGTTGCCATATTGTAAACATTCCTTCTGCCAAATGATCTTGCTTTGGATCTACCATCAGTCTTCTGATAGCATTATCCTAGTCAGACCCTTTCCGGTTCTCCAGAATCCTTGAACAATGAAACATTCTCTTAATCCAAATTCTCATTCTACAATTCCGTATGTGGGCATTGCTAAGGGAGGGGATATCCAGTTCAAAGTAGGAAGCGGTCATTTTACGAAACCTCTTCCATTCATTTTCATCTTTCCTTATTCTTCTTTTTCCAGATAACAAAGATGGGTTCTTATCTGCATCTTCCTCGGCCATTTTTTATCATCTCCTCCCATAGGAAGCTCAACAACAGCCCCTACAGCGCAGGCCACGGTCACTTACAGTCACTTTGTTATCTGTTGATAGGCACATTCAACCAAAAAGCATAAGCTAGTTCTGACCTTCATGGGAAAAGGATTGTCTGTTGATCCAGGGCCGCTTGGAGTTTCATCAACCAAAGTTGTACTGGGACTTTATGGCATTCTATCAACCATGATTATCATGTGACTGTATGGAGTTCCGTCAGATATATGATGATGATGATGATGATGATGATGACTGGATTTCAAATATATCTGGCATTAAGTTCAAAGATAGATAACGATCAAATCTGATTGATTCCATATTTTAATATAATTCAGACTTACAAACAGTTTTCATGATTATTCTTTGACTGTATGGAGTTCCATCAGATATATATGATGATTGAATTTCAAATATATCTGGCATTAAGTTCAAATACAAATAACAATAAAATCTGTTTGATTCCATATTTTAATATAATTCAGAATTACGAACAGTTTTCAGCATTGTAAATGACAAGCTGAATTTTGCATGCATGCCTTAAATGGCATTGCCCCTTCAGGGAAAGCATAAACTTTTTATGAGTAAATTCCTCATGTTCAACTGGAGCACATAAACTAGTTCTGGCCTTCATGGAAAAACAATGATCGTTCATTGTTCCAGGACCACTTAGAGTTTCATCAACCAAGTTTGTACTGGGACTATATGGCATTTTCTCAATCACGGTTATCCTAGGATCAATGTCTCTATATGGTTTTGTTTACACACACACAATATATATATATATATATAGAAACTTGAAAAAGAGAGAGAAGGCTTGATATTGTGGAATTGGTTGGATCCCTAGGTAGACAGGTCAAGACCTTGAATCTAGATGTATATACGACATTAGCATTGGCTATGTACTGGATTGCATTGGAGCCGACATGACACCCAAATCATGTCCTAACCATGTCGATGACCTGATGAGACCTTCACTTAGAACTGGCTCATTGAAGGTACCTACCTCCTAACCCTCATTTATGTTATGCCGTTGGAAATATATACTATATAGGGCTTGTTACACCTTTAGTTCTTGGTCATATATAGAGACATGTATAGCCGACAGGTGGCTAACATTATCCCCTAACATATCATATCATATTTGATATTTATTTATGCTTTCATATGCTTAGTAGGTCGGCCTTGATGCTTTACATAGCATAGTAGGGTATGTATAGGAGATATTAAGTGGTAGATGAGCATGATATTGAGCACTTGAGTCTTATTGTATGGTTTGGAGGTTGCCCCTTGAAGTGGCTAAGTCATTATACTTGCATATTATGATCATTTCTCTATATTTTGGTTTTATTTAATGTTATATTGCTGCTGATATTCAGATCTGTCTAAGTATTTTCATTTCAAGTGGTATTAGAGCTTCGATCTAGCTGGAATTGGGTTAAAACCCTAATTTTGAAGATTCAGCTATATCTACAAATAGATGCCAAATTTTTCAGCAATTTTTTAACTTAAGTGGTGAAATCAGTCAAGCAAGGTTCTCTAAAAATTTCAAGATTGTTTGACTTGTTTTGCACATGCTATATCCATTTTAGATTTTTTCATAAATTCGCTCCACAACCCAAAGTTTTTTGAATTTTTCAAAGTTGTTTACATTTTCGGAATGGTCTAAAAAAATAAAAGGGGGTTTCTTCTCTGTATTTTCTGAATTAAAGCCGAAATAAGTCTGATATTGGAGGACTTAAATCTTGGTTAAAGGAGTTTGTTCTTGAAACCCTAATTTTTGTACATCGTGGGGATGCAACCTTTCTATGGTAATGGAGTGATTGATGCTAAGGAATGGTGGGTCAAATTTAAGAGGCATTATTTTCATTTAAATGGAAATGGTCTTGGTTTTCATTTTGGCTTTATGGTCCAACATAGAGTTGGTTCTCTCAATTGAATCAAAAGAGTTTAGATTGGTCTTAGGAGGAAATGGAACAAGTTTTCTTGGCAAGGTGGACAAAAGAAGCAGAGGATGAGAAAGAAAATAATGAGGTTGTGGAAGAAGAAAAACAAAAAGGAGGAGGAGAAGAAGAAGCTATGGGTGATGCAAAAAGATAGGAAGAGGCTCAAGTTGAAGAGCAAATAGAGGAAAAGAGTTTAGATAGAGTAGCTCCAAATATTTGAAGATTGCATCCATAGGAAAAAGAATATAAAGGAAGTTCAAGTAGATGGTGAGAAGATTCAAAGAAAGTTTTTCACTTTCGCATACCTAACACATTTTGGCTTGGAGAATGTCATTGCACAAAATGTTTCAGCCCAGATAGAGTTACCTGAGTTGGATAAAGAAAGCCAAATCATTTTGGAACATGAGGAAATTAATCAGATGCGCATTAAGAGGTTGAAGAGGAGAGTAATTATTGAGTATCTAATCAAGTGGAATAATCAAGACAATGAAGCTACAACATGTGAGGAGAAATATTTCTTGTACCGACATCCAGAGATCATCAACATTGAGAACTATACTTGTTTGATGAAGCCTCTTGAAATGGTCAGCATTGGGGACAATGTTGCTTTGAAGGGGAGAGGCATGTTACACCCTTAGTCCTTGGTCATATATCAGGATATGTATAGCCAAAAGGTGGCTAACATTATCTCCTAGCATATCATATCATATTTATTTATGCTTAGTAGGTCAGACTTGTTGCTTTACATAGCAAAATAGGGTATATATAGGAATTAGTAAGTGGTGGATGGCATGAAGTTGAGCACTTGAGTCTTATTGTATGGTTTGGAGATTGTCCCCTTGAAGTGGCTAAGTCATTAAACTTGCATATTGTGATCATTTCTCTGTATTTTGGTGTTCTTTGGTGTTGCTGCTGTTATTAAGATCTAAATAATTTCATTACAGGGCCACCATAAAGATAAGATATATAGGGAGGGGAGCACTCCACATAAATTAGTGAGCCTAATTCCCAATAGGATGTCAGAAACAAAAATCAAATCGAGTTTGTTTAAGATTATATTTGGTGAAGACCAGTAAGTATCTATACCATAGTTCGCATACTCAGACTCGACAAATACAAGTATCTATATCAAGTGTAGAGTTGCATGGATACAGATAAGGTGTCAAATACATTAGTTTTTAAGGTCCCTTAATATGGATATGATTGGATACAGCATATATATTTAAATAATATAGATTATTATAATGTGTGTGTGTGTGTGTGTGTGTGTTTATATGTATATATATATATATATATATATATATATATATATATATATATATGTATATATATATATATATATATTTCAATAATCTAGATTTTTAATTAAAATTATATATTAATACTAGTTATCAATTATAAAGTATAAACAAATTTATACATTAGATTACAACTACACGCAAATTACACGCTCCCAACACATGGTAAGGATAGGAAGTTGGGTATTAAATGCATTAAAAAAATTGCAGAATGTGTAGGCCAATGGAAAATAGACAAAATGACAGAAAAGAAGCAGAGTAGGCCAAAGGAAACAAATCAAAAGAATCACAGGTTGAGCAAAGTCAATATGAAAGTTTGAAGTAAATTAGAAAATCAACATTCTCACCTCCATGTCCTCAATTGCTGCTGTTAAAATGCATTATAGAAGGTCATTTGCAGTTTTTTAGTTTCTTTTTAGCCAATGGGTTTTTTCTTAAATTTTTAAACTTTTAAATCAAATACGGCTATAGTTGACCTGCACACTGTATCTGCTTGTATCTGATACAGCCCAATCAAGGGTTCATATCTGGATATGGCTGGATAATGTAGCTGAACCGTATCTGAGTCACGTCATACCCGTATCCGTATCCAGCATGTAGATACACGTGCCCTAGCAGCAGAGGTGTTGTATCCTGCAACCCTGATCAAATGAGTCAGTAAAATGTTAGCGAAGTGTTTTCTATTAGATTTGAATACAAATAGAGTACAAAATCGCATGATCATGTGAATAGAACGGCCCACTGATAACTGCTATAAATTTAGGATGATTGCTAGGTTGCTAGGTTTTCCTTTGCATGTAGTGTGTTTATAAAGATTTACACCTATATTTTTCAGTTACTAACGATCTCTCTTGCAAGACTTATTGGCGCATCAATCTCACTGAATGCACATCCTAAGGAGTGTTTTGGGAAACGGGTGCCATTGCCTCGTGGTACTTCAGGGGAGATGTCCATATGATTTTTTTTATGCCTATCTATTCCTTCATACTACTTTCAGACCTCCTATGATGTCTCCCTGAAATCCTAAAACCCTGAAATATGGCTAAGTCTAAAATCTGATAGGACCCTCCAATACCTTAGAATTTGCATTATAGCTACTAGATGTCCCAAACCACTACCAAACATCCTAGAAGTACATACATAAAATATAACTAAGTATAAGAAAGTAAATGTCCCAAAACTTGGCAAAGACTTGGCAGAAAGTTTATTCGAAAAATACTCTTTTTTGCAAAAAATATTCACGAGTATTAGGGGAGTTTTCCAGCTATGATCTGTACAACTAAGGGCTCAACTGGCATGGCATTGCTCATTACCTAGATATGTAGTATGTATGCATGCACTTAGTCTTGTTCTTTGCAGTGAGTACATATGGGGAAGAAAGATCATAAGAATCTTAACAAGAGTTCATATGATGAAGCCCATCCTAGAGTGTGGAATCAGAAATGGAGAGAAAAAGTTATGTAAGCCATCCATTATTCTTCTACTTTGAATTCAATTAATTGTGAAAGCAAATCCAAAACAAGAAATAAAACTAGGCACAAAACATGAGGCACACAAAATTTCTCTGGGAACATGATGTGATCCCGACCTATAAGAAATTAATATTTGTCTTTCAGTTTCAATGACCATCCAGATACTTAGGCATGGACATGTAAAGATTTGAAAGATCTTCCCCTGATGTGCATGGAATTGAATTTATTTCGGACAAAATGCCAATTGTGATATGTCCCCATAGAATGAATCCCAATTATATTTGAAATCAAACCCCATGGATGGGGTATCTCCTATAGCCAGTGTTTCAAATAATGATGGTGACCAATTAAGAATTTGTGTGGATTCCTGAACTTTGAATGGTGTGACTGTCGAGTATCTCATTACCATTCCAGCATAGAAGAAGTGGCAGGAAACGAGATTGATTCCTTTTTTGACAGATTCCCATATTACAACCAAATACACATTGCAGATGGGAAAATTTTGAATAAAGAAAATGTGGTATGAAATAGCATCCATTATATTACAGAAAGCTTTTTCGATTCTGCGATGAACCTGCCACAGACCATAGCACCATTCCACCTATATTTTGAAAGATGTCAATAAGCAAAGTGAAAGACTTCTAGATGACCGATTTACGTACAGAAAAAGGAAGACCCACTTGCAGGCATTAAAAGAACGTATACAGTTATGCAAAGAAGCCTCCATTTCATTGAATCTAGAAAATGTGCATTTGAAGTGCCATATGACAAGTTTTCAAGCCATGTTGTATGTGAAGGTGGATTAGAACAAAAGCACCCCGGAACATAGATGGTCGTCTACCTTTTTTGGGTCATGTAAACTAATATAGAAGGTTCATCAAATATTTTGCAACCATTTCCCATTACATGGAGCACTTGGCAAGGGAAATTTCATTGCAATGGAGATATGGATGAAGAAAAGCATTTGAGTAGTTGATGACCAGATTTATAAGGTAACATATTTTGATAATTCAATGTACTTAGCAAGCAGAAGATTGACCAGAGCATAGATGAATTATAGTACCATGGAGAGAAAAGGGTTGGGTATGGTGTATGTAGTGCATAAATTCAAATATTGGTTACTGGCTATTTCCTTCATATATTAATAGCTAATCAAGCTCTGTTATGTCTGGTAAATAAGCCTGTAATCCATGAAACTATCTACCGGAGCCTTAATTGTTGCAAGAGTTTACGTTCTGGATTGTCATTTGGCCAGGGGAAGCACATGTGACTGCTGACAACACTTTCATGCGTAAAGTAAGCAGGGCCTTGAGAAGGTGCCAATGAGTTTCCAAATGCCTACTTAATTGGAAACAATGTTAATGAGGCATTAAACCATGCAAACGAAATCCTAGAAACAACTCTCTACATTGAAACATTACCAGATTATGCTAAGCATAAGAAACCAGAGAAAACTACCTTCAGATGTCAAGATTATCCATCCGTGCATAATAGAGTAGATTCTTATCCAATTAGGAATCACCCTTCCAACCAACAAGAAACGAAGGTCAAACCACAAGCAATAACATTTTGGGCTTGATTAGCCCGTTTGTCAAAATATCACCAATTATTGCATTCAGTATGGAGTTATGAATCAAATCATATTTCATTTGCCTAAGATAAAGTGAAAACCATAGACACAAGCATAGATATAAGAAGAAGAGGATAGAAACTTACAGTATCAATGTCATGATTTGTAATTTCCTGTCCAATAATATCTGCAAGTAAATTGTGGCTCCATGGTTTATCAAAGCCATCCTGGTTGATCCCCAGCAATATTCAGAGCAACAATTTTAAAAAATTGATCTATACATGAATTTATGAATACACCTCAAATATTTTATGGATTTAAGTAGAGAACAAGCATGAGAAAAAGTAAACAATATAATTTTATCAAAGTGAAAACTCACTTGGAGCTGTGGAAGGTCTAAAATAGATACATTGCCTATTGACACCTGTATATAGTATAAGCATGGCAAGTAGTCACTACTAGGTGGAAATCACTAACTTTCTTATGATATAAAACCATCTTTTGCCAAATTTCGTAAGAAGTTTTAAAGAAACACATATTCACCTTCAGAACTAAACAGGCTTCAAGCATTTCATCTTTTCTGATACATCCCTTGCCTTCTGCATTTCCTGATGAAAATAATAGCACAAAAGTTAAAGAATTACACAAAAAAAGAGGATGAAAGATCAACATCCAGATCCACATAAGTATATACACAGATATGCTTGGGAAATATGTGCAAAAGCTAGGACAAAAACCAATGAAAAACTAGTTGAATCAGGATGAAAGAATTAAAAAATTAGCATAGATATTGTGCGTTCCTGCATGTATGTTTGCATCTTATTCTGAAGTAATCAGTAATCTATGCATTCCTTTTGCTTTATCCATTTTCATGTATGTTGCATGTAGGAATAGTGAGCTCAAAATAGTTAGACAATTATTTTGGGTGGGAACATTAGGTAACTACTACAAATCAAGATTAAACTTAAAACATAGGTGAATTATAAAGTTTGGGTGTGGTGCAGCTCAATCATGTTGTTTGACATTAGTTTCTAAAAACCAAAGGGGTGCATGTACACTCTTGAAACTGTAAGTCTCTGCACTTCCCTAGAAATACACTTGCCAAACAAACCCTGGATGCGACTCAGTACAACTAACAGTTCTAGAGGTCCTTAGAAGGATTGTACTAGAGTTTACCTCTCAACACAGACATGCAAAAGTGTTAGGCACTAGGTTTCATTCCCACCAATGTGTAGAATGGCAAATGGGAACAAATATGCACAGCCAAACTAGGAAAGTATACATAATTGGAAACAAAAAACAAAATAAATATAGAACTTGGCACTCATATATCAAAATGTGCATTTAGAATATACTCTCCAAAAAAACTGACAACAATATGACCAGGGAGAATAACCAAGAGAGCTCCCTTAACATGTGCACAATCACAAGCATATTGTCAGACAAACAATGTACTAGTATGACAGCCGTCCAATAACCACTTGTACAGAACACAAGTAGTACTGATCGTGACAAATCCAATAATTAAGGTCAGAAACGCAACATTCCATAATTATTTAGTAACTCAAAGTATGCCAAGACAATATATGATAAAACTGAAAGTATGATCATATGCTTAAAACTAATTCCTACATCTTCCCTCTCCTCTAGACCCATTGGCATTCTTGTCCACACTCAAATACTGACTGGGGGAGTGTGGCATTGGGGCAACTGTGGGGGCAGCTGAAGTGAAAGTCAACATCGTTGATTGGTGCATTTGCTGTCCAAGCTCTAGTATTGCAGCTGTTGAAGCAACTAACAGTGAAGAATTAGTTGTCGACATAATCATGCAAAGCTTCTTGACCTCCTCCTCTGCTCTCGTAACCCCATCCCTCAAGCATTTCGCTACCCCATTAGTAGCCTTAATTTTTCCTGTTTTGTATTCAAACATGCTTTAGTCTGCTCATGTACCACCTTCTCTACATCCAACTGCTGCTGAAGCTGTTTCAAAGCTTTGTTCTTATTTTTCGTCTCCATAGCAAGTTGTTCATATCTTTTCTTCCATTTTTTTTGCATCAATGTCACGTTCAGTCCACAAGCTGTTATATTTGTTACTTCTATCCCTAAAACGTTTTGTCTCATTCTCACTTTATGGATTTTCCAATTGTTGCACCCATAGTTGGAAAACCGTGAACTTTTTTTTAAAACGAGTATTCTTTGAATAAACTCACTGCCGAGTTTTGGGACAATACTCACCACAAGTACTCGCAAATCACAAGTAGTTGGCGATTCCAAGCCAATATATTCATAAAATAAACAATTAAGTATAAGTTTACATTTAAGTTTACTTATACTTAAAGTTATATTTATGTATATACTTCCAGGGTGTTTGAGAGTGGTTTCAGACATCTAGGAGCTATAATGCAGGTTTTAGGTTTTGGAGGGCCCTATCAAATTTTCAGACTTAGCCAGATTTCAAGGTTTCAGAGTTTCAGACTTGGCCATGTTTAGTCATGTTTCAAGGTTTCAGGATTTCATGGAGACATCATAGGAGGTATGAAGGTAGTACTAAGGAATAGGCAGGGATAACAGAAAATCAAATGGACACCTCTTAAAATAGCACAAGCCAACCCCACCCATTTTCCAGTACACTCCTTCGGAAGTGCAATCAGGGAGATTGATGCACCAATAAGTCTTGCGAGAGAGTTTGTCAGTAACTGAAAAATATAGGTGTAAACCTATATAAACACACTGCATGCAATAACAAACCTAGCAACCTAGCAATCATCCTAAATTCATAATAGTTATCAGTTGGCTGTTGTATTCACACGATGATGCAATTTTGTGTTCTATTATTTGTATTCAAGTATAATAGAAAGCACTTCCCCAACATTTTACGGGCTCGTTTGATACCTTTTGTAACTGTATATTGTATAGAGTGTTTTTTTTTAAGATTTTTTTTCTTAAACAAATTTAAGTATTTTTAAGATTACCAAGTTTTGTCGAGTATTTGCCAAGTCAAGTATGCAAACTATGGGTCTACCAGCTTGTCAAACTCTTATAGTTATAAGTATTTTTAAGATTACCAAATTTTGTCCAGTATTTGCCAAGTCAAAAAACAATTGGTCTGCAGAGTATTTGCCAAGTCCAAGTATGCAAACTATGGTTCTACCAGCTTGTCAAACTCTTATAACTTCTCCATTTCTGCTTTTCTGCAAGCAAAGTTTCTATTTTCCAATTGTGTTGCTTATCCACAATGTCATCGTGTTGGCTCTGTGTGGTAAAAAATAAGTTTATCTTATCACTCAAGAGGCTTTTCCTACCTTCACCTCAGGGACCATAATACTTCTCCATTCATTTCATCATATATACCTTGGAAATGTTGTTCCCATCATTCTTGATGAAAGCAATACACATTGCCAATTTTTACCACCAATATGTATGTTCGTTTCCTACAAGCCAACACATTTGCATGCCTCATATCCCCATAGGTCTTGCAAACAACACTCCTATTTGGCCACAAAATCCAATAAACCTCCAAATAACCTGGAGCATTCCCTTTTGTCAATTTTGGCAGGGAAAACATCCCTCCTCGCTATCGGCATAACATTCAGAGTTATATACCAGCAAATACTAAAAACTAGGATGGAACTTACAAGGACTGTCTTCAACATCCATGGTCCCATTCCCATCGCTAACCTCATCCATGTATCCTCTTGCTCACTCTAATCTGGTTCAAGATGAACCTGCCAGCTAAAAACATTTATGACTCCTATGACGTTTCCACCCCCCTCGCCTCTCCCCACTAGTTGCCCTCTTACAAGAGGTCAAGGACAACCAAATGATCAGGTGCACGAATGTAAAGAATATGATTGGGATCCCATCTCCTCATCCATACTAGTCATATATGCTAATTTGGGATCATGCTTGCATAAATTTACCCTAGACTGTCAACTGTAGTAACGTCAATGGACTCTAAAGGGATTGACCACTCAAGGTGGGGGCATAGTGGGCCTGAACCTACTAGGAGTAATCCACTATCATAATCATAAGAATTAACTAGAGGGGATGACCCTTGAGGAGGTTTCCTTTGAAATGGGTGCCTACATATGTTTGGTTAAGGCTTAGGCATCTACATCCATGTTACCACCTCATCAATACTAAAGTATTGTTTTCCTCATCATCACTAAAAGGTCTATATTCTCCTAGGCCACTAAATTGGAAGTGCTCTAGCACTTACGTTTATCCTTTGGCAACTTGTTATCTACAGGAGGTGGAATCGTTTTCTTACTCGAAGTTGTGGAATTTTGTCCGAGGCAGTTTCAATGTATCTATTTTGGAAGCTGACTATCAAAGTAGAGATCTTGTACAGTACCTTTTGATAAGACGGCCTTGCACCTTATGCTAGAGTCAAACAACAATGCAACTGCATGCAAGGTCATATAAAAACCCTTGGTTCCCATCGACAAGAACCCCATGACCTTTCCTATAAGTATGTTTCCCAATTGTACACCAAGACCTTGGACAATCCAACTAAGTACTTCATAATCCTAAAAGCAATATCTAAGTATCAAGAATCTCCGACTAGACTTAAGGTAAAAAGGTCTAGAATATAATCCTACTCAAAATTCAAATCGACCTTCTTCAAACCTTGATTGCCATGCTTAAGGATGGATTGTGCATGTTTCGGGATAAGATTTGAAAAGCAATACTTTTTGGTTGCATGTTGCTTTAATAGAGCTACTTGTTGAGGCTTAATAGTTCTATGTTTCACCACCTCACCCACGATTGACACCCCAAATGTCTTATGGAAAACAGATAATGCAAGAGATACTACCATACTAATTCCACCCAACATGACAGTCAACTTCCTTATCCCGAGGTTATTGTCTTCCACCATCAATTCCAACTAGATCCAAAAATTTTGGAAGGAAAATATCTAAATATGTACTATAGTGCCCACTTGAGCTTTCTTCAAAGTCTTCTTCAACTCCCAATCATCAACATGATATGCCCAATAGATTTGGCATTCATTGACTCTAACCATGTATGATGTCAAGGTCTTCAAAGATGCACTCTACTTCTTAGCTTTGCCTTTAATCTAATGCTTGTGATAGTTTTTGGCAGCTTGACCTCCTTAGGCTATCCAAAGTCAATAGCCACTCGCATCAATGTTTTCACCTATAAGTTCTTGTCCATTTGTCCCTGCAAAATATTGAATCAATATAGATAGCAGTTTCTTCCCCATCACTACTACAGCTTTGAACCTTGAATTAGGACCTCTGAATCTCGCAAAACCCTTGACTCAATGATACCTAGCAAATGTTTGACCACCATTTACACTTGATAAGAAATAATCCACTGACATAGTGATCAAGATTTGAGGAAAAATGTTGAAAGTGGCAAAACTTGAAGGATCGAAAACTGAGAATTCGCGACTAGAAATATGGGGGATGTTGATATGATCTCTACTAAAATAAATATAAAACGCCTAACAAACCTTGTTGGTGCTAATGTCAATTGAGTGACATCGACATGTGAAATCCCTGCTAATGTCACTTGATTAACATCAAATGTCGTTGACACCAACTACTTGACATCCCCTATCTTTCTTTTGACATAAATCTCTTTCTTGACTTCATTTATCTTTATTGATGCCATCTTCAACCCAATGTCCTCTACAATAATTGTTGATGTATGGCGTCCCATTGACATCAACCTTTTTTCTACGTCAAATCGCTTATACCGCAACATCTTTGATTCCTAACTATTGATGTCCTTTTTGACTAACATCCTTTTCTATTGATGACAAAGGTCTTCCTCATTCATCAAAATTTTTGCCCTTTCTCAAACCTCTGCTCGATCCATATGGGCTTTATCTCACATTTCCATTGTACATAAACAAACATGTGCCTAACTGAAAATTGGCCACGTTAAATGCTTGGCATGCTAGTTTTTTCGTCTCCTTTGCAAAAACTTTGTCACTCAACTGGTTGTTATCTCTCATTCATCTAGCTAGTTAAACTGCAACAGTTGCTCCTTCAAGCTCTGATGAGGAAGAATATGCCTTCACCATCACTTCTCGGTCATATATCAATTGGATAAGAATATGCCTCGTTGTTGCCTTGTAGATCATTAGGCAAGCCAACAACAATGCTAGAAACATCTCCTTTGAGTCCATGCCTTCAACTCCATACGAATTCAAGACCACAAATATGAGAATCTTATCAGATGTTTCCACCGAAGTATTGGCTCTCAAATTATATGGGCTTGACAAGGAATGAAAAATTTAAAACTCACTTGTTGTAACACCCATGTTATGATAATCCAAAATGAAGGGGAAAAAGTTTAAAACATACCCTTAACATACAAATAATGCTATTAATGATTAACGTTATTATTTAGCTTATTGTTATATAGTACAACATAATTAAATATTCATAATCCATCTGATAACATATGATAACCATATGCAGCTATAAGGTTATATCTAAATCTCTGTGATCTCCCTTAAATCACTCGAATCGAGTGTGTATACTTTGTATACTTGGTTAAAACCTTTTATAGGTTATGAGAAACTATATGCATCTCCTTAGTGCCTACCTAGAAGATATTCATGTTGCAACTTCCATCCAGTATCTGACAACTGTTGATTTTAGGGTAGGTATTAGTGAACAAATAATGTAGTTAGCAATTACATTACTTTAGCCAAAGTTTTCAAGTATTACTTTGCAAGCTTAGTTTCGAGATCGCACACATTAGTCTACGAAACGTCGTCTTCTATCACCACACAACCATCTTCGATATAGTTATATGGATTCCTTTTCGTTGTTTAAGAAGAGGATTTAGTTAAGAGGAGGGAGAGACCATTGTTGGCTTACTTCCCTAAACAATAAGATTCTCATTCGTACCTTCTTAGAATCCCTATGGGAAAGATAGGGACCACGTAATGATTACCATCATTACGTCATCGCTACCCTTCCCGTAGTCCATCATAAGTTGGCACAAAACAGGATACTAGTGAGAAGACTAAGGGACATTATGCAACAACACTTATTATATTCATAGGTTACCTTAGTTAGATAAAGTAACTAAGTATTTCTTAACAACGCGTTAAAAAAAGTATTGTTTCACGATATTTAATAGATTCTCATAAGAGGGTCATAGTAACTCAACGAGTTACTAACTTTTATTAGTAACTCAACAAGTTACTAACTTTTATTAGTTTTTCTTACCGTACTTTCACAACTTAGTATTTGTTGTTAAGTGTGGGTTCATCCTTCGTTTTCCCTATCTAACCATTTAAATACATTGTTTGTCAAGATTAGTCCATTTAATACCATAAGGTACAATAATATATTTATTTCATGTTTCCATGGTTATCCTTTTCATTTATTTGTCATCATTCAGTTTGCTTTGATTACTCAATCTAAATTTATGCAATCAAATTAATTGACATGACTTAAATATAATGAACTTATTAAATCAGTTGTATAAGTAGTATATCTTTATTTTTCAATTCAACAAGATAAGTTCATAAACCAAGTAAGTCACATAATCCGATTTCAAATAAGGATAAACCTTAATCTTCATTTATAATGATTTACATCAATAAGAAAGAATAATACATTGGGCTGTAATTCCCATTATAAGATGCGATCACATTCCAATCACATTATCAAATGATTTACAATAATTCGTTATCGGATTTATATCAAAATAAGCTTAAGACATAAAACGTTCACAAATCAAATCTAAATAGTCACTTCAAGTATGTCGGTCTTTCTTGTAAAAATGTAGGAGAGAGATGGATATGGGCCAGGTCATATGAACTGGCATGGCATGAGTCTGCATGTTCTTAATCCATGTTGTAATTATAATCGAAATAATTTGAATAAGAGATACGGTTAATATTATACCTGATCAATAGAGTTATAATCGTAAAAAACTCCCTAGTTTGCATTAAGAGATTTATTTCATTGAAACACATAATAATGAGAACTTCATAATTATATAAAATCAGCATTTGTGCATTATCACTGAAAGTAACCAACCTATTATAATTTAGATTTTTATATGACAACCATGGAACATAAATTGATACCTCACCAATCAACATTTACAATTGTGATAACATCACATTATGTTTTCCAACTAACTTCCAAACAGTTTTTTTTGGTTCATTAAAAAATCAAACCATTAAAGCATATATATTAACAATGGACAATCATTCAAGGACTCATCTTTTATTTCCATATCCCAAAAATTGAAGCATGCAATCAACTAAAAGAAGTACAATTCACGTTTACTAGAAAACCTTCATTCTCACAAGATTGTCCAAACATACCAACAAATCAGACCCTGAACTTTCTATAAACTCCATGCAAGAACTCATTCAATGGTAACAATAATTAACATACAAAGTCTAGTCCCTAGATGGGAAGACCCCTAATCCATTGTTCCCAAATTTCATCAAATAATCATCAAAACGTATGTGACATAACGTTAATAACCAAGCTCATAGGAGGAGTTGTAGCTAACTAATCAAGTCCTTCTTAATCATTGTTTCACTCGAACTACATATTTAATCGTTTTAAGATAACATAATGATATTTACAGCAAGCTAACAATAATGGAAACATATGAACGGATAATCTATTTAACCAAATAGTAACCATATACGGGGCTCCAAACTAGAGATATGAATTATATGGCATAGCAGTAATTCTCTGTAAAATAGCTGTAAATAATAATTATTAACAACAATGCTCCAATTTCAGGAGCTTAAAATAACTCATTACTCATACAATTTTTACAAAATTATATGAATAATTGCTCAATCCGAAGGATGAGCTCCAAACAGGTGTATGATAAGACATGCTCCAAAAAGGATAATTATCATTAAACAAATTAAAACAACAATTCTCTAGATATGATCATTTTAACTCAACCAAGTCTGTATTCATTTTCCTATACTTTCCAAAATCATAATCACCAAAATCCGAATATGTATATAGCAGAGAAAGAATGTTAACAATAATGTGCTCTATAAGAGAGCTGTAACATTTATCCTATATTCCTTTTTGCCCAAATCATGTCACTAATTAATCCCAGAATACAAAAACGTATTCAAAGAAAGAATATAAAAATCAATGCTCTTCGAAAAGAGATATAAAATGATGATTATCAACAAAGCTCAACAGATGAGTTGAAAGCCAAACAAAAACATCAAAGCTCTATAAGAGTTGTTAAAACTAACTAATACTTAAAATGTATTTATGTTTTCCTATAAAACAAAACCCAGAATGCATTCAATTGACTTCCTTTCCTTCATATTTTCCAGACTTTATTATAAAGATCAAAAACCAAAGGAAATGTGTTCAGAGTTTTACAACAAATAATCCCCAGCCAAAAATGCAAGAAAATTTCTAATTATTTCCATATTTCACACTAATAACCAGACAGAAACATATTTAGATTTCAAAACATCTAGTCAATCTAAAAAACCCAAAACGCTTATAGACTGTTCCCTCGTTCATTTTCCCAGATTTTGTATAAAGATAAAAACCCAAGAATGCATGTAGTTACCAGATCTTGAATATCAAACAAAACATAAATATATTTAGTCACAAGATCTCACAAAACATGGAATGTACTCATCCATTTCATTATTTCCTTTTATTTACACTGATTTCTCAAAACAGAAACACATTCGTATACCCAGATTTGAAACCATAATCCTAAAACCAAATGAAAAAAAACATAACCAAATTATCTTTTTCATATTTCAAACAAAGTCACAAAACCAAAGCATATTCAGGTGATTTCATAATAATAACCAGCAGAGAGTGAGAGTATAAAACCCATGCACATGTATTTGATTCTAATCTTCCCTGTAATTTACCTTTCCAAGTTGAATTCTTCCAAATAAACACAACTAAATCCTTCAACAATGTATTAAATATAAAAAAATGCCAATGATCTAACAAAGATCAATAGTCACAAATTACATGTATAGTCATACTAAATAATTTTCCCACAAAAACTCCATGCCCAGACTCCATGCAGAGCTCCCAAAAACCAAAAACCAAATGTAAATATGAAACAATTGTGAATGAAATAGTGGAATCAATGCATGCTTAGCTTCTCAAGGAAGCTTCTCCACTTCCCAAGGAGCTGCATTTAATTTCCCACCTAGTCCTTTTTAATTTCCCCTGTCAACTTGTGGTTATCTAAAGCTTAAACCATGAACCACAATATTTATCCAATATGCCATTACTTAAGTTTATTAAAATTCCAAAACCGTATACATTGCCACGACAGCCAAGCCAAGGCCCACAACAATTAGCTTGGGTTTGAATGGTCAATGACCATCTTATATGCCAAACAACATTAACCCACAGTGGTCTTATGACCCATTCAAACAAAACATGCTTATTTATATACATATATTTATATATACATGCATACATACATACATACATACATACATACATACATACATACATATATATATATATATATATATATATATATATCATTATTAATTACATATATATATATATCATTAAGTTATTATATCATCAACAAACACCTCGCTAATAGACAAGAAATAACGCAACCTGCTCAAACACACATTAGCTAAAGGGGGAATAATTAATGATCTTGATAACCACAAGAAGAATTAAAACGAGGATGTTACGCTAGTCAAGTACGGGGCAATTGCATTCACAAAGCAACCTTTGCTATCACTTGTGATCCACTGAAGTATCTTTAACCAGGTCACCATCTACTTAGATAAACTAGGTAGTGCTCTTTGTTGAGTTGTTTGACAAAGACCCTCTCTACACTAAATCAAGCTTGTTGGTGTAACCACCATATACATGCACCAATGGAGCTGACTTACCTTCTTAAAATATCCAGTAAAGTCAAGGCACCACTACTTAAGAGTTCCTATGGGTACGATGGTCAAATATGTTGTCGTAACCACAATATACCTGATCCGATGGAGTTGAGTTAGCTTCTTAAAAGATCTAGTAAAGTCACGGTGCCACTACTTAGAGTTCCTATGACTACAATGGTCAACGAGGCATAAATACCCTCTTCTACAATTTTCTTGCCCCTTGAAAAGTATCGCATGCTTATATACACTCTTTTGCAACATGTAAGAAGGTATCCCTCCATAGGCAAGCCAACAACACCATCCATGTAGTGGAGTTAGGTTCCATTTGCCCCAATGTTAGAACATGGGATTCCTATAAGATGACACAAATTCATTCATTCACTCATTAAGCATCTCTACAACATACAAATCTAGCCCCATCTTATGCAACAAGCCATTCATCAAATAGAAATCCCTAGAGTTCAGGATAATCTTTCATCTCACAACATGTAACATGTCCTTCAAAAAGAACATGGTTGAGAGGAAGCTCCCAATATTCTCATGCCAAGATGGAAAGAGTGTTATCTAGAATAAGTGTGCATTTGGAAAGTCATCCTCGACCCCAAAAGGTAGCTCTATAGACCTTATCCTTGATATTTGGTTTGCTATCAAGTGACTTTTTACTAGTCACACTACAATTTTGAATATAAACCCGCAAGGCAGCAAACATCTACCAACTCACTGATGGATAAGGGCTTATTGACCATGTAGAGTAGTGCTTGGTGGTCCACATAGAAAACAAAATGATTTTCTAGTAAGTAATGCCAAATCTTTTTGACTAAGTAGTCCATCCTAATGGCCTCCCACTCCGTCGCGCTATAGTTGGTCTCTAGGCTAGACAGTAATTGACTAGAACAATAATTGGGCGATCCAACCCATAGCTTCTCTCTAGTGCAAGCATGCAACCAATTGCAAAGTTTGAGGCATCTACATGGACATGGAATTCCTTGTTCCAGTTCAAATAGCTTAGGATACGTGCAAAGATCAATCGTGCCTTAGTTCATCAAATGTCTTATATTGCTTCTTCCTCCATTCAAATGCCCTCCCACTTCGCCGTGCTATAGTTGGTCTCTAGGCTAGATAGTAATTGACTAGAACAGTAATTGGGTGATCCAACCCATAGCTTCCCTCTAGTGCAAGCATGCAACCAATTGCAAAGTTTGAGGCATCTACATGGACATGGAATTCCTTGTTCCAGTTCAAATAGCTTAGGATAGGTGCAAAGATCAATCGTGCCTTAGTTCATCAAATGTCTTATATTGCTTCTTCCTTCATTCAAATGCCTCTAGGATAGGTGCAAAGATCAACCATGCCTTAGTTCATCAAATGTTTTATTTTTCTTCGTTGTCAATTCAAATGTTTCTTGGTTAGCACATTCAAATCTTTTATATACCATGCACGAACCAAGGACTTGATGGTGCTAACATCTCTAGGCACTTCCATCTACACCACAACTATGATCTCGTTTCTATTTGTCTTTATCTATCTTGAATGGATCTCCCAAACAACATGACCAAGTAACAAAACACGACATGTGGGACCATAAAGGAACACTTTTAGTGTGGGGTTTCAACTTGGCTTCTTTGCATATCTACATGCACTTAGCCAAATGGTATAGGTGCAACTCATTGGGACCTTAGATGAACCAATCATCAAGAAAGGTTAGCTTCTCGAATATGTACCATATTAGTTGTAGGAAGGTAGTTGGCATATAACACAATCTAGAATCCATTATGGTGTTCATGTATATCTCTTTCTTGAGCACAAGGTGGTCTTCAACTTGTCCTCATATGCAATGCTAATTTAGTTGTCACGGGCAAAACCATTCAAGAAAAAGTAAATTCCATACACTGCTTCTTCTTCCAAAATGGAAAAAGAAGGGAATCAAGAACACGTATCTTTTAGTAACAACATTAATGTTCCTTAAGTAGACACAAATATAAATCTTGACAAACTTCTTCAAACTCTTCAGTTATCACAATGGGCGAAACCTATTCACAAGTGCTTTAAAATTTATTCCAATATCTTCATTATCTCTACTTACACTAGTTTGGTGAATTTGGGGTTCATTTTGTATGGTCTTCTTCCTAGTATGGTTGTTATCTTAGGACCAAAGGAATTGTGTTAACACACAAAATCAATACTTATGTCGAGTGTTGAGAAGTGAAGGCATATAAAGTAGCAACAAGAAGACTTGATTCCATCCTTGTAGTGTATCTTGATGGATCCAATTAAACATTGAAGCAAAGGTGATTGAGTGAAAATATCTCGTAATCTTCCATTTGTCAATACAAGAGGGTATTGTCCAACTTGGTCTCATTTTCGGAACATTCTTGGTCTGGTTTTCCTCATCAGATCTATGGAATCCAACGGGGGTGGTTCTTCTCCACCAACCTATGCTTTGATATCAATGATAGAGTTATTTTCTTGATTGCTATGAAATTTCTCTTCCAATTGTGGTCCACATTCGAAATCTCAACAAACCTTGACTCAACAAGGCATTTATATTGTTGACGAAATTAGCATTTATATTGTTGATTTTTATGATAGCACGTTATTGCTTTAATGTTATTGCAAGTTTATGAATCTCCATGTTGTCGAGAAATTATTTCAAGAAATTTAAAAGGTGATGGTTACAATCCTAGTGTTAGAGCAGTTTCAAATCACCAACTGAAAAACTTACAACTTATTGTTTGAATTGTTATCAGTAGGAATAGCGATTAGGAAAAGTGATTAATTAATAAAGGGTGTATTGATAATGATTAATTATCCCTATCAATTATTCTACAAGATGTTATTAATTCTTTGACTCTTAAAAATACAAGAAAATTGGGTCCCTTCACCCATGCAAAGAGAAATTGGTGGTCAACATTCTAAACGTTTAAGGGATCTGATTATCTCTTGAGGTCTAAATAAGAGTGTGTTACATGTAATATGTACATGTGGTTTCATGGTGATGGTACAATAGACATTCTTTTTTATCAGCTTGCATGCTCCATTAAAAAAACCATTCCATACAATACCATCAATGCAAACAACTTATAGCACAGAATAAAGCGACTTCATCCTTAAGATACGCAAATGGGCCACACAGCGAATGTTTACGTAATAATATTTTACCAACCCTTTTAGGTGTCAAGTGTTCCAAAGTATCATACCAGTTGAGATGCAAAGAATATAAATGTTGTGCTGGCAAACTGATGTCAGATATAGAATAGTTGGAATAAAAAACCTGTTGCAAAAAGAAAAACATTTTATGATCAAAATAAACAGTTGCAAGCTATGAAATGGGAAAAAAATGTCTATTGATTTGGAACAAAATCATAATGCTTATGTAATGCAAATCAATTTCCACCAAGACTTTAACAAGATATGAATTCATACTGCCAAGGGCATCATACGGTAAACTATGATAGTGGTTCAAAGGCAAATCCTGTAAGAGCTGAAGAGAGAATTTCTCCAAGATCAGGAGAAAAAAATAAACAGTACTTCTGAGATGAGGTTAGAAGCAAACTACAAACAATGAAGTAAGACTTGCAGCAATTATCCTAAGATTCAAACTCAATGTTACAAGCGATCCAGGATCCAATGAGGTGAAGAAATTTGCAGGACCGTTAGAGCAATGTTGATTATTAATATATTGGTTAGAAAGGAATGGTGATTTTCAACAATCATGACTATTAGGTCCACTACCTCTAGTCACTTATAAAAGGACCTACACCTTAATTTATAAATCATAATTGTAGAGTGGAGTCAGATCCACCAATAGAAATCTACAAATTCTATGTTTTTATATTGCTTTAATATTTGTAATATTTATTGTGTCCAGTCTGTGTATGTATTCTTACAGTATGAACACACTTGTACCCCTATTTACATTAAAAATGGTGAACATGACAGAAAGTAAGAAATATAAGAGACATTCTAAAAAATTGAATCCGATTTGAACGATACTCCAAATATAGTGTCAACTTAAGAGGAATAATAAGTGTGTTGTCATCAAGTATGACGGATATGGGGGAGAAGGGTCATACGTCTAAGAATATGACGAGGGAGAAGTGAAACTTCAGAATCAGTTGCTGAATTCAACTTTGGGCAAGAATATATTTTGAATGAATCAGAAAGGTTCCAACATCTGCAGCCATAAAAGGATACAATTTCAAAACATCCTTACGAGAATATTTGTGCAGATATAGTTTACATGGGCTAGGGTTTTATATTAAATGATGAATTATACTCACATAGGCTATGGAATTGTATTGAATGATGAGATGTAGTCACATAGAATATTGTATCTTCTTATCTATTGCACACATCTCTATGTGCATCTTTTTTCTCTTAGAAGCTTCCATCCTCTAGAACCTTCCTTGTACATCCGTCTTGTCTAAGAAGTTTCCTTCATCTAGAAAATACATAGTACATACTTTGTGCTCTTAATATGTACATAATACAAATGAGTGTACAGCATCTGCAAAAGTGACAATCTCCTATATTCCTTTCCCGATCTAGTCACCTCAAGGTTTTCATCTTTTACCCTTACTATATCTAAAACCTGTAGGGATTTTGCGGTCAAGGCCCTAGATATGGTCCTCTTGACGGTTTCTACCACTTACCCCCGGTAGATCTACTCTCTTCAGGAAGCTTCAACTTTGAGGAGCTACTTCAGCAGCAGTGTCCACCAAATCAGTACCACAACCAGTTACCAAGTAGTAGCTTCTTAATGCAATATAGCCTCTTTCACTATCTCCCTCATTGTAGCATCCCTAAACAACTCCTAAAATTACTTAACACACACTCTTGAACACTTTCGGCTTCTACCACAAGGTCAACATGGCAGAAGCCCCTTTGCGCATTACCTATCATGCTGCAGAATGGAGTCCAAGGGCAGCGCCAAAATGTAACAAAAAACAAAAACTTTAAGACAGATTGTTCACTCAAAGACCTTAGTGAATCGTGAGAAACCTAGCAATTCCATTGAAGAATGCAAAACTATTCAGACCAAGAAAGAGTGAAAGACTCTCCTCATGCAGCAATAGCCCGAACTAGAAGATGCAGATATTGCAATTAAAAACCCTGCCATCCAGATCCATGACTTATCCTGATGATTAGAGACTATTCAACAAGCCCAAACAAAGCACTCTTCACCCAAAAGAGCCAGATAAAGGTAAAGGATCGTTTGATTTCTCTTATCCTTGATAATGGCAGTTAGAAAAACCTAGCATCTCAGAAGTTAGTTTCAGATTTTTCGCTTCCTACTACAACATCAACTAGGTTGGGTCAACGATGTTGGGAGTGAAACTACAACGCATCCAATAAAAATATTATATGCATTGGTTCAACCACTCAAGCAATGGAGGCACTACATCCTTGGTCAGAAAATGATCCTTCAAGCTGATCATCAACCCCTCATTCTTTAATTCACTATTAAAGAATAATGTTCACAGTGTACTATCAAAACTAGGGTTAATCTAATTAAGATATTACTAATATGTGTAAAATAATTTTAGAGCAGCTAGAATTATGCCAAAGGATGATATTTCGCTCAAAATATAACTTCTAAAAAATAGAATACATAAATTAGGATTAGGGTTAATAAGATGTCATTGTTCTATCAAATGTAGGGGTGTGACATTGATCTGAAACTGGAACTGTAAAATATGAGAGCCTGGAACTGGGTGGAGGACAGGTTTGTCTGCCTCAAACAGGTTTGCCCAGCAAATGCATCCTAGGGTTGCCAAATTCATCCTCTATTGTTGTGACATGAAACTTAATTTTGGCGCCTGTTGCTACTGTCTTTGGATATGGAATCTGTATTTTTATTTGTGTGATCGCACTTTTGTACTTGCAAATATCTTCTTATTTGTGTTGAAACCTTCGCTCTCCGCTTGTGACCTAAAAAGGGGTTAGTTCGCAATTGAATTGAGCTTCCTCAGTACCACCATGGTGATTGAGCGTTATCTACACAGCAGTACACCGAAAAATCCCCACACCCATGTAGTTCTCCCTCCTGGTAGATGTGTGAGAACATGTGAAAATGATGTAAAGGAGAAAGCCCTAATTAGGCCTTCAACACTTGGCAATGATGCTTTGACTTCACTCTTAGCACATGATGATGATCTAGGGCAGCAAAAGATAATGTATTCAGATATGCATAGCTTGTTGTAATGTGCTCCAAGGGAGAGATGCTTCAATGATTGAGCTCAAAGTCCTTAGAGTGTGCTCGAATATGGATTTCCCTAAATGACCCCGATAGGTTAGGGTGCATGTGTTTATATAGGTGACTTATATAAATGATTTCCCACTCAACCAACCCTAAGCCGACCAAGGTAACTTGTGCATTTGAAAATATGACCATTGCAATTACAACAGTCCGGTTCTTCAGCCTCGAACAAATTCATCCACCAAACATGTCCTTGGATGTCAAACCCGTCCAAGTTTAGGATGGAATCTAATCACAAAAATGAAGACGATGTTTGAGAGTATGAAGATGTTTTGTAGAAGGTTCATTAATTCTTGAGGTACTAAGCTGAAGAGCAAGTCATGACCTAGTGGACTTAGAGTGTGGGATTGAGTAGGATGCCTTTAGGTTTTGTCAATAAATGTGTAAATGGGATAATGCTAAATTAAATGTCAAATACTTATTGCCAAGTGCCTTGGGGCCAAATTCCGGGTACTACACAGGTTTTACAACCTAAGCACACAATATGGCACAAGGTAGCCATCCACCAATATAGTCAACACCAAAAACAAAATATTGAATAGAAAGAAAATGCTATTATCAATTGGCAAACCATTGATGACAATTTGGTTGATGGCCAGCCCTTTTTCTATATAAATAGACATTTTAATTGTAATTGAATAAGGAATACATTGGCCCCTTGGCTAGCTTCTCCAAGTTGTATTGTTCTCAAATTTGAAGTATAAACAACTCCCTTTTCATTCACCTCAAATTTTGGTATCACATAGAGGTTCCTGCTTGCATTCCCAGTTTCTTATTCCTTGCATTCATTACTTTTTTTTCCCATGAAAAGCTCATCCTGAAGTTCCCAAAGTGTAGTTGAAAGGGCTAGTTTTGGATTTCCTAAATCTTTTTGTAAAGTTGAATTCCAATCAACTTAATCTGCAATGATGGATTAGTTGCCACTTATGGAGGCCTAAACCCAAACGTAGAGCATAACCTTATTGTTTATTGGACTTTTGCAGAGGTATATCTTGACTTATGAGTTATTTGTAATATTATTGTACATAATATTGTTAATCCTAGGATAGGATCTCTTTTGTCTCATGGTGCTAGGTGAAGAGTCTTCTGTGAAATATGAACAGTCATGGAGAAAATGAAGTGTAACAGCCATTCCAGTGGCTCTATATTTGTCAATCCTATCATTTGTTTATTGTGAATACTAATACTAAGTTTGGTTTGCGAAATCTATTTCCATATTCATTCCCTTTTGCACAGCCCATTATTCCTGGGCTGACATTGGTATCAGAGCATAGGGTTTTCAAGTTATTTCATCCTCGATTATTTTTGTCTTGCTGCAGAAGTTATTCCAGCGAATAAAAATTTCATTGCAAGATCATTTTTATTCTCCCTCCTCTCTAACTGTACAGTGCTGCGCCACTCTGATAATTTCATTTTCATTTTGTGTTAAAGTTCATTATATATGTTCTGCCTGTCATTGTTCACTGCATGCACACCTTCAAATATTGGCTGTGCCTTTCTCTGTCTGTTAAAGATCTGTCAAACTGCATGGCAAATTGCATAGAAACAGCAGACCTGCACCATTTAGAAAGAGATAAATGTCGTGTTTAAGGTGTTTCAACTTCCTGTTTGGTCTGATGTTCAAACTTTAAGGCTTGGTACTGATAAGGAGGTGTTTTGGCAGCTGCAATTTCTGATTCCATCTGACACATTGGAGTTTTATTTTGCCTTCTCCAGCAAATGCATTGGAGCTGGCTGTGTGGACCGTGGTAGTAGCTTTGGCTGTAGGGCATTTCAATTGCATGAATTTATGCGCTGCGTCTAACTCATGGCATTTCATTAAATTGATTTCAATTCCATCGGCCACACGAGTGTGAAGGAGGAATCCTTAAAAGGCAAAAAGATAAGTTATATTGAAAATTTGAAATTCCATTTTATGCTTTTTAATTTTGAAAAAGCACATAATTTTTTTTTGGGAGGAGTTTCCCAAATAAGGGATTTCTTTTTAATTTTCGACTTTTCATAAGTTGTTTATTGTGCAAATCAATTCAAAAGCAATTTTCTTTTTCAAAATCAAACAAATTTTGAGAATTGTGAGAACCTAACAATCGTAGCGTTCGGTATTTAGGATGCCTCTGGTTCACACTTATGAGTAATGCCATCGCAATCGAACTACTATATTTGTGGCCTAATATAGTTGCAACAATGGTGTTTGTGGCATTGCCCCTACAAATCGCCGGGAGGCAATTAAAAAAACATTTATTTTTCATTTCCCTTCCCTTTGTACCCATTTGCATCTATCATTCAGCATAAATCCCAAAAACGGGAAAAACCGAGTATAAGGTTTTATGATGCCTCTAGTTCACACGTATGAGTAATGCCATCGCAATTGAACTACCATATATGTGGCCTAATATAGTTGCAACAATGGCATTTGTGGCATTGCCCCTACAAATCGTCAAGGAGTAATTGAAAAAACATTTATTTTGCATTTCCCTTCCCTTTGTACCTATTCGCATCTATCGTTTGACGTAAATCCCAAAAACAGGAAAAACAAAGTATATAGGGAAGTTAAGCCCACATATAAGGTTTTCTTGTTAAGCGGGTGTCATTGACAAAGCAAATCCTTTTCACGTACCATGTACCATTTTGCTCTCACATATCTTAACACCTCTTTCACATGTTGACGGGTATATCAAAAGGGACAGCTTCTTCCATGTACCAACAAGTATTTAGGAAGGGTGGGAATATCGGGAGGTCTAGTATATCAGTTGGTGACATATTAAAAAGGGAACCTATTGGAGTGATAAGGAGCCCTTTGTAATATCCCTTATAGGATATCACTGTAAAATATGCAAAAGATAGACAAAACACAACCGAACAGAAATCTGGTTTTTGCAGAAAATTACAGCTAGGGCAGCGAACAGTAAAATATGAATAACTCCCAAAATATCCATTCAAATCATTTGAAATTTTAAATGGAACTAGATAATAATATAAAGAACACAAGGGAAATATTTTTGGAATTTTTCAGTCAATATAACGCTGCCAGAAAATTACAACGTGCCTAAAACAGCTGGAAAACTTCAAAAATTAATATCTTCCCGAATACAAGTGCAAAAATTATGAAACTTGGGAAATAACATATACAAATATAGAAGATGACTTTCCAACCTTCAGATCTGAAAATGGCCAACTGGAAACCCTAGAAATTAGGGCTGCAATCTCCCAAACAAGTCGCCCTCTTTGGTAGATGGCCAAAACCCTTGTGAAACTCTCTGTAGATGATGCCAAACCCTTCCTCTATTGCTGCCGTAGGTCTGATCCGAAAACCAGTTGAAAATCTCCACCAAAACCCTATCTCTGAAAACCCTGAAAATATCTTTGTAAAACAGCCCTGAAATCAGCTCCAAATGACAAGCTAGGGTAGATCTCTCACTACCGAAGAATGCCCTACTAGCTAGGGATGGATCTCTCACCACCGAAGCTAGGGTTCCCGTGGGATCTTACTCCACAAGCTAAATAATTGCAAACAACAGTTGCACATGAAAGAAATATAAGTGTATGCATGAATGATCTCCCACTACACCCTCCATCTCCTTATATAGCTTTTTATGAGCCCCAACGAAAAAATATAACATTTAATGCAATACATATCCCCTCAAGTCGCCAAAAAGGGACTTTAAGTGGCCCCAACGAAGAAACATAACATTAAATGCAATACATATCCCCTCAAGTCGCCAAAAAGGGACTTTAAGTGGCCCCAACGAAGAAACATAACATTAAATGCCAAAAGTGTCCACTTAAGTGATCCCAACAACAAAATAGAACACAAAGGGCCCATTAGACCCTCCCAACGCCCAAAATATAACAAAAACATAATAGGAAATCAGACAACCATCCCCAATAACCTCCAAAGTCGTTAGTCCCTTGGGAATGACCAGGGCTAAGACCAAAATAGGGCCGTTAGGCCAACTGCTCGGAATTGGGGACATTACACCCTTACATCTTCCTAGTAAAAAATGTCTTCAATAAAATCAATTCAAAGATACTTGGTTAGACAACACACTTATCTTCAATGATCTATGGTTTGACATTTGCAAAGTGGAAACAAAACCAACACCACCTATAGATGCAAAAGAAGCCAATATTTGGAAACAAAAGAATTTGAAAGCATTGGCCTTAATGAGGGCCTCAATTGCTGCATAAGTCTTTCATCATATTCACGGTCGTGATACTACACGGGAAGCATTCAATAAGTTGAAGGACTTGTATGATTCTCACTCAAAGTTGGAGTTCATATGGTTGCAGTTAAAATTGTTCGATCTTGAGTTGAAGAATGGTGATGTCATGAGTTTGGCCTTTGAAATTCATGCAATCAAACATGATGTAGAAGCCATTGGTGTACAAATTGACATATACATGTTTGCTTTCGTAAAGGTCCTTCTTCCTACTTATTCAACCTACTTGAAGTCCTTGCAAGCAAGCAATTAGTTGAAGACTCTAAATTTTAATCAATGGTTGAAAAGATGGCCGAAAGAAAAACGGCCTTCAGAAGAAAATTTGAGTCATCAAGAGAAAGCATTTGTTATGCCAATCAAAAAGGTGGACTCCAAGGCCTCTTTTTCCAAAAATGAAGTAAGTCAGAAGAACAAAGGGAGGAATAAGAGTCAAGGAAGCAAAAATAACAATAACAATGGGCAGAAGCAAAATGACAAATAACATTTGTTTTGCAAAATGTAGAAGTCGTTGGTGTACAAATTGACATATATATGTTTGCTTTTGTAAAGGTCCTTCTTCCTGCTTAGTTGAAGACTCTAAATTTTAATCAATTGGTTGAAAAAGCCCTGGCAAAAAGAAAAATGACCTTCAGGAGATCTGTCAACACCAATCTGGCACTGATAATATTTCACCGAGAACTCCTTGTGCTATGATTATTTCAGTAATGCACAGCTTTTGGTTTGGTGGTAGTAATCTAAAAACACAATAGCAGACATAACACAAGAATATCATAGACTATGACATAAAAGAATGATGGCAAATCTAAAATACAACTGTAAAATATATTATTAGCATGAAATTGTTACAATCTCACCCATGAATTACTCTAAGTGTTACCAACTCCACTTGTTTTCCAACAATAGTTATGGGAGAAACTTCGCAATTACTCATCTTGATGGCTTCCTTAACACACCTTCACAATGAATTACACATTCATGATTTGCAATTTTATTCATAAAATAATTATTACAACTTTGTTTTATAATAAATGAGAGAGGGTGGCCTCTCTAGTTATAGAAATTCAAGTTTATCCACCCTATCTCTAAGATAGAATAGGAATTCTCTTCCAGCCAATCATATTCCATGCCTAAACTCTTACCTTTACATATAGGCTTATCTTTTAAGGTAAGATATACCTTATCATCTCACATGGGTTCCACCTGTATAGATATAACACAAATTTAATATACAAAATATTTACGATATCACTCTTTGTCATTATTACAAATATAATATTTCCAATTCTAAATCATGTAGACCCAATTGACTTTTGACCCTTTTAACATTACCCGGACCACTTACGCCAAATATTTACTTTTTACCACAACATTCTTATTGTACTTTGACATTTACCATACTGTACATTATTGGCGAGGCCGTACTGGCAGCACCGTTTATCTTCTATCGAACGCCACTACTAATTATACTTAACAACATCCTATTTCTAATACATACATTAATGAAATAGAAATTACGGAGGAAAATTTTAGTGTCGACAAGTCATCAGGAGAAAGCATTTGATATGCCAATCAAAAAGGCGATTCTTTCAAGGGTTCTTGCTCCAAGGCCTCTTTTTTCCAAAAATGAAGTAAGTCAAAAGAACAAAGGGAGGAATAAGGGTCAAGGAAGCAAAAATAACAATAACAATGGGCAAAATCAAAATGACAAATAACATTTGTTTTGCAAATAGTGTGGCAAAAAGGGAGCCATGAGGCTCACAAATGTAAAACTTCATTGGAAAAGATTGAAGCCTACCATCAACAGAAAGAAGGAAAAGAAAAGAAAACAAACAAACAAACGAATCAAACTCAACTCAATTCACTAGTGAATATGTGCTTTTTAATTGTTATGAAACAAATAATGCCTCAGTTAGTGCTACTTGGTTTGATGATTGGGTCCTTGATAATAGAGCCACTCAACAAATGACTTTTTGAAAGGAATTCTTTGAGGAGTTTCATAAAGAACGTTGTAATCCCGTATACTTGGTTAGCAGATCCAGTTTGCGACCAAAAGGTAGAGGGACAATAAAAATCAAGTGTCAAGGGCTTCTAGGCTTCACTCTCCAAAATGCCCTATAACTTCCTCAATTGAAAAGAAGCTTGTTGTTCCTGGTGCTCATTTACCAGCAAGGGCACTCTATTTTGTTGGACAATGGGGAGGTCACTATCAAAAGAAAAAGTGATAATATAATCATATTGACTAGATTTGAGGAAGCCAAATTGTTAAAACTCAGGAGTGGGCCATTAATGTCATAGAATTTTGTTCATCTCGTTGAAGAAGGTATGTCTATAAGTATGTTGTAACATGCAAGATTTGGGCATACCCATCACGAAAGCATTTGCCTAATGCAAAATAAAGGTGTAGCAGGACTGCCTACCCTACCCATGAAACTAGAAAAATGTGAGGCCTACATATTGGCTAAACATGAAAGAGAACCATTCCAAAAGACAGATTGGAAAACCCACAAAAAGTCGCAATCGGTTCATTCAAACTTGTGTTCTCTACCAATTCTCTATGTTGGTGGTCATAAGTATTTCATGTTGTTCATCAATCACTATAGCCAGACGACTTGGATCTATTTGCTAAAACATGAATTTGAAGCATTCAAGACATACAAAAAGTTTCGAACAATAGTGGAAAATGAAGCATTGGGACTCTGAGATCAGATAATGGTGGTGAGTACACTTCAAAATCCTTCAAGGCATGCCTCAACAAAAATGGGATCAAACGTCATTTCAGTGTTACACACACTCCCTAACAAAATGGAGTGGTGGAAAGAATGAACAAAATTGTGATGAACATGGTCCGAGTAATGTTGTACTTCAAGGGGATAAATTTGCATTTCTTCGCAGAGGCAGCTCAAACAACAATATATCTCCGCAACATGTCACCATCATCAATTATTCAAATGAAGACTTTGTATGAAATGTGGTGTGGTCATCTTCCTTCAGTGCCTCATCTTCAGGTTTTTGAATCCACCTGCCAAAGGAGAAAACGAATAAGTTGGACTGCAGGAGTCCGTATGCAATGTAGTGTGGTCCTCTTCCTTCAATGCGTCTTCAGGTTTTTGGATCCACATGTTACACATTGATCCTAAAGGAGAAAAGGAATAAGTTGGACCACAAGAGTCATAAATGCATTCATTTGGGATATTCTAAATCCCCTAAGACATATCAGGTCTATGATGAAAAGAATGAGAAATTCCTCATTCCCAGGGTTGTCGTCTTTTGTGAAACTACAAAGGATGAGGCCAACATCAATCATAAATTGAGTCGACTGGAGAAGTATGCCAAGTTTGATGTCTATAATGAGATAGATTTAGATGTTTCAAACAGTGAAGGGGGGACAGGCAATTGGGAATCAATTGGTTCTATCTTGTCTCCTGAAACAAAAAATGATATTCCTCCTCAAGGAGAAAGAGAAACTTCATTAGAAAGTGAACAAGGGCCACAAGAACAGAATTCAGAGGATGAAAGAGCTTCAAATTAGGAAACTGAGGCACCACATTCTCTGTCAAGACCACAAAAAAAATTCCAAAATGGGCCTCTCAGACGATTAAAGATGTCAAACCTGATGAAGTAGGAAAAATGGGCACTCGAAGTACCTATGTAGAGAAACAACAAGAAGCAAAAAAAATCCTTGAATTAGTTTGGGACAAGCTAGCACAGTTCACCTTGAACAATACTCCAGAAGAAGAACTCAATGTTGCGTTCGATTTGGAACCAACATCATACAAACAAGTTGTGAAAAATGAGGCCTGGAGAAAATCAAGGCAGAATTTGATGCTCTTGTCAAAAATGGAACTTGGAAATTAGTGGACCCCCCTACTAAATTGTAAACCAATTGGCTACAAGTGGGTCTTTCACAACAAGTACAAGGCAAATGACTCACATGACAAACATTCCAACATGGGCAACACCTTCTCTGCCAAGACCACAAAAGAAGATTCCAAAAATGGGCCACTCAGGCATTGAAAGATGTCAAACCTGATGAAGTAGGAAAATTGGGCACTTGAAGTACCTATGTAGAGAAATAACAAACAAAAATGTTCCTTGAATTAGTCTAGGACAACCTAGCACAGTTCACCTTGAACAATCCTCCAAATGGCTCGAGGAGAAAGAGAAACTTCATCAAAAAGAGAACAAGGGCCACAAGAAAAGAATTCAAAGGATGAAGGAGCTTCAAATCAAGAAACTGACGCACCGCCTTCTTTGCCAAGACCACAGAAGAAGATTCCAAAATGGGCCACTCAGGTATTGAAAGATGTCAAACCTGATAAAGTAGGAAAAATAGGCACTTGAAGTACCTATGTACAAAAACAACAAGAAGCAAAAAAGTTCCTCGAATTAGTCTAGGAAAAGCTAGCACAATTCACCTTGAATGATCCTCCAGAAGAAGAACTCGTTGTTATGTTCAATTTGGGACCAATGTCATACAAACAAGTTGTGATAAGTGAGACCTGGAGAAAATCTATGAAGGCGAAATTTGATGCTCTTGTCAAAAATGGAACTTGGAAATTAGTGGGTCCCCCACTAAATTGTAAACCAATTGGCTACAAGTGGGTCTTTCGCAACAAGTACAAGGCAGATGGCTCACATGACAAATAGAAAGCAAGGCTTGTCACAAAGGGATTTGCCTAGAAGGCATAAACTACAATGAAACCTTTGCAATGATGGTGAAGTGGACTACCACTCAGACTTTGTTGGCTTTAGTAGTACAAAACAGGTGGAAAGTTCATCAAATGGACATAAGAACTACTTTTCTGAATGACGATCTTCCAAAAACAATGTACTCAACTTGAAGGTTTTGCAATTGACAACCAAGAGCACAAAGTGTGCAAACTAGAAAAATCGTTGTAAGATTTGAAACAAGCCCCTAGAGCATGGTATGAAAAGCTCATTGAGCACCTTTTGAACATGAACTTCAAGTGTTTTGAGTTTGAAGATGCAACTATTTTTGTCAAATCAGTTGACAAGATAGTTGTATATTTGGTGGTGAATGTGGATGATCTGCTCCTCACAGGTAATAATGAAAGATACACTGCAAAAATCAAAGCAAAACTAATGAAGGGATTTGAGATGACATATTTTGGTTATCTTCATTACTATTTAGGCATTGAAGTAATTCAAAAATCAAAGTACATCTTCATCACACGGCAAAAAATATACTGGTAAAATTCTAGCAAATTTGGAATGACAGATTCTAAACCTCTTAGTATGCCCATGGAACACAATTTAAAGTTGACATCAGAAGATTTTACAAAATTTGTTGATGCCACTAAATATAGACAACTCATTGAAAGCCTGATCTATGTGACCACAACTAGACCAGACATTTCCTTTGTTGTTGGCGTTCATTCTAGATTCATGCAGCAACCCAAAGAAAGTCACTGGGTAGTAGCAAAAAGAATTCTTCAATATCTAAAAGGAACAGAGAATTTTGGACTCAAATACTCCAAGGCAAATAACTTCAAACTGGTTAGATATTCCGATTCTAACTATGGTGGAGATCTTGAAGATAGGAAATCCACTTCAGGTTTTCTAATAAATTTAAGAACAGTTCTCAGCTAGAAGTCAAAGAAACAATCTATTCCGGCAATGTCTTCAGCAAAAGCAGTTTACATTACAACTTCAGAGGCAACTAGAGAAATTTTGTGGCTCAGAAGGATTCTTTCAGACTTGCAAGAACAATAGGTTTTGTCAACACCACTCATGGTTGACAACTCATCAGCAATTCAAATGGCAATAATCCAATCTCTCATGACCAAACCAACCACATCAATACAAAATTCCACTTGATCTAGCATCATTTGAAGGCAGTGTCAAAGTGCTGCATTGTCCAATTGTGGAGCAACTAGCAGATATCCCGAATAAGGCGCTTGGAATAGAAAAAATTTAAAAGTTCAGAGGCATGCTTGGTCTCACAACTACCCTACAGAATAGGGGGATTCGATATTATTGTACCTAATATTGTTAATTCTAGGGTAGGATCTCTATTGTCTCGTAGTGCTAGGTGAAGAGTCTTTTCAGGAACATGAACAGTCATGGAGAATATGAAGTGTAACAACCATTCCAATGTCTCTATATTTGTAAATTCCGTCATTTTATTATTGTGAATTATAATACTAAGTTTGGTTTGCACATTCTATTTCCATATTCATTCTCTTTTGCATTGTCCATTATTCTTGGCCTGACAATATTAAACATATATTTTGCAAGAACCATATGAAAGATCACATACCACCTTACAGAGTGTAAGGTGTGTGCAAAATAAGTTATTTAAAAAAAATCCCATCATGATATTTTACCAATTAACCAAATCTATCTATCACACAAGAAGTAACATAAGCATCTACATTTGATCCCCATGACAATCGCCTCCTTTTCTTGTAAACCATAATAATCACCTATTTTTCAATCAAATGTTTACTTGCTTCTATCACTTGTTTGAAGCTTTAACATTTCTTGTTTTTCCTCATAGCTAGCATTACATTCCAAGACTTGTAGACATGTAAAATCTAAGTCACAAAGTTAGAGTTCGAGTTCAAGGAGGGTAAAATTCGGTTCAAGTTCGCCAGTGGTAAAACTAGAAAAAATATCGCCATTAAGCCTTAACAAAAAATAAAATAAAATATCGCCATCAAGGACGAGCAGGTGAGGATCCACAAGTTCATCAGGGGCCTGAACTTGGACATTGGAGGGGCAGTGCGCATTCATTGCCCGCAGACCCTAGCAGAGGCCGTTGAGAAGGCCTACATTGCGGAGGAGACCAGGGGAAAGATGCAGCAGGCCAAAGATAGAGTGCGGAGTCGTATCCAACAGATACAAGATAGCAGGTCGAGGGGGTCAGCTCCTCCTCGTGGTGGACATGGTTCTGCACAGTCTTCATTCAGGCCACCACAACAACCACCTCAGCAGCAGCAGCAAACTCGACCTCCATTTAGGCCTCCACAGAGATTCGATGCATAGAAGGGACGCAATATGGGGCCTCCTCCTAGGGGACCAGTCAGGACTCACGCATCGCCTAGAGCTCAGTCAACAGGAGCTCGTCAACAGGAGCTCATCAGCAGCGACCACAACAGTCCATAGCAAGATCATCAGGATCCACGGCACAAACCATTAGAGTACCTGCAAGAGCTGCTTCTCATTGGACGAGACCTGGTAGTTGCTGTGGGTGTGGAGTACTTGGGAATCATTGGAGAGAGTGCCCTCATAACCCTAATAACAAGGGTAAGGCACTAGTTTTAGAGCCTATAGTAGGTGACATGGCTAGGAGCCATAGGATATATGCAACGGTCGAGAACTGCCAGGTAGAGCACCAGAGCACGGTGATTGAGACAACATGTAGCATTGATGGCATTTCTATTCCTATTTTATTTGATTCAGGAATCCTCAGATTCTTTTATTTCCCCATTTGTAGTAGAGTGATGCAGGTTGGTGGCAGTTAGGTAGAGTCGTAGTTGGGATGTGGAGATGGCTTCTAGAGCCAAGCTCACAGTGGAATCCTTAGTCAAGGAGTGCATAGGTTGACCTAGGACCCTTTTCCATGACCTTCGATCTTCATATCCTTCCATTGGGTTCATATGAGATTATTTTGGGCACAGATTGGTTATCTATGTACAAGTCTACGGTTGATTGGTATAGTAAGGTAATATCATGTGCAGATGATTTGGGAGTGGAGTCAGTGATAGTTGGAGTCAGGAGACCCACCTCTATTCATACCATATCTGTTATGTAGCTGAAGTAGTGTGCGCAACAAGGTTGCCAGTTGTATGCTGTCACGGTTAGTGAAAGATCCAGAGGATGAGTCTAGTGGGCCGTCACTTGATGATCATCATATCTTGAGGGAGTTTTCAGATGTCTTTCTAGGGGATCTTCCAGGGTTACCTCCCCCACGTGAGATAGATTTTCACATTGATTTGGTTCTAGGAGAAGAGCCTATCTCACGAGCACCTTATAGGATGACTACCCCTGAGCTCTGTGAGCTCAAGTTGCAGCTAGAGGGCCTTCTTGAGAAAGGCCTAATCCATCCTAGTGTATCCCCTTGGGGTGCACCGGTGATTTTTGTAAAGAAGAAGGATGGATCTTTGTGATTGTGTATCGATTATCATCAGCTGAACAAAGTAACGATCAAGAATCGTTACCCCCTTCCACGTATTGATGATTTGTTTGATCAGATGAAAGGGGCCACAATATTTTCCAAGATAGATCTTAAGTATGGATACCATCAGCTGAGGATCACGGAGGCAGATATTCATAAGACAACCTTCCGTACGAGATATGGCCACTACGAGTTCACAGTAGTGCCTTTTGGTCTGACGAATGCACTCGTAGTATTCATGAGTTTGATGAATGGGGTATTCTGGAAATTTTTGGATCGCTTCATGCTCATTTTTCTTGATGACATTTTGATTTACTCACGTGTGAGGAGCATGAGGAGCACCTTCGCCAGGTTCTGCAGTGTCTTCGTGAGTAGAAGCTTTACGAGAACCTAGAGAAGTGTGCATTCTTTCAGTCAGAGGTGCAGTACTTGGGTCACATCATTTCTGGGAAAGGTATTACCATCGATTCTTCAAAGATTGAGCTATTATGGATTGGCTCATGCCAACTAGTGTGACCGAGGTGCGCAGTTTCATGGGGTTGGCAGGCTACTACAGGAGATTTGTTCAGGAATTTTCTCAGATTGCGCACCCCATCACTTCCCTTCAGCAGAAAGGGAAGAAGTTTGTTTGGTCTGATGGATGTGAGAAGGCCTTCAGTACACTGAAGGGATGCCTTATGTCAACACCGATTCTTGTTGTGCCAGACCCTCAGAGGGATTTCTTTGTGTGTACAGATGCTTCCTTGGCAGGATTAGGTGGAGTATTGATGCAGGAGGGCTGTGTGGTTGCCTTTGAGTCTCACAAACTCAAATATCATGAGCTCAATTATCTGACTCATGACCTTGAGCTTGCAGTAGTTGTGCATGCTTTGGTTTGATGGAGACATTTCCTTCTTGGCAGGAGATTTATTCTCAGGACAGACCATTTGAGCTCGTGTCACCTCTTCATGCAACCCAATCTCAATGCTTGTCAGCGGCATTGGATGGAGTTGCTATGCAAGTATGACATGGAGATAGAGCATGTGAAGGGGAAAGAGAATGTTGTTGCCGACACTCTGAGTAGACAAAGACATTTGGCTATGGCTACTTCAGTGGGTACAGATTTACGGAGCAGGATTTTGTAGTAGCTTCCTCATGACAGTTTCTACCTTGCAACTAGATCAGAGATTGAGTCTCAAAGACCCCTTGAGGGGAAGTTTGATGGTTTTACATTAGAGTCAGATGGACTTCTCAGGCACAGAGGCCGGATCTATGTACCTAGGGATGGAGGTTTGAGACAGGATATCTTGGCAGAGGCTCATCGTGCACCTTATTCAGCCCATCCAGGGGTGAAGAAGATGCATGCCACCTTGAGACAACTTTACCATTGGAGAGGTCTTTGGAGAGATGTAGCTCAGTTTGTGTCGTGTTGTTTAGAGTGTCAGAGGGTGAAGGCCGAGCATCAGCATCCAACTGGCCTTCTTTACCCACATGTTATACCGGAGTGGAAATGGGACACCATTTCCATGGATTTCATAGTAGGGCTACCGACGTTGAGATACCACCACGATGCCATCATGGTCATGGTGGATAGATTGACGAAAGTTGCTCATTTTTCTCTGGTGAAGACCACCTATACATCTAGTGTAGTAGTGAGAGTGTACCTAGATGAGATTGTTAGACTACACGGGATTCTATGGAAGATCATCTGTGACCGCGATCCCTTATACACATCACACTTCTGGACTACCATGCAACAGGCCCTTGGGATGAGTATCAACTTCAGCACAGCCTATCATCCAGAGACAGATGGTCAGATGGAGTAGGTGAATCAGATTTTAGAGGACATGCTTCGGATGTATGTCATGGATCATCAGTCGAAGTGGGAGGAGTACTTGTATTTAGTTGAGTTTGCATACAACAACAATTTTTAGAGTTCGATTGGCATGGCACCTTTTCAGGAACTTTATGGCAAGGAGTGCAAGACACCTTTGAGTTGGGATAAACTTGAGGATAGAGTATCTATTGGCCCAGCTTTGTTACAGGACATGGAGCAGCAGGTTGTTTTGATTCGTCAGAGGTTGCAGGAGGCACATGATAGGCAGAAGAAGTATGCAGATCAGAGGAGAGTTGACCGTAGTTATGAGGTGGGCATGAAGGTGTTTCTTCGTGTCAGACCTCATAAGAGTCCTATCCATTACGGAAAAGGCTCTAAGTTGTCTCCTAGATTCGTGGGTCCATTTGAGATCCTGGAGTGGATCGGTCCCTTAGCTTATCGTCTAGCCTTACCACCCAGCTTGTCTCACATGCATGATGTGTTTCATGTATCTATTCTTAGGAGATATATCCCAGATCCATCTCATGTATTGGATTGGACCGCATTGCAAGGGTAGATGATGGTGGAGCACATGCGTATTTTAGAGCGTAGGACCCTGGGCCTTCGAGGCCGAGAGATTGATCAGGTGTGAGTCCAGTGGGACAGGTATGATGAGACTACTTCTACATGGGAGGATGCTACGTTGCTACGAGTCCAGTTTCCACACCTATTTCAGTGACTTCTAGGAGGAAGTCGAGTCTAAGGGGAGGGGGATGTAGTGCCCACTTCTCTTTGACACTTATTATATTTTGATTTCGATTATTGTTGACTATAGACATGGATATTATTGTATCATTTTGGTTTAGCATGATGTTAGATGATAGAGATATTCTGACTATTGATGGATTGTGATTCATAGTATGATTTGTGTGGATTCTTAGATACATAGAGAGACATTTTATATTGATGATGATGATGTGTTGTTGGCATATATATTACTAACATTTGGAATTCTCGTCATGTTGAGTAGGATTTAGCATTTGAACTAATCTTGTGATCTTGTTGATATTGATAAAAGATAGAATTGAGATGTTGTTGAATTTTAGACAAATGATAACATTGTTTAGTTGAGATGATGATTTAGCTATATGAGGATGGTTATTGATTTATGTGTGTATATTTTATCTTTGATGTTTTGATGCAGCCACAAAGGCTGAAGGAGGTATTGTGTGATTTTACAGGTAATTATATCACAACAATCAAAAGGGGGATTGGAGACCAACCACAACGGAATACTAGATGGATACAACGAAGGTCACCATGGCAACTTGTGTAATGTTTGTTGTTTGTTTAGTTTGTTAGGGGGTCCCCATGGGGGGGATGACCTCCAATTGTGACCATGGGCTATGTGTGCAATTCTTCCCTTTTATTTTATTTATTGTAGAGTATGTGATTTATTTGTGATGTAATTTATTTAATCATTGTTGATTAATGTGTCTTTATTAAGTGAATTAATCATGTTATTAAGTTATTTGGGGATGTGACAAATGGAGTCATTTATTAGAGTTGTTGGTCTTTTGGACTATGTGATTTTGATTGAGTGTAAGTGACTTTGAGTGTTGTACACTCTACCTTACCTTGGAATTTCGGATTTGGGCTTAAGGGCCATTTTTGGAGGCTTGTGGGACAAGCTAAGCTTGTCCCACACCTCTTAATTTCATATACCAACCCTACCTATGGATTGGGGGGTCAAAAATAGACCCCATTATGTGTTTTGTAAGACAAAAAGTGACATTTATTGCACTTTTCTTACATGGGTTTTAAATTTTGTCCTTAGGGGGTGTGGGTTTGGATTGTGTGTGTAAGAGGCTTGTCATTCCTCTCAACCACCAATTTATTGTGCATTGGGGTTGAGGTTTGACTTGTGATGTGGAGTTGAGGATAAGTGATGTGGCATTCTACATGGAGCCACCTCACCCTCCTCTTTCCTTTTTCTATATATGCAAGTTTATTTGTATTTTTGGGGGTTACATCATTTTATTTGTGCTCTTGTATTTTGGAGTTAGAGAGTTTTTTGGAGTGCTTGTTGAATTCTTGGAGCTTGTTGGAGTTGGATTGAGCTTGAAGGAGCTTGGAGTGTGATTCCTTGATCAAGTTCTTACTATGGAAAGGTAGGAGCTACACTCTTTTTACTTGTTTGTTTTTATATGTGTGTATTGCATGTATGTGAATGATTTATGTGCTTGTTGGGTTCTTGGGTAGAATGCCTAAGTATGGTGTAGGAGAAGGCTATGGGGATTTTATATGTAGGGAGGCATAAGATTTTATTTCATGTTTTGGGAGGGAGTTGGGTTGGGTGCCCCACCTTGGATAAGAGAATGCTTGCATTTCTTACTTGGTTCTTTTGAGGGAGACATAAGAGATTGTAGGGAGGCATAAGAGAATGTGGGAGGTATAAGAGGATCTTGAGGGAGGCATAAGAGTTGTGTAGGGGTTTTGAGATGTATATTGGAGGGTTTTAAGGTGGGAACCTAATCCCATTGGGAGGCATAAGTGATCTCCCCATAGATCCTTGCTCCATTGGCTTTGCATTTCAAGCCTTGTGTATTTTGAAAGTTTCATTCTTGTGATTGTTTTCTTGTGTTGAATGTGTGTTATATGGTTGTGAAATTTTTATTGTGATGTTGAAGCATTGTGTAGTTTCCATGAGTTGGATCCATCCTTTATTGCATTTTGGTTGGGGCTCGGGGGCCAATGAGGAGGATAGCTTCTTCTCCTCATTGGATTATTGGTTGGGTGGAGAGTGTTGCCTCTCCCCCATTTTTGTTGTTGTGATTAAAGTGAAGAAATGGTGGAGCTCTTGTGGAAGACTTGGGACTTGGAGCATTTGTTGAAATCAAAATAAATCTTTCAATGTAGAAATAATCTTGTAATTCCGACTTAACGTGGAAGACTAGTAGACTTGTATTTGAAAGAAAATTTGCATTGTAAGTTTCAGTTATTAAGTTGTATTATTATATTTGAAGGAAGTTCATTAAAGAATGTGTATTTTCCTTTCTCTTCAAATTGTTGTATGTAAAGGAATGAATTAGAATGGATATCATGTTTAAAATTTTACTTGTAATGAAAAAGAAAAGAGAGTTGCAAATATTAATATTTGATCACAAAATGAATTGGGAAGTTGTCATAGCTTTATTTTGGTTTGAAACAGTTAAACACTCTCTGGTTTTGATATATTTAAAGTTAAAGTTATCTCTTGATATCTATATTCCTTCAAACATTCATTTTTAGAGCTCTCTGGCCTACACAGTGACCGACACCGGTCAGTCTCAATCTGCGTCGGTGTACTCAGTACCGACATCGGTCACTGTTTCATGTTTACAGTTTTGAAATTTTAACTCCTAGCTTAGATTTCAACTTAAATGATATTATGACTTGCTCAGCAAACCCAAATTTAATGTATGATTGTTGGAAATGTCATTTAGAAAAGTGTAGATCACAAAATGTAAAAGATATGCTAAAATTTATAAAAATAGACTCAATTGACAGTAACCGGCGTCGGCGACTGAACCGCCGTCGGCATTCCTGTGACCGACATCGGTCACTGTATACTGCATAAATTGTAATTTTTCAAACTTGAAAGACATTTGTGGTGCTTTTGTTTGAATCAGATACCTTTGAGACTGTTATGCTATCATGAAATTGAATAATAAGTTACTCCTGGTACAAATCCAATATCCTTTGCATTTAAAATAATAATCTAAAATATACTAATGCCACAGGAACCAACGTCGGTAGTGGAACCGACGTCGGTAGCAAAGTGGATACTGCGGTCGGTCAAGAGACCGTCGTCGGTCACCTGTGCGTGGACTAGTTTTTCAAAAAAACATATTTTCGGCCAAACCATTGGCTTTTATGGATCTAAACTTCACCTAAATGCATATCCAACCTATGTGGGGGTCTGTATGCTTGTTTAAACCCTACTCCAACCTGCATATGGGGATTTAAATACATTAAACTCTTGATCTACAAAATGGGTTTCTTCCCCATCAATGAAAACAAAAAAAAATAGAGAACTAATCAACAATAGATCTCAAACCAGATCTAGGATATATGTTTGCATTGAAATTAAATAACTAGGAATGCATGATTAAATCTAAGATTCAACTATTCTAAAGGAGGAGCCATTTGGATGGAATCCCTTCTTCTTACACATTGGATCCAAGAAGACTCCTTCATGATTTTTCCCTTGATCCATGGCATCCACTCCTTCAACCTGCAAACCAAAGAGAAACAAATGAATGAGCTTAGGGTAAGAAATGCTTAAGAAGACTCCCTTAAGAATGGTTAGGGTTAGGTTTAACTCTTAATCTAGTGGCCCTAATGGATTTGATCCAAGGGTTAAGAATCAACCCTACAATTGTTAGGTAAGAATATTCATATTATGGTTGGTTTTTAAATAAATCAAATGTATGTGTAAATGGGTGAATGGGTCATTTAATACTTAGGGCTCTAGTGTGTTAAGTTAAAAATGTAACCCTTCTAGTAGGTTTTAGTGATTAATTCAATGGACATTAAAGAAAATAATTTAAGAGAACTAAGGTAACTAGGGATAAGGGTTTATTAAATGTGGATTGAATGTTAATTCCCAAGAGGGAAACTATTTAACCTAGTAAGAGAAATTAATGGACACTTATCTAGTGATGATAATTAAATTGACATTAGAACTGGATTAAGAATATTTAATTAATAATTTAGACCTAGCCTACCCTTTGTAATGTAGCATTGCTAGTAGGAATTAATTAAACGTTTATAGGGTTTGTCACCTTGCAACCTGTTTAAAAAAAAGTTGCCGCAACTTTCCAAATAATTGTTTAAGGATTAATGTGGTTTTAGAACGCCTTCTATTTATTTGTAGTTCTTGTATCATGGAGGAATTGACTAGAACCAAGAACTGAATGTTCATTGTGTTAAAGAGTTTTATTTTATGTAAAATTCTGAACTAAATTTCACATTTGGTATCAGAGCAAGGTTTAATCATGTTTGTTGTGGCAGTCTAATTATTGAGACAAGGGGCAGCTGTACTCTTCCATTGCCCCCCTGGATGATAGCTTTACGATGTGAAAAAGGTTTTACTTAGCATTGTATAGCTTGGTGTTACGTATGATATTACGATTGCTATAAATCATTGTAAAGTTTTTAACAGCCATGCGTGAAGCCTGCTGTTGAAAAGGAGTCTGTCTATGCTTTGGGCCATCTGTCAGAACTCGTGTTCATCTTTGAGCAACATGATCTGTTCAAAGTTTCAAACCCTCCTCCTTGCATTTATTCACTAAGAATCACTCCTTGTATCGGATTCCTTCAAGCACTTTGCATATCTCTGTTAATTCTTTGCAGATCTGTTTATTTGTGCAGTCAACGGCTATTTATTATTGTATGGTCTGGTGATTGGTGAGTGGTGACATCTCCACTCTCATTCATTCAACCCATCAGATTTATGTGTGAAATAACATTGGAGGAGCTATTTGATTATCACAAGTAAGGCATTATTAATTTTGGAGGCATTGAAGAGCAGTATAGGCACCTAAGGGAGAGATGTTTTGGTCTTTTCAGAAATGCAGGTGTGCAATCCTACAGCCAGATCTGGGCCGTCTGCATACAGACTATGTTTCATCCACATCCCAAGTTTGTTAGCACTTGATCTATCCTTCTCACATATGCCATTCTGGTCTCTACCTGAAAACTCACCGTTCTGCAGTCTGTTTGCATGTATTCCTTGATAGACCTAAACCCATACAGATAATCAAGTGGGATCATGTTGTTTTTACTGTTAGTTGTGTGTGAGTCATTAGAGTTGATCATCTAGTTAATCAAGTTGTATTGCAAGCTTATAGTAGAGATTAATAGGTTTATCTAGTTGTCATAATTCTTGTTATTTAATTGATTTGTAAAATTGTCCATTATTACAAGTCTTGTTTATAATGTCATTTTTAAAGTATAGTTGTAAAATCATCAAGTGTCTATAGTATTGGGTAAGCGGTCAAAGTCAGGAATCGTATACTAAGTTCTAATATAGCTATAGCTATATTAGGAATTTGATCTTTTATAGTTTGTCAGTAGAGTTCATTTTTAATATTGTCAAAAATTAATATTCTTATCTAAAGTCGTGTCAAGCAGTGACATATGTGTCATCAATTTGTCAAAAATGGGCGTCACTAGTTATTATCAAAATCTATAAGCTATTTTGCCATTGAGTCGAGTAAATCCAATCTTTAATTGGATTTCATAATTTTTTATTCAAGTTGTTTTGTATGTATCGTAAGAGTCAAAATAGTAATCAATTTTTTGTAATAAAAGTAAGGACACACTATCAAGCAAGCCCAACAACCTGAAAATAAAAAATTTCACATTGTGAGGGAAATATTAAAATAAACACAATGTTGAAATTGATGTGCTTCAAGATTGCATTTGCTGAGTACACAGCATGTCAACTGGAGGATGGAGGCATCAGAGGTTAGAGGGCAATAAGTGTCCTCTCTTTCCCGCTAATGAAGGGACCGCGTGATGCAATAGTGGCAAACCATTTGCGCCCAAATCAACCAATGCCAAGATCAATCTCCAAGTGGCAACAATGACCATTTTATACTATTCGTGATCAGAGTGGCAGTGATCTACAACAATGGCTTCATACATGACAATGAGGACGAGATCCTCAATATTTATTTTTGTGTGTATGTTTGTGATGTATGTTGTGTGCAAAAATAACACATTGTGATCAATCCCCTACTGAGATTGAAAAGAGAAGAATGTGCAAACCATAGATATTGTAAACAGATGAATAGGAGAGCAGCTGACTACAGAGATCTTATAACTGTCATACTTCTACATTGATTGACCAATGAGAATCTCAACACTCACCGGAAGTGAAAGCGAGAACTGTTGAGTTCTCGTATGTAGGTGAATCGGTGGAAGTGTGGTCAGCCGGTGAAAGAGAATTCACTAGAAGTAAAAGCAGGAACTGTTGAGTTTTTGTATGTAGGTGATCATGTGCAGCAGATATCCAGGATAGTAAAATTGCAGACCTAGAGTTTGCATGCTGTCAGGACACTCACTTCTATTTCCAGTACCAATGGTGTGCTTACTCCTTATGTTCGCACTAAGGGGGGGAATGTTAGGAAATTAGTTAGTGCTCACATGTTTGAGCAATTATATTATTACAAAATATTGTGTGGTTAGTGAGTCATGACAAGTTGTTGAAACAACTTATCTAATTAGTGGAGTTATTTGAGAGATTTTAGGGTAGGCTCCATATCTACAAGAGATCTCCCTTCTATTTATTTGTACTTCTCGTATCATGGAGGAATTGAATAGAACCAAGAACTGATCATTTATTGTGTGACAGAGTTTTAAAAAATGTAAAATTCTAAACCAAATTTCACTGCTAAATTGAAGGAGATGGAGGACTCCTACCAAGTTGGCACTGCTTTTATGCAAATTGATGAAAAGTTACAAGGACTTCATTGGCATTACCATTTATTTTCTGGTTGCTATACCCGGAGTGAATATTCAATATTCATAGAACTTGGCAATGGAGTTTTAATTCCTCTCTTAACTGCCACACCAGCTTCATCATCCATACCTTCTTCATCCATGAAGAGGAACCAGAGGAGGAGAAGGCTGCTGATGGAAGGGAAGATCAAAAAGTTTGTATAACTTTGGTTTATAGTCTCTATTACCCTAAATAAACCAGGACCAGATGAACATTTCTTGCTGGAGCTTATAGTCATTATAGTATATGATTAGTTGTTTCCATTGATGTAGACAAGTGTCACTTTGCTGATTGCAGCTTATGTTACTTGGTTGTTATTGTGGACTTTTTCCCTTTTTTAGATGATTAATATTTATTTTCATCACAAAAACTTCTAATACTCGATGGCTATTTCATTTTCTCTTACACAAAGCAACTCTTCAAAAAAAATCTTGGTTACAATCTTTCTGAAGAAATCTGCTAGCTAATCCTGCATACTGCAATAAATCAAGTTGACTACTTTGTTTTGCACTTGCCTCAAATGTAATGATGATGGACCTCAACATGCTTACTCCTAGCACTAAAAGATACATTTTTGTAAGATGCATCAAACTCTTATGATCAGAAAAGAATCAAAGATAAATGCTGGCTCCATTTGATGCAGATTCATGTGCCCCGTAATCCTCCTGGTCCATACAGCTTCAGAGCACACAATGGTTGCTGCCCTATATTCTGCTTCAGCAGAAGATAACACAATAATCAGTTACTTCATGCTGAGCTGCGAAATTACTGTTAAATTACACTGGACTCTGAACCTATGGTAAAAATTCTCTAGTCTATGCAACCTGCCCCATCTAAATGTATATGTGCAACCTGAGTAAATTGACTGGTGTATTGAGGTTTTAGACCATAATGCATTGTTTCTTTTGTATATCTTAGGATTTTTTCACTACCTTCCATTGAGTGACTTTCGGAGAGACCATAAAACGTGAACAGTGATATAATGACAACCACGTAGTTCATATCCATCCAAGCAATAGTAATGTAAATAAGACTTCCTGAGTCGCCTATAAAGTTTGCATCCACTAGTTCTGATTCTTTATGAGATGACAACTTTGTAACTGTTTCAATCTAACTTGTTATAGCCTTACAATATACGGTATTAAACATTTTTAATATCTATTGTGTGTACTTTGACTGCAACAAGAAAATATTCTCCTCTTTCTACCATACTTGAACTCCTAAATAATGAAGTAATCCTATGCCTATTATCTCAAAATTTTAGCTTTAAACCATTCGATCGTGCATCATTATTAATTGTAATAATCGGATCAGCATATATGATCAGAGTCTATATTTCCCATGCCTTTAGTTGGATTTATGCGCTTCTTGTAAACCTGCTAATTTTGAAGTGATATATTAATCCTTGCATACTGGGCTCTAGAAGGCTACTTGAATCCAAACAAATCTTTGCTCAACTAACACAAGATGCACTTTGCTTGCTCCAAAGATTCTTGTTGTCGTTCCATGTAGACTTCCTCTTTATACCATTTTGTAGAAAGTTTTTCACATCTATCCTATTCACTTTTCTGTTTGTACTGTGTTGTGATGATTAGGACCCTTGTGATTATGTTTATCTTTGTCACTAGCATGAAGGTCTCTTCATAGTCTACAATTTTTTGTCTAAATCCCTTTCTCACAAATTTTACACTGTGGAATGTGCTTATCAATGGTGCCATCGGCCATTTATTAGTCTTACAGTGTGTGATGAATTGTGCCAGGCTGAGGCCTGGTCTATCTCATCTACTTGTACTGTATTTATACTATTGTAGAATGCAATGACCATTGTATTTATACATTGGATGTATTTTTTCCTGCATTTAGAAAATGTTGGCCTTGATTGAATTATTCTGTTCGACATGCTTGAGTAGGACTGCATTGCAAGCTAAGATTTTAGACAGCAATTTCTCATTGACGGCCTGTATCCAAGAACAGGGAACACGGCATGTAATGCTACAACATAACTAGTTGATTTATCATGAACATTGAACCATTCATAATTTGAATCTCACAACAATGCCCTCCTTTTACTGCTTATAAACCATGGTGAGAACCAGTTTTTCTGTAAAAGATTCATTTACTTATGCTGTTCAAGCTTTGGTAGTTGTTGCTTTTCCAATGGGTCAAATTATATTGCAAACATAATAGGGTGTACAAATGTCACATATGAAGGTGAGTTCAATCTACTGAAAGGCATAGTCTAGCAGGCTTGATCGAGTGGAAAGGCAGAGCAATTACCATTTCGAAGGCCAGGGTTCAAATCTGCTGGGTAAGCTCTCTGTGGTAAAGCGGCCACATTGCGGGCCACCTGTATGTGTCCTGTCAGGGTAAGGATGGCATGTCATAAAACAATACTGGGCCTATTAGTCACCAGAATGGAACTGGAGCCAATTATGCCATCAAGTATACTTGGTGGCACAGTTCACGATCACATCCGCCAAAAAAAAAATCAACCCAAATATTTCCTTCATCAAACATTATGAGAAAACTCCAGTTTTGATATGGACATCACAAATGACCAGACAGAATATTTCATCAAAAGTGACAATATTCAACAACATGGCCCAAGGAAAATGTTTTTGCCCTTTTTATATGTCACATTTTCAACAAATAAAATTACCCCTGCACAAACTTTAGAGAATAAATTTGGTTATTGCCTTGAAGGATTGGAGAAAACAGAGTAGCAAAGTAAGTAATGAGCTCGTGATGAGTTCCTGTGAGCGCAAATTCAATGGAGGAATGGAAGTCCTGGAGATTATTTTATTAAATGAAGACTTGACAACTTGCAGACTAACATACATGATGCCCTGAATAAACACCTTGCTTCGGACTGTGTTCAAGGAAGATAAGGCCCTTTTAGAGGGGGTTGCACAGAATGTGATGGCATCAAGGGTGAGAGGACCAATAAGATGGCAATAGCAACATGCAATGGACAAGGTTGTCCTGCCTACCTTCATGTCCATAACTCCTTTGTCTTGTCTTTATGCTTTATCTAGAATTTTGAAGCTCAATGGGGCACTTTTCTAGATGGTTTAGAGTTCAAATTCTCAGTAGGGATATGCTATACAAGCATTTCACTAAAAGTCTACAGTATGAACAGAACTACCAAGTCTCAATATATGCAGAAACTCAATTTCTTACACGTTTAATACACCATGCTTTGTAATCAAAAATTTCCTTTAACCAGACAAAAAAACTTGCAAGATATAAAAATTGAGTAGAAGCACACGATACATTATTTCAATACAAAGAATTCAATGCTTCCATGGAGGGATTTAGTTTTAAGTACTTGTTTGTTTTAGGTCAGGAAAACACTTACATGGATTCGTCGTCAGGGTGGGCAGTGAGCAGCAACACATTTCTTTTCCTTTTCGGTAGATTCCCATCTGCTATTAGTAATAGATGATGTATTATTTTTCATTCCAATTGGGCACAGGAGAGAAAATTAACAACTCACCTTCAAGCAGAAATGGAAGTTTGGTCTTGGACAAAGAATTGGGTGACATCCATAAATTTAAAAGTGAAGCAATCCAGAGCAGAACGAAGGTACTGGCGATGAATCCCGCAATAAATATCGAAGTCATAATTGAAACTGGTAAAGGTTGCTGCTCCACAAAAGACTTCTGTGTTTTTTGTTTTTTCTCTGAAAGACCCTAGCCTGCTTTGTATGTCGCCTAGCCTGGCTGTACGCCGCCCATACCGAACTTTGCTAGCAGCACAGCCACGGTTCCCGGATATCTCGTGGGTACTTACCAGATCATCTATTAAAGAGATTTTTGTGCATTAGGGGAGAGGAGCCAGTCATCGTGAATCGAACTTAAGGGTCTATTTCACACACATATATTTTAAATTTTATTTTTTTAAAAATGCTCTTTTATACTTGAACATGTTTTCCACTTGCAAATTTCGTTACGTATTAAAGTGATCATCCCACATGCATTTTCTAAAGTAATTTTTGCAAGGTATTAAAATTACATGTTAAAAAACCATACACTATTCAATGAAGTTTCATCATCCAATAATGGAACAAAAAAAAAGGTAATACTATTCAATTTTAATGGTATTAAATTTAATATAAATACTACTTGCAAATATAACAAGGTGTATTAAAAACTACCAAACATTGTTTATTGGTAAGTAGTATTGATTTTTTGGCAACGTATTTTTTGGAGATGGGCTGCATTTATGTCATTCATTGTGAACACCACCGCCAGTTAGTTAGGGAGTGCCACCCGTCACACATGCAGACCTGTGCCATTCATTACAGTATTCAATTCTACCTACTGCCTGTCATCAATTTCCCTCGCGGCCCTCCAGTCGAGTGTACAGATCTTCATTTTCCAGATCTCCAGAGCAATTTTCCTTGCTTCACGTTGCGTAGCTCCTCCCTTCAGTTCATTTTTATCAGTAATTGCATGCATTACTCCGTTTTTAGAAATCACTGCACAGTAAAATCCACAATTGTGTATGACGGAATCCATTGGCGCTTTACTTTTTTTCCTCCACTTACGATATTGCAGGATTCAAGGTAAAAAGTTGTTTGTGTTGCTAGTTCACGCAGAGGGATTGGGTTGTCTTTAATGCAGAGGGATTACTATGTTATAGTTGTTATTTGCAGAGGTAGCTGGGTAGCAAACTTGTAATGGAGACATGTTGTTTGGTTTCAAAAACCGCTATTCATTGTTTGGTTTCAGCATTTCATCTGAAGAGAAGGCCATACTAGAAGGGGCTAAGCTTAAATATGTCAAAGAAAGGCAACCCCACAATGCCCTTTTTCAACTATCAATGCTTTTAAATACTTATTTTATAATTGCTGACATACACTGTACAGGAAAAACTTCATCAAATGGCCAACGAAAGACTTGTAAGGATGGTCACGTAAATACATATTCGTGGAAACACAAAAACCAGATTTTCTATGCCACAGTTTGCTCATGCCTTGCAAATCGCCCTCAACTATTTGCAGGTGAATTGTGTTTTGTGAACACAAAAAATATTCATGGGACGTTTTTTGTTACCTGCTTACAATGTAAATATAAATTTTGCAAGAAAAACTATATTTCTAACCATTTGATGATGAATTGTTCTTTTGCATCCTTTTTTTTTGCAGGGTCCTGTAGAATGAATGAACATCCTCACTGGTACTACCCTCATTGATACTCAATTGAAAATTCGGTGAGAGATACTACCCTGACAAGTTTTTGGCGATGCAATAGGAACTACTTTTGGTCACTCCAAATGGCCAGTCGTGGAAACATAGAAATCCAGAAAGCCACGGTTTGCTCATGCCTTGAAATCGCCCTCAACTTGCAGGTGAATTGTGTTTTTGAACACAAAAAATACCATGGGAAATATTTTGTTACCTGGTTACAATATAAATACAAATTTTAAGAAGAACTATATTTCTAACCATTTGATCATGAATTGTTCTTTTGCATCCTTCTAATTTTTGCAGGGAATCAGATGAATGAACATTCCTTAGAGATACTGCCCTCATTGATACTGGCACATTTGTTGAGGATACTGCCCTCACTAAGGCAATTATAGGAACAGAGCATGATTGTTGTGTTCAGATTTGGATCAAATATTATGAATCGTATTGCATCTAATTTGTTTGATTCTCTTTTATGGAACAGATTTTGTTTTAGAGATATATATGAAACACAGTTTGATTCTCTTTTATGGAACAGAGTTGTTTTAGAGAAAATATATGAAACACAGTTTGATTCTCTTTTATGGAACAGAGTTGTTTTAGAGAAAATATGAAACTATGTTGTTTTTCATTACATATTTCAAGCAAGTGTACATATAAAAACATATATTGGTCATCTATTACTTATGATATCATATGTGGCTACGAGTACAACAATAAAAAATAGCCATGGCCTTACAACGATTAGAAATATATTTGGCCCACAAAATTATCAAAATATATATGTTATATACTATTCGAATGGCCCTAACAAGCCTCCAAATTTTTTTATACTATCTATGGCACCTGCTTCCAAAAACCAGGAAATAGTGGTGGTGAATCTGTAACCATGCTTGAAGTTGATGTGCTGCATGTTAGTGGTTGAGTTCCAATGTTGGTTTCCTGCAAAGGTAGTGTTGAGGATGGATAGGAACCACTTACCCCAGGTTGAACATTATGTACTGACATCAACTGGGGACAATGCATGGAAATTAATTCCCTCAATAATGGGTGTTCTTCAGGCAAAGGATTTTGTGGAGTACTAAGTCTCCTTTGCCTTCCCAACTCCCTTCTTGCCTTCTCAAACTCTTTCTCCTTCCTTTCTTGGTCTCTTTGGATCCTTTCTTGCTCTTTCTTCATCTCTTTTTCTTGCCTCTGCATCGATTTCTGATGTTCTTTTTCTTGCCTTCTAATTTCCTTTTCGATCTTCTCTTGTTCCTTTCGTTCCCTTCCAGCAATTCTCTCTGCCTTCTTCTCTTGCATCTGTACCCTTTTTCTTTGCTTCAACTCTTCAATTTCTTTCTTTCGCTTCTCTTTTTCCTTGAGTAGCTCCATATATTGATCGATAGTGATGAGTTGGGATTCTCTACTTAATCGTATTCCATCATTGCAATTTGACCTTGATGAAACCTTCACCCTTTCCATTGGAAGTTTCAAAAATTTAGAAATGGAACTTTGTCCTCTGTTTTCCTCAAAAGTTTTGTCACAGTTTTCTGTTCTAATATATGCTTCCTCTGACTCTACTGCATCAATTTGTTCCTCATCTAGAGTGTTGACAAAGTAGTGGACCACATCTGACTCATGAAGTACTGATGGTTCTGAGGGAGTACATAAGGTGTCTTCTTCAATGTTGTTCAAATTGACACCAAGATTAAGAGCAGCTTCTTTCATCCAATCAGGGCAGCTAACTTGGGTAGGTAGTGCTAGCGACTCACTGAATTGACTCCCTCTAGTTTGAGTTGAAGCTTGTTGTTGAACAGATTCATTTGTATTTTGTTCAATATGTTCAGCATCACATTCTTTACTTGTTTGTGTGTTGAGCACAATCTCAACATCTTCACTACACAGCTCACTGCTTGACACCTCTAAATTATCTCTAGCTAGCCTTAATATATTTTCTGCTGCATGTGATTCATCTCGACTAGTTGTGTCAAATGTTCTGCTAGGTGCCATGTCCTCATCCAAGGCATGTGGATTAAGAGGCCATATACCTGTCCTCTTGAAACCTGCTTTAATATTTTCAGGGGAAAGAGCCTTTTGGAAAGCCCTACTCCCCAATGTAGCTAATTCTGCCCTATTGACATCTATCCCATGTTTCTCAAATAGCCATTTACGCCTCTCCTCTTTGAAGTAACTTTTGAATGGAGCAAAAACACTGACATCTAGTGGTTGTAATTTGTGAGAAGTGTGTGCTGGTAAAGTAAGTAAATCTATCCCCAAACTCCATGCCTCTTCAATTGTTCCTAGAGCCACATGAGAACCGTGACCATCAAAAATCAGTAAATGCCTGTTACTTGGAGACACACCACCAGGCACACATGTGACAAAATGATGCAACCATTTCATAAATAACTCCTTTGTCATCCATGCATGAGGTTGTGCTGCCATGCAAGCACCAGGCTCACAACCTGCTATGTAATTCTGCAATTGTTTCTTCCCTTTGAAAAGATAGAAACCAGGGATGCTTTGTCCAGCAGCATTGACACAACATAATATGGTTATCCATTCTCTGCTTTTTGGGATTATGTATGGGACACTTCTACTTCCTCTTCTAGCAAGCACTCTCATACCACAATTTCTTCCTGCTTGTAATCCAGTTTCATCACAATTCCATATTTTTCTTGGCTCATACAGGTTAGCTTTATAAACAGAGGACAAATTTAGATAGAAAGAATTAACAATAGATGGTCTTAGACTTACTGCCCTATCTCTATCAAGGCCTTCTGTTGTCCTCAAAATTAAATCTGGGTGTCTTCTTTTAAAACCTGCCCACCATGAGTTTCCAGGGATACCATCTGTGAATGGGGTGGATCTAGATTCACATATTTGTGCCACATATGCTTTAAGTTGTGAGATTTCTAACCCATGTCCCATATCAGCCATTTCATGACACCATTGCACCAACTCAAGCTCTTCTTCTTTAGTAAGAATTGTGGGTGGTCCCTTTGTTTTCTTAGTGGTTATCCCCAACAACCATGAAGTAAGTGTGCTTGGAGGTATGCCCCACTTTCTTGCAGCACCATGTGTTGAGGAACCATATTCTTCGACTTCTTTAATGGCATTATTCATGTTAGTCTCATCCCAATCTCCACGTATTCTGATTTTTTTTTTGTTGCTGCCCCTCCAGTGACTTGGACAGTTGTAGCCTGTAGTTGTGGTCCATTGTTGCCAACCTCATCTTCGTCTGGTTCAGTTGGTGGAAATATGACTCCTCTTGTTTTGGCGTTAGCAGGGTGGACTCTTTTGAGTGATCGTTTTCTCCTCATGTTAGCAAATAACACCTAAAAAATACAAGAAAGGAATATTATCAGTGCATTTTGAAATAATATGAACAACCAACACTTGTCACTCCATAACAGCTGGTTGTGGCTTCATCACAGTAGTGTAAATGCAATCCATCTGCCAATGTATATTTCTGAGAATTTGTTAACCACTTACCAATAAAGCAAGGTTAGTGATTTTGAATGCAATATGTTATATATATATATATATATATATATATATAGTTTTTCTATTAAATGTAATAACATTTAAATTGAATACCAAATTGAAAATGTGTGGGGCACCAGAAACTAAAAAGAAATTAAATATAATATGAATAATTACCAGCAACACGATATTCATTATCTACTCCGGTTTTATATACAACTGTAAATACTACTATTGTCAATTGCAGTGTGTATATGAAGCTCAAATTACATAGATTTATAAATTCACTACCTTCTTATGTGCAGGTTTTTTGTGTGTATTGGAAACTGTAGTATGCATATGTGTATACATATATTTGTTTGTGTACAGGAAAATGACTTAGTATAAATATAGATATTCTAGTTCAGGCACATTAAACCTATGCAATATAAATATATATATATATATGAAACATGCATAAAATGGGTCTAGTTCAAGCTTCCAGACACACAAAATACCTGCAAATAAGTTATGCCAAAAAAAGATTAACTCAATTTGAGTTTTATATACACACCATTAATGTGTGTGTGTGTCATCTTCTTATTTTATACTTGTATATAATACAGAACTAGCTAATGAATATCATGTTGCTGGTAGTTGTTTATATTATATTTACCTTTTTTTAAGTTGCAGGTAATTTACTTTTCCAAGCTGCTGGGGAATTTAGGAATTTCCTTTGCAGGTTTTCTGCCAGTATAATAATTTGAACTATTTTATGCATGTTTCTGCCAGTGTATATATATACTGATACTATATATATATGATATATATATATATATATATATATATAATATTATATATATATATATATATATATATATATTTGCAGGGTTTCTGTGTAGAATAACTAAACTGGAATATCTATATTCAAAGATAATTTCCTACAAATGGAAAAATACTTGAGCCGAGAATGCAAATAATTTTGTTTCAATATTGGAAGAAATGAAATTCTTACCAAAATCAAGAACCGCAAATAATATCGGGTTGATGCTTCAAGTTTGCTGGGAAAAATTATGAAACTTGATTGTTGAACAATGGAATGTATATATAGAAGTTGTTGAAGTGTTATTGGGTGCTTGATCCATGTGCTTGTTTGTGATTGGTTGAAACTGGTGAGTGTGGATTGAGAGTGATGAGATGATAAATCTAATGGCTACGGTGAATTCTTAGATGAGATATATTTGTTTGAATTCCACCCTTCAATAAATGCATAGTGTTTCTTGAGCCTTACATATTTGTGTTTTTTTTGTAGGTTTACCATTAATGCTTGTAGATGGGATGGAAAGAAGCGGCAGTATGGATATGACTTGACATTTTATTATTTGAAAAAGTTTAATTTAATGTGGTATTTGATTGGAGTTGTGTCCTATTGTGATAATGAAGTCTTTCAATTTTGTGAATGAAAGTGTGTATGATTATAAATGACATGGCCTTTTTAAGTTTGAAAATATATTCAAACTTAAATAAATGTTTGTAATAATGAGAGTTATCTTCACTACTCATTTTAAAATATAGATTGAATTTTTATATGCCTAGACATGTTGAATACACAGATGTATTAGTACTTGCATCATTTATTGTCTTTTTAATATCATGTTTATTCTTAATATAATAAAATTTACACTTTTTATTGTCTAGTATTTAATTACAAAAAAAGTGCCATTTTATTTCTATTTATTGGAAACTTTTCATGTGAGTTTAGGGATTTGAATATTCTACTATTGACTATTAAATTAACAGTTTTTGTCACGATGACTGGCCAATGCATGATGACTGGCTCCTCTCCCCTACGATTCTCAAAAACATTCTATTTACAACCAGGGATGAGATTTGACAAGCTGACCCCACCGTCAAACCAAAAATCTAAATAATAATAATGTTTGTTTTGGGTCTCCATGCGGTTTATAGCATATGGGACTTCCTCCTACACCTATGTATGAGGCACCTAAGTGTGTTTACCTCATACATCCAATATGTACGAGGCACCTAATTGTGTTTACCTCATAGGAGGTGTGCATACTCTACCCCTACAAGATTCTAAATTGTGACCTCTCTTCCAAGAGCACAAGTTCTTCGCCATTAGGCCAACTCAAGTGTACCATGTTAAAAGGTTTTGAACAACTCGTCCATCTTTATTAAAAAAAATTCTTTATTTAATTATTTAAAAATATACATTGTTTTTTAGTTGTATTTACAAGTATCGGGTAAGGGTTGGGAATTATATGCTTGATATAAATACATTTTCAATAAAATATGTTATTTAAATATCTATGTAATGTTACACTTATATTTATATTGAATGTGTTTATAGTGATAATGATGGTTTTGTGAAATTCTCTCACTTCAAATGGGGACGGGCTGACTATTTTGCAAAGTGTAAAATACAGTTAAAACATGCAAAAACATCTGGGACAAGCATCAAATCTTAACTCTACATACAACTACGACTTTTTTGCATCCATGAAAATTGGTGCAAATTTGGAGCACGAAATGGTTCACATTCACAATGCTAACATGGTTTGTGTCTTTAGTCGAGGTCGATAGTTGAGTGATCGCATGAGAAATTTCATGATGGGATGCAGAAATAACAGTCATGATTATAAACATCAAGAGTTTTTAGGGCTTTAGTTGGATTTTGGTGCAAATAAAAATGAAAATGTCTTTGGTGTTAGTGTGTGAAGCGTAATGAAATGATTTTAACTAGCCCACACAAATTAATGAGTCAATGGGACTACTGATTACACTGTTCATTTCCACTTTTCAAATATTTATGAGGTTTGTGATATCTTTACATTGAATGTGTATTTTTCAGTTAGATTGTATATAGTCCACACCCAGCCTACTCTGACATCCGTGCATCAATGACAATCACCATCCAATGGTCAAAATTACAAAGAAACCTTGACTGCATGACTTTTGGGTGGAGACCCCTCAACCAACGTAGACACCATGAAGGCCCCTCACCCGTAACCCACATCGAATGACAAAATTGAACGCCACACATACAAAAAATGTCACTCAGATGAATCTGGCTGAATTTTTGTGTCAGAAGAAGAATGCAAAGAAATCACGTACCGTCGACATTTGAGCATGGGCTTAAAGGGCAGAGCAATTGAAGAATTTGTTGTTGACGAATCGTAATTTGTAGTGGGCGGAGTTTGTATTCCATTGAATTTTTGCACCTCTTCTATGAAATTGGACATTTTTGTGGTTACCACTATAGTTGGGGTGACCCTAAATGTCATGCTCCACTTCTTCCCTATAATTGTCGGCATTTTTTCAGATACAGTAGACCCAAAACAACTCGAAATATGACGAGATGTTCTAGTGAATGAAGTCATTTGTACGTCCATGATGTGCTCATTCAATTACTTCCAATGTGAAGACTTGTCAGTGGAAAATGATTATGAAAATAAAGGCTCGCAGGGAAAGGAGATGAACATCTCAGTCATATGAATCGATTCTTGCTTTAATAATTCAATTTTAATGGGATGTAACAATATATGACAATATACATTTTTAGGTATTGTCTCGGTAAGGAATACCACTTTTTTACGTTGAAGGCATGTTTTACAATCATATTACATATGCTCTGCACCCACCATGCCCTAACATATGTGTGTTAACGAAAATCACCATCTAACGGTCCAAGATACAAAGAAATCTTAATCACACAATTAGGATCTATATGCCTCTGTAATTTCTTGCCACCCATCGGATACAACAAACGATACGAGTTAAACGAACTTGATCGAAAGGTTGATGCACTGTATAGGGGCATATGTTTGGCATGAAATATGCTACGAAAGGAAGTTTTGCACATACATTGATCGTGGACTGATAGATCAAGGATCGATGCTCTGCATTGAATAAAGCTTGGTCATTGGGAAACTCCCAGGAAAGAGAGAGAAAAACCTGGGGAAGATTTTATTCAATTATTGATATTATTTTTATTATTTATCTGGAGTGCCCGAATTGGCAAAAAAATTTATGAAAATTTTCCATGATGATGCTCATACGTTGAAAGAGACAATACCCAATTGGTGAAGATGTGCAATAGATGACATATATATTATGTTTACGCCAAAGGCGTGGTTTACAGTCAAATTATATATGAACCGCACACACGCTGCTCTAACATCCATGCATCTACGATTATATTATTATTTTAATCTCTGTTTGTAACAGCTGACCAAACCGCTAATAATGACGAAGTCCATGTTTTACAAAGATCCATTTTGTAGGTGTGGCAATCCTTTATACAACAACTCAACGATCCCTGCATGTGGGGCATTATCGACTTGACCAAACAAATATCATTGTGATTTATCCATGGAACTGGCATGTTGATCAATTTCCAATTTTTCCAAACAAGTTATAGGCGTTGACTAGGTGACCCCTCTAAAGGCTGATTCATAATATTATTTTTTATTGATTGGATACCTACATGTCACTCAATACTAATTTGATCATATTTGCCTCCCACAAAGACTCTCTCCCTATTTTCTCCTCCATATGGAAAATATTTTAAGAAAACCTAGGTATATATTAAAATATCTTCCCAAATCTATGACATCTTAAAAATAAAATAAAATAAATTATTCAATTTTAAATTGGAGGCATTAAATTAATAATGATTGTTCCTATATCATATTTTCTCATAATTAATCAAGCTTTAAATTGAAAAGGGTGACTACAAAATCCTACAAGAAACAAACATTGCAGTTGGTTTTGAACTTGGAACTTATTATATTTCTGGAATTTTTTATTTTACCCCATTTAAATACAAAGTGCACTCACGTGAATGCAAGTGAGATCAAGACGATATGGTGGACCATAGATAGTAGATGTTATTTAGGTTGGAACAATATGATTTGTGGAATATATGTGGGACATGCAAGGTTTTAAATCTTACCTTTTTATTTCCACCTTTCTATTCATGCATTTGCCTTATCTAACATATTAAACATCGTCTAATCAAAAATCTTGATGCCGTAAAAAAGTTAAATAAAAAATAACAAATCTCAATAGGCCAATAAAATATTCTTGTTACTCATATGTCCATATTTTAGAGGGACAAAATTATCGATGGTTGTTCCTACATCGCATGTGTTTCCTATAATTACTCAAGCTTAAAATTAAAAATCAGGCCTACAATGTGCCACAAGAAGCAAAGAGAGTGGTTCAATTTCAAACTTGGAACCTTTTGAATTTTTATAATTGTTCATTTCCAAGTTTACATTCATGTCTTTGTCTTATCTACCAAACTAAATGTCACTCAAAAGAAAGCCTTGACATTGTACAAGAATAAAAACATAAAAATAGATTTTGAATGACAAAGATGGCGAGTAGTTGTGGGAAACACATGTTTTTCATAGATTCCTTACACATTTTCCCCACCCTTCAACTACTCTTCCTTCAAACCACTTCTTCTTCACTCATCTTCATTTCCCATTTTTTCCACCCCTCCAATCTCACTTCTTTGATGCATCCCCTTCAGTGTTTCCATAGCACATTTTGCGTCGGAGAAGTTTTTGTTCATGCATAAACTTGAACTGAAAATATCATATGCAACCATGTTATGGACATGAAGGTTATCATATTACATAGTATATTACATAATGGAAAATTACATATGTGGTAGACATAGACATTCGCTAAATAGTTGTATTGTTATTATATATATAAAAAAAAATTATGGTAGAATATTAAACCTTTCACTAATTTACATTAAATAACAACATAAAATAATACTTTCATTTTTCAATATTTGATGATACACACACATGCAGTTAAAGTGGCCACCTGCTTGGTCTATAAATATTTTTGAACATGAAACTGAAGTATGGTTTATTTACTGACTTAGGTGACATAATAGACCATTTGGGTTTTGAATCTGGAACCAAATGTATTTTCCCCATTTTTTTATTTTGCATAAAACACATTTTTTGGGAAGAAACAATTTGGCTTGTGGAATAGGTGTAGGAAAATCATGTATGTAATTTGTACCCTTTTATTTCCATCTTTCCATTCATGTCAATGTATTATCTACTAAATTAAACATCATTTAATTGATGACTTTAACACAGTAAAAAAAGACAACAAAAATCAGTTGGTAGATAAAATTTACATGTGGCTCATGTGACCAACCGTTGGAGGGGCTCAATCATTGATGATTGTTTGTGCATCTCATGTTTCCCTATAATTAGTTGTGCTTAAAATGGAGAAGGGGGCCTACAAAGTGCTACAAGAAGCAAACAATGTGGTTGGGTTTTGAACCTTGAACCTATTGGATTTTAATTTTGATACCTTTAGGCTCATATTGCACTCATACAAATAATGCAAGTGAGATTAAGATGATAAAGTGGACCACATGTAGCAAATATTTTTTGGGTAGGGACACTCCAAGATGTGGTATAGGTGTACACCATGTATATATTTTATTCCCACATTTTTATTTCCAACATTCCAATCATGTGTTCGTCCTATCTAACAAATTAAACTCCAAATCAATAAACTTGATGTAAAAAATTAAAATAAAATAATAGCAAAACCCTTTTTTATGTTAGTGGTTGTGATGTCACCATTGGATAACCCTTGGCACATGCTGAGAATGGTTGTCCTCCTTGCCAATCAAAGTTTAGATAGAACCCATGCATGAAGGACATAGGAGCCATTTCTTCCCTAGCCACGAACAAGGAACATGGTATGTTGTATTCATGAGGTTGGGTTTCAAACCTAAAACCTATTGGATTTTCCCCATTTTTTATTTTGACCCCTCTAAGAACAAATTGGACTCTCATGAAAAATGCAAGCGAGATGGAGACGATAATGTGGATCGCGGTAAAAAAATCAAATCCCATTTTATGTCAATGGTTATTGATGAAAAAATCTATCAAGATTGTTGAACATGGAAACCATGAGCGCTGTCCTGATAGCTAAAGAGATTCCCTAATTAGAAATTTGCATGAAAATGCTAGCCTTGAATATTAGGTCTATTACACATATCCCTATCTCTAAAGTCTCCCACAATATGCATAAGAGAATTCACTTTACACTTACGTGTGTTCTGAGTATCATAAAAAACAAGGACTGAAATCACAAACAACTATTGACATTAGTTGTATTGATCATCCACTCCTTACCTTCTAAGATATCTCCAAAATACATTGCCTTGATATCTTGAACACCATAACCCTTTTCTCCTTCTAAAAAATGACAAATAATGGCATGTGGTTATAGTAAATAAAAGTTTTTCATCAGTCCCCCACAACACTTTCTTTATCCTTGGACTTCTCATCCCCCTACCCCTTCTTTTTTGACCATCTTCCTCTTCTATTATTCCAGTCCCTCCCACGTCCCTCCATTTTCACTTCTTCAATGCATACCCTTTGGCATTTCCATCATACATTGCACGCATGATTTCTAGTTTATAAAGTAAATGACAATATTGTTATTGTCACTCTCATGTTTTTCCTCTTTTCCTTCTTTGTGTTACATTACACATGTGCATATACTAGTACATATATCTTAAAGACATCTATGTGAAATATGTATCAATATTGAATTTCTTCTCTTGGATTTTTAACATACCACTTTGATTAATAACTTCATTACCTTGTTTACCAATTTCTCGACCAGTGACAAATGGCATATATCTATTTATACCATTAAGTTGGGCTTAGAAAAAAAAACTTTCGAAGACAATAATGGTATCCAAAACACCACCATATGATCAAGATATTACGATTTTTTGCTTGACTTATCGAAATAGATGGAAAAATATATATGTGATGATTAAAAAGATGTCAAATTCAAGGTTAATTATGCAATGTCACGATGAAATGGATATAAAATATAAGGTTAAACATAAAAATAAAAAACTCACTCTATTGCACTCCACCCCACTCCTACCACAAAAGACGTATCCAATATTTAAAAATAAATAAACTTTTTGAAAAAATGAGATAGACCCTATATAGAGAACTAGGAAGATGGCCTCAACCATCAGGAGAGCACTCGGCCACCCCTTTATACTCGTGGAGGGCTCGATCAACAAGAGAGCGTTGGGTGGAGGGTCTCCCCTACTCCCTAAAGAGAATTTCTAGGGGTTATATCTAGAGGGGAATGTCCCCTACCCTAAACATATCTACTCCCATGATACTCACTTTGCGTACCCCACTTTGGGCATGGCGATAGTTCTCATTTGCTTTTCCTCCCCATGTTAGGCTAGGGAAGGCCCCTATAGAGCTATATGGTCATTTAAGTTCCCAATCAAGATTGAGTATGTATTGGTCATTAATTTCCTGTTGGTGTCCTCTACAACCTCATACAATTATTAGTATATGCCCAATGAATGTAGACCCCATCACCTTTGTAATGGTTCAACTTGAACATAGATGTCACTTTTAGGGAAAATGAACCTATGGTCAAAGTCTATTAGAGAGGATAATTGCTCTAAGTTTAATGTTTGAGGTGGTCCTCTATAATTTGTTATTTTTTCTTATATTGCAAAACTCTAAATAATAAAATCTTCTCCTAAATTTGGGGAACAATAGTTGCTTATGAAGATTAGTGTTAACCCCAAATAGCTATGGGGAACTGAAATTTTTTAATGACTACAAATTTAAGATAATTTTTTATTCTATTTATAAAAAATGTAATAGTAATTTTGTTACAAGTCCCAAATCTCAGAAGCAATGCAAAAAATTACAAATCATGGGACAAATTCTTTAAATTTTAGAAGTAACACAACAAATACAAAATCATGGGACTACTTCCCTTGACAAAAACCTTCTAAATTTTAGTTGCAATACTTGCACAGATGTTTGTGGTTTTCCCCCTCCATGGGACCACTATCTAAGTGGGTGTAGGTGGTATATTTCATGATAATCATGGAAGGACAATCTTTTAGTTCTACATAGGTTTGGAAATTTGATCTAGTATGTGCTTATTGTTATCAAAAATTTGAGTTGCTCACTTTATAGGTATTTAGGCCACCGTAAAACAATCATATGCATTTAATATCTATGAATTATAATATAAGAAAAACAAGTATAAGAGGCAAAATACAAAATGTTCAGTAATTATAACAATTGCAATCATTAAGAGAGATAATGTTTCCACAATCCATATGGCTAAAGAGAGATCTTATGGAGGAAAATGTGTAGAAATTTTATTTATCAATATTATAATCACATTTTATGATCCATCTCCAAGATGAGAATAAAGTGTGGTCATGGGATGTGATAAAAACGTTGATAAAAAAAATTACAAGGGTTTTTTTCCAAAATATTATATTCTCATCTTAAAATTGGATCATATTGTGTGATTTGAAATGTTGATCTAAAAAATCTTACATGATTATAAAAGTATTCTCTCAAATGGAAATTTCATATTAATATTCCTCAACAAATCCACAATTATGAATTTGTAGTTTGTATCATATTTTGCGGAGCATAACAATATAATAACATGAAGAAAGAAGTACATAATGAAATGAGTCTTGCTCTCAATATATATGCTTCTTATATTACCAACCATGTTAAACATTGGCTAGCATCTAATGCATCGAAAACCTACCCATTTACATTTATAGGATATTTCCATATGGGTTTTTTGTTTTATTACACGTGACACAAAAGATAAAATATAGTGTTGCCTTTAACACTTCTATGAACCGAAGCTACATTTGCGTCGTCACATTTTGTACAGTGAATTGCAACAAAAATTATATGTTCTTGCAAAATTATATGTTTGTTTGAACCATCACAATGGAAAATGGAAGTTTGAGAGGTGTAGAGACATGAATGTTGGTAATTGAGCCTCAACTTAGAACATGTCATAATGAATTTGCCATCATTGAATGTAATATTTCCTTTTATTAACGGAAGCAAAAACATTTTGGATGATGAAATGAAATTATGAAAAACTTGCCATGTCTTTAATAATTGTAATGAGTTGAGTGTATAATGGTTGTGGATTGTATGACTCAAGACCGGGCTTTAGAAGTGTCAATTGTTCAAAAACATTCAAAAGGGTTATGTGGGCCTTTCCTATATCATGGGTGAACTTGGAAAACTTAGTCAGAAATTATTTCATCTCCTTGAATTTTATTTCTAGGGCATCAATAATGTTGGAAATATAAATGTCACAAGCCAACATAACTATATCTACATGTAATGTATGATAGTAAATTGCTTCAATTGCTCAATACACATCCATTTCTTGGAAGAAGATAAAAGTAAACTAGTTGAGCATAATTGTTAAGGCAACTTGTAGAGAACTTAAGGACCAGTGGTAAGAATCAACTTATACAACTAGAGTGGAGGCTTTGGGTGGGGATTATAATTTAACATGGTACACATCCCACTCAACCACCAGTTGTTACTTTGGTGGGAACTTCTGCAAGTGCAACCCAATGTTTTTGTCATAGTTTTGTTACCTCAACATGGAAATATTTTATCTCATTTTCTTGGAAGTGTACATATGTTTAAAATATAGGAAGAAGAGTGTTATACACGTACCAAACATCAAGTCAAGTTCCCACAAGTTTGTAATATTCCCATGCGATATGTAGGGCCGTGTGACAATATGTTTCTTGAAAATTAAGTGGGTGATAAGCTTATTGTGATGATCTCATTGGAGTATAGCTATCTCATGAGTTGAAATGGTGGGGAGTTGAGTATTGATGCAATCCTTTGGAAAAGGGTGAATTTTTTATAAAGAAACAAATTAGAAAAATCGTGATACTATAGGGGATGTTAGAAAATTTTATTTTGCAATAATATGACCTTATCCAACACATGATTGCCATCATATGCTAACATAGTAGGCCCTATATATTGCTCAATGGTGTCGCTCACCCAAAGGTGCACAATGGGTTACTAGAACCCTTTTGATTAAACATTCACAAAAATCACATTACACAAAGATGAAATCAAAAAAATATGAAAGGATAGAACATATAAACAATCATACAAACTAACAACCTTAATGTATTTATGCACGTAAATAATGATTAATTATACTCATTAGATATGCATTACATTAACTAGCATTAGATTTCATATTTATATATTATATCTCCCAAGTCTCATATCTTCGTCCAATCAAAGCAATCAGTTTCCGAGGAATTCTTTGTCTCTATAATCGGGGGGAGGTGGAGCGAGCATGTGTTTAGCATAGGTCGCACGTGTAAGATATTTGATATTTATCACTCAGTTAATATAGATAGGTGGCCTCTTATATGTGCATGTGTTTATGACATCAAATTCAATTAGGTACATCTATTATTCTAACTTATCTTATCATTGATCTTTACCAAAACATATATTGATGTGGCATGTTATTCTAGGTATATATCCCGTATTACTATTGAACTAGAAACTGATTTAACCTAAATGGTTAATCTTTAAGGGGATAGTAACTGATGGCCGATTATTTCAGTCAATTAGTTTCTAAAGCTAATTGTAGCAATATCAAGAATAATCATTGAACAAAGCCAAATAATTATATAAAATGTAACAAAGCACCAACAACGAGAGCGAGAAGAAGACATAGTTGATATTATGAATTTTGTGCTAATCTAGGCTGAATTGATGACTGGAAAATGATGGAAATAATCTAAAAGAGCTTTTCCACTAGAACATTGTCTTGAATAGTTGCTTGGACCAAAGCATATGGTACTTCCCAAAGCGTACCCCTAGTATATCCCTTTCTATACGTCCTTGTCCATATACACTTTCAAATCCTAAAACTTCCTAGGTTTGTGCACTGCTTCTTGATTATCGTGTCTATAATTTGGACCTTCGACGTTGTGTGATGTTCACTGTGAAGTTAATTAAATCTTCAAAACCCTAAATGGTGAAGGAGTCCCACAAAACAAACATTAGTTGAGTTATGGGCATCATTGTGCACCGCCAATGTCACCACTACTCCAAAGAGGGCTCAAATTGCATGTCGTTCTTACCTAGCACATGATATCTAGAATGTACACAATCATATTGATACTCACAACCTTATAATAATGTAATTGTACTTGACCTTTGCCTTAACATGACTTGAGAGAATGTGTCTTTTATGCTTGTAGATTTTAGTGGGTGGCTGCCCTAGAATGATTATGCAAATTATATGAAGCTCAAGGGAGCCTTGGAGTAAATTTGTTTATGGTTTCTCTTAGTGCATGTTCATTGGAATGTTAGGAGTCAAGTAGATAGAATGTCATCCTTAATTAGAGATGAATAACTTTCTTATATATGTGTTCTGGATCTAGAAAAATCTTATAAGGTTGACTATAAGTTTACCAAATGGATTCAAATTAATAAAAAATACCATTGGAGGAAGAGGGACCAAAGTGGACAAGCCGACACATAATATATGGATGTTATGGCCCTTCCTATGTCCTATGGCCCGAGATGCATGTGTGGGTGATTTGAAAGCAGGATTTGTAATATGTGAGGGTGTAACCTAATTTGAAGGATTAATATGACCATTATGTGAACAAGTAGGTTGTATGTGCAAACAAAACTGAGTGGGATATAGCTAGGGGTAGCATAATTGGCCAAATTGAACAAGTATGGGCTAGTGCAAGAGTGTTGCATAATTTGTGTTGTTGCAAGACACAAATTACCAAAACGTGTGTCTACAAAACATGTATAGGAATTTTTAATACCTTGAAACATTCTTCAAGATTCTAAACCCATTCAATCATGAAAAATGCATAACTATGATCATGATTAGAATATATTTCATTTAAAAAAACTACAATCCCTAGAAACTATTATGGATTTACCGGTAGGACTATAAAACTTGTATGCCTTGCTTTCATCACTATATCCTGTGAAAATGTGAGCCAAGCTCTTAGGATATAATTTTATTCTCTTTATTTCAAATTACCTTGACTTGAGGTGAGTTGCATACTTCCCTTTCATTCAACTTGGATGGAATTTCCATCTCTCAATTGTAACTTTCATCTTTTTGACTTGTAATCTTATTTGAGAAACCCGAATCAAGAAACCACATATTATTTACATCCTCTAATCCAACATTACATGAGAGACAATAACTCAAGTTCCCTAAGTTCTCTTGTTTCTCACTTTGTTCATATTGGAATGCCTTCTTCTTACACTCTTGATTAGTTTGTTCTTAGGTTAAAGTATCTTGTAATCTTTTATATTATGTAATGTTTTTTTGCAATAATGACAAGTAAAGTTTCTCTTACTTTTACTTGTGAAGTTATATTGATCTTTCCCATTTGAAATAATTTCCCCAGTTGTAATTTCCTATTTTGAAGTTTTTACTAAATCTCTTACATATAGTCTCATCTTATCCTCATGGGGCAAGAGAGAACCCACTAGTTCATTAACACTAATAATGTCCATGTCCTTACACTCCTAAAGAGTGATAAAAATATGTAGCCATATTTAAGTCAAATATCTCATAATTTTATTTACTATAAAATTATCTTCTATGCTTTCTTCATAAACCCTCATTCTATGTACTAAATCATGTATTTTTATGTAATATTCTCTAGTTCTCCTTTATTTTATGACATTGTTAGATTTTCAAAATTTGGAATTTTGCTTCTCTTACCTTAGTATAGCCTTGATATGAATTATCTAAGGTATTCCATGACTCAAGGGAAATTTTTCATAGATAAATGATTCGGTCCATGTGTTACTGAGTGAAATATCAGTAGCATAAAGTAGATAGAGATGTGTACCCGATAACCATGTAGATTGATGACATAGAACATGTCAAGAGACAAGAAAAAGCGTAGAGTGATAAAAAGTGAAGCGTGGAAGCTAGAGAAGAGGAAGTAAAAAAGTGATGATAAACCTAGGGGTGAATGTGTATGTGTAGATGTCACATTGTACTTGTTGTTGATGTCATGATTGAAGTGTGATTGATGTGACTACATCTTCCCATAAGGATGGAAATGCAAAAGAGAAGAACGAACAAGTAGTCAAATATGTGTATATAGAAAATTTCTGATCCAAATGTATGCAAAAAGTGAGAAAAATGATAGAAAATAGAAAAAAGAACATGTGCACCTGATCCATGATGAGTGAAAGAGATAGAAATGATCTTGAAGATGTTGTATAAGAATGATTTTTTCAGGTGATCTCACACCAAGTGCGATTTTTTGGGGCGATCTCACGTCATGGTAAAAGTAGTGTAGGGAGAAAGGTCTAGTGTCATTCTCCATCCTTTGAATGCTTCCCAAAATTTATACACCATTGCAGATGGTGTGATCCTATCTTGCTCAAGTTTGATCCAAATAAAAAGGAAGATAAATTGTGTACTGATTGCTGGAGGCCTATGCCTATACTGTGCTGCTCAATGAATTATTGATAATCACGTTGATATGAGAAAAATTGTGTATATACCCCCTGGTCATAGGCACCCAGGAAGGGATAGAAGCACCTAAGCGCCCAAGTCTATATCTGGGTGCTAGTGTTTGTGCTGGAATAATGACCCAAGTCTGATTCTGATCCCTGTCTGAGATTATAGACTGTGTTGACTCTGTGTTGACCTGTGACTGTAGACTGCAGAATGGGGCGACTGATTCACCCAATATACGACCCCCCTTATTTGGGGTGCATGTGATGTCGCTAGGAGGATATGGCCCAAAAGAGGACCCCATGTTGAATTGATACTGGTATGTAAGAGGGAATGTGCTTGATAGAAACCAAGGCACATGCAAACATTGGCTAGGAAACAAGTGTTAGTGCAAATAAACATGCATATAGAAAATTTAGTGTAAGATAGTGAGAAAGAAGAAAATGTAGACCATGAAAAGCATGTTGTAAACATGGGACATTGCTCACAATGTCACAAGATAATTAGGGCCGAAGTGGGAAAAAGCATACAAACAACGATCAAGATAATACATAGGGCAAAGCCCACAAACAATGACATATTATAACAATCAAAGACAAACAATAATAAACAAATCATCAGACAACCATGGTGGAAAATAGTTCTTGTAAGGCAAATGTTGCACATGAAGCACCCATTTTTATATTAGAAAGATATAAAGTATGTCAAAAACATGTATGATCCGATATAGTAGTGTGTTACTAATGATAGGAAGTAGTATAAAATGAAACAATAACACTTGTTATATGTACGAAAGTAAATGCCCCTAAGAGTTTGCTACGGGGCTTGTAAAAGGTACAACGCTAAACATCCATGCTACATGTAACAATTTGTGTAAAGTCCGCAATCACAACTAGAAGGCAAGTGAATGTGCATGTGTATATAAAAAAGATAAGGACATATAATGTATTTGTCTAACATATTAAGCAAATTATAACATTCAAGTATAAACACGTAAGAAACATGTGCAACTAAGATATGTAATATGTTGTGAATGAATGTGATGGAATGGTATGCAATGTGAGTATGATAGGATCTGTGTGCTCTAGCGAGTATGTATGCATGAGTGAAATGAGGTTCATTTATAGATGACCCCTTAGTAGTTAAGAATGAACCATAGAACAAGAGTGCATCATCAAGAAATGGTTTAAACAAAGTGTGTGCTAGAAATATTCAATCAATATGGCACAAAGCATGTATTGTAGAATGGTGCAATGTGATGTGTAAGCTAGAAAGATTGATGAAACATTAGAATAATTAATTATAGAAAGGTGTGAATGAGATGCTAGAAATATTAATCCTTGAAATGTAGAATGATGTGTAGCAACTGTTAGAAATATTGATGATGAATACCAAGTGCAAGATGTAGAATGTTGTGATTGAGGTGAGGTTCAATTCAGATTTAGACTCACCAATTGAGTATGAACCATGCAACTAGAGTGCGTCATCGGGTAGTGAGATGCGCGCTAGAAAGATGAAGCGTAGAATGTAGAATAGTGTAGTATGATGTGCTAGAATGATGTAGGTTGGCAGTGTGTAGTGTGTTGTATGAGGTGCTAGAAATATGTATGTTGAATGTGTCAAGTGTAAAAATGTGTAAAAGATGTAGTAGTAGACATAAGAAAGGTGTATAAAGCACCAAGTGTGTATGATGTTTACTAGTAGATGTAAGAAGAAGATGTTGTAGATGTGGTGAGTGTGAAATGTGTAGTGTGTGAGGTTCATGTATGTAGTATGCCCTTAACAGTCAAGAGTGAACCATATCACAAGAGTGCTTCATAGGTAAATGGTTTGATGTATGTGCTAGAAAGATGTGATTGTCAAAGTGTAGAGTGTATAGAGTGAGTGAGTGTGATGAGTGTGGTGAGGTTCATTTTAGATGTTAATCCTCAACAATTGAGTATGAACTGTGGTACTAGAGTGCATCATAGGGTAATGATGATACAATAGTGTATCAAGTTGTGTAAGATCACTCAAAGATATGAAATATGAAGCACAAAGTGTACTAATAGTAAATGATAACCACTTGTCAATGCTAGGAGGGGGGAAGTATAAGTGTGATTCCCCCTAAGTGCGTAAGATATGGAGATATAATCGATGATGCCAAGGGGATCGATGTAAGGAGTATTTTCCTTGACAAAAGTTATTGGATGCTAAAGTGAGGATTTGTGAGGGACCTCGAGTTGTGGAAGTCAAAAGAGGCCATCTAAATCTTGGGGGTCTTGCTTAGTGAGTGGTTGCTTATCTTGGAAGGATAACACTATAGAAGATTCGGGAAGCAGAGGAGTTGCACTAATCTTGAAAGGAGGTGGCTTAATTTGACTTGGTAATGTGGTAGATAACTTAAGTGGAGGAGGAGTTGTACCGATCTTGAGAGGAGGTTACTTGGTTTGAATTGATAGTGTTTTAAATGACTCAATGGGAGGAGGTAATGAAAAATGTACCTTGTAAGGTGATTTCTTATTTGGAATGGGTTGAATAGGTGGTGCTTGACTGACCGAAGAAGGCACATTAGAAGTGATGGCATGATGCTCATTGGACATAGATGAATTAAATTTAAGAACCCATTGAGGTGTAACATTTGCAGATGGGAATGCAATACAATGTTGCATAATGAATGAGATAAATCCTTAATGCTCAAGATGCTTAATTCTTCATTGTAACACACAACAATCATTTTCATTATGTCCATTGATTCAATGATAATTTCAATATGGATGACCTTGATATTTTTCAAGCCGATAAGGAGGATACCAATGAGTAGATGACAATTTGATCAATTGATGAATGAGGACCTGTGGAAGGATATCTTGTTGCTTAGCATTGCGGTCAAACATGAGAGGATCCGGTATTGGTAAGACTTGAGGCTATGAGCACAAGTAGAGGACATAGAAGTGGGATGAGATATAGTAGAGGAACTAACATGAGCCTGAGAAATGTCCTTAAGATGTTGGATTTTAGATATGTAATCATGGATTCCATAGCCTTAAATTGGTCTTGAAATAAAGAATTCAAAACTCGCAGTGACGCCATTATAGATTTATGGAAATTATAATCAAGAGATTCATCAGAAAGACAAGTGAAGAGAGCATTAAATGTAGTAGGTGGTGTATCTCTAGGAAGAGATATAGTGCTTAGAGATTTTAGAAGAACTTTTTTTGCAAGATGGGTGCATTCGAAGCAATTGATGCAAGGAGAATTGAGAGACCTTATGAGCCATGATATAAGAAAGATAAGGATCCAAGTGTATTCAAATGAGATGGGTTCACCAAACGATTTAACAAAAATAAGATTTTTGTCTAAACCTTAGATAGGCTATTTCAGAGTCACAAAGATAGATAAAGCAATAAAGTACATGAAGTGACACAAGCAATAAGAAAAGTAAATAAAACCCTAAGTGCAATGAAGAGTTGTAATAATTAGTTCATTTCACAATATTCCTAGTAGTGTGCAAAGGTGGAAGAATGGTAAAACTAAAGCACAAGAGGTCGTAACCAATCCTAGAAAAATTTAGAAGTACAAAGTAAGGTTGGACTAGGGTTCCTAGTGAAATACTCAGGTTCTTGGGCACTAGGATTTGTGTCTGAGTTCCAAATTCTTCATAGATACTTAGAAATTAATTTTTGAGGGGTCGTTGAGTTATCACAATGCTTCATTGACTCTCAATATAATGTCACACAATGATCATTGATGTCACTGATAACCTACAATAAATATATAACCTACAAAACCCTAAAACACATCAAATCCTAAAAATTAAATATGTAAAAATGGGGGACAAACTGTCCTCATCTATTAACAAGTGATCTTATGACCGAATGTTTCACTACATCTCAGACCCAATGTAGCTCTATGTGAGTGTGTCAAAATCATGCCCTATGTGGCTCTTGTGTGTGTCGCACTTAATAAAAAGTAAGGATCTAGATGTAGAAAATATAAATAGATGTGGGCATTGAAAAATGAACTTACCCTCATTTGCATGTATACAAAATAATCAGTCCCTTGTCCCTTGAGTGATGCTTGATGGATGCAATGATGCTCTTAGCTGATTTTTGGGATGCAACCTTAGGTGGTGAGAACAGATGCTTAGAGCTTGGTCCTTTAATTTAATCCCATAACATTATATTTATATGATTCCCTTGCTTGAATTTAATATTTTATCATTGAAATACTGACCCTTAAGATATAATGATGCCCAACAACTAGAAAGGACCCAAAAAATAGTGAGAAAGATACAAAGAGGTCTAGGGCACCCAGAGGGGATGAGAGTGTTGGTGTCCTGGCTGGGAGCTGGTGTCTAGAGCCTGAAACATTGAAGTACCAAATTTCAGCCTAGGCACTATGGTATTCTAGGCCAAAAAAGAGACTAGAAAGGAACCTAAGAAGCCAATAATAGTGATCAATTAGTACTTTTTTCCCTTAAGAAACATATGAATGCAATGTATATGATTAGGACCTAGAAATGTACCTAAGTGCATGATTTAGTGTTTACATTTGACCCACTTTATATTGTTGAGAAAAATATTGGTAACATAAAGTAGATTGAGATGCGTACCTGATAACCATGTAGATCAATGACAAAAAGCATGCCAAGAGAAAAGAAAAAGTGTGGAGTGATAAAAAGTGAAGCATGGAACCTAGAGAATAGGAATTACAAAGTGATGATGGCCCTAGGGGTGAAAGCGTATGTGTAGATGTCATGTTGTACCAATTTTTGATGTCATCCTTGAAGTGTGATTGATGTAACTACCACTTCACATAAGGACAGACCTGCAAAAGATAAGAATGAATAAGTAGTAAAATATGTGTATATAGAAACGTTTCAATCCAAATGTATGAAATGCATGGAAAAATCATGAAAAGTGTTAAAATAGAAAAAGGAACATGTGCATGTGATTTGTGATGAGTGAAAGAGATAGAAAAGATTCTAAAGATGTTGTAGAAGAATGACTTTTTTGAGTGATTCATGGCAATTGCAAGTTTTTGGGGTGATCTCATGCCACAGAAGTAGTGTAGGGAGAAAGGTCTAGTGTCATTCTCCATCCTTTGATTACTTTCCTAAATTTACACACCACCGCAGATGGTGTGATCTTGTCTTTCTCAAGTTCAATCCATTTCGATCCAGTTTGATCCAAAGAAAAAGGAAGATAAATTATGTACTAATATTCAGAGGATTGTTCCTGTATTGCGCGAACTCCTATGTGAACTACTGAAAACCATGTTGATCTAAGAAAAATTGTGTATCTTTCCCCTAGTTATAGTATCCCAGGAAAGGGACATAAGCTCCTACGAACCCAAGTCTATATCTGGGCACCAGTGTCTGTGCTAATTCTTAGCCCTTTCTGATACTATAGACTATGATGACTCTATGTTGAACTATGTTGAATTTTGACTGTAGACTGTTGGATGGGGTGATTAATTCACCTAATATATGCCCCCCTCTTTTGGGTTGGATGCAACATTTCTTAGAGAATGTGGCCCAAAAGAGGACCCCATGTTGAACTGATATCGGTATGTAGGAGGGAATGTGCTTGGTAGAAACCAAGGCACATGCAAATGGTGGATAAGAAACAAGTGTTAGTGCAAACAAGCATGCATATATAAAAAAATGTAAATAATAAGACAATGTAGACCACAAAAAGTTGGTTGCAAATATGGGACATCACTCACAATTTTGCAAGACAATCAAGGCTGAAGTGTCCAAAAACATATAACTAGTGACCAAACAATACATAGGGAAAATGCAATAAACAATGACATGTAATGATAAGCAATAGTAGGAAATCATCAGAAAACCATGGTGGAAAATAGTTCTTGTAAGTCAAAGTATGGACATTAAGCATCCATAATCATGTTATAAAGATATAAAGTATGTTTAAAGTGTGTACGATATGATATATCAGTGTGCTGGTAAATAGGAATTCATATATAATGAAACAATAACACATGTAATGTGTATGAAAGTTGATGCCCTAGGAGAGTGTTGCGGGATTGGTAAAATGTATAGTTTCAAACATCCATGTTACATGTAAATATATGTGTAAAGCCTACAATCACAACTAGAAGGAACATAACATGCATGTGTATATAGAAAGATAATGACATACAAGATATCTATGTAGCATGTGTATAAAGTGTACATGTAAGCATCAGTAAGAAAGAGTAAATGTAACCAAGATATGCATTATGTTGTGAATGAGTGTGATGGAATGATATATAATGTGAGTATGATAGGATCCGCATGCCCCCTGAGTTTATATATATGCATGAGAAAAATGATTTTCATTTATAAATGACCCCTCAGCAATCAAGAATGAACCATAGAATAAGAGTGTGTCATCAGGAAATGGTTTGATCATGTACACTAGAAAGAAATGATCATCAAAGCATAGATCATAGTTAGTTTGAGTGAGATGATGTGAGTTTCATTTATATTAAAACCCTCAACAGTAAAATATGAACTGTAGAACTATAGTGCATCATAGGGTAATGAGCACAATGTGTAAAAAATTTTTAAAGCTACATGAATCATTAAAATAAGTATGCTTTATTTATGGCTTAGAGAACTATAGAGGTCATGTGCACTATGTAATGTGTAGTTGTACAGAGAGTTCATGTATAAAATATGCCTTCAACATTTAAGTGTTGGTAAAACACGAATAAAACATATCGGGTAATGATGATACAAGTGTTAGATGTACGAGTATTATTTCAGGACAGAGTATGAAATATGAAGCATAGAGCATATTACTAGTAAATGATAGTCAACCTAAGCTTGCTTATGACAAGACAACAGTTCAAGATTCCAATTGATAGACTTATGGAGATATACCATCTATGAGGTTAAAAGGATTATGTAAGGAGTAGTTTCCTTGAAAAAGTGATTGGAACCTGAAGTGGACATTGGGGAGGGAGCTTGCTTGGTTCCATAAAATCATTGATAACATTGCATCTACAGTTGAATGCGACGCATCTAAGTTATAGATTCTAATTTTTCTTGGTGGTTACTTAAATGATCTTGGTGATCAAGGTATATCAACTTAGTAAGTATAGAGTTCTTAGCTTGTTCACCTAGGTACTTTATGCAACCTTTATGGTATTTAGACGTACCCAATATGTGTGTTGATATCATCTTAATAGTTTCCATTTTGTAAGGGGATTTATCTAGTTATTAGGTATAGTTAAAATCCTTGATCTATGGCATTTCAGATCCTTTGATGCTAATTTTTTTTCCTAAATGTAATGATCTTCCATTCTTTCCAGGATTTATGACTTGATCAAGTACACATCTACTGGTCCCTAGATTTTTTATGTCTTTCCTATATAAGTGAGGCTCATTCTTATTGTATTTAATTGAGTTCCAATGCAATATGATATTGATGCCAATTTCAGTTTCCAAAGGTTTTATTAAGATTTATTCTAGTGAATTGCATTTATCTATATTAATTTTCATAATTATACTATAGCCCCCTTATCATTTTCATTTTGGCAGATCATTTTATTCTAAAGTGGTAACCAAAAGGAGCTTGTTGCATTGCTTTGGTTCTTGCATTTCAGGATTTTAGTTTAATTTTTTGATGGATGGAGTCTACTTATACATTCAGACCTCATGTTGAACCCATTAATAATACATAATTACCACACATTATAACCAAGATATAGAAACAATGTTAATTAAGAGTTGAAAGGATTATGGTGGGGCTTTAATTGTTCTTCAGAACACTTTACCAGTATTCACTAGAGAATATGAGAAATTTCAGCACTAATGCAAATTTGATGAGTGTATGGGTTTGATAGAGAACTTATGTAAGTGAACCAGTCTTTTGTTTCATTTGGAAAAGTGTGACTCTCCTTTCAAAATATGGAATAAATTGGAGGATTTATTTGGTAAGGTGGATCATATGAGAGCCATGCAACTTGAAATTGAGATCACCTCTCTTAATCCTGAAGTTTTCCAAAAATTATAGACTATCTTACCAAGTTCAAGAATTTGTTGGCACAGTTGAAGGGGAGTGGAAGAGATAAGAAAGATGAAGAGTGTGTTTACTTGATTCTATCCAAGTTGAGAGGACCATTTCAAAAATATTTTCTTCTACCTTTTTCTCTAGCATGGATGCCTTAGGTGACACATTCAAAATTCATGACTTAGAAACATTTTGTGAAAGAATTACTAGGGAAGAATCCAAATTGTCTCACCTTGAGTCTTCCACCTCTCAAAAGGAATTAGTTGCATCTAATCCTAAGGGCAAGGGAAAACAAAAAAGTAAAACCAAATCCACCCCTTCTCCATCTCAAAATGCTCCTAAACCCAAAGAAAACAACTCTAAACCCAAGGAGTCTTATAAATCAAGAATAAGTCTAGCCTTTCATGCTTTTTTTGGGGGTAGTGGTCATAAAGAACATAGGTGTTATAAGCGAATGCAAGCCTTAGAGGATGCAGTCAAGAAAACACTAAAATTTCTATCTCCACTCCACCTCTTCTAATCAACATGGAAAGGCACTTAATGTTGTTGGGAGATCTCAGTCACCACTTGTAGACAGTTGGGTTATAGATTATGGTGCTTCTCATCACATGACTTCTTCCAAGGAGTCTTTTGTTTCTCTAGGTTTGAGTTCTACTTCCAAAATTAAGGTTGGAGATTCTTCCTTTCTTTCTGTCGAAAGGAAAAGGTGACATAAACTTGATGGTGGAATATCCAAGATGCACTATATGTTTCTAACATCACTACAAATTTGCTTTTTGTATATCAAATTTTTCATTCTGGTCAAGGAAAAATAGTGACTTTTACACCACATGGGGCAGAAGTAAGAACTTTGTTGGAGCCTTATTCACTTGTTGCTCAAGGTATTGTTGATCACAGTTCTAGAATATATCACTTTGAGGGTTTTGATGACACTTCTATAGGGACATGATTGGTTTCTCATGCATATTTAAAGAGTAAGCTTTGGCATGAAAGATTTAGACATCTTAATTACAAATATTTGAAGGAGTTGAGCACTCATGGTATGGTAGATGGTCTTCCTAGAGTTTCTTGTCTTGAGGGAGTTTTCTTTGGCTGTGCATTAGGGAAACAACACCAAGATCCATTTCCTAAGAATTTGTTTTAAGAGAGCTTCTTTAGCACTGGAGCTTATGCATATTGACTTGATGGTTTTTTCTACCCCCTCTTTTAATGGATCTAAGTATGCATTTACCTTTATTAATAATTTCTTGAGGCATACTTGGGTTTATTTTCTCAAATACAAAAGTGATGTTTTTTCACACTTCAAAGTCTTCAAGGCTTTGGTCTCGAGAAACAAATCTTCTAGTTGCATAAAGAACCTTCACACTGATAATGGGGGGAGTACTTCCACAATGAATTTTCTAATTTTTTTGGAAACTCAAGGCATTGTTCACCAACAGTCTGTTTGTCATACTCCACAACATAATGGCTTTGCATGATGAAAGAATAGAACTTTGAAGGAAATGGCTAATTGTATGATGCATTCTAGAGATTTACCTCCTATCTATTGGGCAGAAGCAGTTAATTGTGCTAACTACATTCATAATCACACACCACACATAGAGCACTTGAGCATATGACTCCATAAGGAAGCTTGGTCCAACACAAAGCCAAATGTCTCATTTTTTTGAGTATTTTGGAGCCATATTTGGGCCTTTGTGCCAAAGAAGAAAAGGAAAGTCTTGGATAAGAAGAGAAAACCCTTGATCTTTATAGGGTATTGTGAGGACATGAGAGCTTATCGACTTTTAGATCCTGATACTCATGATGTGAACACATGTTCAGTTTGATGAGCACTTCACTCCTCATGATTCTTCATCTTCTTCCATGCCTCATTCTTCATCTCATCTTGAGGATCCTTTCTTTGAGGAGGTTGATGAGGAGGTTATAGATGTCATTGAGGATCTTATTCCCACTGATGTTGTCACTATGCCTAAGTGGGCTCGTACTATAGTTTCTGAGGCAGCACCTTTCATACAGATCTTCCACCCACTAGGCATCATCACACACATTCTATAGGTTCTCAACTTTTTTCGGGAAATTTCTGAGGATCCACGGTCTTTTTCCAAGGCTCATGGGATACAGGAGTGGGATGATGCGATGACAGCTGAGTATTCTTCTTTGATGAAGAATCATACTTGGGATTTGGTATCTCTTCCTAAAGGAAGAAATATGGTTAGGTGTAAGTGGGTATACCAAACCAAATACACAGTGATGGGTCCATTAACAAGTATAAGGCTCATCTTGTTCCAAAGGATTTTTCACAGGTTGAAGGTATTGATTACTCTGAGACTTTTACACCCGTTTCCAAATAGATTTTGTATGCCTTGTACTTATCTATTTGCATCACAAGGGTGGCCCGTATACCAGATGGAAGTGAAGAGTTCCTTTTTACATGGAGATTTATAAGAGAAAATATGCATCGAGCAATTGGTTGGATTTGTTCACAATTATTCTCTTGTTTGTAGACTCTGAAGGTCTCTCTATGGTCTTAAACAAGAAGAAAGGACTTGGTATGATAAAGATGAATTCTTTTCTTCTATCTACTGGTTTTGTTTATTGCCACTCCGATCATATAGTGTATCTTCTGGCATGTTGGTGAGGATATTGTGATACTTGTCTTGTATGTTGATGATATGTTACTTACTGGTAGCTATTCTTCCCACATTCAAGTATTCAAAGGGCTCTTTCTACACAGTTTGACATAACAGATCTTGGGCTATTGCATTATTTCCTTGGTTTGCATATTTCTCAAACAGATTCAGGGATTCATTTGAGTCAGCAAAAGTACACCCATGATCTTCTTAGGTACTTTGATATGGCTGATTGCAAGCCAAGTCCATCTCCTTTTTAGTTCTGGAGTTCCTCTTACTTCCACATGTACCACACCACTTTGTGATCCTACATTGTATAGGTAGTTGGTTGGGAGTCTCATGTACTTGACCCATACTCACCTTGATATTTCATTTGCAGTAGGGCTTGTATCTCAGTTTGCACATTCTCCTCATAGTAGTCACTGGTAGGAGGCTAAAAGGATTTTACGCTATTTACAGGGAACTTCCCACTTTGGCCTACACTACACTAGGGGTTCTACTCAGTTAGTTGTGTATACAGATTTAGATTGGGCAGGTTCTATTGATGACAGACGTTCCACTTCTGGCTATCTTTTTTGTCTTGGTTCTTCTCCAGTTGCTTGGACATGTAAAAAGGCAACAGGCTATTGCACTTTCATCTTTAGAAGGTAGAGTACAGGGCAGCAGTTATAGCGAGTCAGCAGATTCTTTGGCTTCGAAAGTTATTGACAGAGTTTGGATTCCAATAGGATTCACGACTGTACTTTGGTGTGACAACCAAAGTGCAATTCACATTTGTTCATAACCCAGTTGAGCACCAACGAACCAAGCATGTTGAGATACACATCCAATTCATTCGTCAGCACATTCGGGATGGAATTCTTTGCTTGGAGTACATTCCGACTCAGCAGACATGTAATTTCACATCTGTCCTAAATCAATTAATTCCCCTTCCTCATTTCCCACAAAAATACACTTGAATTAATCAAATATAATTTGATTAATTATCCATTTCAAAATCCAAAAAATAACCCAATCCTTCACATGGGGTTTTTCTACTATTGAATTAAAAATTCAAATTCAAATTCTCACCCTTCTTCTGGTCCCCACTCACCTAAAATCCTCCACTTATGAATTAAAAATATAATTCAAATCCTCACCCATTCTTTTGGTTTGAGATTTCTTCATGGATATATTGTACATGAGTACCTCATCACTCAGAACTCATACCTAATCTTGCCCACATTTTCAAACCACTCACTTAATCTTGCCCACATTTTACCAAACCATGTTTATTACTTAAATTACTCTAAGTTAATCACTCCCCTAGGCTATAAATACAACCTTACCCCTCCCCTCTAAACACATTAGGAGAATAATCTTGAATGCCATATCTAAGTTCTTGCATCCTTTGAGCAAAGAACATCCTTCTACCTCGTCTAATGGCCTCATAATCATTTTTCCCATCTAGTGCAAAGTAAGAGGATCGTTGTTGCAGGAAGGCCTTACTTCGTCTTGAAGAAAAGCACCTACATATCACACAATCAGGGCTCAATCCAAGACCTAGCCCATTCTGAGGTTTGCTTCGGAACGCGAATAGAGGAGGTATGATTCTCATTGTATTTTACTTCCTTGTTAGTAGTGTATTTTTCCTAGCTTACATTCTGGCATGCTCGGTTACTTTCGATCTGTTACCATTACTTTCCTAATTAGTGGTTTTATCTGTTCTTTGTTTATTATTGTTCGTTATTATTTCCTTTTCTGTTCCTTATGGCCTTCTTTGGTTAACCTTCACGCTTTGGGTAGTGTTTTTGTTGTTGGTGTCTTGTGGTGTATCTGCAGGTTATAACAACAATGAAACTATGACGCTCATCCTGTTTTTGATCTCCTCGGTGCTTGGTGTTTAGTTCCCAAATTTGATTTTGCTATTCACTCGTAATCTGGAGAAACACATGAACTAGTCATTAATTTATCATCTTACTGTCATGGAACAACCAATTCAGAAAATACATTTATTTATTTACTTTTGCTAAAATAACTGCTTTATAGGAATATTAATCATTTTTTTCTTTCGTTTTAGTTAATCATTTTGTGATCTAACTTTTTATTTCTGTTTATTGTTCTTTTTTAACCTTGCTATCAAAATTTTAGCTTCTCAGGTGAAGTACATAAGTCAGAAAATAAAAAAATAGCTCCTGGGACATTTTTCTCACGTTCAAAACTTTCATTCAGAGTGCTACCGTAGCCCATCTTCCGGAAGCCATAACTTTTGCTCCCAAACTCGGAATGACTTTGTTTTTTTTAATGGAAAGGTATTGAAAAGATCTATGCAATGGAAAAATAATTTTTTGATTTAGACTTACATATTTTTTTTTGGTTTCATTTCTTCTAACACCTGTCTTTTTAACAAAAAACAACAAAATTATAGTTTTTTTAAAAATAATAATTAATTTAACGCTTTTTTATTAGATTAGATTTATAAAAAGTAGATTTTAGGGATCAAGAACCTCACGAAAGTGGCGATCAAATCCCAAAGCTCTAACATTCCTATGCTCTTTCCTCACACTTCAAAAGTGATCTTGGAAATCAGAAACGTGAGGCCACCTGGGCTCCACAAAATTTTTATTTTTATTTTTAATTTTTTGTCTTACATTTCAATTTTCCACGACAACACTTCTAGGTAATGTTTTCACACTCTTCTTTCGTCGTTTTTCTTTTTTGTGAAAACAATCATTATCGCTATTTCGCAATCATGATTAATTGCAATAATTATTAACATTTAAAAAAAAATCTATTCTAATTGTATCTGCGTATGCTCTTTTCTTACGCCTTCGAGCGATCTGGAAAATTGAAAACGCTCACAATTTTTTAGTTTCTTGTTCTAACATTGCAGGATCCTCTAGCTTTGTTTTCCAATTGTTATTTCAATCATTATTTTCCTTTGTCATATTATTAATATTTGTTTGGTCGTTGGTTGTGTATGCTCTTTTCATGCACCTTTGAGTAATCTGGAAAATAAAAAATAGTCACGATCATTTTTTTAACATTTCGTTTATAGGATAACTACTAATTTGTTTTCTGTAGGACCACATCGCTGAAATATTGAAAAAAAAAACACAATAACACAACAACAAAAATCCCGCAAAAATACCACCATTCAAAGAAAATTGCTAAAACAAAAAAAATTTACGCTCATGTAAGCAATTATTTTCTACTGGTGATTTATTTCAAGTTGGAAAGAACACTGCATTTTATCACTTCATCATTTTTTTTACACGTATACGAGGTGGATTTCATCACCACCAAAGCTACACCGGTGACGTGGACTTGACTACCACACACCAGTAGCATTTGCATCTACATTGCATTTTGAAACCTAGTCTCATCACAGCGTTCAATATTTACCTCGCCCCTTCTCTTCACTTACAGGTAATGTTGTCGTGTAGCGCATGCGAGTCATGCCTAAATAGCTGTAACAACGAAGCCTGGGCATCGTCCCTGTAAATATTCGAGGATTTATAAGGACACCATACATATTCATCCCTCCATCACCTTCCACCTTTTCACAAAACCTATTCTGGACGTGGTGATTCACTCCTAAACAGGAAAGTAAGAATCAGTGAGTCTCCTCCAGTGCTCTAAGGGCTCCCCATACCAATTCTGTCCCCGTACAAAATTAGGTATATTAGGACTAGGGTATATCGGAGGACACCTCTTTTTGGAGTAATAAGAGCTTGCATCCATCAATCCATAACATACTTTGTATGATTGCATGAAACAATGATCATTCCTAAAGAATTTACCTCCTAAGCCAAAACAATTGGATCCACATGATTGCTTGTTGTTTGAAAACAAAATAGTTTAGCATTGTTTTATCATAAAACTTGGCTGATATCAATGTGTTCATTATAAAAGTTCAAACCCTAGTTGTGTTCCACAAAAAAGTAGTTCTTGACCAATTCAATACCAAGCGAAAACATCCAAACAATCCAACAACATAGACCAAAACATTACACTAATTTCATTAGCTCGCTTCAGCCAACATTACATCTACCATAGCTTGTCTTTGGCTATATCCAACTGATATTGAGTGACTAACATTCACTCCCCATATTGTCAATTGTCAAAACATCCTTCATAGCTTGTTTCTAGCTATATCAAACTAATATTGGGTGACTTGTTTGAGTTCACTCATTATTTTGTCCACCATCATGTTTATCCAAATCACAGCCAACACAAATCCTTTCATAACTCATTTTGAGTTATATCACAACCATATTGAGATTAACCTATTCAGGTTACTTTCCCTGTCAACAATACCAAGCTTGTTTAAGCCAAACCAATCAACATCTTCATCATAGCTTATTTGAGCTATATCTCATTTGTATCGAGTACTTTGTTTAAGTGTACTCCTTACATTGTCTTCTGATAAGCTTGTTTAAGCCAAACCAAACCATTTTCATTATAGATTGTTCGAGCTATCGCATATTTCTCCCGCGTATCTTGTTTAAGCTTACTCCTTATAGCCTTACTTGTTAACTCGATTGAGCCAAAAAAATCACAATCAATAGGTTGAGTTCTTCATTGCACCTTTTTCTGTTCTCCCTCTCTTTTAACCACGATGAATTCACAAAAAAAATCACACAATGAGCTATTAGAACAAATTAATAAGATGACAACACAACTCTCTCATATGGCTACCCAAACTAGTGAATGATCACCCAAAAGGCCAATCATACAACCTCACGAAGACATTAGTTTGTGTAAAGTACAACGTCAGTTTACCCCCCTTGGAGAAAGTCTCTCTAGTGTTTTTCATCAACTAAAAGAGGCTAAACTGATAAGATATCCAATTACAAAACCCTTTGTCAAAGGGGAAGCTAAACCATGTTGGTACAAACCTAACACATACTGTGACTTTCATCGTATTGATGGTCATCACACAGATAAATGTGTGTGATTTAAGAATTATGTCTAAGACTTAATTGACGATGACGTCATCTTTGTAGAACTTGATGACAACGCTCTTGCAACCAATGACACATCCAATACCACAACTTTCCATGAAGAGCTTACTACTGTCGAAACTCCTATATATATTGAAATTCCATGAGATCATGATGACAACAGTCAAGCCTCTCTAATTCCAAAGCAATCCATATCTTCTTCAAATTTCCTTCCATTAGTTCAAACATACATTGAACCTCTTTTGGACAACAACATTCTTCCAACATCTACTGAGCACTTGAACTTATTTCAAGACTCTCTTTCAACCCAAAAATACATTGAACCTGTTTTGGACAACAACATTCTTCCAACATCTACTAAGCACTTGAACTTATTTCAAGTCTCTCTTTCAACCCAAACATACATTGAACCTGTTTTGGACAACAATATTCTTCCAACATCTACTAAGCACTTGAACTTATTTCAAGACTTTCTTTCAGCCCAAACATACATTGAACCTGTTTTGGACAACAACATTCTTCCAACATCTACTGAGCACTTGAAATTATTTCAAGACTCTCTTTTAACCCAAACATATATTGAACCTGTTTTGGGTGACAACATTCTTCCAACATCTAACGAGACCTTGACCTCGTTTCAAGATCCATTTCAAACCTTGATATTACTATAGACACTACAGAAGAGGTTCCATCAATAGGTACCATTAAGTTTGATTCCATTATTCCAATATTGGCTCCTATGCCTAACATCTCTAGCCTTGTTGTTGAAACACAACCACATCGAGTTTGGACACTTGCGACAATGCAACCTGTCGTGTCCATCATGCTTTCAACAATTGATCTTGTAGGCATCTCATCACTAACGATTCTCACCTATCAAGAATTCTACGTGTATACATTCTACGAGGTACATATACCTAGGAATATCTTTATGCCACCTTTTGCATATTTAATCATGAATATATCCTCAAATCAATCAATTAATGGACAAACAGAAGTAACAAACCATCATTGTCAACACACATGGAAGCTATTGGATTAACCAAATCTATCCCACTCTTTGGGCTTACTGCACATCTTATCACACACCTACTGGAGTAACTCCCTTCTCCTTTGTTTATGGTTGGGAAGCTATTTTACATGTCAAGGTTGAATTTCCATCCTTCTTAATATCCTTCAAAGATGTAATCAATAAAAATTATTATTGACACTCACGCCTTAATGAACTCAAGCTTCTTGATGAAAAATGACTTAAAGCCCTAGATCATCTTCAAGTATATCAAAATAGGCTACGACATAGCTACTATAAAAAATTCAAACCTAGAAAATTTAAGGTCAATGATCTCATTCTCAAAGAAAATCGAAAGAACACACCCAAAGAACAAGACAAAAAAACAAATTTGAGCCCAACAAAATCATACATATTTTTGGGTTTGGAGCTTATAAATTGGCCATTGACACATGCCAAGTCCTTGAAAAACCCATGAATGCATTCCATTCAAAGAAATTCTATTCTTGAAAGCACTCTCTATTCCGGGAAACAACAACGTGTACATTGTTCCTTCTGTCTTGCTTATCTCCGAATAAATTTATTCATTTCCATTAGCAGACATTTTCATTATCAAAATCACATCTTCATATTTATCATCATAGATCCTATTAAGTTTTTGAGTATCATACTTCTTATAATATCTCCCGTTTTCAGTCGCTTTCACCTATGGTCATACCTAGAAGCTTACTGATGGTAATATATTCCCTTCAAAGACATTCTCTCTTTCATAACGAAGCTCTAAAATTCTTTACCCAGTTAATTTGGTCGTCAATCTTAGTCTTCAGTGTTGAACCCTTGCGTCCTACTAGTCGTGTGGGGCTGAGATTGGGGGCAGATGTTCCTTCACAAATACAAAGCGCTATTGTAAAAATCCATCAATTCAATAACTTATGAATAATTCATCGTCACATCTTTCATCCTTCATAGTCTTTGGTGTTGAGCCCACACTTCTTCTTGGTAGTATGAGACTGAGAATGGAGGAAGGTGCCCTTACTCGTCTACATCTTGTCTTTGGTGATAAACCCTTGCCTCTTACAAGTGGCATGGGGCAAAAAATATAGGGTCATTCTCATAAAAACATAAAAACATTGCAAAATATTCAAAAACAAAACAAAACAAAACAAAAAAGATAAAAAGGGAATTCACTTGCCTATATTTTACCTTCGGTGATGAGCCCTTGCTTCTCACTAGTAGCCTGGGGCAAGGCATAGGGAGTCATTTCAAAAATACAAAATATTATAATGCTTGCAAAAGAAGTAATTTAGATGCCTAAGTGAAGAGAGAACTATCCCTTCCCCTCATATCTTACCAATCAGTAGGCCACATAATTGTCTAAGCCTAGCACGTGACTCATAACATGAAAGCCATTTTTGAAACTGGTTCAGTTCCGTTATGAAGAATGGAGTCACAATTTCCCAAAGGGATTGTTGTTAGCATTTGTCTCTATATTCATTATCGGTGATGAGCCCACGCATCTTACTAGTTATGTGGAGTCAAGAATGAATTTGGACTTCTTTTCATCATATCATCACCACTATATCCTGCCAATGGAAAGAGAATTTGTGTTATTCCGAGCATAAGTTACCACATGGAACACGGTAGATACGGATAATATCCTGGTTTATCACCTCTCAAAAATAAATCTGCACTCTGGTCCATAAATTGCCAATCACAGTGTAAAAATCACAAACAGTGTGAAAATAATCAAAAATCTAAAAACAGTGTAAAAATCTAAAAATCCTAAAACATTTGAAAATCCTTAAAAACCCAAAAACATTAGAAATAATCGTCCTAAATCCAACAAAAAAAATTAAAACTCGTCAAAAATCCAAAAACATTAGAAACACTCGTAAAAAATCCAAAAACATTAGAAAGAATCGTCAAAAATCCGAACACATTTGAAAATCGTCAAAAATAAAAAAAATAAAAAAAATAAAAAATAAAAATAAAAAATAGAAATAATTATCAAAAATCCAAAAAACATTAGAATATATATATATATATATATATATATATATATATATATATATATATATATATATATATATATATCATAAATAAAAAACAAAAATGTTGTAAAATCGTAAAAACTCTAAAAATGCCAACACAATTCAACCTTTGAACTATTATCCCCAACGGATGATCCAATCACTTTATGACTACCGAATTCAACACTTCTCCTTGCATGAATCCTCGCTTGGGGAAAATCCGGCTCTCATTGCTTCCTTGTTTGAGGAAAATGACCCAATACTTTACTATGTCTTCATACCCCTACTTGGGGGCACATCCGATCAATCCTCACCATGGAACATGTTAGGAACATGTTTATTGGTTCTTGTGTTGCATTATTAGCTATAAATTATTAATTGCTTTCTTGTATCTTGATATATTACAGGGGGCATCCTGATTTTATGTATCCTGGTGTTCTCTCTAATATTCTTATGTTATCTGATTGTATGTCGTACTGGGGCATCATAATTTCTTGATGGCCTTTGTCTATGCTCTCTTCCATTTGTATATCGTACTGGGGCATCAAACCTTTTTGATGGCTCCCATCTATGCTATCACGCATATTACAATCTAGTCATCCTAATCTTTTATATCATGATGCATCCTATTATGTGCTATATTAAAATTAAGATGTTTTTTGTCACGTGAGTATCTTCCTGCATTATCAACATCTTACATTGCACCCCATCTATTCACCCATACTAATACATTCTTCAGTTTGGGAATCCTACTTGATCACCATTGCAGTTTGCGAATCCTACTTGATGATCTTTCTCAAGTATTATTCACTATCCAACAACTCCTCCTCCCCCACCATGCTCACCATGTATTTGATCCATTCATCCTTGCTCCTCATTTTTACTCCTCTGCCACTTACCCCCATATTACCCTTCTCACCCTTCCTATCCCCTCTCACCCATTTGTATTCTTTCCTTTCACCCTTCTGCTTCCCGCTTGACAATCTTACTCAATAACCCCTTCTATATGGGATCCTCAGTGGAGGTTTCCCCTCTTCCTAAGATCTTCCCGATGTAGAAGCTTCTTCACCACCTCCCCTCTCATCAAACAACACTCACCACCGCACACATCTTTCCATTCCACCTCTTCTTCTTATCATTCTCGCATCATTACTCTCACCACGTGGGCATCCCAGTTAAGGATTCCCCTCACACTCTCCACCCTCCACTACATATATTCCTTCATCCATTCATGTTACACTCCTTTGTTTCCTTTCTTTCTTGTTATCACCCCATCTCGCATCCTATTCTACTCAGGCATACCTCACTCAATCTTTTCTCATCCTTCCCCAAATCTGTCTTATGCCTGGTCATCCTACTTACACGCTCTCATAGTATGGAAAATTCACTTGAGGGTTCCCCTTCAGTCCATTTTTTCATACCCTATTCCCACCAACTCTATCATCATTCTTCTTCTTCTTCAGCTTGGCGATCTTACTTAACCATTCCAGCCGCATGGCAATTTTACTTAAGACTTCCTCTTAAGATTGATCTACCCTATGGCCTTCCCCCATTCTATCATATTTCCATCATCTTATTTCTCTCGCCTCTCGTCACGATCATCTTCTTCAACCTACCATTGCACCCCTGTCCCCAATATCATTTTGTCTTTCTCCTTGCATATCATCTCTGTCGGTTAGGTGATCTTACGAAACCTCTTCGACAGCATAAAGATCTTACTTAAGAGATTCACTTAAGCATGACATGTCATCTTACACTCGCCCATCACTCTACAATCTCACCATCCATCTTTCCTCTTTATTCCCCATGATCACATATTTTTACCACCACTATCACCCTCCTCTGTTTGGAAATCTTATTTAACCACTCACCCGACATGGCGATATCACTTAAGAGTCCCTCTTAAGGATGATTTGTCTCCTTGCCTTTCCCCATCACTACACACCCTTCACCCTTCACTTTTTCTCGTCATTCCCTATTATCACATCCTTTCACCTCCTTTTCCATTCTCGTAAACACCACTTCTCACTTGACCACTTTTCATCTCCAGTTTTGCTCACTTGGAAATCTTACTTAACCACTTTCGTCACATGACAATCTTATGTCAGGGTCCTCCCTACGCTTAACTTTTCATCGTGAACTTCTCACCCGCCTCATTCTTCATTCACTTTGTAGATCGATTCTTCTACCTGGTATCTCCTACTACCCACTTTTCCTCCTACTATTATCCTTTCTCCACATATTCTCTTACAACATACATCTAATCTCTTCTGCCTACAAGCACGTTCTTTTCCCCCATTTTCCCCTTCTTGATCCATCATCCTTCATACTGTTTCTTCCCATTCTTTTCATGTCTTATTTCTTCATCCTCACCTCATTCATCCTCATCACCCGCATCCTCTCATCGTTTTCACTTAGTCCCAACTCATCCTTCCCATTTTATCTACTCTTTTCACTTCATCTTCTCAAATCCCCCCCACATTTCTACCCACACATGTGTTTGCCATTATTGTTAACATTCCTATCTCATTCTTTCATCATCATATTCTATTCCTGCACTAATAATTGTAAGTGGGCTTTCCCTAAAAATCATCAATCCTCATTACACACGACCTCATTCACTCCCTTGGACCTTATAGAGTTTCCCTTCATTCCTTCCCTCCTCTAAGCCCACCACTCATTGTAAGGGGGTTTTCCCTAACATCACTTTGTTGGCATTACCCTTTCTAATCCTCATTACCTTTCTCCTTTTCTTCATTTTTTTCTCACCCTTTCCCACCACTCACTGTAAGGGGGCTTTCCCTAACGTCCCCTCATTGGCATTGTCTCCTCTATCCCCCATTCTCTTTTCTCTCCTATTATTTTCCCTCAATCCCACCCTTTTTTGTCGCTTCTTACCCATCTCTCCATCTTCCCTTCGACCTCTTCAATATCTTTACTGTCTTCATCATACATCCTTTATTTATTTTATCGTAGTCATAATATCCTCATTTCATGCATCTCCGCATCTTTTCTAATCGATGTCATTCCTCCCCTCTTTCTTCTCTTTACATTCCTTATATTGTTCCCTTTCCACTTATTATCCCCTTTATGTATTCCCTTCCTTCTACATCATTTTATTTGTTATCCTCTTCTCTCTCCCACCCCTCATCTTATTTGTCTTCTTCCCCTTTTTCCATCACGTTTCCTCCTTACTTCCCCATCAATAACCTGGCTCTTCAGCATTGTCCTTTCTTTTTTATCATACCACCCTCCACATGCATCTCCATATGGTCTACTCCATATTATTTGCCTTGGTCTTCCTTGCAATGACACGATTCCTTCAATCTTCTCCCTGTATTTGCTCTATCTTCCTTTCCTCTCCCCTAAAATTTACGTTTCTTCTGACCACTTTTCCTTTTCTCTACCACCCCTACCTTTTCGTTCATTCTGTATCTGTTTCTCTTCTTTTTTCTACTCTTTGTCACACTTTCCTCACCCCTCATAATTTATTTTTTTCCTCCGTTCTACTTCTTCTTTCATCCTCTTTCCATTTTCGTCCATTTCAACCCCTACTCCCACCTTGTTTTCTCCTTCTTATTTATCCTTTCTCGTTTCCTACTTTTCTCAGCTCTATCATTTCTTTCACTTTCATGCATCCCTCTTTATTATCTCTGTTGCTTCCTTCATTTGGCACATCTCTCTATTTCATCCCTTCACCCTCTACTCTATCATTTTCTTGTTTTTGCCTTGTTTGTCCTTCATCATTCCCTTCTTCCCCTATTATCCCTCTCTCTTATTTCTACCTCTTTCATTCATTTTTCCCCTCCCCTATCTCCCTTACTCTTCTCATAATCAACCCCCAATCCTATCCATTCCCTTTTCTCTTTCTCACACACCCTCACACCTAACATTCAAGGCCGATTGAATGCTTTCTCCATTTGCATTGTGTAGTCATTCTAGTCTCTTCCACTCCATTATCGTCCTCTTCTCCGCCGAATTCATTTCTCTTCTTTTCAAGATTTCTGTCGTATATTCCATTCTCATCAGTCCTCTCAAGGGGGCATCATCACATCTATCCATAATCACATCTTCTCATAGAGGATACTATGACATCCGTCACTCACCACTTTCTATTCTCCCCAAAAAACATTGGCTCTACCTTTTTCTTAAGAAAAGTAGATTGAATTATTCCCTTGTCCCATCTATTTTCTTTGAAAGGACATTAATTTCATAGTACCCTTCCAAAGAGGGACAAATGTAGACACCCTACTTTCACATCTATCCTAAATCAATTAATTCCCCTTCTTCATTTCCCACAAAAATACACTTCGAATTAATCAAATATAATTTGATTAATTATCCATTTCAAAATCTAAAAAATAACCCAATCCTCACCACATGTCATTATTCTCCATGTTTTTCTACTATTGAATTAAGAATTCAAATTCAAATCCTCACCCACTTTTCGTGGTCCCCACTCACCTAAAATCCTCTACTTATGAATTAAAAATCCAAAATCAAATCCTCACTCATTCTTCGTGGTCCCCACTCACCTACTCTTGCCCACATTTTCAAACCATGATTACTTAAATTACTCTAAGTTAATCTCTCCCCCAGGCTATAAATACAACCTTACCCTTCCCCTCTAAAGACACAGAGAACAAACTTGAATGCCCTATCTAAGTTCTTGCATCCTTTGAGCAAAGAACATCCTTCTGCCTCGTCCTAATGCTCAAATAGCCTCATAATCCTTTTTCCCATCTGGTGCAAGGTAAGAGGATCATTGTTGTAGGAAGGCCTTGATTCGTCTTGAAGAAAAGCACCTACATATCAAAAAATCAGGGCTTAATCCAATTTTTATAGCCCATTTTGAGGTTTGCTATGGAACGTGAAAGAGGAGGTATGATTTTTGGTATTTTACTTCCTTGTTAGTAGTGTATTTTTCCTAGCTTACATCAGCAACAGGTTGCCGACATCTTTATGAAGCCTTTTGCATCACCCTACTACCTTGAGTCGCGTGGAATGCTTGGGGTTTCAAAAGTTGTTCTTGTGAGGTGTTCATGAGAACACCTTCCTTCTTATTCTTCTTTCTCTTCCCTCCTAGCAAGATTTTATCCTTCTTTTGGTTAGAGATTTCTTCATGGATATATTGTAGATGAGTACCTCATCATGCCTATTTGATGGGACTCATACTATGGACATGCCACTTCTATGTTGACCCCTAGATTCACTTGAGGGGGGGTGTTAGAGTAGGTATTTACCTTAGCTCATGTTCACCTAGGTACTTTATTTACTTTTATTGTATTTATCCTCACCCACTTATGTGTGTGGATATTTCTTTTTATTTATTTAGATATTAGGGGGATATTATCTAGTTGTTAGGTATAGTTCTTTCCTTGATCTATGGTATTGACTAGATCCTTGATGTCTAGTTCTCTCCTAAATCTATGGACTTAACTAGTTCTTTAATGACTAGTTCTTTCCTTGATTTATGGCTTGATCTACGACCTTGACCGGTTCTTAGATTGTTATTCCTTTCCTATATAAGCAAGGCCCATTTTCATTGTATTTCATTGAGTTCCATAATAATATATGGTATTGTTTCTCATTTGTTTGCAAAGGTTTATGTAAATTTATTCTGGTGAATTACTTTCATCTTATTGATCGTGGTGTTTGATTAGGATCTATGTTCTTGGCTTGGTACGATCTGGTTACCGTTCCTTTTACATAGGACCAATGATTATTGGCAAGTGTCGAAGGTCCTATTTAGGTCTTCATTGCTAAAACTCTTTATGATAGACATATTTCAAACATACATTGGGTAGGGAACTATTTTAATGCCTCTTAAAAGTATTAATATATAGGTATTACAAGGGAAATTCAACCTAATTAGACTAACCCATCTGTAGGTACCAAAGAAAAGAATAAAAATGACCCCTAATCTACTACACAATATGATCATGAAATTTTAGTCACAAAAAGTAAAGTTATAAACACAAAAGAACATGGTTGTGTCCCACTCTAGTGTACATGTCACATCTAATTTTGGTTGTCGATCCTCTAAAATAGAATGACCCAAAAGAGAAACCCCAAATGTATGTGAATGTGTATACCAAGTGTCACAAGGCCCTTACCAAATAATTGACCTCCTATCAATTAGTACATACCCACTTGGGCATAGACTACATAGTAGAAGGTGGAAGATGAGGAACAATAACATCAATCTAACCAAAACATATAGAGGAAAAAAATTTCTATCTCAGAAAAAGTTACCCAAGTGAATTTTTCTACAATATGTGATTTTGTCCTCCATATTCATACTATGCATATCCTTCTTGTCCAGACCCAGAACACTGTCACTCCATCTCACTATGAAATCAGTGCAATATCTTCTTACCTTTTCTTGTACTTTATTAAAACCACACGTGCTTGTGTGATTTTCATTAATTTGGACATGATTTAGGATATACATGTTTACTATATTTACTATATTTTTTATTCATATTTTATCTCTACGTAAAGTAATATGTCTTAATGAAAATAAACCCTAATTTTTAGTTACATTTTAGTGAACCCATTAATTTAATTTACATGCAACCTATTGTTTCCTTTTTGGCCCTTAGGGTTATATATATATACCCCTCACTACTGGTTTTAGGGAAAAATTTTATCCTCTTAAGATCTTCCCAAAACCATATTTTTTTTGGATCATAATCAAACATAACTTCATATTCCATCTAAGAAATATAAATCCATAACTCCAACACCTTACAATAACTAATTAGGTGGTACTCTAGTGCATGGTTGGGTGGGATTGAGACTATCATGTACCGTTTGTAGATTACACACAACAAAATAGACTCAACAAAACATAGATTTATATTAACTTGAAATCCTTAATGACATCTACAATAATATTCCCTCTAACAGGGTTGTTAAAGAGTTTATAATAAAACTTTTAGGTTATTACAAGGAGGTGTATACACTAAGGACTCCTATTGGATCCTTTGCCTCTCCTCTTAGGCTTTGTCTTACTCAACTTCCTAATACTTCTACAACCTCAAACAACCTTCATTATACTTAAACCACTTCAAATGAGGCATTAGATATTGGATAATGCCACGGATCACTAGATCGATCAATTATATTGGTTCACTGAAGGTGAGACCAGTAAATACATAATGTTGTTGAAAGTAAATAAAATCACAATAAGAGAGTTATTGCACAAGCTTGGAATCAATCCATCCAACATACTACTATAATTAGCTTAACAATCAAGATTTACATATAGGAGGAGGGAAGTGAAACTAACACCTATACTACTGGTGAGAACTCCCACTAATTGATATTGGTATTTAAGCTGACTCAACAAGACTAGAAGCTAAATCCAATATACAGACAAGCTAACTACACATGACTAACAAGATAACTCCACACAAATATTACACCTAAGCAATATAACTCAACAACTGAAGGGATAATTCTTGTGCAAGAATAATCCACAATAAACAAATAAAGTATAAATAATATCCTACACTAACACCCCCCTTTAGCATAACTTAGGTGGATTGAAAAGAAAGTGGGTCTTGACAACAAGGCCTGATGAGGTACCCATTTATAATAACTCATTTTTTTTTTACCGTGGCAATCGCATATGAGATGTGCGATGGGAATGCCAAAGGAGATGTGCTAAAGAATTTAAAATTGAGTGGGAAAAACATTGAAGGAGAAAAAGGGATGATGAAGAAGGGGTTCGAGGGAGGATATGTTTTTGGGTAGGGAAAATGTTGCAGAGGGAACAAATATGAAAATTTTCCTTTTTCATAACCAAGAACATATGAGCCACATGCCATTTTGGCAATCATTTGAAGGAGAAAGGGGGTGCAATATATAGGTCGTTGAGGAAATAACCTTTGGAGATATCTCATAAATTAAGGCATGATTGATGAATACTTCCATGGGAAACTTGCATATGTCAAAATCCCAAACTCTACATATGTTTGATACAAAAAATTTGTATTCAAGGTTCCTTATGTCAGTGATATCATGTATGAAATTAGGGTTTATTTTTAGTGATCAAGGTAGCCATTGGGGTTTACATTATTAAAATTCTTAATGATGTCATCAATCAATGATCCTCAATAGAAACCTCGACCTTTTGTTTACCTAATGTGTGTTAGGGATAATCATGGAGACTCCCATTTGGAAATGCCTATCAACATAGTTAGTGTTTGAGGCATTGGAAAAAGAGGGATTTTTTGCGTATGTGTCTAGGTCCTCCTTCGATCCTCTAGTTCTTCCAAGGTTATAGGGAGAATTTCATTTTGAAGAATATAAATTAGTTTAGTGGTTTTAAGATTACAATTTGGTTGATTAGTTTGAAAATTATAATATGTTGATGAGATAATAAATTTGAATGCATGGATTTTGGTTGAGGATAGTTGAAAAATATGTAAACCCATGTGTAGATGCATGGGGACACATGTAACCAACTGAATTTACTATTTTGAGAGTTGACAATTGTAATGTTTAACCACTACATGCAAAGAGAAATAGTGGGTGAGTCAAGGGAAGATGTAAACTTAGGTGATCTCGTAAGAGGTGCGAGGAGATGTAAGATGCAAGAAATTTTGAATCATAATATTCAATATAGAATCCATGATGTAATACAAAATAAATCTCGAAGGAACCTCAATGAAAATATTTATTTTTATTGATCCTGTAAAACAAATGTAATATGTAAACAGACCAAAGTTGAGGAGTTGCTAGAGTGTACGACATAATCACTAATGACTTCTTTTCCTTCAAAACATTGGATGAAAGATCACCACAATATATGGTCACAACACATTCCTGTGATAATATTTGTTGGGGCCCATGAGAAAAAAATTCATGTGGGAAAAACTGATATGGTCTAGGGGGGAAAGGACAAAGAAACATGACCATATTGATAAGAGGAAGACATGAGGAAAAAAAAATTTGGTGAAAGAAAATGCATGGGACTTATTAAAATAAACTGCGGGGGATTGTCCCACACATATTTCCTATCACTCAGATGATCAACCCAAAAATATATTTATATTGGCTCTATTATCGTCTCAATCAACCAACGGAGTGCGTGTTCTAGTGGAAATCTAGTAAAACCCCAACCAAAACTATAATCTGTAAGTAAAATTGACACGGTTTTACACACCATAAAATTTAGTGAACGTTCATGGCTACAAAACCCAAGTTCAATCCATAACAAGAATACATTTGAGATCTAGCTTTTTTTAAATGCATATTAGGCTCTATTAATAGTTGGAGTGAGTTGCCATTTTGAATCCCTAAGAAAATGGTCAATTTGAGCCCCCTTTACAGTATTATCGATCACATTGCAATAACTTATCTGACCGTGCAATAAGAGTTGTGGGGCTTCAATCGGGTGTAACTTTCCTGAAGGTCATGATTCTAATCACATGAGTGTGAACTATATAATTCCTTGACATAACATTAAACATGACCTAACATTTATCATGCAAAGGTTGAGCTGAACATGTCTGCAGTAGGCTCAGGATGAACAAAACAGATTGAATTTGATTAATACCGACCAAAATGTTTTGACCACCCATTCACTTCCATGTGTTAGATGGAATGAGTGTGAATCTAACTTAACAACACCTTTAATGTAAATATATTTGGACACGTGGATCCTAATTCAACAAAATTTGGCATAATTGAAAAGTTGATGAAGCATTATTTATAGACTTGAGAGAAGGAATGATGATAATGTGACTTAAGGAGTGGGAAACCAAGTGCAAAAATGTGGGAATACACATGACCAACACTTTTATTGAAATCATTCATCACAATGCAGCCCTATGAAAGGCGACGCAGTGTCTCGATTGTAGGAATTAGTTTGTGCAAGATAAGATGAGAAAAATACCCACTTCAGTAGATGGGTATCCAATATTTTATAGGATGACTCCACAAGCCTAATGAGCGGTTTTGCAAAACTTTTGGATATACATCCCTGTCGATTCATAAGTCACCTATTTTAAAGGTAATGCTAAAGTTAAAAACACTACATACGATCTATTTCAGTTGTACCATATATAAATATATATACAGGATGATCAATAAATAACGCAGTTCGGTGATTTATGGGTTCTTTGGAATTTCATTCTTCTAGAATCTCGAGTATGAGCATGCACTTGTTGTTGGTTAGCCAACATAGTAGGCCTAAGCAAGGCAAAAGGCAGCTTATGGTGGATTTATTCCCGTGAGAAGACCAGTGAATATATGAACAACGCGACATGCTAGCGGATCACAGTTTCCCTGGCACCCTCACATCATTAAGTATAAAAAGTTTAGAAAAAACAGGATAAAAATCAGAATTTAGATATTATTTTATTAGTGTTATATATAAATCACAACATTTGACAGTTTTGACAGGGTACATGAAAAATTCTCACTATTTTTTTTTCACACGGATAGGGGAGCCAAATTAAACCTTCCCGAGTCAGGAATGATGTAAATGAAAGTGGAACGTAAAAAAATTAAGTGTGGTAGGTCACAAGGTTGAATCTAGGGCCTTATTGAACTCCCTAAAAGAGTTAAAGTCAAAGTTAATTCATTAGATATGTTCAATGTGCGCATGAAATCTAGACACCTATGGGCAAATAATTTGAAATGAATTATTCTTTGGGGTAACTAGAATAATTAATCATATGCTAATTTTTATCGTTATGATGAAAATAGTTTCCAAAGGTTTTTATGTAAATTTATTCTGGTGAATTACTTTCATCTTATTGATCGTGGTGTTTGATTAGGATCTATGTTCTTGGCTTGGTACGATCTGGTTACCGTTCCTTTTACATAGGACCAATGATTATTGGCAAGTGTCGAAGGTCCTATTTGGGTCTTCATTGCTAAAACTCTTTATGATAGACATATTTCAAACATACATTGGGTAGGGAACTATTTTAATGCCTCTTAAAAGTATTAATATATAGGTATTACAAGGGAAATTCACCCTAATTATACTAACCCATCTGTAGGTACCAAAGAAAAGAATAAGAATGACCCCTAATCTACTACACAATTATGATCATGAAATTTCAGTCACAAAAAGTAAATTTATAAACACAAAAGAACATGGTTGTGTCCCACTCTAGTGTACATGTCACATCTAATTTTGGTTGTCGATCCTCTAAAATAGAATGACCCAAAAGAGAAACCCCAAATGTATGTGAATGTGTATACCAAGTGTCACAAGGCCCTTACCAAATAATTGACCTCCTATCAATTAGTACATACCCACTTGGGCATAGACTACATAGTAGAAGGTGGAAGATGAGGAACAATAACATCAATCTAACCAAAACATATAGGGGAAACAATTTTCTATCTCGGAAAAAGTTACCCAAGTGAATTTTTCTACAATATGTGATTTTGTCCTCCATATTCATACTATGCATATCCTTCTTGTCTAGACCCAGAACACTGTCACTCCATCTCACTATGAAATCAGTGCAATCTCTTCTTACCTTTTCTTGTACTTTATTAAAACCACATGTGCTTGTGTGATTTTCATTAATTTGGACATGATTTAGGATATACATGTTTACTATATTTACTATATTTTTTATTCATATTTTATCTCTACGTAAAGTAATATGTCTTAATGAAAATAAACCCTAATTTTTAGTTACATTTTAGTGAACCCATTTATTTAATTTACATGCAACCTATTGTTTCCTTTTTGGCCCTTAGGGTTATATATATATACCCCTCACTACTGGTTTTAGGGAAAAATTTTATCCTCTTAAGATCTTCCCAAAACCATATTTTTTTTGGATCATAATCAAACATATCTTCATATTCCATCTAAGAAATATAAATCCATAACTCCAACATCTTACAATAACTAATTAGGTGGTACTCTAGTGCATAGTTGGGTGGGATTGAGACTATCATGTATTGTTTGTAGATTACACACAACAAAATAGACTCAACAAAACATAGATTTATATTAACTTGAAATCCTTAATGACATCTACAATAATATTCCCTCTAACAGGGTTGTTAAAGAGTTTATAATAAAACTTTTAGGTTATTACAAGGAGGTGTATACACTAAGGACTCCTATTGGATCCTTTGCCTCTTCTCTTAGGCTTTGTCTTACTCAACTTCCTAATACTTCTACAACCTCAAACAACCTTCATTATACTTAAACCACTTCAAATGAGGCATTAGATATTGGATAATGCCACGGATCACTAGATCGATCAATTATATTGGTTCACTGAAGGTGAGACCAGTAAATACATAAGGTTGATGAAAGTAAATAAAATCACAATAAGAGAGTTATTGCACAAGATTGGAATCAATCCATCCAACATACTACCATAATTAGCTTAACAATCAAGATTTACATATAGGAGGAGGGAAGTGAAACTAACACCTATACTACTGGTGAGAACTCCCACTAATTGATATTGGTATTTAAGCTGACTCAACAAGACTAGAAGCTAAATCCAATATACAGACAAGCTAACTACACATGACTAACAAGATAACTCCACACAAATATTACACCTAAGCAATATAACTCAACAACTGAAGGGATAATTCTTGTGCAAGAATAATCCACAATAAACAAATAAAGTATAAATAATATCCTACACTAACACCCCCCTTTAGCATAACTTAGGTGGATTGAAAAGAAAGTGGGTCTTGACAACAAGGCCTGATGAGGTACCCATTTATAATAACTCATTTTTTTTTTACCGTGGCAATCGCATATGAGATGTGCGATGGGAATGCCAAAGGAGATGTGCTAAAGAATTTAAAATTGAGTGGGAAAAACATTGAAGGAGAAAAAGGGATGATGAAGAAGGGGTTCGAGGGAGGATATGTTTTTGGGTAGGGAAAATGTTGCAGAGGGAACAAATATGAAAATTTTCCTTTTTCATAACCAAGAACATATGAGCCACATGCCATTTTGGCAATCATTTGAAGGAGAAAGGGGGTGCAGTGTGTAGGTCATTGAGGAAATATCCTTTTGAGCTATCTCATAAGGAAAAATGCTATGGTTGATGAATATTTCAAATGGGAAAATTGCAGATGTCAGAATCTCACTCTCTACATATGTTTTATATGGAAATTTTGCATTCACAGGTCCCTTATGTTTTCAGTTATCATACACATATGCAATTAAAGTTTCTCTTTAGTGATCAAGGTACCCATTAGGGTTTCCCTCATTCAAATTAATAATGAATGTCATTCAATCAATGACTCCTCAACACAAAAATTGACCTTTAATTTCCCTAATGCATGTCAAGCACAACCATGGAGACTTGCATTTGGAAATGCCTATCAACATATTTAACATCTGAGGCATAGGAAAAAAATGAATTTTGTTACAAGCGTGTATGCCCAGGTCCTCTTTCAATACTCTAGTTTTATTCAAGGTTATAAATAGGGAGAAGTTTCAGTTTGACGAATATAAATTCAAATGAAGTGGCATGGATATTATAATTTAATTGATCAGTTTGAGTAATTATAATATCTTGATAGAGGCAACAAATTTGAAAGCATAGATGTTAGTTGAGGATAGTTGCAAGAGATATGTAAACCCGTATGCAGAGGCATGGGGAAATATGTAGCCAAATTAATATAGCTATTTTGCAGAGTCAAACCAATTGCAATTTTTAACCATTGCATGCAAAGACCAATAGTGGGTGTGTTGAGAGAAGATTCAAACTTTGTTTATCTCCTAAGAGGTGTGAGGAGCTTTGAGATGCCAGAAAGTTTGAATCACAATACTTCAATACATAATCTATATTGATGCAATACAAAAGTAAAGCTAAGAAGGAACCTCAATGAAAATATTTATTTTTATTGATCCTGTAACCAAATGAATATGTAATACAGATCAAAGTAGAGGGATGTTAGTAGAGTGATAAGTTACTGTCGCCTAATGACATGTCTTTTCCTTTAAAACATTGGATTCAAGACTATCAACACAATATATGGTCACAACACATGACTACGAGAAGATTTGGTTGGGGCCTAGAAGAAACAAATTCGTGTGGATGAAAAATAGATATGGTTGTATAGAAATGTTTAAAGAGCCCATAACCATTTGATAAGATGAAGACATGAATGGAAATTTAGAAATAAAAATGCATGGGAATTAAATACCTCCAAGTATCACACCTATTTCAACAACTTATATTGTTCATACCTAAAAGAATAATATTTTCTATCTATGCTCCACTTTGTCATCTTGACCAGCCTTAACGTAGATGATATCTTCTCATCCTACACATGGGAAAATGCCAGTAAAACCCCTAACCAAAGCCATAATATATGAGTAAAATTGCCAAAGTTTTACACACCATAACAGTCAATAAATGCTCAAGGCTATAAAACCCATGTTCGAGCCATAAAAAAAATACTATCTAAGATCTATCTTATTTTACATACATACTTATAATCTATTAATAGTTGGAGTAGCATGTTTCCATTTTGAATCCCTATGAAATGTTGTCATTTTTTTAGCCCCATTTTCCATTATGTATCAATCATGTTGGCAGGTTGTCATGAAGCGCTGACATAATAGTTTTGGGGCGCCAAAATGGCCGTAATTTTTCTACTGAGGGTCATTATCCTACTCATATGAGTGCACAACTATCATAATTCCTTGACAAAACATTCAATATGAACCTAACGTGTATCCATGTAGAGTACTAAGGCTAACAGGTTCTACGAGCTAGGCTACGAGGATCAATGTAAAAATCAACGACTTTGATTAATGACCGACAAAAATATCTAGACCACCCATTTGCTTCCATGTTTTATATGTAATGGGTGTGAATATAACTTATCATCACATTCAATATGAATATCCTTGGACACGTGGATCCCAATTTAATAGAATTGTTTATAATTTGAAAAGTTGACAAAACATTAGTTACAGACTTGAGAGAAGGAATGATGATAATGTGACTTAAGGAGTGGGAAACCAAGTGCAAAAATGTGGGAATACACATGACCAACACTTTTATTGAAATCATTCTTATTCCCAATATTGCATGCCCTATGAAAGGCCGACTAGACGTGTCCTTGATTGTAGACATTAGTTGTGGAGATGAAATCATGGGATAAAAAAAACCACTTCAATGGTTTGTTGTAGTCCAATGATTTTGATTAGGTCCATGACTCTCTGAGATTCAAATGAGTGGTGCAAACTTTTGGAGATATTATATCCATGCTCAAACTCATCAAGGAATCTATTAAAGAGTTAATGCTAAAGTTAAATTACACTACATATGTTATCATTTCCAGTTGGTACCATATATAAAATATATACAGGATGATCACTAAATAAAGCAGTTGGTGATATGGGTTCTTTGGATTTCATTCTTTTAGAATCTCGATTAGCATGCTCACTTGTTGTGGGTTAGCTGGCATAATGGGAATTACGCATAGGGTGAAAGAATTAGGATTATGGTGGATTTATTGACAATGACAAGACTAGTTTGGGTGTTCAATAATAAGTTAATAACAAACTAAAATGATGTGCTTGGACGATCACAAGTCTCACTACAAGCCACCCATCACATCATTAAGTATAAAGTTAGAAAACATGGATCTAAAATAGAATTTGATATATTTTATTAGTGTTATATAAATAACACTATTTGACATTTTTGAAGGGTAATATTGAAAACTTATTGTCACCTAATATTTTTTTCACAAGGATAGGTGGATGCCAAATTTAACTCCAGTCAGGAATGATGTAAATGAAAGTGGAACCGTAAAAAAATTAAGTGTGGTAGGTCACAAGGTTGAATCTAGGGCCTATCATTGAACTCCTAAAAGAGTAAATTCAAAATGTAAATTCCATAGTTATTTCAATGCTGCGCATGAAATCTTATGACACCTCATGGTAAATAATTTGAAATGAATTTTATTCTTTGGGTAACTCTAAATAATTGATCATATGATAATTTTTTTATGCGTATGATGCAAATAGTTTCCAAAGTAGTTAAATTTACACTAACACTCCAGAAAAATGCTACATAATAGATGAAAGTAAAAAAGGTATCGGTAAAATGTTGAAAAGCCCACAAAAAAGAAAACCATTTTTGGGTAGGGGCTATTCCTTGGTGAGACATTTCTCGTAATTATACATCTTATTATAAGGAAAAGGGCATTGCCAAGAGGTTCAACCATTATATTTTATAGTCTTCCATTTAAAATCATCAGAATATTCCAACACTTCAAATTTATAACCATGGTTAAATTAGATCAACAATCAATAAATGTTGTGTGTCAATGCTTGCATAAACCACATTTATGACACGATGTTATATACACGTTACTTCAATCCAGTTTGGAATGCCTTCAGTTTAATAAAAGGGAGGGGTTAAAAATTAATTGAAAGACATTACATTTCTCACAATACACAGGATTTTGAAAAAAATGAAGCCATAATACCTTTTAAAGTTGCCAAATTGATCAAGGTACATATTTAAGCAAAATCCATTCCCACTGCATTACATGGCGTGGCATTTATGACATGACATCAATGGTAATACTGAAGTAATGACATCAAGACACATGTTGTGGTTAAATTTGACATCAACCTATGTTTGGAAAACAATTTTTAGGTGACAATAAATTTTCAATATTGTTCTGCAAAAAAACAAAATAGTGTTATCTATATATTACAAATAATAAAAAAAAAATATTAGTTTATTTTTATTTAGCTATTTTTAATATATTATGTATATCAATATTATTTGCATATAAATTTATACAAAAATGACATTCATATTTCAAATATACAAGTCGTACATAATGGTTATTTCTTATACTTGTAAGTATTTTACGATTAATATCATAAAGAAGACATCTAAATGACTATCAAATTTAACACTTGAACACATGCACAATAAAAAGAAGCGAATTCCAAATACACATTCATTTAGGTGTTTTTATTGGGAGGAAAACAACATTGAAAAAGACATCCTTGAATTGTTCAACACAATTAAAGAAATTCAATGTAATTAAGTTCAATGAAGTTGTTAACAGACCTACAAAATATGTCTAAATCAATGAAAAGAAGAAGAATACTTTGCATATTAGGAAATGATATCACATAGCTACGTGTTAGGTGTCCTATTGCTATGTCTTTGTAACCATGTTATTTTGATAAGTCAAACATTTAAACACAGATGCAAAAAAGAAAATAAAATGAAAGGGTACACATGAGCCTGCTTAACTGTGCATTAAAAAACACACCCATAGAATATGTGGTTCACTAACTACAAAAGAGAAAGGAATGTGACACCCAAAGAATCAAGATTAACATGACACCTGTATGATAGAAAAGTGACATGTGAGCATGATAATCTACAAGCAACTCTTCTTCCTCCCGACCTCTCGAGGTCATGTCGAGATAGCCAGTGAGAATGGAATTTATACGGATACTGACAAACTAGTTGGGCAATCTTATATCCTCAACATGCAATAATGGAATCTGTGAATCTAGGGAAAAGAAGGCCCTCCTAACTTGAATTGGTGTAATGGATTGTTCGGATATAATAGCTGTTCGGAGGCTCTAATCAATGTCGAGCTCTGTTGAGATCCTATTTATTAGCTGCTGGATACGTGGAAAATGACCTATAGGTGTTTCGTGTATATTTCCATACAAGGTCATGAAAAAAATGGTGATGAGAGGTGTAGTGGATCCTTCGGGGTTTTATGGACGATTCTTTGATCTAGTCCAAAAATCCCTAGCCTGATTGGCTGCTACGTTTAATACAGAGAATTGTGTAATGATGTCTGGTGGAAGTGGTGAGGATCTGAATATTAGTGTGTGTAAACCGACGTCAATGTCTGATTGATCAGTAGGCCCGTTAGGTTGTGGGACTTGTGGATCAAAACCGTAAGTTCGTGGTTATGGCGGACTTCCTATGGTCATATGAGGAGTCAATCTCTTCTCCTGACTATCCAATAGTCATAAGCTTTTTCAGCCTCTATGTTTAGAACTAGAAGTTGTGTAATTTTCTTAGAATACCTTACAAGTGTTCTGGCAACTTGAATACGTAATCTAGTATCTATGTCGATGAGGAGGTCTCCTGCATTGGGCTGTGGAACTAAAGGATCACAACCAAATGTTTGTTCTCTTTCAAGTCCTTCTATAGTCATGTGGATATCCTATCAAGGCAGTCTATAGTTAGGGTGATTTGACCAAAATGTGTATGCCTTGTCGTCTTCAATATTTAACTCTCTCAATTGTTCACTAACTGCTCGTAGGTTTACTGTTGTTCGAAAAACCTGGATCCTAAGGTCTTGATCTATATCAGCTAGTGTTATGGGGAGATTTGGTTGAGGCACTATCGGTTCAAATACTCATTCTCTAGGCTCTCTAGGTCCTGTGATTGTCAAGCAAAGATGATTCAATTTTAACTGAAATGAATAAACTAATTATGAAAGATGTATCTACACTATGCATATATTATTTTATCTTTGTATTTTTGATGAAGTATTTTAACAAAATTAAAAGAGTAGTTATTCTAATATATTCAGAAAATGGAAAACTAATCTAATGATAGAATCAAAACAAGCAAAGTAGCCTGATGTAGCTATTTACCTGTGCAGTTGTGAGTTTATCCTAAATATCTAAGTAACTAACTAGTTTAATAAAAAAACTCTCAATCCTACCTTAGAAGTGAGGAATGAATCATAGTTTCTTAGAAACTATCATTCCCCACAGCTTCCATGACAATATTGAAAGTGAAATTTTAACTGAAATGAATTAATTTACTACTCTATTTGATGTACTTGTAACTAGAACTTTGATAGCTCAAACCCAAAGTTTACAAAACAATGGTAAATCCAGTTGTGTGCGACTTCGTCCCCTCAGTTTGATCTCTTCGTTCCTTCGTGTTATTGTGAATCCAGAAAAGTGTGTATATGATAGCGTCACCAGAAGAAGATATTCGAATAATGGCAGCTTTGGATATAGACTGAATACAATGCAAGTAAGAGAGGGATAGTGCAAGTGAACAGAGCTTGACTGTGTAATTCCTAGCAGGATTTATTGTGGGAATACAACACAAATACGTTGAGAATTCTGGAAACTATCTTTTGAGACAAAACAAAACTTGCAAATCTAAATGGATTCCAATTCTAAAATGAAACTAGATTATTCTAAACTGATTGCATGGAAAAATAATTAAGTAAGATGAAACAAGAAGATCAAAATCTCTAAACAACAAAGGAAGGCTGATAACTGATGCAAAGCATGAAACTATTGGAACTCTACGCAAGAGCTTCAAATAAACTGAATATTTAAACAGAGAAGGAGAGGGGCCCCTTTTGCTTGAGAACAAGTTGGCTATTTATAGCAATTACATTTACCAGAGGGTAACTCCCAATTGATCTCTTTTACTATAAACAAAGGGAAAACACTATTTACAGGGTGACCAAGACATAAATGTAAGCCAAAGTGGTTGAAGAATGTGAGTAGAAATTTAAATTTTACATTTGACAAAATCATCATAACATTATGGAAAACGTGCATAGGACCGCCACCCTGTGCAGGGCGGCGGTTACAGGACAACCGCCCTGTCTTAGGCGGCGGTCACGGGATCGCCACCCAGGCAGGGCGGCAATCTCGTCATTTAAGACCAAAATGCAAAGAAAAAGGGGGGAAGAGGGTAGAACAAAGCACGCGGAGGCCAGATGAGGCACATGGGATGCAAACGTATACTTGGTGATCTTTTCTAGATTCTGAACACCTTGCGAGGAGGCCTGTATCATCATTGGGGTTTCCATAACCTCTTTTCGCAGTACAATACCTACATTTTTGGGTATGTACATATTACCCCCTCAGAGAAGCGTTTTAGCCATGGAGAGGCATAAAACGGTGGGTCCGAGTATGGCAGTCCCAAAATGGGGAGTTAGAAGTTATACCTGACACGCCCGTGTGTCGAAACATCGCAATCCAAATTCCCACTACTTGTAAAATGAAAAAGAGGACTCAAGTGCAGATAGATAAATAAATTGAGAGACAAAACTAAACTAAGTTAATATGAAATGAGTTCTTACCATTTGCATGGGGATTTATAACTTACCTCCATCGACACTCCATTTATGTGAAGAAAAACATTCAAAACCAAATTAGAATACTATATATATTTAAAACTAGCTCATTTTACTATTCATTTACGCATGTCAATTTGGTGATTTTTGAGCTCTAGGACCCACGGTGACCATTTTCGATGAGAGTACAGTCAAAACATCCATTATGAGATCATGATTATGCCTTTGAGAGCAGGACATTAGCCTGTGAAGTCTCAAGTTAGTTCTTCTCAATTTATCATTTTTAAACCTAAAAGATAGAAATGTAGACATCTTTGTCTCGGGGGGTTATTTTAAAAAATTCTAGTTTTAAATGAGTCTCTAGGGGGGTGCCCATAGGGTAGGTTTTTATTTCATCTAAAATGATGCATTTTTGCATTTTTTAAAGTGTTTTAGGGCTTTTGAGCCGTTTGGTGATTCGGGACAGGACCGCCATCCCATGAGGGCGGCGGTTATAAAACTGCCACCCTATAAGGTGGCGGTTACAAGACCACCACCACCTAAGGTGGCGGTTGCGTAACCGCCACTCTACACAGGGCCGCGGTTTCGAACAGAATGCAAAAGGAGACATTTTACCTTGTTATTTTTACATTTTTAGCATTTTTATATGTTCTTGATGATTTTCCCAGTTGGATTATGTTACTAACTTACTCTTTTTCCTATGTTTTGGGTGGATGCAGAAGGAGGAGGAGTACATCAGATGGATCAGAGAGAGGGAGTGTGATTGGCTTCTGGTAGTGTTGGATGCATTGTCCCAAGATGAGAGGGACACTTTGTAGAGGGCTGGGATCTTGTGGATCTCTCTGGTTGTTCATGTTGCTCCTTCCAGTCACATACTATGTGACTTATTTTCATATTGGGATGCAAATCAAAACACTTTCTGATTTCCAAGAGTTAGGGGTGAGTGGACCATCACCCTAGAGGACATTTACTATATATCAGGGGTTCCGATCCTTGGGAGGCGGTTGTCTCTCAAGATAGCAGTATTCAGATCTCAGTTGGTTTAGTGGGCCTCATATATGGGAGATTCCGTTGTTTCCATGGGGTCAAAGAAGGGGGTGAAGGTCCATTCTATTGTTATCTCTCCTATCCATGTGATCTGTAAGGCGATTATGGGTATCCTTGCCTCGCGGTTGACTAGGGACAACTGAGGGGATACTCTTCTATACTGTTGGGCTCCCATCATTACACAGATTGAGGCCTATGGCCATATTTACGCTTAGGGAGCAGACATCCTCGGGACCACCTATCATGATTTATACAGGGTGGTTAGACTATAGGGACAGTCATTGAGCCACCCCACTCTAGTTATGAGTTGGGTGTATGAGCGCATCATTCCTTACGGGAGAGGTATATAGGTGGAGGATCCAGGGGCTGTCAGGGCAGCGAGGTGGATAAGGATGACCGTACTTAGGGCACCACACTAGCCAATGGCTTCCCTGACTATTGCAGACATGGATGCCACTCCTTATCATGACATGGCAGGGATATGGGGGGAGGAGACACTTACATTAATTGCCTGCTCTTCCACGGGTCAGTTGGTAGACAAGACAGGGAAGCTAGAGACCCACCTCTTTGATAGAGTACCACAACAGTTTGGCCTCCCTTATATTGATATGTTTCCTCCTACGGGGCCAGTATACATATCTGTTCATGAGGCCAGGGGAGGTCCTAGATGCCGAGGTTGGACCACGATCACTCCTGACATTCCCATTATAGCTAGGAGGGTGGTTCATGCCCAAGGGGTAGCTAGTGCTCCTCGAGCACCTTTACTTCAGATTGGTACCAGTCCTACTCATAGTGGAGATGAGCCCATTGACGTGGAATTTGAGTCTAAGGAGTTCACTAGGGGGGAGACAGAGGACGGTGAGACCGGAACTGGCAAGACAGGTGAGGAGGATGATAATGATACTAAGTGGCATGAAACTCAAGATATCTTGCGGACTGAGAGGGTAGAGGAGAGTGCAAAGAAGGTGACCCTAATTTCAGAGGAGTTACCTTCTCAAGATTTAGGGGGAGATGACGAGTCTGTGACAGGTTGTCACTTTGTTCCAGATGTGGGAGAGGCACGACAGTCGGTGACAGTGTTAGTAGCAGGCGTAGATCCTAGAGATCCTACCTGGATGCTTCGAGATCCGAGTGAGTTACTACTCTTTTCTTGAATTTTGTTTTAGTTAGAAATGCTTAGTTGATATTTCCCTTTCATTTTTTCATTTGTCTTTGATCTTATTTTGGACAACTTTCTAACTTTGTTCATTTCTCCTCTTTTATTCGCAACGACTGCCGAGGGATGGCGAGACTTGATTTGCTAGGTGTGCGCGGACACTCTACTGCTCTCTTCGGAGGGTACTCAAGCTGAATTGACTGAGGATGTTGGAGAGCCCTCAGCAGCTGGCTGACATACTGATGTCTTTGCCCCTGTCTGGAAGGTGGCAAAGATCATTACCTCCCTTCGCACTGAGTTGGCTAGATATAGGATTGCTGAGCGCTTGATGAGGAGGAGTCACTCTCATAGTGAGACCACAACTACTAGCCGTGATCGTGAGCCCTTAGTTTATTCAAAGCATTGTTGCAGCAAGAGTCCTAGACGAGGTCGTGCACCTTCTAAGGGATCTCACAGGGATTGAGAGATCATGGTGCCTTTTTGTAGTGAATTTTGGTCGGATACTTATACGAGTATTTTTGTATTTTTCGGGCTCATTGAGCATTTTGACCATGCCTTAGTGCATGATGGCATTGTACATAAAACACCATATATATATATATATATATATATATATATATATATATATATATATATATATATATATTTGGATCTAGATCTTCTTGTGTTTAGAATTTTGTGATTCGCTTCTCATGTGCATGACTAGATGTTTTTAGAGTATTGTTTTTATATGCTTTTCAGAATGTATGCAATGGATGACAAATGATAACAAATACTGAACATAATGTTTTACTTTTATTTGCTTTTGTAACACTGATATGTGATGATGTAGAATATTTTGTAGTACTGAACTTTTGGCCTCTTTGGTCAATGTCTGTTGTTTCTTCTTATGTTGGCAAAATGTGATGAATGTATATTGATAAAGAGATGAACTTGCCCCATTCCCAAACTCCACGCAACTAGTAAGATGCGAGGGCTCAACACCAAGAGTTGGGAAGGGCACAAATTGTATGAGTTTGACTGAATGGAATGATGAGAGATAGACAAACCAGTGACAGAAACCAAACTTAGACCTACACACTTACTCTACTCAGAACTACCACCAAGCTCAGAAGGCAACTTACTTTTCAGTTTATCTAGACTTAGATCTATAAATGGCAATTTGGTTGACAAAATCTGGTTTTGAGGATTTGATCTCTTTGGAATTTGGACACTTATTTTCACCTAATATAATTTGATTTGTATTTGTAAAATACCAAGATTTGTTAATTTGTATGAATGGACCCCCCACACCTTGCCCCATGCCACTAGTAAGAAGCATGGGTTTGTCACCAAAGGCAGGATATAGGCGAGTAAGGGAACTTCTTTCCTTTCCCAACCTCACACCACCAGTAAGAGATGCAGGCTTACCACCGAAGGTTGGTGGGGCAAAGAAGTGTGTAAAATAAAATATTCTGTTTGCTTGGTATTTTTGATTCTATTTTATTTTGACACTTCTGAACTGTGATTTTGGAATATCCTTGTTTCAAAGAGACATAAGAGGGATAGATGTGACACCAACAAGCTTCTAGAATAGAATGTAGGTAAGAACAACTTCACCGAGTAGAAAGAAAGAGCAAAACCAAGTATGCAGGCCTTGGTATGGTTTTCGTCAATATTTGTCTGTCAAACTTGATGAAAAGATTTTGAAACTACTTGATGATGTTTGAAGAGATGTGATTTGAATGCTTTTGCCAATATTTTCAGAAATTTGTAATAGATTGCTTAAGAGTAAGTTCCTTGAATACAATTTTATTAAATGAGTGGACAAAATGAAACAACTAAGTGACTAATGCAATGTAGGTAGATATAATATACAAATGGTGACGCTGATGTCTTATGCATAAAACCATTTAAGATGCAAGGAATTAACTGTTTCATTGAACTCCTCACCTTCTAATGTACACAAGAGATACACACCATTTCCGTAGTCTTTCATGACTCGATATGGGCCTAACCACTTGGGCTCGGAATTTCCTTCCTTCGCCAGTTTTCTTATCAATCTGGTTGTCTAGTCTTAAAACTAGATCTCCCTCATATATTTCTCACTCATAGACTTTTTTTTATATTGCCAACACATCTGGTCAACATGGGCTTTGTGTTGTTGTTCAGAGTTTAGCCTGGCCTTATCAAGGCTTTCTAGTTGAGAGAGGCATGCCTCTCTATAGGTGTCTTCTCCCAGAATCCCCTGTAATAAGATGCGGAGGCTAGGTATTTCGACCTCAAGCGGGAGAACCACTTCTACCCCAAATACTAATGAGAAGGGGGTTGCTCATGTTGGTGTTCTTATTGAGGTTTAATGGGCCCACAAGGTCTAATATAATTTTAAATGCCAATCTTGTTTGTTCTCCTTAACCTGTTTTGAGGAGAATGGATTTTAATGTTTTGTTTGTTGCTTTGGCTTGTCCATTGGCTTGAGGATAGTAAAGAGAGGCCATATGATGGTTTATTTTAAATTTGCTGCATAGCTCACAGACCTCATCATTCTTAAAGGATGTACCATTATCTGAGATAATGACTTGTGGGACACCGTACCTACAAATGATTTGGTTCAGAATGAACTTGGCGATTACTGAACCTGGTATGGTGGTGAGAGGCGTGGCCTCTACCCATTTGGTAAAATATTTTGTGGCCGTAATTATAAAGTTATGGCCATCTATTGATAAGGGAGAGAATTTCCCTATCAAATCTAGACCCCACGTGGAGAAGGGCCATGGGGTTGCTATTGGTTGCAGAGATTATGCTTGCATGTGAATCTTATGGGAGAATTCTTGGCATTTGTGGCACTTACGTACAAATTCTACTCCATCATGTTCAAGAGTGGGCCAAAAATATCCCATCAGATGTATTTTGCGAGAAGTGGCATGACCACCAAAGTGACCTCCACATATCCCACTGTGGGATTCATAAAAAATATTCTTGGATTCTTCTGTGTCGACGCATCTTAGAAGCATACCATCAAAGGCTTTATGATAGAGTACTTGTTCTAAAATAACGTATTTAGCAGCGATAATGCATAACTGCCTTCTTTGTTGTGATGTGGCACCTTCTGGGTATGTATGGTCCATAATAAAATTGATGATGTCAGTGTACTAGGGACATGTAGAGATGGGGGGTCTTGTTTCGATAAAGTATATACACTCATCGGGAAAATCCAGATTTACCAGATCACCTCCATCTAACAGATTGTCAGCTAACCAATCTGCAATGATTTGTCCCTTAATGAATTTCTGGTTTACAAATGTTAATTCAAATTCACCCATTAAGGTTATGAAACATCCAACCTTTTTAGAGAAAGACCCTTGCGTGAGGAATGTTCGTAAATGCTAAGAGTGTATCGAAGGGTTTTGGGTCACCTTATGCTACAAATGATTTAACATGTAAGTGTCTTAAATCGTATTTCCTAGCAATAGACTATGGCAAGGCATTGCTCTCTCATGCCTATGTATAACTTGTTTCATAATCGAGCAATGATCATATTATAGTTGGTTTCCCAATCTATAATATAAATTTCGGTGAGGACCGTCTTGGGTCCTAAGGTGACTGGTAAAACTATGGTTCCAATTGAAGTGGATTTAAGGCTATCATAACATCTTAGCGTATTTTGTGTTGTGGAACAATTTGTTTCTCCATATCCTAGCTTTTGAAGGAAAGTGAAGGGGACTATATTAACTATAGCCCCATCATCAATCATTGCATGTTTAACATAATTATTGTAGACCCATACTTGTAAGTGTAAAGTTGGGTCACCTCTATGCACAATTTCAGCGTCCGTTGGCATTTTTCTTATATCAAATATAAACTCAGTATCGCTATTTGACTGCCCTGGAGTGTAGACATCAAGTCTACACAATTTACCTATGTTTCTAGAGGAGGAGTAATATTAATTAAATGACCAAGGGCTAATTCTTCTAAGAGAGCAGCCCTATGGGCAGGAGAGTTTTTTAACAAATCCAGAAAGGAGATGTGAGAGAATGTCTTCGTTAGGTCATTAATTAAATCATAAGTGCCTATGGGTTTTACCAATGTTTATTGAATGTTGTCTAGTTCTAATGGATAACTTGGAACTGGTTGAGAAGAATAATCCTATGTTATTGTTATGGTTTCTACGGGTAGCTCGGTGTCTAACTCTACCAAACCAACTATCTTGGTTTGTGGTTGAGTTCCTAATTGAGGTGTGACCGGTGGATTTAATGAAGTTGAAGCTTCATGATCGTTATTTCCTATCATAACACCCTTGTTCGTTCCTTTTGGATCTAACCTGTTATTGTTAGTATGATTTGGGAGAGGATCGTTAAAGATCTTGAGGGGTGCATTTTGAAGGGAAACTGCCCATGTGTAAGTGTTTGGTGCGGGTACTACAAAATTCTCTAAGAACATATCTATAAAGAGTTATCTTTGGTCTTCTAGAAATCGCTGCATGAATTCATTGTAGTCACAACAAGTCCTAATATCATGGCCTTGAATCTCGTGGAAACCACAATATAAATTGGGATTATAATTTCAAGGTTGTTGATTTGAAACCTGCTATGGCCCAAAATTTTGATAAGGTTGCTGGTTGTTAGAGTTAAAATTTTGAGGCTGTTGCCTTTGGTTTTGATTCTGATATCCAGTTGGGTTTTGATTTTGACCTTATGTTTGGATTTTTCGTCATCGTTGTTGTGGTCATGGTGGACAATTAAAATCCACTGCGTTAATTGTTGGAGTAAAATTGTTATTTCACTGATTCTTAACGGGTAGCGAAATGGTTACAACGTTTGCTCTTTTAACTTGATCTGTTACTCCATCTGTTGTAATCGTACGTTTTTGTTAAGGATTTTGGGTCCTTGTTTGGTATTCCCGGTGTTAGGATAGGTCAAAGTGTTTTGACTGGGAGAGATTAATTTCCCATTTGTTCCATATGTCTTACGACCACTATCTATGGCCGCTTGGTCGATTTGGAGAGCACTCTTGAGTACTTCATCATAAGTTCTTAGTGGGAACTTCTGGACTTCTTCCTTTATCTCTCTATTGAGGGAATGAAGGAATAAATCACATAGTTCCATCTGATCCATGTTTGGAGCACTTGCTGATGAGTAGAGAACCGTACACCATATTTGAATAAAATGAGTAGCGGATTCATTATGTTCTTGTTTAATATGCAAGAATTCCTTGATTCCTGTTCTTAACAATTTGTTCATTTCAAAATCTTTGATGAACTCTGACACGAGTTGTTTAAAAGAGTATATCGAGGCTTCAGGTATTCTGTAGTACCAATCAAGTGCAATACCCTCTAAGGTTTTAGGGAATATCTTGGCAACAACCCCACCCCAAGGGAGTCATTCCTGTATGGCTGTGGCATAGGCCTTGATGTGTGCATTTAGATCTCCCTCCCCTTTGTATTTGGGTAAATCAGGGAGAGGTCTTGGAAGCATAACACTTCATATGGTGAAGTCTAGGGACTCTTTTGAATATTCTGAATAAGTCCTTACCGCATAGGCTTCGACCATCGATGGTGCTTGCTGAGGAGGTGGGGTATGCATGGTTTGTTGATATGGCATAACATATGTATTTGTAGGGACATAAGGGAATCCCTGTGGTTGAATGAACATCCCAGGAGAGGATAACATGTCTCCATGTGGTGGTTTTGAATAAATGTTTAATTAAGGAGGAGCATTTATCTGGTATGGGTTGTTTGGTGCTAAGCCGGGAGGTATCATATTTTCACCTGGGGTGGCGTTTGGAAATGCAGTTCTATTTGGTGTTTGCTGTGGATAGTTATACAAATGTTGAGGAGGCATGCCTAACATGCCTATTCCTGTAAGGAGGTCAATTTGGCTGGGATGATGCGGAGGGTTGGGGATTCCTGCTTGCCCGAAATATGAATTTTGATTTTTTTGAGCAAGTTCCAATCCTCTAAATTTCTCAACTAAGGCAGAAATGACCTCGATTGGTGAAGACACAGTGTTTTTCCTTAATGGCGTTTGTTGTACACCTTGAGGTTATAAAGGGGTATGATACCCTGCTATGAATTGATCATTACCCTGCCAAGCTTCACCAAGAGTATTTCCCATAGGTGGAGGAATGGGGGTGTTATCTTGGAGTAGGGTATCGGGTTGTGTTTGCAAACTCCCTATAGGTGGGTACATGTTTTGGAAACTTTGTTCACTTCTAGCGTATCACGTTAAATACTCCTCATCTAAAAATGGGAGTGGATCTGACTATCTACTGATTTGTGGTCTGAACAAAACCTGAGGAGATGAAATGGATTCTCCAGTAAATTTCATATTATTAGATCCAGAGGGCTCTGGTTCTTGCATTTGTGCAAGTTGACCTAACTCCACAATTCGGAATGAAGAACTAGAGCTAGTTCTTTGAGGGGGAGTTTAAGATGACAAGTAATTACTTGAATAGTTGTTAGCCCATGCAGAAAGCGAGGGTGACGGTTGTCTATTTGTTTGACCATAATTTGCCTCAATACCTGAGAGAGGTCTACCATATGCGTCATATCCCAACATATTCGGGGGGTATAATACCCACAGAATAATGGCAAAGAGTGAAGGTGGATGAAAGAAATGAAAATAAAAGGGGGCAAAATGTTTGTTTCATGTCAGGTTCACCAATTTTGGTGCTGAAGCTGATGTGAAGGCTAAAAGTGAATCAATTGGAAGAACAAATAAGAATCTGATTCCAGATCAGAAGTTTGTGTATTTGTAGTTCACGTCGGGTTCACCAATTTTGTATGATAGAAAAGTGACATGTGAGCATGAGAATCTACAAACAACTCTTCTTCGCACCTGACCTCCTGAGGTTGTGTCGAGACAGCCAGTGAGAATGGAATTTTTACAGATATGGAAAAACTAGTTGGGAAATCTTATATCCTCAACACACAATAATGGAATCTGTGAATCTAGGGAAAAGAAAACCCTCCTAACTTGAATTGGTGTAATGGATCATTCAAATATAATAGCTGGTCAGAGGCTCCAATCAATGTCGAGATTTGTTGAGATCCTATTTATTGGCTGTTGGATACGTTGAAAATGACTTGTAGTTGTTTCATGTATATTTCCAGACAAGGTAATGAAAAAAAATGGTGATGAGAGGTGTAGTGGATCCTCCGGGGTTTTATGGATGATTCTTTGATCTAGTCCAGAAATCCCTAGCTTGATTGGTTGCTACGTTTAATACAGAGAATTGTGTAATGATGTCTGGTGGGAGTGGTGAGGATTTGAATATTAGTGTGCGTAAACTAGCGTCAATGTATGATTGATCAGTAGGCCCGTTAGGTTGTGGGACCTATGGATCACAACCATAAGTTTGTGGTTGTGGCAGACTTCCTAGGGTCATATGAGGAGTCAATATCTTCTCCCGACTATCCAATAGTCATAAGCTTTTTCAGCCTCTATGTTTAGAACTAGAAGTTGTATAATTTTCTCAGAATACCTTACAGGTGTTCTGGAAACTTGAATACGTAAGCTAGTATCTATGTCGATGAGGAGGTCTCCTGCATTGGGTTATGGAACTAAAGGATCGCAACCAAATGTTTGTTATCTTTTGAGTCCTTGTACAGTCATGCATATATCCTATCAAGGCAGTCTATAGTTAGGGTGATTTGACCAAAATGTGTATGCCTTGTCGTCTTCAATATTTAACTCTCTCAATTTTTCATTAACTGCCGTAGGTTTACTGTTGTTCGAAAAACTTGGATCCTAAGGTCTTGATCTATATCAGCTAGTGTTGTGGGGAGATTTGGTTGAGGCACTATCGGTTCAAATACATATTCTCTGGGCTCTCTAGGTCCCGTGATTGTCATGCAAAGATGATTCAATTTTAACTGAAACGAATAAACTAATTATGAAAGATGTATCTACACTATGCATATATTATTTTATTTTTGTATTTTCGATGAAGTATTTTAACGAAATTAAAAGAGAAATTATTCTAATATATTTAGAAAATGGACAATTAATCTAATGAAAGAATCAAAACAAGCAAAGTATCCCGATGTAGCTATTTACCTGTGCAGTTGTGAGTTTATCCTAAATATCTAAGTAACTAACGAGTTTAATCGAAAAAATCTCAATCCTACCTCAGAAGTGAGGAATGAATCATAGTTTCCTAGAAACTATCATTCCCCACAACTTCCCTGGCAATATTGAAAGTGAACTTTTAACTGAAATGAATTATTTTACTACTCTATTTGATGTACTTGTAACTAGAACTTTGATAGGTCAAACCTGGAGTTTACAAAATAATGGTAAATCCAGTTGTGTGTGACTTCATCCCCTCAGTTTGATCTCTTCATTCCTTCGTGTTCTTGTGAATCTAGAAAAGCGTGTATATGATAGCATCAATAGAAGAAGATATTCAAACAATGGCAGCTTTGGATATAGACCAAATACAATTCAAGTAAGAGAGGGATAGTGCAAGTGAACAGAGCTTGACTATGCAATTCCTAGCAGGGTTTATTGCAGGAATACAACAAAAATACGCCGAGAATTCTGGAAACTATCTTTTGTGACAAAATAAAACCTACAACTCTAAATGGATTCCAATTCTAAAATGAAACTAGCTTATTCTAAACTGATTGCATGGAAAAATAATTAAGTAAGATGAAATAAGAAGATCAAAATATCTAAGCAATAAAGGAAGGCTGATAACTAACACAAAGCATGAAACTATTGGAACTCTACGCAAGAGCTTCAAATAAACTGAATATTTAAACAGAGATGGAGAGGGGCTCCATTTGCATGAGAAAAATCTGGCTATTTATAGCAATTACATTTACCAGAGGGTAACTCCCAATTGATCTCTTTTACTATAAACAAAGGGAAAACACTATTTACAGGGCGGCCAAAACATAAATGCAAGCCAAAGTGGTTGAAGAATGTGGGTAGAAATTTGAATTTTACATTTGACAAAATCGTCGGAACATTATGGAAAACGTGCACAGGACCGCCGCCCTGTGGAGGGTGGCGGTCACGGGACCGCCACCTAGGCAGGATGGCGGTCTCATCATTAAGACCAAAATGCAAGGAAAAAGAGGGGCAAAGGGCATAACAAAGCACATGGAGGCCGGATGAGGCACATGGGATGCAAACATATACTTGGTGAGCTTTTCTGGATTCTGAACACCTTGTGAGGAGACCTGTATCATCATTGGGGTTTCCATAACCTCTTTTTGGCTGTATAATACCTACATTTTTGGGTACATACAACACCCTCCCATACTTCTGAATGGGTGGAGTGACAATTATAAGTTTTTATGAGTGTCACACCACTACTCGAACACTGAAAAAATGACACTAGGATTCCATATAATAGCTCCGCACAAGAGAGACTATCAACATGCCTAAAAAGTGTCAAAAATATGGATACAAAATATCTTTAAATATAGATAGAATCTACGATTGTTAAATAAAATAGCTCAAAACAAGGAGCATTAAAATGTAGGAGGAGAATAAAGTTGAACAAGAAGTTTAATGGTAGAGGAGCCACACCTATATAGTCCTCTCATTGAATGCTTATATCACTGCCACAAGTGATTAGATATCTATCCAAAATGAACATATATGGCTAAAGAAGATGTCTGCATATGATTCAGTGTAAAGTGCACAGCTGGAGCATGCAAAGGAACATTATAATGTGTTCTAAGATGATCATGTATGATAACTAAAATCTTAGGTTTCTTAGTCCCGAGTAAAGGTGTAACAACACTCATGTGTATCTCAAAATCCTCGGCAAGAGTGAAGTGAACAAAAGCATGAACTATATCAAAAAATGATCCCAATGAATTCCCTGCTTTATAACCAATGTCATGGTGAGAATTCCATTTAATAGGCTAATTAGGGGAAGACATACTATGTGAATATATGCCAATACCTTTGCTAGAAAAACCCATAGAATAGATCATGCAAGAACCAAATGTAGTAGTATGCATAGACACGAAGTCACACACTTACTACTTGCATCATGCCTCTAAGTATGTTATTTTATTCATGATTCCTAAGTAAGAAAACTAGACATTAACAACATTGTTTTGTTTTTACATTGCTTTATCCTTTTGATATTTTTATCATTTACTTTTCTGGAATGACCACTTTACTTGTGAACATTAGATAAAGTGTGACCCAAATATGTATTTTTTGTTTTATCCTCTGAGTATCCTAGACACTGTCACCCATTAGGGACAAGAGGGTCCATGTGATACTATCCCCTTTAGGTTCTTATTTTATTTTCCCTCCTTTTCTCAAATTTGAATTACCACATCATTTGTTATCTTTTCTACATTACTACCCATCACTTTGGGTTCACCTTTTGGTTGTTAATGACAAAATTTAAATAAGGGAATCATATATATATACATGATTTACTCACTATTATTAGGGGCTAGATAACTTGGGCTATTGCTTACTATATACTACTTAGGCAAAGGAAAACATTCAAGGAATGCATTTGGGTTGTATTATTCATTGCACATGAGGGGTTATTTCTAAATTCCATCTCACACATTCATCTTGGGGGAAAAGTAGTTATAGCTCACTATCTTGGTGTGATTGACACAAGGGAAAACTAGCTTCAAGGGACATAATTCAATCACATGCACACTAGAACTATATAGAGTCTAAAATGTAGTGCAGTGCTTGGTGACAATCACATTGGGGTGATCGTCGATGTCAGTATGACTCAAGTATATACCTTATTTGTTTCATCTAATATTTTCCTGAGCATTGTGTAAGTACTATGGTTTGTTTTGTAGGTTCAGGTTCAATAATGAAACCCTACAATGAAGTTAGAGTAACAATGGGAAAAAGAAAGAAGACAAGTTCAGACTGTGAAAAGGTCAGATGTAGAGTTGTTGCTAGCACAATAACACCCAACTCAGACATTAACGCCCAGGTGGTCATGTCCCCATCTAAGTGGTCATGTATGAGGGATTTTTAGATTCTAGTTTTTTCAGATAAAGATTACTCAATCCATATCCAACTTGTTCCATCCAATTTTGAGCCCAGAATAAGTCTAGATCTTCAAATATAAGCCAAGTCACTCTTATCTCATTGTTGTATACTCTTTCTTGTTTCTTATGTGATATATCTTCCTTGTTACTATTATATTCATGTGATCTTAGTCCTCTGATTAAGACTTATTTTTTGTTAAATTAGTACGATTCTCAAAGGAGCTGCACATGTGAGCGTAAGGAGATGAAGTGGGATACATAGGGTGTGTGACAGTAATAGGCACATGTGCAGAAGTAGAACATGAAATAAAAATCTCAATAGGCTTAGAAGCATTAAAAGCAGGAGCAGGCTCAGAAAATGACAAATCAAGGCTAGTGGGTGTATGAGTAGTAGTTGTAAGTGGACTAAGAGTAGGGATATGAGAGTCTATAGTATGAGAATGATGTTATAGGCTAGTAATTTTCTACTATAGAGAGTGCAATAGGTCATTCTTATTGTGAATGAGGGAATGTTGAAGATAATTTTGCTTCTTGAGTGATGTAGTTTCTTCCCCAAATTTAACTATGTCCTCTTGAATGTCACAAACTTCAGAGAAAAAAATCTCATTCTCATACTATAAAGTAAATATTCTTGGACAATAATATATGATATATGCAAGAATACACACAAAAAGTAATACAACACTTAAAAATCCATGACATTGGACTTAGCTAAAAATACATTTGTGTGTGATTACAACACCCCACATAAACAATATTAGGTGGACCCCCCAGATTTAACAATTTATAAATGAGTGAATTTAAATATTACAAGGCCTAAAATTACCTTTAATCTATGAAACATGTGTATGAAAAAGTCACCAATGTAGAAATCTCAAAAAAATACACAATTTCAAAAAATATCACCTTACTTTGAGCAATGGATCAAAAGTTATGAGCTCCAGAAGTTTATGCTATTAAAAAATAATATTTTAATGTTGGCCTTTTAAAGAGTAGGGTCCACATGATGTTAAAATGTGTAGAGGGTAGAGTATTGCATCTAGAGAGTATAAATGTGTGACCAAAGGATAAAAGACTGCACCTAAAAGATACTTCCAGAGGGTAAAAAATTGCATCTAGAAAGTACAAGTCTCGAACAAAGGATAGAATACTGTACCCAAAAGGTACAAATCTACATCTAGATGATAAAATATTACATCTGGAAGGTACACATCTATAGGGTACATAACTACATACAAAGGGTACAAACTTACAACGAAAGGATTAAATACTGCACACAAAATGTACATATCAACATCCAGAAGATAAAAGATTACATCCAAAAGGTAAAGCTCTAGAGGGTAAATAAATACATCTAGAGGGTACATGATTGCAACCAAAGGATAAAATACTCCACCCAAAAGGTACAAATCTATATCTAGAGGATAAAATACTACATGTAGAAGGTAGACATCCAGAGACGGTAAATAACTACATTTAAAGAGTACAAACTTGTGACCAAAAGATAAAATAATGCACCCAAAAGGTAAATATATATGTCTAGAGGATAAAAGTGTGAATCCAAAAGTACAATTGATGATATAAACTTAGACTAAAAATATCTCTTTTTTAGTACATGTCTAAAAAAATAGAGAGAAACCCAAAAATTTTCTTTAAAAACCCAAAATTTTTCTCAAAAAACCCAAAAAAACTGATGAATTCTTGTCTCAAAAAATTTAGTTTGTACATAATTATACAGGATTTTTGAAAAATGTGCCAAAACCCCCTTGAAAATGATCAGATTTTCTTGTCTCAAAATAAATGTTGAGTTTAGAGTCAACTCCAGGGTTTTGGCATCTTCTGAACACATTGGTTGATAGGTGGAATACACAATCACTTATAAAATGACCTATTATCCCAATCTTTTTTGATTCTCCAAATCATCCAAGGATGCAAGAGAAGAACATACTCAAAAAATAGATGATTTATAACATTAGTCTAAAAAACTCAAGATTTAAATACTAACAACAAATGAAATACCAGAAAAATGAATACCAACATAGCTCTAATACCATATTGGATGATGCCACAGATCATTGGATTAATCAAATGCATTGGTTCACTGAACGCGAGAAAATAAAATGCATAAGGATACTGAAAGTAAATAAAATAATAATAAGAGATTTATTACACAATCTTGGAATCAATCCATCCAAAAAACTCCCATTAATTAGTTCAATAATCCTGATGTACATATAGGAGGGAAGTGCAACTACCACCTATAATAGTGGTGAGAACTCCCACTAACTGATACTGACAGTTAAGTTGACTCCACAAAACTAAAAACTAACTCCACACAACAAGTACACCTAAGCAAGCTAACTCAACAACCATGTGTAGGAATAATCCACGGTAAACAAATAAAGGATAAATAATATCCTTTAGTAACATTGGATCTAATTTTATAGACATATTTTCCTAATCTTTCCTCATTTGAAATTCCTCCTAGAATATTCTACTCAACCTGATCAAACTTGAATTTGAATTATACACATGAATGACGTTGAGCTAATCTATTCTGGTAGTTGAGAAATCTATTTAGATGAATATTTAGTCTTAAAAGGTAACACCACTTAGTCGGGTGCGTGGGCACATCACTCAGACTGATGTCCAAGTGCTCATCCGAAGCGTACGTAACCTATTAGGTCCCTCTTTGCTTAGATCATTCGAGACATATTGTCAAAATTTAACATTTTACAACATAGAATAGAAGACAATATAACAAAGATAATAAAAAACAATAATAGTATGAAGCTTTGATCATTCATTCCATAACATATATAATCAACAAAAATATCTAAAAGATAATAATACCACATTCATATCTCCTAATATTGGTAATCCATATCATATTTCCATTACAAACACATAACATGATCTCACAAAATATTATAGACTCAAACATAATGCTGATACAACAAGTCCTCACACACTTGTCTCTTCTAGTTGCGCCCTTAATTACATAGAAATGACACCTATATATATAGCTAGTGGTAACTTGTCCCTCACCTTTTTACAATATTTTAATCTTTTAATAGACTATCCTATACTTATCCCACATGTATATTTAGTCTGCACTTTAGTCCTCAACTGGTTGTTCTATTTCCATTCGTGCTATTAATAGCTTACTTAATCCTTACGCCATGCTATATTTAGTTGTATCTACCCATGCATATTCTATCTTTATGCAATGTTCTACATGTGCTTTATCCTTCTCTAGAGATGCCTTATCCATGATTTTATCTAATCATAGCCATGTCTTGCTCATCACGCCAACCCGTGCTTTTCCTATTTTTAGTTGATTTCTACTTTTTTGTCAATCTCTTGCTCTGACCATTCCTGTACACAACCGTTCACATGTACACTATTCATGCCTCTGAGCACACCTTTGCGGAATATATTCTGACATTTATTCCTTTTTCTGTCACACATACCTTCACACGTGGCTCACATTTAGCCATTTTCCCCAGTCCAACATAATCCATGTCAGTAACTTAGTTGACAGTCTACCCCATTGTCTCCCACGTATTGTGCCTATCACCCTCAATATATCCCTTTTTCATTTTTCAGACTTTTCCTCTAGTGCCTTAGTCTACCACACAATACTTCGTTTAATTATCTCACACATTAATCCTGTTAAAATATCTACACCATCCTCTTTTACTCCATCACGCAATCTGTGCACACCACCTTCCAAACTTCCTACACACCTATCCTTCGAAAAAATATTTTTACACAATTATGTGCATCCTTCTTCATAGTCCTACTATACACCCATTCTACCACAAACTTTACAATACAAAAAATTATGCAATTTTTTTTTTTCACAATTCCATGTAATTGCCAAAACATTCTATCATACCTATTTTGTTTTGTCTCCCCTTTTTAACCTTGTACGCCTCAACTCTTAGTCAAAATTTCTAAGTTATGCAGAATACAACTTTTCCCATGATGCTCCTACATCAAACACCCCTTGTTAAAAAAAAGTGTGTTTTTTTTCTCATAAATTGAATTCCTCAACAATATGGCCTAGCTAATCAACTTCCTTATAACTCATCCATGTTGTATCTTCCTCTACGTAATTCCTTCACTTCACTAAGTATTCTTTATGTTATTTTCTATGTGTTTTCTTTACAGTTCTTGAGTCTTATATGGCCTCGATTTATTTCGTCTCCTTCTCTAGTATTTGTTTTCTCTAATCAATTGCTCCCTATTTTTCTTACACACCTTCATCTGATTCTTCCTCACATTCATTTTTTTCCTTTACACATTACTTTCTCCCTCATAACACTCATACAAATCAACAACATTAAATATCAATGAGATATCCAAATCCTATATGGAAATTTAATCTTATATACATTTGGCCCCATCATTTACAATACTTTACATGCCCTAATATTTTTTAAATTTAGTTTATTAGACATACCCTTTGGAAATATCTCTTTGTGTAAATGCGCCAATACTTGGTATCTAACCTTGTTTTTTTACTTTGTGCCTTTCATCTAGGCACTTCTTGTAACTGTGATTACACTACTCCAACTTCTCACTCATTTCATCATGTAACTTGCACATATATTCTACATAATATTATGCCTCTTCTCTCCGATTATCTATTACTTCTTGCAATTATGTGACTCCTCTTGGAATTATTCCATAAATAATATGGAATGGAGTCTTACCTATGATCCTATTAATTGAGTCATTATAGGTGAATTCTTCTCATGTTAATACCATGTCCCGCTGCTTTTGTTTGTCTCTAACCAAGCTACATAATAAATTACCTAAACTCTTTTTCATTAATTTTGTTTGTTACTTTTTCTCTAGGCAATATATTGAACTAAAAGTCAACCTTTTTACTATTTTCTTCCATAAGGTCTGTTAACACCTAAAATGGTTCACCTCATTTTTTGTCCTTAGAGATAAAATTTATGTTTTGATCATGACCATTCATGCATTTTGGACACTCTACCATTTCAAGACTCACTAGAATTGTTTGCATAGATCAGATCTAGGTTCCCGTAGTTCAAAACAAGTAAAAAATTGATCAAATTCACTTGTTTTGGGCTCAAGACGGGTTGCGACGTCTAAAAAACCCATTTTCTTAACGATTTAGAGCATAAAATTTAATCAAGTCACAAGGAGGGACATGTGGGGATCATTGGTCACTAGCTTCAGTTAGGGATTGATATCATATTCACAAAGTGGAAGGATTGGGCCACATTTATAAGCTATGGATATCACTTAGTTAACTGGAGTGAAGGATCTATACTTAACACTTTCGCCCAAGTCCGAATTTGGTTAAGTTATTGAGAAGGGGGTTGAAAATGGACACACAATATGTTCTCGGGAACTTGGGTTCTCATGAAGTTAAAAATTGGCCAAGGTAAGATCTTGCATCCCTGAAACCATTAGAAATATTGAAAGCATGTCATTGGTCACCAAGATTGAATGGAATGGGCCTGAGAGGTGGGAAGGGGTTGATATCACAAAAATCTTTCTTTGGTCCATGTGGACCAATTATGGTGGTTCATGGTCGCGAAGGATCAAAATCTCAGGTGGAAGTGGTCAAGGTAAGAAAAATCATGATCCCATGACCCCAAGTGTGTGAGGTGAGATGATACTATAAGGACATTCTCAAGATTCTAATATGACCCCACGAATATTGAAAATACATGATTTGTCCAAGTGGACCAATCATGGGTTACTTGGAATGTTCAGAAAGTTGAGATCAAGGTGATGATGACTTGAGAGCTTGATAACCCAAAAATCCCAAGGGGCTATGTGGCAGTAGGTAGTTGGTTGGAGGATATTTTGACTAAGTTAAATTTTACAACCAAGCTTAGTGCAAAATAAGGATCGTGGACATCAAACTGGGATGATCCATAAACATGATTGAGTTTTGGTTTTTAATCATAAATTTTCATTAGAAGATCTAAACAACTTAAAATCAATGTAATTAAAAAGTTATTAGAGAGAGATTTACAATTATTCTAGTTTTGGGAGAAATAGTTGAGAACTTGATGAGCAATTAGTGACAGAGTTTGGGGTAGTTTTGACAAGTTTTCTTGAACAATTGGGATCCATATCACTTTCTGAGTCATTTGGTTCATTCCAGTCACTTGCAAAACTACATTCTTGGTGGCATATTCTCTCCAAATCCCACCATGATATGTTGGATACTTAAGATTTGTTGGAAATTAGAGAATTATGCTTTCATACCGATCCAAAGGTAGAAGTTTGGTTTGATTCATGGCTAAAAACTTTCTCTCCATCAAATTCTCCAGATACTTTGGATGTGTATGTGTTTCCCCTCATGGATTACCATTTGTGCTTTCTTGTGGTCACCTTTTTGTTAAATTTGGCTTAATTCAAAGTAGAACTTGTGTTTCTTTAAGGTTGATTTTGTGGAAGTGATCTAAACATGCTCTAATCTCTCCTCCCATTGGTTGATCAATTGTTTTCACCAAATGTAGACAAGTTTCTATTTCTTGACTCTTAATAATTTATGGAGGAATATTATGAGCACCTTTTTTGTGCACCTTTGTAAAGGGGAATTATATAGAGTGGAGAATAAATTCTCCACAAGGATCTTTTAGCTATTGAGTAAACAATGCTGTATTGATTTGAGCATTTTTTTCTCTAATTTTCTAAGTAATTGAATAGTGATAATATTTCCAAAGGGAGGAGAGATCAGAACATGTCCAAATCACTTCCACCAAATCAACCATAATGAGTACAATTGCGGTTCTAAAATTGTAAATCTAGGGGGGTTACACTAATATTTTGAAGTAGAGTCATCAAATAAATACCATGAACTTCCACTAGAAAAATAAAAAATCAAAGAGAAGTGAATTTCAAAACCTATACAAGGGAAATGTACCTCTTATGCTAAGAGTTTTGACTGTATTTATTCTTTTTTCCATTGAAATTATGGGAAGAAGATTTTAATTGAGAATATTGATGAGAATTGTGATTTTGTTTCTAATTTCTTTGAATCATTTAGTGAAAATATTGAATCTATAGTTCATTCTCCCTTTGATTGTGCAAACAATAGTATAAGGTCTGTCTGTGGAAAAGACCCTAGAATTTTGTTTTCTCCTATGTCTGAAGAAAATGAATTGTTCCAAAATCAACCCCTCATTTAAAAATTTTGTTTCCATTAATTTCCCAAATCTATATAATAATCCTCTTGGTGATTTGAAAGAGGAATCAACACAAAATACTTTCACTCGTGTTATTGTTCTTAATACCCCATCTCCCGATCATCCTCATGAGGAAAATCAACCTATTATAGATTATAATATGGATAGAAACAACATATACCTAAATGTCTTTGGCCACACTATAGATCCTCTCCCATTGTTAGTAGAAAATAAATTCATACAAATTGGTTTCTCAACAATGCAAGGTTATCCAAATGAAGTCCCCGCTGAAATCAGAAAGATGATACCTAAATTTCAAGGGAAAAATGCTATTTCAGGTGATCAAAATCTCATTTTTCTAAATAATTTGGTTGATGATTATGACATTGTCTATGAAGATGTTGTTATACAATTGTTTATTCACACTTTTAAGGAGATTGATAGGGATTATTTTAACAATTTACCTAACGGAATCATAAATTCATGGTGTGAGATGAAGAGAAGTTTTAAGTTGTAATTTGGTGAAATATTTGATCACATATTTATCACGAGTGTTTTTGAGAATATGAATAAGAATTGTACTAAATTTGAAAGGAACGATAACTAGATCATACCAAGGCAATAACACAGATGCTAATCAAACACCACGATCAATAAGATGAAAGTAATTCGCCAGAATAACTTTACATAAAACCTTTGCAAACAAATGAGCAACAATATCATAGATTATTATGGAACTCAATGCAATACATTGAGAATGAGCCTTGCTTAAATAGGCAAGGAATAACAATCTAAGAATCAGTCAAGGTCATAGGTCAAGCCATAAATCAAGGAAATAACTAGTCATCAAAGAACTAGTCAAGACCATAGATTTAGGAGAGAACTAGACATCAAGGATCTAGTTAATACCATAGATCAAGGAAAGAACTATACCTAACAACTAGATAATATCTCCTAATATCTAAATAAGATAAAAGAAATATCCACACACATAAGTGGGTGAGGATAAATACAATAAAGGTAAATAAAATACCTAGGTGAACATGAGCTAAGGTAAATACCTACTCTAACAGAATTTGAGTAAGATTTTAATGCTAGATTTACTAAATTTATGATGAAATTGCCTAAAAATGTCAAACTTCCATACGTAGCTTATATTATCAAATATTGTGAAGCCTTTGATGCTAAGGTTGGGTTTTATCTTAGAGATAAAGGCCCAATCATTCTAAGGCAAGCTTATACCATGGAAATCGATATTGAGAACAACATCAGAGATGCTAGTAAAGCATAAAAAATGGGAAATGCGAAGCTTCTTCCACGAAGTTATAATAGAAATAAGTTATCCCAATAATTTTTTGAGTATGGATGAGAAGTTAGATAAATTGATGGGATATTTAAAGGAGTTGTCTTATAGAGTGGTTATAAACAAAAAAGGTTTACCTTTTGCTTAGAACAAATAATATCTAAATGAAAGACTACATATCAAGATAAAGGGTATGTGAATGATATAAAATTTGACAAAAGGAAGAGACCTTTCTATAAAGAAATAAGGCATGGAAATAGATGTGGTGAACAAGAAATACTTGATCCTCTCATTATGACAACTGACGAGGTAAATGAAATGGATGATTTAACATGGTGTGAAGATTGTTTCATGCCTCACCCTTCTTGTGCACTTTCATCTATCAATGCTTACATTTATTGTGATGATAATAAATTAGAAATTTTAGAATCTATTTATATGTTGGGTGATGAAGACTCAATTAATGTGACTTGAACTTATGAACTTATAGTCCATGATTTTGAATATTTGAGGTCTCAAATGATAAAAAGTATAATGGTGGAAGGCCACCTGATGAGGATATTTTAGCTCTAAAAAATGCTATAAAGGATCAAGTTGAAAGCAATTATAACTTGAGAGTTTATAAAGATTCACGTGTAAAGGAGAATCATAAGGAGCTCTGACTCAAGAAAAATAATAGTAAGGTTGAGGGTGAAGTTAAAAAGGTTGTTGTTTTTCCAAAATAGAAAGTAATTTCCCCTTAGTCTATTAAATAAAAGAACTTCATATAATCAATGAAACACAAGTATCATATTATTACTAGTGTGAATAAGGGATCCCCTTGCTCTAAAAACACAAATAAAAATAAGAGGCAACTTATATAAATTGAACATGCTGGCCTAATTAAAAGTAATATTCCCTTATCTTATGATTTGATCCATTATTTTGCACAAGTGCTGGCTTATTATATCTCAGATGTTAATACTATCACAATACCCCCAAATTCCCCAATGCCTAAGAATGTTACTTGTGATATGGCTGTCATCCTTATCTAGTTCAAAATAACAATCCATTTAAATGAGCTTATACATATATTTGAGCATAGAAACATGACCTTTGCTTTCCTTGGTGCATAAATCCCTACTTACCCATTTACTTCTACTATAGAAGCTAAATAAATTAGTGAATATTTAGAAGAGGTGCCTGAGATTTATTTGGGGATGTCACTAGTGGAAATTCATCTTAATGTATATCCATTTTATACAAATTTACTTCTGAATGAATGGTTGTTGCATAATTACATGTTGGATTCAGGGGCCTCTTATAACATAATGCCATTAACAATGATGAATGAGTTAGAAATTAAGATCTCAACCGCATATGTGAAATGTTGTGCTATGGATTCAAGATAAGTTCTTGTTGTGGGTTTTGTTAGGGGACTTGTTGTTCAACTTGCATTTTAATTGGGTAAATTCCTTGTTATGAACGTTGTGGTAATTGATTTTCCTCCCAAGTGGGGCATGTTGTTGTCAAGAAAGCAGGATACTACAGTTGGAGGAAACATTCAAATGGACATGTCATTTGCAATAATTCCTTTGGAAGTGGAAGGAGAACAAGTGAAAATATGTAGAGAGCAAAGGATGTTGCATTTGATTTAAGATATGCAAAGGGATTTAAATGAAGTATTGTATAAAAATGTAGATGTGGAAAATTTTATAGGGAATAAACGTTTCATTGAGAATATAATCAACCTAGTTTACTTCTCATGGATCCGCGATACTAATTTTGATGGTATGTGGACTATGTTATTTGATGGAGCAGGTTCAAAAGGATTGAAGGATTTAGAGTTGCTTTATATTCTCGACATGGAGATGTCTTCATATTCTCTTACAAATTAAATTTTATTATACTGAAAATGTAGTGGAGTATGAGGCCATGTTGATTGGTCTAAACATGGTGTCTAAATTTAGAATCAAGGATGTGGTTATAAAAGGATATTCTAAATTGATCATATAACAGGTGAGAAAAGTATACTCAACCAAGAATGAGGCGTTTCTAGAAAAAAAATCAAGCACTTGGGTAGATTTCTAGGTCATGAAAACATGTTAGCATTTACATGATTGATGCAGGGGCATCATCCAACAAACTTCAAAAATGAAAATTATCCATGGTTGAGGAGGTCAATCTAAGCATTTCAGGATGTGTTGAGGTCATGGGGAAGGATATTAGGTGGATAAGTTATTCAAAATTTCAAATTCAAGATTTCCCTCCATTTTCAAGTTCAAATTTCAAATATGTAAAAAAGGGTTAAATATGGTTTGTCAAGGAGAGAGAATGAGTCAAGATGGTTTGAGGGAATATGTAAGGTGTCTAGGCATGTTATAAGAGTCTTAAGAGAGAATTATAGTTTATGAAATGTAAAAAATATTTAAAATGCCCCTTGATTTGATGGGTGAATGTGATGAGCCATCAAAATTAGTTAGGTTTCAAGAAGTTACATTAAAGAGTGATGATTTGAATGAGATATTGAGCTAAGGTTCTTTGTTTCTAGCATAAAACTGATGCATGTGATTGTATATGAAAGAAATGATGAATTTTATCAATTGTGTTGGCATGAATCCATAGTGATTGTGAATAAATCATTGTTGTAGACGTGCTTGAACCATTGGTTGATATGTATGACACCTTAAGGAAAAATTTCCAAGAATTCTATGCAAAGATCCTACTCTTTTTTGATATGAATGCACCTATAGGAGATAACTAACTGTTATAGGGAATGAGAGCCTTTTGAAAGCTTTTAGTATCAACAGATGAACATACTATGTGTTTTCATTATTGAAATATAGTGAATGGTGTTACAAAGACTATAAACCCAGACAAGAAGATATATTACTCTTTTTTATTGAAAATATGCATTGTAAGTCTATGGCCATGCCATGCATAGTTTAGCTAAGGAGTAAAAAGCGAGTGTTCATGATTTAATGCATATATTTACCCCTATTGATAACAAAATAACACAAGTTAGTGGAAAATAGACCTAAGGACAAAATTTAGAGTATTGAATCGAAGTTTAGAGAGAGTTATAGGAAAATTTAGCCTCTCAGGCTTGCACAGGGTATATTTAGGGTTTGGAAGCTAAAAACCTTCATTTATTGCAAAATGAACCATGAGAAAATTTTGAAAATGGATAGAAATCACCTAGAGTAATTCCAAAAACATATTCAAGAAGAATAATTTTTTGAAAACAAGAGCACAATTAGAATAAATGCATGATAGTTTAGTTCTTGGTGGACTGCTACAATCCAAAGACCTAATTAGAAACCATTTTTGTGACTTTTGATGGACCTTTTCCAAAGAAACCTATATTGAAAATTTTCACAGAGTAAGAAATCCAAAATGGGTGTCCAGATATATTTTTTTGTGCCTTGAAACCTCATGCATGCAAAGTTATGCTCAAAAAGACCTAAAATCATGGCTAGTTGAGACCCATAAAGCTAGAAAGGTAAAGGAGTGATTGGGAGAGAAGTTATTGGTGTTGGATCATAGAATTTGGCATGCACCATGTAGAGGAAAAATGGTTCTTGAATAAGCTCACACTTTGTTCTGGGTAGGTTTAGAAAGCTCCATCTATGAATCAAGCAAGAGTGATTGTCTTATGGGCACAAGAATGTAAGTTTGAGCTAGATAGGTGAAGTATGAAATTTTGATCATTTTGAATCAAGTTGGGGATTGAGTTAGCATTGATTAGATATTTGAAATAGTGTACAAAGTTTGGTAAGTATAAAATAAGGTTAAGAAGAAAAAAGTTTTCTTGGTTGTGCTAAGAAGTTAGTAAGGAGGTGAAGGGCAATTTGGGGTAAAAGGAAAAGTTGATTGTTTCTTTGACTATGAATCATTGTTATAGTGGAATTGACATTGGATGCAGGGTATAAGAATATAGTAGAGTGCTTGATTAAGCTTCTTAAGGCAATATTAGTTAAAAATTGTAAGATTAAGCCATTTTAGGCTTCTTGGTGAAAATCTTCATCTAGAGAGTTTGGTGCAGGTTGTTGATTAAACCTCCTTAACTTGATTTATTATATGAACATTGTATATAGATTTGCATAAACGATTCCTAAGCAAGAAAAATAGTGGTTGATAACTATTTTTGGCCTATTTTCTTTATCTCTTTCTTTCTCTTTGGTCTTCCACACCCTACAGCCGAGTCAAAACTTAACTGATTTATCTTTTATGGATTCAGACACCAATGCCCATCCAGGATAGTAGAGCCTAGGCATTCCTTACCCTCCTGGGTGCTCTGAACCTTTCTTACCTTACTCACTCTTTTTGGGTCTCTTTTATCTTTTAGGAATTTTTTCACTTATGGGTCAGCCTTCTAGTTATCGATTATGAAATTCAAAAAAGGGAATCATTTAAATACATAGTTATGTTTTCAAAATAAAGGACCAAATCTAAGAATTACTACCATCACCTAAGCTTGCATTCCAAAGGAACTAAAGCACTCCAAATACATCCTTATATCATTCATTCAAGGGACAAAGTCTACATAATTCTACATACACAACATAAGAAGGGGAAGTCTATTATATTCCTTCCACACATACTATTACATTCCTACATTCTAGAGCTAGCATGCTATCATTATGTAGCTTGCACAAGGGAATCCTAGGGAATAATTTTTACACACACACATAAGAACTACATGGATTCTGAGATGTAGTGCAATGATCGGTTGTAAGTTCACTCTTCAGGTGATTGTTAGGGTTAGTTTGACTCCCCATTCTACATTTTCCTTTTTAGGTTTGATGTGGTTTATGGAGGTGAACTTTTTTCTTATAAGTTATAGGTACCTTCATCCATCAAGAAGTGAATATCAGGTGATAAACAAGAACCAATAATGAATACCTTGTGACACATAAGAAAGTAGTTTCTGAGCATTTTAATAGTCACCAACACTTAGGTCTAGTCACTGATTTAACAAATATAGAAATATATAGATGTTCAATTCCTAATTTTACATGTCATAATGATATGATATAACAATAAATTACATATCTGACCTAAGAAATAAGCAATTAAATTTTGAAACCCTAGTTCCAAGGGAAGGGATAAAGTACTTAGCTGATTTCATAATTAATCCTGGATTGTGCCGAATTGGAAAACTGAAAAAATGGATGAGGACAATATCCCAAACGAACCCAAAAAATTGTGTGATGGGCGGATCTATCTGGACTAGGGTGCTTGGACGGGGTCAAGGGTGCCTAGGTGCTAAAAACTTCTTCTGGGCACCCGTAACTGCGAAAATGGTTGGAAAGTACATTTGATAGTATCAATTCTATGTCATTGCCCTTCGTTGTTGATATCATGTGTGTCGTACTATGCCCGTAGAATTCACCTGAAATATGTAAAGAGAAAGAGCACCTAAAAAACCACAAAACACATCAAATCTTAAAAATATAAATATGTAAGTGGGGAGTTAGACTGACCCAAATGGTCACCTGACTAAGTAAAATTATGATCTAGGTGCTGCACTACATTTCAAAATCCATATAGTTTTGCGTGTGTATATGTAAAATCGTGCCCTAGGTTCCTTTTGTGCAAGATGCACTTGATAGCGAGAAATATCTAGATATAAATAGATGTGTGCATGGAAAAATGAACTTCCCCTCCTATGAAGTGTATGCAGAAGAATGCAGTCCCTTGTCCCTGAAATGGATACTAGATGGATGATTTGATTCTCTTGAAATGCCTTTGGATGCAACCTTAGGTGATAATAGTAGATGCTTAGAGCTTGGTCCTTTATTATGATCACATCGCTTTGTATTTATATGATTCCCTTGTTTGAATTTCATAATTAACCAATAAAAGGAAATCCACCAAGAAAATAAGATGCCCAATGGCTAGAAAAGACCCAAAAGATGCGAGTAAGATATAAAGGGGTCGGGGGCGTGCAGAGGGGACGAGGGTGTCTTGGTTGGGTACTGGTATCTAGAATTAGAAAAGGTAAAGTATCTAAAGTAAAACTGGGTAGTAGGTTGTGTAAGACCAAGAAGGAAACGAAAAATAAAGCAAAGAGGCCCAAAAAAGTGGCAATTCAATACTTTTTTTGCTTAGGAATCATATGAACAGTAGTATGTGATTAGGATCTAGAAATGTACCCAAAGTGCATGATTTAGTGTCTACATTTTCCCCTACTTTATGTTGATGAGTGAATTATCTCTAACATAAAGTATATAAGATATGTGTACCTAATAACCATGTATATTGATGGCAAAATCGTGCCGAGGAGACAAGAAAAAGAGTAAAAGCTAGAGAAGAGGAAGTGACCCTAGGGGTGAAAGTGTAAGTGTGATGTCATGTTGCAGCTATTATTGATGTCTCTTGATGATTGATGATGTGACGGTTGCTTCCCATATAGATGAACCTATAAAAGAGAAGAGAAAATGAGTAGTCAAATATGTGTATATGAAAAATTCGATCCAACGTGTAAAAAAGTTGGTAAAAAGTATGTAAAAATGTGAAAAGGAAAATGTGAACCTGATCAATGATGTGTGAAAAGGATATAAAGGATCCTGAAGATGTTGTAGAAGAATGAGTTTTTTGGGTGATCTCATGCCAAGAACGCTTTAGAAGAATGAGTTTTTTGGGTGATCTCACACCAATTGTGTTTTTTTGGGGCAATCTCACTCCACGATAGAAGTGTAGGGAGATAGATCTAGTGTCATTCTCCATCCTTTGACTAATTCCCAACGATGTATGCACCACTGTAGATTGTGTGCTAAAATTTGATCAAATTTGATCTAGTTCGATCCAACGTAAAAATAGAAAATAGGAAAAAGCATGTATGCTGTTTACTGGAGGACTGTGCCTATACTGTGAAACTACTGTGCATACTATTATTGACTGTGTTGATCTGAGAAGAACTGTGCAACTACCCCCTGGTCATAGGTGTCTAGGAAGGGTCAGGGGCACCCAGGAATTCATGTTAGTATCTTGGCGCTGGCATTTGTGTTGTGCTAAAGACCCAAGTCAAATTCTGGGCCATTTATAAGACTGAATACTGTGTTGTACTACTAAATTATGTTGTACTATGACTGTGAACTGATGTATGGGGTGACTGATTCATCTAGTGTATGGCCCCCTTCGTTTGGTGTACATACGACATTGCTAGGATAATACGACCCAAAGGATGACCCAATGTACATTTGAAATTGAAGCCCTGTATGGGGGAGGGAATGTGTTTGGTTAAAACCAAGGCACATGTAAACAAGGTGGATATGAGACATGTGTTAGTGCAAACAAAACACATACGCATATAGAAGAAAATATCTAAGATAACAAGTAAGAAGATGATAGATTGTAAAAATCAGGTTACAAACATGAGACATCACTTATGATGTCGCAAGAAAATCAGGCCAAAATGGCCAACAACCATACAAGAAGTGAACAAGTAAGACATAGGGAAAAATACACAAACAACGGAATACAATAGTAACCAAATAGAAATAGACAACCATGGTAGAAAATAATTCCAGTAAAGTAAATACTACACATGAATCACCCGTTAACATGTTAGAAAGACAAGAAGTATTTCAAAGCATGTGTAATATGATATAGAAGTGTGTTAGTAAGAATATTAAGTAGTATAAAATGAAATAATAACACTTGTGATGTGTAAAAAAGTAGATTCCCCCAGGAGCTGCTATGGGACTGGTAAGAGGTATTATGCCAAGCATCTGTGCTACATATATAAAGATTTGTGTAAAGGCTGCATTCATAAATAGAAGGTAAGTGAACGTGCATGTGCATATGGAAAAGATAATGACATATGAAATATCCATATAACATAGTAAGTAAAGTGTAACATGCGAGCATAAGTAAAAAAGAACAATGTACAACCAAGATATGCAGTATGCTGTGAGTATGACTAGAATGAAATGCAAAAAGAGTGTGATAGGAGTAGCATGCCTCCTGAGCGAATGTGAATGAGTATGCATGAGATGAGGTTCATTTATAAATGATCCCTCAATTGTCAAAAATTAACCATAGAACAAGAGTGTGTCATCAAGAAATGGTTTGAATTGTGTGATAGAAAGATATGATCGATAAATCGTAGAGCATAGAGAGTGAGTGAGTGTTGTGAGGTTTATTTTAGATATAGACCCTCAATGGTCTAATATGAAATGTGGAACTAGAGTGCGTTATATGGAAGTGTGATGTGATGGATGTGCGCTAGAAATATGTGTCGTGAATGCACCGAGTGTGAAATGTGTAGTGTGTATGATTGAGGTTCAAGAAGGTAGTAAGCCCTCAATAGTCAAGTGTGAACCGTAACACAAGAGTACATCATTGGGTAACAATGATACAAATGTATCAAAATGTGTAAGATGCATGTGAATTACTAGATGTGACAAAATGTGAGACACCTGAGAGTACTGGAAGGGGAAGGAGTAAGCATGCTGACCCCCAAGTTTGTAATTATGAGAATGATCAACTAACATCATCTAAGAGATCATCATTTTCATTTTCGAAGATGAATAGAGATGCATTCGAGACTTGGTAAACAATAATATGTGGTTGATCATATAAAGATCCATTGCAACGTAAATTGTACATGCCCATTACGTAATCTTCATCGGTGAAAGGGGCTATAGAAAATCATGTGCATACAAGTGATTAAGATTTGGTGAATAACTGAGAAATGAATAATTGCAAATAGAAATGTGGATGAAAGGTATATGAAATGTGATATAAGTATGATCATGATCGATAGTGTCACCAATGTACTCAAACCAAGACTTCCTAAGAGTAAGTGGAGAAGTACGTGCGACAAATATTGATAAATGGAAGACACGAAGACCATATACAATAGTGATATGAAAAAATCCATGATATAAATGCAGAGAATGAGGTGGAGGGTGGATATCATCGAGTTTTAATCTGATCTGAGCCAAGCCATCATATGTGTTGACAATGTTAGAGTAAGTAGGATTGAATAGAATGTGATGCTAGTAAGAATTGTTCATGAATAAGGTGCATGTAAAAAGTGGAAGTGATGGTGCAGGTCACTCATGAGATGGTGAAGAAGGTGAAATGATGTTCATTGTGTGGATAGAAACTCGATAAATTACCATAACATTAGTAGAGGGAGGGGGTTGTTTGAATTGATATCCACCACGACCAATAACAATGAAATTATCATTGAGGTATGACTCATCTATCTCAAGATGAGTAAAATTAAGATTGCACAATTTGTCATATGTAAGCTTAACGGTATCAACCTCATCATCAAAATCATCAGTTACGGTATTATCATGTTGGGTATCAGTATCAAGGATATTGGTAGGAGGTGCAGTAGGTGTAGGAGAGAGAGGAGCCTCAATGAGTGGAGTGGTAGTTTTTACTGGAGAAGAGACTTTGGGTGAAATGATAGAAGTAGTATGAGTGCAAATAGATGGAATGCTTGTAGTGGTGGAAGGAGTTGTGAAGCACTAGATTGAATGATATCATATGTGCTAATATTTATATATGGAATAGGTTGCGATGGGGGAATATGTATAACAGTGATTAGGTCTATGTGAAATAAATTGAATGGATCAGGGTCCACAACAATTGTATGTTCATAGCCATCATGTAGGAATTTGATGCATCGATGAACAATGGATGGGACCACATGAATTGAAAGAATCCAAGGTCTACCCACTAAGAGATTGAATTGAAATGAGGCAGCGATAACGAAGAATACTGTAGGTACATTTTTCAACTTGACTTGTATAGGTAATGTGATAGTGCCTAAGAATGTGTGAGTAATTGAACCATAGCCACGAATGAGAGTGAAATTCTTAGTAATTAGATTATCTATAATACTAATTTATTTTAAAAGGGAATGAAGACATAAATTGATGATAGAACCATTGTTAGTGAGTACATGGTTGATACAAATGGTGCCAATGATAGTTGTGATAAGAAAAGGTACACAAGGATTATCAACAACAAGTGGCAATATGTCCTCATCACTAAATGATATAACATGCAACATATTTTTGAGAGATTGAATGAGATGTGTGAAGGCCATTAGAGAATTGTTTCTTTCAATGTGAATAGAATGGAGGGTGGCCTCTAATGTTTGATGTCAATCAGGTGCATTGTGCAATAATTCATAGAGAGATATCTTGGCTGGTGTATTTTTAAGTTGCTCGATGATATCATATCCTTTAGAAGTGGTAGGAGGAGCAACATAAGTGATAGAAAGTGGGATAGAAACATGATGAGCAGTAAGAGGGCGAGTGTGGTGAGTAGTTACTACACTGATAGTTGGACCAACCCTAGGTGTAGTAAAGTGAGGATGATGCTGAGTATGAACTTGCATGAAATCAACAACAATAATATCCATACCAAAAAGTTGGTTGGAGCAGAAAAAGGATAAGAAGATTGATCCATGACTTGAGAAGAAAACATACTCAAAAGGTAGGGTTTGAACTATCGGGTTCACTAAATGATTATTGACAGTGAAATAAATCTTGACAATTAATACTTGAATTTTTTTTTTGACACATAAGCTTTACAAAAAAACAAGACGGTGCTTGTGTATTTTATCAATATCAAAATTCAAGCATTATAATCAAAAGAGAGAGCTGCAATATTTGTATATATTGGACAACTTCTATCTCTTCCACAATATATGGAACATTATAAAATAAACTAAGAAAATATGCAGGAATAGCTTATTGCCCCTAACTGCCCCTACAGGAATGCATCGAAGAATAATAAACTAAGAAAATAACAGCATCCTAAAAAATAGGAATGAGACAAGATAGGCGATAACCCATTATTAACTAAGCTAACTAAAGTAATTAAAAATATTACTTTATTATAATATCACTTTAAATCACATGGTGAATTAAGTGTTAGTTTATTTCTAACATTCCCCCTTAATTCATCACACTCTAAAGTGAATAGGAGAGAAATAATTTGAATGTCTCAAATTTAGGACGTGCAAGAGACTTTGTGAAGATATCTGCACACTGATGTTTTGTCAAACAATACTAAATCTGGATGTTGTTATTTTGGACATGTTCACAAATGAAATGTACTTGCACCTCAATTTTTTTGGTCCGTTCATGAAAAACTGGATTCCAAAAAAGTTTTATTACTTCTTCGTTGTCTACATGTAGGATTGTTGGATCTTTTTGTGGTATTCCCAATCCTTTGAGTATACGTTAGAGCCATATAACTTCATAGATAGCTCCACCTATTGTATGATATTCTAATTCTATGGAGGATCTTGAAACACAAGTCTACTTCTTACTCCCCCATGATATCAGTCCATATCCCAAAAAGAATACAAATCCTGAAGTGGATTTCCTATCATCTATGTTTCCAATATGATCTGAATTTGAATATATTGTCAAGAAGAAGTTATTGTTATTCTTGTATTCTAGGCCATAGTCTATAGTTCCTTTGATGTACCTCAGTATCCACTTTGCTGATTTCTAGTGAGAAACCCTTGGTTCTTGCATGAACTGTGAAAGATAGCTGATTGTATAGCTAACATCCAACCTAGTGTAATTTAATTAGATGAGACTATCAATCAACTATCGTTAAAGAGTTGCATTTAATTATGGTGATGGATATGTTTGAGACAGTTGAAGTCTTGTCTCCATAGGTGTGGCAATTGGTTTAGAATCCATCATATTGAACTTCTTGAGTGTTGTCTTAGCATATTTCAATTGTGACACAAAGATATGATTTTCTCTTTTCCAAACTTCAAGTCCAAGACAATAATGTAGAAGCCTGAGATCGGTCACGTCAAATGATCATGTTAAATCTTTCTTTGTTGACTCAATCATCCTCACTGAGCCTTTAGCAATGACTAGATCATCGACATATACTACAATGATCACTATCTCCCCTCTTTCTTTTGAGATAGAGATTAGAATCGTATGGACTCCTGTTGAATCCATGTTAAATGAGATGCTCATCGATTTTAATATACCATGCCTTGAGAGACTGATTTAAACCATATAGTGATTTTATGAGTTTACATACCTTTTCCTCTTTACTTGGTATGACAAAACCTTTTGGTTGAGTCATGTAAACTTCGTCCTATAAATCACCATTAATAAATGAACTTTTCACATCCATTTGGTGTATTTTCCAACCAAATTATGCAGTTAGAGAAAAGATTAACTTGAACATTTTTTATCTTAGCTGTGGGAGAAAAAGTCTCCTCATAATAAATGCCTTCTTTCTGAGCATATCCCTTAACAACTAGTCTAGCCTTGTGTTTATCAAATTTTCCGTCTACTTTGTACTTTGTTTTGATGATCCATCTACATCCAATCGACTTTTTCCCTTGTGGAAGAGCCATAAGTCACCATGTATTATTTTTTAGAAGTGACTTATATTTTGCATCCATAACATCTTTCCGAGGTTTAAACTGTAGGGCTTCTGAAACTGTGGACTACTCAATAGTTTCAACAAATTTACACTTTAAGGCCAAATTTAACTCATTTCAAGCCATACTACGAGTCCTCATTCTAGTGGTAGATGTGTCAGGGGCACTATCCAATTTTGCATCTCTCATCATACTTGTATACCCTTTTGGAATACTTTTAGTGGTTTTTGTGGGAGGTTGAATTTCACCATCCTCTCCATCATCACTGTCATTATCAAAGTTATTACCATCCTCTATTTTCACTGTAGGGATTTTTTTTCATCATGTGAGTGTATGGAAGGAGCATCTACTTCTTTCTTCTTAAAGAACTCAACATCCCGAGTAGTGTATACCCTCTTTGTTCTTAGATCCATAATTTTGTAGCCAAGTGCTTCATCACTATATCCCAAGAAGATAAGTTTTTTTGATTTCATATTAAGCTTAGTTCTTTGTTTATTAGGAATGTGCATACTTTCTTTGCATCCAAAAACTCTAAGGTGTGAAATAGATGGCTTATTCCCTGACCATGCTCCCTGTAGTGTTACTCCATCTGTTAGGTTGTGGAGCCTATTTTCATCTGAGGAAGTGTTGAAGACAATACACTAAGAGTACTGTACACTTTCCACAGTTGTCTCGCCAGGGTTCGGGGCCGGCAGCCCCGGTAGCAGGGGTTCGGGGGTGTAACCCTTGATTTTTTTTGGCCTTAAAACATGCCTGATATACTGGGAAACATGCTTTTCTCATATGGGTGGGAATTTTGACCCATAGGTTTATGGGATGGTTTTGGCCCATGGTTTTAATACCCATAGTTTTGTAAAACTACTTAAGCAGTTGTCTATTTATATGGTTTTGTGCATATGGTAGGCATAATGTAGCATTGCAGATGTGTTTTGAATTCGGGTGTGAATTATGTAGAGTTTGTTGAGCATAGCTCCAAACAGATCTGGGTATTGTATTGAGAGAGTGGTGGCTTGTAATAAAATTTGAGCAAGTGATTCTTGGTGGAAGTAGCCCAAATTGGGTGAACCACGTTAAATATTGTCTCTTTGTGTTCTATTTTATTCTACAATTTTATTTGAGATCTGTAATATTTTCTACATATTAGTTTCTACTGTTGTGATTATGTGAGGGATTATTCCACATATTTTATCCCTTATTTCCTAACACCATCAAGAGATGCAATGGGAATTCTGTTTAGTAGATAGACTATCGTTTTAGATGCTTCGGCCCAAAATATTTTGGATAAACCTACATCATCAATCTTACATCACAACATATCCATGATAGTAGGATTTCACCTTTCAACAACATTATTTTGTTGTGGTGTGTGAGGAGGATCCATTTGACAACGAATGCCATATGTTTCCAAAAAAACATTGAACTCATTGCTGGTGTATTCACCCCCTGATATGAGTGGAGTGTTTTGATTTTCCTACCAGACTCTGTTTCAACAAAGGCTTTAAAATTCTTGAAAGTTTCAAAAGCTTGGTATTTTGTATGAAGATAATATATCCACATTTTCCTTGATAAATCATCAACAAAGAGCATGAAATATTGAAACCCAAAGTGGCTAGGTCTCATTGGTCCACACAAAATGGTATACATCAAGTCAAGTTTTGCCTTAGCTGAAAATGTATTATGTTTGAATGGTGCTCTATGTTGTTTTCATGCCAAACAATGCTAACATTTATATGTACCCTTTTTTAGAGGTGGAAAACCACTAACCATGTCGTATCGACGAAGTGTGTCAAGATAGCCAAAACTCACACGTCTAAGTCTTTGATGCTATAGTTGAGTTGATGATGTATCCTTGGCTACAAGTGCTTGATCATTTCATTGAACAAAATCCAACTAAAAAATTCTTCCCACATTTAAAGCTTTTACAACAATTTTTGAGATTCGTGACTTATCTCAAATTATGCACATTTTTTTACTACCTTTACAATTAAAGTCAATTTTGAGATTGTGATCTAATAAATGACTCACGGATAACAATTTTTGGTTAAATCAAGGACATACAAAACATATGTAATTTTACAATTATGTTGCCCAAGTGGAAGTGAAATGGAACTAATGCCTTCAATGCTATATGATGTATCATCATCCAAAGAGACATGATTTTTTTTGGGTGTTTTACTCATTATGAAGAACTATTCTTTCTTCTGTTATGTGTCGAGTTGCACTTGAGTCAACATACCAAATTTGATTTGTAGAATTGGATACTTCATTTGACTGTGCAGAATATAGGAATTCATCATCATCAAATTGATCTTCTTGTTTGGCTACATTTCGTTGTTGAGTTGGCTTCTACTTCTAATTTTGATTATTTTGTCCCCATTTACTCTATTGTTGGCCTGATTTTGTTTATTGGTTATCAATATTTTTGCCACTTGACGATTCTTGTTGGAATGTGTTGTACCAAAAATTCTTTAACTCATGTCCTTTTTGACCACAAATAGGACACTTTTGTTGGGCCTTTTGGCCTTGTTGAGTGTTACCTTGCTTCGGAGGCTATTTACTAGACTTAGCCTATTTCTTTCGTTTTTTATTAGAAGCAAGTGCCTGCTCTTCAGTTTCACTAGTTAAGTGAATAAATTCTTCTTGTTGTAACATATTCACTAACTGTTCAAAAGATATTGTTTGATCAGTTATTTTTAACGTGGTCACAAAAATCCTCTAAGAAGGAGGAAGAGCTCTCAAAACTATAGGAACAAGTGATGTATCAGTTACTTCTTCTTCCAAAGCTTGAAGTGATGCATGTAAAGTTGCTACTCTTCTAAAAAACATTTCAACTTTCTCAGTTGGTTGCATTTTCAAGATCAATAGTTGACTCTGGAGATGAAGTATTGTGTTTTTATTTTTGGACTCATATATTGTTTTCAACTTATCCTAAGATTCTTTTTTTTGTTGTGGCCTCATGAATATGAGGTTGTACCTCATCTGAAACACTAAACAAGATTATTAACTTTGCTTTTTGATTTTCATGATCAAATATAACTTGTTGTGTAACTGTACGTACCCAAAATTGTAAGGTACTGTATTGCCAGAACAACATGACACGTGCCCCAATGATGATACAGGTCTCCTCGCAAGGTGTTCAGGATCCAGAAAATCTCTCCAAGTGTGCGTTAACATCCCGCATGCACCACTTAGCCCTTGCGTGCTTTATTTTTCCTTTTCCCCTCTTTTCTTAGCCTTTTTCTCTTCAGTGACGAAACCGCCGCCCTGACTAGGCAGTGGTCTCGTGACCGTTGCCCTGAACAGGCCGACGGTCCTATAACCGCCGCCCTGCTCAGGGCGGCGGTCCTTTACGCATTTTCCAGAAATCTCTTTTAACACGACTCACGTAAATTCAACGTTTTACCAGCTTTCTTTCACCGCCATAAGCTTGCATTTATGATTCTGGTTCCCTGGAATAGTGTTTTGCCATTGTTTATAGTTTAAGAGTTCTATTTGGCTTTTACCTTGGGTAAATGCAAATGCTATAAATAGATGGCTTGTGCTCAAGAAAATGGCCCCTCATTCACTTCTCATCTTCTCATTTTCAGTAATTCAGTCTTTTATTTTGCTTAGGATTTATAGTTTAGTTCGTTACATGCTTAGTTAGCATTGTTTTACTGTTGGTAAGCCACATATCCATCTTGTGCAAGCAGTGTTGTTATTTCATCCAATCCATTGGAGTAGAATAGCTTAGGAAGCCATTAAAGTTGCAAGTTTTTCTCCTCAAACAGGATAGTTTCAGGTTCTGGATGCTTTATGTTGCATGACTCGCAATAGATCCCGCTAGGAATTGCATAAGCCAAGCTCGGTACTCTTGCGCTATCCCTCTCCTACTCGCATTGTATTCGGTGTGTATTCCAAGCTTCCTTTATCCCAATATCTACTTCTATTGATGCTAGCATTACACGCTTTTCTGGATCCATGTGAACACGAAGGAACGAGGAGATCATACTAAGGGGACAAGATCACACACACCATTGGATTCGCCACTGTTCTGCAGAATCCAGGTTCTAGCTTTCAAAGTTCTAGTTAGAATCATATCAAATAGAGTAGTTAATTGCTTTATTTCAGTAAATTCTATTCTCGATATTGCCAGGGAAGCTGTGGGGATTGATAGTTTCTGAGAAACCATGATTCACTCCTCACTTCTGAGGTAGGATCGAGAATCTTGCAAATAGATTAGATGAGCTATTTTATTATTTAGAATAGATCTACAAATTGCACATACAAATGGCTACACTTGGTTATTTTGTTTGTTTTAAATTATTATTTTAGTTGTCTTTCTAGATATTTTAAATATCTGTTTTCTTAAATTCGTAAAGTTCATCAGAAAAACACAAAAAAAATAGAGAAAACATATATGCTATAGATACACTTCACATAGTTAAATTTCATTTTGTTACAGTTAATTTACTTTGTTACTTTTGTATGACAATCACGGGACCTAGAGATCCTAGGGAATACATATTCAAGCCAATCATGCCCCAGCCCAATCTCATCACGGCAATAACCGATATAGATCAAAATCTTAGGATTCAAGTCTTCCGAACAACGGTAAGCTTGCAACAAATCAATTCTCAGTTAAGTGGACTAAACATAGAAGACGACCAAGCACACACGTTTTGGTTGAATCAACCGAACTACAGATTACCCTAGGCAAACATTCATATGACTGTAGAAGGGTTCAAAAGAGAACAAACCTTTAGTTGTGATCCTTTGGTCCCATAGCCAGATGCAGGAGACACTCTTCTAGATATAGATACCAGCCTAAGAATCTAGGTTGCACGAACGCCTGTAGGGTATTATGAGAAAATCACACAGTTATTGATCCTAAATATAGAAGCTGAGAAAGCATACGATTACTGGATATTAGGGATTAGGACTTGATTTCACGCATGACCATAACAGGTCCACAATGACTAAGAGTCTATGGTTGTGACCCACAAATCCCGCAGCCCAACAAATCCGCAGGAGAATTAGACATAGACACTGGCCTACGCACACTAGTATTCCAGTCTACTCCACTTCCACCTATCATCATCGAACAATTATCCTTGCTAGACACAACAGCTAACAAAGCTAGAGAGTTCTGGACTAGGCTAGAGAACCATCCATAGAATTGACTACATTTACCATCCACCATATGACCCTGTCCGGAGAAATACACGAAACTATCCCGGGTTATTTTCCATGTATTCCACAACCCATAGATCGAATCATGCCAGAGCTCGATATTGATTGGAACCTTTGAGTAGTCATCCTTGTTGACCGATCTATCACACCAGCCCAAGTTAGGAGGGCTTTCTTTGCTTTAGATTCGCAAGTTCCGTTAGTGCGTATTGAAGACATTAGATTGCCTAACTAGTTTGTCTGTATCTCACACATATTCCATCCCCACCGGCTGTCTCGGCACGACCTCGGGAGGTTGGGTGCGAGGAAGAGTCACTTGTAGATTCCCACGCTCGCTTGTCACTTTTCTGTCGTACAATAACATCCATTGTAGATCTTGTTAATGTACCAGAAACAACAAATCATAGATTTTCAAAATCAAGTTGTGTATGAATTTTTTTTTTCCATGCTGGGTAATTATTAGAACGTAAAAGTTGAGAATCTAGAAAAAAGAATTTTGGTGCCATAATTGCGGCCATTGTGAAGAATGATAAACAATAGAAAAAAAATTGAACACTTTTCCCCCCTTAAAGCATGCACACCCCCCAAAAAAATAATATTTAATTATTTTGGGCTCACTTTTTCATCCATTTACAATATTTAGCACTATTGGTCTTGTTAAAATTTGGCTCTCTAGATGATTTGTAAAAATAAAATGGATCTCTTGGCCGATTTGAAAAAATTAAAATTTTGGACTCTTTGGCCTCTTTTCAAGTAAAACAACCTATAATTTTTACTATTTTTATAAGACAAAGCTTATTAAAAACTAGACCAAGGCATAGATCTCATAAAAACACACACTTTCAAAAAATAACTCCTCAATCCGAGGTACCAGTTGAAAGTTATGATATGTACAAATTCCAATTTCTATATCTTTTTGGACCCCTTTCCAAATATGGAAAAATATTTTTTGCCCTAATTTTTTTCACAAAATCCAAAAGTGTAATTTAAAAAATAAAAAATGTGGTCCGATTAGGGCTTACCTGGCTTGTATGCACCTTGGTTTCTCCACGAATTCAAGATATCCACCTCCCCTTCACCTTAAAATATTTGTTCTACATGGTCACAAAGGAATGGAGCTCGAATTCGCCAATGATAGATTCGGTTGCAGGTTGAAGACGCATAGGAAAATCAATATCCGACTTGTTTTTTTCTTTGTAGGTGTGAATCGGTCAAGTAAATCCACAGCCCTGGAAGGTGAATCCATAGATATATGCAAATCCCACAGCTACATGTAGGTTGAAATTCGGTGGTGGATGTTCAAAATTTGTTTTTTTTATTAAAATGAAACCTACACACTAGACCCAAATAGTGGTGCCTCCAAAATTAGGGGTCCACTAAATTAAATCACACTAAAGGGGATCTCTATATTAGAGAAAAAGAAAAAGAAACCCTGAAACACTTGTATATAGTTTTGTTTAAATACTTCATATGCAATGAATAGTATTAAAAAACAAATTGATACAATCACTTTGTTACCAATATTGGAGGTGCATCCATGTATGCTGGCCTATGATTGAAGTTCCAAAAAACAATTCACTACCTGTGCAAGTTTTTGCATTGCTGCTGCTAGTGTGTGGAGTAGGGGCAGGGGCTGTGAAGAGGCTAGGGGAAACTTTGGATCCTCCTAGCTCAAGCTTCTTAGTCCTCCTCCCTCAAACTTCCTACACTCTCTAGCACTCACAGGTTCGGGTTCTTCTGGCTCTAATACCAAATCTTGACAATGAAATAAATCTTATGAAATAAATCTTGACAAGTAATACTTGAAAACGAATATTTTACATAGAATATTTACACAGAAAGAAGATGGTGCTTGTGTATATCATCAATATCAAAATTCAAGCATTACAATAAAAAGAGAGAGCTACAATATTTATAGATATTGGACAACTTCTATCTCTTCCACAATAAATGGAACAATATTAACTAAACTAAGCAAATATGCATGAATAGATTATCGCCCCTAACTACCCCTATAGGAATGCATCCAGGAATAATAAACTAAGAAAAGAACATCATCCTCAAAAATAGGAATGAGACAAGATAGGTAACAACCCATTATTAACTAAGCTAACTAAAGTAATTAAAAATATTACTTTATTAAAATATCACTTTAACTCATATGGTGAATTAAGTGTTAGTTTATTTCTAACAATGATTTAATAAATATTGATATAAATAAATGTTAAATTCCTAATTTAAGATGTCACAATGATATGACATAGAAATAAAGTACAGATTTGACCTAAGTAATAAACAATTAAAATTTGAATCCCTAGTTGCAAGGGAAGGGATAAAATACTTAGTTGATTTCACAATTAATCTTGGATTGTGTCAAACTAGAAAACTAATAAATAGGAGGAGGATAGTGTTGGAAGTGAACCTAGGAAATTATGCGATGGCCAGATCTATATGCAATAAGGTGCTTAGATTGGGTCAAGGGCACATAAGCATCAGAGACTGCTTCTGGGTGCTTGTGAATGTGAAAATGGCTGGAAAGTAAATTTTACAGTTTCGATTCTATCTCACTTCCCTTCACTGTTGATCACCCTTGTGTCGCATTATGCCCACAGAATTTTCCTGATATACGCAAAGAGAAAGAACACCTGCAAAACCCCAAAACACATCAAATCCTAATAAGAAAAAGATCCAAGTGGGGAGTCAGACTGACCCTGATAGTCACCTGACTGAGTGATCTTACGATCTAGGAACTGCACTACATTTCATACTCCATGTAGTTCTATGTGTATGTGTGTAGAATCGTGCCCTGGGTAGATCTTGTGCAATATACACTTGATAGCGAGCAATAACTATATGTATAATATGTAAATAGATGTGTGCATGGGAAAATGAACTTCCCCTCCTATGAAGTGTATGTAAAAGAATGCAGTCCCTCATCCCTTGAATGGATGCTAGATGGATGCTTTGATGCTCTTGAAATTCCTTTGGATGCAACCTTAGGTGATAGTAGTAGATGCTTAAAGCTTGGTCCTTTATTATGATCACATAGCTTATATGATTCCCTTGTTTGAATTTCATAATTAACCACTAAAAGGCCGACCACCAAGAAAATAAGATTCCCAATGGCTAGAAAAGACCCAAAAGATGCAAGAAAGATACAAAGGGGTTAGGAGCGCCTAGAGGGGACGAGGGCACTTGGGCAATGTTGTCCAAAATTCGAAAAGATGAACTATCGAAAGTCAGACTAGGAAGTAGGGTGTGTAAGACTAAGAAGGAAACTAAAAAGAAAGCAAAGATGCCCAAGACAATGGTCGATTAGTAATTTTCTTGGTTAGGAATCATATGATTAGTAGTATGTGATTAGGACCTAAGAAATGTACCCAAATTGCGTGCTTTAGTGTCTACAGTCACCAGTGCCTAGGTGCCTTTTCCCTACATTAGGTGTCCCTGTTTGGATCTATTCTTAAGTTCTAGAATTTATAGTGAGCAGTTACGACATTTTTTGTAGTCTGTTTAACACTTTACTTTTCCTAAATCACTTCTTGTTCACTCAAAAACTAGATAAGTCCTTCTATCTCCCTCTCTTACTTAGGGTTTGACTTCATACATGCTTATTTTATTTTGTCATTACTGTATTTTAGCATTCATGTATTGTTTATTTCAATAGTTACTCTGTAATATTATTAATATAAATTAAATTTAATCATTTGGTGAAACTGACCCTTACATGCCCATTATAAGATCTTTCATAGCTTCCCCATTGTATATCTAGGTTTAAATTCATAATCTCCTCATTAAGCATGTCCTAGTTGATCCTAGCTATGGTTTTAACACATGTCCCTTTCCTTTCTCCATCAAATAAGACTCTCTGGTACTCATCTCAATTCATCTAATCTTTGTGTCAATGGCCTTGATAATATACCTAAACAAGTGTTGGGCACAATCTTTCTTCCCCTTACTATGAAAGCTTTCACTCTTAATGTTCTATGTCATGTTATGCCTCGTGATGCTCCGTATACTATTCTTCTAGGCCATATTTGGTTAGATAATATTCACACCCATGCCATAACACACAATGCCCTAACTGCACCTTCTTCTATGGATATTGTTATAGTAGATTATGCACCTCATGTTGCTACTCCTTGTGATATTCTTGTTACACATCATACTAATGAACTTACCTACATTAAACATCCTTATCCTATTGGGGTGCACCACAGTGCTACTGATTTACACGATCAATCCTATACTGGTACCCATGATACTCCTCCCATTGTGTCTCACCCTCGATACATTTCTATTGATCATATGATTTGTGCTTCCAATTTTACATCTCTCTCCACATCTTCTTCATTCCATGTTCAAACATTATATATTGGTTTTACATTTATTCCTAATCCTTGCACTTTCCATGATCCTATGCATAATTCATTTACTATGGCTACACCTTATCTTATTACATTTAGGACATCCGTTCATCCACCTCTTTCTACATTTTTGACTATGATCATAGGGGCTAGTTCAAACTGCTTTATTGCTTATAATATTCAAAAATTGCACTTATTGATTTTTGTTACTACTAATGCATAACCAACTGGGCTATGAGAGGGAAATGAATCTTCAAGTATACATGGTATAAGGATATTCCAGTCAACATGAACCAATGCTAGAGGCACCAAATCCATCCACGAAAGCAAGTCAAGAGACCAATAATGATACTAACCTCATGTTCTTTAGAGCTGAGGATTTTTGCACAGTTAACCAAATGGAAGAAAATTATAACAGACCATCAATCAACGTGGTTAATAATATGTGGAAGAAGAAAAGGATGTTGGAGTTATAATCTACACCTTCCGTAGATCAATTCAAAGCCACAAAAAGGAAAAAGAAGTCGTGGTGAAAAAAAACAAGTCAACTAAGTTTTTGGGAAGGGCTGTGGATAAAGAGGTTATTACTCAACCAAATCCACCAAATAAAACACCACCACAATAGAGGAGTGGAGACCGTGGAAGGAGTTTAAGCATGCCCTAGATGTAGAAGTCCGCGGGTCTCCCCTTTAACATTGTTGAGCAATTGAAGAAGACCAATGTCAAATTTTCTATGTGAGATGCGCTAACCATTCCATCACATCATGATCTCCTATGTAAAGCCCTCAAGAAATTACCTCCCACGGATCCCGTAGTGTAAAAGGTTCATGCCGTGGTTCATGTTTGTCAAGAAAATAATTATCAGGTAAGTAAAACTATCAAAACCCCACCCTTTTACATGTTAATAATAATGGGAAATACCTAGTTCATAACTGTATGATTGATTTAGGGGCTAGTACCTCTGTAATGCCCAAGAAAATTATTGATATCATAGGTCTCAAATGCAATCATGTGTTTAGGGGTGTTTTACAACTTGACGAGTCAATTGTAAATGTCTTGGGCATAATTAAAGACCTTGAGTTGACACTTCATGCATTCCCAAGCCTCACTATAACCCATGACATTTATGTCATTGAATTTCCTCCTATGTTTGCCATCTATTTTTATAGAGACTTCACTACTAAAGTAGTTGGTCTATCCTCAGATTGGACTCACATGCTGTTAAAAACCAGATTTTGTACCCGATTCACAATATAAGATCGCATCTTTACTAACCATATCAATTCATATGACCCCATGCACATCCAACCAAATTGCTTAATACCAAAAGGACATGAGCAAGACTTAGCTCTTGATGAGCAGGCTACCCCTCATCCTATCCTTGATTTATTGCTAGATGAGTGGGATGAGAGATACCACAATTTTGATCCTTATGATCAAGATATCAAGACATCAAGACTTTTGAAATTGGTCTAGGAACTTATTGCATTCTCTAGGAGGAATCTGTAATACCCATGACATTCAGACAAGAAAAATTCTAAATAAAAAATTATCAGCTACAAGAGAGATAATTCTAAAACACTTATTACATGGTTTCTTCTTATGTTTTGGGGTTGAAACATGTCAAGGAGGGAAGGAATGCTATGCACCTAGGGAAAGGATGTTATGATGTATATGTATTGATGGAGATGCCAACATGTGGCACACATCCCCTTATCTTATTATATCATTCATTTATGATTTATTATGCTTAGGAGGTCAGCCTCAGTATTGGCCATAGGTTAGAATGGTATATATAGGGGTTAGAAGGTTGTAATTAATCATCATATTGAGTATTGGAGTGTTATTGTATGGTTTGAAGGTTACCCCCTCGAAATGGTATTGGAGGTTGCCCCCTCGAAGTGGAAAAGCTATTATATGAGCATATTGTCATCATTTATCTATATTTTGGTGTTCTCTCATGTTATTCTACTGTATATGTTCTGATTTATACAAGTAATATCCTTACAAGTGGTATCAAAGCAACGATTTTGGCCAAAATTAGGGAAAAAACCCTAATTTTTTGTTCAGAATATCTCCTACCACATATTATCAGCCCTGGGATATCTCCATGATTTTTTTTCTCTCATGTTGACGTGGATTTCCATATCCTGCAGTTGTAGTATCCTCTACCTTATCTACCTGAATCTGAACTTTCTTTTCTTCTTCCACCTTTGCATTTGATATTTTCTTTTTCTCTTGAGTAGATGAATCATCATTTCCTTCTTTTTCTTCATGTTCCTCTTTTGAATCATCCTTATTCCATTCTTCTCCATACTCTAAATCATCCTCATGGTCTATATTGACTTTTCTTTGATTTCCATTAAGCCTGATATCCTGTAAAGTGACCTTCTTCTTTTTGTACCAAATCTTCATAAACTTATTTCTCATATTAATATTAATTGTCCCCAATGTCTCTAACCAAGGATACCCAAGAAAAATATCCAAACCATCCATGTATAAGGCAAAAAAATCTGAATGTAAAGTATATTTGTCCATAGTAAGTTTTAAATCTTCAAAAACTCGAATTTTCTTAACATTCACTTGAGCTTCTTTGATATTACTTTCTTGAATATGTAGATGTTGAGCCATATCCTTGTTGATGAAGTTATACTTGCTGTTAGGGTTTATGGAAACACTTATATTATTCCTTTGAATGCATCCATGAAACTGAAATATGGTATCTTCCTTCTTGGGAGCTATAATATCTTCTTCTGCGTCAATATCTTGTTTTTCTTCCTCTTCTTCATAGTATTCTTCAACTTCTTCTGTGTTTGATTCTTGAATATATGCTGCACCATCATATTCCCTTGAATCTTCTTCACCTTCCTCTTCATCTTCTTTCTCTCTTGATTCTTCAATATATTCTTCCCCATCATCTTCCTTTGACTCTTCTTCCTCTTTGTGGTCCCATTTATCCATAAAACGTTGTTCCATTTCCTCCCAAGACCAATCCTTCTTGTCATTTTTTAACTCAGAAAACCAAATCCATGCAGGACCACCAAGATAATGTGAAAACCTATTCCTTGTCATGAAATATGAGAAATATATATTCTTAAATTTTATCCACCATTCTTTAGCATCCATCTCACCATTTCCATAAAAATTTGTTATCCCCGTGATCATGATTAGGGTTTAGGAGTCCTGAAAATATTTCAGCAGATGGATAAAAACACAAAGAACAAACCCTAACTGAAATTTCAATAGCTTTCCGAAAATATAAATTTTGCTAAAAAATGCTACAAATTACTTCCTGAAAAGTGAATTTATGAAAAAACCTAAAACACCAATAACATCCGCAAAAAAGATCCAATGGAGCTGAAATTTTCAGATATTATGAATTAGAGTGTTTCCAAATCATGTTCCAAAAATTGGGAAAAATATATATTCCATCTTCAATATATATTCTAAACAAAAAATTAGGGTTTTTGCCCTAATTTTGGCCAAAATCACTGCTTTGATACCACTTGTAAGGATATTACTTGTATAAATCAGAACATATACAACAAAATAACATGAGAGAACACCAAAATATAGATAAATGATGACAATATGCTCATATAATAGCCTTGCCACTTCGAGGGGGCAACCTCCAATACCACTTCGAGGGGGTAACCTCCAAACCATACAATAACACTCCAATACTCAATATGATGATTAACTACAACCTTCTAATCCCTATATATACCATTCTAACCTATGGCCAATACTGAGGCTAACCTCCTAAGCATAATAAATCATAAATGAATGATATAATAAGATAAGGGGATGTGTGCAACATGACGGCATCTCCATCAATACATATACATCATAACATCCTTTCCCTAGGTGCATAACATTCCTTCCCTCCTTGACATGTTTCGTCCCCGAAACATAAGAAGAAACCGTGTAATGAGTGTGTTGTAAATTTTTACACACTTTGCGCCATGATCGATCATCCATCCAAGTGTGATCCTGGTAGATGATACATATCTGAACTAATATCCATATTTCGTTGCGCTACTCTGATTCCATTCGTGACCATAGTTTATCATCCTTGGATTCCATGCATAACCAACATAAGGATTCAATGCATAACCATAATAAGGATTCCATGTATAACCATAATAAGGATTCCATGCTTCATAATTGTTGCTCCATTGATCCCCTGTATAAATAAAGTGATTATTCCTCCAATTACCTGTATATCTATATTGGTTGGAAATATGATGTGCCCTGGGATATCTCCATGATTTTTTTCTCTCATGTTGATGTGGATTTCCATATGCTGCAATTGTAGTATCCTCAACCTTATCAACCTGTTTCTGAACTTTCTTTTCTTCTTCCACCTTTGCATTTGATATTTTCTTTTTCTCTTGAGTAGATGAATCATCATTTCCTTCTTTTTCTTCATGTTCCTCTTTTGAATCATCCTTATTCCCTTCTTCTCCATATTATAAATCATCCTCATGGTCTATATTGACTTTTTTTTGATTTCCATTAAGCCTGATATCCTGTAAAGTGACCTTCTTCTTTTTGTACCAAATCTTCATAAACTTATTTTTCATATTAATAGTAATTGTCCCCAATGTCTCTAACCAAGGATACCCAAGAAAAATATCCAAACCATCCATATATAAGGCAAACAAATCTGAATGTAAAGTATATTTTTCCATAGTAAGTTTTAAATCTTCAAAAATTTGAATTTTCTTACCATTCACTTGAGCTTCTTTGATATTACTTTCTTGAATATGTAGATGTTGAGCCATATCCTTGTTGATGAAGTTATACTTACTGTTAGGGTTTATGGAAACAATTATCTTATTCCTTTGAATGCATCCATGAAACTTAAATAAGGTATCTTCCTTCTTGGGAGCTATAATATCTTCTTTTGCATCAATATCTTGTTTTTCTTCCTCTTCTTCAACTTCTTCTGCGTTTGATTCTTCAATATATGTTGCACCATCATCTTCCCTTGAATATTCTTCACCTTCCTCTTAATCTTATTTCTCTCTTGATTCTTCAATATATTCGTCCCCACCATCTTCCTTGGACTCTTCTTCCTCTTTGTGGTCCCATCTATCTATAAAAAGTTGTTCCATTTCCTCCCAAGACCAATCCTTCCTGTCATTTTTTAACTCAGAAAACCAAATCCATGCAGGACCACCAAGATAATGTGAAAAACTATTCCTTGTCATGAAATATGAGAAATATATATTATTAAATTTCATCCACCATTCTTTAGCATCCATCTCACCATTTCCATAAAAATTTGTTATCCCTGTGATCATGATTAGGGTTTAGGAATTCTGAAAATATTTCGGTAGATGGATAAAAACATAATGAACAAACCCTAATTTCAAGAGCTGTCTAAAATATAAATTTTGCTAAAAAATACCACGTGTTTGCTTCTTAAAAAGAAAATTTATGAAAAAACCTAAAACAAAAATAACATCCACAAAAAAGATTCAATCGAGTTGAATTTTTCAGATATTCTGATTTAGAGTGTTTCCAAATTATGATGCAAAAATTTTGGGCAAAAATTTTATACCCTCCTCAAGATATACTCAAAACAAAAAATTAGGGTTTTTACCCTAATTTTGGCGAAAATCGCTGCTCTGATACCACTTGTAATGAAATATATAGTATTTTTAGATTATGAGCAGAAATATAACACCAAATAACATAATATTTCAGAATAATGATCTCAATATGCAATTGTAATAGCTTCGCCACTTTGAGGGGGCAACCTCCAAACCATATAATAAGACTCAAATGCTCCAATGATCCTGAACTACTACCTATAATCCCCTATATATACTATTCATATGTTATGGCCATCACTTCAAGGCCGACCTACTAAGCATAAGAAAGTATAAATGATGATATGGTAAGCCACATGTCGGCTACTCATATCCTAATACAAGCAATAGGTTAAGGGCATAGCATGCCCTTCCCCTTCGAACCAACATTGTTCTCAACGTTGAATAATCCTGGATCGGATGATGCAGCGAAGGGTTCCCAGTGAAAACCTTTGCTACATCTTCTATGCTCATCATTCTTCCACTTGATCAAATATTCCTTAATGTCTCTAGTTCTCAGCGTCTTAGTACGTGTTTGTAGAATCTTTTCTGGCTCCAAAATGATTATTCCTTCCTCATCAAATTCTGGTAACTTTGTCTGGGCTTCAAATTTCTATCCAATAACCTTGAGTGTTTGAGGATTACTAATACTTGACAACGCATGGCAAGAAATTGTAGGTTGGTTATCTTCTACTTCATCTTCTACTAGTTCCTCATCCTCTCCTATCATTTCAACTTCCTCGTCATCCTCATTTCCTCCTTCAATATCCCACACTTCTTCTCAGCACATGGTTGTGTCTCGGTCCATGTTTTTTGTCACAATTAAAACATAATCCTTTTGCTCTATTTTTATTCCATTTGCATATGATAGTCTAATTGGTACAAGCAAATGTAGCAGATGAGATAATGACATTCGGCTAGTGAATTCTGTAGAGTTCCTCCTATTGCAAGCTCCAAATTTTCCTCTGCTCAACATTGCCATGATTGATAGAATCAGAAATCTTGAGTGGATTAAACATGCGTACCTCATGCTTTGATGTGGTCCAAATTAAGACCCCTAAGAAATAGGTCTCTTTAGTGTTCCCTTCTGGAATATTCTCCACCCTTAAGGAATCTGTAATCTGGAATTGATGCACATTAATATTTGACTGGTTTTATTTGTCATAACTTTTCCAATTGACTAAAGTAGTTCTCTAAAACACTGGAACTATAATGCAATGTCAACTCCCCGATAAATGTTGCCTTTAAATGTCCAAGTGACACTGAGACCATTCTTCTGCCTTTGAGCACATAACCATCGATACCAAATGAATTGGTCTGAAGTCAAGATACATGGATGCCAAGGTCACCTGGCTTGTCCTGAGAGGTGTTTGATGTAACTCAAATAATTTCTCCATTTGAAGAGACATTAAAGAATCTAATTATGGATCCTTCCCATTAAATTTGCGCTATATCCATGGGCCTTCAGCCTCATACTTGTTTGCAGAATTTGGATGTGTGTTTAGGCTGGAAAAGTGATCCAATTTGGTCTATGTTGAAAAGCTTGAATTGGAAGATATTTTTGAAACTCAATGAATATCCTCCCTGGTTGAGAATGGGGCTGATTTGGGACATATTGTTTACTACCTTATATTTTGCATGATATCATCCAACCGCTGGTTTGATTTGGTCTATGTCTCCTTTAGAGGCCATCTTATAAAAGAACATTTCGCAGCTCATACTCAAGTTGGCTCAACCTTCTTTGATCAACTAAAGTAAACCCTAGTGCTGAGGAATTTGTCAATTGACCCCTTCACTGATTTCAACTCTGTCAATCACTAGACCCCATCGTTATCTAGGGTTTTACCCAGAGTAATCGAATTCTTTTTTGCATATGACAAATGTGGAAGGCCTCGCCATGATGTTAAACCTTAGGGTTTAGGGTTTCGATACAAGCTATTCAGATTGAAAAGGAAAAAACACAGAGAAGATACTCCCTAATACTGCAATTTTTAGAGCTTCCCGAAAATGTACAGAATTTGAAAACATTCCAAAATTTGCACCCTAGGGAGCAATTTTATGAAAAAAGATTAAATTTGTAATAACTTGTGCAAAATAAATAAAAAAAGTCTTAAATTTTTTAGGGAATAAATTACTTGAAACATTTTACATCTCTATGTAAAAATATCTCCTGCCAATTAATTTCTGGTTCAAAATATATGGTGGAAACAAAAAATTAAGGTTTTTGCCTTAATTTTGGCCCAGATCGCAACTCTGATACCACTTGTAAGGATATTACTTGTATAAATCAGAACATATACAGTAGAATAACATGAGAGAACACCAAAATATAGATAAATGATGACAATATGCTCATATAATAGCCTTGCCACTTCGAGGGGGCAACCTCCAATACCACTTCGAGGGGTAACCTCCAAACCATACAATAACACTCCAATACTCAATATGATGATTAACTACAACCTTCTAACCCCTATATATACCATTATAACCTATGGCTAATACTGAGGCTGACCTCTTAAGCATAATAAATCATAAATTAATGATACAATAAGATAAATGGATGTGTGCCACATGTCGGCATCTCCATCAATACATATACATCATAACATCCTTTCCCTAGGTGAATATGTCAAAATTATTCAACACACACCTCTTCTCACCATTAATTGGTTTCAAAAAGAGAAGGAAGATCTTGGGGAAATAATTAACCCAGTCTTGGTAAGAACAAAGGTTTGGTTTGACAAAAATACGAAAGCATACAGAATGGGTGTGACACAACATTCTTCTCAAGGAGCTTCCACATCATAGTAGGAGGTTTTTGTTTCATTTCCAGAGGTACACACTCAACCATTCCTTCCCCTTTTCCTGTGGAATATTTAGTCAAGGTGTACTCTAAGAAGGATAATGCTAAGAAGAAAGTTGAAGAGATAATTTAAAAATAAGTTGGGCAACCTTCCTCTCAGGAAGCAACAAAAAGGCTCAAGAAATTGAGTAAATAATTCAACTTTCAGAAGAAGAAGAAAAAGGAACAAAGGAACATGAAGAAAGTAACTATGAGGGTGGAAGTATATAAAAAGAAGAAGATAGAGTAGAAATTGTGAAACCAGATTTTGGAAATATGAGCATCCCCAAGATCAAATCCCGACCAAGGAAGTGTCATTTTCTAGTGTTGAGACACCCACTCTAGAGGTTTATGCTATTCAAACTCTCGGTTCTCTCAACACACTTGCATTGGGATCATTTTCTACTCCAACTTTAAGTGATTCTTTCATATGGGTCCAACGCATGATTGATAACATGAAGAAAAAGGCACCTTCTCGAGAAATTGTTACAAGCTTTGATGTTATTACCGTTCTCCTCGGAAAAATTCCCACTCATCCTGCTAAAACTTCCAAGACTACTTCCAGGTTGGTCTCTGATTCAAAGGGTCAACAATATTTGGAAATAACAAAGCCAAAAGGGGAAAAGTATGAAAAAGATATAATTGTTGCAGATATTAAGCTAACTAGAATTCCACTTGGTGAGTCTAATCCTGAGGGAGAAGTGCATAATTTTAAAGAAAATTTTTCTAAGGTAAATGAAAGGGTGTAAAAAGAGAAACACACTCAGGAGTAACTGGAAGAATAGGTACAGGTTCTTTCTAAATCCATTGAGGCCAAAATAATTTTTCCAATCAAGTATTCTACTTGGGTGGCTAATCTGGTCCCGGTAAGGAAGAAGAATGGTGAAATATGGCTCTACGTGGTTTTTAAGGATTTGAACAAAGCTTTTCTCAAGGATCGCTATCCTTTTCCCTCCATGGAACAAATTTTACAGATAGTTGTAGGACTAGAGAGGTTTTTAATGCTCGATTGCTATTCTGGTTTCAACCAGATCAAAGTGAAAGAAGAAGATCAGTATAGGACCACGTTCACCACCAAATGGGGAACATTTTCTTATCAAAAGATGCCCTTTGGCTTATCAAATGTAGGTGATACCTTCAAAAGAGCAATGCATATTTCTTTCAAAGGGTATATCAATTTGTTCATCTTGGTTTACCTAGATGATATCACCGTGTTCTCTAAGCAGAGTGTAGATCATCAAAAACACACGGAGAAAGTATTTGAAATGCAAGGATTTTGGTGTATCCCTTAATCCTAAGAAATATAATTTTTTAGTTCTTAGAGGCAAGCTCTTAGAGCATATCGTCTCAAAATAAGGCATCACCATTGATCCAGAAAGAATTGTAGCTATCACGACTCTTCCTCGCTAGCTCACAAGAAGGCATTCCAATTTTTCCTTAGAAAGATAAAATTTATTAGGCACTTCATTCCTAACTTCGTGGGTTTAATAAGACATATAACTCTCATTCTTAAGAAGAATGAAGCATTCAAATGGACCGCGGAAGGAAATGATAGCTTTGAAAAGATAAAACAAGAAATTGCTCAGGCCCCAACATTGAATAATCTAAATTATACTAGGGATTTCATTTTTTATGCTCATGGGGTGGAATCTAGCATAGCCATGATTTTGACACAACTAAATGCTCAAGAAATGGAGCATCCTGTAGATTTTTTTAGTCAAACATTGAAGAATTATGAGTTCAAGTACCATCACATTGAAAAATAGGTGTTTTCAATCATGAGAGCCTTAAATAAATTCAAAAGCATGATTGCTACTAGCCATGTAAAGGTTTTAGTATCACATTCCAAGGTTAGATAATTCATTATGGGAGTAGAAATAAGTGAGAAATGAAATGGTTGGGTAACCAAAATTATGGAATATTATGTGACCATTAAAATGGCTATGGAAGTTGTAGAACCTCAACAAACTTCCCTCATAAACATGAAGTTCCCTCAAATGATGAGTTGTCACATGATGTTGAATGGAAACATGATGAAATGAATGTATTTAATGATCGTAGCTGGATTGCGGATATATCTAGGTTTTTGCCTACTGGTGCATACCCTCTTGGCTTAAATAAAGTAAAGAGAAGACACCTAATGTTACAATCCATTACTTATGCACTTATTAGTGGCGTATTGTTCAAAATAAATATTGATGGAGTGCTACTCAGGTGCATTGAATGTGAGAAATGTGATTTGGTTTTAACCTAGTTCCATAATGGATTCTCTGGTGGACATTTCTTTGCCAAAGCTACTGCTATAAAGATTATAAAAGTAGGTTACTTCTGGCCTACATTGTTTGCAAATACCCACAGGTAGGTTAGAAAATGCAAAGAATGTATGATCTTCACTGCAAAATAAAAGATTGGCAGCCCTTCCACTTCATCCAATCCAAAAAGATCAGTCATTTACACAATGGGGTCTTGACTTCATTGGTATGATCAACACACCATATATTGCGGGTCATAAATGGGTGCTCACATCTATAGACTATTTCACTAGGTGGACTGAGGCCACGCCATAGAAGGAAGCCATTGAATCATTCATACTAGAATTTCTTGAAGAAATTGTTACAAGGTTTGGATTCCCTCAGACCATCATTTTCGATAATGGTAATCATTTTATAGGATCTAATATTTCTAATTGGGCTTTGGGACTTGGAATTTATTTGAAAACCTCTTCCAATTATTACCCCCAAGGTAATGGATTGACAAAGTCTACTAATAAGAACGTTATCAGAATAATTAAAAAGGACAATGGACATCAATTAAAGACAGTGGCACACAAAGGTAAAAAATGCTCTTTAGGAGGACATGATAACAACTAAGATGGCTATTAGCACTTCTCCCTACAAATTGGTATATGGTAAAGAAGTAATATTTCCATTATCACTTGAGCTTCCTTCATTTTAGTTAGCTCAACAGATGGAATTCGAAGGCGCAAAGCAAAGGGAAATCAAAATGGCAGAATTGGTACAACTAGAGAAACATAGGGATGCTGCCATGGTTAGGATGGAACAACATCAGGCTTCAACCAAACAATGGTTTGATAATCTAGAAATCATACATTCTAGGTTGGAGATCTGGTTTTGAAATGGGGCGCAAATTGAGCTAAACTGGGGATAAACTCCAAATTTGATGCTATTTGGAGTGGACCCTATATCATTACCACTTGCAAAGTGACTAACTCATTCAAGTTGTTTGATCTTGATGGGAAAGAGTTTCAAATCCAAGTCAATGGGATTTATCTCAAGCCTTCTCATTAAATATTTCTCATGCATATTGTATATAGTAGAGTAGAATTTCAATTCCTCCAAGTTCTTTTAACACATTGCATTGTTGGTAGTGTAGGTTTCTTTCCCTAAGTACTTTCCACAATCTTGTTGCTTAGAGATGTCCTTATGCATAGTTTTATCATGATCTCAAGATGCAAGGGAAAGAGGTTCAAAATATCAAGAAGTAGTTACAGATTGTCTTAGAAAATCAAATACAGAGAAACTAAAGTTGACTCCATGCCCAATGGATGCTAATGCTACTGATGATCTCATCTAGCAGGCAGATGGCCCTTATGAGTCACAAAAAATGTTGTCTATTTTTTCAACCCTCACAAAATGGAGCAACTTGGTTTGCCATGGACTTGGATTAATTGGTTGCAGTAGTGTTTAGGTATGCCACAGATTGAAAGGCAATGCTGTGACTAAGGAGTGAAGGACAAAACTTGAAAAAACATAGAGGCAAATCCACGGAACAAAGAAAATATAAAAGTCACCAGGTGAAGGAAAGTGAGTCCGTGGAAGTCAACATGAGGCCGCACCATATTAGTGCCGTAGAGTAAAGTCAAGAAGTTAGTAGAACCCCATAGCATAAGGACAATCTGCAGAAGTCAAAGCCCAAGACTGAATGGAGACATATGCGTATCAAACAAAAATGATAGTTTTCCACGAGAGACTAAAATTGCCATAAATTTTGATTGGATAATCCGGTATTTACAAAATTTATACCAATGGAAAGGTCTCAACATTCTCTACACCATGGAAACTGGATTTTTTAATTTTGTGATATGTAGAAAGGTGAAATACTTCTCGAACACACAAAACTATATTATTCTAGGAAACACAACTATAAAAATTTAATGCAGTATGGGCACCCATATTTTCTCCAACAAGGAAAATTACGTATGGTAGTGGATAACCAGAGGTTCCTAGATTATTTTAGGGAATATATTGACTATTTTTGGTGGTTGGAAATTTGATTTCAAGTTTCCCTCTCTTTCTCCTCTTCTTCTCTCCTTCTTTATATATAAATGTAAGAGCTCCACTCATAAAAAGGGACCCCTCTTTGTTGTAACGACACCATGTCAAAATGGTGGCCAAATTCCCACAAGTTTTAGACCTTGAGCTTGGTCTCTGAAATGTATTTCACTTTCTGCTATAAATGTGCATCCCTTAAGTAATACAAATCCAATTTTGTGGCTATCTCTCTACCCTGGTCTCACGTTTTATTTCTCCTTTCCTCTCTATTCACATTTCTTGGCATGCTGTGTGTTCTCTTTAATTACAAACTCCATTTCATGTGTTTTCTGTGTGAAGAAATCTAGATCTACATGGTTCTTATCTGTGGCACATCTGTTCTGCCCTCTCACCCACATATTTCCTCTTTTCTTTCGCTTATGGAGAGTGCTCGACCCTTGTTCTTGGTGCTTCTCCCCCTCTTAGCTTAGGATTTAAATTTTCTTGCATCTCCTTCTATCCCTAGTCCTTTGGCATGTCTAGGTTAAGATTTTCTCTCAATATTAGGAGTAGTGTTAGCATTAGGATAGGTAGAGGAAACTGACCTTCTCTAGAGGTCTGTCTCAGTTCGCAGGTCCCACAATTGAGAGACAGTCCCATGTTGCCTCAAAATTTTGAGTTGTCTATGACTTGGGGTAGGGTGCAATTTTGAGCTCCAACACACATGGGCATTCACTTGGTATTTTGAGGTGAATACAAATCTCTTATAGGTTTTTACATGTTACAATGATGCTTAACACTGTACCTTTTACTAGTCCCAATGAGGCTCATGGGGGCATCTACCTTTACTACTCTCACACATTAAAGGTTCTATTGTTTCATCATTTACTACTTCCTCTTACCGGCACTTAGTTTTCACTGATATATACATACATTGACATACTATTTATCTTTCTAACATGCTAACGGGTGCTTCACGTGTAACATTTTCCTTCCAGGATATATACAACCATGGTTGTCTGTCTCTTCTTACTTTCTATTGTTTGCTATTATTTACGGGCTATGCTCCATGTCATTGATCATTGTATGCTTTTGGCCGCTACAACACTGATTGACTTGTGACATTATGAGTGATGTCCCATGTTTGAAACCTATTTTTTGGGGTCTATCTTGTTTGCACATTTGCTGATTACATTGTCTTCTTTTGCATGTTCGCTACTTTTACTACTAACACATATTTCTAGCCCACGTTTTTTGTATTTTCCTTGGTTTCCACCATGCACACTCCCTACCCCTGGAGGTATTCACTTCAGAACAACATCAGGTCCTCTCCTTTGGGACGCATTCTACTACTATCATTGAATCCACCCCAAATGAGGGGAGGAATACATTGGGTGACCAAATCATCTCTATAACAACTCAAAGCTAAAGTATAGATATGCATAATACATAATCAACATAGGAACACAATTAAAAAATGACCTAGAATATGACTTGGGTCAAAAAAACAGAGAAGACAATGATGCCCAATATCAGATAGTAATACCTAGGTTCCTATTTCCTCCCTTGGGTGCTAATGTCTTGGGGGCACAAACAATCATATTCTCAGATCAACACAACTTACAAAATTCTTCATAGCAGTTTTATAGTAACAAACAATGTCCTTTAGTCATAGAATGTATTCTACCTCATATAATTGGTACAATCAATTATAATTCAGAAAAAATCGGGATGTACCATCTACAATGGTGCTTATTGGGAAGAGTCTTGGAAGGAGGCTAAAACTAGAAATCTCCCCGCAACACTTTCTCTTTGGTGCGAGATCACCCAAAAAAAATTCTCTTGGTGTGAGATCGTCTAAAAAATTCAAATTCAATATGAGATCGTAAAAAAACTTATACTTGGAGTGAGATCTACCAAAAAAATCACTCTTGGCGCAAGATTTCCCAAAAATGATAAAGAGAAATATATTATCAGCCATATATTCACTCAACTAATAAGGTTCAAAACAAATTCTTCCCCTTAGCTCTCAATTAGAGGATCATACTTTGGCTTAAAATGGCTCAAAAACTTGTTTGATTTGACAATGTTAAACTAGAAAGGACTCAACACCATTCTACCTTGCTTACACCTTCACTTGCATTTGATTCAATAATCACACTTGTTTAGTTTCATGCAATTCTCTTTGGACTCACCTTTCATCAACTTTGTCAACTTTTAGCTCTTTGGTGCCTTGTCTAAGAAGGCAATTTTGACTCTTAAGCCTCTCCACTGCTCCTTGTCGGAGTTCCCCTGCTTACTCACCTCAAACATAGTTAGATTGACCACAAAAATAAACTCAAACAACCCAAAACACAATACTCTCCTTTGCACAAAACTGTCCTTAAGTACCCTTAAGACAAGGTAGTTTGCTACATTCATGGATAGAAGAAACTACAGGGACCCAAAAGATCCTTTAAACTTCCTTAGTACTCTTTTGTCACCCCTAAGGTGTACCCCAAATTTGATGATGCAATTCTACCACCTTTTCTCCTTATCTCACTTTCTCTTCTCAAGCTCACAAACCCTCAACTAGGTCTTAGATAGACAACTGTCATGCACAACTTTTATTGTAGATGGCTTCAAGCTAGGATGAGTAGATATCTAGGCACCCATTAGGCCTTTTGTACTTCCTCCAAAGTTTAAGCTTGTATTCAATAGATAAAGGTGTCTTCCTTTGTAAGCTAGCCTTCTAAACTAGGTCTTTGGACTGTGCAACTGTCCTAGAGGGTGACTGTCAAGTTTTCCTGCAATTTCCACCCTTGGTTCCACAATTTCTTCACAATCCCATTCTAGGGTTTATTGGAATGCTATATTGAGAAATTTAAGGTAAGGTTCAATTGTTTGAGTCTCCAAGTTTCATGCAGTAGCTAGATCTTGACTGTAGGTTACAGTGTAACCCGAGAGGAGCAAAATGTTTATATTTTTCTTCCTTGTTAGTTTGAAGATCCCAAATTTGACCCTGAGGTCTGTGTCATCCCCTCACTTAGTTCTAATTTAGCAGTGATTCATGACAACAAACACATTAGCTTCAACCAACCAAAAGCATTCCATCATGCATGTTGGAGACAGAGTTACCTTACAGTTTGCAGAGTCAGAGTCTTACATTGAAGGAAATCTCCCTTATTGCTCGAACCACTCACTCCTACCCTCATTCCAATGATGTCAAGCCCCTTGCTTGTGGAATATAGTGCCAAAGAGAACTTTACCTTGATCAACTATCAAAAACACAGTTTCAGTTCAGGGTTTTTCAAAGGAACCCTAACATGCAAAAGAAGATAACAGTTATATGGCTTCAACCCCTTGCACTTGCTTATCAACACCCTCAATCACTCACTTAGCCATTAAGGACTCTCATGCACGTTTCCATAGATCAAGTTAGACACAAGACTTCTTCACTGTTCTTCACAGTCACAGCCCACTCAGGGTTTCAACATGCAAGGACACTTACATCAAAATCTTTGTCAACATGACCATCTACTTTTCTTGAGGATCAACACAACATGCTCAACATAGTTCACAAATCATGCTCTCGAAACCATGCATAGATGCTTAAACAGTCACAAAGTTAATAATGCACAAGAACCATCCAAAATCATTGCACTGACACTCAAATGCTCATCACTAAGCTTAAGATCATTCTGAATTCAACTTTGAGGTCAATAATCCATTCTAAGATCAAGAATCACATACATGCACATTAGAAAACACTAAAATCATGCACAAACTATCAAATAACCCGAGTTTCTTGTTCACTACCTTTCTTGAAACATTACATTTGATTCATATCTAGATAAAACGAATGATTTAAATTACATTCCCTTATAATCTCTCCATCACTCTTTCTTGAGTTTCCTACTCCTTAGATTAGTTATAAAACATGAATTATCATGATATTCCCTTCTAGGAGGTTACTTTCACCAAATAGGCCTAATTTTAGCATGACTAGCTCTTCTCATGACATGTGACCCTGGAAAGGTCCTAACACCTATTGTTGCCTCATTCCACCGTTTTACATAGTTTCCAAGATTCAAGAATTTTTAGTACAACTTAAACAATCCAAAATGACCTAAATATTCAAATATTGCAAAAATGGAGGGAAATTATCCATTTGAATTTTGAAAGGCCCAAAACTAGACTAAATACATAGGCTGAATCCTTATGACTCCTAGGACTTATGAAAACACCTAGAAAACCCTTAATTGATGTCTTTATGGGTTATTTAAATAGATAGAGTGGCTCTCCTACATAAAAAACCTCACCTTTAGCATTGAAATCAACAATTTCCAAGCAACAAGACAACTTTCTATCTTTTATCCTCTTATACATCAGGTGCACACTTTCCCTTTACACACTTTTACAATATTTACATACTTATACACATGTTTACCTGATTTATCATAAATGGAATTTTGACTACTTTCTCGCTCTTCTTTTTCAAGTCCGTCATTACAAGAAGTAACACATAGAATACAACAACACATTACAATGCATACACTTTACCCCTAGGGTCCACTCCCCTTTCCTAGTCTCCATGCTTCACTTTATAATCATTCCATGCTTCTTCACTTGTCCACTCGGAACACTCACTATTCTCCACATTCTCTATAGGATCATAAGGTACACATCTTCTATCTACTTTATCTTATCAAGTATTCACTCAACAACATAAAGTGGGGGAAACTGTAGACTCAAAATCACGCACTTGGGTAAATTTCTAGATCCTAAAATCATGTTAGTATTTACATGATTCCGAAGCAAGAAAACTAGTGGTTGACAACTATCTTTGGCCTCTTTTATTTATCTCTTGCTTTCTCTTTGGTCTTCCACACCCTAAACCTAGTAAGAACTTAACTGATTTATCTTTTATGGCTTCAGACACTAGTGCCTATCTAGGATAATAGTTCCTAGGTGCTCATATCCCTCTTGGGCGCCCTTGACCCTTTATTACCTTACTCGATCTTTTTGGGTCTATTTTATCTTTAAAGCATCTTTTTCACTTATGGGTTGGCCTTCTAGTTGTCAATTATGAAATTTGAAAATGGGAATCATATAAATACATAGTTATGTTTTTCAAAATAGAGGACCAAACACTAAGAATTACTACCATCACCTAAGCTTACATTCCAAAGGCACTAAAATAATCCAAAAACATCCATCTAGCATTCATTCAAGGGACAAGGGATACATATTTCTACATACACAACATAAGAAGGGAAAATCTATTCTATTCCATCCACACATACTATTACATTGCTAAATTCTAGAGCTAGCTCACTATCATTGTGCAACTTACACAAAGGAATCCTAGGGCATCATTTCTACACAAAAACACACACACACACACATACAAGAATTACATGGATTTTAAGATGTAGTGAGACGCTCAGTCATAATTTTACTCTTCGGGTGACCACCGAGCTCATCCGACTCCACATTCTACATTTTACTTTTTTAGGTTTGATGTGGTTTGTGTGTATGTGTAGGTGATTTTTTTCGTTGCAGGTTATAGGTAACTTTAGTGATAAAGAAGCGAATATCAGGCAATAAATAGGAGCCAACAAAAAATACCTTGTGACACAGAAGAAAGTAATTTCTGAACATTTACATAGTCACCAACACTCAGGTCCAGTCTTCAGCGCCCATGCACCTTTTCCCTACACTGGGCACTCTTGTCCAGCTCTATTCCTGAGTTCCAAAATTTACAATGAGTAGTTACGACACTGTTTGTAGTTTTTTTAGCACTTTACCTTACCCAAATCACTCCCTCTTCACTTGAAAATCAGATAAGTCCTTCTATCTTCCTCTCTTGCTTAGGATTTGACATCATACATGCTTATTTTCTTGTGTCATTTTTGTATTTTTAACATTCATACATTATTTATTTTAATAATTACTATGTAGTATTAGATTTAATTAATACAAATTAAATTACATCAGGGTTAAAACAATATAGAAATTTTTTATGTGACTCCATTGATCTTTTTGAATCATTCAATATCATTCATGTTGATAGATCATTAAACACAGTTGTAGACCATCTTGATGTCCATGCCTCTCAACATCAAAATCATATGGTTATTCCTTGTTGTAAGTATGATCTTTAGGTATTAGTAAGGTCCTCGATTATTTATAATATAAATAATTGGAAATTATTCGAAGATGATGATAAAATTATGAGATTCATGAACAATAGATATGAGTTTGAAGATCAACTTATGGAATTGGAACCTTTTATTAAAAATTAGGAAGGGAGAGAGATTCTTGTGGGAAAAGAGGTAATTAAATTAAAAACTAATAAAATACTGAGGGGATTGGTTACACTTGAGAGAGTCTTTGATGTTGCATAAAGGGTAAAATAAAGAGATACACCAACAATGGAGGATAAAGAAGAAATCAATTTAGGTATTGTTGTGTCTCCTAAACCTCTTTTTTTAAGGAATTTCCTGAAAGAATATGAAAAGAAGGCTCCAATTAAAATGTTACAAAAATACAAAGATTGTATGTCCTAGTATTCTAATGAATTGAAGGAATATATGGAGGATTTGTTTCAGCACAATTCTATTCAATTTGGATGTAATTCCATTCAAACAAAAACAAAGTCCAATCAAACTAATGTTCACAACTAATATGGAAGCATAGATCAAAAAATTAAAAGAATGAGGGATCATTCAACAAATTAGATTCTCTTCATGGGTTTCCAATCTAGTTCCAATGAGGAAGAAGAATAGGGCTATTATATTATGTGTGGATTTTAGAAATCTGAAAAATACTTCCCTAAAGGATAATTACCCATTGCCCAATATAGATCACTTATTTCAAAAAGTCATTGGTTCAAAGCTTATGTCAATGTTGGATGGATTATCCAGTTATAGCTAAGTTGTTGAGAAATCAGTGAGATTCAAAATTACTTTCACAATGCCATGGGATACCTATGTGTATGTGCACATGCCTTTTGGACTCGTTAATGTTGGAGTCATGGTCTAAAGGGAAAATGGATTACGCCTTCACTAATTTGATTAATGATATTATGGTGGTTGACTGAGATGATATCACTATTTATTCCAAAAGGAGAGCATATCATGTTGAACATTTAGATAAGGTGTTTCAAAATTGGTGAGAGTTTGGAATTTCCCTCAATATTTTTGGAGTAGAAAAGGGAAAAAAATATTTAGCACATTATGTCCAAATATGATTTAGTAGAAATATTATGTTACAAAAGAAATTTATGATCCAATGGAATGTTGAAACAAAATGAGCCTTTGCTAATGTGAACGAAGCACTCAAACAAGCTCCATTACTTACTAACCCTGATTATGGTAAATAATTTCTGATCTTTTCCTTTACATATCCTCATAATATGGTTGTTGTTTTATTGTAAAAGAATGAAAATGGGAATGAAAAACCATAACCCTTTTTAGTTAATCTATGTAACATGCAAAACTAAATTACACTATTATGGAGAAACAAGCCTATGGTTTTAAAGTAATGAAGTCTTTTAGATCTTATGTTATGATTTCTAAGATCAAAGAATATGTGCCTCATCTCATGGTATCTAAATTATTCGTAAGTATAATATAACTAATGTATGTTACTCATACGGAAACCGAAGGGGAGATATGGCAGAGAGAAAATAAAATTTTACAGAGACCAAATTTCATGAAATTGACAATAGAAATTGAATATTGTATGCTTTAAAATAACCAGGAACACTCAATTTAGTTCACACACAAATTGAAATATTTAAGAACATTTAAAAACTTTGGCAAACCATTCATTTTTAATCAACTGTTGTCATGAGAGAACAAAAAAATCAAAAAAGAACAATTAACTTGCAATCACATATGGAGATAGAGGTTAATGTGGGAAACCATTAAAGGGAGAGAAACCCATTGAAATCAATGCACTGGTGTAGAAAAATTGTCATATAATGATTACATATATTTTAAATTGTTAAGAATCCACTCAAGATGAAACACCTACTCAAAAATTTAACCAAGCTCCCATTTGACCTTTATCAAGATCCTACTTGCATGGAAGCAATAACTCCCAAGAATTTAGTCAAGCACTTACTCAACCTTCTGCAAGATCCAACCTGCAAGGAAGCTCCAAATACCTATTTTGCTAAGAAAAAACTTATACTTTTGCAGAGTTTTGATCACTTTCATCTTGTTGTCCGATACAAAAAATTATGATCTCTTATTTTTCTTATATTCCTTCATTCTTCACCCTCCTTATTTACTCATCTTGATTTAATTCATTCTATTGCAAGTGCAATATTCAAAGCCTCTTTCACATACATATTTTTCATGCCTCTCTCCTTGGATAATACACTCAAATGCCTACTCTCTCATGTATACATACTGCTGCAAAAATTGTAGTCGTGAAGGCATTTCACATGCTTCTTAATTTTATTTGTTTTTCATGTCCTCATTCTACATCAAAAACATTGTCATAAACAAATTATTTTCACGAACTCTAGGTAACTCAAATACATAAGAGTTATATTCTCTTACAACTCTTGCAATTCATATTCCAACCCCTTCAGCTTCTTGTCTCTTCAATTTGAATGCAAAATTCTAGGCGACATAACTATCATATTTTCATCATCACTTTTGCCATATCATTTTCATTTACAATCCTTATTTGAGTTTTCATAATACTTGTAATAATTTTAAGGGAATAGAAGAAACTCTTTAACTCACTCAGCACCTAGATCAACTGAAAATATTCTTCTTACAAACTAACATCTGACATCTTCTTGTGTAATTGTCATTTCTTTTGTTTTATTCCTCTCAACATACCCTTATTTGTCTTCTAGAAAACTAAACAATGCACCAAATGTCATGAAGGTTTACATGAATTAAAAAAATCCTCTCTGTTTCCTATACACACTTGAAAACCCTTGCAACTCACCATTCACTCACCAAGCATTCATTAAGACTCAAAATCTTCATTTGGACTATGGTCCACAAAAATGCAGTCTTGAAATTTGATGCATGGAGCACACTCTAGGCTCATGTAATTTAACAAAAATAATATATAAGAATTTATAATATGTCCAAGACATCATCACATGTATGGGATACTTCAGATCAAGGCACAAGAGTCTAGTTTTTCTTTTCATCTCATCTTGAGTTTCACAGTCATGGAAGACTAAAAACACAATCATAAGAATGATCAATCAACACAAAATTATGAGTGTTAAAGGATTATAATGCATGGATGATATATTATGTGATATCTAGATCACCTTGAAGGTCATGGATAATCACTATCACATTCATTCTATTCATGAACCTCAAATTAGAACAAGGTACTAACTAATTTACATGCCCAAAAAAAAAAGTCTTCATAGATTGAGCAAGTTAATTCACTTATCAAAAATTTCATGACTTATAAGGCACATTTATAGAAATATATAGGTCTTTGGAAACTCACCAATTCCATAACATGCTTCATTTTAGTGAATAGAGTTTATATATGCTTGATTTTCAGAGACTGCTAACTTTGGTTTTAAGACACCAAAAAAATAGTCTTCAATTGGATGGATTCAACCACTCCAAACTTCACCTTCATGGAAATAAATGTGTGGGAAACTTAATATGGGACATTTAATCCATTTATAGACATTCACATGCATGAGTTATGAGGAGAAAAACACATTTAATCTCTTGTTTCTTTGACATTCTTGACATGAAAACTAGGAATGATTTGGTCATTTGAGCTAGTACCTTTGAAAACTTCATTATATAAAGATATGTTCTTGAACAAGTCATATTGGACCTCTACTAACCTTCCATGTTCATATTGGGTCTCCACAACAATCATTCACACCAGGTTTCTCTCAAACACCACGACTATTTTTGCTTCTTTACTCCTTTAGCGGTAGGCCAACTATATTGAGATGGTTCATCCAAGTTTTGCACTGTACTTACCTATATATTTTCATGAGAGGTTGGGGAAACCTCCCAATATTTCGCACACACAAATATTTTCATCATGAGACCCTCTATATATGATTGTATAAGTAAATTCTTGCAAAATAGAGCTATTTGAGCAACTTACCATCAAACCTAAAGCAAAAAAATACCACCAAACTAAAGCACACAGAGTAATCTACATGAAAAAAGCATAAAATTATATTACAAAGTTAATTTTATGACCAAACACTTGATTTTTTCTCCATCACTCTAAAGGGAGGGTTTTGTGAGGGTTTGGTACCTACTTAGGTTCTTAACATTCATTCATAAAGCATAGACCATCATTTAACACATTCCACTTTAAAAATTATCTAGAATAAATTCCATAACATTGGTGAGAAATTTAGGCCACCATGCAGATATTTTACATGTCAATGATCTCATCAAAGTCAACCCTTGAGCTAGAAATGACCATTCTAGGAACTCAATAGAACTCAAATTCAAATTTCTTGCTTTTCCTTTTGACTTGTGACTTGAAATTTTTTCCACAATGATGTATGGACTTTATTCACATGTCTCAATGCTTGGTTAGATATGTTCTTATCTGAAAGTCATCATCCATCTAGGTTTTCACATGATTATCTTTCTTGTTCTCAAGGATAGGCCTCTAAATGACCTTAACCATGCCTCTAACTGTTAAATATCGACTTGTTCCACCTTCCACATGCTCTCTACCATATCACACCACTCTCCTCATATTTTTGCTTCCATGTTATAGCTTTTTTTCTCTATACTTCCAGTCATGCCTACAATAGGTCTTGGAAATAGGCCTAGTTGTGCTAGTTTCACTTCATGTTCCATGAAATTTCCATGAATTCATCACGTACCTACCTTAACATTAATTATTCATTCTTTTCATGCTTTGACCATGCTAATATAACTATCTCATTTCTTCATTCCAAAATTCCAAATCATCCTATTGACTAGGCCTGATGGATTGAGCTAGTCACACCAATTCCACTCATGCACCCTTATATTCATCATGTTGACTGTATTTCCTCATCATACATATGTTACACCATCTAAGAAACCATATTGACATGCTATCACATCATCATACTTCCTGTACAAGCCACTAGCTCCTCAAGAAGCCAATTCCCAATCAGGTGTTCTCATACCACACCTTGTCTTGCCTTGTCATACTCACTTCAATATTCCTCTTGATCTTATTCATCATGTTTTTTCATTAATGATCCTTTTACATCAATGACAACTCAACACTCACATGCCAACAATCTATCCCTTTGTCATTGATGAAAATCCTCCTAGTTCTTCTCCCCCTTTTTACACTAGTAAAAAAGTGCATGCCTTTACCTCATGGTATTCTTCTTCATCAAAATATTTGGACCCCTTTTTGGCTGGAAACATCAACTAAACTTATCACTCCAAGCCCATTACCTTGTTTCTTCTTCCTTAACCCTATTATTTCTCCTTTATGCATTGAGATCACTATTGATCCCCCTGAGTAGATGCCTTCATAGCACATACATATGTCAAATGACTGACCTTTGAGTGATAACATACTATCTAGTTCACAAATATTTCTATCTCAGCTCATCATTATTAAAAACTAGGTCTTAACTCTATCATATACTAGTTGTCTATCTCATTTAGGTCTTAGGTCCCTAAAGCATCTTTTTAGTGTAATTATATCAGACTTTGTCATTTTGTGTATGGAAGGTCACATAGTCACTTGAAACTCTTCCTTATGTATCCCCTTATGGGACCATACTATCCTCTTCTATCAGATCCTATGTAATAATTTTTCCTTTTATCGTTGATCCTTAAGTCATGTGGGTGAGATAACATCACCAACTATTTCCTCTAGCGTGAGATTACTCTTTTAGTTCTCTTATAGTTCTGATTAGCTGTGATACAACTCAACTTACTTGAGTCATAAGACCTTGCTCCCCCTTGTCATTAGTACCTTCAAGCCATAATTTATTCTACCTACCTAGCCTCCTGTCAATACCTAACACATCTAACTAGAAGGATTCATTCATACCTCCCCTTCTCTAAACATTTGATTGTTACCTCTCTAGACATGTAGGTCATTATTTCATGCCTCTACCAATTTAAATTTCACTGAGTTTTGTCCACCTTTAATGCACTCATAATGTGTACATGTTAACTCTTGCTTAGTCATAAAACCTTTTTAGTGTCATTAATCTTAGGGTTGATATTTTCTCAAAGACTTGTGAACACTTAAAGGGCACCTACCTTGATCATTATAATCATGACTTTCCCTATCCTTAAACTATATACTCATAACCTATAGCATGTGATCTCAGACCCTATACAACTCTATTGTAGCATCATTAACATTAGATGCTAATTGATATACTCTCAGAGTTGGTATTGTATCCTTAATAGACTTCACCTCCTTCCAGGTTAAGAATCACTCTATATTTATTCTCATTGTCACACATTAACACTAAATCATCATGAATCCTTAAGTACATACTTATGATCAATATTTTCAAGATTTTACAAATTTGCTCTATAACATCACTGACCAATATCAATATGACATGCCTCAGAGCTATACTAACATCTATCAAATGCCCTTGCATCAACCTTGATGAAGGACTTTTTCATGATTAGAGTATTCACTCTAAGTCTGCATGATTATTATTCAAAACATGTTGAACCTACCTCAACTAACCTCATATAGTCCTTCATGCAATGTATACAACATGGAAACTATAATTTATGATCTTTATAGATTCAAACTAGGGTACCATACTCTGCTAACATACAACGTATATGATGTATGAAACTATACTTGATGTACCGAAATCTCATAATTCAAAAACTTCATTAGAATCACACATGTAGACTCAATCCACTCAGCTTGAATACTTGCAATATACCTTATGAACTTTGTCTCTGATGAAATGATCATGTATTAGTGTAAAATCCTATCTAACCTCTTCAAGTATTCTTGAGACTAGTATTATTGACATCATATTAGTGTGCTCAATTATGACACTTTCAACATAATGAGATACCTAGTTAAGAGTTGCCTTCCATATATTGATATCATCACCTTATAGCTTATACTATACCCTTGATGCTGTCCTATTCATGAACCTAATTTGATGCATCCATTACATAGCTTTAGTATACTTCACAGGGTCATACTTGCCAAGACATCAAGTTTCTATGTCACTGATTGCCACTCTTGACTAGTTTTATTTCCTTATGGAAAACCTTATTAAATAGCCTTTAAAATTACTATCCTACCTTTCACTAAATTTTCAGTGCATTTAGACCTCATAAATGATCAATAACATGACTTGTTGACTTGTTTTCATGAATTAAGTATCATTGTCATTCAATCAATAGCCTCAACTCCATAAGTTGTTCTAAACAGGTTGACCAAGAAATTATGAGAAATGAACATGGATAGACCATATCACTGACTTGAACTTACATGACATAGTATTATCATCACTAAATTCCTCCATACTCAGACTGAATGATCGCATCTAGTCTTTCTTCATGGATTGATATGGGATAGTAAGTAGCACTTGAATAACACCTCATGACTGATTGTCATCTCATTGTACAATCTTCAGTATTGGAAAAATCCTTCTAGTCTTTGTCTCAACGTGGGATTTGTGACATAGACTAACCACCTCTCGTAGATTCATTAACTCTAATGCTTGTATCATAAATTGACGGGTTGAGCTTCAAGACTTTAACATAGAATCACTTCTAAAAATTGGTGTCAGAGAGAAAGATCATGAGTTACCAAATTCCAAACCTGGGTCAAGGCTTAGGGGGAGTATTGATTGGAAAAACATTTCATCTCTCACCATGGGATTTGATGAACCTTAGACTGGACCATCTCTCATGGAGTTCATGGTAACTCTAACAATTGTCATAGGATAATCATCTTTCCACGGGTCAACCTTTTGAGTTTAATGACAATCTACTTCCAAAAATTCAATAAACATGACAAGTATTATCATACACTTTGAATGGACCTCATATACTTTCATATAACATTGTAAAACATACTTTTTAAATGACATTATTATTCCTATACTAGCATAGAAGGATTACTTCTGAATGTGTATTCATAATTTCTTTATAAACCTTGGATGGATGAATGATCATTAAGACCTTCCTTGATAAGACTCAAACCTATGTTTACTAATATCCTAAGATAATTTACCTTTCCTTCATGATGGGCTATGCATCTAACACCTTATAGAAAATATTACAAAATTAGAGATTCTATGTTTAGAATGTGAATTGATACTAGCTTCTTAGACTTTCAACCCATGGTTCATTCCTTCTTAAGGGATACCATATTACAGCCCTTTTACCATCATGACAAGTAATTACACACTCTCTCTCATAGGCTAAGAAACACAATCAAGACTTAAATATACTTGGTGGAAGACATTGGCTATAGACCTTTGAGATTTATTTCATGACTCTAATTTTGTTGAATAGGTGGGGTATTGTATAATCACTATGACTCACTTGACTTAAACTTGATGGAATGATTGGGAGCATACTTGACATGCCATACAATAGACATGAAGGACTTATCCATAAATTAGATATACAACCATGTCCTGAATAATATGCTTCCTTTGATCCAAGACATGCTCAATGATTCTTAAGAGAGGGAAAACATGCATACCTTTTGATAGTTCACATATTTGTAACATTTTAGAGAATTTTATCATCACCTACTAATGATGATACACCTCTAAAACACACCTTTACGATTATTGGATTACTATTTCCATGTACTCCTGGAAGCCTAAAAAAAGACCTTCAAACACTTTCTTATATAGATCTAAAACTTGTATATAAACCTTAGGAAAGGATTGAACAAAAATGACTCTTTCTGAATCTCATACAAACTTGTGAGACCTACTTAAATATTCTTGGATAAGATCCCTTTACTACATGATGATGTATTTCAAGGATATATTCATACCTCCTTGACATAGTTCATGTCTCCTGAGAATCCTAGATGGAGCATCACATAATACTTGTAGGACTCTATTACAGTTTGGGGTAAAAGTTCTTCATGGCTTGCACTAGGCTTGTATTATTCCTTCTTGGTTTGATAAACACCTTTTTATGCCTTACTTGTACTAGGCTCTCTTGTGAATACACTTTTATTTCATGATGACCTCATATCCATCATGTATTCATGCTATCTATTTGTTATGCCTTGATACTTTAGACCTAGAGTTAGGGTCCTTGATCTTGTATTTGTACTCAACATCTTTATTTTCAGTGGCTATATTAAACCTTATCTTCATGGATTGCACCTTTAGGCTTGTATTCTTTCTTCTTGAATAGATTTTTCAACCTACCCTTCTGATGTCTTAACACCTATTGCTATACCTAGGAGACTCATTTTGATGATCAATGCTTTTTAATTAGTGTTCATGTCTTATGACCATTGAATCTACACAAATTGATTCTATATATTCTATATAAACTTTGTGTCTTCAGATTCTAGCTAGAACTTAGGTTCATTTTGACTATGACATGTTCCTAATAACATTTCCAAAATTATTGAAATTATAGCATATTATCTTGTTCATAACTCGCGAGTCTTCTTCTCTCCAAAACTAACTAGATGGTTCATCTAAACAATATTTGGTAGAGTGTACCTTTTCTTGACAATTGAATAAAACTATATTCCCTTTCTTTCCCATATCTTCTATCACTCCATGGAAGGTCATCTATGACATGATTCCTATATTCCTTACCTTTATGTCCAAAATTATGACCAGAAAACAAATAGCCATTAAAATTTTATTCATACTTTGATGCATTAGGTTGCCTGACTGATTTAGGCCTTCTTGAGTTTGTATCCTTTATCTATTTCATGGTTTCTTGTCTATTTGTACCTTCCTTGTCATATTCAAACATATCCTTAGGATTTTCTTTGAATATTATTCCTATCTTGTCACATACTCACTCTTTGGCTCTCCAAAATTCCATCAAGAAATTATGAGCTCTTCTCTAGTTTTCCATACATCTTCAACCTATGCTATTTTCTTCTTCTAATTCATATTTCAAGGTTATCAATTCTTATTCATGTATAAGGCAGGATCATATTCCTTGTCTTTCAAGTGATTTTGACACATTATTAACTATATATTCCATATCTTTGGGGGCTTTTCCATGATCAAGATTCCATATACTTGATTTCCATTTTTGCAATCCATCAATCAAGGACTCAAAAATCTCAAAACTTAATCTTAGGAACATCTTCAGCTAATTTACCCATGTTTTTTTCTTCAAGGATCTCCTCTAAGTTGTTAAATTATTGTTCCAATATGAACTTGAATCTAATACTGATTATTGGAAAACACATATCATTGAGAGGGGAGGGGTGAATCAGTTCTTCTCAAAACTTTGAGAAAATTATTCATAAACTCATTTGTAATACCATTCAATCTTAGATCAACCATTGACCATAAGAGGACTGATGAAATCAAACATGAGAACACTTGAGTATGAAAACACACATGAAGATACAAGGTTTAATGTGATAAACCCTTTAAGGAAGAAAAACCCACTGAAATCAATGCACTAGCTTGGAAAATTTTTCCTATCAAGATTATAAATATTTCAACTCTTGATCATCTAATCAACTTAAAGAAAAAAATCTAATAATTTAATCAATTTGTTACTTGACCTTTATCAAGCTTCTACTTGCATGGAAGCTATAACTGCTAATAATTTTTCCAAGATATTAATTGACCTTTTGTAAGCTACTACTTACAAGGAAGCTTGAACTCCTTGTTTGATAAGCAAGAAATTATAATTTTATAAGATTCTTTGATCTCCTTCCTCTAGTTGTTGCACACAACAAATTGTGATCTCTATTCAGCTCCTTTATCTCCTCTTTTCACCTCTCATAAATTCACCTATCTTCTCATCAATTCATGCTCTTGTAATTACATTACTCAAAGAGTCTTTCACATAAACATTTTTCATGCTTCTCACTCCTATATAATACTCTAGATCACTTACTATTTTATGCATACATACTGCTGCAAAAATTGCAGTCATGTACACTAATTACATGCTCTGTGATTTTCTTTGTTTATACACATCCTCACACTACCTCACCAAAAATTTCATAAACCTCTAATTCTCATGCAAACTAAGGCATACTAACAAATCAGATTTACATTCTATTACACTTCACCTTCCTTACACATTCACTCCTTCAACTTCTTGACCATTTAACTCATACAAGAGTGTGCATGACATCATCCAAAAATTGATACAAAGTCATAATTATACTTCTAGAGGTGTAAGTATCAGATATAAAATGTACATAGAACTATCATGGTAGTTATAACCTCTATTTAGATAAAAAAATAACTCTTTAATTTTTTGCACCTATGACACAACTGAATTTACTCCTCTTATAACTGAAATTTGTCATGTTCTTCTGTAATGGTCATGTTATTTTTGTATTTTTATTCAACGTAATATTCCTTATATCATAGCATATTATGTAATGTAACACATGTCATGAAGGTTTTCATGAATTAAAAAACTCATCTCCTTGTCCTCTACACACTTAATAACCCTTGCAACTCACCATTCACTCACTAAGCATTCATTAGGACTCAACAACTTCATTTGGACTATGGTCCACAAAAATGTAGTCTCAAACTTTGATACATGAAGCACACTCTAGGATCATGTAATGTAACACAAATAAGATGAAATATTTTCCAAGATGTAAAATACATTATAAAATTCATGGGATACTTCAGATGAAGGAACAAGATTCCATTCTTCTTTTCATCTCAGCTTGAGATTCACAACCATGCTAGACTAAAAACACAGTCACAATAATGATCAATCAATACCAAAGTATGAGTGTTCAAGGCTTATAAATGCACGAAGGATGTCTTATGTGATCTCTATATAAAATTTAAGGTAATGAAGAATCACTATTACCTTCATTCTCTTCATGAACCTCATATTAGAATAAGATACTAGTTGTAGTATTATTATTATACTAAATTACCCAAGGTGCGGTGACACATCACCCAGGCAAAACATGAGCGATCATTTGAAGCGAACAAGGGTAACAGGCCCCTCTTTTATGAAAACTTGTTCAAGGAGTTAACATGATCATAAAAATATTCCAAATCCATAATATCCATCCAAGAATAAATTACAACATGAACTAGATCTAGATTTTAACCATATGAAAAATTAACTCATACAAGAATCAAGATTAAATTCACCATGCAAGAACCATTCATAGATGTGTCTACATGAAATATCCAACTAGAAAGATCCATTATATTAATTGATGTAAAACACAAAAGCTTCATACATATATAATAATTTCACCATAATTCATACACTCACATAAACCAACAACATAACTCTAACAAAACATGGATCATCCTCCCTAAACCATGCAAATAAATACATATATGTATAGGCATGCCTTCACCCTCTATGCATCCTAAAAATAGGTTGTATACTAAGAATAGCCATACATCACTACAAGATAATCAAAAAATCATACAAGCTTTCCTAATAATATATTTTATTTAGTTAACTCCTAGTTCAAATACTATTATTAGACTTAGAACTATGCATGCCGCTTGGTCTTCCTTCACATGAGATCTAAACCAAAATAGACTTTGCTTGAACTCCAAGTTTTCCTGTTTTAATCTTATCTTCAAAACCTTGTTTGGCTGCTACTCCAAGTCCATATTTATATTTTTGTTCCAAAAATGTCTAAGTGTTCGGTCTGTCCATTCTTGCTCATGTGCGCATCCTTGTCTAGCTTCAGTGTGAAAACCCTGTTCTCCTCACACACATGTCCTTATGAGCCTTTCTTTTGCAATGCCTCTTGTGCATGCTAATATTTGTTCTTAGGGAATTAGTCATTTTCCATGCTCAACATTACCTCACACTTGCTTCATTTCTACCCTCGAAAATGGGTAATCTTATTAAATTTTCCATGAATAAAGAATAAAGAATCTCTTGGCCATAAAGAATAAAATAATGTCTATCGTCGGCAAAGAATAAAATAATTTTGTCACTATGTAAGGAGGATGGGAAAATACTTATTCAATGATGCTTCAATTGCATTCCATCCATCCACCTCACTTTGTACTTGTTTAAACAAATCCCCCATCATTGTACTGACTTCTTCAAATGTTATCTATTCACCATTGGCTTTGAATGTGTCAACCAAAATTTCCAACTGTTTGCAAAGGTTTGTCAGCGTGTCAATTTTGTGCGTTACCTGGTGATACAATTCATTGAGCTTATTCTTTATAGAGGTCCTTAATATATCAATAACGTCACTCTTCTTCTAGACCTCTACAAGGATCCTATCTCGTTCTGCCTGATTTTCTTGTTCTTGGTCTAGAACTCCTTTAATTATACCTCATGAGTGGAAACTAGCATGCTTTCCACCCAATCCCTATCTTCACAGTTGTCATAGAAAAATTCATCCATATGAGCCATGGTATTAACTAACACAAGAAGGTCAGTGTACTGAGTTATGGTTGCCTCGATTTTCTCCTTCTCCTGCTATTTCTACTACGCCATAACTTCTTTCGTAGACTCTAGTGCCAGGTGTTGCTTTTGCATTGTGATTATATGTGTTAAATCCTCCAAAAAATACAGGGCCATCTCATGCGTATTTGTAGGGGTGGTAAACTCTGAGTGCGTTATTATGATAGAATATGCTCTCAAATATGCCTTCTTATATGCCTCATGCAACTTTCCCTTTTCCTCCCGCAACTCAACCTTTAACTACACAATAATATGTTCTTTCCCCTTTATATCCCTATCCCTCTTGATAATATCCTTATTATTCTCTTATAAATCCTTTACCAACACTTTTATTTTGTTATTCCTCCCAAATAACCTAGCCTATACTACCACCGATACCTTATTTAATGCATTACATTCTTGTTTATCAGTTAATTATTGAGAATCCACTACTGGATTCATCTCTTTGGAGCTCAGTGAAGTGCGTATATCCATCAATGACCCTATATTGAATTTGAACTTAGGTTCATCAACGTGGGACTCAAACACCCAAGACAACATATTTCTCATGTGTGGTAATGCACCTTCCTTATCAAAAGATGACCAATAGAAAAGTTGGCCTGTTGGTACTGTACTCTAGTAATGGGCACGTAAAACCTTGTTGTGATCTGCATCATAGGCCATAATAGGTCTTTGAGGAATGTATGTGTGCTTGCCACCCATGCGCACACCCTTTGGGATGCCTACCACCAAACTTGTTTCTCCTCCCAGACTCTCACTTTTATCTTTTTCTTCTTCCTCTTCAGTGTTGTGCTCCACCTCCTGATCGAACAAGGTATGTATAATCTCTGAGACTTCTTGTTCCACAAAGGTCTCTATTTCGGGGCCGGAGATGCATGTAGTATCTTAAAAATTTATTAAAAATTATTCTCCATCCACTTCTACTTCTCTAACCTCCTCCAAAGGTGTGCTCTTCTCCTTATCAGACTCATGCACATTATACACGAGGGGTTGTTCTCAGGGTCTCGTTCTTCCTCCTCCCCCTTTGTCTCTTTACGCTTCAAGCTCTCCATTTATTCAGAGTCAGAACTCTGAACTACCCTTGGCTTCTTCTTCACCAGAGACTTTTCTTTTATTGGGGACCTCTTCCTTTGAGTATAAGTACTCGTACCTACACCTATTTCCTTTTTCGCTGTGGCCTGACCTTTATGCATGCTCAGTGCCCTACTTGTTATGGGAATCTCTTATCTATATTTATTCTTTGTATCTACTTTATCTCCCTAAATGGTCCTCATGTATACTTACATCATCCTCTAAGTACACACCTTGTTCAAACTTTGGTCACAAAAAAATATACACCCTTGTCATAGTGGCCATATCAATCAATATTGTAATAGGATTGATCATATGTATGTCATATGAGACATACCTTTCCAAATATGTGCACTTCTTTGGGTAGAAAAGTGTTCAACATAGCTCACGATGCTCTTGATCTACAATACTTAGATCAAATCTCAACTTATTTGCCTCTTTGAACGTGTTAACCATGCTTTGTAAGTACTACACTATAAAGGAAAATGATAACTTGCACCATGAGATCTTGGTGTCATCAATAAGAGTGAACCTTCCAATGCAAAATTGTTGGTAAAATACAAATTCAACATCATATTTTACCAAGGATGATAGTTTCTTTGGGATCCTCCATTCGGCACCGAAGGAATCACACATCCACTTGTACAATTTATATATGTGCGCCTTGTATGTCGGTGTCATAGTATCAAAAGTATAAGCCAAAAATATCTTAGCAGGGGAGGGGTATTCTTCAGGGTACTCCCATATGTTATTGTTCGGCCCATCAGGTACCCCAATATCAGAGAATATGATCAAGAGAAAGATATTTCCATACATTATCTTTCCTCCATCATGCGTGACATCAATTACATCTTCTGCAATGAAGGCCGAGATGTTGTAGATGGTCCCCTCAGCTATCTTCCTACATACATTCAACCACCTCTTATTAACTTGGGTCTAACTTTCCTATCCACTCAATTTGGTAAGCAGGCGCACATCCATCTTCATGACCGGATTACTGATATTTGAGATATCAAAGGCACACCCGAATTTCTTATACTCATATTCCTTAGTTGTTTCTTTAAAAAATCATTATCACCCAAGTCATCAAAAAATGAATCCCCAATACATATGAATCTAGTGGACTTTGAAATTAACTGTGGGGCTATTCACATTATCCTTCCAGCGAAGTAAAAATAATCTTCATGTATGTACAACATTAACCACTAGTACAATCTCTTAGGATTTCTAAAAAAAGGTAGTTCATATAGTTGTAATAATCCAGCCTTTCCAAAGTCCTCTACATTGAGTCATCATACATTAGTTTATCATCGGCCATCCTCTTTCTTGTAGGTCGAACCGGTTCCAAAGTCATGTCCTTCTTAGTTTGATTGGTTCGATGATTATAATCACTTAGAACCATTTTCCTTACGTGGGGCACCCACTCCATCCCCATCAATACCCCATTTGGGTATTGCATCTCTGAATACCACTCCTCATTAAAATTTACTGCCGTACTTGGTTTTTACTTTCCCTTGTTCATTTTCTTGGGTGAAACGGTTGCTGTCCTCCTTGGCACCATTCTTGGTCAGGTACTTGTTAGTTTTTCCTTGTGCTTTGGTTTCCTTGATGCCTTAAACCTTTTACTGTAACTCTCCTGTGTAAATTCTACAAGCCGTGCCCTAGTTTAAAAAACCCTAACTAGAAAACATTCATTTCTTCACACTACACCATTCAAACCCATAGAAATAATATTGATCCAAGAATAAGGCACAACATGAACTAGATCTATATTTTAACCATATGAAAGATTAACTCATACAAGAATCAAGATTAAATCAACCATGCAAGAACCAGTCACAAATATGTCTACAAGCAATATCCAACCACAAATATCCATTACATTAATTGTTATAAAACACATAAGCTTCATACATACATAATAATGTCACCATAATTCATGTGCTCACATAAACCAACAACATAACTCTAACAAAACATGGATCATCCTCCCTAAATCATGAAAATCAACACACAGAGAGAGAGAGAGAGAGAGAGAGAGAGAGAGAGAGAGAGAGAGAGAGAGAGAGAGAGAGAGAGAGAGAGAGAGATGGATAATTTATCTTAACCACCTATGCATCCTCAAAATAGGATGCATGCTAAGTATATCCATGTGCCACTACAAGATAATTACAAAAGCATGTAAGCTTTCCTAATAATAGATTTTCTTTAGTTAACTCCTAGTTCATATCCTATTATTAGCCTTAGAACTATGCATGTCGCTTGGTCTTCCTTCACATGAGATCTATACCAAAATAGAATTTTCTTGAACTGCAAGTCTTCTTGTTTTAATCTTATCTTTAAAACCTTGCTTGGCTGCTACTCCAAGTCTATATTTAGCTTTTCGTTCCAAAAATGGCTAAGTGTTCAGTCTATCCATTCTTCCTCCTATGCGCATTCCTATCCAAATTCAGTGCACAAACCCTGTTCTCCTCGTGCGTGCGTCCTTATGCACTTTTCTTCTATAATTCCTCTTGTATGCATTAACCTCTATTTTCAGGGACTTAGTAATTTTCCATGCTCAACACTAGCTGATTTGCATTCCTAAAAAATTAGTCTTTATAGATTGAGTAAGTTCATTCACTTATCCAACATTTCCTAACTTATAAGGAAAATTTATAGAAATCTATAGGTCTTGGGAAAATTACTATGTCCTTGACATGCTTCACTTTAGTGCATAAAGCTTAGATATGCTTAATTTTTAGAGATTGTTATCTTTGCTTTTAAGACACCAAATACCCAGTCTTGGCTTGGATGGATTCAACCAATCCAAAATTTACCTTCATGGAAATAAATGCATGGAACACTTCAGAGGGGACCTACACTTCATATAAAAACATTCACATGCATGATTTATGAGGATAAAATCACATTTAATCTCTTTTTTCTCTAACCTTCTTGACATGACTAGGAATGATTTGGTCATTTGAGATTGTACCTTATAACATTTCATAATATCAAGGTATGTGCTTTAAAAAGTCACATTGTACCTCTATCAACCTTCCATGTTCATATTGGGCCTCCACTGCAACCATTCACATAAGGTATCTCTCAAACACCATGACTAGTTTTGCTTCTTTACTCTTTTAGCAGTACACAAACTATATTGAGATGGTTCATCAAAGTTTTGCACTATAATTACATGTATATTTTCATGAGAAGTTGGGGAACTTCCCAATATTTCTCCAACACTAATATTTTCATCATGAGACACTCTTTACATGAGTGTATAAGAAATTTATTTCAAAGAAAATATATTTGAGCATCTTACCAGCTGACCTGAAACAACAAAATACCACCAAACTGAAGAAAAAGGAGTCCTCTACATGCATACAAAATCAAATTATATTTCCAATTTCATTTCATGACAAAAAAATTGAACTTTTTTCCATCTCTTTAAAGGGAGGGTTTTGTTAGGGTTTGAAACCTACTTAGGTTCTTAACATTCGTTCATAAAGCATAGAACATCATTTTAACTCATTCCACTTGAAAAATTCTCTAGCCTCAATGCCCTAACACTATTTAGAAGCTTAGGCCACCATGCAAATATTTTATGTGTTAATTAGCTCATGAAAGTCAACCCTCGATCTGGAAAAGGCCATTCTAGGAACTTGATAGAACTCAAACTCAAATTTCTTACTTTTCCTTTTGACTTGTGATTTTAAATTTCATCCACAATGTTGTATGAACCCTCTTCACATGTCCCAATGCTTGTTTTGATATATTCTTATCTGAAAGTCATCATCAATCTAGGTTTTCACATGCTTGCCTTGCTTGTTCTCAAGGATAAGCCTCCAAATGACCTTAACCATGCCTCTAACTACTAAATATTGACCCGTTCCACCTTCCAAATGATATCTACAATGTTAAACCAATATCCTCATGTTTTTAATACCATTTTATAGCTTACTTTGCTCCATATTTCAAGCCATACCTACAGTAGGTCTTGGAAATAGGCCTAGTTGTGTTAGTTTCACTTCACGGTCCATGAAATTTCCTTGCATTCATCATGTACCTACCTTAACATGCCTTCTTCATGATTTCTATGCATTGACCATGTTAATCTAGCTATCTCATGTCTTCATTCCAACATTCCAGGTCATCCTGCTAACTAGGCCTAAGGATTAGGCCTGCTGAATTGAGCTAGTCACACCAATTCCACTCATGCACCCTTATATTCATCATTTTGACTGTGTTTCCTCATCATACATCTTTTATACCATCTAAGACACCATATTGACATGCTATCACATCACTGTCCTTCTTGTACAAGCTATTAGCTCCTTAAGAAGCCAAGTCTCAACTAGGTGCTCTCATACCATGCTTTGTCCTATCTTGTCACACTCACTCCAAGCTTCCTCTTTCTCTTCTTCATCTCAATTTTTCATTAATGACCTTTTTAAATCAATGAAAACTCAGAACTCACATGCCAACACCCCTGGTATCTAAATTATTCCTAAGTCTAATCTAACTAATGAATGTTACTCAAAAGGAAACCAAAGGGGAGATATGGTAGAGATAAAAGAAAATTTTGCAGAGATCAAATTTCATGAGATTAACATTATAGAAATTGAATATTGTATGATTTAAAATAACCAGGAAAAATCAATTTAGTTCATACACTAATTGACATGCTACTGATGCAGTGATTTAAAGGACATTAGAATTGTGATTTCAATTGATTGGCCACAAATTGAACAAACTATCTAGATTGTCAAATGCACATCCATTTGATATGTCAAATTACAACTACTACCACAATTTCATTAAACTTGTATAAAAACAATTTAAAGATAAAAAATAAAAGCATAGAAATGATTTTAATGTCAATAATAGTTGTATAGTGTGTGTAGATAAATATTATTTCCTTTTAATTTAACTGTTGTATTTAATTAATTTGTAAGATTGGTATTCCATGATGTGTTATCTAAATGATTTTAGTTTTTATTAGTTTATTTAAACTTTTTGTATAATGAGGGGTCATTTCTGGACTTTGTATAATCCTTATAATGTCACTCTCTATACTTCCTCACCAAATTTGTATCTAAAGTAATCCTAAGTCCAATCTAACTAATGAATGTTACTTAAAATGAAACGAAAGGGGAGATAGGGCAGAAAGAAAATAAAATTCTACATAGACCATATTTCATGAGATTAGGATTATAGGAATTGAACATTGTATGCTTTAAAATAACAAGGAACACTCAATTTAGTTCACACACAAACTAACATCATACTGATGCAGAGATTTAAAGGACATGTTAGAACTGTGATTGCAATAGATTAGCCATACATTGAAAAAATTAGCTAGATTGTCAAATGCACATCTATTTAATATGTCAAATTACAATCACTACCACAATTTCATTAAACTTACATAAAAAAATTTAAAGATCACAAATAAAAGCATAGAAATGATTCTAATGTGAATAATAGTTGTATAATGTGCGTAGATAAATATTATTTCCTTTTAGTTTAAATATTGTATTTAATTAATTTGCAAGATTGGTATTCCATGATGTGGTATTTAAATGATTTTTTTATTAGTTGGAGTAATAGTTATTTTATTTAACAAATTTGTATTCATGGAATTAAGAGAAATGGGTCCAAATTTGATTAAAACTTGTGTTATTTGTATTACCGCTTTATGAAAACTATCCTTAGTAATATTATAACCATTATTATTATTAATTATTTTGACAGAGGGAACGAGACAAGTTGCACAATGGAAATTAAATAGAAATTTAAAAAATCAAAATTTAACTCTTGTTTTGTTATCACGACACCTAGTTCATTTTTTGTTATAAACATTTTTTAACGATTATTATTATGTGAACATAAACAATAATTAGACTGTTGATCTCTTTCATGAGTTCTCGTCACCCTTGATTGTGTGAATATTATGGAATCACCTCATTTAGACTCATACCTACCAAACATTATTTCTTTGTTAGTAGAGTTCCATATTTTAGATCTAGATGACACAATTGAGGACACTACTCTCCTAGTACAAGACTTTCCTCCATCACTTAATGTTTCATCAGAGTTCAAAGTTTCTTCCTTGAGTGCTTATTGTGATCCTCTATAATAGGGTTCTCTATGTCTATAAGATCCACATAATTGGGATGCTTTCTTATCAGAAATATCATATCTATTTTTAGATTCACTTTTAAGATCTTAATGACATTATTTTGGATCTTTGAGCTCTCTTTGATGTCAAATTTGATAGAATTACTTCTTATACTTCTCTGATTGTATTTTTTCTAATACCACATGCTTATGTGGTGAAAAAATCTTCCTTTCTTGAATCCTATGATTCACCTCCATCATCATTCATACTAATACATTCTGCAGGAGTGCCTCATTCTTTGTTTAATTTTCATATTGATATTGGGATCCACTATGAGTCCTATTTGGTACCTAATTTGATTCATCAACACTTCTCACAATTGAAAAATGTTTTTGTTGAGAACCATCTAGAGATATTCTTATTTTCATATACATTCAATTAACAATATTTTAGTGCAACATCATGCATTCCTTATTAGGATATAATTTTCACCAATTCCTTTTTTGACAATAGACTTCTTCATCTTCGACATCTACTGGGAGTTCATGAGGATTCATCTTTTGGGGGGGCTGACTAGTCCTCTCTTCTTCTCTTATTTCTCTCTCTCTCTCTCTCTCTCTCTCTCTCTCTCTCTCTCTATATATATATATATATATATATATATATATATATATTGGGCTTCTTTATGATATTATAGGGAGGCTTATCCATTGAGAGATATTTTCTATGCATTTCTCCTTTCTATCGTTAGGGGATGATTTTTTCCTACAAGTTTTCTCATTTTATCCACTTTATGAGGGATTTTATTTGTACTTGGGTACCTCATCAGGGATTTTTTTTGGCAACCCATTTATTCAACACATGTAAGATACACTTAAAGGGGGTGTTAGTGTAGGTTTTTAATTCCATTGAATTATTTTTTACACATGTATTTATCTTTCTTAGGTGTTGATGAGATAAATGGGAGTTACACTCCCTCACCTTTTTAGGTGTTGGTTACACTTCCCCACTTCCTATTTATAGACATCTTATAAAAATATTTTTTAATGCATTGAATATACAAGCTATATTTTGGCTCATGTTTGGCTCCTCTATCTCACAACATTACTCTCTTTGTGTGTTTGTATTTTATTAGTGCTCAATCTTGGTCCACAATCTCACTACTTTCTTATACCATTAATTTATCACACTACAATGCTTGTTTACACCCTTTATTTCTTCATGACATTTCTTGATCATACTACTATGTGCTCTTAAGTGTTATATTCACTAAGTACCTGATTTGGATACTATATATACTTGTATATTAGATGCTATGAATGTTGTGTGAAATTGATTGAATTTAATGTTCCACACTCTTATGTGTTATATTCCTTGACTAATGTATGAAATTGATTAAATTATTGCTTCATGCTCTTGTGTATTGTATTCCATGATTCTATGCGACACTAATTGACTATGGATGCTTTTATTGCTTTGTGAACTTGTGTGATTAATAAAAAATATTGTTCCCCTTGATTACTTTAGACACTTATTTGATTTATAATATTATCTTCTTTGATTTCTACATGTACTCGTATGTAATCCACTCCATTTTATTTATTCTTGTATGCTAAATACCATATTTTATTTGTACACTTGTGTGCTCTATACTGTGTTTTCTTAGTACAATTGTATCCTCTATAATTTATTTGATCAAATAATATGGAGGTATATGTATGATTTCCATTTATTTCTTACTTTATTCTCATTATTGAATTATGGGCATATCACACGTCTTAATTCATATGATACACCACGTGATATATCACGAGAGTAAAAAAACATCCTATGAAATACTAATTACTCTATATTTGATAAGATCAAACATCCTATGATATATTACTTACTTGGTTGAGTTATTGCCATTAAATACACATTGTTACAGGATACATACTTTATGGCATACTTAGTTTAATTCATAATTAACATGTTCAAAATATTAAACACATTTTTAGACATCTACCACCATCTCCAAATGACGTAATGCAATTTTCAATTCACTAGGATGAATTCAGCCATGATAGATAAATCCATTTGGGTGAATTTTTGTGAAGAAAATGAATTTTTCCTCCAAATATACAATGCTCACTTTTTGAATTCTCAAGTTACCCCAATCTACCTAGTGTCACTTAAGAGGGAAAACCTTGTGAAACATTCACCTATAAAATTGTATTCACCCAACCTATTCAAAGGGTCTATAATCTAACATCTACCTAGGAGATTGTAACAAAACACCCAATTTCTAAATCAATCTCTCAAGAATATCAGATAGATCTAACTTTTCACACATCCTACATGAATTCCATATGAAAATTTTCAAAGCTACATCTCACTAGAGATCATTGCCAAGTTCCAAAGGTACTATTGGGATATTTATTTCTAAAACACATTGTAATATGCATCTTGCACACATACAACATGTGGATAACTGTAAGGTTTTGACGCCCATTTATAGTACTACTATGTAGGAATTATGAGGGAAACTCAACCCAATCAGACTACCACTTTTATGTCCCCAAGTAAATAAGAAGAAGGAGCCCTAATCTACTGCATAATTACAATAATAGAATTTCAATCTAATAAAGAAAAGATAGAGACATAAAAAAAGCTAGAGGAGAGATCCAACCAAAACATAGAGGATAAAAAATTACATCGTGTAAAAATTCATGTGACAAAATTTATCTTTAAAAAATTATTAGTCCACACACATACTTCTAGATTCAAACTTCTTTATTTTTATGACAATTCAACTATAATATACACATCCTTCTTACACACTCTCTGACCAATGCCACTCTTTCTAAGTCTTAAATTGGTACAATCTCGTATAACCCTAACTTTTACTTAATTTATCTAGCTCACCCATGATTTTGTAATTGTTGCAATAATTTGAACATGGTTTAGGCTCTGCATGTTTAATATATTTAATGTATTTCTAATTTTAAATTTCACCTTTACATTAATTAATACGTCTTAATTAGAATAAAATGTAAATTTTGTATTATAACAATGTGTTGTGGATGTGAATCAATGAAAGCATATATGAAAAAGTGGTCATCAAGAGACTAATCACTATGGTTATCATGGTCATAGAATATAATATTAGGTTGTTGTCCTCTTACATTATGTAGTGTACCAACAAGTCCATAAATATGGTAATCAACATTATATCTAGACGTGTATGAGATGTCATGTTACTTAATAACTCTTTTTAATTTCTTGTGTATAATGGTTAGGGAGAAGATCTCTAAACATCTTAGATATTGATTACGTTGTGAAATTGTTTCATAAATTGGTGTGCTCATACCATATACCCCAATGGTGTTATTATAAATGAGATCTTTGACATTATGTCTTAGACCACAAAATTGGTTAGTCAAATTCCCTTCACATCTATTATAATTACAATAAAATTTTGCATCATAGTTCTTAGATAATGGTCTAGACGCATCACTCTCCATAGGCAGAGGTAAAGAAATGTGTGTACTAAAATAGTTCTTGATGTTAGAACTATAATATTAAGTGAATCGTAATATTTAGTTTATAGTTAAATAATATAGAATAACTTATATTCTTATTATTTAAATATAAACTGTATATTAGGCGGTTAGTTATTTATTAACTAATATTAATCGGGGGGTGTGCCCCATCACTTAAGAAGGTCATAACACTTTGGGTTATTTCAATATGACTATAGGTCATATTCATAATTATCGTGGTGATTTTGGTAAATACATGGAGTAAAAGTGAGGATGAAGTTTTACTAGATTGGATGTAAAAAGTTTCTCATATAATTAAAATTATTCTACCATGGTTTTCACCCCATTGGGGTTTTCTACGTTAAATTATGTGTCACTATGTTATTATGTTATTTACTCTTATGTGAATTCATTCATTTATTTACATGCATTCATTAATGTTTATTAAATAACTTTAATATATGGTTCATCCCCTCGTCTTGTCATGGTACTAGAGCAGGATTAAATAATTTAATTTAATTCTAATGTTGCAGTGGTTGGGAAGTTAAGTGGTTATTTTAATAGTATCTTATTTAACCGTCCCTTGCTTCCATCTCCGTATGTATGAATGTGGTATGCACAGGTGAAAACCTCCTTGAATCTTTTAACCCTTGCATGAAAAATGGAACTCAAGAGAATTACCAGAGTCTGAAAAATAAAGGTAAGTTTTAAATAGTTATGTGAAATATTTTATATATTTCTACAGTTTGTGAAAGTATGCAGGTTAATATGAGATGTTAAAATAGAGGGTAAAATTCAAAGCGAAACCTAATTCATAGAGGAGATAAGAGTCCATGAAAATAGGGTTTCAAATTTTCTTACTGGTTGGATCATCATTTTGTCCCTTGGTGATGTAAAATTATTAATTTAAATATTTGAATTTTCAAAATCTTCTTTCATGTCCTTTCTAGAACCCCTTCAAAAGTTACACCTATAGTTTATAGTTAATATAAACTATATTTTTTATATACTATAGTTTAAAAATTTCTGTTGTTATAAACTATTGATGAGACCAAATTAAGTCTCATCCATTGCACCAAATAACATTAGTATTTCTCTTATAAAGTGGATTTAGATGTAGTATTAATAACTATATAGCTTATTTAAGATTAAATGTAGAATATATTTGATCTATCTTTGAAATGTCCATTCCAATATGGATTTTTTCATTTCCTAATATTTCTTGTAAGTTCGAATGGAAACCCTTGTGCACTAAATAGAATTTTGCACTACTTTTTTTAAATATTGCACTGAAACTTTATCTATATATAATCCCTTATAAAAGGACCCAACAAAATTTTAGCAACAATTTTAACCAAAAATGAACTCACTCCAAACCCACTCGTCTAAAACAATGTTAAACCTCTAGGACATACCCTACTGAAAATATTTCATCAACAAGATGTATCGACTAAAGGCACCACACATGGCTGTCATCTAAAAGCTATTGAAATGAGACTAATTAGCATTCAAAAACTTCACAGCAATTCCTATAACATCTTCAGTTATAGTTGTTTACACTACCTATAGCTTACCACCAGAAATCTTAATGTTGGATAACTCATTACAAACTTTTTGACTTAGTCTCTTCAAATTCAGCTGGACCTAGCGCAGATAGATTATCAACTGTCAGTCCTTTACTACATCAGAGTGCAAAAACCCTAGGATGTTTCAATCAAGGCATAAACCACATTCACACACACCAACAGGTTTATGAGGCGTAACTTAGGACACCTTTGCGAGCCTTTCCAAGATCTCTAAAGCAGAGGAAGTCAAACCACCGGTATCTAATTCTGGATCCTATCAGACGCTTGTACAAGCTCGATGACTCCTTATCAAGAGAAATAACACTATGGCACCGGTAGTAGCTTACCAAAGTCCCAACTGAATAGCATCCACATTACTCTAGTTGAGTCCAACAACTACCAGCCGGTGGTGGAGAATCAATTTCCCTTGAAGTTGAAATTGATCTTCCATTTATGCAAACGACCGACTTCAGAGAAAATTCCTGTGACCGAGCTATTGCTGTCTACAAACCAGGCAATTGATGTCCGAGGTATAAACTTGTATTAACCACCAGTTTAATGATCTATGTCACTCATCAATTACCCCTGCATCTGTGCGGTCCATCAATTACCAAATGCATCTGTGCCTCCCATACCTCTTTAATGAATTTTAGTCAGTTGCTGAATTCAATCTTCATCTAGGCTTCTTCTTCTACCTATACTCCACAATATCCACCTTATTTCCATGTGATATGTTATGCTAAGATGGTCAATATGATAAATCCTTTCTCTCGTTAATATAGAATAAGTATAAGTAGAAGACCGTCTCTTAGAACCAACACATGCAAAGATACAACCAAGTGCATGTGATATGTAAAGGGTATCTAGCAAGATGGTAATCCACACTTGTATCAAATTATGATATGTGGTGTTTCTTCAAAGCCTACGCCTAAGGTATGGAATGGGGTCTTCTCTAGGATCCTCCAGGGTTGCAAGAAAGAGCTAAGGTATTTAAGAATGCATGCTAATTCTAAACTGGGAGTTTTAATGCCAGGTTAAGCAGTATGCATGCGTTGTTACAGATGAACAATAATGAGTTTGGGACAAAAATATCACTACAATTCTAACCTCAGTCTAGCTACTATTAATACATCAACATAATCAGTCAACCAATAGTAGAGTATCTCAAAGAGTTTCTTGGTTAGAGATCACTTACCCCTTCTGTGTGGGCATTGTCTGGCACATTAATTCCCCTCCTGTGTTAGTAGCACCTTATGGGAGATTGTTGTGGATAGGTTTAAACAAGAGTCTTTTTAGCATTAGAAGGCCTAAGTTTAGACCAAAATTAGGGAGATCTAGGTAAAGGAAGCCGAAATTCTCTGGAGGGTTATCTGATACGCCTAGTAAGTCCCACATGCTCCAGACAATGACATCCATGTATAAGATCATCTAGACCCTGAATGACCCCATTCCCAACCTTTAAGGACCACTTTGCCAGCATGGTGTGATATTTGCATTAACAATAGGACTCACAAAATCAACACAACAATTGATAAAACTAAAAGGGGAGCACTCAACTTGAAGCCATGACTCGACATAGGTTTTCGATCCTCTTATTGTTAGGAGGAATAAGTGTACCCGATTGCATTTTGACACATGGTCAATGCAATTGGCCACACATATATCAGCATTTGACGAAGAAGGTTTTTGAGCCGAGTACTAGTAGAACCAACACAAGAATCTCTCTAACTAAAATTGTAGAAATCCAAATGAGAATATGAGAGAGGTTTTTGTTCCTCTAATTTATAGGAGGAAAAAAATATATCCATTTTTATACAACAATAATATTTTTGAAGATTTCAACATTTGAAAAAGAAGGTTTTCAAGCGCAGTACTAGAAAAACTTATAGAAGAATATCTCTAAATAAACTTTTAGAACTCCAAATGGGAATCTAAGAGAGGTTTTTGCTCCTATTATTGTTAGGAGAAAAAACCTCTCTCAGGTTTTACACAATAATAATAGTTTCAAAGATATAATCATTTGAAGTAGTAAGTTTTCAAGTGCATGACTCACACATGCAAATATTTACTCTAATCAAAGTTGAAGATCTCCAAATGATAATCTGAGAGAGGTTTTTGTTTATATTAATGTCATGAGGAAAAACCTCTCTCAGTTTTTACAAAACATAAATAATTTAAGATATATTTTAATTTTAAGTTTCAAAAAAATAAGGTTGGAGAAAAGTAAATAAGAAAAAAATAGGTTCAGTAAAATTGTGATTTCTCCCTTCTTTCTCACAGAAAATGAAAATTTCAAGGTGTTTCAGAAATATTACAACAAGGATCACCAAACCTAGAAAAGGTTTGAAGATATTATTCTAAATGAGTTCACGATAAGGATTAGAAAATCAAGGATGAGATTATGGCGGGATAACTGTCATGCTGAAAGATTCAATCATGTAAGAGCAAAATTGGAAAATGAAAATAAATAGTTAAGTGCATGTGGAAGAGATGGTTCACTATAGAGTTGTAATATTTGATTAATTCTCTTCCATTTTTATCTCCTTGTCATGTGGAAGAAGTAGTCAAGTGTAAAAGGAAGAGGTAGTTCAATCTACAAGTGGAAGAATAAGTAGTACAATATAGAGTTGTAGTGTTTGATTATATCTCTTCCATATTTTTCTCTTTGTCAAGAGGAAGAATAATTATTTGAATAGATCTCTTCCATATTTGTTTCCTTGTCAAGAGGAAGAAGTAGTTAAATATAAAGTTGTAGTGTTTGAATAAAATTCATTCCCCATTTATCTCATTGTAAAGTGGAAGATGTAGTCAAGTCTTGCCCAAGATTATAGGTAGGTAGTTCTATATGTAACAATGATATGAAATGAATGATTTTTGTAACATCATTTCTGATTAATAAAATCTACAGTTTCAGTATTTTGGCAACCATTTATTTTTAGTCATGCTAACCCAAATATGAGGGAAGAGTAAGGGCCCACTCTTACTCAAAGAGGAGGATGATTGATTGGTTTTTTTAGAATAAATCTTTATTGTTTTTCTTTGTTTGTTGAAATCTGCATTGTGTATTTTCTTTTGCTTTGTTTGTGAAGTTTCACTTTTATTTGTTTACTGTCATTTGTTTGTTTTCAGTTATTCATTTTAGTTTGTTAGAATAGATTTACTTTCAGTTATTTATTTCATTTCAGTTATTTAATTTTATTTCATGCATTTTCAATTCTAGAGAAAAGAATTGTAAGATCATTGTTTTCCTTAGCCCCTTTTGTAGATAGCCTTGGACACCACCTAGTTTTGACATTCTTTATGATTAAATGGCAAGGACTGCAACAACCCTCGTTAACTATGTTTTTATAAAAATAATAAAATAAATAAATAAATTATGTATATTTTATATAAACCTAATTTATATAAACTATATTATATAGTTTATAATAAAACTAAACTATATTAATAAACCTAAAACCATGCGACCGATTATAAAATCAGAAGCTTATATTAAAAGTTTTATAAAAGGGGCGGAGGCCCCCTATCAACCCCCTTCTATCTTGGTACCACTTGGCATGTACTATGCAACACTCACTACCCCTACCAGTGACCACCACGTCTCCATGTGGTCCCCCACCCAACCGATAACCTCCCTACGTGGACCCCCATGCCTTCTTCGTTGCACATTTTAGTCCCACATAAGGAGGACGTGGGGTGAAATAAGGCTTTAAAATCATTTACCATGTAGAATGGTAGTGTAACTTCGGTCACACCACCAAATTTTGTTTGAGATCCTTAAGGGCTTGATTCGACTCTCCCGAATGGCTCACGCATTACGTGTGTTGACAGTGTGTTGTGGTTGGTTTATATGTGGTTCGATTGGCTTAATTGTTATATAAAGCTTGGCTAATATAAAACGTGGCTCGGTTAATATGGTTTGGTGTAGTTGATTAATATTCAGTTTAAATTGGAAAATTTATTATATGGTTTGATGATTAATATAAACTTAGTGATAATATCGCCGAGTTAGTTCAACCAACTCGGCCAAGTTGATAAGGATTCAAACCAATAAGGAGTGATAGCTCCCAAAGTTTTCATATACCATTATTATTTTTTTCAAAAAATATATAAATTATTGTTTTTTATTTTTTCGAAAACATAAATTAATCATAAAATTATTTCTTTTAAGAAAAATTCTAAAAATAATATAATCATTTTTTGTTTAAAAATGATATATTTTTTATGACATGACGACTAGATTGTCGTCATCATTTTGTTAGAAAACTAAACAAAATTTCACTTACATTTCAATTTATTTTTGATATCATACTAATGCATTTGTGTATAGATTATCCACTTGACATGATTTCTTTTTTGGCATAAATTGATCATTTTTTTGATTTCGAAGATTAAACGACAATGGGGGAATTCTATTAAACTCTTGTTTTAATCCTCATTAATTAATTATTTATATTTATGCAAAAATTAGGTCTAATCAATTTTCAATTGATAAATCTTAGATGTTGAATGGGAATAATTACAACATTTGGAATATTTGATTGAAGGAAAAATTCATGGCTCGCAAATTATGGGCAGTTGTGAATGGAACTGAGAGGGCTATGACTGGAAGACAAAAAACCGTAGACAACGTCGGTGTGTATCAATAAAAAGTACAAGAGACGATGTCTATCCTTTTGTGAAGTGTACAAGATGATTTTATGCTTCATATCAGGAATGAAGGAAGTTTGAGTGAGGCTTGTGCTCAATTGGAATCGATGCATGAAGGTACACATTTATTGAAAGTCATTAAACTGATTTTAGAACTAATGAAAACTCCCATGAAGGGAAATGAAAAAGTAGTTAATTATTCATAAAAAAATAAAATTATTAAGTCATAATTAGATGGATGCAACTACAACTTAATTCAGGATAAATTACTTTATTTCATTATTCAGTTGAATATTCATGAAAAATTTAGAAATTTTATTTCAATTTTGAATTCTAAATATCAAATAGAAAAAGAAATTCTAAATTTGTAAACCCTTAGTGCTCTTCTTGTTCAAGAAGAATAGGTTATGAATAATTTTGATTCAAAAGAGAATTCCACACATGCACTTCTCACTAAGAAAGTGAAAAATAAACCTTCTAAGTTCAACAATAATCAAAAATCAAATTTTAAACCTCCTAGTAAAGATAAGAAACCTAGAAAATTAAAAGCTAGTTTTGATGGTAAATGTAATAGCTGTGGGAAATTTGGCCATAAGAAAGAAGATTGTAAATCAAGAAACAAGTCAAATTTCAAAAATCAAAACTAGATTAAATCAAATCAAAATGAAGATGATAAGAATAACTTTATAATTTTATTCTATTACCTATAAATGAAAAAGTATATGATTAATTGAATATACTATTGAAAAAGGAGTTTTTTTTCATTCATAATTAACCCAATGGGTTAGTAAAAATGAACTAGAAGTAGCTACAACTGAAAACAAACACAAAATGGATTATATGTGTTTTAAAATTTTGCTTCATTTTTTGATAGTTTATTAAAAAATAGAACCATGTTCATTTTTTGGCATGAAAAAATGATCATATATGACCTATCTAAACTCAAATTTACCACTTATGAAATGTATTGAAGGGTGCTTACATGTCATCTTTTGAAGTGAATTCCATGATAATTGTCCATAGTTAGTGGATTATGTTTTTCAGTGAATACTGTGATTATGCTTGAATGATTTGATTATCTGTTTAGATATGTTATCTATCAAGTATTATTTTATTTTTAAAGACTTAGAATAAGATAATGGAGATATATATGTTTTTCATAAAACATTTCTAAAAATTTCTTAGTATGTGATTACTAAAATGATATTATATGCATATCAAATGACACTTGGGGACACCCTTGCGTTTGTATTGGAGACTTCCAATATTGATTACATTTAATATATATTTTACAAGAATAATATGTTGAAATTTCTCAACATATTTTAACATGGTTAGTTGTTAAGCATATTGTTATGTTACTTGTTATACAACTAGTTTTAAAATTTTATAAATGGTTAAAATTTTATAAATTATACAACTAGTTTTAAAATTTTATAAATGGTTAAAATTTTATAAATAAAATCAATAATGATTTATATTTATAGGCTTATTATGATGTCTATTTGGATATTGTGACTCTAACCACGCTGATGTTGTGTTAGATATAAAATATACTGGATATGTGTTCAAGTTTTTTGGTACAGGAACCACTACTTGGAACAACAAAATCAACCAACAATTTCTATTTCTTCTACTGAGGTAGAAAGTACAATGAAAGTACCAAAGAAGCCATGTGGCATTAACAGTTGTTGGAAGAGATACACATGGTGTAGTGCCCACATTTTTTTATAGCTCCAGTTATCTGTTGGTTCCTTTATGCATAAACATGTTTTGACTGAGACTCTGATATATTTTAGACATTATGCTATATTGCTTATCCTCATGAACATTATGGTATTTTGGGTGCGTAGCGCCAATTGGACTAGATTAGTATATTGATACATTCCTTATGATGTTGATGACACTAATGAAGTTACATGATAGTGAGATTTATTGGTTAGATGTTGATTTCTTGTAGTCAATTTAATCAATGATATAGTCTTCTGGATTTAATAATGGTAACTCATGCTAGCATAGGTGTATGTCGTTGTAATTATATCCATGGATGATTCTTGGTGGACTATGTCTATAATTGTATGCGTTGCACTATCAATTGTATAATGATGTTAGGATATTATAGGTTTGATTAATTTTGTGATGAGCAGATGATGTTTATTGTATTGGACAAATGCGGTTAATGTGTGCAATGAGTGTGCAGGTGACAGCTTATAGGAGAGCATGGGTTTCAGAGCGGCTATGCAATTGTGCACAAGCGGCCCACGGTATGAGTCCTAACCATGCTAAATGTTTGAGGCCTTAGAGTAGGTGTATTAATTGGGCACCATGAGTGAACCCTTAATTGTAATGTATTTATGTCTTGTATAATTAATTATGTTTAGAGTGTGTTTAATTTAAGTAAACTAGTTTAGGGGTTTATTAATCTCATTTTAATTTAAGTGATGGTTTTGGGTAAGTGTGTGTGTGTGTGTGTGTGTTGGAAGAAGGGATTGGGGCCACATGTGAACCTTGGGTGGACCCCACACCCTCTACCCTTGTGCCCAAGAATGCCAAACCCGAAATTGGGTTAATTTGGGCATTTTTAGTGACTCCATTTTAGTTTGGGAGTTCACTTAGCATGAAAATGGGCCCTTGGACCCTCCCTAATAGGTAGGAGGGCTTATTTCCAATGTTTGGAGGGAGTTTCCCTCCCATTTTGCCTTCCTTTGGTTACATCCATGTAAGGTGGTTGGTTTGTGTGTATTTTTTAAAAGTTGCTCCACTTCATTTTATTTTCATTTTTAGTATTTTGGGTGATAAGGGCTAAAAGGTGAGTTTATTTTTACTTCTTGGGTTTTGGGAATCTTTGACTTGAGGAAGGAGGGGGAGTGACACTTGTCATTTTCTTATTGGTGAGGAAACGTTTGGGTTCCTCTTGATATTCTTCCTCATGGTGAAGGAAGGGGACTTTTTCCTCTTTTTTTTTGGACTTGGAGAATTTTTGGAGAGAGCTTGAGGATTTCTTGGACAAAGGGGAAAAGCTTAGAGTCTTGGAAAGCATTGTAGAGGTAGGATTATTAATCCTTTTCTTTCCTTCTTGTTGCTTATATTGTTAGCTATGCAATGGTCAATAAAATCATGTGTGTGAAATAATGTGTTGTAAAGTTGTATGAGAAATGTAGTTTTGTTTGTTTTGTTTGTTTTGTTGTTTTTTTTGTTTTACTCTCCACCATCATATGGCTTGATGACTTTTGGAGAATGTAGGGGAAGAGAGAGGGATTTCCCCTCTCAAACCTCATGGTTTTTTGGTCAATCCATGAAGGTTCCTTCTCATCCCCTCATATGGTTTGAGGTGGGAGAAAGGTTAATATGGCTTGAACCTTTCCCCATTCTTGGGAGGAAACCCATTGGGTTTGAAAATCCTTCCAAGAAGGATTTCATTGACATAAAGGAGAAATAAGGAGGATGAATGTTGGGAGAAATAAGGAGGTTATAAAATATGTATTGGTGTATCCTATGGTTGGACACTCTTGTTTTGGGCATCCTATTTCTTCTATTCCCCATTTTGTGAGGGTGATCTTGTTTCTCCTCATAGTGTTGTATCATCGTGTGTATTATGCGTAAGTGTTTAAATGTTTCCTATGTATTCTTGTTGTATTTATCCCCTTTAGATTTGTGCACATTGTGGCAGTTTTTCCTCTCTCCCATGGGCTTGGGGGAGGCTAGCATGAATTCCAACCATGGAAATGCATGTGATGATGCCTATTGGTTGGGTGGAAAACAAGCCTTGTCTCTTGATTCAAAATTCTTGGAAGAATGCTCAAAGTTGGAGATAGTTGGAGTCTCCTTGTCATCTTGGTCCTCTTGGTCATCTTCATTCTTTTGAGGACATTACTTTCATTAGATCTTTACAAATGTGGCTTTGTGAAGCTTTCATCTTTTTGTAAAACGCCTATTTGGTATTTGATGCTACTTGTAAACTTAATTCATTTGCTAAAGAAGTTTTCCCTTAATTATTGCAAGAATCTTGTGTAAAAAAAAAGAAAGAAAGATTACAATATTGAAATCGTGAGCTCTTTTATTTTACATGTCTTCATTGGAAGGTCTTGTTTGTTTATAAATCTGTAAAATATAGTTATGCATTATACATTAAATCTAAAATATTTAGTTGTGCTTACTTTTAAAAGTTAAAAAAAAAATGACATCACATTTGGTATCAGAGCCGTGGTTCAAACACACAGACTCTTTGGGTAATTTCTGTTTTATTTATCTTTATTGTTTTGTTAATTTTTTTTTCTTTTATGGCACTACACCAAACAAAAAAATTGGAAAATATAAGCTTACACGGCTATGATCCTTACCTAATCAAGTAATTCCATTTGATCTATAAAACATTACGATGCATAGTTGTGCCCAACATAATCTTGAACTGTTTAGAGGGAATTGAACATGGTCATTTACAAGTTTAGAAGTTGACATGCCAGTGAAACGGTTGGAAAATATGGCCCGTTAATTTGGCTATCAAAAAAATATTGCTGGTTGGTACTTTTGAGTCTTTGACAACTTCATCCATTGGATTAATATTTACAAATAATCTATAGACTAAATCAGCTTGCTGCTAAAATCTCCAAATTTTGAAGTCATCATGTATATTTTTGACAAAGATAAAAGGTACATGGAAAAATGGAGTGTAAATATTACTTCTATGCAGCTTATGTTTGTTGTATCTAGTATCTACAATATATTTTGAAAAGTATATTTCATTAAGGCTATAAAGAAAAGGTTATAGAAGTTTTGAATGTGATTAGCTTTGATTATTATTGTTTGTATATTTTGTTAGGTTTTGAATATGGCAATGTTTGCTTATTATTATGATAAGTAATTTATTTTCCAAGAAAATATTTTGTTGATCAAATCTTCCAAGAACTGGCCATGTGCCAGCAACTACAAATCACGTCCCTTCCAAAAGCTTCAGAGTTTTACCATATTGGTTTACCATATAATAAGTAACTACAACATCTAACAATGTTCCTCTAACTTTATGCTTGGACAAACTACCCATATCCTGCAATCCTTGTAGTCCAATGGATCAAACTTCTTTCAAGAATTTTGTCAAACAATTCTCATGCCTAGTCTAGACTCCCTACAATTTCAACGCTCCAGCAACAAATAATGCAATAATGCCTACTCCATTCACTACCAATCTCAGCCTCATAGCATTTAGCTGCGCAACCAATTGGGAAAGAAGGGAGTGCGCTGGTAAAGGTTGGATGACTATGGCTTTACACTTGTCAAATGCACTACCTGCAAGTTTCTAAATCATTTTTTTTACAATTCGATTTGTGCGAGTAACCTACAAACGTGGCAATAAATACTTGGGTTATGCATTTCTTTAAGGTATTTTGTCAAATAGTTCATGTACTCCACATTTGGATACATATCTACTAACGCACTGGCAACAACATCATCTAAGAAAAAAAAAAAAACCCCTTCTCTAATAGCTTTCTGGACTGACATACCCTTTTCAAAGTTATTATTTGGCATAGGAAAGGAGGAAGAAAGCCGGGGAAAGGTTGTGGAGTTCGGCATAATGCCTTTCATAAACGTGGACACACTTGAAAATCCTACCACACAGCACCACCGCCACCTCCAGTGCTACCTCCAGTCGCGCGACCCCCCCACACAACCCCTCCACTGCTGCAGATCCCCTCGGTGCCACCTGCCTATGCACCCCCATCCGTTGGTGCAGCCCACGCGGCCTCCTCCCACCACCAAGGATACAAACCCTAGTGCCACCACCTTCACTTGCATGTAAACAAAAAAAAGAAAATAAAAAATTGAACAAAGGGTGAAGGGATAGGGTTAGGATTAGGGCACAAATTTTTGATTGGGAAGGAAAACATAAGAAATTTTAGGGTTTTCTTAGGGAAAGTTGATCAAGGGTTGAGATAATTTTGATCCAAGGGACACAACTAAATCTTTCAAATCTTAGGTCTTTTGAAAAAGGGAAATAATTTTATGAGGGGTGTGTGTGTGACAAAACGAAATGAAAAGGGTAGAATTGGTTATAATAAAAATAAAAATAAAATAAATAAATAAATAAAATAAAATAAAACAAATAATAATAATAATAAATAAGAGTGAACGGAAATTTAATATATACTTGGGTATTAAAATTGGAGCATACATTGTGTGTTTAAATCAGACCATTACATGTAGTAATTAATTAAATTATTTAATTAATAATAATTTAACAATAACATTAACGACAATAATTAAAACGCTTTCCGCAACTATTAAAGAAATTTTATAAATCATTTTTTTACCTCGGGTACAGGATGGCACCCAAGAGGGGACGATTGGCTAGAGGCTTGGGATGTAGTGCACCTATGCATGAGCCGCTGACACCCGAATTTGGGCCTCAGATATTAGAGGCCCTGCAGTAGCTGATAGGCGTCGTGCAACAATGCCTTTCACCACCACAAGCGCCAAGAGAGGAGTACATTCAGCTGGGAGATGAGGAGTTGATTGGTGAGGACACACATTCAGAGCCACTTGAGCACGATACCCTGAGACGAGAGAGGTCACTGTTATCCAAATCCACCCCCAGGATTGATTTGATAACATACATCAGAATTCTCGAGTCCCAGGCAAATGGATGGATTCAGGGGAAAAAATCATGTTTCTAGGGTCCCCTCAGAAACTTCTCTAACTCTCCTGTCTAGGCTGAAAAGAGAAAACTATGAGAAAATGTGGAAAAGTTGTAGAAAATAAGCTTGGGCCAGAAAAAATTGTGAAAATCGGCTAAGTCCTTGTCCTAGGAACAGTTGGGACGTTCGGATCACCAAGGAGCGGTTCGGCCGAAACACCTCTAGGCGGCCCGCGAAGCACTGGGACAAGTGGAACAAATGTACGCGAAGGGCGCGAACCAGCTGGTTCGGTCGAAAAGGAAAAGTGGGACAAAGGGACAATCGGGCCGTCGGGACGCGAAAAGCCGGTTCGGCCGAAAGAGAAGAAAAACGACTAACTGCTTGGGACATTTGGGCCTTGAGGACACGAACTACCCGGATCGGCCGAAATGGAGAACTTTCGTACTAAGCAGTTGGGACATCTGGACCGCGGGGACGCGAAGGGCGAGAAAAGGCAAAGCGGTTGAGAGCAAAGGAAGCCATTTCGGGTGGTTCGAAAGAATTTGTCCCAGATAGCACTGGGACATTTGGGACAAATGGATGTAAAAGATGCAAACCGGCTGGTTTAGTCAAAACGGGAAACTTCAACACAAGGACATTTGGGACAAAGGGACACGCGGGACGCGGATAGCCGAGAAACCCGAGGGCCAATCAGATCACGCCACGTGTCACAAGGAGAAAGGTCCAAAGGTCAAAGGGCAATTTTTAAAGGAAAAGCCTGAGCCAATAAAAAGAAGACACGTGTCCAATGAAGTAGGGAAGGAGAAGGAATTACGCGACCAATCAATGCATGCCATGTGTCATCCAGGTGGTAGAGCGCGGGAAAAATTTTAAAATGCATTTTCACCTGTTTCGTGCCCTAGATCTTCAGATCGACATATCTTTAGCTCCAGAGCTCAAATTTGCACGTTATTTATATCAACGAAAAGCTTGTGAAATTATCTACATGATTGCGGGGTTAATCTTGAGTTTTGGTGTAGTCTAGAGAGAGAAAAATCAAGAAACGGCTCTGATGCTTGTTCATGGCCAAAAGTGACATTTCAGCGACCAGATTTAATGCAAAATGGGTCACATTCTCCTGTAAATCCGGTCAAAATGACAGGGTATGGGTTTGTAAGGTCCCCCATGCCATTTTAATACATCTGCAGTCAAGGAGGGATGGGCTCCCATGTTTTGTACGTTTTCTGTCCCCCTGGGCTCGACCCATGCAATGTAAAAAGCCATATTTGGCTCATTTTTAGGGAGGGAACATTTCTTTGGATAGCAGGCTTCTTCTTTCACCTGTAACAAGTGATTTTGCAAGTATCAAACCTCTTCTAAAATTGTAACAGGTTTTCTACCCTTTTGATGTTGTAATACAAGGATTTTGACAGTGTAAATGACAATACAAGCTTTGTGATCAGTTTTCAGTCCTTTGTTTGTGTTGCTTGTTTCATTTCAGACCTCTGATTACATCTTATCAGCTTGTGCATGATGTCTTATGTTGCATTTTTATGATCTGTGTCTATCTGTAGAACAAGAAGTGTTCACCACTCCTTTGGTGTATCATCTGTTAGTTTAGTTTAATATCTGCACTTTCTATCTTTGTCTCCTTGGATTTTGGAGTAGGATTAGGTTTCAAACCTCTGTAGTTTTGCAAATATAGATCTAAATCAGAGGAGTTTGAGGAACCAGCCTCTAATTTGGAGATTCCTCTCTCAGTTTAACAAGTCCCCACACTTGGAGAGAGGTTTCCATGTTGTGCAATCACACTGGATGCTAGAGTGATCAACCTAGAAGTTTGATCTGTATCCAGGGGTGCTGTGAGTCTGTAACAATAGTTTTGGCATGCCCAGTGGGACAAGAGGTCTCATTTTTATTGCAGCAGGGTTGATGTGCATCTGCTGCAATTTTCTTGCTTGAAAAGAGCTATTATTTACATATCTGGCGACTCCAAGGGGAAGAATCAACTGGTTCCAAGCTCAGGCCTGAAAACTCATGAGAAGAATCACCACAAGGTCAAGAGTTGGAGAAGAAGAAGTGCTGTTTGAATACCTGCAGTTATCTCCAAGAAGAAGGCAAAGAGGAAGAAGGATTCAAAGGTCTCCATCTCCACCAAATAGAACTCTCTCAACTCCTCCACCTGACAGGCCTTTCATTCAGTATACAAGGGCTTTAAGACCAATTAGAATGGCTCAGAACAACCCCTACGTCAACTTCACAGGCAACAGCCCACTTGCTCTCAATGCACAACACCCAGTTCCTATTGCAGCCCTGAAGAACATTCCCTACTTCACTGGAGAGAATCAGAATACTCCAGGTGATCACGTTAAAGATATTGCTAACCTTTGTGTAATCCATGAAATCAATGAAATGCAAGTGGCTGTCAAGTTACTGGCATCTTCCTTCAAGGGTAAAGCATTACAATGGTTTAGGAGCCTTGGAGATGGTTCTATCACAAACTAGAATCAGCTGTGTATTGCACTTCACGAGCAATTTGGAGAGAAGGGAGACAAATTGTCTCTTTTGGAGCAGCTGACAACTATCAAGAGAGCCCCCAACGAGCAGCTGACTAACTTCAACTTCAGATTTCAAAGGTCTTGGGATAGAATTCCAGTGGCAGTCAGGCCAACAGCAGAAGGTGTTTTTCTATATTACCTTAAAGCTTTGAATTCTGATATTTCTATGTTAATTCAATCTATGGGAGGCACAACCTTACCTACTGCTTATAGCATTGCCATTAGAGCCGAAATTATTCAAGCTGGTAAACTGGCTCCTAGGCCTCCCATGCCCTTGTATCCAAACTTAGAAAATCCAAGCACTAGTCAAACACCCACTTTGGCTCCTGTTCCTACGCCTAGAAATCAAAGTTCAAGTGAAACATCTACTTCATCCTCTAGTGCTTCAAATGAACTCCAAGAGGTCATGAAATAGTTGCAAAACCTAGGCAACGAGCTGGTTACTCTCAAGAGATAGCAAGCCCAAGGTTTCAGACCTTCTTATCAACCCCAAGCTTAGCCTAATAGGCAGCCATACCAACAAAATAGGTCACCAACTCATTCTGCAAATCAAAATCAAAGCCAAGTAAGGCCTCCCGCTAATAGGCCATTTCAGCCCTATAACCCCAATGTTGTATCTGCTTCAAAAGCATTAGTGCCAGTCCAAAATAACATGGCCCAAGAATATGATTGGTGTTTCCCATGTAGTCAGCCACACAACCAATCAATGTGCTTTAACGGTGCATTAAATCAAGCCCTGATGGTGCAAACTGTCAGTGGTTCGCAAGAGTCCAGCCACGAAGGAGATCAGCAGCAGGAAGCATCTCAGCAAGGGACATCTCCGAATGAAACTACTCTTGTCAATTGGCAGGATGAATATTTCTGTGGTATGAATCAAATACCCTCTCAGAGTGTTGTAGCCAACACGAGGTCAAAGAGAAGAAATTTGGGTGAAGAACAGCCATTAGCCCCAAGTAGTTCACGACCTTCTGTCACTCCACAAGGTGTTGGCAAACAAAATGCAGCTCCAAACATGCAAGGAGCACCCAAACCAACTCCTAAACCAACTCAGATGCCAGTTGTTGCTACCCATGTGCAAGGAATGAATGTGCAAGCTAGGGGACAACAGAGGGATGCTTCATCCCCATTCAACATCATTGATCAGATGAAGAAGACAAATGTAAACATATCAATGTGGGAATCACTATCCATCCCAGGCCAGAGAGACTTGCTACAAGCTACCATGGAGGACTGGTCAACTTCAAATCAATAGGTCCAAATGCAAGAGAAGATGCTCACAAATGCTGCACAGCCTGAAGGAAACCATGGAGGTCAGCAAGGTAAAATGTCGAAGCCCCCCCCATTTTATGTTTCATTGATCATAGGAGATAAGTTGGTACATAATTGCATGATTGACTCTGGGGCAAGTAGTTCAGTAATGCCCAAGCAAATAGCTGATCAGTTAGGGCTTCAATATGAAGTCATCTCCAAGGGTGTAGTGCAATTAGATGGGACAGCCGTGACAACGGTTGGAGTAATCAAAGGTTTGAGCCTCACACTGCACGCATGTCCCAACATAATAGTGTTACAAGATGTGTCAGTCATAGACCTGCCACCACTCTTTGCATTGTGCTTGTCAAGAGACTTCACTGCTAAAATTGGAGGCTATCTTTCGGCGGATTGGTCACACATGTTGTTCAGAACAAGGTATGGAACTAAGGCCACAATCAGGTCTGAACCTATTGCGAACTTTCACATTGAGCCTTACACTCCCAGCCAAATCAATACCAACTGTTCAACTTTTGATCAAGAAGATTATCCAAGCACTGATGAAGCTGACACTAAGGTTGGAAGCATTCCAGATTTGACTCTTGATGAATGGGCAAGCAAGGTACATGCTTTTGATCCCTATCAAGAAATAGAAGAATCTGAGCTAGGAGTTTATTGTTTACATGAAGAGAATCAACCTCTCCCTAGCATCACCAAGCCAGATCATAAAGAAAAGAATGAAGTATGACAATTGTTCTTTGATGGGTCAAGGAGTAGACAAGGTGCAGGAGGAGGAGCTATGTTTGTTTCACCTCAAGGTATCAAATATTATTTAGCTTTTCATTTCCAATTTTCTTGTTCAAACAACACAGCTGAATATGAGGCTTTGATTCATGGACTTCATTGGGCTGGGAAAAGGGGCATAAATAACTTGCAGGTGTTCGGGGATAGTGAGCTGATCGTTAATCAAGTCAGGGGACAACATGCTACAAAGAATGACCTACTGAAGAACTACAAGAATAGGGTATGGGATCTCATTGAGGATTTCGAAGCTTTCAACATCGTTTCCATACCCAGGAAGAAGAATGAAGCCGCTGACAGACTGGCAGCAATTGGGGCTGCATTTGATGTTGTGGAAAGTATCAAAAGTGAGAAATCTCAGCCTCATATCAAATTGGTTGTGAGACCAGCTGTTCTGGACAACAATACAAGTTGGCAAGTCTTCGAGAATGATCAGCAAATTGTCAATTTCCTACAAGAAGAAGCTGAGTTCTCTGCCAGGAATCAAGACAAGTTGCATCAGCAGTATGGTGACCAAGTGGTGTAGCTGAGAACCAACAAGTTACCAAAAGGCCTCATAACCTTGGAGTCAATCTTCAACCCGAATGATCAGTTCCGGAAGGAGAAAGCAAACATTCAAGTGAAGGGTGAAGATTCAGAGCCTATTTTAGTGGAAGAAGGCAAAACATTGCAGATTGGCAAAGTAAGTACCTCACAAGAGAAATCTAACTTCGTTCAGCTTTGTCAAGAATTCCCAGATGTTTTTGCTTGGACTTACAAAGATCTGAGAGGTTTCAACCCAGAGTTGGCACAACATACTATTGAGCTGGATCTGGAATCCAAGCCTGTCAGGCAAAAGCAAAGGCCAGTGAATCCCCATATTGAACCTCTAATGAGAAAAGAGTTAAGCAAGCTTATTGAGGCCAGTATCATCTTCCCCATCAAACACTCAAGATGGGTCGCCAACTTAGTCCCAGTCAGAAAGAAAAATGGAGAGATCAGGTTGTGTGTCAACTTCAGAGATTTGAATAGAGTCTCGCTCAAGGATCATTATCCACTCCCTTCCATGGAGCAAATATTACAGGTGGTGGCTAGTTCAGAAAAGTTTTCACTACTTGATGGCTACTTAGGCTATAATCAGATTATGGTGAAGGGAGAATACCAATTCAAGACAGCTTTCACAACTAAATGGGGCACATATGCCTACAAGAAGATGCCATTTGGCCTATCAAATGCCGTAGCAACATTTCAGCGAGCTATGGATATGGCATTCAAAGGCTTAATCAACAATATAGTGCTGGTATACCTAGATGATATCACTGTCTTCTCAAAGAATGTAGCAGATAATCTCTTTCACCTTAGGCAAGTGTTTCAGAGGTGTAGAAGGTTTGGGGTGTCTGTTGAATCCCAAAGAAATGCATATTCCTGGCTCATGAGGGGAAACTGCTAGGCCATATTGTCTCGAGGGAAGGGACTGGCAATTGATCCAGAGAGAGTTGAAGCCATCTGAGCACTACCATTGCCACAGTCACAAGAAGGCTCTTAAAAGCTTCTTGGGAAGGATCAATTTTATTCTGCAGGTTTATGCCCAGATTTTGCCAGCCCTTTTCAAGCCCATCTACCAATGATGTTAAAGAAGAGTCATGGCTTTTAAGTGGACAGTAGAAGGCAAGGAGAGCTTTGAAAGCAATCAAAGCAAGCTATCTCATCAAGCACCAACTCTCATCAACCCAGACTTCTCCAAGGATTTCACCCTCTATGCATTTGGAGGATGATGACACTATCTCTGCCATTCTTAGCACACCAGAACAAAGATAATGTTTAGAGTAGCCGATTTCCTTTTTCAGCCAGAGCCTTAGATGACTACGAGGTGAGGTACTCTTTTATTGAGAAGCATGTGCTTGCAGTAATCAGAAGCTTGAAAAAATTCAAGACATTTAATCTCAAACAACAAGGTCCAGTTACTTGTCTCACATGCCGGAGTTAAGGACTTCCTCCTTAACAAGGATTTGAATGAGAAAAGGGCATGTTGGATCACCCCGTATCATGGAATATGACATTAATATCAAGATCACCAAGCTGGTAAGAGGGAAAGGACTGTGTGAGCAGCTGGTTTTGGGGAAGCAAAAAGAAGTATGCAACAAAGAAGAAACTGTTTTGACAGTCTAGGATAGCCATGAGCCAAGTTGCAATCATGAAGAAGACAACACTTCCCCCACTCCTTGCTGGACCCCAAGATATTATGCACTTCCCTAGGCACACGCCTATGCCCCTCCAGAGATGAACAAGACCCAAAGGAGACACTTCAGGTTGCAAGATGTTCCATATGCCATTGTTGATGGAGTTTTGTTCAAGAGAGGATGTGAATGGAGTGCTGCTGAGATGCATTAGCATAGGTCAGATTCAAAAGGTGTTGGAAGAGTTTCATGGTGGACCAGCTGGTGGCCATTTTGCACGAAGAATGATATCTCTAAAAATCATGAAGGCCGGTTATTATTGGCCTAAAATCTTCAGTGATTGCTATGCATGGATCAAGAGGTGTAAGAATTGTGCATTCTTCACAAGAAAAGAGAGACTTGCTGCCCTTCCATTTCATCCAATCTCAATTGACCAGCCATTCATGTAATGGGGGTTTGGACTTCATCGGAGTCATTAATCCCAATTCAAGCCAAGGGCACAAATGGATTTTGACAGCCACAGACTACTTCACCAAATGGACAGAAGCAGTAGCACTCAAAGAGGCAAATGAGTCTAGCATCTTATACTTTTATGAGGGGATAACAACCAGATTCAGTGTACCTGCTACAATAATCTCTGATAATGCATTGGCATTCATTGGATCTAGGGTGACTGAGTGGGCTGTCAAGAACGGTATTTACCTAAGCACTTCATCGAACTATTACCCTCAGGGTAATGGCCAGGGTGAGTCTACAAACAAGAATTTGTTGAGGATCATTAGGAGTAATCTTGATGAGAATCAGAGGTCTTGGCATACCAAGCTGAAATCAGCCTTATGGGCTGATAGGATCACTCCCAAAAGATCCACAGGTAACTCTCCATTCAGGCTTGTCTATGGAAGAGAGGCAATCTTGCCCATGTCACTTGAGTTGTCAACATTGGAACTCATGAAGCAGATGGAGTTACTTGAATTTGAGCCCATGGAGGTGAGGTATGCAGAGTTGATGGAGCTGCAAGAGATCAGAAATCGAGCATCCCAAGCAATGGAAAAGGATCAAGCTTTGATCAAGAAGACCTTTGATAGGAAGGCAAAAGATAGATCTTGTCAAGTTGGAGATCTAGTGTTGAAATGGGATGTGGACAGAGAAAAATCGAGAAGGCATTCAAAATTTGATGCCATTTGGAGTGGCCCATACGTGGTCACAAAGTGCAAGAACAATAATGCTTTCCAATTGGCCTCATTGGATGGTGAAGAACTACAGATTCCAGTCAATGGAATCTATCTCAAGCGTTGCTTCTAGAGGAAAGTTCACTACCTATGTAAATATTAGATTAGATTTTCTTTCCTCCAAGTGCTTGTGCACATTGTTTTGCTGTAGGTTAGTTTTTTTTTTCCCTAAGTGCTTTTGCACAGCTTGCTGTTCATGGAGATGTTTTGCAGTCCTTGCTTTCATCAGGCGACATTCCATCTTCCTCCTTACACATTCTGAGTTAGTTGAGGTTCTAAACAAAATATTTGATGACTCCATGCCCAATGGAATGCTTCAGGCAACTGGTATCTTCTACCTAGCAGATAGGTATCCCCGCTGAGTCGCCAAATTGTTATCCAAATCCACCCCTAGGATTGATTTGATAACATACATCAGAATTCTCGAGTCCCAAGCAAATGGATGGATTCAAGGGAAAAAATCATGTTTCTAGGGTCCCCTCAGAAAATTCTCTAACTCTCCTGTCCAGGCTGAAAAGAGAAAACTCTGAGAAAATGCGGAAAAGTTGCAGAAAATAAGCTTGGGCCAGAAAAAATTATGAAAATCGGCTAATTCCTTGTCCTAGGAACAGTTGGGACGTTCGGATCACCAAGGAGTGGTTCGGCCGAAACGCCTCTAGGCGGCCTACGAAGCACTGGGACAAGTGGAAAAAATGTATGCGAAGGGCGTGAACTGGCTGGCTCGGCCGAAAAGGAAAAGTGGGACAAAGGGACAATCGGGCTGTTGGGACGCGCGGGACGCGGAAAGCCAGTTCGGCCGAAAGAGAAGAAAAATGACTAACTGCTTGGGACATTTGGGCCTTGAGGACGTGAACTACCTGGATCGGCTGAAATGGAGAACTTTCATACTAAGTAGTTGGGACATCTGGGCCGCGGGGACGTGAAGGGCACGAAAAGGTGAAGCGGCTGAGAGCAAAGGAAGCCATTTCGGGTGGTTCGGAAGAATTTTTCCTAGACAGCACTGGGACATTTGGGACAAATGGACGTGAAAGATGCGAACTGGCCAGTTCGGCAGAAACGGGAAACTTCAACACAAGGACTTTTGGGACAAAGGGACGCGTGGGACGTGGATAGCCGAGAAACCCGAGGGCCAATCAGATCACGCTACGTGTCACAAGGAGAAAGGTCCAAAGGTCAAAGGGTGATTTTTAAAGGAAAATCCCAAGCCAATAAAAAGAAGACATGTGTCCAATGAAGTAGGGAAGGAGAAGGAATTACGTAACCAATCAATGCATGCCACGTGTCATCCAGGTGGCAGAGCGTGGGAAAAATTTTAAAACACATTTTCGCCTGTTTCGTGCCCTAGATCTTCAGATCGACATATCTTTCGCTCCAGAGCTCGGATTTGCACGTTCTTTATATCAACGGAAAGCTTGTGAAATTATCTACATGATTGCTAGGTTAATCTTGAGTTTTGGTGTAGTATAGAGAGGGAAAAATCGAGAAATGGATCTGACGCTTGTTCATGGCTAGAAGTGACATTTCAGCGACCAGATTTAATGCAGAATGGGTCGCATTCTCCTGTAAATCCAGTCAAAATGACAGGGTATGGGTTTGTAAGGTCCCCCATGCCATTTTAATACATCTGCAGTCAAGGAGGGATGGGCTCCCATGTTTTGTATGTTTTCTGTCCCCCTGGGCTCGACCCATACAATGTAAAAAGCCATATTTGGCTCATTTTTAGGGAGGGAACATTTCTTTGGATAGCAGGCTTCTTCTTTCACCTGTAACAAGTGATTTCTCAAGTATCAAACCTCTTCTAAAATTGTAACAGGTTTTCTACCCTTTTGATGTTGTAATACAAGGATTTTGACAGTGTAAATGACAATACAGGCTTTGTGATCAGTTTTTAGTCCTTTGTTTGTGTTGCTTGTTTCATTTCAGACCTCTGATTACATCTTATCAGCTTGTGCATGATGTCTTATGTTGCATTTTTATGATCTGTGTCTATCTGCAGAACAAGAAGTGTTCACCACTCCTCCTTTGGTGTATCACCTATTAGTTTAGTTTAATTTCTGCACTTTCTATCTCTGTCTCCTTGGATTTTAGAGTAGGATTATGTTTCAAACCTCTGTAGTTTTGTAAATATATATCTAAATCAAAGGAGTTTGAGTAACCAGCCTCTAATCTGGAGATTCCTCTCTCAGTTTAACAAGTCCCCACACTTGGAGAGAGGTTTCCATGTTGTGCAATCACACTGGATGCTAGAGTGATCAACCTAGAAGTTTGATCTGTATCTAGGGGTGCTGTGAGTCTGCAACAACAGTCACACAGTCTTTCCATCCTCAGTGAGAGGATGGCCTCGTTCCACCATAGCCTATCACACAGCCTCGAGGGACCATTTAGAGATAGGTGACCCCTTTCACCAGTTAGACCACATCGCCAGGATCGAGACATAGGTAGTGTGATTCGAGACCTTCTTCACCTTCAGCCACCTACTTATACTGGTTCGAAAAATGGCTTTGGGGCAGAGTCTTGGCTCCTTAGCCTATATAGTTTCTTTGGCTTGCACTCTCATGAGAGAAATTTCAAAGCCAAGTTCACCATACACCTCCTTTGAGATGCAGCAGGCATTTGGTGGAGGAATGAGCAGCAGAAGCTCTATCTAACTCATGATACAGTGACCTAGGAGAAGTTCAAGGAGTTGTTCAGGGCTCGATATATGTCAGAACATTTTGTGCAGAAGAGGATCGATGAGTTTCATGACTTACGATAGGGATTTGGCACAGTAGCGCAGTATGTGAGCAGGTTATTAGATCTCTTGCAGTATGTAGACTACCTGTAAGATGAGAAATTATAGGTAAACAAGTTTATTCGGGGCCTGAATGCAGATATAGCAGGAGCTGTTAGGATGTTATCTCCTCCCACGCTTGAGAAGGCCGTTGAGAAGGCCTACTTGGCTGACAAGAATAGGACCAAGGCACATGATCACTGAGATAGAAACAAGAGCAAGTTTTTGGACATGATTCAAGCTTTTCAGAGTTAGAGGACATGGGGTGCAGTACCACCCCCTAGAAGAGGATTCTGGTCTCCTCTAGTAGCATCAAGAGCTCCACCGCACCCACCGCAGCAAACACAACATTAGGGACACCAAAATCAGAGGGGTAGATAGACTCAGAGCTTTCAGTGAGGTGGATCTAGAGGTGGTTTTTATGAATCTAAGGATAGGAGGCTGGGTACTCATCACTCATAGCCAGCCAGCTCACAGCAGTCTGCTAGGGATGGACCGGCAGGTTCAGTACGCTAGAGCACAGGAGGGACCCCATCTCAGAGGGGTACATGAGGATGTTTTATTTGTGAGGCTCCAGACCATTATGTGTGTATGTGTCTACACAAGCCCACTACTACGGATATGTAGAGAGCTCCTAGATCTGAGAAGACAGTGGGTGACGTGGGACGCGTCCATCATGTATATGCAGCAGTTGACAACCGCCAGGCTGAGCATCAGGTCACAGTCATTAAGACAATAGGTACTATTAGGGGTATTTCTATCTTAGTACTTTTTGATTCAGGTGCTTCAGATTCTTTTTTATCTCCTTCTATAGTGGACCAATGTGGGCTAGTGGTGGCTAGGCAACCAGATAGTTGGCAGGTTGAGTTGGCCTTTGGGGCCAAACTCACTGTGGACTCATATGTGGAGAGTTGCATACTTGATTTAGGAGTCTTCTCCACTACACTTGGCCTCCGAGTTATTCCTCTAGGATGCTATAAGGGAGTGTTGGGTATGGATTGGCTCAAGGCTCATCGAGCCAAGGTGGATTGCAGAAATATGGTCATTGAGTTTCAAGATGATCTTGATAGTGTAGTTATGATTTCAGGGATGCAGAGACCTATCTCTTTGCGCATGATCCCAACTAAGTAACTCAAGAAAAGCATGCATAAGGGTTGTCAGATGTTTGCTATCACCATCAATGATCATTTGGACAGTACTCCAGAGCATTCACCCCTTGATGATCTTGTAGTTTTGAGGGAGTCCACAGATGTGTTTCCAGGTGAGGTTCTAGGTTTACCACCTAGTAGGGAGGTGGATTTCACCATCAATTTAGTGCCTGGCTCCGCACCAGTTTCTAGGGCACCCTCTCAGATGATGAATTTAGAGCTTCATGGGCTCACGATTCAGTTAGAGGAGTTATTAGAGAAGGGTCTCATTCACCCTACTGTATCTTCTTGGGGAGCGCCAGTCATATTTGTGAAGAAGAAGGATGGTTATCTCAGGCTTTGTGTAGACTTCAAACAACTCAACAAAGTCACAATAAAGAACCATTATCCACTCCCTAGGATTGATGACTTGTTTGATCAGATGTGGGGAGTGAGAGTGTTCTCCAAAATTGATCTCAAGTCAAGGTATCATCAGTTGTGCATATCAGATGTAGACATTCATAAGATAACGTTTCGCATGCGTTATGGGTATTATGAGTTCACAGTTGTTCCATTTGGTTTGACTAATGCCCCAGATATATTCATGACCCTCATGAATGGAGTATTCAGGACCTTTCTGGATCACTTTTTCATAGTGTTCCTCGGTGATATTTTGATATATTCTCATTCTGAGGAGGAACACGAGGAGCATTTGAGACAGGTACTTCAGGTTTTGAGAGAGCAGAAGTTGTTTGGGAACTTGGAAAAATGTAGCTTCTTTCAGATAGAGATTAAGTACTTGGGACACATTATTTCTAGAGAGGGTATCTCTATAGATCCCTCTAAGATTCATGCTATCATGGATTGGCTAGAACCCACATCAGTGATTGAGGTGAGGAGTTTAATGGGTTTAGCAGGGTATTACTACAGGTTTGTGTGGGAATTTTCTAAGATTGCTCACCCTATTACTTCCCTTAAAAGGAAACGGAAGAAGTTTGATTGGTTAGAGAAGTGTGAGTAGGCCTTCTAGTTGCTTAAGGAAAGGTTAACCATGACACCTATCTTAGTAGTTCCAGACCTAACAGAGGATTTTATTGTTTGTACTGATGCATCACTAGAGGGTTTGGAAGCATTTCTTATGCAGGAGCATCGAGTTATTGCCTTTGAGTCACATAAGCTCAAAGATTATGAGCTTAAATATCCTACTCAGGACTTAGAGCTTGTAGTAGTGGTTCACGCTCTGGTGCATTGGTGACATTTCCTTTGGGGTAGACCATTCATTTTGAGGATAGATCATCATAGCTTGCAGCATATCTTCTCACAGCCGAACCTCAACGTACATCAGTAGTGTTGGATGGAGTTCTTATGTTAGTATGACATGGACTTACAGTATATCAAAGGAAAGGAAAATGTCATTGCAGACGCTCTTAGTAGGTAACGACATGTTCTTACTTCTTTGACACTGCAGTCAGATCTGAGGGGTAGGATTCTTCAACATCTTCCAGAGGACAGGTTTTATGAGGGTGCTAGACAGATGTTGGATTCTCAGGGTTCTTTTGAGGGCAGATATTCAGGATGCATGTTAGAGTCAAATGGTTTACTTCAGTTCCATAGGTGCATTTATGTGCTTAAGACAGGTGATCTGCGTAGTTTCATCCTTACTGAGGCTCATCGAGCCCCATACGCAGCACATCCAGGAGTGAAGAAGATGCATGCCGATTTGAGAGAGTTATATTATTGGCCGGGTCTTCATCGGGACATAGCAGATTTTATAGCACATTACCTTGAGTGTCATAGGGTCAAGGAAAAGCATTCTCATCCCGCATGACTCTTATACCCTCATGATATTCCTGAGTGGAAATGAGATGTGATCTCCATGGATTTCATAGTAGGACTTCCTATGTCCTCTTAACGTCATGATGCCATTATGTTCACTATGGATAAGTTGACCAAGGTTGCACATTTCTCTCCAACCAAGGTCACCTATAATGTACAGGCCATCGCCAAAGTGTTTATGGAGGACATTGTTATATTGCATAGGATTCCAAAGATGATCATCAGTGACAGAGATACCATCTACACATCAATTTTCTGGACTTCCTTTCAGGATGCCCTGGGTACACAAATTAATTTCAATTCGGCATATCATCTAGAGATAGATGCACAGATGGAGAGAGTTAATCAGGTTCTAGAGGACATGTTGAGGATGTATGTGATGGACCAACAGAAGAAGTGGGAAGATTATTTGTATTTAGTTGAGTTTGCATACAACAAAAACTATCATAGTTCCATTGGTATGGCTCCCTATCAGGCTTTGCATGGTCGACCTTGTAGGACACCTTTAATTTGGGATAGACTATATGACAAAATTATTTTGGGATCATCTTACCTTCAAGATTTAGAGAAGCAGGTTGTTCTGATTAGACAACATCTTGAGTAGGCTAGAGCACACCAGAAGGTGTATGCAGACACCAAGTGGATTAATCGTCACTTCTTAGTGGGTGACAAAGTCTTCTTGAGAGTTCACACGCATAAGAGTTTGATCCGCTATTGGAAGGGTTCTAAGTTATTACCTTGTTTTGTGGGGCCTTTTGATATTCTTGAGGTCATCGGTCCAGTTGCCTATTGTCTATATTTGCCACCACACCTTACACGGGCCCACGATGTATTTCATGTTTCTATACTATGTAGATATGTACATGATGTTTCTCATGTTTTGGATTGGTCGGAATTACAGGTAGAGGACGAAGGACAGTGGAAACTGGAGCCCGTATGCATACTGGAGCACTGGAGGTTGGCCCTTCGGGGTCAAGAATTGGACCAGGCTAGAGTGTAGTGGGACAAATATGACGATACATCAGCTACCTGAGAGGATGCTACACCACTGAGGGCTAGATACCCTTATCTCTTCCAGTGACTTCCAAGAGGAAGTCTAATTCTAGGAGTGGGGGATGTAGTGCCCACATTTTTTTTATAGCTCTAGTTATCTATTGGTTCCTTTATGTATAGACATGTTTTGACTGAGACTCTAATATATTTTGGACATTATGCTATGTTACTTATCCTCATGGACATTATGGTATTTTGGGCATGTAGTGCCAATTGGACTAGATTAGTATATTGATACATTCCTTATGATGTTGATGACACTAATAGAGTTACATGATAGTGATATTTATTGGTTAGATGTTGATTTCTTGTAGTCGATTTAATCAATGATATAGTCTTCTAGATTTAATAATGGTAACTCATGCTAGCATAGGTGTATGTCATTGTAATTATATCCATGGATGATTCTTGGTGGACTATGTCTATAATTGTATGCGTTGCACTATCAATTGTATAATGATGTTAGGATATTATAGGTTTGATTAATTTTGTTATGAGTAGAGGATGTTTATTGTATTGGACATATGCGGTTAATGTGTGCAATGAGTGTGCAGGTGACAGGTTATAGGAGAGCGTGGGTTTCAAAGAGGCTATGCTATTGTGCACAAGCAGCCCACAGGTTGAGTCCTAATGATGCTAAATGTTTGAGGCCTTAGAGTAGGTGTATTAATTGGGCACCATGAGTGAACCTTTAATTGTAATGTATTTATGTCTTGTATAATTAATTATGTTTAGAGTGTGTTTTATTTAAGTAAACTAGTTTAGGGGTTTACTAATCTCATTTTAATTTAAGTGATGGTTTTGGGTGTGTGTGTGTGTGTGTGTGTGTGTGTGTTTGTGTTGGAAGAAGGGATTAGAACCGCATGTGAACCTTGGGTGGACCCCACACCCTCTACCCTTGTGCCTAAGAATGCCAAACCTGAAATTGGGTTATTTTGGGCATTTTTAGTGACCATTTTTTAGTTTGGGAGTTCACTTAGCATGAAAATGGGCCCTTGGACCCTACCTTATTTCCAAGGTTTGGAGGGAGTTTCCCTCCCATTTTTCCTTCCTTTGGTCACATCCATGTAAGGTGGTTGGTTTGTGTGTATTTGCTAAAAGTTGCTCCACTTCGTTTTATTTTCATTTTTAGTATTTTGGGTGATAAGGGCTAAAAGGTGAGTTTACTTTTACTTATTGGGTTTTGGGAATCTTTGAATTGAGGAAGGAGGGGGAGTGACACTTGTCATTTACTTATTGGTGAGGAAAATTTTGGATTCCTCTTGATATTCTTCCTCATGGTGAAGGAAGAGGACTTTTTCCTATTTTTTTTGGACTTGGAGAATTTTTGTAGAGAGCTTGAGGATTTCTTGGAGAAAGGGGAAAAGCTTAGAGTCTTGGAAATAATTGTAGAGGTAGGATTCTTAATCCTTTTCTTTCCTTCTTTTTGTTTATATTGTTAGCTATGCAATGGTCAATAAAATCATGTGTGTGAAATAATGTGTTGTAAAGTTGCATGAGAAATGTAGTTTTGTTTGTTTTGTTTGTTTTGTTGTTTTTTTTTGTTTTACTCTCCACCATCATATGGCTTGATGACTTTTGGAGAATGTAGGGGAAGAGAGAGGGATTTCCCCTCTCAAACCTCATGGTTGTTTGGTCAATCCATGAAGGTTCCTTCTCATCCCCTCATATGGTTTGAGGTGGGAGAAAGGTTCATATGTCTTGATCCTTTCCCCATTCTTGGGAGGAAACCCATTGGGTTTGAAAATCCTCCCAAGAAGGATTTCATTGAAATAAAGGAGAAATAAGGAGGATGAATGTTGGGAGAAATAAGGAGGTTATAAAATATGTATTGGTGTATCCTATGGTTGGACACTCTTGTTTTGGGCATCCTATTTCTTCTATTCCCCCTTTTGTGAGGGTGATCTTGTTTCTCCTCATAGTTTTGTATCATCATGTGTATTATGCGTAAGTGTTTAAATGTTTTCTATGTATTCTTGTTGTATTTATCCCCTTTAGACTTGTGCACATTGTGGCAGTTTTTTCTTCTCTGTCATGGGCTTGGGGGAGGCTAGCATAAATTCCAACCATGGAAATGCATGTGATAATGCCTATTGGTTGGGTGGAAAACAAGCCTGGTCTCTTGATTCAAAATTCTTGGAAGAAGGCTCAAAGTTGGAGATAGTTGGAGTCTCCTTGTCATCTTGGTCCTCTTGGTCATCTTCATTCTTTTGAGGACATTACTTTCATTAGATCTTTACAAATGTGGCTTTGTGAAGCTTTCATCTTTTTGTAAAATGCCTATTTGGTATTTGATGCTACTTGTAAACTTAATTCATTTGCTAAAGAATTTTTCCCTTAATTATTGCAAGAATCTTGTGTAAAAAGAAAGAAAGAAAGATTACAATATTGAAATCGTGAGCTCTTTTATTTTACATGTCTTCATTGGAAGGTCTTGTTTGTTTATAAATCTACAAAATATAGTTATGCATTATACATTAAATCTAAAATATTTAGTTGTGCTTACTTTTAAAAGTTAAAAAAAAATGGCATCACTCATGGAAGATTAAGGAAGTATTCCTCTTCTATGTGGTGGTCAGAGTTGTATTACTATTACTAAAGATAGTGAAGCATATCAAAGTTCATATGAATGTTATCCAAGAGAAGGTTCTCTGTAGTGATAGAGATCTCCAGTACTTCTATAATGAAGATTATATTGTAGATATGTTTACAAGCCATTGTGTGCTGTAAAATACTGTAAGTGGTTACAATGCTTGGCCTTTCAAAGTTACCATTTAGGGGAAGTGTGAATGCAATGTCATCTATTAATGGTTGGCTAGTTGTTGACTCCTCATCTATACTTCTAATTTGGTTTAAAGCATTGTAAAAATATCTTTTATGATCTATGTAAACTGATAGAGTTTACAAAAAATACAGTTGAGTATGTGCATCTATTTGTAAAGGATGTCCTTGTGTTATAAAAGGATCCTAGAGATGCGGTTCAAGAATTTTTTCCATGGGAAATGATCGGATTTAGTCTGACAAATCATGCTTATCCTAAATCATACATTTGATTTATGGATTCCAAATCCTTTTGTAAAAAAATGTAAGTTGAGCATGATGGTGTTATAATTCCTTCAAAAATACATATGCTAGCCTAAACCTTTGGGGTTTATGGATTTGTAAATCCTATTGTACAAATAGGTAATGTTGGCATATGCATCCCCACTTAATATAAAGGGGAGTGTTAGAACTATAATATTAAGTGAATCATAACATTTAGTTTATAGTTAAATAATATAGAATAACTTATATTCTTATTATTTTAATATAAACTATATATTAGGTGGTTAGCTATTTATTAACTAATATTAAATGGGGGTGTTCCTTGTCACTTAAGAAGGTCATAACCCTTTGGATGATTTAATTATGACTATAGGCCATATTTAGAATTATCGGGGTGATTCTGGTAAATATATGAAGTAGAAGTGAGGAGGGAGTTTTACTTCAGTGGATATAAAAAGTTTCTCATATAGTGGAAATTATTCTATTGTGTTTTTTTACCCCATTGGGGTTTTCCACATTAAATTCTATGTCACTATGTTATTATATTATTTACTGTTATGTGCATTCAATCATTTATTTAAATGCATTCATTAATGTTTATTAAATAACTTTAATATATGGTTAATCCCCTCGTCCTATCACTTGAATCACCTTATGAAGGGGTTGAAATAAATTTGTAAATTTTATTTGTTGAGGAGCAGATAGTATAATCCTTATATTTGGTTGTAAAATCAGATTGATATATGTTTTAGGTTCATTATTTATTGTATAATTAGTTTATCCTTGAATGGTGGTTTACATTGAAATTTAGCTCCATTAGATGTGCGAATGTTGTTTCTATATTTTAACATGTTAGTTGTAAGGAGTTTTGTTTCATAAAGATTAATTATTTGACATTTTTTCGGGAATTTAATACTTATACTCACATTATATTAATGTGATTTAATTTTTTATTAATTAAAAAATAGTATTGAAAATAAATTATTTTTTGAGAAATAACTCATATTAAATAAGTGTCAGAGTGTACGAGATAAAGTGATGTATTTGATTAGGAGGGATATGAGTAATACAAGGGTTTAAACTTATATTTTAGTTTGATATATTAAATTAGAAAAGGCGCAACACCATATGATCTACCCTAGAATCGCCTTAAAAATACATACACTCTCTTCAAAAATTAGTGGTAGTTTATTTGGCTTCTTCCAACAAATACATGTGATCGTGTCTCTATATCTATCTGGATTTAATTTTTATAACTGTAACTTATAATTTTTGATGGGTTATTTTGATTTACACATATATTTTTTATTAGATCCATTCCCTCATACATCAAAAATAAATTAAACTTGGTCATGCTATTTAGTTTTATATAGTCTCTTGTTTCACATTTTTATAAGGTGGTTAATAGTCTTAAAAGTTGTTTTGTCTCTTTAGGTTCATATGGATATGATATGATTTTATATCATTGAAATTGTTTAAAATTTCAAAAGTGTAATGTTTATTATACTAACAAATAATCATTTTGAAATAAACCAATCAAAAAATGTCATGTGTATTTGGATGACATCAACCTAAAGTTTCATAGAGTAAATTTATTTTTTGCTTCAATTCTATTGGTTGGACCATTTATCCCTCAATGTGCAAAACAATGTACAAAATTTAGTGTGAGTGGCCTTCATCACTGAGCTAGAAGATCATTACAAGGCTCAAGGATGGTTTTGTCTCCTATTTTCACAACATACCTTCATGCCATGTTTAATTATGCCAATTATCTAGTGTAGTATTCAAGACAATGTCCAAATTCTTGGTTCTATTGTTTAACTCTATGTAACTCCATTTTCAGGCCCTTCTACAAACTTTACACATGCCTTCTAGATATGCATGAGCTTCAATGACCAACTTTCACTCAGAAGCTCTACCTTCAGTTGTTTTCATTATTGTTTACGCCACACTATGATATTTGAAATCTTCACATTTTGTAATGGTTCTGCCAAATTGATAAACTTATGTTTATGCATCCCTTATTACTTTTTGGGATATCTTGCACATACATAATCTATCCTTGGTTAGCTTTGAATTTACCATGCTTGTAACTATTTTTAGTATAAATTAATGTGAAGATAACATTTGTAAGATCTGATGTGCTTCTGTAAATATTAGATTTGTTTTTCATTGGCACAAAATTTTAACTTTTTTTATTTGTTAAAAAAGCATAAGTAATCATTCATTATTGATAGTCAAATGTGTATATTGATAGGTTGGATGGAGGGAATTTATGGATGTATTGGAAGAAAACGAGGATATAATTTTTTGTGCATTTTTTTTGTTAATAGTTTTAGTCATGTTTGTGTAAGGAAATATGATTAGAATTAGTTAAGGCCCTCAAGTTACATAAGTGTACATGTCTTCCTGTTATATTTCTCCCTAATTAGCAAGGTGAGTTACAAAATATCTCAAAAAAGGTATTACCCATGATTGGTTTGTGTTTTATTTGTTTCCAGAAGTAGATTCTATTGTATTTATAGTCTAAAAAAGAACATGCATGTTTTAGGTGTTGCTTCATATTTTTACTAAACACATTAAAATGTTAGCTTTTCTCTTGTTTCTCCTATGGAAGCGGATTCTAGAATTGAGACATTATGCACCATCAATGCCAATCATTTTGACAGGGACTGAATTAGGTGGTATAGGATAATGCTTCGTTGTTCTCTACCTTTGGCCAGACTCTTTACTTATTTGAAGTATTGATATCTTTTATGTTTTTATCTAAAAAAACTTGTGTTGAACAATTACATATTTACAAGAAGAAAAATAGTTTTTTTTGCTAATCATCATGGAGAAACCCCTATATCAACAACTCATTTATCTTCTTTCCTCCAAAAATGTGTGAAAAAATTTGTAGTAAGATATTTTTATCCACTGAAAGCTAGACACCCTCAAACATCATTGGGTACCAGAGGATTAATATTAGGAAATATCACTTTCACTAGCAATGAAAAATGGAACCATGGTAAAGTAAGCTTCTTGTACGATGAGTAAGGCCTCAGTTTCCTATTTCAATATTTGGATCAAATTTTTTAAATGGGGCAATGCTACCATCTTTATTCTATACATGTATAAACTTTTTATATCAAGCCCATAATTTAGAATGCATTATGTCGTTTATTATTATTCTATCCCATTTTTAAAGTGAGAATTATTTCATGTAGATTCATGTTGTGATCATGTGTAGTGTTGTGGTGAGTCTAAATTTTAAAGTAGATAAAATTTTGTTAGGTCTCTAAAGGTTATGGATTTTGAAATTTCTTAGAAAAGCGGGGACCTCACGATTATTTTTAGCGTATCCATGACATTGTTAGATTGAATGCAGTTCATTCCCATATGTTTTGATCTTCTGTAAAACTACTAAAAGTGATCACATTTTACTTGGAGCAAAATTCACCTTATAAATAAATATTTCTAGAACTAAGTATAATTGCAACCTCTATTTAGTTTTCTATCTTTCAATGGTGAAGATTTAAAGAAATAGATCGAGGATGCTACATATATTGAATAGAGTTCTAAAATACAACACATATGTTTATGAACATTGTACATGTATTTAAATTTAGAGGAGGAAAATTTCATATTGCATATAAATATTTTTTATTCAAGTTTTCTCTAGTGTGACATTCTTTGAATGTATGGGAAGTTTAATCTGTTTAATTTGGGCTTAGCAATAAATCATTGTAGAAATATCAACTATTAGGGAAAAATACTATTTCAATAAGGGAAGGTCCAAATTACTACTGAATACTCATTTATACCCTCTTACATCATGTGAAATCTAGTAGAAAGCCTCGTGTGAAAATACATTAGTTATATAGTTGGTAGTAGATATTTTGAAGCGACATGGTTGTAACTATGATTTGATAAGATTCAAAAGTTGATGCCTACATAATTACTTGTTCCATCATTCCTAATAGTCCTCTTGACTGCACCAATGTATCATTGAGCTATTGATAATGCATGGTATTGGAGAATTTTTTACTATCTATTTTTCCTCTTGTAGTCACTAAATCACACACTTACTAAACACATCTAGCCTATAAATAATTTAGTTATATACATGATTCATAAGCAAGATAACTACTCATCGACATCTCTTTAATTGTATTTGACATGGCTTTTATCCTTTTCATCTTTATTTCTTGTTGTTTCTAATTGAAAACTTATAGTATTGCATATCAACCAACATCCTACTTATTTTTTATTTCACTGTCTAAACCTTTGAGCACCCTGTACAAAACCGTTTATTAGGGATAAGAGCACCCATGCACTACTGTCCCCTATGGGCACCTCTTTCTTCTTTACCTCTTTTTTTGATCTTTTGAATTATACTTATTTCTTGTCTTCTTTTATCTCTCTTGGTTTTACTTTCACTTGTTAATGGAAAAAATCAACTAAGGGAATCATATATACATGTCTTATTTAACCTTGTTGGGGGGGGCAAGCATTCAAGAGGCACATACTACTACAAGGAGCTAGTATTTTCTATCTACTACATCAAGGACTACATTTTGGCACTATATAAGAGGGTTTATTTTGAATTCCATACCACACATTTACTTTTATGACAAAGTAGTTGTAGCCCACTACCTCTTTGTGTGACTGACACTAGGGCATCCTAGCTTAAGGGACACTATTTCAATCTCACACACAAGAACTACATAGATTTTGAAATGTAGTGCATTGCTCAATGAAAATCACACTGGGGTGACCAATGAGGTCAGTTTGACTTAAGCATATACATATTTTAATTAATCCAATGTGTGCTTGAGTACTATGTAGGTATCTAGGTTTTATTTTATAGGTACAGGTGTGACACAACGAATTTGATGTGACCTATAATAGATAAGGAATGAAATTTAGTGACAAAAAAAAATTAGATCTTGAGTATTTCCACAGAAACTAGTTCCCAAAATAGAAAAAAATGCCTAAGTGACCCTATCCTAGTCTAGGTGCTCAGAGATCACCACTTTTTAGAATAAAATACAAAACTGATATAGTCTAAAATATGCCCATCCAAATCAATCTATAGTCAAAAATCAATGTAGACCTATGATTACAAGATGATTCATTCTCCAAATCCCATCTATCAATCTTGCTTGCATTTACTTTGCTTGATATTGCTTAAATATTGTTATATTTATCTAATCAATAATGTTCTTATCTTTGATTTAATTTTATTAAATCATTCAGTGAACCCAATCTCTTACATGCCCATTGTGGATCTCTCCTTTCATGCCTATTACATGTAGTGGTCGTTTTAGATGCTGAACCTATATCAAGCTTTCCCCATCCACTCGGTATCATCCTTCTCCCATGGATGACTGTACGTACCTAAAATTGTAAGGTACTGTACTGTCAGAACAACATGACACGTGCCCCAATGATGATACAGGTCTCCTCACAAGGTGTTCAGGATCTGGAAAAGCTCTCCAAGTGTGCGTTAACACCCTGCATGCCCCGGTTAGCCCCCGCGTGCTTTATTTTTTCCTTTTCCCCTCTTTTCTTACCATTTTTTTCTTCAGTGACGAAACCACCACCCTACTCAGGGCGGCGGTCCTTTACGCGTTTTCCAGAAAGCTCTTTTAACACGACTCACATAAATTCAACATTTTACCAGCTTTCTTTCACCGCCATAAGCTTGCATTTATGATTCTAGTTCCCTGGAATAGTGTTTTGCCATTGTTTATAATTTAAGAGTTCTATTTGGCTTTTACCTTGGGTAAATGCAAATGCTATAAATGGTTGGCTTGTGCTCAAGCAAATGGCCCCTCATTCACTTCTCATTTTCTCATTTAAGTTGTTTATTCTTTTACTTTGCTTAGGATTCATAGTTTAATTCGTTACATGCTTAGTTAGCATTGTTTTACTATTGGTAAGCCACATATCCATCTTGTGCAAGCAGTGTTGTTATTTCATCCAATCCATTGGAGTAGAATAGCTTAGGAAGCCATTAAAGTTGCAGGTTTTGCTCCTCAAACATGATAGTTTCAGGTTCTGGATGCTTTATGTTGCATGACTCGTAATAGATCCCGCTAGGAATTGCATAAGCCAAGCTCTGTACTCTTGCGCTATCCCTCTCCTACTCGCATTGTATTCAGTGTGTATTCTGAGCTGCCTTTATCCCAATATCTACTTCTGTTGATGCTAGCATTACACGTTTTTCTAGATCCACGTGAACATGAAAGAACGAGGAGATCACACTGAGGGGACAAGATCACACACACCATCGGATTCGCCACTGTTCTGCAGAATCCAGGTTCTAGCTTTCAAAGTTCTAGTTAGAATCATATCAAATAGAGTAGTTAATTGCTTTATTTCAGTAAATTCTATTCTCGATATTGCAAGGGAAGCTGTGGGGATTGATAGTTTTTGAGAAACTATGATTCAATCCTCACTTCTAAGGTAGGATCGAGAATCTTGCAAATATATTAGATGAGCTATTTTATTGTTTAAAATATATCTACAAATTACACAAACAAATAGCTACACTCGGTTATTTTGTTTGTTTTAAATTGTTATTTTAGTTGTCTTTCTAGATATTTTAAATAGTTGTTTTCTTAAATTTGTAAAGTTCATCAGAAAAACACAAAAAAATAGAGAAAACATATATGCTATAGATACACTTCACATAGTTAAATTTCATTTTGTTACAGTTAATTTACTTTGTTACTTTTGTATGACAATCACGGGACCTAGAGAGCCCAGGGAATACATATTCGAGCAAATCATGCCCCAGCCCAATCTCATCATGGAAATAACCGATATAGATCAAAATCTTAGGATTCAAGTCTTCCGAACAACGGTAAGCTTGCAACAAACCAATTCTCAGTTGAGCGGACTAAACATAGAAGATGACCAAGCACACATATTTTGGTCGAATCAACCGATCTACAGATTACCCTAGGCAAACATTCATATGACTGTAGAAGGGTTCAAAAGAGAACAAACCTTTGGTTGTGATCCTTTGGTCCCACAGCTAGATGTAGGAGACACTCTTCTAGATATAGATACCAGCCTAAGAATCCAGGTTACACAAACGCCTGTGGGGTATTATGAGAAAATCACACACTTATTGATCCTAAATATAGAAGCTGAGAAAGCATACAATTATTGGATATTAGGGATTAGGACTTGATTTCACGCATGACCATAATAGGTCCACAACGACTAAGAGTCTACGGTTGTGACCCACAAATCCCATAGCCCAACAAATCCATAGGAGAATTAGACATAGACACTGGCCTACGCACACTAGTATTCTAGTCTACTCCACTTCCACCTATCATCATCGAATAATTATCCTTGCTAGACACAACAGCTAACAAAGCTAGAGAGTTCTGGACTAGGCCAGAGAACTGTCCATAGAATTGACTACATTTACCATCCACCATATGACCCTGTCCAGAGAAATACATGAAACTATCCCAAGTCATTTTCCACGTATTCCACAACCCATACATCGAATCATGCCAGAGCTTGATATTGATTGGAGCCTTCGAGTAGTCATCCTTACTGACCAATCTATCACACTAGCCCAAGTTAGGAGGGCTTTCTTTGCTTTAGATTTGCAAGTTCTGTTAGTGCACATTGAAGACATTAGATTGCCTAACTAGTTTTTCTATATCTCACACATATTCCATCCTCACCGGCTATCTCGGCATGACCTCAGGAGGTCGTGTGCGAGGAAGAGTCACTTGTAGATTCCCACACTCACTTGTCACTTTTCTGTCGTACAAAATTGGTGAACGTGACGTGAAACAAACAAAATTAGTGAAGCTGACGTGAACTTCCTACTTTCTAGTTCGTAGTCATAGTATTACGTGTTCTTCCAAGTTTAGTATACTTTTCATCTTCTCCGCCTCATTGGCTTTCACCTTCGTTCCTTCCCATTATTCTGCGGGTATTCATATACCCCCCGAATATGTCGGGATTCGATGCATATGGCAGCCCCCTCTTGGGTCTTGAGGCATACTACGCCCAACAGAATAGACAATCATCGCCCTTGCTCTCAATATGGGGCGAAAACTATTCAACTAGTCAGTTTTCAACACAAAATCCAAGGATCAGATATAGCTCGTCCTTCCAAATAGAGGAGTTGGAACAACTCGCTCAAATGCAACAAACAGAACCTTCAGGCTCGAACAATATGACGTTCACCAGAGAATCTGGTTCATCTCCTCAGGTACTACTTAGACCACAAATCAGTAGACAATCAAACTCATACCAAGGTTTAGACGATGAATATTCGATACGTTATGCTAGGAACGACCAACGTTCTCGAGGTATGTATCCACCTGTAGGAGGTTTACAACCACAACCCAAGGTCTCTTTTTAAGAAAATACCTCTATGCCACTGCATATAGGAAATACTCTCGGAGAAACTTGGAAAGATAGCGATTAGTTCATAGCAAGATATCACATGCCTATACAAAACCATGGTATACAAAAAATGCCACCAAGGCAGAATATCGTGACTTCACCAAATGAAGTCATTTCAACTCTAATAGAAAAGGTTAGAGGGTTAGAACTTGCCCAAGCAAGTCAAAATTCGCAATTCATACAAGCAGGGAGTTCCAATCCTCCACACCATCCTAGCCAAGTGGATCTCCTCACAGGAGTAGGCACGTTAGGCATGACTCTTCAGTATTCACAAAAAATGCCAACTAGACCCACCATCTCTAGCACTGTTCCTCCCGGTCTAGTACAGAACAATCCATTCCTGGATAGTACCCCGTCATACTTGAACATATACTCCAAATCACCACAAGGGGATATGTTCTCCTCTCCAGGTGTTTTTGCTCAAACACAGGGGCTTCCTTATACCCCTGCCAATGCATACGTTGTGCCATATCAACAACCCATCCCACCACTTCTCCCTCAACAAGCGCCATCAATGGTCGAAACATATGCGATAGGGACTTACTCAAAATATTTGAAAGAACCCTTGGATTTCACCATACGAAGCGTCATGCTTCCAAGACCTCTTCCCGATTTTCCCAAATACAAAGGAGAGGGAGATCCAAATGCGCATATCAAAGCTTATGCTACAGCCATTCGAGAACTACTCCCATGGGATGGGATTGTTGCTAAAATATTCCCAAAAACCTTGGAAGGCATCGCTCTCAATTGGTATTATAGAATACTTGAGGCTTCCATCCATTCGTTCAAACAACTCGTTTCAGAGTTCATCAAGGCCTTTGACATGAACAAACTATTAAGAATAGGAATTAGGGAGTTCTTACACATCAAACAAGAACATAACGAATTTGTCGCCCATTTCATCCAAAGGTGGTGTATAGTCCTTTATTCCTTGGCAAGTGCTCCAAACATGGATCAAATAGAACTATGTGATTTATTCCTTCATTCGCTTAGTAGAGAAGTGAAGGAAGAAGTCCAGAAGTTCCCATTATGAACTTACGATGAAGTACTAGAGAGTGCTCTTCGAATAGATCAAGCAACAATTGATAGTGGTCACAAAACATATGGAGTAAACGGGAGGTTAATCGCCCCCAATCAAAACACTACAACTTATCCCACTACCACGAACATCAATCAAGGACCTAAAATCCTTAACAAAAATCGGGGTGTAACAATAGATGGAGTAACCGACCAGCCTAAAAAAGTAAATGCTGTCAACACTCCACAAATAAACAACCAACGAAACAACAACTTTACCCCGACAGTAAATGCAATGGATTTTAATCATCCACAACAACAACAATGGTGAAATCCCATACAAGGTCCAAGCCAAAATTCAACTAGGTACCAAAACCAGAATTCAAACCAAAGACAACAAACGCAAAATTTTAATAGACAATGGTTTGATCAAAATTTTGGGCCACAATACACATCAAATCAACAAACTAGGAATTACAATCCTAATTCGTACTGTGATTTCCACAAAATTTGGGTCCATGACACTAGAACGTGTCGTGACTACAATAAATTCATGTAACGCTTTCCAGATGAACAAAAACAAATTTTTATGGATATGTTCTTAGCAGATCCTACGTCACCAACGTCAAATACCTTTTCAGGGACAGTTTCCCCTCAAAATGCACCCCTGAAGATCTTTAATGATCCATTCCCAAATCACGATAACAATAGGCTAAATCCAACTGGGACGAACAAGGGTGCAATGATAGGAAACAATGATCATGAAGCCTCGACCTCGCTAAATCCATTAGTTGCGCTGTAACTAGGAAGTCAACCACGACCTAAGGTAGTCGGTTTAGTAGAGTTAGATGCTGAGCTACCCATTGAAGCTATAACAAGGACATGAGAGTATTTCTCTTAGCCAAGTCCAAGCCACCTGCCAGAGGTAGATGACATCCAACAAATCGTAGTAAAACCTGTGGGAGCCTATGATTTGATTAACGACCTAACAAAAACCTTCTCGCACATTTCATTCTTAGACTTACTAAAGAATTCTCCTACCCATGGGGCTTCTCTTTTAGAAGCATTAGGTTTAGGTCATCTAATTAACATCACTCCACCGCCTGAAACACAGATAAATCATGTGGACTTTGATGTTCATCCTCCAGGGCAGGCAGATAGGGATGTCGAATTCATATTCGAGATAAACAAAATGCCAACAGATGCTGAGATCGTACGACGAGGTGATCCAACCTTACATTTACAAGTATGGGTTTATAACAACTATGTAAAGCATGTAATGGTTGATGATGGGGCGACAGTTAACATAGTCCCCTTCTCTTTCCTCCAAAAGCTAGGGTATGGAGAAACCAATTTCTCCACAACTCGAAATACACTAAGGGGCTACGATAGTCTTAAAGCCACCTCGGTTGGAACTATAATAATACCGGTCACCTTAGGACCCAAAACCATCTTGACTGAGTTTTATATTATAGATCGGGAAACTAACTATAATATGATCCTCGGCCGACCTTGGATACACCACATGAAGGCAATCCCTTCTACACTATTTCAAGAAGTAAGGTTTTTACATTTAGGAAAGGTATTTGTGGCCAAAGGTGATCCAAAACCATTTGATGTACACCTAGCTGACTTAAAGAAAAGACCAGGTGTACACTTGGAGTTTGAACTCCCAACAAATCAACTTAATAAACCTACCAACGCAAAAACAAACAAAAAGTTGGTACCTACGACAGATCTTGAAGCTATGAGCCTAGCCAAAGTAACCCCAACCCCTAAAGATGAGGCTAACACTGTAGAAGCAGTATCATTAAGAACTACTGCAAAAATTGTTGAACTGCTAGAAAATGATCTACCAATATTCTTACCATTCGATTCAGTAGGCATAGGATATCTCCTAGGCATTGGCTCTCTTCCAGCAGAGGATCTCTGTATGGTGGAAGTAGAATATGCAAACACAACAAATATCCCAACGTCCATATTCCCAGTCAAATATTGGACACTCCATTTTGATGGATCTAGATGCCATTACGGAGCGGGGGTAGGTGTAATCTTCACTTCCCCTGAAGGAAAAGTCTTACCTTTTGCCTTTAAACTAAATTTCAAGTGCACAAACAATGGTGCTGAGTACGAAGCCCTCCTCCTTGGCCTCATCTTATCTAAAAGAATTGGTGCTGATAACATCAGAGTCTTAGGAGACTCACAATTGGTAGCAAATCAATTCTCAGAGATATATGAAACCAAAGCCGAGCATTTACAGCTTTACAAAAAAGCTGTATTAGATTTAAGAAAGGAATTTGACTTCATATCAATTGAAGCAATCCCGCGAGAGGAAAATCTTCTTGCTGATTCAATAGCAACTTCCGCATCACGTTTTACTCCAAGCAATAAGTTAGAGGATACCCGTTTTATGGTATCCCTTCGTGATGAACCATTGATAAAGACAATGACAAATTCTCTTTTAAACAGAAATGAATCTACTATCCTAGACCATGTTGATAGTGATATGGCCACTTTGGATTGCTTAAACGCCTATGCGGAACTACATCTCTCCTATCATATGATAGATTTTTCCTTAATCCCACATTCATCTTCCTACTTCGGAAATCCCATGGTGGATCTTCCCTCACAAATGGAACCTAGCATATGCATAGTAGAAAATGGGGATGATTTGGATTTACCTCCAGCGCCACCTGAGTTTGAAGAGGGTAACACCTCTTTGATCGAAGAAACAATTGATATTAACATCGGGATGGAAGATGAACCAAGGATATTGAAATTAGGGTCCTCGTTAACCCCAGAGGAAGTAGAAATACACACTCATATCCTCAAAGAACATCAGAAGGTGTTTGCATTTAATTATAAGGAAATGACAGGGGTTACACCCCACATCGCGGTGCACAACCTCGTCACTAAATCTGATGAAAAGCCAGTTAAATAAAAATTGAGACCCATGAAACCCAAGGTAGCTCTCATGGTAAAAGAGGAGGTAATAAAACTCCTCCAAGTAGGATTTATCAAGCCAGTTGATTACTCCCAATGGGTGTCTAACATCGTTCCCGTTCTCAAGAAGAATGGAAAAATACGCATCTGCATAGATTTATGAGACATCAACAAAGCGTGTCCTAAAGATGACTTCCCGTTGCCATCCATTGATGTCATTGTTGATGCAATAGCTGGGTTTGAACTTTTATCTCTCATGGATGGATTCTCGGGATACAATCAAATTAAAATATCTAAACAAGATCAAGCTAAAACCATGTTTATAAATCCCTGGGGAACTTATTGCTATGTTGTCATGCCACTTGGTCTCAAGAATGCTGGTGCTACATACCAACGAGCTATGACATATATATTTCATGATTTAATTCATAAAATCATGGAATCCTATGCAGATGACTTGTTGGCTAAGGCCAAGAAGCATTGTGACCATTTGGAAATACTCCGCGTCATTCTCTCACGTCTGATAGAATACAGAGTCACGCTAAATCCAGAAAAATGCATCTTTGGTGTAATAAGAGGGAATCTCCTAGGTTACATCATATCGTTACGAGGGACAGATGTTGACCCAACCAAAATTCGGGCTATCCTTGAAATGGTTCCACCTTCGGATGAATCTAGAATCAGGTCATTTCTCGGAAATCTGGGTGCAATCCGAAGATTCATCCCAGACTTAAGTTTCACCATACATCCAATCAACAATTTGTTCAAGAAAGATTATAGCATTGATTGGACTGAAGACTGCAATGAAGCTTATGATGTAGTTAAGCGTTTCTTGTTATCACCACCTACGCTAATGCCACCTAAGCTAGATCACCCTTTAATTTTATACTCATGAGCTACCAATGTCTCGCTAACCTGCATGCTGGCTCAAGAAGACGATGACGAGAGAGAACGCATGATTTATTTCATTAGCCGAACGTTTCTTGACTATTAAACACGTTATACACAAGTAGAATGAGAATTCATCGCCGTAGTCTTTGCAACCAAACGCCTAAGACATTATATGCTAAATCAAGAAACAAGGGTCATGGTAAAAATGGACCATTTACGTACTTTCCTCACACAAGGGTCCTTGTCTAAAAAGGCTAGATGTTTTATAACCTTAATGGGGGAATTCGAATTAACATTTGTAAATCAGAATTCAGTTAAAGGACAAATCATCGCAGATTGGTTAGCTGATAACCCATTAGATGGAGGCGATCTAGTAGATTTATATTTTCCAGATGAGTGCGTATACTACATCGAAACCCGACCCTCTATCTCTGAGTGTCCCTTGTATGCTGATATCATTAATTATATCATGGACCATACGTATCCAGAAGGAGCTACACTGTAACAAAGAAGGCATTTACGTATTATCACAGCTAAATACATCATTATAGAGCAAGTGCTCTATCGGAAAGTGTTCGATGGAATGCTCCTAAGATGTGTCAACACAGAAGAATCTAAGAAGATTCTCCATGAATCCCATAATGGAATGTGTGGAGGCCACTTCGGTGGTCATGCCACCGCTCGTAAAATACATTGAATGGGCTATTTCTGGCCTACTCTAGAACACGACGTAGTAGAGTTTGTATGCAGGTGTCATAAGTGCCAATAATTCTCCCATGAGATCCATATGCCGGCACAAGCTCTGCAACCAATCGCTACTCCATGGCCCTTTTCTACATGGGGCCTAGATTTAATAGGGAAATTCTCTCCCTCGTCCACATACGGCCATAATTTTATAATCACGGCTATTAAATATTTTACCAAATGGGTAGAGGCTATGCCTCTTACTACTGTACCTGGTTCTGTAATCGCCAAGTTCATTTTAAACCAAATCATTTGCAGGTATGGTATCCCACAAATCATTATCTCCGATAATGGAACTTCTTTTAAGAATGAAGAGGTTTGCGAGCTATGTAATAAATTTAAAATAAGCCATCATACGGATTCATTGTATTACCCTCAAGCCAATGGACAGGTTGAAGCGATGAATAAAAAACTAAAAGCCATTCTCCTTAAAATGGTGAAAGAAAACAAACGAGATTGGCACTTGAAGTTATATCCGGCCTTATGGGCCCACCAAACCTCAATAAAAACACCAACGGGAGTAACTCCTTTTTCACTAGTATTCAGGGCAGAGGAAGTTCTCCCACTTGAGGTTGAAATACCTAGTCTCCGCATTTCATTACAAGGGATTCTGGATGAAGACGCTTACAGAGAAGCACATATTTCCCAACTAGAAAGCCTAGATGAAACTAGGTTAGATGCTGAACAGCGACATAGAGTCTATGATGACCGGATGTGCTGGCAATATAACAAGAAAGTCTATGAGCATGACATATATGAAGGTGATCTCGTTCTAAGACTAGATAGCCGGATCGACAAGAAGACCGGTGAAGGAAGGAAATTCCGGCCTAAATGGTTAGGTCCATACCGAGTCATGAAAGACTATGGGAATGGTGCATACCTCTTATGTACGCTAGAAGGTGAGGAATTTGGTGAAACAGTCAATTCCCTACACCTCAAGCATTTTTACGCGTAAGCAGCTAGCACTACTTATATATATATCTACATTGCATCTTCATATAGATTAGGATCATGTTGTCCGCTTGTTCATACACAAATTGTGATTAAGGAATCTATTCTCAAAGTAGTTCATTACAAACTCATGATGTTGTTGCATTAAAATCTTTAATCATACTTCTCCATTTTCATGATATCATCAAATTATCTCAGAATCATTTTATCAAATAAAGCTAGACATGGCAAAGTCTTAACGGTAACCATACTAAGATCTGCAAGTTTATTCTCACTTTTGATTTCTTCTTAGGGTAGGTGTCTTGCCTATGGTCTGTTCTAGAAGCTTCATGTTGTCACATCTATCCCATATGTATATCTCTTTGGAAATAAACACATACTGACATTTTACTCAAATAAACAAGTCAAACATTGATCAAACAAAAAATTTTAATTTTACACATTTCCTTTCCCCACCAACCTTTGGTGATGAGCTTGCATCTCTTACTAGTGACGTAGGGTTGGGAAAGGATGGGAATGCCCTTACTCGCCTATAATTTTCCCACGGTGATAAACCCACACTTCTTACTAGTAGCATGGGGCAAAGTGTAGGGGGTCCTCTTGATAAATAAATGTAAAAAGTCATACACAAATAATTCAAAATTTGAAACTTTGAGTCAAAAAAAAATGAATCAGATGTTCAAAGTCCCAAGAGAGTTAAAATTCTAAAAACCCATATTTTGTCTACTATGTGGCCATCTATGGGTCTAAGTCTGGATAAACCGCAAAGTAAGTTGCATCCAAAACTATGAAGTCACTCGAGTAGAGTAGACTTGTGGTGTCCTAATTTGGTTCCACCAAAGCTTTGTCTATCTTTCATCACTATCATTTCACTACACCTCATAACTTGCGCCCTTCCCAACTCTTGGTGATAAGCCCTCGCATCTTACTAGTTGCGTGGAGTTGGGGGTAGGGGCAGGTTTATCTGTTCATCATACCGGTTTGTTTTCATCACTTTGCCAAAACAAACATGAAGTATCCAAAATTACTTACAGAAACTAAGATTCAAAATCACATTATATCTACATCATCATATATCAGCATCATGAAACACAAAAGGGAAAGTAAAACACTTGCATCATTTATTCAACATTGCATATATTCTAAAAGAAACATATAAACGTACATCATAGCATACATGAGGAAACTAGAAATAGAAAGAAAGCCATGAATGCCAAGATTTTGATCTAGAACGAATGCATATATATAAATAATCAATGTTTATATACAATACCATCATGCACTAAGCATGGTCAAAACACTCAAAGAGCCCGAGATATACAAAAGAATATATAGTACAAAATCTACGAGAGCCAAGTAGCTTCTCAATCCCTACGATACCCCTCTGAAGGTGCATGCCCATGCCTAGGACTCCGGCTACGCCGATGCTTTGAATGTATGGAGGGCTCAAGATCTCGAGGGGCAGCCGTAGTCTCATCACGAGAATGGCTCCTCATCAAGCGCTCAGCCGTCCTGTACCCCACTAGCTCGGTGCGAAGGGTCGATACCATCCTGGACACATGCCAGACTAGAGAAAAGACGTTGGTATGTCTGCTGGCTCCTGAAGGCTCCCCAATGTCCATGGACAACTCTGTGCGGGTCCTCTCCATGGGGATCATCAGGGTTTCAGTACATACCCTGTGGATCAAGTCCCGTGACTCATCGGTGGTCTCTGCAAACCAAGGAGAAAACAAATTAGAAACAAAACAAGAAATTAAAAGATACAAGATAGCAACTAAAATGATCTTAAGTTAAACAAACACTAGAGATGGGAGAAGGTAACTTACTCGGATCACCAGGCCTCCATGATGGGTCTATGGGATCAGCACCTGCCACAGATGCTACTGCCGATTGAGGGGCTACTCCTGTGGCTAGAGCAACGTAACACCACACAACAGACTCATCCTCCCCATGGCCCTGGGAGAGTGGCTCCTCTGAAACCAGAGTCACCCTTTCTACACTCTGCTCGGCCCTCTCCGCCTGCATGATATCCTGGGTATCATGCCACTCAAAATCACTATCCTCGGTCTCCTCCTCTGTCTCCCCCCTGTAAAATCCTTAGACTCAGAGTCTACCTCAATGGGGTCATTGCTGCTATGGGTAGGACCCGCGGCAATCTGAAGTAAAGGTTCCTGACGCGCACCGACTCTCCCTCTGGCACGAACTATCCTCCTGGCTGCAAAAGGAATGCCAGGAGTAACCACTGTCCAACCCCAGCCTCTAGGCCCCCCTCTGGCCTCTCAGACTGATCTATATACTGGTGCCACTGGGGGAAGCATACCCATGTATGGTAGGCCAAACTGCTGAGAAATCAGCCAAAGGGGTGCATCTCCACTTGCCCCACTCTGTCAATAAGCTACCCTATCGTGGAGCAGGAGATCAAGGTAAGAGCCTCCTCGCCCCATATGCCTACCATAGTCTGGTATGGTGTGGCCTCCATGTCGGTAGTAGTCAGGGAGGCAACTGGCTGATGAGGTGCTCTAAGCACTGACATGTCTGTCCATCTAGTTGCCCTCACAGCTCTAGGATCTGCCACCTCCACACCCTTGCCATAAGGGATGAAATGCTCATAGACCTAACTCATGACTAGAGTCGGGTGGCTCAATGACTGCCCCTGTAAACAGACCACCCTATATAAGTCGTGGTATGTGGTCCCAAGAATGTCTACTCCCCAGGCATATATCTGACCATGCCTCTCTATCTGTGTAATAATGGGGGACCAACAGTATAATAATGTATCTCATTCCTTGTCCCCAATCAGTCTCGAGGCAAGGATCCCCATGATGGCCTGGCGAAATAGGGGGATGGGAAAAGAAGGAATAGATCGAACTCTCACCCCCTTCTTCAACCCCGTGGAGATGATTTCATCTCCCATATATGTGGCCCACTGTGCAATCTGTGCCCGTGAGCCTATTGTCTCTAGGGTGAGTCGTCTCCTGATGATCGGGACCCCCAAAATGCGATAGACGTCCTCCAGTGTAATAGTCCACTCACCGCGGACCCTTGGCAATCGGAAGGTGTTCTGATCTGCATCCCAGTATGAGAACAAGTCACAAAGGATGTGACTATATGGTGTAATGTGGGGCACGCGTGAAATTCGTAGTATTCCAGCATGCTGAAGAGTGTCCTCCTCATCCCGTGAGAGGGCATCTAGAACCCCTGGGAGCCAATCACACTCCCTCTCTCTACTTCACCGGATATACTCCTTCCTCGCCTGCATACACCAAAAAACACAAAAAAAAGCAAGTTAGCATCCAAGTAATACTAGAAAAATCATGAAAGCACGTAGAAATGCTAAAAATACAAACACAATCTCAAAAAGAGGTTCCTTTTGCATTTTGTGTAAAACCGCCGCCTTGAGTAGGGGGGTGGTTTTGTAACCGCTACCTTAAGGGTGGCGGTCATGTAACCGCTGCCCTGGGCAAGTCGGCGGTTGTGGTCTGAAAACCCACACGGGTTTTTAAATTTAAAAAGCCTAAAAAATGCAAAAAATTACCATTTTACCTAAAAACAAAGCCTACCCAGTAGGTGCCCCCCCTAGGTTGACCTTTCAACACTGACATTTTCAAAAATTACCCCCCATGACAAAGTATTTAGCATTTCAAATTTAAGGTGGTAAAAAAGAGAAACTAAAGAAAAATAACCTGTGATCTCACGGGTTGATGTGCCACATGTGGAGGCATGATCTCTATCTCGTCGTAGACGTTTTGACTCTACTCACGCAAGAAACCGTCACCATGGGTCCCAGAGCTCAAAATCAATCAAACTGACTCATGCAAATGAATAGGAAAATGGGCCCACTTTCATATATATAGCACTCTGATTCGTTTTAAAATGACTTTTTCACAGGTTTGGAGTGCTGATGGAGGTAAGTTCCTATCCCTGCACAATTGGTACGTTCTCATTCCCTGTTATTTTAGCATTTATTTTTTAAACTATTGTGTCTATCTGCACTTGAGTTCTCTTTTCATTTTGCAGGTAATGGGAATTTTGGATGTCATCATTTCAACACACGGACGTGTATCAGGTATAACTTCTAACTTCCCATTTCAGGACTGCCAAACTCGGACCCACCGTTTTACGCCTCTCCATGGCTAAAACGCTTCTCCGAAGGGGCAATATGTACATACTAAAAATCGTAAGGTACTGTACTTCTGGAACAACGTGACAAGTGCCCCAATGATGATACAGGTCTCCTCGCAAGGTGTTCGGGATCTAGAAAATATCTCCAAGTATGTGTTAACATCCCGCATGCCCCGCTTAGTCCCTGCGTCTTTGTTTTTCCCTTTTCCCCTCTTTTCTTGGCCTTTTTCTCGTTCAGTAACAAAACCGCCGCCCTGCCTAGGAGGCGGTTTTGCATGGGCGACGGTCCTGTAACCACCACCCTGCTCAAAGCGGGCAAGTCCTTTATGCATTTTCTAGAAAGCGTCTTTTAACACGACTCACGTAAAAATCAACGATTCACCAGCTTTCTTTTTCTGACTTGGGCTCGTATTTATGTTTTTAGTCCCCTAGAATAGTGTTTGGCCATTGTTTATAGTTTTAGAGTTCTAGTTTAGCTTTTGATCTTTGGGTGAATGCAAAAGCTATAAATAAATGGCTTTGTGCACAAACAAAGGATCTGGCCCCTCATTCACCTTCTCATACTTCTCATTTTCAAGTAATTCAGTCTATTATTTTGCTTAGAAGCCATAGTTCCAGTCCTTTGCATGTTTAGTTAGCATTGTTTCAGCTATTGGTAAGCCACATATACAATCTTGTGCAGGAAGTACTATTATTTCACCCAATCCATTGGAGTAAAATAGCTTAGGAAGCCATTAAAGTTGCAGGTTTTGCTCCTTAAAACAGGATAGTTTCAGGTTCTGGATGATTTATGTTGCATGACTCACAATAAATCCCGCTAGGAATTACATAAGCCAAGCTCTATACTCTTGTGCTATCCCTCTCCTACTCGTATTGTATTCGGTGGTGTATTCTGAGCTACCTTCATCCCAATATCTACTTCTATTGATGCTAGCATTACATGCTTTTCTGGATCCACGTGAACACGAAGGAACGAAGAAATCACACTGAGGGGACAAGATCACACACACCATCGGATTCGCCACTGTTCTGCAGAATCCAGGTTCTAGCTTTCAAAGTTCTAGTTAGAATCATATCAAATAGAGTAGTTAATTACTTTATTTCAGTAAATTCTATTCTCGATATTGCCAGGGAAGCTGTGGGGATTGATAGTTTCTGAGAAACTATGATTCACTCCTCACTTCTGAGGTAGGATCGAGAATCTTGCAAATAGATTAGATGAGCTATTTTATTGTTTATAATAGATCTACAAATTACATAGACAAATAGCTACACTCGGTTATTTTGTTTGTTTTAAATTATTATTTTAGTTGTCTTTCTAGATATTTTAAATAGATGTTTTCTTAAATTCCTAAAATTCATCAAAAAAACACAAAAAAATAGAGAAAACATATATGCTATAGATACACTTCACATAGTTAAATTTCATTTTGTTACAGTTAATTTACTTTGTTACTTTTGTATGACAATCACGGGACCTAGAGAGCCCAGGGAATACATATTCGAGCCAATTGTGCCCCAGCCCAATCTCATCATGGCAATAACTGATATAGATCAAAATCTTAGGATTCAAGTCTTCCGAACAACGGTAAGCTTGCAACAAATCAATTCTCAGTTGAGCGGACCTAACATAGAAGACGACCAAGCACACATGTTTTGGTCAAATCAACCGAACTACAGATTACCCTAGGCAAACATTCATATGACTGTAGAAGGGTTCGAAAGAGAACAAACCTTTGGTTGTGATCCTTTGGTCCCACAGCCAGATGCAGGAGACACTCTTCTAGATATAGATACCAGCCTAAGAATCCAGGTTACACGAACACCTGTGGGGTATTCTGAGAAAATCACACAGTTATTGATCCTAAATATAGAAGCTGAGAAAGCATATGATTACTGGATATTAGGGATTAGGACTTGATTTCACGCATGACCATAACAGGTCCACAACGACTAAGAGTCTACGGTTGTGACCCACAAATCCCGCAGCCCAACGAATCCACAGGAGAATTAGACATAGACACTGGCCTACGCACACTAGTATTCTAGTCTACTCCACTTCCACCTATCATCATCGAACAATTATCCTTGCTAGACACAATAGCTAACAAAGCTAGAGAGTTCTGGACTAGGCCAGAGAAACGTCCATAGAATTGACTACATTTACCATCCACCATATGACCCTGTCCAGAGAAATACGCGAAACTATCCCGGGTTGTTTTCTACGTATTCCACAACCCATAGATTGAATCACGCCAGAGCTCGATATTGATTGGAGCCTTCGAGCAGTCATCCTTGCTGACTAATCTATCACACCAGCCCAAGTTAGGAGGGCTTTCTTTGCTTTAGATTCGTAAGTTTCGTTAGTGCGCATTGAAGACATTAGATTGCCTAACTAGTTTTTCTATATCTCACACATATTCCATCCCCACCGGCTGTCTCGGCACGACCTCGGGAGGTCGGGTGTGAGGAAGAGTCACTTGTAGATTCCCAGGCTCGCTTGTCACTTTTTCGTCATACAATGACCCCATCAATGACAACTGTCTTAGCAATCTTGAGAATATCCCTCTCGAAGACATCAAATCATTGGATAAAGAACATTCCTATAATGAATATACCAATGTTATTCAAGCCTCATTGGATGCCCTTACCACTTTTGACTCTACAATGTGTGATAATCTGATCCATATTCCACATATCCTTGATACTCTATTGGTTTCCCAACGTGCCTGTGATAATGCTACCCATAATAGTTTGACTAGTACCTTAACACTTTCTACTAATACTAATTATTCTATCCCACTTTATTCATCCCCTTCAAATTTTGGAGTCTCGATCGATCACATGACTATTCCTAACCCTTATACTCATTATTATTTTCCTTTTATTTCCCACATTCAACCTATTTATTCTTCTAACACCCAATCTTTAGAGTCTCTTTATCATGATTTACATGCATAAATCCGTCAATTACAATAAGTTACTTCTTCTTCATCCCCATCCTTTGATTCTTCACTTCTTCATAGTCCTCTTGCACCTGAAGTGTCTTCTTATCCACTTCCTCCCAATTTTACTTACTGAAGTTTCCTCTCTTCGATGGTCACAAAGATCCTAAATAACACCTTATATTTTTTCATGTTTCTTGCCTAGGCCATGCATGTGATGACACCCTCTTGACCAAGTTATTTCCTAGGATCTTATAGGATTACACTTTGCGATTGTTCTATGACTTTTCCTTGCATTCTATCAAATCATTTACTACTCTTGCTGATTTGTTTATATCTCATTTTTTATGAATATTAGAACATAAATATATTATGCAAAAATGGATAGAATTAAAAAAGGATCTAAAAATATTAGTGATTATGTATTGCATTACAAGAACAATATTTCTAAAATGAACAATGTATTAAACAAATTTTAAATTGAAATATCTATTTATTCAAAGTCTTTTTCCTCCTTTACAAGAATGTGTAATTTTTTGATTCGTATTATTCCTTTGACCATTTATCATACCTTGAAGACTCATGAGACTAAGTTATTCTCTTTGGAAAAAATAAAATATGTTTCTAATACTTCCAATCATTCCTCTTCTAAATTTTAAAGTAAGGTTCCCTTTTGTCCTAAATCCAATGATGTTAAGCCAATTATCAATGTTGTTTCTAAACTTCCTAAGCTTCAACTTCAACCCACTAAGAGTATCTTTACTCAATTTCTTTATCCTCCACATATGCTACTGCCCCAAAATAATTGAAAGTAATTTGATTTCTCTTCCACCTCCTCTTTAGTATGATCCTTATAGGTCCCATGGTAAGAGGTTTTATGAGCATGAACATTGTGATTACCTTAGATGCAATGGACATTCTATGTATAAGTGTTTCAAGAATTTCCATTCGATACAAGATCTCATTGACAATAACAATATCCAGTTACCTTAATCCACTGCTTCCACTTCTAAATCTACCAATGAAAATGGAAAGTTAAAAATATTCAATGACCCATTACCTAATCTTGAAAATTTACCCCTCGAGTCCTCTTTTAATCATACTTACCACGCAATGCCTCCTACCAATTCTCTGGATCATCCCCTTGGATTCCTTATTGGTGTCATTGATTTCCCATCACATGCTATCACTTTCATTGATGCTAATTTTCACACCTCATTATCCTCCCACATATTACATATCATTGCTTTTGTTGGGCCCCATGCCATCAACAATATTATGGTATATCATACATTCAAATACAATGGATTCTCATTATCTTTATTGCAGTGCATTGGATTCCATCTATCTTAGATGACATGTACATCTCACAGTTCTTATGGCCATGTTATTCTACCCATTACTGTTGGGCCTATTACTATTTCTATTCCTTTTACTATTGGATTTACTATTACACATTATGACATGCTCTTAGGAATCCATTGACTTTGGGCTAAAAAATTTGTACCTTCTATTGTACACTTTGACTTAATTTTATCCACGAGTGACATCTTATCACTATTCGAGGCACTCCACCATAGACCCCTTTGTCTTTGGCTCCTTTAGTCATCCCACATCCAGTTACTCCTACTCCTCGTGTATCCTCTCCGATTCACAATGGATCCTTACCCTTGACACCTCATATGGTATTTAGAGCCCTTTCTCCTCTTACAGTACCTTTTACACATCCATCTTAATTTAATTCACATATGACTACTTCTCATCGGCCTCATTTATTCTATAGATCCCATAGCCCACCTCATATGAACACTTGTTTACATAGGTCATATGCTTCACATACTCCATCTAGACATATTTTGTGCTCTATTTCTCCACATACTCGATCTAGATCTATTTCATATACTTAGCCTCATACACTCTCATGTTGCCATCAGATCCTAGATAATGTTCACACACTTAGTTCTTGTACATTAGCTAATCGTGGGCCCTTTCCTCTTAATATCATTACATAGATAATTTTGACATTCACATTTGGGGGCATCATAATTCTCCCACACCACCCAATGATGTAATATTGTTCCTAGTTCATACTTGATTGTTGAGGGTTTCTTCATATGGACCTCACTTTGCACACACCCACCACATGGCATCCTTATTTCTCCCTTCTCACTATTTTCTTTCACAAATTTACAATCAAAAATCCAAAAAAATAATCTTAGATCTTGATTGAATGTATTCTTCCTTTCTTATACTACTATATGTTGCACCTTTGCTTATCATGTTACTACGATTCATAACATGCTTTATCATTTTCAATACACAAATAAACATTCAAATGGTATCTTAATGTGAATGTATGTCACTTATAGGCTATTACATGATGTATGATGCTTGGCCATGTCCATTACTAGTACCACTAAGGCTCCTAAAGGAATCTACCTTTTTCATACTACCTATCAGGTTATATTATTGCAATATTTCACAATTGTTATTCATATATTAAGATTGCATTATCACATAATATTTATCTTTTCTAACAGGCTAATGGGTTGCTTCATGTGTAGAATTTTCCTTGCAAGACTCCTTACAATCATGGTTCTATGATTTTCTCGTACTTTGTTTGTCACTGTTTGTAGGCTATGCTCTATGTTTACTTGTTACCTTGTTTACACAAGCCTTGATGGCTCTAATTTTCTTATGACATCCTGAGTGGTGTCCCACGTATACCACTAACTACTCGCCAAGTTCTTGTTTGCTATTTTTACTATATATTTGACTAGTTACTATTTCAATGCGCATTGCTTATTTATCACTAAAACTTGTATGCTATCATTTTACCCTCATTTTTATTGTGCCATGAAAGTTCTATGATGTGTAATATTTATTCCCCCTTCAAGATTCCTATATCAAAAGTGGACATCAGTTTCAGCTTTCCTCATTTGGGCTCCATTCACATTTTCTCATCTCACGCACCCCAAATTAGTGGGGGAAAACATTAAGTGAACCTTTTCACCCTCCCAATAGACACATAACACAATTACAAAAACAAAGACATCAAGAAAAAAATAAAAAACAGTTACAAAACAGGGCCAAAAATAGACATGGCCACAAAAATTAGCATGGACATAAGCATTTAAAATAGATATGAACACTTGGGCACAAGTTTTCGGCATGGGTGCTCCTATCTTGGGGCTAAAAATAATTACAAATTATTTTCAACAATTACACAGTCACATTTTTCTCTTGTTTGAGTAGTTACATAACCACTTTTAGATTGTAATTAGTTACTAATAGGAACTAACTACTAAAATAGGAACAAAAGTAGGAATCAAAATAAGAACTAAATAAGGGAATGAAACCCAGGGCATATGTAGGAAATTAATATGCCTTGTTTCATTGTGTCACTCAAGGAAAGATACAAATAAAATTTGTGATCATCCACAGTGGAATTTATCCATAGGGATGTGTTAATGGTTGGAGGGAAGAACATGGCACTCTCCCAACACATTTTCCCTTAATGATGATAGGATGCCTAAATCTGAAGTTTAGTGTTGGGATGCTAAAATATCTAGTTTGGAAACACGATTCCCAAATATTTCGTGTTAGTCCAACCAAATTCTAAGAACCAGGTCTACGAATAGGAACAAATTTATATCTATTTTTATTTCAACACTCCAAGTCTACTCTAACCCCTTGGTTTAGCTTTTCCAATACACATTTCCATTTTACATATTTTCCAGATTAAATTTCAATTGTGTTTACCTAGAGCATTGACTACACTTGTTCTATTTTGCAGGTTCCATCCTATCCCAATGAAAGAAAAACACACAAACAACCATGAAGCAAATATCAAGCACACTTTGTAAAACACGACATTCCAAGGAACTAAACACACATCATTATCAGTCCATACTTGGTCACCTTAGGATCCTTATCCTTCCCTATCCTTATAATTTCATGTTACACATATTACACTATCCCATTAGAAACGCTATAACACTCATTTGACATGCTATTGGGTACAATCTTCATTCGAATCTCCAAGGTATGTTTTTCTATTCTACTTTATGGTACCAAATCCTTATACACTAACATAAAGTGGGGGCAAATGTAGTCACTAAATAACACACTTACTATATATATATATATATATATAGCCTCTAAATACTTCATTTATATCCATGATTCTTAAGGAATAAAAATACTCATTAAAACCTCTTTACTTTGCTTTGACACAAATTTTACCCTTTTCATCTTTATTGCTTACTTTTAATTGACAACTTATAGTTTTTCATACTGATTGAAATCCTTATTAGATTTGATTTCACTGTCTGAGATTTTGATCACCTTGTACATGACCATCCATTAGGGAAAATACCGCCCAGATGCTACTGTCCCCTTTGGGCACCTTTGTCCTCTATACCTCTTTTTTTAATATTTCAAATGGTACTTCTTTCTTGTATTATTTTATTCCTATATGTCAACCTTTCAATCGTTAATGATGAAAATCAAACAAGGGAATCATATATATACATGTCTTATTTAACCTTATTAGGGGGTAAACATTCAAGAGGCACATAATACTACAAGGAGCTAATATTTTCTATCTACTACATTAAGGAATGCATTTTGGAACTACATACTTCATTACATAGGAGGGTTTATTCTAAATTCTATACTACATATTTTCATTTGGGACAAAGTAGTTGTAGCTCGCTATATCTTTGTGCGGATGACACTAGGGCATCTTGGCTCAAGGGACACTATTTCAATCACATGCACACAAAAACTACACAAAGTCTGAGATGTAGTGCATCATTCAGTGATAATCACATTAGGGTGATCATTGTGGTCAGTATGACTCAAGAATATGCATATTTTTATTTATATAATGTATACTTGAGTACTGTGTAGGTATCTAAGGTTTATCTTGTAGGTACAAGTGTGACACAGTGAGTCTAATGCAACCTATAATAGATAAGGAGCAATATTGAGTGACACTAAAGGAATAAGATCCTAAGTATTTCCATAGATACAAGCCCCTAAGAAGCCCTTTCCCAGTCTAAACACTCATGTCCCTAAAATCATCACTTTTTATAATCAAACACAAAGTTAATACAATCTATAATCTACCCTTCTAGACTAGTCTCTGATCTAGAATTGGTTATTATCTATGGTTACAAGACGAGTCATTATCCAAACCCTATATATTGATCTTGATTGCATTTCCTTTTCTTGATCTTGCTTAAATATTTTTATATTTATCTGATTAGTAATATCCTTAATTTTATTAAATCACATCTACATGTATATATGGTTTCAAATATTTGGTTGGTTGCTAGAGTGATATGCTTTACAAATTCCTCTTCCCTAGCCTAACCAAAACTTTTTCTTTGATTTTTCTATCCACACATTTAAGGTTCTATGAATCGAGATTCTTAACTGATTAACAATGTGAGCTATTTTTTGGTTTTTGTTCTTCAGTTACACCTACATCAAATAGCTGGCATTATTTAAGTTCTTCAAAAATTTTTGGAAACAATTTATTTTGTTCCTTTTGCTTCAAAATGTGAAGATTTTTTTGATGCTGAAATCAAAGTGGTTCTTTAACCACCCAAGTAGAACAACCATAAAAAGAAAAAAAGAGTTTTTATTTTAAGGGATCGATATTTTTGGCATCATAAAACTTTTGAAGACACATAATTTAACCCAGTCAAATTTTACCATAATGCTTCCTATATATTATGTTTTATTAGATATTCCTACAGAATGAATATTATCTATAATGAATTTTAACATGTTTTTGTTTTGTTTTGTGAACATTTTTTGTAAACTAGTCTTATTGGTAGTAAAAAATGCTTAAGGGATTGTGAAAAATTATGGATTAGATATCAGTATTGGGATTTGGCTCAAACCTTTGAGACATAATTTTCTTGACTCCATTACAAACTCAATTTTAATTGTTACACATGTTAGATTTGGGTAGGAGTTGTGTCTGAAATCGGAATATGATTAAAAATACTTGTCGAACAGTTCATAGTTTTGATGAGTACTACCCAACTAGGCTAGATTTCATGTTAATGATACAAGTTGTGTTTATTAATCTCCACTGTCCTTTCTCAGGATTTTTGGACCTAGATATATGATATTGAGTGTTACGCTTTCCAATCCTGCTTATAAACCCAAGAAAGTTAGCTATATGTTCGCTAGACAATTATAATAACTCCTCTTTCAGTTAGAAACTATTGATTCTACGAGATGATCATAAGGACATGTCACATTTATTTGTTACATTTTATAGATATGTTAGATTTTATATTTTTTCAAAGTATTTCAAAGTTCATAACGCTAAATTATCAACATATAAATTCAAACCAATATAAATAATATAAATATATTTGAAAATGTTAATGGATATCAATCTAAGGTTTTTTATCTTGGATTTTTTTATACTATGTCAATTGATAACTCCTTTACATTTTCCAAAAAATGTCTTTTTGGTGATGAATGACACCAATCTAACTACATGACTATATTAGTCTAAAAAATATATTTTCCCCAGAGAATAATACAGACTCCAAACCACTATATGGCTAAAATATAATGATTTCTTAATTGGTTTTTCAAATAAAAAAACATCAAAGTGATTGTTTTTTTTCACAAAATAACTCAAGAAAATTTCATATGAGATGGAAAAAAACAAAAATAAGGATTGCAATAATTGAAATAGAAAATATATTTACTGTGGGACAACTACCTCCATTTAAAGCACTTAAAATATGCATGTTTTTGGTTTAATAAACAATGAAATGGGTCATAATAGTCTTCTACATAAAATGATATAACAAAATCTTAATCTTGTTAAAAATTGAGGATTCAACTAGTATGGATTTAATCAACATTCATTTTTTATCGTTAAACACTTTTTACCGGAGCTATGAACTGAAGGGTTGTTGGGGCTCCATCCTACAACAATGTCCTCAGACATGATATTACAATTAAGATCAACACAAACCACCGTAGCCATTGAGCTCGTACCGACTATGAAATTTTTTCCGCCATTGTTATTTTTAGAGAGACCATCTGCCACCAATGCCAATGCCAATGATGAAAATTATGCCACCGTCGAGAACCACTAATTGAAGCCATGAGCTGCAACCATCGGTGATTTAACACCCACCACCACCGAATCGTCATAACCTACCGGTGATGCAACACTTGCCATCAATGGTAAACCACCCCAAAGGGATCGTGCCCAACGAGATTTGAACCTGGGTGGATCTAAACATAACTGTCCATCTTAATTGATCCACCCAATCCCCATTGTCTATCAACATTTAAACATTAATACATTATGCTATATAATAAAATAAAAATTACATAATGAAACAAGTAAATACATACCAAAGATAAATACACATGTGACACAATATGTATAGTGGAAAACCCCAATAAGGTAAAAACCAATTCAAATAACCTTTTATTATCAGAGAACCAAAATTACATCAAGTAACTTTCAACTCCTCCTTTCAACCCTAATCACAAGGGTAAATAATTTTCATATTTGATATATTTTCATAAACATATCAAATGAGGACCTTAATGACCCTTTTATACAAGGTGATTGGGTATGTCTCCCAACCCACCTTTTCAACCTAAAAGGTTGACAGATACACCTAGGTTTATAATATTTAATATTAGCTATATAATCATTTCATGATATTAAATATTTAACCTAAAGTATATACCTAGGTTAACATATTTAATAATAGAAATATAAAAATTTGATATTATTAAATATTAACCTATATAATAGTGATGAACCCATTTAATTAAGGTGTGGCTAGCTCACTTAATCATTATATTCCAACACCCCCCCTTAATGATAAGTGGGGTAACATATGCCAATAGATTACCTTCTCTTGGTACACTACAAGATTTACAATCCTTAAACCATAAAGGTTTTAGGCTAGCATATCAGGTGAATGAATTATAACACCTTCATCATACTCAAGTTACATTTTAGTACAAAAGGATTTGGAATCCCAAAGATCATCCCATGATCAGTGGCTAAGTATGATTTTTGAGTTTTACATGTTCGCACAAGTTCTCATAAAAGGTTATTGAAACCAAGCATATAGGAGCAATTTATAACTAAGGACCTCCTTAACAATATGCTTGCACTGGATGTTTACCAGTAAACTCAATAACACTAAAGAGTTTACTAAATACCACCTTTAAGGTCTTTCTACACTTCTTTCTAAAAAATAAGCCAAGGAGGTATACATGCCTGAAGGTATTTTTACACTTTCCCGAAGGTATTTACAATTGTATTTTTAATATTACAAATACCAAGTTCTATTAGGAGGTGACATTGTCATGCACACTCCCCCTCAATAGCAACTCTGACAATCCAAGTTTTCCATGAAAGTGAAAAATTTTTATAGTGCTCAGGGAATTTGTGAAGATGTTAGCAACCTACTCTTCAGTCGACACAAACTTGAGATTTATCTCATCACTTAGCTCCTTTTCATGGATGAAGTGTATGTGTATGTCAATATGCTTCATCCTCTGATGTTGAACTAAATTATTAATCACAAGTAATACAACTCTGACCACCACATAGAAGAGGAATACTTCCTTTAGCTTCCATGTGTATCGCTACCAACATCCGCTGCAGCCACCTGGCTTCTTTTCTTCTTCTATTGCACTTCTTTGTCTCAGTAGTAGAAATGGAGACAATTGATTGCATTTTTTTTTCTAAGTAATGGTTCATGTACCAAAAAACTTGAACACATATCCAATATATTTTATAATACAACATTAGTATGGTTAAAATAAAAAAATCCATATAAGATAGCATTTTCATTCTTAGTATAATGCATCCCATAATTGATTGTTCCTTTAATATATCTAAAAATTATTTTTGCAAGATTCTAATGATCTAAAAAAAGGTTCCTGCATAAACCTTGAAGTAATTCCTACTATATAGGAAATATTTGATCTAGTTATAGTTATATAAATCAAACTTTCAACTAACAACCTATATAAAATAGGATCAAACTTTTTCATATGTAGTTTTTAGGATCAATATTTAGTCCAACTTCCATTGAAGTAAAAAATGGTTTACAATCAGTCATAATAAACTTTTTGAATACATAGGTTACATATTGTGTTTTGAAAAATAACAATAGAATGAAATGCAGTCATAAAAAGAACATGATGTGAGAAACCTAACTCATTCATTTCAAAAGTATTGTTTCAATTTCTCTTTAATCCTATGAATTAAAGAAGAACTATCACCAATCATAAGAAAATCATAAACATATATACATAAAATGATAATATGAGATCCTTATTGATTAATGAATATATCATTGTTAGAAGAACAATTAACAAAACCTATGAGTTTAAATAAGGAAACAATTTTTGCATACCAAGATCTAGGAGCTTGCTTTAAACCATACAAGGATTTCTCAACTTACAAACATAGTTTTCTTTACTAGTTTCTTCAAATCCTTTAGGTTGAAACATATAAAGTTCTTATTTTAAATCAAAATTCAAAAAATAATTTTCCTTATCCATTTGGTGGATTTCCCACCCAAAAATGAGCAGTAATAGCAAACAAGACCCTAATAATACTCATCTTAGCTATAGGAGAAAATGTGTCAAGATAATCAATACCAGGTTTCTAAGCGAAACATCTAGTAACAAGTCTAGCTGTGTGTTTGTCAATACTACTATTAACATTATATTTTACTTTTTATAACCATTTAGACCCTATAACACTTCATGACTTAGGTTCATACAAGGTCATTCATGCACGGTACATATGATGGATTCTGGTCATATTCCTAAGGTTAATAGGATTATAACTTTCTAACAAAGATTGGGCCCATTTTGGTTTCTTAACTAGGGAGATAGGGGATTCAAAAACATCCATAGTATCAACAAAAGATACATCATCATGACCATTTACCAAAAATTCATTATTAGGATCAAAACCATAATTAGAAGAATTGACAGATTTAGGAATATCATTACCATTCATAGATGAGAATTTTTTTTTCCAACACAGTAACATTGTGATTTTTAGTTACTTCCCTTTTTACAGGGTTGTAAATCCTTAGACCTGCAGCGTTAATACCATATCCAACATAAGAAAAAAAGTCATATCAAGTTTCTTTCTTTTCTTTTTAGGGATATATAAAGAAACATTTAATGAAACAACTTCAAAATAAGACGTCAACACATGTAAAGCTTTTACTAGATTATATCTAGACATTTCATATAAGCTTCGATAATTAACATGTCCTAACCTTTCATGCCATAGTTTTGAATTATTCAAACTTTGAGATATAAAATAAGATGCAAAAGAGAAATCATCACAATATATATAGACCGTTTCTTTGAATTCCTTCAGCAATTATGTGATCATCATTATCCTTGATGTACCAAGTGTCCTTCAAAATTTGAATAGGTAATCCATCATGAGTTAGTTGAGAACATGATAAAAGATTATTTTTTAGTTTAGGAACAAGTAAAACATTATTCAAAACACCATTCACAAATTTTACTTTTCCTTTTTCTATTGCTTCTAAAAGTGAATTATCACCAAGATATACATGTTAATTTATTTTCACACTATCAAATACCCAATTGGAAATACCAGTCATATGATTTGAAGCAATTGAATCTAGAGTCGATTCAGAACTAGAGGAAGAGAATAAGAAAATAGTTTTAGGAGCATCATTAGAACTATCCTTTTTCCTGAAATTATATTTATAAGACACAACATGTTTATGATTTTCTTAGATTTGCAATCTTCCTTTTATGCCCAAATTTACCACATTTGTGACAATTACCATTAAAGATTACATGTAATTGTTCAGAAGAAACACTTTTCTTATCAGTAAATGCAAATTTAGATATGAAATTATTATCTGAGAAGGGCTTGCGAGTTCCTGAGAGACATTCTCCTTAGAGTCAAAGTTCAACACCACTTGCTCTTCTTGTATTAGAAGAGAACTCAAAGAAATTAAATCAGACAATTCATCATCATTCTGATATTTAGAGTTTAAGATAGAAATAAAATTCTTAAATATTTCATGTATATTTAATTAAACAATAAAGTAGATTAATTTTTCACCAATTAAGTCACAATTGCATCCATCTAATTGTGTTTTAATATTTTTAATTTTGGCTAAGAAATTAACTAATTTTTCAACTCTTTTCATAGGAGTCGTAAGAAATTCTAAAACCAACTTAATGATCTTAGATAAGCACGTACCTTCATGCATGGATTCTAATTGTGTCCATACCTCTTTCAAATGTTTGATATTACCAATGTGCATAAAATATACATCATTCAAATTGTGCAAATTCATGGAAAGATCCTCCTGCATTTGCTGTGAGAATATATTTACATTATCTGTCATCGCTTGACAACTAGTGGGAGCAACTTCAGATTCAGAAACAATCGTCTGGAATTTCCTCACCATAAGTTCCGATTTAACCCCGATCTTCTAGATGTTGTAGTTGGTCCCATTTAGGATCTAGGATTTATCAAGGTAGAAATAAGTGGATGTCATTGTCTTCTTGAAGCTTTAAAACACATCTCATTGTAGTATATAATACACCAAAAAGTTAGATACATATTTAAAAAGATGACAATATCTAGGTTTTGATCAAAATAGTTTGTATCAACAATCAAGTTTATATTTTTAAGTCTGCTTATAATTTTTTTACAGAACTAGAACTACATAAATATATGATATGTAATATATACTACCTGATTTTGAAAACATTATAGAAATCACTGGTGATTCCATGAATTGCCTACAATTCTAGGGTGAATCACTGATGATTGAGCCAATCATTGATGAATTTGTCTCAAAATTTAACTGACTAAAAAAATGGTTATATTTTCCAAATTTGGGTTTTTGGATGGTAAATTTCTAGAAATGACGAAAATCACCGACGATTTATGAAATCACTTGCGATTCATGAAACTATCAACATTTTTTAAAATTTTGATTATGATTTTCCTTTTGTTCTAGTTTTTACTATTGTTGTACAAATTCTGAAGGGACTAGCGTATACATTATATCGAAAAACATCAATATAATTTTCTTTATTAAAATAAAGAATTACTATAGTTTTAAGACTATAGAATAAATTTATTAAAAACAATTAAAAAGAACCCTATTAAAGGGAGCCCACTAAAAAATAAATGATACTAAATTAAAAAAGTAAAATTCAAACTAGAGTATTTAGTAACAATATTATTTTCCCCCATTCCAAGATTCTTTAACCGAACCAATAGGAAAAATAGAATTCCTATTCTCGAGGAAGATTGCCTCCCTTTGAATTTTTATAGGTTTACCCTAGAATTTAACTTGGGTTTGCACATATTAAAACTTAAAGAAACATAGGAAAGTATTTCATACAATATTTAACCCTTACCAGTTTTTTCACGTAAATATTCACGGGAGGTAATTTTCTTCCCAATTTTTCACTTGTGCATCCACATAAATTCTTCACAAAAAACTTAGATTGCACAAAAAAAATAGAAAGAAGATGTCTCAACCATTTTGAATTCCCTTTTGAAATGATTGAATAAACCCATAAAAATTAAATCGATTAAATACTATACCTCAGATCTAACCTATTTCATTTTACCCCAAGCTCTGGTACCATGTTAAAAATTGAGGAACAAACTAGTATGGATTTAATAAACATTCATATTAGCATTTAAACATTAATACATTATGCCATATAATAAAATAAACATTACATAATGAAACAAGTAAATACATACCAAAGATAAATACACATGTGACATAATATGTATAGTGGAAAACCCCAATAGGGTAAAAACCACTTTAAATAACCTTTTATTATCAGAGAACCAAACTTACATCCAGTAAATTTCACCTCCTCCTTTCAACCCTAATCACAAGGGTAAATAATTTTCACCTTTGATATATTTTCAAAAACATATCAAATGAGGACCCTAATGTCCTTTTTATACAAGGTGATCGGGTATGTCTCCTGACCCACATTTTCAACCTAAAAGGTTGACACATACACCTAGGTTTATAATATTTAATATTAGCTATATAATCATTTCATGATATTAAATATTTAACCTAAAGTATATACCTAGGTAAACATATTTAATAATAGAAATATAAGTATTTCATATTATTAAATATTAACCTATATAATAGTGATGGACCCATTTAATTAAGGGGTGGCCAACCCACTTAATCATTATGTTCCAACAAATTTATGACTGTGTTGGTTTGCAATTCTATATTTGGTTTAATATACAGAGAAATAGGGGAAGTTAATTTAAAAACTAGAGAAAAAACATACAATATAAGAAGATACGCCTCACCCCTTTAAAACCAAACATATTTCTTTTTAAAATGATGCCATGTATGAAAAATTATATATAATTGTAGACACCAATTTTGTACCCCTCACCCCACGTTTGCTCTTCATCATTTTTAATACATACATACCTCTCTTCCCATTCGAATTCCCTTCTTCCATCCTAAATTCAATTCATCCCACTTATCATTATTTCCTACCATAATTATTCATTAACCTTCCATAATCATCTCTAATTAATTATAATCCCTTCATTAATTTATTTATTCTCCATAAATCCTTCATTTTATCCTCCCTAGGCCATCATTTAATGATTTCACATTCCCTTTGCCTTAATTTAATATTTTCCACCCTCCACCTACCCATTTATTCATCCTAAGCATCCATAAATTATCTTTATCACTCAAAACCTTAATCCCGCCTCATATGGGCTCACTACCTCAAGCTCATCACCTTTCAATCTCCTAAATGGACAGATCTCCGCAATCAGTGGTGACCCATCCAAGTCTTTTTCGACCCTATAAAGTCGTCCCTACCCCTCCTTTTCTCACGATGCAATTTTGAAGACTTTCAGAGTTCTTGTAATCTTGCATTTTTTGTATGTCTTTGCAGCTACTATCACTCTATTAGGGTCATATTTGAGGATCTTGTGCCCATCTTTAGAGGTTTTAAGTCTTATCTCATCTTTTCATGCTTGGATATACCTTTACAACCATAACCATCAACTTTTCTATGATTTACAGTCATTGCAGGCCCTCATTCATGTATTCAGCCATCTCCATTTACATCTGTAGACCGTCATCCTTGTCTATATTTTTCCATCCAACCTTAGCTCCGCCCCATTCTTCAATGACCCTTCCTGATCACTGTTAACCCAAATACCATTTTGTTAGCTTCTTTGTTATTCAGATCCCAAATTATCCCCTCCTTAATCTTACAGTCACTCCGACCTTATGATCTTTCCATTTTTCTTTCTTGTCACTTTTATATCTATTCTACCAAGCCCTAGTCACCGTCGAATCAACTTGGTTTCCATCGAACAAATCAATATTTATTTCATCCACCTTCAGATTCCATAATTTTATTGCATCCTTTCTGTCAAATCCTGTCCCAGATCCCTTGTAGGTTCCTATTTTTCATCTCATCTCATCACTAGGCCCAGATCTACCTCCAAAGTCTTCAGATCTTCATTTAATGCCACTATTTTAGTTGATCTACTCTGGTCGCCATCGACTGGGTGTTTCAATCTCAGGTCACCATCGATCTCCATAAGTTTGGTTTACTTTTTTTAGATTAGATATGCATTTTATCACTTTTATTACATTTCAGTTTATTTTTTATCCTAGATTCTACTAATCTAATTTATAAATATTTTACTTATATTTATACAAATGTGGGTTGACATCCATCCCAAAAATTTTCACTTCTTAGGAATGACATTGTTAGGAAACCCACCCATCTATCTACTAATTATTTTTTCATGTTGAGTTCTTTTGATTTACAGGTCATTTAGCTCGTTGCGAGGAGGATGATCTCTCATTTGCGTTCGTACACATCATCATCCCATTTAAAGGTACCTTAAACCCTCTCACACTTCAAGTTTCTTATCTCCTTATTACGATTTCAATAATTTGAAAAAGGTAGTGAAGAAACTTGTTCAACATTCTGGCACGGCCGGTGAGACCCACCCCTCTATGGTGAGTCTTTTCATTATTTTTTTCATTTCTATTTTTCTTTTATATTCTTCTACTAACCTCTCACGAAGGAGTGTTGTTTGATTTCTTGCGTGTGTGGGTTACTTTTCTTGCTTTCTTAAAAATTAAAAAATAAAAAAATAAAAAGGAAAAGCATTTTGTAGGTATTCCTATTTTTCTTAGTTGCTCCTTTGCATCATAATTTCATTTCTTGCTTGATTGTCCTCATCGAACATAAAAATTAATTTTGGGATCTAAAAATAACCTTTCATAATTTCTTGGAAATCTAGTATAATTAGGGGTTTAACACTTTGCATAGATTCTTATTACACACATCCAAACACATGCATTAAAACTACACATCTTAAACATTTCCTCTTAGGTGGAACTATTGTGATTTCAACACCCAATAGGAAAGCCACCGTGATGTTCTAGCCACATTACAATTTTTTTGGCTATCAGTATATTGGATAAGCACCCAAATCCCTTATTGTCGTGGGACCATGAAGTGAGGGGGTAGGCCTCAATACCAAGCCCCGTACCAGTAGTCATAAAAAATTCATGCTTCACATATCTTTGGGTATATCAAGGAATCTAGCCAAAACTGCTTGAAACCATCCATAGATCGACCATTTCCTAGGTTCCCTTCAAGCCCATTTTTCATTTCTTTTTACATCTTTAATAATCAATATAATCAAAATTTTGTTGTGTGACTTATTTGAGTTAATTAAAAATTAGCATAGTTTTGTTTTATTATTTGTTTCATACCAGTTATTATACAACCCCAAGCAAGAAAAATGGAACAAAAAATGTCATCCAACAACATTCATATTTCCACTGCTTCCCAACAAACTTATACACTTTCTATTCTTACCTCTACCCCTTTGATCACCTATTTTGTAGTTACTTAACCCATAGTTTCCATTCCCCTTCTTCAAGAGACTCGATTGGTCCAACCTAACACTCATGTAGAAACCAACCCCTTCTTTTATCATCAACCCATTCCATCTAGACCAGAAACATCCCCTTCTGCCACCTCTATCGAAGCTTTTGGGCCTCATATCGTCCCTCGTGGGTGTGCAGAATTCCAAGAGCTCCTCAATGCTAATGTAGTTTCTCTCCATGAATATCTCCTTCTTAAGACTACCAACCTCTTCATTCATGGATCCCCTTTACAATAAATTTCTTCTTACTATTCCAATCATGAATCTACACAAGTCCTCATATCACAACTTGCCGTATTCTTCCCTAGAACTATGAATGAACTTGTCATGGCCCAACATGAGCTTGATCATAACCAATCCTCCTCCATATTCCCTCACAATCACCAAACCACCCAATTAGTGGTCCTCATTCCTCCTAACTTTACTCGCGCTAACACTAATATCACTTCGTCTAATCCCATCACCTCATCATATACTATGGTCACTTGTGCCCCTATCCAATCATCTCAAGAATCTCACTTGCTTCCTCCTCCACCCTAGAAACATAATAAAACTTTACCCCTTATTTCCACTTCCCATGTCCATAAAAATGTGACCACTTTAGATCCCCATTCTTCTGAATAAACTTAAACCCATCAACCTTCTTCTTGAGGTGTCTATCACTATATACTTCCCAATCAACCAACTCAAGTATCCAAACCACCTATTACTTACATCTCAACTAACCCTATATCAAACCAATTAAATGTACCCATCTGCCAACATCCAACCCAATCCTACCAATCTTATTACATCCCTATTTCCCAAAAACAATATTTATCTAAACCCATTCAATCATAAGCCTTTAATTATATTCCCCCTTATCAAGACATTCCACCAACAACTACTCATCCTCAAACATATTAAATTTATCAACAACCTAATCCATATATGTAGTCATTTTTGCACCACACTAAGAACAAGGGAGCCTCATGTGCACCCACCTATCACCTAGCGGGCGCTGGGCACTCACTCGAGGCACGCAAGAGGGAGTCGAGTCTCTCTTTTATGTGAGTTCAATGGAAGGCATGCTCATGATCTTGAATTAGTGATTTAAAAGACATGAAAAAGCTATAGAGATCAGAATGGATTCTATACCCTTTCAGCCATAATAAAATAAAAGTGCGCAACAGAAGTAATAGAACTAGGAAGTTGTAAATCCACCATTATACATAGCATTCAAGTAATATTCATGATTATATGAGAACATAAGTATAATAGAAATATGCACGTAATACAGAGAAAGATTCTTAATACATTTGTCATGGAAACCTTATCACATTCATTCATAATATTACTTATAAAAGATTACAGAAGGCAGATTGTAGTCATGCGCCATGTGTGGATCCATACAAGTATTCTCACAAAAACAAAAATTACATTCCCCATTTCCCCATTACATCCTTATTGGAATCCTTTACCCAATTTCATCCCATAGTTCTCTCAATAATTCTACAGAGCTCTACTACCTCACTTCTGTCCCTTTTATTTGCCAAGGGCACACGTATAAATAGGCCTCTGAGCTCTAACAAACTTCTCTACAGCCTCAGATCTGGCCCCAAGTTTCAAGGTGTGGGTTACCCAAGGAACATGCCTCTCCATGTCATCATTAACTTTTAGATCTTTCTATCACAAGGTATATTCCTTCCAGGACACCCTGCCGCCAAACTGGAACAGATGGAACACGTTCTTCATGTGTCCTACCCAAAAGGCAAAAAATGGCTAAGTTCTGAATTGTTCTTCATGCGGCACGTACCCTTGGTTATCCAAGAACCCTTTTTGAATCCTACCTTGCACACCTTCACTTTCGTGCTTCATTGGTTCCACACGCGTTTATGCGCCCTTAAGATTTGGAAGCTATATCAGGGGCCCAACATTACCACACACTTCACCTATTCTCCGCCCTTGAGAATCTTCTCAAAGAATGCAAGGCCTTGCCTTGGAAAAGAATGGGCAGGGAAGAATAAATAATCGGGAAGAGAAAGAATAGGGGGAAAATTTTGCTGGAGGTTGGCCTCCAGTGTACTCCAAGCCCTGACTTCGTCCCACACTTTAGTGCAGATTTCACCAACCAAGGTGCTCACCTCATCGAAGGTTAGGCCTTCCCATTGTGTGGTAATGGTTTCCATTACAGTCTCCAATTCTTTAGCGTGATCTTCTAGGGCATCCATCTTCCTTGTGATGACCTTATAGAGCTCTTTTCGTCAGGTTTTGATTGAGACTCGCTAGTTCTCAATGGCTTCAGATTTCTTTTCTACTTCGGCTATGATCCTTTCCCACTCGGCTCTATTGCCATTATTCTTTTCTCTTAATTCCTTCAGTTTAGCTTCATCACTGGCCAGAAGTATGCTTGTCACTTTGTCTTAATCTACGCAATGGTCATAAGTGACCCCCATAGTTTGTGTAGCTGTTTTTACATCGGCGAGCACCTAGTTATATTCAGCCATGAGTGCGACAACCTTCAACTTGTCTTCTTTCTCTAAGTGTGCCGCTACCTCTTCTGCCGACTCTAATGCCAAGGGTTGCCTCTCCATGGTGAGGATCCGAGTCAAGTCCTATAGACATTCCAGGGAGGATCTATACTTTTGCGCGAGAGGGTTAAGGTCCAGGTGCTTCGTGATAATCGATTGGGAGATGAGCTCCACTTTCTTAGAAAATTCACGTACCCTATCCTTTTCCTTCCTGAAGCTCCCTCTGTAGTTGAGTGCTGATTAATTTCTCAAGGCTGAGATCCTTCATTAGCTTCACAAATTTCTCCTTCCTCTTCTCCAACAGGTCTTCCAAGGCTCTAACCCTGTCATTCCTACCAAAGAGCCTAGCCTCAATTTCCATGGAGACTTTTTTGTTGCACACTTGCTCATCTGATAGTTGCTGTGTGTTTACAATGGGGTTATCCCCTTTCCTTCAGACAGCTTCAATACTGATCCTTGGTTAATCTTGAACTCAGGCTCATCGAGGTAGGAGTTGAATGCCCATGATAGCATCTTCCTCATTTGCGGGTATCCACCCTCAGGTTCAAAGGACTCCATGACAGTGAGCTCCTTGGTGTGCATGTTACTCTAGAAACGCACGCACAAAACTTTGTTGGGGTCATCAATGTAACCCATCATTGTTCTTCCTCCTTCCAAGTGTTTACTTCCCATGTGCACGCCCTTGGGAATAGTTACCGAAAGAGTTGGGCCTTTTTTGCTACTTCCACTCTTCTCCCTTTGTTCTTTCTTGAACTCACCGAGCACTAGCTCTGCGCTGCTCCCTAACTCCTCATTGACCAAGGCATCAATAATCTTCTTTGCCTCCCTTGTTTCCTTTTCATTCACCTCATCCTGAGTAAGCTTGGGCATACCTAGATCCTTGGTACTAGCTCCTTCGCTCCTCTCTTCGCTATGCGCACCTTCCTCCCTTTGGGTGCCCTTCCTCCTTACAAAGATGAAGGCATCATTTGTATCCTCTGCTTCCTCTCCCTCTGAGTCATGGATATTAATTGGCTCTTGACCCACCTCCAACTCTTCCCCTTTAACATCATCCTTTTCACCTCTATAGGCGTTCAGGTCATCTGCATCTTCAGACCCTTGTTCCTTCATTCCTTGTTCTTCTTCCCTTGCAGAAAACTACAGAGTTGGGGATGCTGTCCTCTCTTCATCTGAATGTCCTTTAAGGGATGGTGGCTTTGCAGGCTCCGGGGTCTTCTCCCTGACCACCGTTCTTCTCTTCTTTTTGATGTAGGTACTCATCCCTGTGGTACCTACATTTTGCCTCTCCACCACCCTTTGTTGTTGTTGTTGTTCTTCTTCTTCTTCCCTCTCCTTGTGCTTTGGTGTGGGCTTCTTTCTTCCCATGGGGTCACCTGGAATGGATATCTCATTCTCCAAGTACACGCCCTTTTCGAACTTCATCCTTATATGCAGGTAGATACTAGTAGCAACGCTCTTAGCAATGGGTAAGGTCATCGGACTTAAAATGTGTACATCCTGTGATACGTACCTTTCAACGTACATGCGCTTTCCTAGGTAGAACAACTTCTTTCTCATTTCTCTGTGTTCATTGTAAAGGGTGGATAGGTCAAGTCGTAATTTCTTTGACTCCTTGTACCTATTTACCCCTACTTGGAAGAATTGGGCAGTAAATGAGAAGGGGAGTTTGCACTAGGGACTCCAACTGCCATTGATTAAGATGAATCTGCCAATGTAGAAGTGCTGGTATATCGTGAACTCTGCTTCACCTTTAGTCACCACGGGGAGTTGTTCAGGAATTCACCATTCAGCCCCAAATGCATTCTTGAGGAGCGTGTGCCATTTATCCAAGCGTGCCTTGTGCACCCATGTCATTGACTCACAAGTATACTTCTGGAACTTGTCCATGGGTGAAGGGTCTTCATCAAAGTACTCCCATACGAACTTATTAGATGAATCTGACACCCTGATATCTGAGAAACAAATGGTTAATAGAATGTTCCCAAATAATATCTTCCCTCTGTTCTCTGTGCTACTTATGATCTCGTTTGCTATGTACTAGGAGATGTTGTATACGGTGCCTTCCATGACCTTTCTGCAAACATTCAACCAAAGCTTGCCCACTTGGGTCAACCTCTCTTGCCCATACAGATTGGAAACAAGGTGCATGGCCATTTTCATCACCGGATAACTGATATCCGTGACGTCGTAGTACCTTGATCCCTTCTTATAATCCTGGGATGCAATGGTTTCTTTAATTACCTCCTCATCCTCGAGGTCATCTAAGATCACGTCCCCTTTATAGCTTAGGCCTGTAAAGTGTGATATTAGCTGGGGAGTTATGTGCATTCTACACCCTACGAAGAAGAAGAAATCTTTGTGCACATGTGTCATTAACCATTGGTACAGGCGCTTGGGTTTCCCAAAGTATGGTAATTCGTAAAGCTGGAGAAGCCCTACCTTCTCCATTTTCACTTTGACTACGTCACTGTAGATCGACATCCTATTAGGTGTTTGTTTATTTGTGTGGTGCACCAGCTCCAGCACCATTTCCTTCACAATTATACTTGACCGGTGATTGTAATCGATTATGGTCATCTGTCTGATATGGGACTCCCACTCTTGCCCTAGAAAAACCCCATCCAGGTATTACATCTCTAAGTACCATTCCTCATTGGTATCCAAATGGATTTCTTCTTCTTTCTTCTTTCCTTTTCCCTTACCCTTTCCCTTCTTGGATTGTACTACTGGCTTATCAATTGGTTTTGTGGTCATCATTTTCTCCTTTGCTTTCATTCCCTAGTTACTTTTGAGTTATTTGAGATTTTTCCTCGCATGCCCCGTGCCCTATAGTACAACCCTAATTTATGATTTTCCTCCTTCGATCACGTCGTTCTTTCACAACATTCCCCACACCCGTGAATCACTTCTTCTCTGGTTTGTAGATCTAGCAGACCGATTGTGCGTGATTTTTTGAGATTTTCCTTCACACGAGTTAGCTCTTGAAACCCTAGCTCTTGAAATAAAATCATTCTCCTTGTTTTCACAAAGTAAAGTAATGAACTGCCAAACCTTGTATTTATAGCTTTTCCTACTTTTATGCATTAAATGCTAGGCTACCTAATATCGCACGACAATATTTAATGTGGCATTTTTCAAACAAACCTGACTTCGCACTTTTCCTTATGCAAAAAGCTTTTCGCCCGCTTCCAATCCTTGTGTGAAAATTTTTCCAACCTTCTGGCATGTAGACAATCCATCTTGATAAAAGAATCTTACATGTGTGTTATCAGCGCCAAAGGCACCTCTTCCATCTTTATGATTCTTGCTTTCGCCTACCTCATGTTTTTGCACTTTTTCTCCTTGTACGTGGATTTCCCATGTAACCTTATTTTTCCACCCATCTGCCTTCTTTTCTCCTAATGCATCTTTTCAACAAGGCCAGTTTAAATGGTCTACCAACCCTATCCTCCTACAGAATAACTTCATGCTTCTCTTTTTATCACCTAACCCCACACTAAAATGATGCGCGGTCCTCTGCGCATTCATAAGTCAAAAATTAATAAGGTTATCGATGCCCAAGGCGCAAAACAAGACAATGATGCTAAAGGGAAAAACAAGAAAGGAAAAGCATAAAAAGGAAATGCTAAACTAATTGGCAGAACTACCCTATTTACAAACACCAAGAAGCATTATTTATAGGAGGGCTTCAACCTACTCCCATTGAAGTGTCTAGGTAATTTTGTTCCATCCAGAGCTTGTAACTGGCACGCGTAAAAATTAGGGATGTATGAAATTATATAAGGACCCAACCAATCCACCTTCAACTTTTCAGGATGGTGTAGAAATTTTGAATCATATAGAAATACCATTTGGCTAACCTCAAAATGTTTGTTCTTAATGTGGTGGTCATGCCATGACTTTTGCTTAGCTTTTTCAGTTGTTTGGCTCCATCGTTTTAGTGAGCACCTTTCATCCAACTTCATCAACTCATCTATTCTCTCTTCCAGGGCTTGTTCATCATCCAATCCTCCTACACATGCTATACACAACGATGGTAGCATAAATTCAACCGGCAAAAAAGCCTCCATGCCAAACACTAGTTGAAATGGTGTGGCCTTGTTCAACCTTTTATACCTTGTTCTGTATGCCCAAAGGACTGCTGATACCTTGGCATCCCAATCCTACCTACCCACATCATATATCTTAGTCAATGTGTGACTAAGGATTTTGTTAAAAGCCTCTGGAGTCCCATTTTCCTGAGGGTGATAAGGGGTAGTCTTGTGATGGGCTACCATGAATTCTACCAATAGAATCCTGATTGTTTCATTTAAGAAGTGAGTACCCCTATCACTTTTTAAACTTAATGGGAACCCATACCTGTTGATAATGTTCTCCCAAAAAAATATAGAAGCTGTGGCTGCGGTGCAATCCTTAGTGGGTGCGGCCTCTTCCCACCTTGTTAGATAATCAGTACAGGTAATGATATACCACGAGTTAGTCCTTGATGCAACTGGTGAGATTGGTCCGACAAAATCTATTTCCCATTTCTCAAAAGGTTCTTCAATAGCGAGGGTTGCAAGGGCATATCATCCATTCTTCTAGGTTTTCCAAGGTGCTGGGAGTAGTCACAGGCCTTGCAAAACTCGATGTAATCCTGGTGAATCGTTTCTCACCAGAGTTCGGTGATTAGGATCTTACACGCGGTTGCATTCCCTGCATAGTGTCTGTTGTATATATCTCCCCCCAGGTAGATATAGACAAGTGGAAGAATATGGAAACCAAAGAAATTCAAACCTCAGCCCATGGCGCACAAAAGGGGCGCATAACAATGAGTGTCAACATGAGAATGTATGCACCAAGGTGCAGGAAAGTGGTGCACAGAAATGGATGTCGACAATGTAAAGGATGCGCCCTTGGCGCACGGAAATGGCGCACAACAATGAGTGTCAACAGGGAAAAAGTTGCGCCTTGGCGCACATAAGAGGATGTCGACAAAAATGTAAATGCACCCTTGGCGCACAGAAGAAGATGTCAACATAGAAATAGACGCGCCCTTGGCGCACAGAAAGGAATGTTGACACAGGAAAAGTTGCGCCCTTGGCGCAGGTAAAGTGGCGCACGTAAACATGTGTCGACATAAACATATTTGCGCCTTTGGCGCACAGAAAAGAGTGTTGACATGCAAATGAATGCGCCTTTGGCGCACAAAAAGGGGTTGTTGACACAAACATATTTGCACCTTTGGCACCTGAAAAGGATTGTCAACATGCATATGGATGCGCCAAGGCACACCTTCAGGAGGCGCAACATTCTGAGCGCTGACAGGAAGCAGACCCTGACCCAGATATTCAGATGGCCATAACTTTTGACTGGGAGCTCCGATTCACACAAGGTTGGACTTTTCGGAAAGCCTACGGCGTCCTCTACCTAACTACGACTAGATATCTTTAATTGGGTGGGAACAAGTTCTTAAAAATGCAAAATACAGTTTGCCACTTTTGGGGTTTGATATGGTCCTCACCTACCACCATAATGAGATGAATTAGATACAACCTGAGGTGGTTGGGGTAGATTTGGACTTTCTCTCTCTTCTCTCTCTCATTCTTCCTATAAATTGTAAGGAGGGGCTTCTTTCTAAAGGTTGGACATTCTTGTTTTGCCCCTCCCTTCTTCTCTTTGGCAGGTGAATCTGTGGAGTTAAAACCTCCCATTTAAAACTGTAATGCAGCTTTGCCTCTTGGCATTTTGCAGTGTGTTGTATCAATCTTTGGAGCAAATTAATGTATGTCTGTGGATGATTATCAACCCTCTCAGTGTTTATTTGCTTCTTCTTGATCTTTCACTGTAAATCTGGTTATCTGTGCATGATCTTGCATTACATTTTTTTTGTCTGTGTTTATTGGCAAGACAGGTGTTCTTCATTCCTCGGTGCATCACCTCTGTTAGTTTAGGTTTTATTTTCTGCATTTTCTTACCCCTGTCTCCTTGAAAAATTAGATTAGGTTTTGAGTAGACCCTCTGCATTTTTACGTGTGCATCTGAACAGAGGAATAGGAACCGGCCTTCATCCGGAGAGCTTTTCCGATTTCGCAAGGTCCCACACTTGGGAAAAGCTCCATGTTGTGCAATCGCACTGAGATTCTCAACCCATCGAGTTGCAGAGTCCCAGGGGTGCTGTGATTCGACATCAACAGTGTCCTCCAGAAATCCCACCATGGGCTTCTTCTATTATAGCTATGTGTTCATGTTCTAATAAACACCGATGCAAAACCTCATCGCGGCCCATTTTATACAAATCCCCATTGATCAACATGAAGGGCGTAGCGCATATGGCTAACCTTTTTCTTTCTAGAGCATTCATCCCTTCAGGTACCACACCTTCCTTGAGAAAAACGACAATGTCTTCTAATTATGAGGGCACGTGCTGTAAATTTAATAGTTGCGCATCCAACATGGTTTCCTTGATACTCTGTGTGTCCTCTCCTGAATCAATCATGGAGAAATGATTTGGCCCACAGTTGTTCTTTCCTGGTTTTACCACCACTTTGAAGTCAAATTCTTGAAATAAAAGTACCCAATGACATATGTGCCCATGTAACACTACTTTTTTTACTAGATACTTCAAGGCCATATGGTCAGTGTAGGATATGAAGGGAGTTGCTAGTAGATATTGTCTAAATTTGTGGAGCGCGTAGACATTGAAAATGCCTCGCGCTTGGTCCTTGTATAATTCTACTCTATTGGTGTCAATTTTCTACTTGCAAAACACAAGGGATGATAAAAAATCCCCTCTCCTGGTTGAGAAAGGATGGCTCCCATTCTTGTACTAGAGGCATCCATGTGGACACAGAAAGGTTTATCCCATGATGAGAATCGTAGAATAGGTGTGGTTATAAGCCTTTCCTTTAGAGTGTCAAATACCCTCTATTGTGCCTCTCCCCATAGAAAGACACTCTTATGTCTAAGAAATATTTCCAAAGGCGCGACAATCTTGGCGTATCCCTTAATGAACTTTCTGTATTACCCAGTGTGTCCAAGAAATGTGCACACTACGCTTTGGCTGGTAGGCTCCCCTAACCCTACAATAACTGAAACTTTCACGGGATCCACTAGTAAGCCTTCTTTACATATGATATGTCCCAACAACGTTCCAAACGGAGTTGCAAAGATACATTTCTTGATGTTGAGGGAGATCCTCAACTACCGACATCTTTCAAACATTAACCTCAAGTTATCACAATGGTCCCTTACCAATCCATACACTGTCCAATCATCCAAATATACCTGAAGGAACTTGTGGATGAAGTCCTTAAATGCTTGTACCACTATGCACGAAAATACAACGGGCACATTCTTCAGCCCAAAGGGCATGACCATGTATGCAAAGCTTCCCCACTTAGTGGCGAAAGTTGTCTTCTCTTGGTCTTCTTTGGAAATCTTTACTTGGTGATATCCCGAGAATCCATCTGTACAGGAATAGACCTCGTGCCCAGAAAATCCTTCCAAAATCTCTTCAATAAAGGGGGTGGTAAAGGGATCTATGATACAAATAGCATTTAATTCCATGTAATCCACACATATCCTAATCCACCCATCCTTCTTTATGATGATCACCATTGGACTTATCCACTCTGATTCCTCCACAGCCTCAATGATACCAGATGCTATCATCTTGTCTAGCTCTTCTTTAACCCTCACAGGCATGTTGGAATTCTTCTTGTAAGGCCTCTTCCTGACCGGGTGCACACCATCCTTCAACTTTATCCTCATTTCCCCTAATGAATGGTGGAAGCCTTTCAACTTATGGTATCCACGCGGGAATAAATCCTCAAATTTTCACAAGAGAGTGATGATCTTTGATACTTCCTTGTCCATCCAGTAGTCCCCAATGATAGCCTCCTTAGGCTCCTCTTCTGAGCCCATGTTAACCTTCTTGGTTTTAGAGTGGTTAATGGTATGTGCACACACATGCATCCACACTGTCCACTACTTCGCACGCCATAACTAAATGGTCGAAATTCAAACATTCCATATCCTTTCCATCAACAACATATAACATATTTCCTTTCTCCTTTTTAGCACACATGCGCTCGAATTGTATGTCCTCTGGTTCCTCCTCTTCGAACCGTGCTTCTAAGCTAGGCCCACTAAGTAAGTTTACTAAACAATCTTCTGCCATGGTGCAATCCCCCAAAGTGAGGCACTTGATAGTCTGTAATACCTCATCAACTGGTTGCTTGGTACTTCAGTACTCGAATGTGTGAACCAAGTCATCCATTAATTCCTACCAACTTCCCATTTGGCGGTGTGTTTCAGAATGGATATACCAAGCATGTGCAAAACCTTGTAGTTATCGATTATAGCTTGTGCACCCAAAGGGAGGGTGGTAAAACTTTCGTGCCTTCTCCCCAGACCCTCTCACATGCCTAGATGTGGGAAGAGGTGGGTCCATTGCCATTGTAATCCTTGATAGCAGTGGGTATGTTGCTTTTTGAGAATCAGACAGTGAGTGCAATTCTAACTCTGCGTAATTGCAACAATTTTTCACTATGCTCGGCCCACCACCTTGTTGCTATTCCTATCAAAACATAACCCATCATACTTTGTCACTCATCTTCCTTCCAGTGAGCTTCCATCTCTCTTAAAAATACCTCAGGGTGTGCATCCCCAAAATACTTGGTTATTGCCTTTCCTCCCAGACGCCAAACTATATGCATCGTGGTTACCTTCGTTACTAATCCTTTCAGATGTCACCCAATCAATTCATAAGTCCCATGTGCCCAATTATCACATGTTATACTTGTAGTATCATTGAAAAATTGAGCATCATCAAATTGGATGACTCCTTCTATAGGGTGGATGGTCTCTGGATCTCTTATGGAGCACACATATATTCTGTCTAGGAATTCCTCCCCAAGGGGTTTAGTATAGGGGTGGACTTCCCATCAACCAGTGGTATAACTACCCACTCTTCCTTATTTTTCAAAGCTTATGTACCCCTTGTTAAACTGGAGATCTGCATTATTCTTATAGCACCACGACTGCCCAAGTAATGCTAGGAAGTTATCTACCTTGGCAAGCACCAAGACTTCAAAATCTCCAGTGAACTTAGTCCCCTGAATGGTAATGGTCGCACCCTTCAATACACCTATGGGCATTGGCTTTGTCTTATTTTCCATATAAAGCACATTTGAAGATGGCTATAATGCAGGTCTTCCCATTTGATGCCAGGCATCTAGAGTGAGAATGTTAACCTCCACACCTGTGTCAATGAGGATGTTGCTAAGAAACCATCCATCCACTACCACGTTCAGGGTAATCTCTTTGTCATAATCAAGGGTGTGAGGTGGGAGGTTTGCATGCAGGATTTTCCTTTCTTGTTCTTCCCAGGTGCGTGGTACCTTTTCCCTCAACCATGCTCCTAGAAGAAGAATAATATTCTCCATCCTTAGCAGTTTACACACCTCCTTAACCTCATCCACGTCACCCTTTGGTGCTTCTACAACTCTTCTTTGCTCATACTTTCTAGTATTTTATTTTAAGCATTGGATCTTCCCTTGTAAACTCTGAATTACGTCCATGGTTTCCTGGTAGACTTATTTCTGGTGATCCAGGTTTGGATACTTCCCATGTACTACTACTTCCCTTGAAACCAGAGGTCTCTGCCTAGGTGCTTCCTTTGCATGTGTAGACTTCGCCCTTGTTGTTACCATAACAGGCTCTAATTTTGATTCACGTATTACCTGCGGAAGCCATTGTGCATTAGCCTTCTTAATACTCACCATGGAAGTGCCTTATCCTTCTAGTACTGCTGACTCATATGTTCGTATAACTCTGGGCACTCTTCATACTTATATTTTTTTCCAAACTAGGAGCATTGTAGAAGATCTGGGCATTCATGCTTATAATGGTCTGTGGCTTCACAATTAAAACACATCCCATGTGGGAACTCACTTCTTCCTCTACGGTTACCATGACCACAAAATCCTCCACAAAACCCTCTTTCACGTGCATCTCCATCTCTGCGCTCTCCATACCAATGGTCATCTCCCTTGGAACTGCTAGCAATGCCATTTTGGCACACACCAAGATCAATTGCCTCATGAATCTGGTCAATCAATCTACAATCCTTGGTGTCATGTGTGGTTGAGGTACATATCTTGTAATAACAAAACACATTTTTGCGGATCTCATGCTGCAACAAGGGGAATCTACTTGCATCATGGTCCTCATGACATATTTTGTAATTTACCACTACGGCACACACCGCCTTCCGAGTACATATCCCACCATTATCCTTTCTGTGCCCTTCTATGTTACAATCCGTGCACCACATCCCGCTGTGAATCTCTGGAACTGTGTTGGTAGATAAATTCTCTAATTTCTTAGCCATGGCAACAATATGAGCCTCCAAAAATGGGCTAACACTAGTGTCAACACTACCAACTGCCTCAGCGCATAAAGTAACTTTCAACACTTCGCGCGGGTCCATGAATGGTTTATGAAATAAATCCCTCATAAAGGGTGTGATCAACCCTCCAAAAAACCACTGAGCATGTTGTGAAGGGTGGATATCATAAGACAATTTAAAAAATAGATTTTTAAAATGTGCATCATATTCCCGCATGCTCTCTGCCATTCCCTGCTGGATTTCTTTGAGAGAGCTAATGCTCTTCTGTTCAAACTCAGGTATGTGGAATTCTGCCAAGAATGCTTTTCTCAGCGCGGTATAATCCACAATAGTATGAAGAGGGTCATACTTTCTATAGAAACTATGCATGCATCCTTGCAAGGTCATCACAAATTAACTGGCCTTTCGATCCTGGGTCATGATTCCCTTCACACACCATTGCAGCTAGCACTTATGCAAATGTTCCATGGCATCTTCTATCCCACTATAATATGGTGAGTGTAGAGACATATTGAAAAAGACTTGAGGATGTGGCTGAGGCCCCTGCCCTCCCGATCTAGTCCCTTGGTTTCCTTTGGTGTTTCCTCCTCCACTGGATCCACTAGATCCTAAGCCACCAGCTCCACCACTTCCACCTCCAGATCCTCCTGTGTTAGGTACAGGGCCTGTGTTTGTCATGCCGAGCACTCTTGTCGTCCCACTAAATTCCACACCGATAGTTTGTGAACTAGTACCACTCCCAGTCATATTTCCTCCACCACTTCCTAACGCGCTTTCAAAACCAGCTGAATACGTGTCTTATCCAAACATTCCACCAAATACCAGAATAGTGTGTGAAGCCATAGAAGTCCCAAACAAGAAGTTGTATCTTCTAGGTGTTGATCGGTTGCTTTCACTGAAATCAAATGGATCAACTGTATTTTTCCCTCATTTGAACAAACCAAGCACCAAGGTTCAGTCGCTAGGTAGGGTCAGATGTGCACCAACGAATCTTCTTTCTCTACGCGATGGACTCTCATTAGAATCCACAAGGTTTTCTCTCCCACACTTACCAAGATGGGGTACCATAGACTGTTTGGGTTCCACATCCTTCACATGAACCTCAAATCCTTTCCACCAAGTTTGGCTCCATAAACCACTTGTAATCCTGTGCTATCTATCGATCTCCTTTTCACGTGCTTCATTATACTTGATCCGTCTCTCCTCCCTTTCTTGTTCAGTCATCAGATCAGCCATCCTTCCCTAACTTGGCTTCCTCGCCTAGTGCTCAAGGTGGTTTAGCCAGCCATAGGAAATGCTTCTAAACCCATGGTCACCATCAAGATTTTGATTGCAAGGTGGATATCACGTAGAAATGATCCCCTGGGCTCTCACAAGAACTCAAACTCTACAACTTCTAGACAAGAATACATGGAAATGGTGTATTCCAGAGTGTAGCAAGTCAATACTCCCTTCCACCAATGATCTATAGCATGGGTCCACGTTAGATCAACATCTTGCAAGTTCTGATATGTTTCTTGGGTCCAAGGGTGTGGTTTATAATGCCACCTTGATCTAGATGTATAAGCCGAGATCCATTTGAATAAATCTATTAGGAAACAACAGAAGAAAGTTTCGTACAACTCATGATAAAGAGTGCCTTCCACCTATCTTCATGCATCAAACCCAGATCCAGTACTGAATCTCTAAGTGAATTCATCCTTTGTGCTTTTAAACCAATCTTCAACTCTTTCAAGTGTTAAGTGCTCCACCATCACTTTTTACACAGATCATGATGTATGCCATATTCCACTACAACTTCGAAAAGAGGTCCTGGCAATGGAACCAAGATGTAGTCATTCTTGCACCCGACTAAGAACAAGGGAACCTCATACACCCCGGCCTATTACCCAATGGGTGCTGGGTGCTCACCTGAGGTGCATGAGAGGGAGCCAAGTCTCTCTTTTATGCAAGTTCAATGGAAGGCATGCTCATGATCTTGACTTAGTGATTTAAAAGACATGAAAAAAGCTATAGAGCTCAGAACGACTTCTATACCCTGTCATTCATAATAAAAGAAAAGCGTGCAACAAAAGTAATAGAACTAGGAAGCTCTAAATCCACCATTATACATAGCATTCAAGTAAGATTCATGATTATATGTGAACAAAAGTATAATAGAAATATGCAGGTAATACATAGAAAGAGTCTTAATACATTTTTCATGGCAACCTTATCACATTCATTCATAGTATTACTTATAAAATATTATAGAAGGCAGACCATAGTCATGCGCCATGTGTGGATCCATACAAGTATTGTCACAAAAATAAAAATTGCATTCCCCATCTTCCCATTACATCCTTACTGGAATCCTTTACCCAATTTCATCCCATAGTTCTCGCAGTAATTCTGCAGAGCTCCGTTACCTCACTTCTATCCCTTTTCTTTGCCAAGGGCGCACGTATAAATATTCTTCTGATCTCTAACAAACTTCTCTGCAGGCTCATATCTGGCCCCAAGTGTCAAGGTGTAGGTCACCCCAGGCACATGCCTCTCCATGTCATGATTAAGTTTTAAGATCTTTCTATCGCAAGGTATATTCCTTCTAGGACACCATGTCACTAGGTTAAAACCTTATCTAGATGGAACACATTCTTCATGTGTCCTACCCAAAAGGACAAAAATGGCTAAGTCCCAAATTGTTCTTTGCACGGCGCCTGCCCTTGGTTCTCCAAGAACCATTTTTGAATCCTGCCTTGCATGCCTTCACTTATACACTTCATTGGTTTTGTGCGCATTTACGCGTCCTTAAGATTTGGAAGCTATATCAGGGGCCCAACATTACGCCACACTTCACCTATTCTCTGCCCTCAGGAACCTTCTCAAAGAATGTAGTACAAAAAGAAAGCAAGGCCTTACCTTGGAAAAGAATGGGTGGGGAAGAATAAAGAATGGGAAAGAGAAAGAATATGGGGAAAATTTCCTAAAGAAGAAGAAGGGGAAAATTTTGTTAGAGGTCGGCCTCCAGTGTACTCCAAGCGCTGACTTCCTCCTGCACTTTAGTGCAGATGTTGCCAACCAAGGTGATCACCTCGTCGAAGGTCAGACCTTCCCCTTGTGTGGTAATGGTTTGCACTACAGTCTCCAGTTCTTTAGCATGATCTTCTAGGGCATCCATCTTCCTTATGATGACCTTGTAGAGCTATTTTAGCTGGGGTTTGATTGAGACTCACCGGTTATCAATGGCTTCATATTTCTTTTCTACTTCGAATATGATCCTTTCCTACTCTTCTTTATTGCCCTTATTATTTTCTTTGAATTCCTTCAACTCAACTTCGTCGTTGGCAAGTAGTATGCTTGTCACTTTGTCTTGATCTACGTGATGGTCGTAAGTGACCCCCATGGTTTGTGCAGCTGGTATTACCTCGGTGAGCACCTTGTTGTATTCGGCCATGAGCACAATGACCTTCAACTTGTTTTCTTTCTCCAAGTGCACCGCTACCTCTTCTACCAACTCTAATGCCAAGGGCTGCCTCTCCATGGTGAGGATCTGAGTCAAGTCCTCTAGACATTCTAGGGAGGATCTGTACTTTTACGCGGGAGGGTTAAGGTCCGGGTTCTTTGTGATAATCGATTGGGAGATGAGATCCACCTTCTTAGAAACTTTGTGTACCTTGGCCTTTTCCTCCTGAAACTCCCTTTGCAGTTGAGCACTGATTAATTTCTCAAGGCTGAGATCCTTCATTAGCTTCACCACTTCTTCCTTCCTCTTCTCCAACAGGTCCTCCAAGGCTCTTACCCTGTCATTCCTACCAAAGATCCTAGCCTCAATTTCAATAGAGACTTTGTTGAGGGTGTTGCATACTTACTCATCATATAGTTGCTGCATGTTTACAATGGGGTTATCCCCCTTTCCTTCGGGCAGCTTCTATACCGCTCTTTGGTTAATCTCAAACTTAGGCTCATCGAGGTGGGAGTCGAATGCCCATGATAGCATCTTCCTCATTCATGGGTATCCACCCTCAAGGTCAAAGGAGTCCATAGCAGTGAGCTCCTTGGTGGGCATGGTACTCTGGAAACACGTGCGCAAAACTTTGTTGGGGTCATCAATGTAACGCATCATTGTTCTTCCTCCTTCCCCGTGTTTACTTCTTGTGCGCAAGCCCTTGGGAACAGTTACCGAAAGAGTTGGGATTTTTTGCTACTTCCACTCTTATCCCTTTTTTCTTTCTTAAACTCGCCAAGCATGAGCTCTGCGTTGTGCCCAAAATCCTCATTGACTAAGGAATTAATAATATTCTCTGCCTCCCTTGTTGCCTTTTCATTCACCTCCTCCTGAGTAAGCGTGGGCATACCTGACTCCTTGGTACTAGCTCCTTCACTCCTCTCTTTGCTGCGCGTGCCTTCCTCCCTTTGGGCACCCTTCTTCCTTACAAAGATGAAGGCATCATTTGTATAATTTTATTCCTCTCCCTCTGAGTCATGGACATCAATTGGCTCTTGATCCACCTCTAACTCTTCCCCTTCAACATCATCCTTTTCACCTCTATAGGTGTTTGGGTCGTCTACATCTTCAGACCCTTTTTCCTCCATTCCTTGTTATTCTTCCCCTGCAGAAAACTCTGCAGTTGGGGATGTTTTCCTCTCTTCATCTCAAGGTCATTCATGGGATGGTGGCTTCACAGGCTCTGGGGTCTTCTCCCTGACCACTGTTCTTCTCTTCTTCCTGACGTAGGTACTTGGCCCTGAGGTATCTACGTTCTTCCTTTCCACCACCCTTTATTCTTCTTCTTCTTCTTCTTCTTCTTCTTCTTCCCTCTCCTTGTGCTTTGGCGTAGGCTTCTTTCTTCCCATGGAGTATCCTGGAATGGATATCTCGTTCTCCAAGTACACGCCCTTTTCAAACTTCCACCTTATGTGTAGGTAGATCCTAGCAGCAACACTCTCAACAATGGGTAAGGTCATGGGCCTTACAATGTTAACATCCTGTGACATGTACCTTTCAACATACGCACGCTTTCTTGGGTAGACCAAATTATTTCTCATTTCTCTATGTTCACTATCAAGGGTGGACAGGTCAGGTCTTAATTTCTTTGACTCCTTATACCCATTTACCCTTTCTTGGAAGAATTGAGTAGTAAATGAGAAGGGGAGTTTGCACCAGGGACTCCAACTACCATCCACCAAGATGAATTTGCCAATGTAAAAGTGCTGGTATACCACAAACTCTACTTCACCTTCAGTTGTTGCAGGGAGTTGTTCAAGAATTCACCATTCAGCCCCAAATTCATTCATGAGGCGTGTGTACCATTTATCCAAGCGTGCCTTCTGCACCCCTATCATTGACTCATAAGTATACTTTTGGAACCTGTCCGTGGGTGAAGGGTCTTCATCGGGGTACTCCCATATGAACTTATCAGATGCATTCAATACTCCGATCTCTGAGAACACATTTGTTAATAGAATGTTCCCAAATAATATCTTTCCTCCATTCTCTGCGCTGTTTATGATCTCATCTAATATGTACTGCGAGATGTTGTATACGGTACCTTCCACAACCTTTTTGTAAACATTCAACCAGAGCTTGCTCACCTGGTTCTACCTCTCTTGCCCATTCAGCTTGGAAACGAGGTGCGCAGCCATTTTCATCACCGGATCATTGATATCTGTGACGTCGTAGTACCTTGATCCCTTCTTATAATCCTGGGATGTAATGGTTTCTTTAATTGCCTCCTCATCCTGGAGGTCATCTAAGATCACGTCTCCTTTACAGCTTAGGCCTGTAAAGTGTGATATTAGCTGGGGAGTTATGCACATTATGTGCCTTGCGAAGCAGAAGAAATATTCATGCACACGTGTCATTAACCATTGGTACAGCTGCTCGGGCTTCCCAAAGAATGAAAATTTGTAAAGCTGGAGAAGCCCTGCCTTCTCCATAATCACCTTGACTGCACTGCTATATATCAGCATCTCGTCAGGTGTTCATTTGTTTATGGGGTGAACTAGCTCCAACGCCATTTCCTTCACAATTATACTCGTCTGGTGATTATAATCAATTACGATCATTTTTCTGATATGGGACTCCCAATATTGCCCTAGCAAAACCCCATCTGGGTATTACATCTCTGAGTACCATTCCTCATTGGTATCCAAAGGCATTTCTTCTTCTTTCTTCTTTCCTTTTCCCTTACCCTTTCCCTTCTTGGATTGTATTGTAGGCTTATCAATTGGTTTTGTGGCCGTCATTTTCCCCTTTGCTTTCATTCCCTAGTTACTTTTGAGTTATTTAAGAGTTTTCCTCACGCGCCCCATGCCTTAGAGTACAACCCTAATTTATGATTTTCCTTATTTGATCACAGTGTTCTTTCACAACATTCCCCACACCCGTGAATAAATTCACTTTGGTTTGTAGATCTAGTGGACCGATTGCGCGTGATTTTTTGAGATTTTCCTTTGCACGAGTTAGCTCTCAAAACCCTAGCTCTTGAAATAAAATCGTTCTCCTTGTTTTCACAAAGTAAAATAATGAACTTCCCATCCTTGTATTTATGGCTTTTCCCACTTTTACGCATTAAGGCTAGGCTACCTACCATCCTACAACAATATTTAATGCAAAATTTTTCAAACAAACCCGACTTCAATGCTTTTCCTTGTGTACCCAATCCTTGCATGAAAATCTTTTCACCCACACCCAATCCTTGCACGAAAACTTTTCCAATCTTTTGGTGTGTAGACAATACATCTTGATAGAAGACTCTTGTGCACATGTTTTGAGTGCCAAAGGCATGTCATCACCAATCCAGCACTATGATAATTCTTCACCGTGAACTCCTCGTGCTATGATTATTTACTAATGCACAGCCTTTAGTTTGGTGGATGTAATCTGGAAACAAAACAACAACATAACACAAGAATACCATCGACTATGATAAGACGGAATGATGAAAAATCTGAAATATCAAAGTAAATTATAATATTAACATGAAACTATTACAATCTCACCCATGAGGTACTTCAAGTGTTATTGACTTCACTTGCCTTTCACCAAGACTATGGGAGAAACTTTACAATTACACCTCTTAATGGCTTCTTCAACACACCTTTAAACTGATGGCTTCCTTCGCACACTTCCTACAATATTTCTCACTACTTCCTTCTATGCTAAATGAGGGGGGTGGCCTCTCTATTTATAGAACTTCCAGGCTTATCCATCTTATCTCTAAGATAGGATAAGAAATCCACTTTGACGAATCATATTCCATACCTTAACTCTTATCTGTACATGTAAGCTTATCTTTTAAGATAAGATAAACCTTATCATTTTACATGGGTTCCACATTTTTAGAATTTTTACAAATAAAATATACAAAATATTTATGACCTCACTCCTTGTCCTTATTACCAATATAATATTTCTAATTCCTAATCATGTAGACCCTACTTCTCTAATTACCCAAACTTTGACATTTTAACATTATCGGACCACTTACGACAAATATTTACTTTTTACAACATTCATATTGTACTTTGACTATTACCGTACTCCACATTATTGGCGGCACCGTACTGATGGCACCGTTATCTTCTATCAGACGCTACTACTAATTATACTTAACAACATCATATTCCTAATACATACATTAATGAAATAGAAATTACGGAGGAAAATTTTAGTGTCGACAGGCACCTCTTCCATCCTCATGATTCTTGCTTTCACCTACCTCATGTTTTTGCACTTTTTCTCCTTGTACGTGGATTTACCATGTAACCTTATTTTGCCACTCATCTGCCTTCTTTTCTCCTAATGCATATTTTCAATGGGTCCAGTTCATACGGTCTACCAACCCAATCCTCCTACAAAATAACTTCATGCTTCTCTTTTTATCACCTCACCCCACACTAAAACAATGTGTGGTCCTCTGCGCATTCATAAGTCAAAAAGTAATAAGGTTACCAGTGCCCAAGGCACAAAACAAAACAACGACATGAAAGGGAAAAAAAAGAAAGGAAAAGCATAAAAATGAAATGCTAAACTAATTGGCAGAACTACCTTATTTACAAACACCAAGAAACATTATTTATAGTAGGGCTTTAGCCTACTCCCATTGAAGTGTCCAGGTAATTTTGTTCCATCCAGTGCTTGTAACTGGCACACGCCTAAATCAAGGATGTATGAAATTATATAATGACCCAACCAATGCACCTTCAACTTTCCAGGATGGCGTAGAAATTTTGAATCATATAGCAATACCATTTGGCCAACCTCAAACTATTTGTTCTTAATGTGGCAGTCATACCATGCCTTTTGGTTAGATTTTTCAGTTGTTTGGCTCCATCTTGCTAGTGAGTGCCTTTCATTCAACTTCATAAACTCATCTATTCTCTCTTCCAGCGCTTGTTCATCATCCAATCCTCCTACACATGCTATACACAGTGATGGTAGCATAAATTCAACAGAAAAAACAGCTTCTGTGCCAAACACTAGTTGAAATGGTGTGGCCTTGTTCAACCTTTTATACGTTGTTCTGTATGCCCAAAGGACTGTTGATACCTTGTCATCCCAATCCTGCCTACCCACATCACATATCTTAGTCAATGTGTGACTAAGGATTTTATTAAAAGCCTCTGTAGTCCCATTTGCCTGAGGGTGATAAGGGGTAGTATTGTGATGGGCTACCATGAATTCTACCAATAGAATCCTGATTGTTTCATTTAAGAAGTGAGTGCCCCTATCACTTGTTAAAATTAATGGGCACCGATACCTGTTGATAAATTTTCTCCCTCAAAAATCTAGTAGCTGTGGTTGCGGTGCAATCCTTAGTGGGTGCGGCCTCTGCCCACCTTATCAGATAATCAGTACAGGTAATGATATACCGCAAGTTAGTATTTTGTGCAGCTGGTGAGATTGGTCTGACAAAATCTATTACCCATTTCTCAAAAGGTTCTGTTAGTGCAAAATCACAGCACCCCTGGACGCACATCAAGCTTCTAGGTTGATGTTCAAGCATCCAGTGTGATTGCACAACATGGAAACCTCTCTCCAAGCGTGGGACTTGTAAAACCGAGAGAGGAATCTCTAGAGAAGGCTGGTTCCTGCTCCTAAACTACCTGCCACAAGCTATTCCAGTGCAGGCAAGCTAATCTAATCCTAATCTAACCATGCCAAGGAGACAGAGAGAGAGAGAGAAAGGAAAAGAACAAAAGCCTACACTAAAACGGTGATACACCAGAGAAGGAGGATGTTGAACATCTATCAAAACTGCCATGGGACAAAGAGAGGTGAGCAATGGGAAGGATGGACAGATGCATCACAGGCCCAAGGATAGATTTCACACAGAAAATGTCCCAAAACTCCATGAACACAGCTCCAAACCTGCAATGATCATTCAAACATGCACAAATACCTGCAATAAAGAGAGGCAAGAAGAAGACAAGCAAAAACGAGAAAGGATGGACAAATGCATCACAAAACACATCTTGTTGCTTCAGAAGTCTGCACAGAACATCATTCCATTAATAAGAGGCAAAAATGCCATTACAGAGCAAGGGAGGAGGTTCTAACTCCATTTTTAACCCTAGAGAAGAAAAGAAGGGAGAGCAGAGCAGAAAGAATGAACAACCACTTCTAAATGAGCCAAATCTGGCTTTTTACATTGCATGGGTCGAACCCAGGGGACAGAAACGTGAAAAAACGTGCAAGCCCATCCCTCATTGACTGCAGATGTATTAAATCAGCATGGGGATCTTTGTCAACCCATACCCTGTCACTTTGAGCGATTTTGAGGAGAATGCGACCCATTTGCATTAACTGGGCCGCTAAAATGTCACTTCTGGCCGTGCAGAAGAAGAATGCGACCCATTAGCATTAAAACAGGTTGTTGAAAGGTCGCTTCTGGCCATTATCACACGTCAGCACTGTTTCTCCATTTTCTCTCTTCAGACTACACCAAAACTCGAGATTGATCCCAGAATCATGTAGAGCATCTCACAAGCTTTCCGTTGATATAAAGAACGTGGAAATCTGAGCTCTGGATCAAAAGATATGGCGATCTGAAGATTTAGGGCACGGAACAGACCCAAACGGATTTTGAAATATTTCCCGCGCTCTGCCACTTGGATGACACGTGGCACGCTCTGATTGGTCACGTGATTCTCTCTCCTTCTACTTTTCGGCAGGCTGTCTCTTGAAATTTGACTTTTGGTGCTCTTGGAATATTTTCCACATTTTTCCCACGCCCCGCCACTAGGGATACGTGGCATGCATTGGTTGGTTCACGAACCTGTCGGGTCTTCCTTCCCTTTTACCCCTTTTGGCTTAGATTTGGCCAAAATTTCCAACTCCTCCCCGAGCTCCACACTTCTATGCTCCATTGGACACGTGTCCAATTTCTATTGGCTCGGGCCAGCGCTTCAAACCTTGCCTTTTGACCTTTTGGCTTCTCCTTGATGACACGTGGCAATTTCTCAATGGTTCTCGGGCCTGCCGGGTCTTCCGCGTACTTCGCGTCCATTCGTCCCGGACGTCCCATTTTGATTTTGGACCTTTTGGGACAATTTCGGCCGGTTCGGCCGGTTCGGGTATTTCTGGCCCGCTTGTCCCACTTTGATTCGGACTGACTTGACTCTTTTCGGCCGGTTCGGCCGGTTCGGGTCCTTTTGTCCCGCGCGTCCCGAACTGCCCCTCTCAGCAGTTAGTCGATTTTCACTCTCGGTCGAACCGGCATTTCGCGCCCGCCGCGTACTTTCGTCCCACTTGTCCCAAATGCTTAGTGGGCCGCCTGGACTCATTTCGGCCGGTTCGGGCGGTTCGCGTACCTTTGTCCCATTTGTCCCACCTTGTGCTGGACTAGGACTTAGCTGATTTTCACAATTTTTTCTGGCCCAAACTACTTGCTTTCTGCAACCTTCTCCGAACTTTCTCAAAGCTTGCTCCTTCCTTCTTCGGCCTGGGGAGTTTAGAAAGATTCCTGAAGGGACCCTAGAAACCTGATTTTTGCTCTGAATTAACCAATGTGCCTGGGACTTGGATATTCTGATGCATGTTATCAAATTTACCCTGGGGGGGTGAATTTTGGATAACAATTTGGCGACTCAACGGGGGCATCTGCCTGCTAGATGAAAAGGCCAGCTGCCTGAAGCAATCCATTGGGCATGGAGTCATAAGTAATAGCCTGAAAACTGATCTGAACTTTGAAAATCTCCCCTCTGAGCCACTTGGAAACCCACCGGGCATGGAGTTGTTCTCACCAAAAACCATTGAAACGAACTGTGCAAGAGCAAAACCAGCAACACCAAAAACTATGTACAGAACTGAAAATCATACATGTCCCAAATGGAACATGCAGAGTGTGCACGAGCACTTCTTCTACTGAAAGAAAATATACCTAATCTACTCTAGCTGGAAGCAAAGGCAAGCTAAACAAACCCTGCAACAGGTTGTGAGAAATAGCTTCCTTTCTTCAAAATTGGCAGCCATGCAATTGATTTGGCACTGATCATGGCTGTTTGGATGGATGGAAAATCAACAAGAAGCTGGTCTTCTATCCAAATCATCAAGGTATCAACTGAAAAATCCAATACCTCTTTTAGTTGCTCTGCATTTGGATTGGAGAGGTATGGCAGCTGATCCTTGGTACTTTGTAGCTCATCCTCATGCTCAGAAGCAAGCATGACTGGTTGTGGCTTCTCCTTTGGCTCCAATGAAGCCAAATACCTGATTGGGAAAAGTATGGTCCTTTGAGTATGCCCATTGCTGTGATTTTCAACTCCAAGAATGGAGTCTTCTTGTAGGCCCTCCTGAATGGATGATGTGGAAGAAATGGTGGGATTCTTCTGTCCTTTCTCTTCCTCCAATGAAGAACAGGGAAGATTAGAATCTTCTAATTTTGATTCCAAAGAGCTGCTGTAAGATGCAGGCTGCTGCAAATGGAAACTCTCCTTCATGACAACAGGTTCTAGTGTTTGGAATGTGGATGATGAAAGAGAGAATGGTGAAAACTCAACCGGCTCTTCTCCATCAAAACAGTCCTCCAAATCTGACAGGTAAACTGCCTCATTGTTGTCCCGCTGTTCGTGTTCAACTTCCTCCATGGTGTCCTCTTGATCTGCAACTTGACCACCATGGTTTCCTTCACTCTCCAACATTGAGTTTGAGAGATCAAACTCCTTTTCAGTACCAGAACTTGAGAGAGATGAAGTGGAAAGAAGAACTGAAGGTTCTTCTGTAACCTGCTTTGTGCTCAAAGCCCTTGGATCTGCACTTTTCTCCTTCACAGCTAGATTGTGCTCTTCTTCTTTTGGATTTGGAGCAGCTTCTCCTTCCTCCAATGTTTGAAGGCAATCTTGCTCTTGGTTGAACTCTTCCTCCAGCGTGAAGTTTGTCAAGTCAAACTCTTCATTCTGCTGCTCTAGAGGGCAAGTTGGGGCTGCAAGATTTTCTTCTTCAAAAAAATCAGTCCTAACCACCATTTGTTCAACCTTGGCCTCTTCCGTAGGATTAACCATCAAGGGAATCTTTGCTATCCCAAATTTGGCAGCCCAAACCTTCAAGCTGTCTGTCATTTCTTTTCTGTTGGGCTCCTCTCCTTGCTGTCCTTTATGACTGATTTTTACAATTTCTTCTTCCCCACATGGAATTGGGAATGCAAAAGGAGGGATAGGTTGAAACTCCACTAATTTGACAATTTTTTGTGGTGGTGGAGGAGGTGAAAACTCTTGTTTCTTTGGAGGAGGGGGTGTTTCTGTTAGCTCTTGTGGAGGGGATAACTGTTTGGAAGGAAAAAGGAAAGAAGAATCGAGGTGTGGTGGAAGACTGAGAGGTGGAGAGATGGATTCAACACTTGGGACAGCAGATGGAGGGTTTAAAATTTGCAGGTCCAGATGAGATGATGCTGCTTGAGTAATGGGAAGAGAGAAACCAGATGATGGTGTAGAACTTACCCATTGACAAGGTTGTTCAACACCGACTGTATAGGCCTCTATTTCTGCTGTCCATTGTGCAAGTTGGGGCAGCATCTTTATCATGAAGTCCAGCTTCTCTTGAGGGCTGAAGTGTCTTGGAAAAGGGCCTCCCCATGGACAAGGAGTCCTGCAACCAATTCTGAAAGCTCTCATTTGAGCTGTTGCTCTGGACTGCAGCATCCCCACCTCCATCTTTTGGATTTTCTCCAACAGACCAGCATCTTGGATCTGATGGTCTTCGTTGTATGCACACCCTTGCTCTTGGAAAGCTCCATAGCCAAACTGACTTTGGCACTGCTGTTCATATGAGTATGCATGCTGATCTGGAGGATTTTTAAAGCATGTTGGAAGTGGAAAATACTGCTGTTGTTGATGTGAATTCCATGATGGAAATGAAGTCATGATTGCACAACTTCATGGAATGGAAAAGAATGAGGGGGATGGAAAGGAAGATGGATGAAAATGGATGGAAATGAATGGAAAGGAAGGTCTGCAACTTCAGAGATGGGTTGTTGACCAGATGGAGTCGCCAGATGTGTTTGCAAGTGCCTCCAAAGGCTGAAATCTTCACAGGAACACATCAACCTGCAAAAGATGGAGTCAAAGACCTCTAAGGTCCCACCGGGCGTGCCAAAACTGTTAGTGCAAAATCACAGCACCCCTGGACGCACATCAGGCTTCTAGGTTGATGTTCAGGCATCCAGTGTGATTGCACAACATGGAAACCTCTCTCCAAGCGTGGGACTTGTAAAACCGAGAGAGGAATCTCCAGAGAAGGCTGGTTCCTGCTCCTAAACTACCTGCCACAAGCTATTCCAGTGCAGGCAAGCTAATCTAATCCTAATCTAACCATGCCAAGGAGACAGAGAGAGAGAGAGAAAAGAAAAGAACAAAAGCCTACACTAAAACGGTGATACACCAGAGAAGGAGGATGTTGAACATCTATCAAAACTGCCATGGGACAAAGAGAGGTGAGCAATGGGAAGGATGGACAGATGCATCACAGGCCCAAGGATAGATTTCACACAGAAAATGTCCCAAAACTCCATGAACACAGCTCCAAACCTGCAATGATCATTCAAACATGCACAAATACCTGCAATGAAGAGAGGCAAGAAGAAGACAAGCAAAAATGAGAAAGGATGGACAGATGCATCACAAAACACGTTTTGTTGCTTCAGAAGTCTGCACAGAACATCATTCCATTAATAAGAGGCAAAAACGCCATTACAGAGCAAGGGAGGAGGTTCTAACTCCATTTTTAACCCTAGAGAAGAAAAGAAGGGAGAGCAGAGCAGAAAGAATGAACAACCCCTTCTAAATGAGCCAAATCTGGCTTTTTACATTGCATGGGTCGAACCCAGGGGACAGAAACGTGAAAAAACATGCAAACCCATCCCTCATTGACTGCAGATGTATTAAATCAGCATGGGGATCTTTGTCAACCCATACCCTGTCACTTTGAGTGATTTTGAGGAGAATGCGACCCATTTGCATTAACTGGGCCGCTAAAATGTCACTTCTGGCCGTGCAGAAGAAGAATGCGACCCATTAGCATTAAAACAGGTTGTTGAAAGGTCGCTTCTGGCCATTATCACACGTCAGCACCGTTTCTCCATTTTCTCTCTTCAGACTACACCAAAACTCGAGATTGATCCCAGAATCATGTAGAGCATCTCACAAGCTTTCCGTTGATATAAAGAACGTGGAAATCCGAGCTCTGGATCAAAAGATATGGCGATCTGAAGATTTAGGGCACGGAACAGACCCAAACGGATTTTGAAATATTTCCCGCGCTCTGCCACTTGGATAACACGTGGCACGCTCTGATTGGTCGCGTGATTCTCTCTCCTTCTACTTTTCGGTAGGCTGTCTCTTGAAATTTGACTTTTGGTGCTCTTGGAATATTTTCCACATTTTTCCCACGCCCCGCCACTAGGGATACGTGGCATGCATTGGTTGGTTCACGAACATGTCGGGTCTTCCTTCCCTTTTACCCCTTTTGGCTTAGATTTGGCCAAACTTTCCAACTCCTCCCCGAGCTCCACACTTCTATGCTCCATTGGACACATGTCCAATTTCTATTGGCTCGGGCCAGCGCTTCAAACCTTGCCTTTTGACCTTTTGGCTTCTCCTTGATGACACGTGGCAATTTCTCAATGGTTCTCGGGCCTGCCGGGTCTTCCGCGTACTTCGCGTCCATTCGTCCCGGACGTCCCATTTTGATTTTGGACCTTTTGGGACAATTTCGGCCGGTTCGGCCGGTTCGGGTATTTCTGGCCCGCTTGTCCCACTTTGATTCGGACTGACTTGACTCTTTTCAGCCGGTTCGGCCGGTTCGGGTCCTTTTGTCCCGCGCATCCCGAACTGCCCCTCTCAGCAGTTAGTCGATTTTCACTCTCGGTCGAACCGGCATTTCGTGCCCACCGCGTACTTTCGTCCCACTTGTCCCAAATGCTTAGTGGGCCGCCTGGACTCATTTCGGCCGGTTCGGGCGGTTCGCGTACCTTTGTCCCATTTGTCCCACCTTGTGCTGGACTAGGACTTAGCCGATTTTCACAATTTTTTCTGGCCCAAACTACTTGCCTTTCTGCAACCTTCTCCGAACTTTCTCAAAGCTTGCTCCTTCCTTCTTCGGCCTGGGGAGTTTAGAAAGATTCCTGAAGGGACCCTAGAAACCTGATTTTTGCTCTGAATTAACCAATGTGCCTGGGACTTGGATATTCTGATGCATGTTATCAAATTTACCCTGGGGGGGTGAATTTTGGATAACAGGTTCTATGCTAGTGATGGGGTGCAAGGGCATCTCATCCCTTCTTCCAGGTTTGTAAAGGCACTGGAAGTGGTCACAGGCCTTGCAAAACTCGATGCAATCCTGGTGAATCATTTCCCACCAGAGTCTGACAATTAGGATCTTGTGCACTATTGCATTCCCCACATAGTGTCCTCCAACAATCCCACCATGGGATTTTTCTATTATAGCTATGTGTTCATGTTCTAATACACACCAGCGCAAAACCTTATTGTAGCCCATTTTATACAAATCCCCATTGATCAACATGAAGGGTGTGGAGTGTAATGCTAACCTTTTTCTTTCCAGAGCATTCATCCCTTCAGGTGCCACACCTTCCTTGAGAAAAATGAAAAGTGTCTTCTAATTATTAGGGCACATGCCGCTACTTGAATAGTTGTGCTTCCGGCATGGTTTCCTCAATACTTTGTGCGTCCTCTCCCGAACCAATCCTGGATAAATGATATGGCCCACAATTTTTCTTTCCCGGTTTTACCACCACTTTGAACTCAAATTCTTGAAATAAAAGTACCCAATGACATATGTGCCCTTGTAACACTAATTTGTTTACTAGATACTTTAGGGCCATATGGTCAGTGTAGAATATGAAGGGGGTTTCCAAAAGATATTTTCTGAATTTATGGAGCGCATAGATTATTTACAATGCCTCACGCTCGGTCGTTGTATAATTCTGCTTTGCTAGTGTCAAATTTCTACTTAGAAAACACAAGGGATGATCAAAAATCCCCTCTTCTGGTTGAGAAAGGACGGCTCCCATTGCTGTACTAGAGGCATCCATGTGGACACAGAAAGGTTTATCCCATGATGGGAATTTTAGAATAGGTGTGGTTATAAGCCTTTCCTTTAGAGTGCCAAATTCCCTCTGCTGCGCCTCTCCCCACCAAAAGGCACTCTTATGTCTAAGAAATATTTCCAAAGAATCTTGGTATATCCCTTAATGAACTTTTTGTAGTACCCTATGTCCAAGAAATCTACACACTGCGCTTTGGCTGGTAGGCTCCCCTAACCCTACAATAACTGCAACTTTCACGGGATCCACTAGTAAGCCTTCTTTGCATATGATATGTCCCAACAATGTTCCAAAAGGAGTTGCAAAGATACATTTCTTGATGTTTAGGGAGATCCTCAACTATCGACATCTTTCAAACATTAACCTCAAGTTATCACAATGGTCCCTTACCAATCCATACACTGTCCAATCATCCAAATATACCTGAAGGAAATTGTGGATGAAGTCCTTAAATGCTTGTACCACTATGCACAAAAATACAGCGGGCGCATTCTTCAGCCCAAAGGGCATGACCGTGTATGCAAAGCTTCCCCACTTAGTGGCGAAAGTTGTCTTCTCTTGATCTTCTTTGGCAATCCTTACTTGGTGATATCTTGAGAATCCATCCGTAAAGGAATAGACCTTGTGCCCAGTAACTCCTTCAAAAATCTCTTCAATAAAGGGTGTGGGAAAAGGATCTGTGATACAAACAATGTTTAATTCCCTGTAATCCACACATATCTTAATCCACCCATCCTTCTTTATGCTGATCACCATTGGAATTATCCACTCTGATTCCTCCACAACCTTAATGATACCGGATGATATCATCTTGTCTAGCTCTTCTTTAACCCTCACATGCATGTTGGGATTCATCCTGTAACGCCTCTTTCTAACTGGGTGCACACCATCCTTCAAATTTATCCTCATTTCCCCCAATGAATGGTGAATTCCTTTCAACTCATGGTATCCGCATGGGAATAAATCCTCAAATTCACACAAGAGATCAATGATCTTTGATACTTCCTTGTCTGACCAGTATTCCCCAATGATAGCCTCCTTAGGCTCCTCTTCCGAGCCGATGTTAACCTTCTTGGTTTTGAGTGGTTCATGGTACATGTGTGCACATGCATCCACAGTTTCAACTACTTTACGCGCCCCAATCGAATGGTCGAAATTCAGGCTTTCCATCTCCTTTCCATCAACAATGTATACCATCTTTCCTTTCTCCTTTTCAGTACACGTGTGCTCAAATTGTATGCCCTCTAGTTCCTCCTCTTCGAACAATGCTTCTAAGCTAGGCCCATCGAGTAAGTTTACTAACCTATATTCCACCATGGCACAATACCCTAGAGTGAGGTGCTTGACAGTCTGTAATGCCTCATCAACTGGTTGCTTGGTACTTTGGTACTCGAATGTGTGAACCAAGTCAGCCGTTAATTTCTGCCAACTTCTCGTTTGGTGGCGTGTTTTAGAATGGATATACAAAGCATGTGCATAACCTTGTAGTGTCGAGTATAACTTTTGCACCCAAAGGGAGGGTGGTAAAGCTTCCGTGCCTTCTCCCCAGACCCTCTCACATGTCTATATGTGGGAAGAGGTGGGTCCATTGCCATTATAATCCTTGATAGCGGTGGGTATGTTGCTTTTTGAGAATCAGACAGTGAGCACAATTCTAACTTCACGCCATTCCAACAAGTTTTCACTATGCATGGCCCACCACCTTGCTGTTGTGCCTATCAAAACATAACCCAACATACTTCATCGCTTGTCCTCCTTCCAGTGAGCTTCCATCTCTCTTAAAAAGACCTTAGGGTATGCATCCCCAGAATACTTGGTTATTGCCTTTCCTCCCATGTGCTGAACTATACGCACCATGGTTACCTTGGTTACTGATCCTTTCATATGTCACCCAATCAATTCATAAGTCCCATGCGCCAAATTACCACATGCTATACTGGTAGTATCATTGACATATTGAGCATCATCAAACTAGATGACTTCTTCTATAGGGTGGATGGTCTCTGGATCTCTTATGGAGCACACATATATTCTATCTAGGACTTCCTCCCCAAGGGGTTCAGTATAGGAGGTGAACTTCCCATCAACCAGTGGTATAACTACCCGCTCTTCCTTGTTTTCAAAGCTTATATACCCCTTGTTCAACTAGAGATCTGCATTATTCTTATAGCACCATGGGCACCCAAGTAATGCTGGGAAGTTATCTGCCTTAGCAAGCACAAAGACTTCAAAATCTTTGGTGATCTTAGTCCCCTGAATGGTAATGGTTGCACCATTCAATACACCTATGGGCATTACCTTTGTCTTATTTGTAATATACAACACATTTAAAGATGGTTGTAATGCAGATCTTCCCATTTGATGCTAGGCATCTAGAGTGAGAATGTTAATCTCCACACCTGTGTCGATGAGGATGTTACTAAGCAGCCATCCATCCACTACTGCATTCAGGCTAATCTCTTTGTCATAATCAAGGCTGTGAGGTGGGAGGTTTGCATGTAGGATATGCCTTTTGTGTTCTTCCTCGATGCGTGGTACCTTTTCCCTCAACCATGCTTCCAGAAGGGGAATAATATTTGCCTTACCTCAGCAGTTTACACACCTCCTTAACCTCATCCAGGTCACCCTTTGGTTATTTTAAGGTTCTTCTTTTCTCATCCTTTCTAGTCTGCTCTTTTAAGCATTGGATCTCCCCTTGTAAACTCTGAATTACGTCCATGGTTTCTTGGTAGACTTATTTCTAGTGAGCTGAGTTTGGATACTTCCCATGTACTACTGCTTCCCTCAAAAATAGAGGTCTCTACCTAGGTGCTTCCTTTGCACATGTGGACTTCACCCTTATTGTTACCATAACAGGATCTAATTATAATTCACGTATTACCTGCAGAATCCATTGCGTGTCATCCTTCTTAATACTCACCATGGTAGCGCGCTTATCCTTCCGGTACTACTGACTCATATGTTTGTATAACTCTGGGCACTCTTCGTACTTATGTTTTTTTCCACACCAGGAGCATTGTAGAAGATCTAGGCATTCGTGCTTATAATGGTCTGTGGCTCCACAATTAAAACACGTCCCACGTGGGAACTCACTTCTTCCTCCATGGTTACCACGACCATGAAATCCTCCGCAAAACCCTCTTCCACGTGCATCTCCATCTCTTCGCTCTCCATACCCACAGTCATCTCCCTTAGAACTACTGGCAATGCCAGTCTAGCACACACCAAGATCAATTACCTCATGAATCTGGTCAATCAATCTACAATCCTTGGTGTCATGTGTGGTTGAGGTACATATCTTGTAATAACAGGACATGTTTTTATAGATCGCGTGTTACAGCAAAGGGCATCTACTTGCATCATGGTCCTTGTGACATATTTTGTAATTTACCGTTACGGCATGCACCACCTTCCGAGTACATATCCCACCATTATCCTTTGTGTGCCCTTCTATGTTACAATATGTGCACCACATCCCTCCGTGAATCTCTAGAACTGTGTTAGAAGATAAGTTCTCCAATTACTTAGCCATGGCAATAATCTGAGCCTCCAAAAATGGGCTAACACTAGTGTCAACACTACCAACTATCTCAGTGCGTAAAGAAGCTTCCAACGCTTCACGCTGGTCCATGAATGTTTTATTAGATAAATCCCTCATAAAGGTTGTGATCAACCCTCCGACAAACCACTGAGCATGTTGTGAAGGGTGGATATCATAAGACCGTTTAGAAAATATAGTTTTAAAATGCGCATCATATTCCCACACGTTCTTTTCCATTCCTTACTAGATTTATTTGAGAAGGCTAATGCTTTTCTGTTCAAACTCAAGTATGTGGATTTCCGCCAAGAATGCAGTTTGCAGTGTGGTATAATCCACAATAGTCTGATGAGGGTCATACTTTCTATACCAACTATGCATGCATCCTTGCAAGGTCATCATAAATTGATTGGCCTTTCGATCCTGGGTCATGATTCCCCTCACGTGCCATAGCAGCTCGTACTTATGCACATGTTCTGAGGCATCTTTTATCCCAATGTAATTTGGTAAGTGTAGAGACATATTGAAAAAGACTTGAGGAGGTGGCTGAGGCCCCTACCCTCCCAATCCATTCCCTTGGTTTCGTACGGTGTTTCCTCCTCCACCGGATCCACTAGATCTTGCGCCACCAGCTCCACCACTTCCACCTCCAGATCCTCCTGTGTTAGGTACATGGCCTGTGTTTGTCATGCCGAATGCTCCCGTCATCCCACTAAATCACACATTGATAGTTTATGAACTAGTACCACTCCTAGTGGTATTTCCTCCACCACTTCCTAACGTGCTTCCAAAACCAGCTGAATACGTGCCTTGTCCAAACATTCCACCAAATACTAGAATAGTGTGTGAAGCCATAGAAGTCCCAAATGAGAAGTTGTATCTTGTAAGCACCAATCGGTTGCTTTCACTATAATCAAATGGATCAACTGTATTTTTCCTGCATTTAAACAAACCAAGTGCCAAGGTTTGGTCGCTAGGTAGGGTCAGATGCTCTGCCAACAACTCTTCTTTCTCTACGTGATGGACTCTCATTAGAAGCCACAAGGTTTTCTCTCCCACACTTACCAAGATGGTGTACCACAGACTGTTGGGTTCCACATCCTCCACGTGAACCTTAACTCCTTTCCACCAAGTTTGGCTCCATAACCCACTTGTAATCCTGCGATGATCTGTCTATCGATCTCCTTTTCACGTGCTTCGTTATACTTGAGTTGTCTCTCCTCCCTTTCCTATTCAGTCGTCAGATCAGCCATCCTTCCCCAATCTGGCTTCCTCACCTAGTGCTCAGGGTGGTTTAGCTGGTCATAGGAAATGCTTCTAAACCCATGGTTACCATCAAGATTTTGATCGCAAGGGGGATAACATGTAGAAATGATCCCCTGGGCTCTCACAAGAACTCAAACTCTGCAACTTCTAGATACGAATACGTGGAAATGGCGTATTCCAGAGTGTAGCTAGTCAATACTCTCTTCCACCAATGATCTATAGCATGGGTCCACGTTAGATCAACATCTTGCAAGTTTTGATACGTTTCTTGGGTCCAAGGGTGTGATTTATAATGCCACTCTCATATAGATGTATAAGCCGAGATCCATTCGAATAACTCTACTGGGAAACAACAGAAGAAATTTTCATACAACTCATTATAAAGAGTGTCTTCCACCAATCTTCACATATCAAACCCAGATCCAGTACTAAATCTCTGAGTGAATTCATCCTTATTGATTTTAAATTAATATTCAACACCTTCAAGTGTTAAGCGCTATGCCATCACTTTTTACACAGATCATGATGTATGCCATGTTCTACTACAACTTTGAAAAGAGTTCTCAGCAACAGAACCAAGATGTAGTCATTTTTACACCCCACTAAGAACAAGGGAACCTCATGTGCGCTAACCTATCACCCAACAGGTGCTAGACACTCACCCGAGGTGCACGAGAGGGAGCCGAGTCTCTATTTTATGTGAGCTCAATGGAAGGCATGCTCATGATCTTGACTTAGTGATTTAAAATACATGAAAAAGCTATAGAGCTTAGAACAACTTCTATACCCTTTTAGTCATAATAAAAGAAAAGTGTGCAACAGAAGTAATAGAACTAGGAAGTTGTAAATCCACCATTATACATAGCATTCAAGTAAGATTCATGATTATACGAGAAAAAAAATTATAATAGAAATATGTAAGGTAATACAGAGAAAGAGTCTTAATACATTTATCATGGCAACCTTATCACATTCATTCATAGTAGTACATATCCCAAGATTACAGAAGGTAGACCGTAGTCATGCACCATGTGTGGATCCATACAAGTATTCTCACAAAAAAAAAAATTACATTCCCCATTTCCCCATTACATCCTTACTGGAATTCTTTACCCAATTTCATCCCATAGTTCTCACAGTAAATGTGCAGAGCTCTGCTACCTCACTTCTGTCCCTTTTCTTTGCCAAGGGTGCACATATAAATGGGCCTCTAAGCTCTAACAAACTTCTCTATAGCCTCAGATCTGGACAAGAGTTTCAACGTGTGGATCACCTCAGGCGCATGCCTCTCCATGTCATGATTAACTTTTTAGATCTTTCTATTGCAAGGTATATTCCTTCTAGGACACCCTGTCGCCAGGATGGAACCTTATCTAGATGGAACACGTTCTTCATGTGTCCTACCCAAAAATCCAAAAATGGCTAAGTCCTAAATTGTTCTTTGCGTGGCGCGCACCCTTGGTTCTCCAAGAACCATTTTTGAATTCTGCCTTGCGCGCCTTCACTTCCGTGCTTCATTGATTCCACGCACGTTTACACGACCTTAAGATTTGGAAGCTATATCAGGGGCCCAACATTACCCCACACTTCACTTGTTCTCCACCCTCGGGAACCTTCTCAAAGAATGCAGTACAAAATGAATGCAAGGCCTTGCCTTGGAAAAGAATGGGTGGGGAAGAGAAAGAATAGGGGGAAAATTTCCTAAAGAAGAAGAAGGGGAAAATTTTGCTGGAGGTTAGCCTCCAGTGTACTCCAAGCACTAACTTCCTCCTACGCTTTAGTGTAGATGTTGCCAGCCAAGGTGCTCACCTCGTCAAATGTCAACCCTTCCCCTTATGTGGTAATGGTTTCCACTACAGTCTCCAGTTCTTTAGAGTGATCTTCCAGGGCAGCCATCTTCCTTGTGATGACCTTGTAGAGCTCTTTTATCCAAGTTTTTATTGAGAGTCACCGGTTCTCAATGGATTTGGATTTCTTTTTTACTTCGGATATGATCCTTTCCCACTCGGCTCTATTACCTTTATTCTTTTCTCTGAATTCCTTCAGCTTAGCTTCATCTCTGGCAAGCAGTATGCTTGTCACTTTGTGTTGATCTACGCAATGGTCGTAAGCGACCCCCACGGTTTGTGTAGCTATTCTTACGTCGGTGAGCACCTTGTTGTATTCGGCCATGAGCACGATGACCTTCAACTTGTCTTCTTTCTCTAAGTGTACCTCTACCTCTTCTACAAACTCTAAACCCAAGGGCTGCCTTTCCATGGTGAGGATCCGAGTCAAGTCCTCTAGACATTCTAGGGAGGATCTATACTTTTACGTGGGAGGGTTAAGGTCCGGGTGCTTCATGATAATTGATTGGGAGATGAGCTCCATCTTCTTAGAAACTTCACGTACCCTAGAATTTTTCTCCTGAAGCTCCCTCTATCGTTGAGCACTGATTAATTTCTCAAGGCTAAGATTCTTCGTTAGCTTCACCACTTCTTCCTTCCTTTTCTCTAATAGGTCCTCCAATGTAACTTTGTTATACTTTTCACACACTTTGTTATACTTGAGCCGTCTCTCCTCCCTTTCTTGTTTAGTTGTCAGATCAGCCATCCTTCCCCAACCTGGCTTCCTCACCTAGCATTCAGGGTGGTTTATCCAGCCATAGGAAATGCTTCTAAACCCATGGTTACCATCAAGATTTTAATCGCAAGGGGGATAGCACATAGAAATGATCCCCTGGGCTCTCACAAGAACTCAAACTCTACAACTTCTGGACAGGAATACCTGGAAATGGTGTATTCCAAAGTGTAGCTAGTCAATACTCCCTTCCACCAATGATCTATAGGACGGGTCCACGTTATATCAACATCTTTCAAGTTATGATACATTTCTTGGGTCCAAGGGTATGATTTATAACACCACCCAATCTAGATGTATAAGCCGAGAGCCATTCGAATAACTCTAGTGGGAAATAACAAAAGAAAGTTTTGTACAACTGATGATAAAGAGTGTCTTCCACCCATCTTCGCATATCAAACCCAGATCCAGTACTAAATCTCTGAGTGAATTCATCCTCTGTGCTTTTAAACCAATCTTCAACACCTTCAAGTGTTAAGTGCTCTGCCATCACTTTTTTCATAGATCATGATGTATGCCATGTTCCACTACAACTTCAAAAAGAGGTCTCGGTAACGGAACCAAGATGTAGTCATTTTTGCACCACACTAAGAACAAGGGAACCTCATATGCGCTGGCCTATCACCCAATGGTCGCTGGGCACTCACCCAAGGTGCGTGAGAGGGAGCCGAGTCTCTCTTTTATGTGAGTTTAATGGAAGGCATGCTCATGATCTTGACTTAGTGATTTAAAAGACATGAAAAAAGCTATAGAGCTCAGAACGGCTTCTATACCCTTTCAGTCATAATAAAAGAAAAGCGTCCAACAAAAGTAATAGAACTAGGAAGCTCTAAATCCACCATTATACATAGCATTCAAGTAAGATTCATGATTATATGAGAACAAAAGTATAATATAAATATGCAGGTAATACAGAGAAAGAGTCTTAATACATTTGTCATGACAACCTTATCACATTCATTCATAGTATTACTTATAAAAGATTACAGAAGGAAGACCGTAGTCATGCGCCATGTTTGGATCCATACAAGTATTCTCACAAAAACAAAAATTACATTCCCCATTTCCCCATTACATCCTTACTGGAATCCTTCACCCAATTTCATCCCATAGTTCTCGCAGTAATTCTATAGAGCTCCGCTACCTCACTTCTATTCCTTTTCTTTGTCAAGGGCAAGCATATAAATAGGCCTTTGAGATCTAATAAACTTCTCTGCAGCCTCAGATCTGGCCCCAAGTGTCAAGGTGTGGGTTGCTCTAGGCACATGCCTCTCCATGTTATGATTAACTTTTTGGATATTTCTATCGCAAGGTATATTCCTTCCAGGACACCCTGTCACCAAGCTGGAACCTTATCCAGATGGAACATGTTCTTAATGTGTCCTACCCAAAAGGCCAAAAATGGGTAAGTCCTGAATTGTTCTTTGTGTGACGCATGGCCTTGGTTCTCCAAGAACCCTTTTTGAATCCTACATTGTGTGCCTTCACTTCCGCGCTTCATTGGTTCTACACACATTTACGCACCCTTAAGATTTGGAAGCTATATCAGTGGCCCAACAATATACCTCATATGCATCACAATCTCATCCTTTAACCTCTCAACCCCATCGATCTAATGATCCCATGAAAAAATTATTGAGTAGAATGGCTAATCTTGAATCCACTACCTTGGGATCCAAGACCACCTTCTCATATGAGAAAATATGTAACAAACCTATTAATCCATTAGTCCTCGTAAAGCCTTATCCTCCTCATTGGGAATTACCGAAATCATCCAAGTTCAATAGCAAGGAGGACCCACAACAACATCTTTGTGCTTTTAGACATTCACGTTACTTCATTTCCCATGATTAGGACCTTATGATTTACACATTCCCCATGTCTTTAGTCAGACTGACATTGGATTAGTACAACGACATCCTAGAACATTCATTAATTTCCTTCACCCAACTCACAAAACTATTCCTAAAACAAATTTTGATCAATAGTGCACATAAGATCACTATCATAGACGTCTGTGCCATTAGATAGTATGATGAAAAATATATCGCAGATTTTGTCACATGATGACGTGGCATAATCAACCAACTATCATTCGCTCTTCCACAGACTGAATTGATAAAACTCTTCTCACGGTATTGTGTGAAGAATATATCCTCTACTCTTCAAATTCAATCATTCAAAACATTTGAAGATTCATTTATTATGGCTCACAAACTTGAATTCCATGCCCTTGAGCAAGGCCATCTCAAACTTCAATCAAGTATACCTAAGTATGAATTCACTAAATATTCCATATATGGGGATAAATCCAAGAATGCCACTAATGCCATTATGGTTAAATCATCATCCACATCCAATTCTCACATGGAGCCTCAACAAAGAGATCCTAGGCCACCTCCTAACTATACCCCTCTTGGGGAATCTTACAGTTCAATATTCGACAAGTTAATGGAGGTCAATCTCATTTGATTTCCTCCAATCCAACCCTACAATGAATTAAGACCCAAACTAGTATGGCATCATGAGTATCATTGTTGTAAATACCATCAAGTATGTGGCCATGAAATTGATAAGTGTCATGCTTTTAAAGACCTTGTCCAAAAACTCATAGACTCTTGTGAACTCCAAGTGGATAATCCTGATGCACCACCTAATAAACCCTTAGAAGTTTTCAAACAACCTTTTCCTAATCATCCACCAAATAATCAAAATCCACCTTCCACATCACAGGAACCTAATTCCCATACAATCAATACTATAAAAAAGATCCAACACCTTCACCTACATCCCATCATATCATCATCCATTGCACTTACTCCTATTTCAGACTCTTATCTTGCACTCATAACTTCATCAACATATACACCTATCCCTACGCCTATTATATCTGCATCAACTGTGTCCACAACTACTACACCCACATCAAACTTAACTATAACCACTTCCCCATCCATATCTACCATGTCCCCATCTATCACATCTAGTCCTTCATCTACAATTACCTTAACATCTTCATCTCACATCCGTACAACTACATTCACTGCTATACCAATCACATCTACTATCATGTCTATACCCGCATCAAAATTTGAATCTATGTCTACATATTCTATGCATAAATCTAACATAACTGCAAATGAGATTCTCACCCCCTTTACATGTCCAACCATTCCCACACCAAAGAATCTTAAACTTACACAACTGGTCAAGTGCATCATAGAAAAATCACTTCCACCTTAAATATCCACCTCTACAACATAATCTACAATATCTAGTTTTACCTCCATAAATTCCCCGGTTGAAATTTTCATCATTCTCGCCAAGGAAAAAACCTGAAAATAAAAGTCTAAGAACCTTGGCATGCCCATCTAAAATTCCCTCACACACCCACATTAAAATTTGGAGCTTCCTCCTCCCAAGACTAACCCTCCTAAGAAACCTAATGTTACATCATCACTCTTAGGAACATCTTCTTTCAATTTAGGGCTAGACCCTTCATCCAAGACCCCCATTATCAATAAGCCCAAATCATCTAATCCTTCTTCCAAATATGACCTCCCTTCCAAACCATCCACATATTCAATTACTAAATCAGAGTCCAAGCCATCTAAGACACCAATTATAAAAAATGAAACCAAGACACAACCATATTCTTCTCTTAACTCCAAGACAAAATAAAAGGCTCCCATAAGGCCTCATTATAACAAACCATCCCTTTCCTCCACATCCACCCTTCTTAAAGTACCTTCATCTACATCATCTTCTTTAACCACCCCATCAACTCTTATACAGATATCTTTCAACACCTACTTCAAACATCTACAATCACTCTTCCACCTATCAAACCTTTTGATCCACGTGGCCCAAGACCTTCATGGTTCGAATCTAATATCATTTTTACATACCATCGTGCACCAGGAAATGACACCAGACATTGCAATTCCCTCCAAACCACCATCCATAATCTTATGGATGAGGATGATATACTCATTGAAGGGGAACAACCTCTTCCATTAACCAACCTAGCTTCTACATCCCAATATTCATCCACCAAGATCTCTAATCCCCTCATTCATCCAAGACCTTCATTTCCATCCCTCCTTAAGCCAAGACCTCTCCCAAATAAGGTCCTCCTCTCTTCATCAATTCTATCTGGATCACCACCCGTTCGCACCACCATGACTTCCAACCACCTACTCAATCAAAATCAAAATTCATTATCACCACTCCCTTTAAAGAGTCTACTGCACCCCCTTCTTCATCAAAACCTAAGGTGTCTATCTTAGTTGTCCCTCATCTTACTGCTATTAAGCAAAGTGTTATGAAAAACATTCAACATGGCTTAGTTAAGATGTCACTTTATGAGCTCATCTAAATCTCCCCATATCATAGGAAAGCTCTCATTGAAGCTCTTAAACATATCCCTACCTCTAGTGATGAGGCTCAGTCCTTTACATATCTTGTTGGAGCCCTTTCTACTTCTACCTCCATATATTTTGACAATACCGAGATTCCTGACATAACACTTGAAGATCATGACCTTCTCCTTTTCATCACTATGTATATCAATGACACATTCATTCATCATTCTATGATAGACAATGGAGAGAACATAAAAATCATCTCATCGCATATATTTGATTAGCAAAATATCCCTAATTCCATTGTCACCCAATCACATGCGGTCCTTCGAGCAATCAACGATGTTGTTGCCCCTGCTTTGGGTAAAATTATTCTTCCTGTTTGTGTTGGTGAAAAAATCCTCCATTAGGTATTATGTATTGTAGAAGGGGAGTTTTAATACAATATCCTACTTGGATGACCATGTATTCATGCCATGCGTTGTGTTCCTTCCACCCTTCATCGATGTATCAAATATGAACACGAGGGGAAGATTTTAACTCTCCCCACAGACACTCCATTTAAATAATGTCATATGAATTAACAACCTAATGTCATGCTCATCACCATATAAGGTTCTTTTGAGGCATCTACTAGCTCATCCTTCTCTGCATCCAAGATTCCCAATGACGACTCCTTAGACAAAGTGATGGATTGGATCTCATTGGGAGAGTACCACCTTCTCATGCTTAACACTCTTCCCACACCTAATAGACTCAATAGACCCGATATAGCTCTAAAGTATTAACCTGATATAAGGGATGTCATTCCCTTTGGTCTACCTCATCTTCATACATACCTCATATTTGGTGGCATTGATCACCCTTCCTCTCACATTGATGCTCAACATCACACAAAACCATATACCTATGGGTTCAAATTTCTTAACAAAAAATCCTTCACCTACAATTATCTCCATTGATGTGCATGGAAAGGATTTCGAATGGGCCATTATAAAGAAGGTATGCATGACCTCGTCATTGATCAATCTTGCAAACCCCATGAAAAATTCAGGTTGGGATTTAAGGAATAATCTGTTGATCCTCTCCCTCCATCTTTAGCTCTCATGGACATTGATACTCCATCTTCTCCATCCCACGAGGTCATGGATATGGATGACACCATGTCCATATCCTCTAACTTTTTGTTAGTGTCCACCATTACCTTGGGATCAGTCACTTATCAATGTGAAGGTGAAACTAGGTCCTTCCCTCTTCAATATCCAGATATGATAAAGGAATATTCCCCTACCATTGACATTATTCAATGCACAAACGATGACTCCATCCTTTCCTACATGGGGGTAGAATATTCCTTTCTTCATAAGACCTTACCGCTAGACACATCCACATTTCTTAACAAATCCACTATCGACATCAACATTGGGACTCCGTAAGAGCCCCACATTCTCAAAGTGGGTCAATCCCTTGATCTGCAGGAGTTTGAATCTTTTACGACAGTCCTTTATAGACATATCCAAGCACTTATATGGTCATACAATGAAATGTTAGGCCTCAATCCTTCCATTGTTTTCCATAAAATCGTTACCTTTCCTAATGCTAAGCCGGTTAATAGAAGCTTCACCGCATGCATCCTTGAGTTTCCCTCCTTGTCAAATAGGAGTTGCAATGCATTCTTTTAGCTGATTTCATCATCCCTATTGACTATCCAAAATGAGTCTCCGATATCATAACTATTGCCAAATATTTCAAAAATATTTGTATTTGCATTTAATTTTGAGATTTAAACCTCTCTTTCCCTAAAGACGACCTACCTCTTCCTAAAATCAATCAACTCGTAGACCTTACTGTAGGACATGAGATGCTTTCTCTTATGGATGGTTTCTTTGGGTTTAATCAAATTCTCTTCACACTAGAAGACCAACATAAGAATTTTGTCATCACTCCTTGGAGGAATTTATGATATCGTGTTATGCCCTTCAATTTGAAAAATGTTAGAGCCATCTATCAATGAGCCATGACTTACTCTGGATTTATCAAAGTTACGAGGTTGACTGAGTCAAACCCTTGTAATAAATTAGCTATTTTCATGGGATCATGTTCCCTTAATCAAATAACATTTCTATTTTTAGAAAAATTTTAGTTAAGGGCCCAGTTGTAATGGCTCAGCCTAAGAACTTATAAATATTGATGCTTCAAGTTAGTAGATATAGATTTTTTTGGAGGAGTTTCTCTTCAAGCTTGGAAGAGTACTTAAGATATTCTAAGAGATCTTTTAATTATATTCAGAGTTACATGTTACTATTGAAAATCTGATTTATTGTGTTGAATGGTTAATCAATGTTTACTTTGTGGATTTATGATTCCTTAGTATGAATGATTATGTTACCTTTATTTTAGGTTGTCTATTTCATGTTGTGAAAACCTTTTTTTCTTTCTGTATTAATTTATGTCATTATTATCCCTAGTTGCAAAAATAGATGTTTGACATATGCATGTGTGGTTTCCTCGTGATCAATTAATTGTGTGTTGAATCAAATTTGATCTATCCTTATGAACACTCAATTTTAACGAAGGAATGTATGACCCTAGTTTGTTGTATTTTATACCATTTCAAGTTGCGATAGGTGAAGGTGGTCAATGATGCAAGCATTGCTCCCACATTAACCCTTTTCAATGTTAAACATCCCTTAATTTGGTGTATCACCACCCTTAGTATAAGTTTCATTTCTGTGAAATCTCTTTCCTTAAAACTCATGAAGATGTTAGCTTAGGATTAGATGGTCATTTTATTACACTAGGAGTAATAAAGCATTCAGTTTAGGAAGAGGAATTTGGCCTTCTCAAGAGGTTCACCTCAAGCCCAAGTCCCACAGCTTGAGAGGTGATCCCATGTGTGCCAATCACACTGAACGTCCTGTTCTCATTTTGGCCATTTGGGGGGTGCATTGATTTGGAGACAATAATGCCTTCAGGTGCTTACCCAGTGTACAAAAATACTAAAATATCCTCCAAGTATGCAGGTGTGTTGTTTAACCTGAAAATTTGTGCATTTGGCAGTATGTCCTCAATGCTTTACTTGTCCTCACAAAAAGTGATCCTTGATAAATGATCAAGCCCTAAATTTCTCTTTCCTAGCCTCACAACAACTATAAAATCAAACTCCTCAAACAAAAGTATCCACCTGTAAATGTTCCCTTGCAAAAGAGGCTTTTTGACCAAATACTTGAGTTCTATATGATCTGTATAGAAAATAAACAGTGTTTCCAACAAGTACTTCACAAACTTGTGTAACACGTAGATCATAGATAACTCCCTGTGCTCAGTGGTTTTGTAATTCTATTCCACGGGTGTCAACTTCCTAATTGAAAACAAAATGGGATGATCTACAATTACCTCCCATGGTTACACCAACACTGCACCAATTACCATTCTTGAGGCATCAACATGAACATGAAATGGTTTTTCCTATAAAGTAAAATGCAAAATAGGTGCAATGGTAATCCATTCTTTTAATGTTTGAAACGCTTGTTTTTGTGTGTCACCCAATAGAATATCCCTTTACCTTTAACAATTATTCCAAATATGTACAAATATTTGCATAGTATTTTATACATTTATTTTGATAACAAGTATGTCTCATAAATCTGAAAACTTCACTTTGATTGTTAGGTTCTTCTAAACCTAAGATCAAAACTATCTTGGCTGGGTCTACCAATAATTCTACCTTGCAAATGATGTACCCAAGTAAAGTGCCAAAAGGTGTAGAAAACATGCACTTCTTAATGTTGAGAGAGATTCTCAACGACCTACACCTCTCAAACATGGGCCTTAGATTATCACAATGGTCCTTGATTAAGCCATATATTTTCCAATCATCCAAATATACCTACAAGAATTTATGAATAAAATCTTGAAATTCCTGCACAAAAATGCACGAGAACATTGCTGACTCATTTTGCAATCCAAAGGGAAAAATGTATATGTAAAACTTACCCATTCAATGGTGAAAGTTTTATTTTCCTAATCTTTCTTCATGATGCGCACCTAGTGATAACTTGAAAATCCATCTCTAAAAGAATATATCTCACACCTAACAACTCGTTCAAGGATTTCTTTTGTGAATGGGGTAGAAGAAGGATCAACAACACATGAAGCATTGATTTCTCTGTTGTTCACACAAATCCTTATCCTCTCATCCTTCTTAATAATTATGACCATGGGGCTAACCCATTCAGATTCATCAATAGGCTCAATTATTCTAGACTTGAGCATCTTGTCAATTTTCTCCTTCACCTTCACACACAGATTAGGATTCATCCTATAAGGCCTCTTCCTAACCGAGTGCACACCTTGTTTTAACTTGATCTGTATTTATCCTAAAGATGGGTGCACCCCCTTCAACTCATGATAGCCCCATGGAAATAATTTCTGGAATTCATGTGAGAGTTCAATAATCTTTTTTACTTCTTTCTCTAACCAGTAATCACCAATAATGGCCTCCTTAGGCTCTGCCTCTATACCGATGTTAACCTTCTTTGTCTTCATAGGAGTATGATAAGCGCATGCCTTCTCATCTATAGTGTCTATTACCTTGCATGGAACTTCAGTGTGGTTAGCATCCAAGTTAGCAATTTCATCGTCATTTATCATGTATACACATTTTCCCTTTTCTTTTTTCTTCTAGGTGTGCACCATCTCTTCTTCATTTGTATCCTCAAGATCAAGGTGCTCATCAAGGTCAATTTTCTTAAACAACTCCAACATAAGTTATTAAGCCTTTGTGTTATCTTAAGAAGTAAGGTGCTTCATAATCTGCAATGCTTCATGGAATGGGGGCTTAGTAGAAAAATAAACAAAATTTTGGATCATATCGTAAGTCATCTCTTGCCAATTTGTTGTTTCCCTTTTCAACTAAGCATGGACATACTATGTGCACTCACAACCACATAATGTGGAGTATAACTTATGTACCCAAAGTGATGGCGGTAATTCCTCCTTTCCCTATGCTCATGTTCTCTCATAATTATGGATGTGTTGAAAGAAAAGAGACTTCCCATGAAATTTACATATCTATGTAGGTAGATTTCTCTGTTTAAACCTAGTAGAAAAGGTGAATCTCACATCTTGCCATTCCAAAAGGTCATCTCTATGTGTTTCCCACTAATAATTTGTTTTCCTGCGTAATTTATAGACCAACATATTTCTTCTATCCCCTTCATTCTACCATTGAGTCTCTATGGCACACAAGAATGCACTAGGGTTCCCTTCACTAATATACCTTGGTACCTGAGTAGATCCTAACCACCTTATAATGTGCAGATGAATCATTCTAGTGACTCTTCCTTTGACCTAAATCTTGACCATTTCATATGTTCCATGAGCCTAATTATCACAAGAAAAACTAGTAGTGTCACTTACAGACTATGCATCTTCCTACTTAAGGATGCATTTTGAAGACGATTCTAGATTCTTTGGATCACGCACTATATGAGCATAAATTCTATTAAGTTATTCTTAAATCAAGGGATCAACATAATGCTCTAACTTCTTATCATGCATGGGTATGATCATGCACTACTCATCATTCTCAAAACTAATGTACCTATTGTTAAAGCACAGATCAACTTTGTTCACATAGCACTAGGGACATCCAAGTATTATTAGAAAGTTTTCTACTTGAGCAATCCCCAATACCTCAAAGTCCCCAATAAACTTGGCTCCCTGAATAGTTATGGATGCATCTTTTAGTACCCCAATAGGCATAGCCCTAGTCCTATTTTCCATGTACATTGCATTTAAAGATGGATGAAATATTGGTCTACCCATCTGATTCCATGCATCTAGATTCAATACATTCACTTTTGTGCCAGTCCCGATCACTATGTTATGTAACAACCACCCATAAATTACTGCATCCATCTTAATCTCCTTGTCAAATTTTTGATTATGTGGTGGTAGATTTACATGAAGTATTTAACTCTCGTGCTCATACCCAATGTGCGGTACCTTTTCTTACAGCCATTCCCCTAACAATGGAATAATGTTCTCTTGGAACACCATCCTGTAAACCTCCTTCAATTCATATAAATCCTTCTACAGGAGCTCAATTTTTTTTTCTCATTCCCTCTCATGTGCTTGCTCTTTCAAGCATTGTATGTCTCTATGTAGATCTCAAATGACTCCCATCATTTCTTGGTATACTTATTTCTAGTGCATAACATCTAGATACTTAGCATGTATCACCTCTTGCCTCGTAATGAGTGGCTAATCCTTCAGAGACTTGCATGTGCACATGGGGTCAACATATATTGTACCATCACATTCTAAAATTCAAGATCAAGTGTCTTCTTAGGCATCCACTGATTAGCAATGATGCATTATGCCTTAATCATCACTATGCCCTTGTTTTGCTTCTTATTCTTTTTCATGTGCTCATATAAATTTGGGCATTCCTTTAACTTGTGTTTCTTCCCAAACCATGAGAAAAGATTCTTTTGAGGGAAATCATGCTGATAATTATCAGATGATATACAATTATATTAGGTTCCTCTAGCAAACCCTCCTCTTCCACCTCTAGGAGCTCAACCTCTATATCCTCCATGAAATCCTCTATTCCTATTATCCCCATTATTTTGCGCTTCATTTTTTTTGTCATTTTTTCTCCTTTGATCAACTTCCCACACTAGTCTTGTGCACTCATATCTCAATGGCTTCATGGATGTGATTAATCAATATGCATTCATCAATTTCATGAGTATGGGACTTACAAATTTTACAATACATGGACACCTTCTTCTGAATAGTGTGATTCAATAGAAGATAATCCCAAACATCATGGTTCAGGTGATAGACCTTGCAATCTAATAACAAAGTGCACACTAAATTGCATGGGAAAATATCCTTAGTATGTCCTTCAACCTTACAATCTATGCATCATATACCACTGTGTGTCTCATGAAATGAATTAACAAAGAGATTCTCCATCAGCTTCACCATAGCCACAATCTAAGCATCCCAAAATGGGCTCACTCTAGTATCAACACCCCCAACTAATTCAACGTACAAATATTATTCTAAAGCCTCACATGGATCCATATAATTCTTATGACATAGTGTTTCACCTTTTTCTTAGATTGTTTCTTTGAGGTGTTCACGAAACAGATAGGGTAATGAGCATAGGAGGAATACCTGTTCAAATTTCAGTTGATGGGTTGTTGCACGCGTATGACTTCTGAATCCATAGCTGACCGTGAGAGCTTCCTTTTGGCTAGGAGGAACTACCTGTAATGAAAACAAAACCACTAGAAGGAATTAAACAATATGGGCAGTGAACTGCCTAGCGTGAGCTAGATTTGGGAAGTATGATACTTCTTAGATGGCTGTTAGTCCACTTATTTTAAACAAATTAATGCTGATAAAAAAATTAAATCCTATTGTTAATTTAAAATGATTTAGGTGATCTCACTTAAAAACACAATAAGAAAATAGATCTAATTTAACAGGCTAAGCTAGAATAGAATCCACAAGTCAAATGGATTGGTTCTAGGTCTCTGTAGGCTTAATAAAGGCCTTAGGTAGGTCACAGGTGAGTGAGGGTGAGGTAAAATTAGGTGGGTAGGTATCTATTTAAGACTGTGTAGGCAAACACAGAGACCGGTGTCGGTCAGGGGTGACCGACTGTGGTTAGGTATAACCGGTGCTAGTTATTGTGAGATCTGGAAATGTAATAGAACAAGGGTTCTGGTCTCCTTTGTGATTACACAAAGGATTGTGGTTGGCCGGGACAATGTAATGGGTGATTGGAGTAGGCTATTGTACGAGGTTTTGATGGGTCTATAGAGGTGAAAATGTTGGAGAAGGTCAATAGGGAGCAAGATAAACAATGGATGATAAAATAATGATGAAATGAAATAAACCAGAGAAGTATGACGTTATACTTGGATTTCATTCCTGAAGGTCTGTGTGTGAAGGATGGAGGTGCTGATGATGGGTTTGAAGGCTGCAAGTGATCACCAACTAAAGAAAAGCTTCTACATGGGCTGTATGCACACTCCTCTTTGCTTGGATAGATCAGATCGTGGATGGGCTGGATGTGCAGGAGAAGATGCTCAATCTCCTTCCTTAGATGTGATTTTTTTGCTAGAATTGGCTCTCTGAAGATGTGTTATCTCTCTGAGATTTGTTCTTGTTTGTCAAATTTCTTTCTTCCAACTTCCAAGTTCCAAGTTCAAAGTTCCAACCTTGAGAATAAGGTTGTTTTGGGTTAAAAGGGGTAACTTGATGGCGGTCCGGCTTAACCGGCCATGACGGTTAGGGGTAACTGACATCGGTCAAGGTGGGATTTCCTAGGTTTACTAAACTTAGGGAGATCCTCCTAATTTCCTCAGATCTTGTGTCATTATCCCACAGATTAGACTTGAGGAGCCTCTTGTGAGCATGCGGGAATGTGGGTAGAGGGAATGTAGGCATTGATTTTTAGGGTTTGAGTAAGTCTTAGTTAGCTATGGTAACTTGCTAAGAATAAGTCTTAGGTTGAGTTAGCTTGGTGAGGTGTCTAAGTGAACTGTATGTGTAGATATTATTTAAATAAGATATTTAAATAATAAATATAGTGAGGATAAAGCATTAATTTAATTAAATTAATTAAATTAATATTAGTGGGGTGAAGGGGGTCATGGCTAGGTAAATGTAATAAAGGGGGGCTTATATGTCGAGGGACGAAGGGGGAGTGTGACCTAATTTTAGTGTCTACATTTTTCCCCTTTTTGTTGTGTAGCTTGTATTGGTAAGCGATGCTAACAAAAATAAGATGTGGTTGTCCCATGAGGGTGAAGGTGATCCCCTCAAACTAGGAACTGACGAGGCAACAGGCTGAAGTGGTGAAGGGTTTGATAAAAGGTAAATGTGAAGAAAAGGCAAGTGGGTACAGGGAAAAGGGTGAAAGGTCTACTCGGGAAATCTAGGTAATGGGTCAGGGTCACAAGTAACAATAGTCAAATGCACACACATGTATAAACTGTAGCACACTACCGGGTTGAAGAGCAGGAAAACTCTACATCATCTAAGGTCGATAGGTTTATCCAAACAAGGTTGAAGTGAATCCGGTATCCAAGGTATAGGATAAGGTTAGGAAACACAATGTAGGTTAGGTGTAGGAATGTTTAGGTATGTTCTGGTACACCAAAGGTAGGGTCAGGATAGACAACACAACAATAGGCAAGGTAAGGGCATGAGGGTCAAACAACATGGGTAATGATGTTGCAAGGTATAGCAAGCACATTGGTTCAAAGGTCATAAATAATTTTCAGGTCTAGGTAGATAGGTCACAGCATGGGTAAAGCCGAGGTAGGGGTAAAATAATGAGGCTTTAACAATACAGATGAGGTGAGGTTGAAGAAGGTGGAGGGCCAGAGGGGAAGGTAAAGTGGTCTAGGTGTAGGTGTAGGTAAGGAGGCAAAAGAAAGAGGAGGTAAGGAAAATGAGGTCAATGAGGTGAGGGAAATGAGATGGGTATAAGAGGGGAAAAGTGGTAGGCAGGTATGAGTCAATATAAACCAATGATGGTGGAGAGGAACCGACGGTGGTTGGCTAGGGCATCAGACTGGCATTGGTCAAGTGTGAACCGATGTCGGTTGAGTCGGGTAGGTGATAAAAGGTGAAAAACCCTTGTTTTGAAAATTCATTTGGTATTTGTGAAAAGGAGAAAAGGACAAGAAGAGAGAAAAGAGGAAAAGGACAAACAAGGACATCTGAGAGTTTGGTTGGCAAGCCATGTAGGTAGGGTTGGTTGAGTGAGAGGTGGGGTCACAGGATCAAATCAAGCGAGGTGATTGGTGTGGAGATTCGGTGGTCATTCTTGGATGGTGGAGGCTAGAGAGGGATCGGGAGGAGTGGCACGGAGGCCGGTGGTTCCACCACGATGGCGGCAGCGGGATCAGGTAGGTTTGGAACCTTTGTTATGGATTTTTTAGTTAATTTGATTAAACATATAGAAAAATATGAAAAATGGGGGTTTGGGAGGGGAAGAATTGCAAAACGGGAAAAATAGGGGGAAATGGGAATAGGGAAGGGTAGGGGGTAGGTGAAGAGGAGGATTATAGGAATAATTAGGGGTACAAAGGGGAATTTGGGTGGGTAGGAGGATTAGGGGGGAAAAAGGGGGTTGGGAAATCATGGTAGGTGGCCTGATAGTGACTGACGTCAGTAAGCTTATGGCCGACATTGGTGGGTAATGACCAGTATCGGTCACGAGAACAGTGACTGATGCTAGTCAAGGGGAGACCGTGGTCGGTCAAGGGATAACTAGGGTCGGTCAACCAAAGGTTAAGTTGGGACAAAAAAGGGAATAGAGTAAGGGTAGGGTGGGAAAGTAGGGTAGGTGGGAAAGGATTAGGTGAGAGGGAAAAGGGTTAAGGGAGACAGGAAGGGTTTAGGGTGGCTTGGGTGAGGGGTAGGGTAGATAGTTTTAGGTGGATGGGTTTGGGTAGGTTTGGGTGAGGGTTAGGGTAGATAGGTAGGGTAGATGGGTTTTGGTAGGGTAGATAGTTTCAGGTGGATGGGTTTGGGTAGGTTTGGGTGAGGGTTAGGGTAGATAGGTAGGGTAGATGGGTTTGGGTAGGTTGGATTAGCGACAAGGCCAACGGGATGGGGGTGGGGAAAGAGATTAGGTTGGGATGTGGGGTGAAATAGGGTAAGTTGGGAAGGTGTACTAATACATTACTCTTGTGGGATGCAGGCCCGAGATGAGCTATGGATGAGGGCCTGGGTTCTGCCCTTATTATTGACAGTACGGGTGAGCACGACATAGGAGGAGTGACAGCATGTTACAGAGGTGGGGTTGATAGGGGTGAGGCACTACTGGCATGTAGTTTGGGAGGTGAGTCTGATGGTTTCCCTCATCAATAGATGGGACTCAGTGACCAACACCTTCCATATGCCGATGGGTGAGATGATGATCACCCTGGAGGACATCTACAGGATCCTGCGGTTTCCCATATTGGGGGCCCAGGTTTATTCTATCTCCTTAGAGGCGTCTGAGGAGCTACTAGCACCCATTTTTGGTGAGGGTGTAGCAGACCTGACATTCCATAGCACTAGCATGAGCTATGGAGTGATGTATAGAGCTCATCTAGAGGAGATGAGGTTAGTGGTACTTTTGATGGAGGTAGTGTGCTGCTTCGCACTACCAGATGTAAAGCGTGGGAGATACTTGAGGTCACTAATGGGAGTCCTTCATGACATGGTGATACAGTGGACATAGTTCGCATGGGCACCTGCATTGCTGACGTAGGTATATAGAGAGCTATGGGCTTAAGGGTGACTGCGAAGGTTCAACATCTGCTACACCGTACTACTGCATTGCTGGGCTTATGAGCACATTACTTGTGTTCGACCAGTGGGGATGCCCCGAGTAGATGCATTCCCACATAGAGTTTTGAGAGTTGGGTACAGGTGGTGGGTACCAGTTGTTGGAGAGGCCCGAGGTGCCAGAGCTACTCATGATGTAGCTTACTACAGGAGGTTGTTGGAGGGGTTTTCTGGGGTGGACATCATTTGGAGGCCGTATGTGGGCTTCCCCGCATACAGACAGATGGCCACGGAGCTAGATGGGCTACAACTATATCTATGGATAGAGGGGAGGAGAGTGGGAGAGCATGAGTGGATACCCGTAGAGTGGGTTAGGCACCAGTTTGGGTTAGTCCAGGATGTACCACCTCCATTCCCATAGTACAGGAGAGATGATGTGGAGAGACCTATGTCTCCACCATGACCCACTGTGCTGACTGGACAGGAGGAGCAGCTAATGGATTCATAGATTGATGATGCTGGAGTGGCAGATAGATACATGTAGTGGTGGGCAGCATAGCTGAGAGCTGTACCACTGAGGCTAGGGTAGCCAGACTTAGCCACCATCATAGTGTAGAGGGACACCCTACAGGGGCAGGTGGCTACCTTGGTGATGTAGCTCGGGATTATGCAAGGGCAACTGATAGGTACAGAGGCACAGGTTGCCACATTACAGGCCCAGATAGTGATGTTGCAGGTTCAGGCAGGGTAGGGACAGGTACCTACATATTAGGGGGAGATAGAGATGGAGAGGAGGTAGGTGGAGGGGGAGAGTAGATAGCCACCCTATAGGCACAAGTACAAGACTTACAAGGGCAGTTGGCCATAGCACAGGGAGAGGTTACGGGTCTGTAGAGCCATCTGTCAGTAGCGTAGGCACAAATTACTACACTGTAGGCCTAGATTTAGGCATAGGCACAACTCCCAGGGCTAAGTTAGGCCATGGTATTGACACAGGGCACGAGGTAGATTCTGGGATAGGGTCCCATGGTACAGGCATCCACATAGGCAGGGAGACCCATGACACCCCCATAGACAGTGACCATGGTTAGATTCAGGGATGCCCTAGCAGAGGCATGATATTATCAGGATCATTTGTTAGCTGTCGGGCTAGATGTGCCCTCCTATGCTGAGTACAGAGCATAGTAGGCCTCCAGTGAGAGGACTAGATCCCACACTCATAGTGTGGAGAGTACAGGGGGCTGACAAGCCCAGAGATAGGGTCGTGGTGAGGCCACTAGTGTGTAGAGGCCAGCCCCAGGTGAGGGGCCATCAGTAGGAGGTGAGGTAGGTGTCAAGCACCAGACAGGTGCGGCAGAAGTTTCGGGAGAGACAGAGTCACATGGAGCATTCCCCGACATTAGATGGGGAGATGATTGACTTGCTATGGATTGGCTTACATGCCGAGTCATTTTTGTATGGATTATATATGGGACCGAAGAATATTTTTATTTATTATGATTTTTTTGTACATATCGGCCTGTGAGCCGAAGAGATTTTGTATTTATTATGATTTTTTTGTACATGATACTGGCCTACGAGCTGAAGATATTTTTGTATTGGATAGTGACCTGTGAGCCGACGATGTATGAGAGACACATGTTTTTTTTGAGATGAGTGTACATTATTGTGATACACAGGTATTTATATGATGAGATGTATGAGGTTCAGATGATTATGTGTTGTGATGTGTATTTTATTTTACTTTTGTTATGATATGAATGGATTAGGTGAGTTAGGCATGACAGAGTCAGGTCGGTTTAGGCATGGATTGAGTCAGGTCAGTTTAGGCATGGATTAGGAGTTTTCAGGATTTAGGTTAGTTTAGGCATGGATCGAGTCAGGTTAGTTTTAGGCATGGATCGAGTCAGGTCAGTTTAGGCATGGATCGAGTCAGGTCAGTTTAGGCATGGATCGAGTCAGGTTGGTTTAGGCATGGATGTGTATTTTGGTATTTTTGTAATACATGTTAATGCAAATGAATGTAATGGTGTTCAATGTTTAAATATGGGTTATAGATGAATATGGGAAATAATGGTAGTGGTAAAAGAGTATGTGAAACATGAGGAGTGTATGTAGGTCGAATGATGTGGATATGGGATAGATTTCTAGGTTTTTGATATGAACAGGAAATCAGGTAAAGGTGGGGAAAATGGTTAGGGTAAAGAGTGGCCGAGCTAACCTTCCAGGGCCCCATGCCCTGGAAGTGCTGCCTACATAGTCCCAGTGAAAAGGGACCTCTGACTGATGTAGTTTTCCCATGAGCTAGGGAAGAAGATGAAAATGAGTTGGTAGGTTTTTGGGCATGTAGTGGGTTTAGGTTTAATAGGTGTGGGTAGATGATAGTTAAAATGTTTCAGGTGAGGGTGATTATGGAGAAAGGGGAGGATGGCCCCCAAAGGTAAGTGTCGAGGACCAAGTCTTGTATAAGGTAATCAAAATGTAAACAAAGATGGTTAAAAGATAAGAGGGGGGCAATAAAGCCACCTGATTGGGTAGAATCATACTGAGTAGATCATACCTTGAAAAAGGGGTGATGAATACAAGACCCAAAAGGCATTGCATGATCAACTGTTTATACGGTGAAAGTAGTCACAGGATCACCAAATGTCAAAATTCCAAGATGTCCCTTAAGGAAATTTAGGAAATGAGAGTGGAAATGGTAAGGTGGGTGAAAGGTAGTTAATTGTATATGTTTTGAGTGACAGGTCTTTTGGGCAAGAGGTCCGAGGTCACAATGGGCAAGTCCATGACTAAAAAGTGTTTTTGTTTTGATAGATTGATCGATGCAGGAAGTCTATATGGGATAAATAATATGGTACTCCTTGAGGTCTTGTGAAGCTGATCGATGCGGGAAGCTTTGGTTTCTCTCATTTTTTTTTTTAAGCTTCACATAGCTATCCTTCGAGGGAGCAGTCTATTTATAGTAGCAATTTGGTCGAGAGGAAGATGTCCTTTTGAGGGAGTCATATTTTTTATTAGAAGTTTGACTCAAGGAGTTTGGTCCCATTGGAGGTCTTTGAAATCATGGACAAGACCAAGGTGAAGGATAGGACTCTTGTTCAAAAGGTGAGGTGGAATGACCATGGGATCTCATCTAAAGGTAGATGAAAAGTATCCATGAGAATCATGCTATGTGTAGTGCCATGGTACACATATTCAAGAGAAGATAACAAGTGACAGGTACTCACATGATTCTTGTTTAATCATTAGGGAGGTGGATGGAGTGGATAATGCTCAAGGGATGAGCATGGAAAGAGACAAAGGGTGAGGTAGGACAACGAGTCAACAATAGAATGGTCGAAGATGCAATGTGTTAAGGGGCTCAGGTTCAGGTTTACCCTCAAGTGAGGACAAACGATAGGCACCCGATCCATAGGTATGAGTTACGATGTATGGTCCAAGCCAATTAGGAGTGAATTTTCCCCGTTTACTTTTTTCTACTTTGGTTACGTGTTGATTTTCTTTCAAGACAAGGTCACCAACTTAGAAGGTTCGTTCATGAACACGTTTTTCATAAGCACATTTGATACATTGTTGGTAAACTTGAAGGTGATCCAGAGCATTAAGATGACGTTCATCTAATAACTCTAGTTGTGCTAAGCGGTCCTGATGAAATTCATCATTAGTAAGCATGTCATGGAGAGAAATGCGGAGTGAGGGGATCTGGACTTCGAGAGGCAGAAAAGCCTCGGTACCGTAGACCAGTGAAAAGGGTGTAGCCGTAGTGGAAGTGTGAATACTAGTGTGGTATGCCCATAAAGCAAAAGGAATGTGCGTATGCCAATCCTTCCCAGTATTGTCAACCACTTTCATGAGAATTTTATTGAGGGTTTTGTTAGTGGATTCAGCTTGGCCATTGGTTTGTGGGTAATAAGGTGAGGAGAAACTAAGCTGAATTCCGAAGGCATCGCAAAGTTTTTGCAGTGTTTTGTTTTTGAATTGTTTTCCATTGTCAGTGATGAGGCGATGAGGGACACCAAAGTGACAAATGATGTGATGGTTAATGAACTCACATATTTTCTCAGATTTCATGGAGATGAGTGGTATGGCTTCCACCCATTTTGTGTAGTATTTGGTAGCAGTTATGATCCATTGATGACGTTGGGAAGAATGAGGATTGATTTCTCCGACAAGATCCAAACCCCATTGAGAGAAGGGCCAAAGGTCACGAGCGACCTGTAAGGCATGACTGGGTGTATGATGAAGGTTGGAATGTTGTTGAAATTTCACACAATGTTTGACATAGTCACAACAATCATGGTTAAGGGTCGGCCAGTAATAGCCTAGGTGAAGAATACGCTTAGCAACAGCAAGGCCACTAAAGTGACCTCCACATATGCCATCATGAACCTCCTTAATGGTATAAGGAATTTTAGAACTTGTGAGGCATCGTAAGAGAATACCATCAAAGCTGTGCTTATAGAGGAGTCCCCCCAGGATAACAAAATGGGAGACCTTTTTAAGGAAGGTGTGTTGTCTGTTACGGGTGAGATCAGGAGGTAAGATGGAGAGGGAAAGGTAGTTAGATTATTGTTTATACCAAAGGTCACTCAGGTAAGGGGTGTCATTTCCGATTGAGTAAACATCATGAAGTAAATAAGAAGGTGAATGGAGGCATTGCTACAATGACAAATATTTTGGAATCGGTAGGGGAAGTGGGTATTTGGGAAGCTAAGTAGGCCATGGTATCTATAAATTTGTTGGTTGACCATGGGATGGTTTGAAGGGTGTAACGATCAAAGGTGGTCAACAGTATGTCTACATGATGTTTATACTTTTGAAGTATCTCATTACGACATTGGTACATACCATTGACTTGGTTTATGACCAATTATGAATCACCAAAGATGTGGATTGATTTGACATCTAGGGCATAGGCGGTCTGGAGACCTAGTATGAGTGCTTCGTACTCGGCAATGTTGTTGGTGCATTCAAAGTCTAGTTTGAAAGACAAAGGCATGGGTTCGCCATCCAGAGGAATGAGGATAACACCAGCCCCACCCCCACGCTGACACTTGGAACCATCAAAGAATAGTGTCATTTGGTAAGGGGGTTCATCCAGGGAAAGGGTAGTAATGGATTCATCGGGAAATTCAAAATTAGAGGGTTGGTCCCTGGCAATAGGTGCGTCAGCCAGTTGGTCAGAGATAGCCTGGCCCTTAATGGACTTTTGGTGAATGAATTCGAGGTCAAGATCAGCTAAAAGCATAAGCCATCATGCGGCATGCTGATTTTGATAAGGTTTGGTGTACATGAAGTGTAAAGGGTTGGTGTTGGTCACAACATAGGTTTTGTGGTTGAGTAGGTAATGGCGGAGTTTGGTGGTGACAAAAACTAAGGCTAAGAAAAGATTTTTTGGATGTTCGTATCAGGTTTCATAGTCCAAAAGAGTATGGCTTATGTAATAAACCACTACTCCCTATGTTGTTCATCGTGATGAGTGAGCATGGCTCCCAAGGAATGATCGGTAGCTGATATGTATAGGTAAAAAGGTTGATCATCTTTCAGTGGAATGAGTATGGGTGGTTGGAGAAGGTATTGTTTTAGGGCCTCAAAAGCTTTGTGACAGTCATCATCCCATTTAAAGGAGACATCTTTCCTAAGTAGATGATGAAATGGTTGACACCGATCAGATAGTTGTGAAATGAAACGGCGAATGGACTACAATTTACCTTGCAGGCTACGGAGTTGTTTAAGGTTAGTGGGTGGAGGCATTTCCAGAATGGCCTTGACTTTAGCAGGGTCAACTTCTATACCATGGAGGGAAACAATAAATCCTAGGAGTTTACTTGAGAGAACCACGAAGACGTAATTTTTAGGTTGAAAGAAATGCAATATTTAATGAGGTGGTCAAATATGATTTTGAGGATGGCGAGGTGCTCTGCGTGTGACATTTAGATTTGGCCAAGAGATCATCCATGTAATCTTCCAATATGTGATGCATGATATCATGGAAGATGTAAGTCATAGCACACTGATATGTAGCACCAGCATTTTTAAGGCCAAAAGGCATGACTCGATAGAAAAAGGTTCCCCAAGGGGTAATGAATGTGGTCTTGTGCTGATCTTTCGGGGAAAGAAAAATTTGGTTATAACCCGAGAAACCATCCATGAGTGAGAGCATCTTGTGACCAGTGGTAAGGTCAACCAGTTGATCAATACCGGGAAAGGGAAATTCATCTTTCAGACAGGAAAGGTTGAGGTCAAGAAGTCTATGCAAATGCGGAGTCCCCTGTTGCTTTAGTAACAGGGACAATGTTAGAAATCCAATGAGGATAATCAATGGGTAAGATGAAGGAAATGGAAAGAAGGCATTGAAGTTCTTCTTTGATGAGAAGAGCAATGCGAGGGTGCATTTTCCTCAGCTTTTGTTTGATAGGTTTGGCATCGGGAATGGTTATGATATTGTGGACCACTATGGTGGGGTCAATACCGGGCATGTCTTTATAAGACCAAGTGAAAGCGTGGTTATGATCTCAGAGAAAAGAAGTGATGGCTTCTTGTTCAGCAACATCTAAATATTGTCTGATCTTTAGGATGTGTGGGTCATCCTGAGTATGAATGTTGATCTCGATAGTTGATTCATTCAACATGGTTTTTGTCTTAGAGGGTAACGACCGATGAATATATGAGTCTTCTGCACCAAGGTAGGTGAGTATGGATTCATCATCCTGACATTGAATGACGTTAATGGTAGGTGTGTCATCGTCGATCATCTTAGGATACAGGAATGGGAGAGTGGAAGGGGCCTCACCTTCATGTTGATAAGTCAAAGGCCCCAAGGAAATGGTGTTTATGAAAAAAAAAATTTAGGAGGGATAGATTCAGGATCCATCGACTCCATCGGTGAGGGTGGTGATGAAGGTGGAGAAGGGCTAGGGTCCTCAATGAGTTCAATGCGGGCCTGTTTGGTAGGAGGTTTGGGGAAGCTGATACCACTATGGTCATTATGTTTGTGGGTGGTACATGGAATAATGGTATGGTGGCCTTGCTCGTAAAAGCCAAAACCAAAACCCTTCCACGCACAGTGGTGTAGGAAGGTGTGGGAAAAATGGTGATTGGTAAGTGATTGGAAGTCAGCAGAAAATGGGTGGGGTTGTGATGGTGGTTCAGGTGTGTAAGTGGTAGTATCAAGTCCCCCATAGGTGAGACTAGTATGAAGATGAGGAGGACCATAAAGGAGGAATTCTCCTATATGGTGATCATAGCGAGGGTGTTGGTGAAGGCTTCCATACTCATGTGGAGTAAGGAATGTGTTGACACTATATAGGTGGTACTCCCCTAGAGTGAGGCATTGAAAAACACCTTCCAAGGGATCAGTGGTTGGTATGTGGGTAGCTGGTATGGATGATGTGTTAGAGGTCAATGCAGAGGTGGAGTTAACAGATTGGACAGCTAATGGGTCAGCCTGTGGAGGTTATAGCAGTGGTAGGAATAGAGGAGGTATGTGCGGTGAAAGCAATGGCTGTAATGGTAGGTGGGGGTGTAGGTGAAGTGGTATTGGTTGCAAAAGTAGATGGCTTGACAGGTATGAGCACATCATTGGGTCGGTAAAGCATGTTGCATGTTTTGAAAGGTGATGGGTCAGCTGGAATGGTATAAGTGTGTCCTTTCGTGTTCAAACTTTACACAATGATGCAAAGTGGAAGGAACACAACCCATGACATGGATCCAAGGTTTACCAAGCAACAAGTTATATTGGAATTCCCCCTCTAAAACATAAAACAATTTTGGAACAGTGTGGAGGCCCACGCAAATGTGAAGGATGACAGTACCTAGTGTGGAGGTGATAGTGTCATTGAATGAACACAACATGACTGGATGTTTGTGCATGCAATTGTCAGGTATGCGCATTTGAGAAAATGCATGGGATGAAATGATGTTAATGCTAGCACCTCCATCAATCATCACACGGTGTACCCATATGTCATCAATGTGGACAGAGATGAAGAGGGCTAGGTCTCGGGTCATCATTTTGGTATGGCGCATGATCTCCTCCTCTGAGAAGCTAAGGGAGGCCACTTGGTGAACAAGGTGAGGTGAGGATGAAGGTGGTAATTTGGTGAGAGAGGCTACATGATGGGGTGTGATAATGGAGGCTATGGGTGTAGGGTCATTGGGTAAAACCTCAATAGATTGAAGAACCTCCATGAGGGCTTGACGATGGGATTCCGAGGTTTGGATGAGGTCGTATAAGGACATTTTGAGGGGAGATTGGTGTAGTTTTTTGAGCATGGTGTGATGTGTGATGCCATTAGAAATGGGGTATGTGGGGCCATGGATAGTTATTTTAGGTATGGGTGCAGATGGTATGTTGGGTATAGGATTGGTTGGTGGGTCAGCTGCCTTTTCTTTACCCTTCTGCGCACATGTAGTGACATGTACCATATTGATTTGAGGGAAGTTTTCAAATGGAGAAGGTGTAGGGTAAGTGGTATAATGACATGAAGGGTAAAAACCTACTGGAGGAGAAAATCCCTATGAGGTCAGTTGGGCACAATGACATTTGGGTGGTGGCATGGCAAGTTCTTTGATGTGAACCATGTTAATTTCAAATTTTGTGTGTGGTTCTGGGAGCTGTGAGGGTGGAGGTTGTGGTTGTTGAGTGGGTAGTGTGGGAATGGGTGTTGGTGAAGCAGGATCCTCATCAAGAAGGTCATCATCATCAAAGTTGGTTTCTGGTGGACACAATTGGATAAGGACAGTTTTCAAGGCCTTGCAATTCTCCACATCATGCCCTGGCACATGATGGTATGCGTAAATTTTGGTATCATCAAACCCCTTTGGCTTGGGTTTGAGGGGGTCGTAAGGTCAAAGTGGTGGTAATGTGATAACAAAAGTCTCGAGGAGGTTGGTTAAAATTTTGGCATAGGACCCTGCTAGTGGATCACAATGGGAAGTGAATGTGGGTTTGGGTGTAGGTGTGGTTGGTTTTCTGGGAATTGTTTTTGGAAGTGTAGGAATGGGTCGAGATATGGGTTTAGGCATCGGTGTGGTTTGAGGTATTGGTTGGGTTCGTTTGGGTAGGGGTACAGTAGATGGATGGGTAGGAGGGTGTGGGGTTGTTGTGACTACCTTGTTGTGGGGTAGTGGGGTTTTTTTTTTGGGTTGCACCTTCTTGGGTAAAGGTGATGTGGGTGTATGAGGTCTAGAAGGAAAAGTAGATGGAGGAAGAGGGTGAGTTACCCACGGGGATAACAAGGGTGCTATGAAGGTAGATGACGCGGGTCATGCTTGGGGTGTGAGGGACAATGACTGAAGTGTAGTGGGTAGTGAAGCAATAGCTGAGGGTATTGGAGGTATTGGTGGTAAAGAGACTACAGGTGTGGGTATGAGTCATGTTGTGTGCCTGGGTAGGTTAGAGATTTGTGAGGAAGGAATGGGTTGTTGTGTTATTGGTTTATGGATGGGTGAAGGGTGCTTGACCATGTTGGGAAGCTAAGGTCTTAAGGCAGATGGGACAAGTGTGGGTGTGATTGGTGTAGTCGAGGTATGAGGCCGATGAGTTTGTTTATTTAGTTTAGGTGTCAGGGTAGGTGTAGTATTGACGTTGGAGGATGTAGCTAAATTCAGTTTAATAGGTGGATGAGTAAGGCTAGTGATCGGGGTGACCCCTAAAGTGGTAATAGGTTTGGTGGAGGCAAATGTTGTGGGTATGGGTTTGGGTTTAGATATAGGTCGGGTTACGGGTAAGGGTGTGGTGTGAGTGCTAACAGGTATCATGGAAGGGGTTGTGACAACAGTGGTTGTATGTGGTTTGATGGGTGGAAATGTGTTTGGGTAGATAGTGGAGGTGTCATCAAGGGATCTCTGCATCTGTGTTGAGACAGGGAGTAAGAGGTGCCCCCATAATAAAGCCCTATCCACATAATCCAAGTGATTGGCCAAACATGAGAATGACACATTTGTGGGTGGAGTTGGTGAGGACCTAATGGGAATTCCTGTAAAATGCATCTTAGAGATGGGGAATCAGCCAGCTTCAGCTTCCATGGGTAAGAGAGCTGAAAGTAGGTCTGTTGGATGTTGGGTAGCTAATGGAGAATGCTCGCCAAGAGGAAAAGGTATCTCCACCAGGTCTATGATGGGTGGAAGAGATGATGGGAGTTCCTCAATAAGTGGAGGAATGGATAGGTGCTCCTCTGTGGGTGGAGGAGGTAATGGGTGCTCCTCTGTGGGGGAGAAGATAATAGGTGATCCTCTATGGGTGGAGGAGGTAATGGGTGCTCCTCTATGGGTGGAGGAGGTAATGGGAGCTCCTCTATGGGTGGAGGAGGTACGATAGGTAAAGGTTATCTAAGTGGAGAAGCTAGGGGTGAGATGGTCTCAATGTTAGTAGAAGACTCCTCCGTAGGTGATGTAGGAGATGAAGGGTGTTCTTCTATTGGTGAAGGAACAATGACGGTTGGTTCTAATGTGGAAGGAGGATTTCGCGGGCTAGGATTTCCTCTATGGAAGGGATGTGAGGTAATTGAGAGGTGACAGGTACCTCGTTAAAGATTGCATGAACCTCACGGGTATGGGTATCATGAGTGGATGTCTCACTAAGTTTGATTGGATGAAGGGGCATGATTAGGGAAATGGTTTTTTAAAGATTTGTAGATTTTGGTTGGGGGTGGCATTGGGATTATCCACAGTCAACTCACCTTTCTTGAGCATTTCTTGGACAATATTCTTAAAAGTGATGCAGTTGCCATCACTATGACCCTTCACTCGTTGATAGTTACAGAAATCATGTTCCTTATACCACGCGGGCATGGGGTGAGCAGGGTCAAAACCAGTGTGTGGTTTTATGGGTGGAAGGGTGATGGCACCAACTTTGATAATATTTTCTAAGATAGAAGAGTAAGGTTCCCTAATTGGGGTATATTTTCACTACTCTTGTCTGAATCAAAAAGCTTGGACAGGTGATAGATTAGATGAGGGTGTAGCCTGATTGGATGGATGAGCTAGGCCAGCCTTGAGTACCACTGTGTTAGCTGGTACCTTTAGCCTTTGAATAATTGGTTGGTGGTTTAGAAGAAGAAGAGGTTTCATTCTGACTTGAATGCCTGAATTCTTATTTCATAATTGGATTTTCTTCTCTTCAATGGCCTGAATCTCTAACTTTCGTGCCATAGTGAATGCCTCATCGAATGTTCTAAAAGTTTGGACCTGCAAGGTCAGGGAGATATGTTTAGCACAAGCTCGTGTGAAGAGCTTGATGAGTTCAGTTTGTGGCAATTGGAAGGTAAGTTAATTGATCAAGTTGCGCTAGCGAGCGATAAAATATATGATAGATTGATCCTCGTACTGATGTGTGGAATATAGACCGGTCATGGTAACCTTCTTGGCGATATTGATAGAGAAATGATCCAAGAAAGCTTGGGCTACTTGATTAAATGAAAATATAGAGTGTTTGGGTAACCCACTATACCAATCTAATGCAGGTCTAGTGAGGGACATGGAAAAGTTCTCAAAAGTAAGGCATCATCATGAGCAATCAGATAACACCCATGTTTGAATGAGTGCAAATGTTGTTGTGGGTCTTCCTTACTATTGAAGCGGTTGAATTTAGGCATTTCCCAATGCACAGGGTATGAACGGATAGGAATGGATGGGTGAATAGGCTCATTACAAATCTCGTCATAGGTGAGAGTGTTGTGGGAGCCAGAAACTGATGCCTCCAGTGTCTGCATCTTATCCATCATCAATTTAATTAGGTCATTGGTGGGTTGTGATGATTGGATGCCTCCTATAGCGTGAGGAGGTTGGTTTTGGGTATATAATGGGGGTGGCATTCCAGTGTATGGGTCTGCCATGTAAGGTTGTGGAGAAGAAGGTAATGAAATAGGGGTTACATACCTGGAATGAATAATAGATGAAATAGGTGGTTGTTGGTAGTATGTATATGGGGGAGGAAGGGTCGTGGTAACCCTAGTGGCAATAGGGGCTAATGATTGTGGAATGGAAAGAACTACGTTCTGAAATGGGGTAGGGGTCACCGACACTAGAGGTGGGAACGTAGCTACAGGTATGTGTGAGACATGAGGGGTGGATGAGGTTGTGTTTGGGGTAATCATCGAGGGTATGGTGGATGTAATGGGTGCCACAGAGATTAACAAATGTGGCAGTCATGGCAGGTATAGAACCTAACTGTGAAATGACTGGGGGTAAGGTGGATGTGGGTAGCATGGAGCTAGATGGGGATGATGCAGAAGTGGGTGCAAGAGTTGGGGGGATAGATATGGGCATTCCGTATATCAACTGACCTGAGGCATCTCGAGTGGACGAGTGGGAGAGGTAAAACTGCAAGGCACCAGGGTTCTGGTCAAGGAGTCGTGTGAACTCCTCATCTCCGGTAGCGATATTAGTAGGCTAGATAGGATCCATGGCTGGTGATAAAATAGAAGGTGGTGAAGGACTAGGTGGGAGCGGTTGGAAACTGGTGTGGAACATGAGGGCATTCACTTGTCTTCAGGTCAGCACCATGTGAACCAGTGCTCATCAGGAAGGGATGATTCTTTGTAAATGATACAGAGAACAACATGAATGGGTGAATTTGGTGATAAAAAAAATGGATGAAGTAACAAATGGTAGGTGGAATATGAAACAGGCTAACCGATGCTAGTTAGGGAAAACCGACGTCGGTTAGGGCTAACTAGTTTGCCATGGTCACTGTAGAAAATAGACAGTGAGTAAATAGTGAGGCAAAAGGCAAAATCTGACAAGTATGCCAAATGTGGGGATGTGTAAAACGTCAATGGAAAAAATGATAGTGATAGAGACTGTGGAAAGTGGAAGAAAGTGAAGTGAAAATGTCCTTTTGAGTAGGTTATCAAAAGGATTTGGAACTAATGTTGGTTTGGTATAACTGATGGCAGTCAGAGGTAACAGATGTCGGTTAATGTGAAATTAAAATAGTGATGAGAAAAAGTGGTTGTGAATTAAAATTTGATGTGGAATCAGACCTATAATTCTGGGAATGATGGTGATATGGCCCAGGCACACTCAGGTGAAGCCGAAATACACCAACTATGATGAGGAGCATGCAAGGATGAACAAAAAAGTGATGAACATGATGATCTTTCACCTCAAAACGTACAAGCCAAGTAGAAACACTAAGAAAATGTGATCCTAAGAGTGCCCTTTTCTATTATGTTTGTTTAGCTTATGCTATTTAGGGACTGACACATGAATTGTGAAATAGATTTTTTGGTGAGGATGGCTTCCTACAAAGAAGGAGATCTAAAGGGTGAGGTTTTAGGTATGTTATGGGTGAAGGGGTGGGATTCGTACAAAGAAGGATATCTAAAGGGTGAAGTATGACTTGACTCGATAGAGCAGCGAGCTGGGTGCCCACTATGTCGTGATCGTGTGATCACCTACAACTTCTTCTAGGTAAGATGTTGTTTAAGAATGTATGTATTTGAATTTTTGTGTGGTTTGGTAAGACTCAGAGAAAGAGAAAAGGATAGAAGTGTTTTTCTACAATTCATTTGTCAACCAGCAGCTGGTCATGACCTCCAACATATAGGTTTCCCTCATTTAATGTGAGCTAATGCAATAAATCAAAATGAAATGCGATTGTTTTTAAACCCAAATCAAAAATTTGAAATTGGATGACACAATAAGATGAAGAGGAAGAGGGATGCTCTTTCACTATAATGCATAAAACATGAAGAAATGATTCTTTTTAAATACACCAAAAGAAAAGTTTCCTTTAGAGCAAATAGAAAGAAGAAGTGGATTACCAGGGAAGAAAATTAGTGTGTACGCCTTTTTTTTAGAAAGGAAAAAAACACAATTTTTTCCTAGGAATGAATTAAATGCAAGGAACCCCGGATGGATCCCACCGGGTGTGCCAAAATGTTTCACCTTTTTCTTAGATTGTTTCTTTAAATTTTTGACGAAACAGATAGGGTAACGAGCGTAGGAGGAATACCTATTCAAATGTTGTTTGATGGGTTTTTGCATGCATATGAATTCCGAATACACAGCTGACCATGAGAGATTCCTTTTAGCTAGGAGGAACTACCTATAATGAAAACAAGACCACTAGAAGGAATTAAACAATATGGGAAGTGAACTGCCTAGCGTAAGCTAGATCTGAGAAGTATGATACTTCCTAGATGGCTGTCAGTCCACTGTTTTAAACAAAATAATGCAGTAAACAAAGTAAATCCTATTTTTATTTTAAAATGATTTAGGTATCTCACTTAAAAACATAATAAGAAATAGATCTAATCTAACAGGTTAAGCTAGAATAGAATCCAAGCTTAAGTGATAGGTTTTGGGTCTCTGCAGGTCTGATAAAGGTCTCAAGTAGGTCAAAGGTGAGTGAGGGTGAGGTAAAATTAGGTGGGTAGGTATCTGTTTCAGGATTTGTGGGCAAACACAAAGACCGGCATCGGTCACGGGTCACTAACGACGGTTAGGTATAATTGGCGCTGGTTACTATGAGATCTGGAAATGTCACAGAACAGGGTTTTGGTATCCTTTATGATTGCACAAAGGATTTTGGTTGGTCAGGATGAGGTAATGGGTGACTAGAGTAGGCTTTTGTGAGGTTTTGATGAGTCTACAGAGGTAAAAATGTTGGAGAAGATCAATAGGGAGTAAGATAAACAATGGGTGATGAAATAGTGATGAAAATGAAATAAACCAAAGAAGTATGACGTTATACTTACTTGGGTTTCATTCCTGGTGGTCTGTGTGTGAAAGATGGAGGTGCTGATGATGGGTTTGAAGGATACGATTGATCACCTACTGAAGAAAATATTCTACATGGGCTGTATGCACACTCCTCTTTGCTTAGATAGATTAGAACATGGCTGGGATGGCTGTGCAGGAGAAGATCCTCAATCTCCTTCCTTGGATGTGAGTTCTTACTGGAATTGGCTCTCTGAAGATGCGTTATCTCTCTGAGATTTGTTCTTGTTCATCAAATGTATTGCTTCCAACTTACAAGTTCCAAGTTCCAAGTTCTAACCTTGAGAATAAGGTTTTTTTAGGTTAAAAGGGGTAACTGATGTCGGTCAAGGCTTAACTGGTGACAGTTAGGGATAACCGACATCGGTCAAGGCAAGATTTTCTAGGTTTACTAAACTTAGGGAGATCCTCCTGATTTTCTCAGATCTCGTGTTGTTATCCCATGGATTAGACTCGGAGCCTCTTGTGAGCATGCGGGAATGTGGTTAGAAGTAATGTAGGCATTGATTTTTAGGGTTTGGATAAGTCTTAGTTAGTTATGGTAACTTGCTAAAAATAGGTCTTAGGTTGAGTTAGCTTGGTGAGGTGTCTAAGTGAACTGTATGTGTAGATATTATTTAAATAAGATATTTAAATAATAAATATAGTGAAGATAATGCATTAAATTAATTAAATTAATATTAGTGGGGTGAAGGGGGTCATTACTGGGTAAATGTAATAAAGGGGGCTTATACGTTGATGGAGAAAAGGGGATTGTGACCTAATTTTAGTGTCTACACATAGTGCTTGTCTGAAGGGATTCAAGAATCTATCAGCAAACCACTTTTCATGCAAACTGGAATGGATATCATAAGATAAATTTGATAAGAAAGTTTTTAATCACACATCATACTCCCTTACGCTCTCAGATAGGCCCTTCTTAATTTCCTTGAGAACATTGATACTATTCTATTAAAATTCTAGAATATGAAGTTCATCTAGAAACATAGAGTGTAAAGCATCATAATCCACTATAGTTTGATGTAGATTATACTTGTTATACTAGTTATGTGTACGCCATTAAAGAGTAGTAGAAAATTGACTTACCTTTCTATCTAAAGTTGTAATTCCTTTATCATGCCATAGTAGCTCACACTTGTGCACATACTACGTTGCATATGCAATACCTTTAAACTCTGCAAAGTGGAGAGACATATCATAGAAGACTTGAGGTTTCTGATGTGGTTGTAGAGGTTATCAATGTGGTTTCTATGGATGTGGACCTTTCCCACCAGATCCAGAACCAAAGCATCCACTAGTATTTCCTCCATCTCTTGATCCACCTGATCCACTAGATCCCAATTGTCCTAATCCCCCTGAGCCTCCCACGCCCCCTGTAGTAGGAAGTAGACTAATGGATGTACTTCCTTGCATCTCAACTATAGTGTTGAACATAACTCCCAAAGTATGAGAAGCTCTAGTACTCCCATAATTACTTCCAATTTTTTGTGCATCCACACTTTTCCCTAATGACTCACCTAAAAACAACCCTCTAATTAGAAATTCAAAAAATTATGTCGTTTGTGCCACCATAGGTTTGTTTGTTATCTAATGCACTTCTAAATTCAATGCAAAATGATATCTACCCATAGCTACTTAATTACCTACACAAGAATACTTCTCAATGAATACTTCCGGATCCGGAAAACTAAGCTCAATGGCTAGCTGGCTAGGTGGGTTCCGATGCGTTCCTGTGGTCCTCATGATCTCTTCTAATGTACACTAAGCAGAAGCCAAATGGGATTCTCTACTACGTTTGTGTAATGTTGGGAGAGCCTGATGCTCTGACTCCTTGTCTTCCACGAGAGCTTTAAATCCTTCATGATCTTTCATCCTCCACAACTCCATAGACTCCTTAATTTCACTCATCTTTGCCACTTCCCTCTCTCTCACCTCATTATACTTGATCTATCTTTCCTCTTTCTTCCTCTCTTTTTTCAAGTCCACCATATTTCACTACACCTACTCCTTCCCCTGCGTGTGGTGGGGATTTATCTATCCATATGACAGATCTCTAAATCCAATTCTATCATCAATATCTTAATCTCCAAGGGCATAACGAGAAAATATGATCCTCTCAGATCGTGCAAGAACCTGAACTACACTTCCTCTAGACATAAGTAGAAATAGCGTACTTAAATGTGTAATTATGCAACACACCAACCCACTAAATATCTACAGCTCTAGTCCAATCCATATTACCATTAAACAAAGTTTGGTAATCTTCCTGCATCCAAAGCTTTGGCCTGTAACTCCAACTCTTCTCTTATGCATACGATGCCAACCACTCATACAATTTCACAGGAAAGAAGCTGAAGATTGTCTCATAGAGTGAATCATAAAGGTTTTCTTCCACCTTCCATCGTGCATTGAAATCAGGTCCAGTGTTATATATCTGTGCAAATGTATCTTTTCTATATTTAACACAAATTTCAATGATCTCAAGAGTCAATTGATACGCCATCTCCATGCAACATCCTGGTAGATAGTTTAAAAATAGGTCCAGATAACGGAACCAAAATGTAGTCTCTTTATTTCAATTAACTACTATGTGCACTAGCACTTCATCCAGACATATATGAATGCTCACCAGAAGTGCACGAAGCTACCAGGTCCCTCCTTTGTGTTAGATTGTCAAGATGTTAGCATGTATATGATTACCAATATAAAAGAATAAATTCAAGAGTAGATTATTAAAGATAACATATGGAAACATACTAGATTAAACATTTACTAAGATTGATTACATCATATGATCCATCGTATTCATACGCATCAATCACCAAGATCCATCCTCTGTAATCCATCTCATAAAAATAGTATGAGATATCAAAATTTAAATACATAACAATTATCACCAATAAAGTCATATGCACTAGTATATCAATGAAACGTAACTCTATTACATCACCCATGTCTAATAAAATGAGGTAAATCAAATCTATATCGGGGTGGAGACTTTCCCTTCACCACCCATGCATTCACAAAATAGGTTGCATGCTCAAAATATCCATGTGTACATACAAAATAAGCCATAAATCATGCATGATTTCCTAACATTCTTAATAATAGATTAACCCTATAAATAAACTCTTCTTTATTCCTATTATTAGCTCATTCCATGCATGACCTTCAATCTTCTCTTTACATGTGCTTTATCCCAAAAATAGACATTCCTTGATCTTCAATTCTCGCCACTCTTCTTCTTTGCATGATTAACACTCCAAACTTGCTTTTTATATTTTTAACCCATATATACAAAATTCCATAAGTCTTGGGATTAGACTTTGTGGGCACGCACCACTTCAAATAGCCCTTGCACTCGTTCACATGCCCTAATTGTGTGCCTTAATATTCTATTATCTCTTGATACTTAGTAAATTTTTCCATTCCAACAGGTGTTAATATCCTTAACAATCATAGTTCACAATGCATGGTGAAATTTCATGTTGTCTTTATAACATTTAAAAGATCAACCTTAACTAGTAAAATTGATTCACGATACATGTTTCCTTCATAATGGCCAGTGGTCAATAAGCATCATGCTAAATCAATGTCCAAAAAATGGTTAAAATTTTATTACAATTATCTTAATAATTCAATAAATGAATTTAATTAAATATGTGATATTAGATACTTCTCCTCTAAAAAGAATAATTGTCCTGATGATTCAATTATAATAATTTCTAATATATCAATCATAAGCAAAATTCATGAATAAAAATGTAGAATACATTTTAGTGTTCTCATCAATTGGATTTTTTTCTAGAATTTAACCAATCAAAGTTCTAAAACTTGGTTGTATCATCCTTATCTCAGCTAGTAATTCCCAAAAAGTATTTTAGTATGGCTTAGATTATCATTTATTCATAATAGGTATTAAATATTTTTCAACAAATCCATCACAAATTATTAAAAAAAACACTTTTGTTTACTTTAACAAGAAAGGAAAAACAATCATCATATAATTCATACTCTCCTAAGTTGTGTTATTTTCATAATATTTGTCCCATTGGACCTTACATTGAAAAAATTCTCAATTTCTGAGACACAACTTGTGATTTTCAAGCACTCTTATTGGTTTAACTACGATGATTCCCAAGTCCTAAACCTATAATGAGTTCCAATTAATAATATGTGATATATCAAAAACATTGTGTATCCTGACAAATGCGGGAGGTAAGGATAATCTATAAGACACTAGACATATAACTTCTAGGACTTCAAAGGGTCCTACATATCTATGAGATAACTTGGCATCTTTGTCAAATTAAATAGAGCTCTTTTTTGGTTTGACCCTAAAAAATACCATGTCTCCTTGCTCAATTTTTTTGTCAATATTTTTTCAAATCACTTTAGTTTTTATGCCTATTAGTAACTACTTTCAACCACTCACGAATGAGCATAAATTTCTCTTCCATTTTAGTCAACATTTCTATACCCACCACCTCTTTGTCATATGTGATATCTCAGCTAATTGGAGTTCCACACTTTATCTCATACAATGCTTCAAATGGAGCCATTTTAGTGAGGAGTGGTAAGTGTAATTGTAAGAAAATTCAACCAATGGTAGATATTCCTCCCATTTGGATTGTTGATCCATGCAATACATTCTGAGTATATATTCCAAAACTTTGGTCAATCATTTTGTTTTTCCATCTATTTTAGGATGGTAGGAAAAAATAAAATTCAATTTTGTTCCCAATGTAGAGTTCAATGTTTTCCAAAACTGAGAGGCCATCTTTGGATCCCTACTTGAAACGATTAGTTTCAGAATTCCATGCAATCAAAAAATATCATGGACAAACCTTTTTGTAAGCATTGGGGGATCATCATTAATATTTTCTAGTATGAAATGAGCTATTTGGTTAATTTATCCACCACTACCAAAATCATATCATGTTTTTTTAATAATTGCATTCCTTGCAAAAAATTCATGTTTATTACCTACTATTTATATTGTGGAATACTATGAGGATATGGTAGACCTATGGGATGATAGTGTTCCAACTTTACATGTTGGCATTCAAAATAATGTGCAACATATTTTATCATATCTATTATGTTGGAAAAGTAACACCTTAAGATTTACACATTACAAAACCCTACTCTTTACTAACATGGGATTGTCTCAAGGTGTGGGACCTTAATAAATGAGACAAACCTTCAGAAAAGGTTGGCTCCTCTACCTATTTGAATTCTAAATCTACTCCTGGAAAGGGAAACGTAGCTATTCTAAAACTAACCTAGAATTTCCAAGGGACCAGGGAAGAAAGAGATGCATAAGATAAAATTCCTAAACTAAGGGAGGTGATAACACCAAAAAAAGGGGGTGGAGATATTATTAGTGAGTGAAAATAGAAGGAAATGAGGTAGAAGAGGGAAGAAAAAGTGCCACAGTCCACAGAACACATTCAAACCTCCAATTTTTTGGAGCACAACGAATTTAGATCCTGTAAAAGAATATAACATGCACAATATACCTGAAAATGCAATGAAAGGAAAATGACGCAATACAACTCGAGCTATGGAAATAAAAGCCACAAAACTCCAATTTTATTTCTTAAAATGATGCACAATCCATTACAATATAAGCATAAGGCAATAATATTTTACAAAATATATAAATTCGAGGCCTGCAGCTCACAAAAGGTGCAAGAATTTTTTTGGAAGAGATCCTTTACATTCTAGAATGTCTTCCCCTCCCAAATGAAGGGGAAATTACATATATATAGAGAAAAAGAGCTACCAACTGAAACCTTTCATTAATTTCCCATACAGAGGGATGAGAAACCATACTGGTTTGCTTTATAATGGTAGTTTACTTACACGGTGAATATGGGTGTCATACCTCATTAATATAGTTGTTGAGCTACCCTGTATGATGTCATTAATGTCAGGACGTATCATAAATTCCTTGTTGATGGTTGATAGTAACTACCAGCTAATGCCTGAAAAGAATCGAGAGATTCACCACTGACAAGGGAATTATTTTCGCATGACAAGAATAAATGTTATCACGTGACAATGAGGGAAGGCTGACATGCATCAAGATGGAATGTTTTTGTGTGAAAGGAAGAAAGTGGTGACACACATCATGAAGGAAAGTTGTCACACGACAAGAAGAAAGTGGTGATGTGTATCAAGAAGTGGGAGTTGAGGTGTGACAAGAATAAAGTGGCAATGCATGTCAAGAAGTGGCAGTTGACATGCGTCAAGAAGGAAAGTTGTCACGTGATAGGAAGAAAGTGGTGACATATGTCAAGAAATGGTAGTTCATGTGCATCAAGAAGAATGGTTGTCACATGTCAACATGAATTCATTGACACGTAACAGGAGATGGTGGTTGATGCATGGTTGATGTGCATCAACAAAGTGTGGTTCACGCATGACAAGAAGAGGGATGTTGACATCGAGAATAAATTGTTGACGCATAACAACAAGGTGAAAATCCATACATTGTTCCAGCTCAACCATAAAAACAAAATTGGCTCTAAAGCTTCACCATGATGAGATACCCTATAAAATACTCCCCATTAACTATCAATGCCCAGACTTATAGGTTAATCTATTTTACAGGGGGTTGCAAATATGGATAACAATTTGGTGACTTACGAGGTGATATGTCTACTAGATCTGAAAGACTAGTGAGTTTACATCTATTAGGCATAGATTCATTTAGATTGCTGAAACTAGTTTGATGCCTAAAACCTCTTAAACCTCTAAAACACTACTAGGACATTATTTCATCACCATACCTTTCCTGAAACTTGAAATTGTAATAGAAACAAAGCACAACTATGTACAAATAACAAAATTGTACATATCCCAAATGGAAAACTAGAGAGTGCACAAGCACTTATCTGAAAGCAAACCTAACTACAACAGAACAATGTGCTAAAAACACTTAGAGGAATTAAGAACTCTAAGCTAATATGTACATGGAAGATACTCCCATCAGTAATAATGCTTGAGATAGATGTCATTAACTGTAATCTGTGATTCTTCTTCGTCCAACTTTGTGAATTGGAAAGCATTGTTTTCTTTGCGCCCTGAAATCAAGTAAGGGCCACTCCATATTACATCAAACTTGGAGTGCCTTCCTAGTTTGGCTCTTTATTTCAAAGCTCATCTTGATTTGATCTTGGGTATTCTCCATTTTTTTCATGGCCTGGTTTCTTTGCTCTTCCAGCTCCATGAGCTCTGCATACCTGACTTATATATCTGGAAACAAAAACAACTCTAGCTATTTGATAAGCTCCAAGGCTGGTAATTCAAGGGATATTGGTAGCCTTACTTCCCTTCCATAAACCAACTCAAAAGGGGAATAAATAGTTGAATTCTTGGTAGTGATTTTATAAGCCCACAAGGATGATTTCAATTTGGTATGCCAAGTCCTCTGATTCTCATCCAGGGTTCTTCTTATAATCCTGAGAAGATTTTTGTTAGTGGACTCTGCTTGCCCATTACCCTGGGGTAGTAATTAGAAGAATTGCTCAAATAGATGCCATTTCTAATAGCCCAATTAGATATCTTTTCTCTAATGAAAGCTAAGGCATTATCTGATATTATGGTGGAAGGAAAACCAAACCTTGTTGCAATACCTTTGTAGAAATCTAAAACGCTAGCTTCATTTTCTTCCTTAAGTGCAACTACTTCTATCCACTTAGTGAAGTAGTATGTGGTTGTAAGAATCCATTTATGTCCTAGGCTGGAACTTGGATTGATCACCCCAATAAAATCCAACCTGCATTGCATGAAAGGCTATTTAACTGAGATAGGATGGAGTGGGAGGGCTACTATATTCTCTTTACCTGTGAAGAAGGCACACTTCCTACATTTCTTGATCCATGAGTAGTAATTATTGAAAATATTAGACTAGTAATAACTAGCTCTCATAAATAGTTGTTGCTTTTAGGGAAAAATGACCACCTGCCTCTCCATCATGAAAATAATGTAATACCCTCTCTATCATATCTGTCTTGATGCACCTTAGGAGGACACCATTCACTTACCTTTTGAACAAAATATTCTCTACAAGCACATATGGGATGTAATGAAGTTTGAAATACCTCCTTTTGGACTTACTCAATCCTTGAGGATTTTGATTAATTTGAAGAAAATATACAATATCCTGAGTCTAACAAGGAATGGGTATACCACATGTAGGTTGTTCTTAATTATCTTGCAACACCATAATAGCTTCTTCATCCTCTCTTTATTTGGAATGATGGATAGAAGCTAGCTACTCACATAACCCTTTTCCCCTAGCCAACTTGGTCACCTTGATATCAATGTCATACTTGATGACCTTGGTTATCCAACCGGCCTTCTTCTCATTGAGATCCTTGTTTAAAATAAAATATTTTATACCATCATGTGAAACTTAGAGATGAATTCCATTGCTTGACACTAGATGCCTAAATTTCTTTAAAATTATAATCACAACATGGAAATGTTTCTCAATGAATGAATATCTCACCTCATAACCTTCAAGTCCCTAGTTGAAGAATGCAATAGGTTTGTCTAGTCCTTCTTGGTTTTGTTGTACAAGTATTGTAGATATTGCATCTGTGCCACCGAAGGCATAGAGGGTGAAATCCTTTGAGAAATCTAGATTGATGAGGGTTGGAGCCTATCCAATTGCATGATTTATAGCTTCAAAGATTTCTTTTCCTTCATCAATCGATTTGAAATCCATGCTCTTCTTCAACATCAATGTTAATGGCTTGACAAGATGGGAAAAGTTAGGAATAAACCTCCTAACAAAATTAATTTTCCCCAAAAAACTTTGGAGATCCTTCTTATGACTTGGTAATAGTAATGCTCGAATAGATTCAACTCATTTTGGATCAATTGCTAACCCCTCCTTAGACACGATGTGGCCTAAGAGCTTACCTTCATGAGCTAATTTATGCACTTTTTCAGATTCAAAGACACTTTGAATCTCCTACATATTTGGAATACTTGTCTAGGGTGAAAGAGGTGACTTTCTATGTTCTTAGAGAATATACTAATGTCATCTAGATACACACAAACTATCTTATTGATCAACCCTTTGAGTGCTATATCCATTTCCCTTTGGAAAGTGGCTCCGACATTTGACAGTCCAAATGGAATCTTCCTATAAGCATATGTGCCCCACTTCGTAGAGAAGGCTATCTTGAATTGGTCTTCCTCTTTCACCATGATTTAATTATAGGCTAAGTAGTTATCCAACAATGATAACCTTTAGGAACCAGCTACAACATGCATGATTTTCTCCATGGAAGGAAGTGGATAGTGGTCCTTGGGAGAGGCCCTGTTCAAGTCTCAGAAATCCACACATAACCTGATTTCCCTGTTCTTTTTCCTAACCGGAACCAGATTTTCTACCCATGAAGAGTGCTTGATTGGAAAGATGATGTTTTCCTCAATGAGTTTGTTTAGTTCCCTTTTCATAAGAGGATAGATATGAGAATTTATTGGCCTTTTCTTCTTCCTGACAAGTTTAGATCCCAGATCCAATTCAATCATGTGTTATGTCATCTTAGAATTAAATCCTTTCAAATCCTCATAGCTCTAAGAAAATACAACTGAAAATTCTTGGCAAAGTTTTATAGATTCATATTTTCTAGATCAATGGTTACCTTACTAATTTGAAATATTTTTCCTTCTCCAACTGAAATTGGCCCTGAATCTTCTTCTTTGACCTGAATATTTTCCTTTTCCTTCCAAAACTGATCATTAGGATTGAATACCAACTCTAGAGTCACTAAACGCTTTGGTAAAAAATTTTCCATAGTTGTACCACTTGATCCCCATACTGCTACTCCAATTTCTCCTGATTTTTAATCGATAAATCAGCCTCCTCCTGTAAGAAATTAATGATATATTAATCATTCTCAAATACCTGTCATCCTGTGTTATTGTTCAGTACATCCAGACTCATAATTACAAGAATATGTGGCTGCATTGTATCTCTTTTAATGTTATCCACCACATCAAATGTTGATCCAATTTATGTAATCTTGTCTACAACCTCATTGTTCTTCCTCGGTAGGGCTTGAATATTGAACACTTCAAAATAATAAATTTGATCCCATACCCGATGCTTGTAGGATTTGAGTAGATCATTCTTAGCAACATATTTTCCCCTAACCTAATTGAAAATTAACTCACTATCCCCAAATACTTGCAAGTTTAGTATACCCCTCTTTCTTGCCCAATTCATTCCATGTATCAAAGATTCATACTCAATTGTATTGTTTGAACAAGTAAAATGAAATGGAAAGTTGAGTAGTACTTCATACCTTGTGGTGAAAAAAGCATTTCTCCTTCTCCAGCGCCTTGCCTACTCTTTGAGCCATCAAATAATAAATGCCATACTTCATTATCACCATTATCATCTAGTTTGGTGAGGCTAGGAAGAGGTGTGTTTTCCTCATGCAAACAATAAACTCCAAAGTCAGCCTCATATATTTCCTTGTAAGGATCATAGCCATGCTTTTAGTGAGCCCACTCATCAAGAGTCAAATCCAGGATGCCCCCCAACTTTGGTATTTTCTTCTTGAGTGTTTGGGAAATCCTCTTGATAAAAGGCTCAACAATTTGTGTTGATTGGGCTTGGTACATTAGGTCAATATGGAAATTTACAATAGGTTAATACTAGATTGTAGCCTTAGCTTCATACCTTGTTTTGAAGAGCATTTGAGATCAATCCACTGATAAGTAGCCTCCAATTTTGGAGGTGAAGTCTCTTTACAAGCATAATGCAAAGAGTGGTGGCAAGTCAATCACTAATATATCCTACTAAACTATGACATTAGGTCATGTATGCAATGTGAGGTTTAAACCTTTTATGATCCCAACAATTCCCACTACTGTCCCATCTAACTGTACCAATCCTTAGGAAACCAAGTCGTATTTCAGGCCCAACTAATCTATAATTTGTTTTAGCATTACCAAACTGCTAGCCCCTTAGTCAATCATGCAATTTTATACAAGGTTGCTCCCAATAATCAAATATATATATAATGGAGGAGGCTTCATGTTTTGACCGTTCTGACCTCCATGAAATATTTCTTTTAGAGCTTCATTAGAGAGCACCTTCTCTTGATTCTTGGGAAACTCATTTGATGTTGTCTAATTTGCCATGGCTGCTTGTAACAAATCTAGTTGGCCCAGAATTTTCAATGATTCTCACATAGAAATTCTTACATTGGTATTCTTCATTTGATCAATAATGTTAAAAGGAGATGAATTCTCCTTTTTCTGCCCCTTACTTGGCATGAATTTCTCCTTCACGTGGGCTACTGCAATCGGTACCGGAGTTGGCTTAGAAGGTAGTGTGGAATAATTTTGAATGTTTGGGTTTACACTTGGATTGCTAATACCTCGAAGTGTGATAGAAGGATGAGAAGTAATTAGATTATATGACTTACCTTCCTCTATATTCCTCTTCTTAGACCTCATGTTAGTTGCCACACTTTGAGAAGGGGATTGATTTATTCCACAAAAATCCTCATCTTACCAATTCACAAGCGTTGTCTCGTTTGGAGGTGCTTCCTGATTAGCTACTTGTTGTTGAATTTTTTCTTGGTTTGGTTCTTGAGAAACACCCATTGTAACCATAAATTCTTGACTAAAAGCACCATTGAATCATGTTACATGATTGTGTGGTTGGCTACATGGGAAACACCATTCATATTCTTGTGCTATGTTGTTTTGAGTTGGAACCAAGGCCCTAGATGTTGAAAATGCATTAGGGTTATATGCTTAGAATGACTTAGTAGCTTGGGGTGGTCCTTGGTTCTAGTTAGTAGCTTGAACATGTGGCTTGTTTGACTGATATGGAGGTTTATTGGGTTGGAACTGAGGCTGATAAGGTCTAGAATTTTGAGTTTGTTTCCTCTTAAGAGTTACCAACTCATTTCCTAATTTTTGCAATTGTTTCATAACCTCCTGGAGTTCATTTGAAGGGATAGACTTTGAACTCTGATTTCTTGGAGTAGGGATGGGGGATATTGTAGGTGTTTGATTAGGATTCGGATTTCCCATATCTGGATAGAGAGGCATAGGTTTCCTAGGTGCAATTTTACCATCTTGAAGTAGGTAATTTTCATATCTAATAGCTATGGCATAGGCATCTGGTATGGTTATTCATCCCATATATTGTATCATAATAGTTATATCAGACATTAGAGCTTTAATAAAATAGAGAAATGCACCTTCAACTATTGGTATGACCATAATTGGGATCCTCTCCCATGTTCTTTGGAATATGGAATTGAAGTCTGTCATTTTCTCATCTGGTGCCCTTTTTACTGTAGTCATCTTCTCTAAAAAGGATAAGTTGTTAGCCCTCTCCCCAAACTGACCAAAGAGAGCTATGCACAATTGATCCCAATTCTAAATTAATCCTGCTCACAAGCCTCTGAACCATTGCAACACTTTTCCTTTGAAATAAGAAGCCAACAATTTGACCACAACATCCATCTAAGTAATCTCATGTATGGCACAAACATTTGCAATGTCTTGAATGTGGTCTATGGGATTTTTGTTATTTTCTCTAATGAAGTATGGGATATTCTTTAATATTGTTATCGGGGACAGATTTTTGCATTAAGGGCAAGTGGACTGCTTCCCGTGAAATTTACATAGGGGTTTGGAGGTGGCTAATTTGGTGGTTGTTCATGAGCCATCCTGAGTGGCCTGAGAACCCTATTTGATTTAAAAAAGGGCCTACTAGGTGGAGGTGTGGATAATGTTATTTTTGGTGGAGATGGAGACTTTTGTACTCTTATTCATCTCCTTCCTCTTCCTAGAGATAACTGTAAGTATCCAAAGATACCTTCTTATCTTGCTCTAGACTGGGTTTACACTCTTCTCATAAACTTGATAAACTTGGGTTATTGAAACCACTGGATTTAAATGAAGGAGTTGCCATATGTGTTACTACAAAGCCTCTAAAGGCTGGGAATTCACTAAGAAACACACCCAATCTTGATTAAAAATTAAAATATTGACTTCTGTCCCATCGAGCGTGCCAAAATTGTTATGTCAAAAAAGTAGCACCCTAGGATTTTCACATTACAAAACCCTACTCTTTACTAACATGGGATTGTCCCAAGGTCTGGGTCCCTCACAAATGATACAAACCTCCAAAGAAGACTGGTTCTTCTACCTATTCTAATGCTAAAACTACTCCTAGAAAGGGAAATGTAGCTATTCTAACACTAACCTAGAATTTCCAAGGGACCAAGGAAGAAAGAGATGCATAAGATAAAAGTCATAAACTAAGGGAGGTGCTAGAACCAAAAAAGGGGGGGTGGAGATATTCTTAGTGAGTGAAAATGGAAGGGAAAGAGGTAGAAGAGGGCGGAGAAAGTGCCACAGTCTAAAGAACACATTCAAACCTCCAATTTCATGGAGCACAACAAATTTAGATCCTACAAAATAATATAGCATGCACAATATACCTAAAAATGCAATGAAAGGTAAATGATGTAATACAACTTGAGTTAGGGAAATAAAAGCCAAAAAACCAATTTTATTTCTTAAAATGATGCACAATCCATTACAATATAAGCATAAGGTAAGTATCCTTTACAAAATACATAAATTCAAGGCCTGCAGCTCACAAAAGGTGTAGGAACAATTTTGGCAGAGTTCCTTTACATTCCATAATGTCTTCCCCTCCCAAATGAAGGGGAAATTACATATATATATATATATATATATAGAGAGAGAGAGAGAGAGAGAGAGAGAGAGAGAGAAAACAACTGACATCTTTCATTAATTTCCCATACGAATGTATCGGAAACCATACTGGTTCAATTTCCAATAATACTTTACTTGCATGGTGAACATGGGTGCCATACCTCATTAATCTAGTTGTTGAGCTACTCTATACGATGTCATTAATGTCAGGCCGTATCTGAAATTCCTTATTGACGGTTGACAGTAACCACCAACTAATGTCCAAAAAGAATAGGGAGATTCACTATCAATGAGGGAAGAGATAACTATAAGTATCCAAAGATACCTTCTTATCTTGCTCTAGACCGGGTTTGCACTCTTCTCATAAACTTGATAAACTTGGGCTGTTGAAACCACTGGATATAAATGACGGAGTTGCCATATGTGTTATTGCAAAGCCTCTAAAGGCTGGGAATTCACTAAGAAACACACCCAATCTTGATGCATGTCAAGAAGTTACATTTAATGCACAATAGGAAGAAAGTGGTGATGTGTGTCAAGAAATGGCAGTTGACATACGTCAAGAAGGAAATTTGTCACGTGACAGGAAGAAAATGGTGACATGTGTCAAGAAGTGGAATTTGACGTGTGTCAAGAAGAATGGTTATCACACATCAACATGAATTCATTCATGCGCGATAAGAGATAATGACTTATGCATGGTTGACACACATCAACAAAGTGTGGTTGATGTGTGACAGGAAGAGGGACATTGACACACGTTAAGAAGAAATGGTTGATGCGTGAAAACAAGGTGAAAATCCATACATTTTTCCAACTCGACCATTAAAACAAACTCAGATCCAAACCTTTGCCATGCTAAGCTTGCAAACCACGAGATACCCTGTAAGTTGTCCCCCATTAACTATCAATGCCTAGACCTGTAGGTTAGTCCATTTTGTAGGGGGTGCAAATATGGATAAAATATCTTTATTCATCCCTTTCTAAAAATATTGTTGTTTCACATCAACCAATAACGTTGTTACTTCTAGATTGCTGGAATACGGTACAACATGAAATTACTGTAAGACTTTCACTCTAAGACCACTACCCAAGGGCATATATACTCTATTGTTAAATCATAAAATTCCTTCATTGTTGAACCTAAAACCATTATACCTTCTATTATTTGGATTTATTTTTAACGTAGTTTTCACTTGCTAACAATAAGAATCAGCTTGAAGTTGGTTCTTAACTTCTTCCATAAGTTGAGCTTTGAGGGTTATAATTGTGGAAATATGCTTTCCAAGGCTTAGAACATCAACCACTTGATTCTATTTTCCCTTGATGCAACTAATATAAAATTCATGTTGGGATAGAAATTTCAGCCACCTATGATGTCTTGCATTTAATTTGGGCTGCGTAAAAATGTAATTTAGCCCTAAATGATTTATTTTCAGTTCAAATAGTTTTCTTAACAAATAATTCCTCTAGACTTGTAAGAAATGGACTATAGAAATAACCTCTAAGTCATGGGGATCTTAGTTCTGATCATGCACCTTTAGTGTTCTACTTTTGTATGTAATTACATGGTAATTTTAAAGAAGTATTCCACTCAATCCTTTACCTGCGGCATCAATAACCATGCTAAAGCTTCCATTCGAATCTCAAACCTTTAATATAGGTACAGATGTAATTTTTTTATTTCAGTAAGTTAAATTCACTCTCATATTTTTCAATCCATACAAAATATTTATACTTTTTATGCAACGAAGTAATTAATCTATCCATTCTTGAAAAGTATTTAATAATTGTTTTTGGTACCCATCTAGTACTATAAAAATTATTACCTCATGCATATTTTTAGGTTTTGGTAACTCAGTAATAGCTTTTATTTTTAATGGGTCAATAGAAATCCCATCCATATTTATGATATTTCCAACATATTGTAATTCACTTTGATAAAAGGAACATTTTGAAATATATCCATAGACTTTCCTTTTTCTCAATGCTTCCAACACTATTCTTAAGTGTTCATTGTGTTCATCAATGTCCTTTGAGTAAATCAAAATATCATCAAGAAATACTAGAACAAACTTGTCTAATTTTTCTTGAAAAATGTTATTCATAAGGTTCATAAATGTTGTCGGTGCATTAATGAGTCCAAATGGAAAAATAGTGAGCTCATAATTCCCATAGCATGTCATGAATGTTATTTTTTGAATATCCTCATCTTTTATTCTTAAGTGATGATAAATAGATTGTAAATCAATCTTAAATTAAATAGATGAGTCTCTCATCTAATCAAAGAGATCATCAATTCTTGGCATAATATATCTATTCTTTATTGCTAATTTTTTACAGATGTGATAGTTAATGCATAACCTTAACGTTTCATCCTTACTTTTAACAAAAATTATTAGTGCTCCCTAAGGATACACACTATGTTGGATTAATCCTTTTGACAAGAGTTCATGTAGTTTCCGTTTCAGTTTAATCAACTTTGTTTTCGTCATTCTATAAGGTGCTCTTGATATTGGTTATTTTCCTTGTTTAATGTCAATTGTGAAGTCAAACTATCTTTTAGGAGGAAGATTAGGAAATTATTCCAAATGGATATCCTTAAAACTCATGTAAAAGTGGAAAATATTCCAAAGAATTCTTACCTTCCTAAATAAAATTTGAGATCTTAATAGCGTACAACATAAAGCCTTTATTTCTCACTTTCTTTAGATGCATTGCCGATATTTTTCTAACTTCAAATCACTCTTAATGCTCTGAATAATGGTTGTTTTCTGCATATCATCAAGATATTATATGGTACTCAAATAAATCCATTGTGTTAACCATTTACCCTACCTGGAAGGAAGTTATGTGTCAGACCAATGTTTTTAAAGAAGTCCTCGTACAGTGATTTTTTCTAAGGCCGAGATCCGAAATTTTCAAATTTTTAGACTTCGGAGTTTTTTCCTTTTTCGGAGTTTTTTTAGCTTGGATTCGAAACTCTTGAAGTTTTCTGAAGTCTGAAACTCTGAAATTCTAAATTTTCAAACTTTCGGGCTTTTGGGTTTCAGATTTTTGGCCCCTTTTTGTTTAAATCCCTATCGGACTTCTAAAGTCTGAATGTCTGAAAACCTGAATTTTGGGTTTTTCAGGTTTCAGGTTTTCAAAGTTCTCCGAGTCATTTTTACGATTTTCACTTGATTTTTTTCAAAGTCTAAATGTCCCAAAGCTTGAATTTTCAGACTTTCAGGTTTTCAGGTTTCGGATTTTTCCATCGCCAATTCGTCTTTTTACTTCCCAACCTCCGAAGTCTGAAATCCCAAATTTTCATAATTTCGGGCTTTTGGGTTTCAGACATTTGGAGATTGTGTGCACAATTAATTTTCACCTACCTCCGTACGGATCGGATTTTTACCATTAATATCAGGATTTCTATTTAAACTCAGATTTTTACTTGTCATTTTTACCTGACACATTTGCTCTGACATTCCATTCTTGTACTTTGCAACGTCCTTTTCAAGGTATGGTTTTTTGTTTATATTCTTTTGGTTTTAGGTCTTTTTACTCTGTTTCCTTCTCATTTTGATTTTCCTTTTTGGTTTCCCTCTGTGTTTTTATGATGTCGCTCCCTTGGTTCACCATGTTTCATTTTTTGAGTTTTCTCTAGGTATTCGAAGTTGTTCAAAGGATCCTCTTAGGCCTCACATACTTCTTTTCATTTCTTATGTTCCATATTTTACGATTTAACATCATTTTGAAAATTCATTAGACTTGTTCGGAGAGACTCATTCATAGAATTCCTTCAGAAGTTCATTAAGTGAAAAATTTGTTAAGAATTTTTCTTTGGGAATTTATTTCAGAACTTTTTCAGTTCAAAATTTTAGAGGTTTTTTGCTTTTAGGTTTTTGGAACCTCCAGCTTTGGGAAACTCTTTTAGAAAATTTATTTTCGGAAAAATTAGTTTCGAAGATTTCCTTTGGAACCTTTGGTTTTGGAGATTTCAGTTCAGGAAACTCCTTCGGAGAAATTTTTTGAAGATTTCGATTCGGTGATTTCTTTCAGAACTTTTGGTTTTAAAATTTTGGAGGTTTCCTTTCAGGTTTTTACAATTTATACAATATCAGCTCCCAAAACACTAGATGTGATGTCTACTTCCACTTCAAAGGGAAAAGAGAAGATGAAATACTCATTTCTTGGGGTTGCTCCCCAATCCTTCCAGTCCTCCAACTTAGGAAATATTGGGGACACTTATCTAGGACAAATTGATCTTCCCGATTTCTAGGAAAGATTAAAGGTTCCAAACAAGAAACCATGGATGTAGGCCATCTATGACAGTGGGCTTTCCCTTGTTACTAGTTTCCCACATCTATGCATTGCCCAAAAAAATTCTTAGCTGCAACAACCCACTTTCACGAAGACTCCATGTAAGTTAGGGATAGTGATGATAAGGTGGTAATCCGTTTGGACCTAGATTTCTGTAAGGATCTTCTTAAACTTCCTGACATTCAAGATTACACAAAAATTTCACTAGAAATAGTAGTGGAACATTGGGATAAGAAAGAGGAAGTATGCTCAAAGATTATGATGAAATCCTACTTGGCTAAGAATTTCACCAAATTACCCAAAACTATGCTTCGATCAGATTTTATTCAGGAAGTCAATGATCTTATTGTGATGTTAAGCAGAGTTTCAGGTCTTCCTTCTATAAAGGAATTCCAGGAATGGATGTTTTTGTACATCACAACTATCAAGAAGAATGATGAGTTTATCCGATGGGGGGCATATTAGTAGCACCATTCGCTATCAATTGGGTAGAGTGTCAGAAACAAAGACCTTCTACATGACATCTTTCCTGGTATATGCAGTTGCTGCTATGGGAGATTTTATGGGTTTAAATACTAAGGAGTGTTCGCAGCACCTCTCAAAATATATGAATTTTATCCCCAACTCACTCTGGATGAGGGAAGAAGGCAGTAATTTCCATAGAGTCAATGATGACTTTCTTTTCTATCATCCTCTATCATTTTGACAAAGAACTATACAATCAGTGGATTTATGATGAGGATTTCCAAGAAGTGCAAGAATGGGGAGCAATCTACTTTAAGTTTCCTACATTCACCTACATCCGGGTTTCGGGTTTCATAGGCACCCTAAAGCAAATTACCAAGGTGCCCCATTGACAAATGGATTTTATAGGAATTAGTTTGACAATTATTAGATTATCATCGAATCCAAAACAAGAATCATAAAGCGGGAATGCATTTCCCTGTTTCAATTGGCAGGTATTCTTGCCCAAATATTCACAAGGCAAAAAATGTTGATGTAGAAAATGACCAAGGTAACCCTGTGGACCTTTCATCTGTGAACTAATTTTGATTATTGGGGTAAGTTTGGGGAAACAGGTAGGTCCAGTTCCCATGTGCCCCAATTGGAAGATATATGGATTCATTGTTCGGCATGAATACATCGTGTGACAAAGGGATTATGAAATATTAAATCTTGATGAAGTTTCGACAATTTGGTTTAGCGGATGTGCCTAAAGGACCTGCAAGACAACGATGAGGTTTTGGATTCATCATACAAGAATGATAATGTTGTCCAATCAATTGTTGCACATGGATTGATTAGTTATGTGGAAGAATGTAGTAATACCAAGGTGAGGGTGGGAAACATTTTAAAGAGTACTTTCAGTTGGTTGGCCACCTTGGGAATCTCACCCAAAGGGGCAAATCAACCTACAAATATAGGAACTATATCAGCAATAAGCCAACCAACACCTACTAAGGGCAAAATTTCAGCTCAAAAGGCTCCCACAATTCCAAAGAAGATTTCATTTGTTGTTGGTGACTCATCCCTCTCCAAGGCTTCTACTCCCATAGATCACATATCCTGTAGTGCCTGCGACAGAAGTGGTTGAAGTTAGTGATTCTCCTGGTATCATCTAAGATCCATCACACCTTCTTCTTCCTCCATTATCACTTCCAATATCAGTTCCTTCCATTTCCATAATCATCTCTTCCTTCCCATCCCCTTCTATGGCCCAAGTATTCTCATCACTTCTAGTTTTACCAGCTATGAGAAAATATTGGCTCACCCATTTCCTCCTCACTTCCTTTAACACTTCCATTTTCTTCAATCACAACCCCTAACATTGTTCTATCAATTCCTATGGCTGTTCCTTACATCCATGCCTTCCATCATTACTACCTTTTCTCAAATACCAGTTGGTATTTTTAGTGATCTTGCTCTAACCGATGTCTCAGGTATTGGATATGCCACTCCATCTTCATCATCCCTAGCCATACTAGAATGGTTGTTTAGACAAACTCCCAAGCAAAAGAAAAAGGTTCCTCTAGGGAGATGTTATAGATATCAAAATATTGGATTATGTGCCCAAGAGACAGGCCAAGATATCGAGAACCATATCAAGTCTGATGGTTAATTCATCTGGAGAGTGTGTGATAGAGGTGGCCACCCTGGTTGAGGGGAAAACTAAAGAAACAATCACAACAGTAGATTACCGAATATCAAAATTCTCATTGGGGAAGGCTATTCATGAAGGAGCCAAATAAGATGTGCACACTGCTCTTGGGGCCCTTTTGGAGAAATATTACAAAGAAATGGCCACCAAGGATGAGCTCAAGGCCAATGTCAAGCAACTCACTACACTGTTGCATAAAGTAACCCAACCCACTCCATCCACTGAAGTCTTAACTACTTCAGATATGACAATTTCATCTACAATCAATGATATTTCTTATGATGAGCTCAAGAAGCTAGGCCAGAAAGGGATATCAATGAGTGGATGGAAGGAGAGAATTCTATAGGAAGTTAATCCTTTGATCAAGGAAGTAGTTGAGATATATAATGATTTGTAGGTTGCAAAAACTGTCATTTCCAAGATGGACGAATCCTTCTCTGAAGATAATAATAATTTAAATTCAACTTTGGCAACATGGAGTGACATTAGAGAAGAGGATTTTGACATGATTCTTTAGGATGAGGTGATCGATGATGCCTCTAAATTATTTGAATATCAAAAGGCCATGGAATTCCAGTGTCACATATTACAAGATCTGATTAAGAAATTGGAGGAGAAACTAGTGGAGATTACAGATGCCCTGAATGACATCTCAGAGTAGTTTGACAACGCCAATTACAAATTCTTCAATGAAAATATCGATGCTCTTCATGAGGATCAGATTAAGGAAAATTTCAAAGATTTGGTGAAGCGTGACGATGAGGTCACTAAGACTTTCAATAGTGACTCGATTGATTGACTGGTCTTATGTCATAATTTCATAGGGAGACTAAAGAAAGTTACAAATAAACTTCAAAGATTGCCATCTAGGATCACAAAAGAGATTGAGACAGTAGACATAGTGAATTACTATGCATGTGGTCCTGGAGATGAAGAAAATTATGGGGTTATCAAGTGCTTTTTCGAGTACAGACACCAAATGGTTGTATGGGAGGAAGGACAATAGAATCTTGCTGGTAAGGGAGATGTAGATGAAGCAAGCCAAAGATGAGTGGCCATGAAAGGAAAAGTCCAAGCTCTGATTGGTCAAAGTTGCAGGGTTAACTGAGTCAAACCCTTGCAACAAATTCATTATTTTCATGGGAGCATGCTCCCTTGATATTAATGACATTTCTATTTTTAGTTAAATGTTAGTTAAGGGCCCAGTTGTAATGGCTCAGCCTAGGAACTTATAAATATTGGAATGCTTCCATTATTTAGGATATAGATTATTTTTTAGAGAAGTTACTTTTCAATCTTGGAAGAGTGATTTTGAGATTCCAAAAAACCTTTTGATTATATTCAAAGTTACACCTTGTTGTTAAAAATATGATTTATTGTGTTGAATGTTAATTAGCATTTACTTTGTGAATTTACAATTCCTTAGTGATAGTGATTAACTTACCTTTATTTCAGGTTGCCTATTTCATGCTGTGAAGGAATAATACTAATATATTTTATGCCAGTTTTGAAGACTTCGTTTTCCTTCTGCATTAATTTTTATGTAATTATTGTCCCTACTCACAGAAATTGATGTTATATGCATGTGTGTTTTACTTTTGATTAACTAATTGTGTTGTATCGGATTTGATCTACCCTTGTGTATACTTGAGTTTAACAAAGGAATTTCTGCCCCTGGTTTGTGGTATTTTGTACCCTTTCTAGTTGCTATAGGTGAAGGTGGTTAGTGATGCAAACCTCACTCCCACATTAACCATTCCAGATGTTGAACATTCCCTAAATTGGTGCATCACCACTTCTAGCATAGGTTTCATTTCCTCGCAAATCTCTTTCCCTAATCCCATGAAATGTTAGCATAGGACTAGTTAGCCATTTTTTACTGCATTAGAAGTAGCATTGTATTTAGTTTAGGAAGAGGAAGCCAGCCTTCTTTGGAGGTTCACCTTGAGCCCAAGTCCCACAGCTTGAGAGGTGATCCCATGTGTCCCAATCACATCGAATGTCATTATTCATTCTCAGGCCATTCAGGGGGTGTAGTGATTTGGTGACAACACATTGTTTAATTGTGTTTGGACAACCAAATTAATCCTATTATGATGTCATGAGACCCTAAAGGAGTCAAATAAAGGTTAATTTCGGTGGTAAAACTAGGTAATTCCAATATCACTTTAAACAAATATTAGTTCACCGTATGGACAACATCATTCTCATATTGGATAGTCCAAGTGTTTTCCATAAATCCATATTTCTTATATAATTTTTTAGCTAACTTACTTGAAATAAAACACTCGGTAACACTAGTGTCAAATGTTACAGTAATTGGAAAACCATAAAGTTTACTTGACACTGTTAGGAATTCAATGGTTAGTTCTCACATGTTGCTTAGTAATTTATGTGTAGTAAATTATTATTGTAAAAAATTAATTGTTAGTTTGTAAATATTGTTAAAATTTGTTGAATAAATAACTTGATAAAAATATTAGTTTGGATTTATTTTAAACAACTCTTATTATTTGAGTTGCATATTGTTACATGAGTAACAATCTCAACTACTTAGATATTTTTTGGATATTATATCTCCATAATAATAAGATTTATCTCTCCTATTTATTTTGTATGAATCCATATGATTAATAGAGAAGTGATTATTTTTCTATGTAAAAAGGTTTCTCTAATATTTTGTATCAGAGCAGGGGTGGATTTTGTTTATTTTTCCAGATGGAATGATTGTGGAGGGGTGGTGTCGTTTTGTAAGTGTTCACGTATATATAAATCAAATGATTCTTATATTGAAATAAAAATGATTGATAAATTTCTTTTTTCCAAAAAATCAGATTTTGAATTTTGTAATATTTATTAGGTTTAACAATAAGCTTGTTGTGACTATATAGTAAAATGTTTAGAACAACCCGGTTTTAATTTTTTGAGAAAAATATAAAATAAATCAGGGTTCGTAAAATTTCATAAAATTAAATACACAGTTACAAATTTTACTTTGTAAAATACTATGGTGAAATATCAAATGGACAACTTCCCATAGAAATTGCATTGGATTTTGTAAAGAACTTGCAAATAATCAATTTTGAGAGATTCATCATCAAAAATTTATGTGGACTGTATCAATATCATTGGCTGTGAAGATAATAGGTCTATCTATTGGGCCAAAGGAGAACGTGCTTTCCAACTCACGATGGCAGTAAAGATTTTTCTTGTTTAGTTTTGCACCAATCTTTGGTTTGTTTTCCATTTGGTTGGAAATTATCTATGTTATACCAATCTCAATATTTCTCTCTAGCCTTGCCACACCCTATCTTCCACTACAATCTTCCCACACCCTATCTCAACCATATTGGTTTGATAAATTTATTTTAAATATATGTTGTCATCTGAAACTCGTATTGGTATTCTCCCTTCATTGCACTAGCTATCTATTTGAAAAAAGAGGTGACTTCAATGATAGAATCCATGCTCATGAAATCTAGGTTTACATCGGTTTAGAGTTATAATAGACGTATGCTTGGACTTTATCTAAATCTTTAGTCATGTTTTAGTTAATAGGGGTTAGATTTAATGTTTAATTAATTTTTACCACTTCATTTTGTTTCCATTGTATGGTCTATATAAGTCTCGTAGTGTGGTAATAAATGCCATCGAAGGATCTAAAACTTTGGTATGTTATGTGTAAAAAGTAATTAAATATTACTTTCTAGACAATAGGTATTAGTGTAAAATCTATTTAAATAAAAATCATTGTTAAGTTATTGTCAAATAAATTGTTTTTGGTTTTATTTTACATTGAAAAAGTAGTTTTTCAGTCTAATCCCTCATTCCAAAATATTAGTATATTGTGTCCAAGTAACTATGTCATAATTTTTTATTTTCGTGTCACTTAAAGTAAAGTCTTTACCTAAGTGTTAGTGTATAATCATTGTCTCATCTCAATAGGTGTTTTTAGGTGAATAATAGGATATTGAGTCCAATTTTTTATGTCATTGTAAAAGTTAAAAAAATGAGTCATTGTAAAATTACAAAAACAAAACAAAACAAAAAATTGCCTTACAGACGAATTTTTCGGTGGAATCCAACATCCGGTTTAGGTAATGTATTTGAGTGTCATTATCAAATATGGTTGAGTTAACAATAAACCATTGGAGGATGGAGGTATCAAAGGTTAGAAGTCGATCAGTGACCTCTCGTGAGTTTCCAATGACAAGGCCGCATGAAGGTTTGGTGACATATTTTTCAGAGTGTGTTTTCTTTCAATTACATGTGGTGTGCTTCATATTTCATTCTTCCTATTTTGTTTTTGAAATAAGTGGAAATTTCACATTGTCAGGGTATTATGACACCAAAGTTTTATTTCCAGTTTCCATTTTTCTATTTGTAATGTGTGAGCATATTTCCCGAGTAACCCCCTTATGGAAGAATGTAATGAGAGCTAATGATATTACTACAACATCATGATATTATGGTTTTTGGTTACCCATTTTGAAAACCACCCCGAACGTTTGTTGGTTATCCTGAAACCAAAGCCATATTTTTTGGTTGTTAATAACCCACTAGAAAACCTATCTAGAGGTTGTTGGCATTGTCCTAAAAACCATATATTGTGTGGTTTTTGGTTAACCACTTGGAAAACCATCCATATCATGAGCAAGCTTTGAAGCAACATGTTGCAATAAAAGGAAAGTTTTCCCCATGTTCGCACTAAGGGGGAATGTTAGGAATTCAATGGTCAATTCTCACATGGTGCTTGATACTTTACGTGTAGTGAATTATTATTGTAAAAAGTAATTGTTAGTTTGTAATTTTTTTCGAGAGTTGTTGAATAAACAGCTCAATAACAATATTAGTTTGGAGTTGTTTTAAACAACTCTTATTATTTGAGTTGTGTATTGTTATGTGAGTAAAAATCATAACTACTTAGATATTTTTGGAGATTATATCTCCATAATAATAAGAGTTACCTCTCCTATTTATTTTGTATGAATCCAAAAGATTAATAGAGAAGAATTGATTATTTTTCTATGTAAAAATGATTCTCCAATAAACACTTCTAGTAGGGTAGCCTATTTTTCTGCTTTGTGATTACTCATTGCAACATGAATTCTTTATTGTTGGTTATTACATTAATTCTTTTTGGGATAGTTGTTTTCTGATCACCATTGCATTTGAAACATTCCCTAATAGGCCCTTTCCTTTTAAATTAATTTTCTCAAAAAATAGCATTGTTATCTTCATTATTTCTTGTGTTTATAGTAGGTTTAGTTGTATTGTTTTCCTAAAATACTTCATTTTTCTTCCCTCTTTCTTCCACAAAGTTTTCTTAGGAGAAAGTGGTGCAGGTGATTTAACACTCTTCTTGTGTTCATCTTCCCTAAAGGATAAAAGGGATTTCAATTTATGTTCCTACCTTATAGCCTTAGCCTTTTCAAACACCACTTCCATTACAGATGGTCCATGATCATCCACCTCACCTCCTATATTTAGGTTTAATCCCATGATGAACTTACGAATTCTAAACTTTTTTGTATTTTTGGTATTGGGGCACGTGTTTTAACAACTATGTAAAATGTATAGATACTCCATAACACTCAATTTTCCTTTAGTTAAGTTTTAAAATTCTAACATTTTCTTATCAAAATAAAGTTAAGGAAACCATCTGTAGACACTAAATCACACACTTTGGGTACACTTATAGGTCCTAATCACATATAACTATTCATATGATTCCTAAGAGAGAAAACTAGTAATTAACAAGTATCGTTGGCATTTTGTCTATGTTTTATATCTTCTTTATGGCCTCTTACACCATACAACCAAGTCGATACTTTACTACTTTATATTTTATGACTCCAGACACTAGTTACCATTCAGGATGTTAGTGTTTAGGATCTCCTGTCCTTTTAGGTGCTCCTGACATCTTTTTACTTTAATCGATCCTTTTGGGCATCTTTTATATTTTTGGCATCTTATTTTCTTATGGATCGACCTTCCAGTTGTTAACTACAAAATTCAACCAAGGGTATAATATAAATATAAAGTTATGTGACCATAATAAAAGACAAAGCTCTAAGCATCTAGTATCACCACCTAAGATTGCATCCAAAGGATTTTGAAGAGTATCATAGCATCCATCTAGCACTCACTTAAGGGGAAAGGGATTGCATCTTCTATATATATGTATAGGAAGAGAAGTTTGTTTTACTATCCAAAAATCTATCTACATTATTACATCTAGCTATCACTCGTTATCAAGTGCATCTTGCACAAGAGCTTCCTAAGGAACGATTTCTATACACACGAATTAGAACTACACGGAGTCTGAAATGTAGTGTAGCGTTTGGTCATAATTTCACTTAGTCAGGTGACCATCAAGATCAATCCAACTCCCCATTTTCATCTTTTGCTTTTTAGGATTTGATGTGTTTTGGGATTTTGTAGGTTATCTGTTTCTTTACAGGTTACAGGTGAATACATTGATTATCTGATGACACATAAAAAACCAATTTGGAAGGTTAATGACCACCTTGCAACATAGAAATACTATGTTTCGAGTTCCTGTGTGGTCACAGGTGCTCAGCAGAGGTCTCCAACGCTTAGGTTCCCTGGTCCTATTTTAGGTGCCCCAGTTCAAGCTCATCTGACAATTACAAAATTTTTTAGTTGCGGTTACAATAGTTCCCTCCTCCTATTTATCAATTTTCCATTCCATCATACCTCAGGATTAATTGTGAAATCAGCTAAGTCTTATATTCCCTCTCTTACACTTAGGGTTTTATATTTCTTTAGTTTATTGCTTGTGTCCTCTTATATATTAATGTAGCCAAATTAAGAACAAACCAGATATACTGTGAATAAAATGAACTCCAAAAGAAAATAGATATCCTTCTTTGTTATCAAATAATGAATTACAATGTTTCCTAAATAGGAAAACAACTCCCAACTCGAGTTGCCAAGTAAACTCTAGCTAACTCTGACTAAATCACTCTAGGTGGTGGAAATTACTATTTTTAGCAGTTTACTAGAACCTACTATTCTTAGTAAGTTCGCATGCTTATTCCTACGAGCACAGAAATTGCCATGCATCTTCTACATCCCTAAATTTTAGGAATTTCCAACTTTCTATCTCATAATGCAATTAATAGACTAAAATTAACTAATGCTCAAAAATAGGAAAAAAACCGAACTATAACTTAAATCCTAATTTTTGACCTCAAGATGGGGGATTTAGGACCCGAAAACGTGTCAAAAATTTTCCCCAACTGCATTAGGGCTGATTGCCGCTGCGTTCATTTCATCGAATCACGTGGTTTCAAAAAAAAAATGGACTCAAACGGACACTCAGAGCTCAAGTTATGACCTTGTCAAGTTCCTGCTAATTCTGGCTCATCATATATTTAGTAGCTATTATTCATTGTGTACATTTTTTACTCTATAATATCTATGGTTTAACACATAATTCAATATTTGTTAAATAATTTGGTGAACCCATCATGCGAACACTCTTGGATCTTCAATTTTCTCATTCTATCAAGTTTTATTTCATGGCTTCTAAATCTCTTCAAGTCCCCTTGTTTCAATTAATTCAAATGCACCCATATTATAAAGACGATCTTTAAAGATCCATAAACACTATCTTCCTCCCTCTAGATACACTATCTACTCACGTCAGTGTTATCTTCGATCATTTTTTTGATGATTTTCTTATTTCTAATACCAATCAATTAATTTACGATTCTATTCAAGCTTTACAATCTTTATTTCAAGATAAATTTGAAGCTTTGGAATCCACGATTACATCTCTAAAATCTGAAATTCAACATATTAAGAATGTTTATCAAGATCACACTAGTTATTATTCTCATTCTCATTCTATTTCTTCCACATGTGCTCATATTAGTGAACCTCAAGTCTTATCATTACCGTAACCTCTCAAGTTTTATCTAAATACCAAACAACATGATATTATTCCTCATCTCCTTACTCATCAATTGATTAGCTTGCCATATACTCTTTGCTACCCTCCTTACTAGCTTGTAAAATATCAAGGTCATCCATATTGTAATTATCATCGAATCAATGAACATAATGACAATAATTGCTATGTTTTACAAAAAAAAATCAAACACCTTGAATGTCAAGGTTTTATCTCATTTTGTGCACAACATTATATTACATACCCATCTCCAATTTCTAATCTCACTAGGTTATTAAATCTGATTCATCTATGTCTAATGAGCATCATTCCATCACTTTCAATATTTCTTCTTTCATCACTCAAGCACTACCTATACAATCCACTCAAACTAAGAAACTGCCTCTCAAAATCAGTCTCACTCCTCCTCTCAAGTCATCTATGGAATTACCAAGTCAAACTACAAAACCACCTCTCAAAATTAGTTCACCCAGGACACATTTCAAACTCCGTCACTACAACATGTTCCTACTGTTGCTTCTTCCTACCATTTTTTAGCTCTCTCTTATTATGACATAAATAATGCTCTCCTACAATGACATGGTATCTCTCATGTTGCTACATAGATCTCCATCATTGGAACACTTAGGGGGATTCATGTTTACATCCCCTTCTAACACTATCATTTGTCTATCACAGTTATTATCCTGTTTAAGACTATGTGTTTCATGATTCAAATTTTTTTAGCACTTTCAAACCCTTTAATACACTTATATCATCACTACCCTATGACACACTCTTGTGCTAAGGTTCACACTTGACTGTTGATGGCATAATCCACACATGAATGTCACACACTACACACTTCACACTCTTTGTATCTATTTCTTGCATCTACTATAACACTTTTTACATCTCTTTCATGATATATATTTTTTAAATCTACACTTACTACCTTATTACATACTCTAGTTCCACATTTCATACTCGACTACCGGGGGTATAAATATGAACTGCAACTCACCTCTTCTACACTTTATGATTTATTCTTCATTGATGATATTTTTCTAGCAAACTCAATTCAAACCATTTCCCATATGACACAGAATTGTTATATGGTTCATTCTTAACTATCGAGGGGTCTTTTATAAATGATCCTCATCTCATGCATACTCATACACATCCACTCATGGGACACGCTATCACTATCACATTCAATTTGCATACCATTCCATCTCACTCATCTAGAGCAGGTTGCATATATTTTTTGCACATACTCTTGCTTGTTTATACTAGTTACATGCACACTTCGTTTCAAATGCTAGACAGATATGTTATATGTCATTATATTTTCTATATACACATACACATTCACTTGGTCTTTAGTTGTGAATGCATACTTCATACAAATCATTACATGTAGTGCGGATTCTTGGCACTGTACCTCTTACCAATCCCAACGAGGCTCCTAGGGGAATCTACATTATTTTCCATATCATAGGTGGTGTATTTTCATTTTATACGACTTCATCTTCTTACTAGCATACTACTCTATTAATATATACACGTATTGACATAATTTATATCTTTCTAACATTATACGGGTGTTTCAAGTGCAACATTTTCATTATAAGCTTATTTTCCACCATGGTTGTATGATACGTTGATTGCTATTATTTTTCATTATCTTCCATTAGATGTTATTGTTTATGGCCTATACCCTATGTCTTGTATGTTCATTGCATGTATATTTTTGGCCACTTCAGCCTTGATTGTATTGCGATATTGTGACTGATGTCCCGTGTTTGAAAAATTATGTTCATGGTCTACATTGTCTTCATGTTTGCTTCTACATGTGTACTTGTCTTGTTTGCACTAACACATGTCTTAACTACTCTATTTACATGTGCCTTGATTTCTACCATGCACATTCCCTCCCCCTACAGGGTATCCATTTTTTATTGGCATTAGGTGCTCCTTTGGGCCGCATTCTCCTAGAGACATTGCATGCACCCCAAAGGAGGGGGGCATACATTGGGTGAATCAGTCACCCCATACAACAGATCAGAGCTTCAGTAAATGACTACATAGTATAGGAATAAAAAAATTATAGACAAAGTATGGCCAAGATTCTGACTCGGGTCCTCATTTTAACACAAACACTGATGCCCAACTATAGACACTAGTTCATGGGCACTCCTAACCTTTCATGGGCTCCTATGACCAGGGGAAGTTACAATTATTTTCCTAGATTAGCATGGTTATCAGTAGTCTACAAAGTCATTTTTTACAATGTAGGCATAACCTTCAAGTAATCATAATGCATTCTATATTATTTTTCTACTTGGATCTAACTAGAATGAATACAAAACAAAGTAGGATCACACCATCTGTAGTGGTGTATAAAATTCAGGAATAATTCATGGATGGATAGTAAAACTAGACCTCTCTCCCCAACACTCTTCTTTTTTGGCATGAGATCACCCAAAAAATTCACTCTTGGTGTGAGATCACCCAAAAAACTCAGTTTTGGCATGAGATCACCCAAAAAACTCACTCTTGGCATGAGATCTCCCAAAAAAATCATTCTTCTACAATGTTTTTAGGAAATTTTCTATCCTTTTCACTCATAGTGGATCAGTTGAACAATTTTTTTTACTACTTTTTACATACATGGATCAAATTTTTCATATACATGACTTTGACTACTCTTTTTCTCTTCTTTTTGCAGGTCCATCCTTATAAGAAGAAATAGTCTCAAGCATAACATAAGCTACAACAACATTAGGTACAACATGGTACACACATCATGCTTTCATCCATAGGGTCACATCCTCTTTCATAGCTTCCAATCTTCATTTTTATCACTCCACGCTTTTACTTGTCTCCTCAACACACTTTCACCATCAATGTATACACAAATTTTGAACAAATTTATGTTATCGAGTATTCACTCAATAACATAAATTGGGGGAAAATGTAAACCCTAATTCATACACTTTGGGTACATTTATAGGTGCTAGTCACATATTATTATTGATATGATTCTTAAGTGAGAAAACTAGCAATTAACAACTACTTATGGCCTTTTTTCTATGTTTCATGTCTTATTTCTAGCCTCTTAGACCCTATAGCCTAATCAATACTTTATTGTTTTATATTTTATGACTCAAGACACCAGCACCCAGTTAGGATGCCAACACCCAGATGCCCCCATCTTTTTTGGAACCCCTAAACTCTCTTTAATTTACTGGCTCTTGTTGGGCATATTTTATTCTTAAATTTGGCCAATCTATGGAGTAGAGAGCCAAGTGAACACAATATAAAAGTAATATATTAAGAATACATTTAGAAAACATCACATAGGATATTATATAGCCATAGGAATATAAAACCAACTTCCTACAAACTAGGAATTCATACTGCCAAATAACTCGTTAACAGACTTAAGGGTATAACAACATAACCAAGGTAGCTAATCATTAACAATAAATCATGTGAGAAATTATAATGTTCCTAACATTTCCCCCACTATTGAAAAAATGGGAGAAAAACAATTGCACTTCCTCTGCAACTTGCCACCCATGCATGCACATGATCTTGGCTCATCGAGGGTTTTGAAAATGTTGACCAACAACCTCAGTATGAACCCATGTTCAACAAAAATGGACCCCTTTCCACCAAAAATCAAACCCCTGTTCCAAGTATGAGCCCCTATTCATCCTCTTCAAGAAACATGATGTTACTTTTTCTTTGTGCTTTCATCTTTCCACAATATCTTCACATCACAAAAGTACATAGGAATCTACTCACTTTATTACAACACAAACATACTGAATACAAATAATGACGCATACTCTATAACTCAAATAAAATACACTAAAACAAAATGCCAAAACCTTATTTTGCGGCCTCATTGTTTACGGCTAGCGAGAGGATGTTTCTTGTCCTCTATCCTCATGTGCCTCTGACCTTCAGTGTATGTGTTGATAACTCAGCCGAATGCGAACATTAAGCACATTTGTTTCCACATTGATCTTATTCTTTTCTTCCCTCCCACAAAATGTGAAACAATTTTTTTTCTACGTCGGGTAACATCGAAAATGTGTCCGTAAGGAATTTTTTTCTTTTTTAGAAATTTTAAAACTTTAATAACTACAAAAAAGAAGTTTTGCTTGACACTCAATTTTTTAATATTACGACATGACATACAATAACATTAAAACCCTTACTGATGACTTTGACAATATTGTTTACATGAATTTGACAAGACAAAATCAACATACAATGACAAAATTTGAGAAGGAATCTTGACATATAATTACGATGTATGATGACAATTTTGATTTTGGTACTGAAAAAACTATTGACTTTTTATTGTTTTTACCTTGAATTTCCATCTTACAATTCACATTTTTTTATTAAAGATAAAACAGGGTTGAGGGGACCATACCCTGTACAAGTTAAAGATCCAAAAGAGCATACAATACATTACATAGCAGTCAAAAAGATTATATATATATATATATATATATATATATTATATATATATATATATATATATCGATAATAACATTTGGGCTCCTCCACAAGCCATAAGACTAGTTAAAAACATAGAAAAATAATAGCAATAGTAAAAACTTAGACAAACTAAAAAAATAGTAAAAGTAAAATAGAGTAATAAAATCCACCCCGATAAAGATCACTTTTTGGTTTTTTCAAGCCCATCAGGCACTTTTACCCACTCCTTATCAAGAGATTCAACGTTGACACCCAACGATACTAGATCACACCCTTCAGCATCCACTTTTCTTTTCTTAGAATTGCCATGATCATCCATAAGCATGTAAGATTTTGCCAGCTGACCAAGGGTTTGGAGATGTTGCAGAGTATATTTCATTGTGACCACACTCCATTCTATGAAGCTATGTAAAATAAATCTAATATGATCTAGCTCATTAATGAGGTAACTACAATTGGATTTCCTAATTTCAATCTCTCCTCCATTACCACTTTTTGCCACTTCTTCGACCTGTGACTTCATTTTATGACAATCATCAAATAGAAACTACATAGAGCTCTTGGTAAGCCTCATATCACCATTCATCTCTTATATATCCAAATCCATCTTAGCTAGATGGTTATCACCTTTCATAGGACCCACATGACCCATAGCCTCAAACTACTATTCCAATTGAACATTAACAAGAGCTTGATTCTCCTGTTTACATGATTTCCATTTGGATTTCACAGAATGACTAGGATCCTACTTGGATTTAAGTTATCTAATATTCTGAGCCGCATCGATTTCAGTGACATCCCTATCCTCCTCTGACGAATCACCTTCCTATAATTATGAGTCATCACTAGTGTCCTCCTCATCTGAGTCTGAGTCTTCTTCCTTAGCATAACCCTCAATATCTTTCATAAGGGAACCCATTTTTTCTATATCAAGACCAAATATTTTAAAAAGGGGGAGTATGAAGCCCTGATGGAGAGGGACAACAAATCTATTTTTATAAATTGGGTTATGGAAGTGCTTAGAGAGTGAAACAAAAAGTACGAGAAGTTGAATCTATGGCCATGACAAAAATGATTAAGTGTAGGTATATGATATGCATATATACACTTATGATACCCCTCTAAAGTTAGAATTTGAATTAGGGTAAAAGCCACCTCGTCATAAGGCCTAGGTAAAGAGGAACGAAGAAAACTAGAAAAGTGGGGGGAGAGTTTTTCATTGCCTCTAAGAAATAGATACAGTTCATTTATGGCTTCCTTCTTGGGTTTATAAACCTCCCTTCTAGTAGTATTCACTCTCATCACCTTAGCAACAGAATCCAGAGTGACCTTGATATGAATACCTTTCATTTCCATGACTACCCCTTTTTTAGTAGTCTTTCACGCTCTAGAAAAATATTTACTGATATTTTCATAGGTGCCTTCAAAATTTTTGTGGAAGGAAGAGAATCCCTTGCCCTCAAACACCTCCATCACTTCTGGCTTCACCCCCTCTAGGTCAAAAGGATCAGTCCTAACAAGATCTCCCCCCATTTGGAAGCACAATAACCAGTTCACAGAAAACCCAAGCTTATGATTAAATAGAAAACTACAAGCAAGCCCAATAATAACATTGTTCCAACCATGGATGATAGAAATGGACTTAAAATAACATGAGTGAATCTAATCCCAAATCTTCTCATCATCCCAAAATAAATTCATACTATACATACTGCTTCTACACATTATGACCTTAACACACTGTGACCTGACATTATTTGGTGACATTTCCATATTGATCATTGTGGAGGTGTGCTCGTACTTTGGTATCAAGAACTTCCAATTCATTGAATAGTATAAACTCATGACAATTTTAAACCCCATGTTAGCAAAATAATTAACAACAAAATTAGCCTCTTTATAGATATGCTTAAAAGTTATAGTTTCAAAAAAAAATAGAAATTTCTTTTATACTTTTTATAGAGTATTGGATAGATGTAGAAGTGGTACCTCTACCAGTAATGATTTTAATAATGTTAAATGGATATCCTTCTACTTACAATCTAGCAAATCTATATTGATGTTCTATAGAAACCCCCAAAAAAACATCTGTTTCTTCAGCAACATGATTCGTTTGTGTTCTATGATTATAGTGATACCCAAGAATAAATATGTCTTCAGAATCATGGAACACCCCACCAAAACCAGCTCTTCCGAGGTTTCCTTTGGAGGCCCCATAAAAATTTAGATTAATACACTCCTTGCTAGGTTTCACCCAACCTTGGAGCCTAGGATTTAGAATTGGATTACTAGTTTGAGTAAAACCTATACCCCAATTCGTGGAAAAAAAATACTCTCATTTAGAAGAATAGTTTTCTTGAGTGGGGCCAAGTTTGAAAAATATTCGTTAATAGCATTAAAACAATGAATTCCCAAATATTCGTTAATAGAAAATAAATGCAACCAAATTAATTCCCAAATCAATCTCATGGTAACAAATCTGTTCTGATACCAAATCTTAAATTTGGTTAGTCTATGCAGTAGAGAGCCAATCGAACATAATATAAAATTAATATATTCATAATACATTTAGAAAACATTACATAAGCTATTATATAGCCATAGGAATATAAAACTAACTTCCTGCAAAATCAGAATTCATGCTGCCAAATAACCCGTTAATAGACTTATGGGTACAACAAGATAACCAAGCTAATTAATCGTTAACAATAAATCATGTGAGCAACAATAATATTCCTATCATTTATCTTTTAGGCATCTTATTTTCTTATGAGTTGGCCTTCTAGTTGTTAATTATGAAATTCAACCAAGGGAATCATATAAATATAAATCTATGTGACCATAATAAAAGACCAAGCTCTAAGAATCTATTATCACCACCTAAGGTTGCATCCAAAGGCATTTCAAGAGCATCAAAGCATCCATAGAACTCAATCAAGGGGAAATGAAATAAATTATCTACATACATACATAGGAAGGGAATTTTTTTTTCCATCCACACTGTAGTCACAAAATCATACACTTTAGACGTTATTTATCCCAGTATCATACTACTATTTAGAAGGTTCTTGAGTGAAGAAAGTACTAATAAACCCCATCTTTTGGACATCTTATTTTATTTTATTTCTTCACTACCTACCTCTTACACCCATATGCCTAGTTAGCTTCTGTCATCCCGCCTTATTTTAGCATCGACTGGGGCACCTGTGGGTTCCCTAGTCCCACTAGGAATGCCCCATTCCCTTTTGCACTTTCCCGCCACTTTTTGGGATCTTTCTAGTTGTTTTGCGTCTTTATCATTTTGGTGGTTAGCCATTTTGGGGTTAATTACAAAATTAGATTAAGAGAACCCTATAAATATAAAGTAATGAGACCATAGTGAGGGACCTAGCATCACTTACTACTATTACTCATCTAGAGTTACATCCATATATTGCATTGGAGATCACTTGCATCAACATAGCTCCATCATCAAGGTATAAGGCTAGGAAATATACATCACACTTCATGGGGGAAGGGTCTTTCTTTCATCTTCAATTATTGGCAACATCTGAAGGAGCACGGTGAATCTGATACGACACGTAGCGAGGGTTCCATATTGCCTCCTAGCCCTGTAGAGATCAGTTTCAAAGCTTCTATAAATACTAGGGCACCTATATCATAGACTAGAGCATCCGTAGGAGCCCCAGTCCCTCTCTAGGTGCTCCAGTCCAGCTAGATCCTCTAGATCCATCCTTTTCAAGACTTATGTACATTCATTCCTGATTCTGTATTTTCCAATCATCACTATGACATTGTCCTACAAGTTTTTGATATCCAACTGAGTTCTTTCCTCTTTCTTCTTGCACATTAGGCTTAGCATTTCCTTTTCCATAGTTACTTAGATAATTTACATACTTCCTTTAATGTACCTATTTTAGTTTATTATAGTTATTCATAGCTTAGATTAACTATGCCCATACTACATAGTTTATTTTTTGTTAATCATTTTGGTGAACCTAATCTTCGAATCCACCTTCGTTATAGGGATTTTCTCATTTTTTATATCATGGATTTTAATTTTTTTTAAGTCTCTTTATTTCAATTGATTCAAATGCACCCATCTTGTAAATACTATCTTCAAAAAACCCTAGAGACTATGCATCTTCCTATCAACATATTGCCTACCCAAGTCAATGTTATTTTTAGTTGACTTTCTAAGGACTCCCTTGATTCCAATAACAATGAATCTATTTCCAAATCCATTTAATCTCTTCATTTTATATTTCAAGATAAATTTTAGGATATGAAATCCACAATCACATCTCTTAAATTTGAAATTCAACAACTTAAGGATACTTCTCAAGCTCATGATTTTTCTTCTTCTCATAATCATCTTATGTCTTCTACAAGTGCTCATATTAGTGAACCTGAAGTCATACCTCTACCTACACCTCTCATGTTTAATCTCAATGCTAAGTAATAATACACTCTTCCATAGCTCATCACTCATAAAATCATTATTTTTCCACCTACTCATGGTTATCCTCCTTATAGGCTTGCCAAGTATCAAGGTCTTCCATATTTAAACTATCACCAAATCAATGGACATAATGATAATGATTGTTATGATTTCAAATGAAGTATCAAGTACTTTACACAACAGGGTTTTCTCTCAAATTTTTACTCAACATTCTAATATAAATGATAAATCCCATTGTGTTCCTAAATCTGATCCATTTATATCTAATGAGCATCATGCCAATGTTACTTAGGATCCTTCTAAATAAGTCAAAGACCTCCTAATCAATCATCTATAAAAATTAATTCAACATTTCCTCCTACATATTTTTTTGCAGTCTCACCAAGTCAAACCACGTTACCACCTCCCACAATCAATCAACCTTCTTCTCCTATCAAGTCTTCTGCAATATCACCAATACCACCAAAACTACCACCATTCAAGATTCCTCCCCATCCTACTCCACTTTCACATCCAATCACTTTTTTCAAAACAACTACTCCTTCTACTGATGGTCAAGACACATAAAAAAATGTCACCACTATTGCATGGTCCCACTATTGCTTCTTCCTACCATTGTGTTATTTCTCACTCTTATCACGATAGAGAAAATGCTCTCCCATAATGGCATGGCACCTATTTCGTCACTCTCCATCATCATAGTACACTTGGGGTAATTTCACTCACACAATCCCCCCCTTATCATATTATCATAGGTGCATCTCTCATCTTTGCATTATCATACATTCATATCCTCGCATAGTCATACTCGTCACATGTTCTAGCATCATCATTACCTGATGACACACTCTTGTGCTTTGGTTCACACTTAACTATTCAGGGATTACCACATTGAACCCCACACACTGCACTATAGGAATTATACATTACATTTCATCACATGTTGCGTGAAATACACCATACATTCAACATTCAATCTACAAACTTTTTCACATTTGTACATTCATACATCACACATCGTAATAGTATTCATCTTACATATACCATACTTATATCATCCACGTGTTTACCATCATATATTATTCATCCTATGAATTACATACACTATTAGGATATTTACGCATATTGCCTCACATTCTATACATAGTCACATATTTTACATCATACACTACGCATTTTTACATAATTTCTACATTTTATCCTAGTTTTCATCACATATGCATCTAGCATCATTTCATCCTACATTCTACATTATCAGTCTACCTACGCATTTTATATCATACACTTTACATAAAATTTTATACATTTTACACATCTACCATTGCATTTTACACACTGTATTTTTCCATATTCTCTTCATAACATAGTCATCTTTTATCATTACATATACTACATTTTCTTCTACCCGTTGTGCTCACCACTCAATGATGCACTTTAATTACTCGTTCCATACTCAAATAATGATTTTTTACAAATCAAATAGACCTTACACTCATCATACATGTGACAATCCTAGGCTAGTGAAACACACTATAGGCTAACTCGTCACTTCCTTCATTCATCTTGCAGTGATATACACTTAGGGCTAAATTATCACTCATTAATTCCATATTATAGTGATATACACATAGGATAAATCATCACTCATCCATTCATCATATTTTGATATACACTAGGCTATGAGTTTCACACACATTTATTCTATATGTCACATTTCATCACTACACATACATACTCATCACAACGCGTTAGACACAACACACATTTTTACCATTTCCCGATGAGGCGCTCTCATTTATGGTTCATTCTTGACTAATAAGGGGGAAAACAAAATGAACCTCATTTCATACATTTCCATTCACTCGGGGGGCACATGGATCCTATCATTCCATCTTGCATTCCATTCCATCCATCCACAATATATTGTATTGTCTTGGGGGTATTTACTCTTGTTTACTAGTGTTTTACATGATCACTTTACTACACATGTTAGATTTATTTCTTGCATTTCATTATCTATATCATCCACACATGTGCGTTCACGTATTTATTTATTTGTGATCACAGTTACAGATATTTTATATGTAGCATGAAGGTTCGCCTTTAACCCTTCCTACATTGGTCGATGGGGGCATTCACATTCATCTCTCACAGGTGCTATTGTTTCATTTTGTACTTATCACTTTACATTACCTAGTTATTCACTCTTTTACATATTGGATATTTCTATAACATGAAAAAGGGTATTTCATGTGCAGCACTTGTTTTGTACGATTACTTATTTCCATGACTACTTTTACTTGTTTACTTCTTGTATGTAGGAGGATTTTCCCTATGTTTGGTGTGCACACTTGTTTTTTTTTGTGTGGACATGATGGCCTTATGTGTCTTTTGACAACACAAGTGATATCCCATGTTTGTGACCTACCTTGTGTGGCTTAATTGTCTTCTTGCATGTTTACACTACTTTGCTTTGTAGCTTTTATATTATCTGCGTAGATTACAAATTATCTTATTACATGTATGTGTTTTCATATTAACACTCATTTTGGCTAACCATCCTTGTTTTTACACACCTTGGTTTCTACCAAGAGGATTCCCCTCCCCCTGCAAGGTAGATTTACAGAGTTCATACGATTGGTTCTCTTTTGGGGAAATATTTTCCTATCAACAACATCACATGTGCCCCTAAATAGGGGGGCATTATTTAGGTTTCTTAGATACTAATATAAATATTCTACACTGTTTAGATTAAGTTATATACAACGAGTGGGTTCAAACCAATCTACAAACCCCATACACAGTGGCTTTTACAGGACATGGTTGTCCTTAGCATTTTGGGAAGCAGTTACAGGCTTAGAAGTTATAGTGGGTGTGCTTCCCTACACTACCTCAACCAGTGGTGTCAGATCACCAAAAAAACCAAGATGTACAGAGATCTCTTCACAAACATTTAGGGAAGTAGTTATAAGAAGGATAATAATGTAAATTTCTCCCTACAGTTCTTTGGCTAGGGTGACATGAGATCACCCAAAAAAACTCATAGCACGAGATATCCTTCTATACTCTCTTTCTCAACATGGATCAGGTACACATGTTGCATTTACATTTTCCATTTATATTTGCATATTTTACATTTACATGCTTCCATATACATGCATCTTTTACATTGTGTTTTTGCACACACTTACATACATACATATTTGACTACTTAATCATTTTCTCCTTGCAGGTTCGGTTATATGAGAAGTAAGCAGTCAAATGGGGACAACAAAAACAACAAAATCAACAAAAAAACTTCTTAATAGCACACACTTTACTAACCATACAAGTACATCATACACCACAACAGCTACACACATGTTCCACCCTAGGTTCACTCTCATCACTTTTTTTTTCTCATTTTTCATCTTTAGTTTCCACGTTCCTCCATCTTTTTTGGTCATTCCAAGATTTTTTCTAGTCCTTCAGCATGCTTTCTTCATCAATATTCATGGACATTAGGTACACATCTCTATCTACTTTATGTGACCAAGATTCCCACTCACCAACATAAAGTGGGGGTAAAATGTAGTGAAAAAATCATGCACCTTAGACATTATTTATCCTAGTATTGTTATTTATAATTTTCTTGAGTGAAGAAAGTACTAATTAACCCCCATATTTTGGCCATCTTGTTTTATTTTATTTTGTCACTACCAACCTCTTACACCCATATTCCCAGTCAACTTCTATCATCTCACGTTATTTTAGCCTCAACTGGGGTGCCTAGATTAGTATTGGGGCACCCGTGGGTGCCCTTGTCCCACCACTTTTTGGGCTCTTTCTAGTCATTTTTCATCTTTATCTTTTTGATGGTTGGCCATTTCGGGGTTAATTACGAAATTAGATCAAGAGAACCCTATAAATATAAAGTTATGAGACCATAATGAGGGACCTAACATCACTTAATATTATCACTCATCTAGAGTTGTATTAATCTATTTTATTATACATCACTTGCATATAAATAGCTCCATCATCAAGGCACAAGGCTAGGACATCTACATCACACTTCATGGGGGAGGGTCTTTCTTTCATCTTGAATTATTTGCAACATCTGAAGGAGCATGGTGAATCTGATACGACACATAGCAAGGCTTCAAATCACCTCCCAATTTTGCAAATATCATTTTTAGATCTTTTACATAGACCAAGGAATCCAAATTACAGACCAGAGTTCCCATAGGCACCCTAGTCCCTCTTCAGGTGCTCCATTCTAGCTAGATCCTCCAAATCCATCCTTTTCGAGACTTCTAGATAGTTGTTCCTAATTCTATATTTTCCAATCATCACTGCGACACTTTCCTGCAAGTGTTTATTATCCAGTTGAGTTATTTCTTCTTTCTTCTTGCACATTAGGGTTAGCATTTCCTTTTGCATAGTTACTTAGATAATTTACATACTTCCTTCACTATACCTATTGTAATTTATTATAGTTTTTCATATCTTAGATTAACTATCCTCATACTACATATTTATTTCATTTTTAGTTAATCACACACATTTAGCTATATTACTACATCTAGCTATCACTCATTATCAAGTGCACTTGCACAAGATCTTCCTAGGGCACGATTTCTACACACACACAAGAACTACATAGAGTCTGAAATGTAGTACAACAGTTGGTCATAAGTTCACTCATTCAAGTGACCTTCAGGGTTAGTCCAACTCCCCGTTTGCATATTTTTATTTTTTAGGATTTGATGTGTTTTGGGTTTTTGTACAGTATCTCTATCTTTGCAGGTTACAAGTGAATACATTAATCATCCAGTGACACACAGGTGACCAACTGCAAAGGTTAGTGGCCACCTTGTGACACCGGAGAAACCATATTTTGAGCTCATGCGCAATCACATGCATGTAACATAGGTCTCCAACACCTAGGTTCCCTGGTCCTATTCTAGATGCCCCAGTCTATGATCATCCAAAAATTACATAATTTTTTGGGTGTAGTTACAAAAATTCCCTCCTCTTGTTTATTATTTTTCCAGTCCAACATACCTCAGGATTAATTGTAAAATTAGCTAAGTCTTATATATCCACTCTTTTACTTATGGTTTTATATTTCTTTATCTTATTGCTTGTGTCCTCTTGTATTTAGCATATATTATTCATTTTTTACATCTGTTACTTTATAACATCTAGGGTTTAATACATAATTCAATATTTTTTTGAATCATTAGTGTTGATAGAAATATACTTTAAACTATTCCCAAGTGATGGATGTTATATCTATTCCCAATTTCATCTTACGGTTATCCCACCATGAAGATGCTTCGTTAGAGAGTTAGAAAGCACCCCATACAAATTTAGTTTCCTAAAAATAACCCTTATTTAAAATTTATCCTCCATCTCACTTAAATATTTTTTAGCACCATCCACTAAGGTAGTTCCATCAAATTTGGGTGGGCTGATCCTTTTTTGTCTCTAAATAGTTTAACAGTCAAGCAAGCTCTTTTATCCCCTCACTTATTTTCTTCGTCATGATATTAGGTTGTTCCTCCTCATGCTCTTTGTTTTCACCCCTACCTACTTCTTTAAGGAAGTTATCTGATTATGGTTGTCCTGAAGGACTGTGAAAATTTCATCAAACTTATCATTTGTCAAACCTTTAGTATTAATTGAACTGGTTCCATCTTCATGGTTCATCCTTCTTCTAACCATCATATCTTATTAATCAAAGGATAATATGTTTGTAAGCATTATAAACCCATTGAGTCCAAGAGTTGATAAACCTATCACTTTAATATCAAACTATAACACCCTTGTTATGATCAACCAATTTAAGGGAAAAAAATTAAAAGCATACCCTTAATATGCATTCAATGATACCAATGTTTAACATTATTATTTAGTTTACTGCTAAATAATCCAACATAATTGAAATATTCATAATCCATTTGATAACATATAATAACCATGTGTAGTTATAAGGGTATATCCAAATCTCCATGATCTCCCTTAAGTCACTCTAATCAAGTGTGTACACTTTTATATACTTAGTTTAACCTTTTAGAGGTTATGAGAACTATGTGCATCTCTTAAGTGCCTACCTAGAAGAAATTTGTGTAGCTTCCATCTAGTATTCCATGTTGTTTATTTAGGGGACTAATGATCAGAAAATTTAGTCATCTAATACATTACTTTGGCTAAATTTTCAAGCATTTCTTTTCAATCTTAGTTCCAAGACCGGACACTAGCCTACAAAACTTGTCTTTTGTCACCACACAACAATCTCAATATAGTTATTTCAATTCCTTCTTGTTTAAAAATTTGAACTAGTTAAGAAGAGGCAGAGTCCATTACTAGCTCATTTCCCTATACATAAAGAATCCCATTTGTACCATATTAGTATTCATAATGGAAACATAGGGACCATGTAAATATTACCCATCATTATGTACTTACTACCCATCTCGTATCCATCCTAAGTTAGCACTAAGCTAAGATTCTAGCATGATTACGTAAGAACATTATGCCCCACACTCCTTATACTTAGGTTACCTTAGTTGTGTAATGTAACTAATTCATCCTTAACAAGTCATTTTAAAACTATTATTTCACAATACTTTATAGGTTTTTATAAGAGTGTCATAGTAACTCAACGAGTTACTAACTAATATTAGTTTCTATTTTTCGTACTATTAGTACCTTATTAATTGTTGTTAGGTGTAGGTCGATATTTATTTTTCATACCAAGTCATTTAAATACATTTAATCATCATGATTATTCCATTATTACTATAAAGTACATAAACATATTTATTTCGTTTCCTATGTTATCCTTTTGGTTTATCTTTTGTTGTTCATTTTTCTTTGATTATTCTATCTAAATTAATGAAATCAGAAATAATCACATAACTTAATAAATTATCAGTTTAATTAATAAATCAACTTTATAAGTAAAATATCTACATTTTCAGTTCAAATAAGATAAGTCATAAGACCATATTTCAAATAAGGTACAAATATCCTAATGTTCATTAACAATGATTTACAATATTTAGCAAGAATATTATATTCGGCCATAATGCCCTTTTTAAGATGCAATGATATTTCAATCACATAATCAAATTCAAGTAGTTACTTCAAGTATGTTGGTATTTCCTATATATATATATATATATATATATATATATGGACCAGTTCATAAGAACTGGAATGAGTTAGCATACTCTTGTTCAATGTTATAATTATAATGAAATAACAGAATAAGAGATCCGTTAAGAGCTATTCTTAATCAATGATTTATAATCGTAAATTCCATAGTTTATATTCTGAAATATACATTATAAACATATCTTAATGAACCTTCTTAATTATTTAAAAAAATTATGTCCATTGTTACTGTATATAACCAGCCTAATATGAATTATACATTTAAACAATAATGGGTCATTTACTCCATCACAAACATCAATTAAAGATGTAATAACTCACAATATTTTTCCAAAATTTCTTCCTATTAATAAAAACTAGAAATTTATTAATGTAGGCAATCAATAACGACAACGGTCTATCTAACAACTCATATTTTAACATAGTTAAACTTCATAAGGTTGCAGTAATCAATCATATCCTAGTTAGAACCTCAATCAACTTAAAACTAATGAAGTACTTATATTTTAAAAACCCTTTTTTGAGTTTACTACACATATATATTATCGTTGTTTACAAAAAATCTACAATTCCATTCAAGGACTCATTTAATCGTAACATAAATTATCCAAAATGTCTAGTCCTAAGAAGGGAGAGAGAGTTCATCAACAATAAACAAATAATAAGCAACTGCATTACACATATCAAAAATAAATAATAGAAGGAGACATAAAACTTTATTTACTTCCTAGTAATTCCATTAACTAACACAAAATAATCATGATTAGTTATCATAGAATTGATTCATTTTTCATATATATTAATAGTAGTAACCCAAAAACTGTCTGAAACTGAAATCATATACATACAAAATGAAAGGGTCATTTCTTTCACTCTTATTAACAACTGATGGAGTTTAATGATGTTCCTATATTTCCCATATTCAAAAATTGAAATCAATAAAACATAAGTCCATTTTATATTTTCCATAACCTTCCTCTTTTTCAAGTTTCCAATCACCCAAAAAAGATAATGCTAGATTAGTACCATTCACACTATTAACTCCGGATCATTTATTTCTCATAAAATTATCTTTCTCATTCCTTATATTTCATTTATGAGAATGGACATCTGCCCATTATATTCATTTGCATACAATCATCTTTCAAATTTCTCATTCATTCTATATTTAACCTGAATGAAAATGGACATCTGCCCATTGTGAATGACATTTAACTATTCCCAAATAGAAAAATAATGTACAACAATAATCCCATAACTCCTAACAACTATTTTCCCAATTTTAAAACCCATAGAAAATTAGAGTACATTGACTTCAATACGTCTATGAGGGAGAGGATTCCATGAAACAAAAAATAATCCATAATTTTATAAAACCATACTCCCCTTGAACTTGGTTTTTAAACAATAACCAAAAATACATTTAATCCATGCACTCAACGGGGTTTTACCTACACTATTTATTAATTAAAAAAAGAATGATAACAACAATTCTCTAAGAAGGAGATGTAAAACTAAACAAGTTTGTTTTTATTTCACAGTATCTCCTTATTTCATTTTACGTATCTCACATAATAATCCAAAACTAAAACATATTCAATTACATTATTAAAACAACAAATAATAAGAGTAGGAAAAAGACCCATGCCTGTGTATTTTCCTCCAAAATTCTCTGCACTTCTCCAAGTTGAAAACTTCAAAACACTATGTTTTCCATTAAATATTTCAATATCATATTTAAATAATAAAAATGCCATAATATCCAAATATAACAGCAGTGAAATCTCTATGTAACAATCACCAAAAAAACTATTATCCTAAAAATTCCTTGTACAACCCTCAAATAGAGCTCTAAAAATATCTGAATGAAAATGAAACAGTGAGATTACTTTCATGACCTACCTTCTCAATGAATCTAACATTTCCTAAGGCATCCATGTTGCCGACATTAAATTTTCATCAAGCCTCCTTACATCCAAGGCCACTATGTGGCTTATTAGCATCAAACTACCCTTTAAACAATAAAACATATTTAACATCCACTAAAAATATGCCATGTAACTTAGTTTTTAACCTAAGTTATATAAAATTTTAAAACCACATAACCCACATAGTGGGGTGGGTCGAGTCTCCACCTCACACAATTTCATTAATCAATTAACAATTCCACATAACCACCAAACTAAACTCCATAACTGCATAACATAAGTGGTCTCAAAATGGATAATATTCCAACAATGACAAAGCATAAATTATTAATTCACTAAATCATCACCAAACACTCCTTTACTAGACAAGTAATAACATAAATTAGATCAAACACTCATTAGCAAAGGGAGTGTTAATATCCTTAACAATCACAATTCACACTGCCTAGAAAAATTTCATGGTGTCTTTCTAACATTTGAAATATCAAACTTAACTAGTAAAACCAATTCATGATACTTTTTTCCTTCGTAATGGATAGTGGTCAATAAGAATTATGTTAAAGTAAAGTCCATAAAATGGTTAAACTATTATAAAATGATCTTAATAATTTAATAAATGAATTTAATTAAATTTGGGATGTTACCAGCTCAAAGATAACTATCACCTCTAGACAGAGTTCTCTCTACTCCTCCTCTTGGTAAGCATTTCTTGTTATCTTATAGGGTTCCAATACCCATCACATTCATGGCTCATCAAAGAAACTAGGATTTTTTCACATTCAATAGAGGAAGTAATTTGATTTTTTTTCCTAATATGATGACATTGCAATTGCATCCCTGAAGAGTGTTCCCTTTTTCACTAGAAAAAACATTACAACTCCTATAGAACATATCAAATATGCTACAAACATCTTCTCAGTATACCGTGTTAGATAAGATAATCTAGCTGTCAAATTATTAGTTTCTTCTTCCAATGGGAAAGTTAAAAAATGGTACAGGGGTTTGAGAGTAAATTCTATTACTAATTGGGATGAGTTACGAGAAGCTCTTTCCAACCATTTTTATGAAAAATTAGAATGTCTATCTTTGGTAAACTAGATGACTACAAAAAAGAGGGCACCACACAAGCTAATGACTTATTTCAACATCATATTTCAGAAGACATGGAATAAAATCCCATAAATGGTAATACATACACATTACTATGTGTTTCTTTATTAATTAAGGTCTATAAATAGTGGCATTTCAATCATGATTCAGCCCATGAGGGGTAAAACTTTACCATATGACTATGATATTTCCATTAGAGTCGAAAATAGTCTTATTCAGGATGGAAAATTTACTTATAGACCTCCAATTCTCATATTCCTAAAGATAGAAGCATATACACCTTGCCAAAAACCTGAATTAACCCCTCATCTAACCCCAGATAGCCAAAATAAAACCCAAACATCTGCCTCTATAAATAATTTAAATGATTTTTAGAAAGTAATGAAACATTTACAAAATTTTGGTAATGAGTTGGTATCTTTGAAGAGGCAACAACCTTGGAATTTTAGACCGTATCAACCTCCATACTAACCTATAAATACATATTATCAACCAAATAAATCACCATAATAACAAAATACTCAAATTCAAATTCAAGATCCTTATGCAATATCATTCTATAAATATAATCATAATGCATCCTGATCATCTAAAGCTTTGGTTCTAGTGTAAAACAACCTTGTGCAGGATTGTGAATGATGTTTTCCTTGTAACCAAGCTTGTAATCAAGCCACCTTCCCAAATGTCATCCTAAACCAATAATTAATGATACATAATTCCTATTTCACTCAAGTTACATCAGCAAAAGAACCTCCACCACCAAAGGATACTCAAGATCCACAAAATTATGATTCACTTGTGAATTGGAAAATGGATGAGTTTTGTGGAATAAACCAAACTTCTCCTTCAGGTGTAGCAACTAATACTAGATCTAAAAGGATAGATATTGAATATGGGAAATTACAAAATTTAGGTCCTTTCCAACCTTTTCCAACACTTCAAGAAGGTGGAAATTTAAATTCAACTCCTAATATGTAATAAATCCTTGAAAATCAAACTTCAAGAGTACATGTGCAGCCCAAAGGTTCTTCCACATCAACTCAAACACAAGAAAAAAGATGTTACAAGTAAGATACAATATAAGGATAGTTCCACTACCTTCAACATCCTTGAACAAATGAATAAGAATAATGTGAAAATTTCAATGTGGGAATCCTTGGCCATAGGTATCTCTTACAATAAGTCATGTTCAACCTCTCCATAACAAATGAGTTGAGCAAAGAGCAGAATAAATTTGTGTTCACTAATGGACCTAAATAAAAGGATGAACATCTAGGTAGGAGTATGAAACCTCCTTCCTTATATTTATCCCTAATTATTTGAGATAACTTGGTTCATAATCGCATGATTTACTCAAAGGAAAGTAGTTTAGTAATGCCCAAACATATTAAAGATTAGTTGGGTGTCAAATATGAATCTCCCTCTAAAGGTGTGGTTCAGCTAGATGTAACATTAGTGAAAATTGTTGGAGTTATCATAGGTTTAAGCCTCACATTACAGGCATTCCCCAAATTTTCTATTCCCCAAGATCTCTTCATAATAGATCTACCTCCATTTTTTTCTCTATGTCTCTCTAGAGATTTACATACTAAGATTGGAGGTTGTTTAACAGTTGACTAGTCTTATATGATCTTTAGGACCAAATATGGTACCAAAGTTACTATATGGTTAGATCATATTTCCACATATCACATAAAACCTTATACACCAAGTCCTATCAACGTAAATTACACAATATTTGAAAAAGAAGATCACCCTATTTTCCAAGAGGCCAGTACTCAAGTTGAAGGCATTCCATATTTTTTCTTGATGAGTGATAAGATGATTTTAAAAATTTTGATCTCTATAAAAATTATGAATAATTTGGTTTGGGTATCTATAATTTTAATGATTAAAATCCACCTATTCCTAGTATTATGAAATAAAATGACAAGAAGATGGAATTTGGCATATGTTCTTTGATGGATTTAGGAGTAAGGAAGGTGTAGGAGGTAGTGTAGTGCTTATATCTCCCATAGGTGTGAAATTTTTTCTCTACTTTCATATTTTAATTATGTTTTTCTAACAACTTAGTTGAGTATGATTCTCTAATCCATGGCCTACAATGGGAAATAAGAAATGATGCCAAACAATTGCAATCATTTAGTGATAGTGAGTTGGTTATGAATAAAGTAAGAGGTTTGAATAAAACCAAGAAAATTTTGTTAAAATCCTATAAAAATAGGGTATGATATATCTTATAATAATTCAAAGCATTAAACATCCATTCCATACCAATAAATAAGAATGATTCAGCTCACAGGTTAACAACAGTTGGTGTTAACTTTGATATTACTGAAGGCATCAAGAAGGATATATTGCAAGAGCATATCAGAGTAATGGTGAGGCATGTTCTCTTAGAAAATAGCACTAATTGGTAGGTGTTTAATAGTGACTAGTATATTATCAACTTCATCTAAGAAGAGTTTGAGTTCTCTTTAAGGAATCAAGGCAAGTTCTAACAGCAGTATGGAAACCAGATTGTCCAACTAAGATAAAATAGGTTGTGCAATGGTTTAGTTACCTTAGAGTCTATTTTTAATTTTTATAATTAACTAAGGAAAGATAAACTAAATATGGTGATCAATGGTGAGGAATATGAACATATTTCAGTTGGCAAGTACAATTTGTTTAAGATTGGAAAGGTATGTACTCCATAAGAGAAACATGCATTTATATACTTTTGCCAAGAATTTGTTTATTTTTTTCATGGATTTATGAAGACCTTAGGGTTTTAATCCTAATTTAGCACAACATACCTTTGAGATAGATCCAATGGCCAAGCCCATTATGAAAAAACAAATATCTTTCAACCCAAGAATTGATCTTCTAATGAATAAATATTTGAACAAGTTGATAGAAGCAAACATTATATTTCCCATTAAACATTCATCTTGGGTTGCCAACCTAGTTCCAATAAGGAAAATAAATGGGAAAATCAGATTATGTGTTGATTTCATAGATTTAAACAAATCTTCCTTGAAATATCATTATCCACTTCCTTGTATGGAGAAGTTTTTTCACATGATAGTGGGGTCAAAGAGGTTTTGCCTATTGAATGGCTACTTAGGGTATAATTATATTATGGTGAAGGAAGAGGATCAGTTCAAAATAACCTTTACCACTAAGTGGGGAACTTATGCATATATAAAAATTCCCTTTGATTTGTCAACTGTAAGAGAAACGTTTCAAATATCCATAGATATGGAATTCAAAGGGTTGATTAATATTTTTTTTTCTTATTTACATTGATGATATCATAGTGTTCTCCAAGGATGCAAATGAACATATACTCCATCTCAAGTAGGTATTTGAAATATGTAGGTATTTTGGGATTTCTCTCAAACCCAATAAATGTATCTTATTAGCACATGAAGGTAAGATCCTTTGCCATAATATCTCTAAGGATGGATTAGCAATAGATCTAGAAAGGGTAAGTGTCATCCTTTCATTGTCATTAACTAGTGATAAGAAGGCATTGCAAAGTTTATTGGGAAGGATTAACTTTTCTAGGCATTTCATTCAAAATTGTTCCAATATTGTCAACCCATTGACATCTATGCTAAGAAAAACATGCCTTTCAAATGGATTTTGGAAGGGAAGGTAAGTTTTGAGTTCATTAAACAAGTAATAGAACAAGCCCCTACCCTCATCAATCATGGTTTCTCAATGAACTTCACCTTGTATTCTTTTGGAGGCATGGATGCAATATCTTCCATGTTGGTACAACTAAATGAATAAGATTTAGAATAGCCTATTCCATTTTTTATCCAAAATCTATAATATTATGAGGTGATGTATTTATTTGTTGAGAAGAATTCCTTAGATGCCATAATGGGTTTGAAGAAATTTATACATTTTGTATCCAACAACAAGATCCACCAAATGATTTCACATGTTAGTGTGAAATATTTCATTTTAAACAAATATTTAAATGAGAAAAGGGTTGGTTGGATAACCAAAGTGATGGAGTATGATGTTGATGTCAAGATATCCAAGATAGTAAGGGGAAAAGGTCTATGTGAACAACTATTTTCATATCTATATATTGAAAAGGAAGTTTTCTTGAAACTCCACCATTATCAACAAATAGCTAATGCTTCACTTACTCCTTTTTAAACCCATGATATAATGCACTTTCTCCAAACCAACCAATGTCCTCAAATCTTCAGCAAGGAAAAAATAAGGTATTTTAGGACTCATTCCATTCCTTATGTGCTTATTGATGGGATTTTGTTTAGGAAGGATGTAAATGGTGTTCTCTTGAGATGCATTGAGGTAAAGAATATTGAGAAAGTTTTTCTTGAGTTTCATGATGAAGGGACAAGAGGGTATTTTTATCCAAGGAAAACAAGTCTTAAGGTCATGAAGGGTGGTTATTAATTTCCCAATATCTTCAAACACTACCATGAATTGGTTAAAAAATATAAAAAATTGTGCTTTCTTCACAAGAAAGGAGAGACTACATCTCTACCCCTTCATCCCATATCTATGGATCAGTCATTAATGTAATGGAGGTTAGATTATATTGGAGTAATCAATCCACAATCTAGTTTGGGGCACAATTTAGATAATATTGGATTTTGACAACCACATATTACTTCACCAAATGGAATAAGTTACTTTAAAGGAAGTAAATGAGGCTAACATCCTAGATGTCTATGAAGGTATTGTGGCTAGGTTTGGTGTTCCTTCCACAATAATATTGGATAATTCTTTGGAATTCCTCAACACTAAAATCTACGATTGGGCTATGAATAATGGAATATACTTGAGCACATCCTCAAACTTTTACCCCCAAGGTAATGGGTAGGATGAGGCAACAAATAAGAAACTTTTAAGGATCATAAGGTGTATTTTAAAGGAAAATCAAAGAACATGGTACACAACACTAAAATTAACCTTGTGGGTTGATAGAATTACTCCCAAAATATTAATTAATATCTCACCCTTTGAAATTTTCTATGGTGAGGGAGAAAGACTTCCAATATCTCTTGAGTTTCTAGCATTAGAGATCATCAAGCATTTGGAGATGTTTGAGATTGAGGCCATGGAAGTTAGATATATAGATCTCATATAGCTAGAAGATTTGAGATCAAGCAATGAAAACAATGGAGAAGGGTCAAGCTCAAATTAAGAATCATTTTGAAAAGAGAGCAATGGATATGATCTTTCAAGAAGGATATATTTTCCTTAAGTGGTATTAAGATAGGGCCAAATCAGGTAGGAAATCAAATATTGATATAATATAGAGTGGCCTAAATGTCATATCAAGTTACAAGCCACAAAATGCTTTCTAATTTTCAAGATTGGATGGAGAAGAGCTCATGATCCAAGATAATGGGATCTATCTCAAACATTTTTTTGAAGTAAAATTTATTACTTGTACATATTAGATCAATATTTATTTCCTTCAAGTGTTGTACAACACACTATCTTGCTCGTAGTGTAAATTTATTTTCCCTAAGTGCTTCACACAATGTTCTTGTTGTTCCTAGATGGAATTTTTAGTTTCAAAGTTATTGTGGAAGAAATACAATATTAAAATCATTCAACCATCCATCATGATAAATAGATTGTTTCTAATAGTTCCATTTAATGCATTTTCATTCAAATAAGATGGAAAAACTTCAATGTTCATCCAATTAGTTGCAAAGAAGGCTTTCCCTATTAGGTGTGTCATTGGTTTACATCTAAAAGGGGGTGTCGTCAATTTTCATTTCTTTTCTATTTTTAGGAGGAAGAGCTTAAAAGTTTCAAAAACCATCTTCATCACCTCTAAAAAATACAGAGCGACTTAACGAGGCAATCATTCCCTATTCAGCTAGCCCTTTGAGAAATGGGAAGGGAAATAAATTTTGAGATAGATTTCCACTCTCATTAAAGTCCAATTTCAAGTAATTTTCATGGTGGACTAAGGTGTTTCAGGAAAGCTACTCGGTGCATTCTCTCAACCCAAATATCAAATGTAAATCAAAGTTCTTCACCCTTTAACCATGGTAGAAAGCAGTGTTTTTAGGACAATTTTCAAGTTTTATCAAGAATCCTAAGAAATCATCTTCTAAGAGCACTCAAATAGTTCTAGATCATAGCTAAGTTGATGTAATGCTTTATACAATCTTAGGTGTAATAATTTCAAGTTTTGATTAGTTTTCAAGTTTTTAGGCTTGACTGCATGCCCAATGGATGATTTAAGGCCACTGATCTTATATCTAGTGGGAATTTATCCCCCTTGAGTCATTAGATTGTTATCCCAAAACCTCTCCCAAGAAATTTTAGTGTTTTGATAGGGTCATGTGAGAAAATAGTCTCAAGTGCAAGAAGGAAAGAGAAATGTACTTAGTCAAATTTGTAAAAACATTTGTCAAGAGAGGGAAAGACTTAGAAAATTTGGTTAAAATATCAGTCTTGGGGAAAATATTGGAAAAATTGGGCAAAACCTTCATGTTTGGGGCATTACTCTCCCTCTTGGTAAGCCTAATAGTCCAAGGACTTAGCCATTTATGCAATAAATATGTCAAAATCACCCTTTGGTTGAAAAAATCAGGATTTATAGGAACAAGTGGAGATGTTCCTATGCTCTATGAGTTCAATGATTTACCACCTTCTCCAAAAATCACTTGTGAATCAGGTGAATCAAGGTTATGTTGCACAATTTGAAATTTTATATTGTTCCTCATGTTCACCAATTAATTAATGGGGCCATTGGGGTTCAAGTCGGAAAAGCATCAGACGGTCAGACATTGTGGGCACCACTAAAAAATTATCTTTTTCCATTCATTCACCACATGTCCACATCATCTATAAGGGTGAGAAGTAGAGTAGATTCATTGAATCATCAACAATGTGAGGAGAAGTGTGTATGGGGGAAACTGGCATAACATTTCAATATTTCATACATTCACCGATAGGTCACGAAGAGGAGGCATGTAAGATAAAGGGGGAATAACTACTTGCATCCGTGATGGTGGGAGTTTTGGGCATGGGTTGAAAGGTCTTGGGGTTCTTAAGGTTCACCAATAACACCAACAACAATGAAAATAGGGGAGACATGGTGTTAGAAATTAAGTTGGGCATGAAAAATACCACAAGAAAGTTCCCCACTTCCAATGGTTCCCCGAATATCCACAACCCCACCCAACACTAAGAAATTTATAAACTCGAGCACCACAAGCACACATAACACCATTCTACACTTCCCTCATTCTTCTAATAACAAAATTTTCCGCAATACAAAGGAAATAGATTAAAGCAACTTTTGAGGGCCTAAAAGGAAAATTCTCTAGTTCCTCTAGTTTTACGGAAACCCACTTGGTCCGACTTAGAGTTGCTTTTTTAATCATAAATTTTGACTCATAACTCAAAATTCCATAAACTTAGTGGTGTTGGAATTGTATCATCAAGATATTCATTCTCATTTCAAGAAATGCATAAAAAATGTATTTTTGGGGTGTTCAAAATGTAAACATGGGATTTGGAGGGAAAAGACACAATATTGCACAACCACCTCAAGAGATAGAATTCATTGCATCATAGTACCCATACCTTATCTTGTTTCCACTGGAGAGATTTGATGGATTGTTTGGGAAGAAAAGAACATTTCCCATGCTCAAAACTACAAAAAATGATGGCCTTTGGTACTTGTTAGGTGAAAATGGGCCATTTATAGTTGTTTGGTGGATCCCCTTCCTCTCTCTCTCTCATTTACTATATATATGTAAGTGCTTATGCATGGTAAAGGGGTTATTTTCTATATTATTTGGATTTTTACATTCTCCACACCTTGATACCTCTATAATTGCATATTTTTCAAGCATTATAAACATTTTCCTTATAAATGCAAGTGAAAATGCTTTCAATGACATGCAAATGTGGTTTATTCATTTAAATGAAATGTGTTTGATGTGAATATCTACCCTCTTTCTTCATTTTGAATCTATTCACTTTTATATTGCAAAAACTTTGTGTTTCCCTTTTAGTCTTACATACGTGGTAGTAATTGTGTCTCTACAGGTCATATTTAAACCTTATTTAGATTTGGTCCATAACCTTATTTCATTTTTCAACATTTTCTCCCTTCTCAACTATGGTTCTTGTAAATTTGTAGTTTAGATTTAGTTTAGTTACATTTTTAAGTTTTGGGTTAGTTTGTAGTGGGCTAAGACATAAGGAAACCACCTTCTCTAGAGGTTTTTCTCACTTTGCAAGGTTCCACACTTGAAGACAATCCCATGTTACCCATAATTTTTGATGTTCATTCATGATCAAACTATAGGGTGTAACTTCTATGTGATAATTATTTCATATGATCAAATGGCTAAAATTAAGCAAGGCTCCGATGAATTAATCAATGATTATGTCTTGTACTATAAAAAAAAATGCTTGCTAAAATTAGAAACATACTTTTGGAAAATGAGATTCAAGATCTATATATGTTTTGTGTGAAAATTTTAAATCCTTTCATGAATTATTTCATACTCTATAAGCAAGAGAGGTTAATGTTCTAACATTAAACAAGATTAAGTATGTGTCTACCAAATCTAGTGCATCTACATTTATATTATAAGATAAATCTAATTACAAAGGGAAAAAATGAAAATAAACTTGAATCTAAAGAATCTATTAATTCTATACCTTAAACTATAAGTATTCAACTACAAACAACTCCTAAAATTTAATTCACACATTTTCCTCTCCTTCGTATTTGATCTTATGAAAGTTTATTGAGTGTCAGATTTTGTATCTCCCTCCACTTGTTGAGGTTTATACATTCAAAAATCAAGAAAAATCCTTTGATCCTAATGTTTATTGTGACTACCATAGATGCATTAGGACTCTACTAATTAATGCATCAAGATTGGACATGTTATATAATATTTAATCTATACCAATGTTATTTAGTTTAATATTCATCCTGACCAATCTAATACTCCATTAAATGAAAATACTAATCTTATGACCTTTAATGAACCACTTCCTAATCATCACACGTATAAATATAATATAAAATAGGAGGTGCTTTGTGCACAAAAGGTAAAACCCCCTTTAGATACATATGATCATCCACTTGATTCTCTTATTGGTACAATTACCTCCTCGGCTTATTATTACAATTGATGAAAATGAATTACTTGGCGATAATGTCATTTATAATGTGATTTATATTCAATCATTTTTTAATAAGTACCACATTCAAAGTGTCTTTGAGATTATTCTATGAGGATTAATACAGAACCACGTGCCCATCAAAGAGGCTACACTCTAACAGTGACTTGATAGTTCCAAGTAATTAGAAATAATCAAACAATAATGGAAAATCATGCATAAGGAAAAAATAAGTCTAGCATTCTTATAGATAAAAAAAGAGGGTACATATGGAAGTTGTTTGTAATTTTCATTCCTAAAAAATCATTCCCTTCATGAGAGAAAAAGGAGTTATGATTCAAAAATGAAATCTAACTCCTATGACATCACTACTGCATATGACAATGACAAATTCTATGATAGAATCTGCTATGTGTCATATAACTCCTAAGACCTATGATCACCTTAATCAATATGACTCACCATGTGATGTGGATGAGACCTCAAGTGATGACGAGGTAAGTCACACACACACACCAACACCCCCCTTCATCTAAGTTGAGGTAGAGGTCATGGTAAGTTAGAATAGAAAGAGAACTCCCCTACATAATAAAGAAAGATGTGTCAATGGGGCCGAGAAACTAAACTCCTGATAAGGTACCCATGTACAAACAATATATTTCTGGGAAAGAAGAAGATGATAAATAATATAAATCTCCACAAAGAGGTGTGGATGCAACAGAACTAACCTAGGTTGTGAAATTATAATCCCCAAATCATATTATGAAATGAGGATCCCAAGAAAGTAATGACGAAATCCTATTCACACATGGATAACTTGTTTGCCAAGGTGATCTTTATAGGACCGATGATAGAATAAGAGTTACCCATTATCAAAAAGTTATCAACATACAAAACTAGGATGAATATGGAGTCATCATGCCATAGAATGTAAACATTTGGGTCAAAGTGACACTGATTGAACCTAGATGCAAGTAGAAAGGAGTCCATCTTGGCATACCAAGCCCAAGGGGATTTTTAAAGGTTGTAGAGAGAATTCTTTAACTTACAAACAAGGTATGGATCTTGGACATAACCCATAGGTTATTCCATGTAGATATTATCCTCTACGTCCCTGTAAAGGAAGGTACTCTCAACATCCAACTTGGGGACTTCCCATCTATTCATGATAGAGATGGTGAGGGTTATTCAAATGGAATTCATCTTAGTGACTAGAGAAAATGTTTCCAAATAATCAACCTCAGTTACCTGGGAGAAACCCTTAGCTACAAGTCATGCTTTATACTTCTTGACTTCTCCATCGGCACCATACTTTTTCTGGTGCACCCACTTACACCAAATTTTTTTTCTTCCTTTTGGAAGAGGGGTGAGGTCTCAAGTATCATTCTTCATCAATTAGGAATAATCCTCATCCATGGAAGAATCCCACTCAGGAATCTCATAATCCTCTCAAAAATACTGAGGTTCGGAAGTAAATACGAAGGAGTGGGGTCCAACAAACTCCAAGAGTGTATGTATCTCATCCAAACGATTTACAATCCACTCTCCAATACTCTGTAACTTCCTCCTAGCCCAACGAGGACCAAGAGGATTAGGCTCAAATTTGGTATATTCTTAACTTAGTGAGAAAGTAAAAAGTCATCATCACTACTGTAAAAATTAGAAAACTCAAAAGCATGAGGGTTGTGAGGAGTAGGAGGATCGGTAATATTGAGAGGAACGCACTCAATAACAACATCATCTGAAGATTCAAAATCTGAATCAAAGAGCATAAGTTCCTCAGAGGGTGGAGAAGTATAATTCGAAGATGACTCATCAAAATTCACACTTATCTCAATATAAATCTCATGAGTAGTAGGGCTCAACAATATATACCTCTTCATCCATCAGGATACCCTACAAAAACAAAAGGTCTGGACTATGGTTCCAAAGCCTTAAATTTATTTTTTGGGAATATGTTCCATAGCATTAGATTTGAAGATGTCAAAGTGTTTGACATCATGTTTGCATCCAAACTAGGCTTCAAAGGGTTTCATCCCTCTTATGTCCTTGTGTGGAACACGGTTTTGAATGTAGAAAGTATAGTTCACTGCTTCAGCCCACTATTATGGAGGAAGGTATTTTGAGTGAACCATACAAGTCTCTATTTCCTTAAGCATTTATTTCTTTCTTTCTGTAACTCCATTTTGTGAAGGGTTTTACACTGCAAAGTAATGCCTTTGGAGGTACAAAAATATTCAAACCTATTGCTCACATACTCACCTTCATTGTCGGTTCGAAGAACCTAGAAAGACCTTTCACTTCATTTCTTATAAAAATCCTTAAAGTCTCGAAAATGATCAAAAACTTCAGACTTTAGCTTAAGAAACTACACCCAAGTGTAATGTGAAAATTCATCAATCAAGGTTAGTATATAGATATAGTAAATCAAGGATATGGGAAAGGGCCAAAAATTTCACCACATGAACAAGATCCAAAGGACAAGTAGTTCTCTATAACTTTCCTTTTTCAAAACTTTCTTTGGGGTGCTTCCCAAGGGCACAACCCTCAGAAATACCCTTAGAAAATTTGATGAGGGGTAACCCATTGACCATTTTATTTTGGTTCAATTGTTCAAGGTAATGATAGTTAAAATGGTTAAAATGCTCATGCCATATCTTACTAACCTCATTCGCATGAATTATCAAGGCAATAGGTGTCAAATCACAAGTAAACTAGGAAAAGGTATATAGTCATAAATTGTGATGTTCCTTTCCCTCAACCAATGTAGTGGCATCATGAATCTCACGTATAATCATTGAGTTAGGAGAAAATTTCATTCGCATTCCTTCACCAAGGTGAGTGATTTGGTAAAATGATAGGATATTGATAGAGAGATTGGTAATACTCAAAACTTTGTTAAATGTTCCACCATTCATGTCTAGCAATCCACTACTAGAAAATAACACTATCATGTCATCACTCAATGTGATTTGGGACATGCCACATGGTTTGATGTTGGAGAAATCAACATGCAAAGAGCCCATGTGGTGTGAGGCACCAAAATTGATAATCCATGTCAATGAAAGAGTTTCTCTATCTACAAGGGCCTTTCCTTTCTTCTTCTTAGATTTATAATCCTTTGTTTTGGAAGACTCGACCTTCGGATCATTTTGTTTGATAGACTCATGAACACTTACTTTATTTTTCTCAAGTAAATTATTTAAGTGATAAATTTGTTTCCTCATACATTGATGCTCTTTATGACCAAAATTCTTACAATAAGAACACTTACACTTTTCCGTCTTCACTTTAGGCTCAGTAGTAAAGGTATTCATGTTAGGATATGTAAGAGATTGGTTGGTATTGGTTTCTGTCTTAGGTTGGTCATTTTTCTCTTTCTTCTTTTCAGTTTTCTTTTCCTTACCCTTACTTACTACAAGGGCATGTGACTTAAATTTTAGATTCCACATTTAAATGAGTTAGGTTGATTTTTTTTCAAATGGGTGCATTTTTCAATTACTACCCAAGGAGGATTTTGTGGCATGGAAATTTAAAATGAAGACAGAGTATTCAGGGCCTCACTTATAAATAATAAACAAGATCAACTAAGAGTCTTTCTTCTCCACTTTACATTCCTTTAAAAGTAATCTAGTGTGGACAAACTTTGAGAAGAAGGCATGCAAGTTTTCAAAGTCACTAGGATTTAATCCTAGTAGTTCATTTTCCAACTCATGTGCTCTTATGTCATCTTGTTGTCCAAACATATTTGTAGACACAAATATTTCACATTCTATAATATTTAGCCTAGCCTTATACTACTATTTAGAAGGTTCTCAAGTGTACAAAGTACTAATTAATCCTACCTTTTGGCCACCTTTTTCTTATCTTTTATTTCATCTTTCCCACATATTTCCTAATACATATCAACCCATTTCATGACCTTTCTGACATTCTAGCCTGAAATCAGGGCATCTCAGCATGTATTGGGGGGCCTTGAGGTGCCCTGGTTCCTTTCTAGGCACCCCGGTCTATGCACAACCTATTTTTCTTCTTTTTGGATCACTTCTAGTTGTTGGTCATCCTTATTTTCTTCTCAGTCGACCTTGTCAGGATTAATTACAAAATTAAGCATGAGATCCCTATAAATATAAAGTTATAAGACCATAATGAGGGTCCTAGGTCATTGCATCTTATCACTACTATCACTCTATCTAGGGTTGCATCCATTACATCACTTGCATCCACTTAGTGCCATTCATTCAAGCTAGGAGATCTGCATCACATACACTTCATAAGGGGAGGGATTCCATCATATTCCATGCACACATGCTACTTACATTTATATAGCTATTATTGATAGTTACTTCACAAAGTGTGATTAGCATGAGAGCACCTAGGGCATCACACACACACACACACACACACACACACACACACACAAGAACTACATCTGGGTCCAAAATGTCTTGCAGGTATCAATGATAAGACCACTAGTTTTGTGGCTGAGGTAAGTCCAACCCATTCATATGAATCTTTCATTTTTCTAGGGTTTGATACTTCTCCTTGCATTACGGGTCATTCTCTAGTTCCTCTAATGAATCCAACATGATATAAGATAAGAACTTAAATACATTTTGCGACCATACCAGATTGAGGTTTTGAGAATTTAAGTTTTTCTGAGTGCCTAGATTACAGACCAAGGCACCCCGATACACTCCCAAGCACCTATGTCATCTCAGACAGTCTAGATCTTCCCTTTGCAGGCTCTCTGAGGGTTTTTCTGCACTTCCATATTTTATTTCCAGATCCGTGGCACTATGTGAAAGTATTTTGTTATCAATTGAGTATTTTCCTTACTCTTCTCTTGCACATTAGGGTTTCATTTCATCTTGAGTACTTCATTTACATTTATTTCATATTGTTTTAGTCCACTTACAGTGTTTTATTCCTCCTAACTAGATTAACATTAATACCCTAGATACCCCCTTAGGCCATCTAGGTAAATATAATTATTTTTGTTAATCATTTTGGTGAACACGACCTCTCTTCTTGCACCTTTTAGGGTCTTGAATATGTACTTTCCACCATGGGTAAGCGTAATAGAAATTCCTCTTCTTCTAAGCCTCTAATTACTTTACAATTTGATAGTCATGGCCATGTTGCCACCAACACTCCCATTGCTTCTTCTGGTTATATCCCTTGTCCTTCCTTTATTGAACTTCCATCTTCTGGGATGGATCCTCATGATATTGTGGATGTTTTTACCTCCTACTTATGCACTATTTATCCTTCTACTTTATCTCAATTGGTCATCGAAGTCCAAGCTCTTCCTCCTGATCCTATCGTTCTCTCTCCCACCTTGAACATAAATGACTCTATCCCTACACATCCTTCTTCTTTTTCCATGATCGTATCTCCACCTAAACTAAATCCACCTACCCTAGTCCCTATTGTTTGCATGGTTGATCTAGTCCCTTCTACTTCTATTATTACTTCGACACCATCCAATATACCCACCCAACATTACTCGGTTAATTTTCCTATTCCACCCATGTCCCCTTTTCAATACGACATGCCATTCACAGTCACTCCTTATATGCTTAGTATTGTTTCTTCCCCGCCACCTGACACTAATACTACTATTGTGTCATATAGATATTTCTCACTATCTTTTGATATCATCCTGTTCTCACCACCATCCCCTACCTCATTAGTATGTCCATCATTCACTTTGACTCTCTTCATAAAAAAATCCTCTTGAGAGCACATACCACTTGACACCTCATGTCCTACCACCATATGTTCATATGATGGTCTCCGTTGACTAGGGTTGCACCTTGATTACCTTCATACTCCTTTGAGTGATCTAAATTAGTATCATGGTTTTTTTATTCTCACTGTCTCTTATGGTTTGCGTATTTTTCACCTTGTGGTTTATCTTACATATCAGCCTACTGCCTATCCACTTATACTAGGCCATTCTTTGTTAGATTATATTGGGGGCACCCTTGATTCTAATCATAATGATATCACCTTCCCCATGCCATTTATCACAACTAGTATTTGTAGTAGTTCTTTATCTTGCTATACACCTAACCTTACTATTTGGTATGATCAGGGGTGCCCATTACCCTCCTTTACAGATGAGAAATATACCATGGTCATGTACATTTTATGCATTCATGGTTATCGAGATGACCTCCCACATATACTTTCCTATCAAGTATCTCGAGTGGTTCGGTACAACTTTGACACTTCTCTTGATGATCCCTCTGATGCTCTTGCCCCACCATTAATTTCATATGGTCCACCTCTAACTACACCCTCTTTTATATCACGCACCATAGTTGATGAATCGCACCCTAGTCATCCACCATATCCCACCCACTTCTTTGACATTATACAATTACTACAAATATAGTGTTAGTCCATGGAGGCAACAATTGTGTCTCTTCGCATTGAGATCGACCAACTTAAAGATATCGCTAACTTGCATAATCCCACTACTACTATAGACCTTGCACAATCTTTGTCCCTTTCCTCCCCCCTTATTACCCCAACAATTATACCATTACCTTCACCCCTTATTCTTCCTTCCACTGCTACACCATAGGACATTCTTGGCCACTTGCTTCTTCATAAACTCATTGATTTAACATTTAATCACCACTACCCACCACCTCAACCAATCCACTATCATGATCCATCATTTTTCCACTACCACCGCATTCGAGGGCATCAGACTGAATCTTGCCATGCGTTGAGCCATATTATTAGAGAGATCCATTAGTTATGTATCCTTTCATTTAATACATGCCCTTCTTCTACGCTACGCTCCACTCACCTGGTTTACCCACATCGTAGGGGGTGAACTCGTGCTACCCACGTCTCACCTAAAAAAACCTTTCCTACACTCTTCATTTACTTCATCCTCACTTTACAATCCAACTTCTTGTACATCCTCTCCTCTTTCCCACATAACTACTATGAGGTTATCTACATTACCTCCTACGTCTCTTCCATCTTCTTTCCAATCACTCCATTCTATTATTCCTACACATCGGCATAGGACTCCTACTCATACCACTACAACATATCACCACCACTCACCACCTTGCTCTATCCCACGTCGGTCATCCTCCTCTTTACGCATGACATCTCCTTGATCTCCTTCACCTACGCACTTTACTATACCATGATGTTTTTCTTAAATCCACCCCTCGCATGCATATTGGTTGCATTCCCCTGTACAACGCTTATCTCCTATACCGCCATTATTAGAGCATCGTTCTACACTTTCCCTCTCTCATGTACAGGTCGATGGACATCCATCCCTCAACCTTATTGGATGATTCCTCTTGCCTCAACAGTTGAGGGGGCATAGCCATTAGAAACTACTACCCCCTCTTGCACTCTCACATTATTACCTCTTTCATTCATAAATTTTAATTTCTTCACATATAAACATTCTCATCATATATTATCACACCCTCACTACCCAATGACACACCCTAGTACTTCGGTTCACACTAGATTGTTGAGGGATTATCATTACATTGAACCCCACACACTTCACTACAATACCTATACATTTACATTCCATCATCCTACATTATATATCCATAGCATACATTACACTAGTCATCATTGTATACAAGCCTATTTTTGCATTCCATCCTCTCATTCTACATTTACGCTAGGTCATGTTTTATATGAGTCTAGATTTTACCATCACATATTCTAGATAAACCTATAATTGTATCTTCCACACTACATATACATACTACACACCCATATTGTATTCATATATCTTACCTATTCTACATCCTACAGTAGATTTCCTTATACATTGGTCTAGTTTTATCTATCATCATTACACATTCTATTTCTACTTACCCACATATTCCATTACATTCCATACCCATTACATAGTCTACATTACATTTCCTACACTACACGTTCACATATCTTAGTTGTTTATACTACATTGTTTTCTACACATTGCACTCACCACCCTATGACGCACTTTAGTTCCTCGGTCCATACTTGACTACCAAGGGTTTACCAATCAAATGGACCTTACCTATATGCAACATATCATCGTACCACATTCCTTGGACTAGTGACTGACACTCTAGGCTATATCGTCACCCACATGCACCATCACATACTATAGTGGTATACACCTTAGGTTAAATCACCACTCTTTTCATCACTCCTACATCATCCTTTTATGTTTTATCATTTTCTATTCTCTCCTCCTCTTACATTTTCTCAATTCCAAATTATTCCATTACATTATCACACTTTCCATCATCCTGTAGTGGTATACACCTTAGGTTAAATCGCCACTACCTTCATCCATTCTACATTATGCTCTTACATCCAATCATCACCTATTCTATGTCATTTTATTACCTCATCATTTATCCTACTCATCACCTAGTGGTATATGCCTTAGGCTAAATCATCACCATCTCCTTATTCATCACACAGTGGTTCATGCTTAGTGCTACACAACCACCCTCTATTATCCACCATATACTCATTTACGCTCCATCTGAATTCATCACCCATCTCATAGTGAGATACATTATAGGCTAAATCATCACCTTCTTCTTCCATCAAGTAGTGATATACGCTTAGGGATAAATCATCACTCTTCCATTCAAACAAGTCACGGTATATAGGTTCCACACACATCTTTTCATATGTCTCATTCACATCCACTCATCCCATAGTGATATACACTTAGGGATAAATCATCACTCATCTATTCAACCAATTTGTGGTATACGATTAGGCTATAGGGTCCACGCACATCTTTCCATATATTGCATTCCCATCCATTCATCTTATAGTGATATACACTTAGGGATAAATTTTCACTCCTTCCTTCAATAAGTTGTGGTATACGCTTCAGCTATACGGTCTACGCACACCTCTCTACATGTCGCATTTCATCACCATTCCATACACATACTCGTCACAATGCGTTAGATACAACCAACACTACTCGACCATTTCTTGATGATGCACTCTCGTTTACGGTTCATTTTTTACTGTTGAGGGGGAAAACAAAATGAACCTCATTTCATACACTTCCATTCACTTGGGGGGTAGGTTACTCCTACCATTCCATCTTGCATTTCATTCCATCCATTCATAACATACTACATTATCTTTGTAGCATTTACTCTTTCTTATTAGTGTTTCTCATGCTCATTTTACTACACATGTTACGTTATTTTCTTATATGTCATTATCATACACACATGCACATTCATGCCTTTTTCCAATGTGATACTAGATACAGGAATCTACACATGGCATGGATGCTCACCTTCTACCCTTCTTATACCTGTTGTTGGGGGCATCCACATCCATATATCCAGGTGTTATTGTTTCATTTTCTACTAAGCGTATTTTACTACTTACTTCTACATGCTTTGACATATTGGTTTTCACTCTAACATGCTAATGGGTTTTCCATGTGCAACACTTGTTTTCTAGGACTACATGTATGTTTTACTTTTTTGCGTTGTTTACCATTGTATGCGGGCTTTTCCTTTTACTTGTGTGCACACTTGATTTTTTTGTGACCATTATGGCCTTGCATGTCTTGTGACATCGTGAGTGATGTCCCATGTTTGAAACCCATTTTTTGTGGGTTTTTTGTATTCTTACGTGTATATACTACTTTTCATCGTAGTTCTTACATTGTCTGTGTATTTTACACTTGTCTTATTTTGCATGCATGCGTTCAGACTAACACTTGTATTGGCTAGCCATCCCCTTTTATGCATGCCTTGGTATCTACCAAGTGTTTCCCTTTCCCCCTACAAGGCATGGTTCTACAGGTCAGAGTGAGGTTGGTCCTCTTTTGGGGCCACAATCTCCTTCTAGGGTCATCGTATATGCTCACAAAGAGGGGGGGATTATTGAGGGTTTCAACTAACACAGTGTATCTACACCGATTCACACACACCAATTGCATTCAAACTAGTATACGAACTCCATACACAATGGCCTCAACAGGACATGGTGTCCTTTGACAATTCTACAGAGTAGTTATAGGAACAAGGGTTATAGTGGGTGTGCCTCTCTACACTTCTTCATCTAGTGGCATTAGATCACCCAAAAAACTAGGAAAGTACAAAGATCTTTTCCATCATTTCAGCAAATGTGGTTAAAAGTTGGAGGATACAACATGGTTCCTCCCTATACTTCTTTAGCTAGGGTGGCGTGAGATCACCTGGAAAAATCATGACACTACAGGATATTCTTCTACACCCTTTTTCTCAACATGGATCAGGTGCACATGTTCCATTTTTCTATTTACACTTTATGTTCCAGCATATTTTACACACAATTTTTACACACATACATATTTGACTACTTGATCATTTTCTCCTTGCAGGTCCATTGTATGAGAAACAAGTCATCAAATTGGGGGCAACAACTACAACGAGAACGAAAACGAAAATGAAAAAACAACTACACACCACTACAAGTATTTTCCTTTACTAACCATGTAGGTACACTACACACAACAACTACTACACACGCACTCCACCCTAGGTTCACTCTGATCACTTTTTATGCTCCTCCACATTTTTCTTTTTTTCATTCCATGCTTGATTTTAGTCCATCAGCAGGAATTCATCTACACTCTACGTGGTTATCAGGTACACATCTCTATCTACTTTATGTTACCGAGCTTTTTTCTCACCAATACAAAGTGGGGGAAAATGTAGACACAAATATTTCACATTAGACAATATTAAGCCTAGCATTATACTACTATTTTAAAGGTTCTCAAGTGTAAAAAGTACCAATTAATCCCACCTTTTTCTTATCTTTTATTTCATCTTTCCCATGTATTTCCCAATACCTATCAGCCCATTTCATGACTTTTCTGACATTCTATCATTAAATCATGGCACCCCAACCTATACTGGGGTTTCCCAAGGTGCCCTAATCCCATTCCGGATGCCCCAGTCTATGCACAACATCTTCTGCTTCTTTTTAGGTCACTTCTAGCTATTGGTCATCCTTATCTTCCTCTCAGTCAGCCTTATCAGGATTAATTATGATTTTTTTTCTTAAGGGTAAATATTTTTGAAGGGATTAATTATGAAATTAATCTTGACAGTCATATAAATATAAAGTTATAATACCATAATGAGGGTCCTAGTTCATTACATTTTATCACTACTATCACTCCATCTAGGGTTTCATCCATTACATCACTTACATCCACATAGTGTCATGTATTCAAGCTAGGAGATCTACATCACACACATTTCATAGTAGGAGATATTCCATTCTATTACATGCACATATGCTACTTAAAATTCTATAGCTACTATTGCTCGCTACTTCACAAAGTGCAACTGACATGAGAGCACCTAGGACTTGCCATACACACACACATCATAACTACATCTGGGTCTGAAATGTAGTGCAGTGCTCAACAATAAGACCGCTGCTTTGGCGGTTGAGGTCATTATGACCCATTCATATGCATCTTTCATTTTTCTATGGTTTGATACTTCTCCGTGCATTATAGGTCATTCTCTAGTTCATCTAAGGAATCCAACATGACAGATGGAAATTACTCAAATACATTTACCAACCGTACTAGATTGAGGTTTTGAGCATTTATGTTGTTCCAAGCACCCAGATTACAAACCAGGGCACCTTGGGGTACCCCAATACACTCCCAAGCATATGTGTCATCTCAGACAGTCTAGATCTACCCATCACAAGGTCTTTGAGGGTTTGTCTGCACTTCCATATTTTATTTCCAAATCCATGACATTGTGCGATAGTCTTTTGTTATTAGCGGAGTCTTTTCCTTACTCTTCTTTTTCACATTAGGGTTTCATTTCATCTAGAGTAGTTTATTTACATTTATTTCATACTAATTTAGTCCATTTATAGAATTTTAGTCCTCCTAACTAGATTAAAATTAATAGCCTAGATACCCCTTTAGGCCATCTCGGTAAATATTATTATTTTTGTTAATCAATATTGTAAAGAACTTTCCAATCTTTATTGAGTGTTTCAAATGAATCAATGTGGAATATAAAGTCAAGGAAAATAGACATAAAGAGAAGATCTAAGGCTTCATCACATCGGTTCAGTCACTTATATTTTTAAGGCTCATCATTAGGTTCAGTCTCTACCCCCATGGTGATATGAAATAACCCTTTACCCCTTAGTTTTATTATCATTTTTATCTCCATTTGAAAAATTTGAACAACATGAGACAAGGAACTAAAAGAGCATCCATAACAAGGAGAGAGAAAGAAAGAATGCAGAAGGAAAGAGAAAGAAACACAACCAGTCCAAAATAATATTATCACCCCCCTTGAATTTTTCACCTTATAGTTTAGGGCGTTGATTACAATCAAGTGTAAATATGCATCGTTAAACATTCAGTCACTAACCTTACAATCAACGTAATAATCCACAAGATTGGAAACCAAAATCAAGTTATATTTATCGCAATAGTTTGACACCGTACGCAAGCACAAAATGAGTAAAAAATAAGAGAAGGGGAGAAAACAAACTCATGTGTGATAAATAGTCTTTCACATCGCAATAAAAAACCCCTTGCCGCAAGACTATGGTGGACGCACTCACTAGTCCGCAAGAACAATAACAAAGGTGATACATTGCAAAAAATGACTCAAAATGAGTCTAGAGGACCTCAATGATGCATTGAGGGCTCTCATAATGTTAAAAAATTCTATAAATGGCGGTACACACTCCAGTAAGGATTAGTAGAAAACATTCTCTAATAATGCTAAAAACACTTTAGATTCACCCAATTAACTTAATTTATAAATTAGAAGGGAAAAAACACTATTAAAAACGTTAATAAATGATAAATTAACTACTAATTTAATTTAAAAAGAGCTTATTTAAAAAATAAATTAGATTCCTAATTTAAATTAAATGAACTCCTAAATTAAATTACCACCTTTTAAATGGATATTAGTGTTAGAACTATAATATTAAGTGCATCATAATATTTAGTTTATAGTTAAATAATATAGAATAGTTATATTCTTATTATTTAAATATAAACTTTATATTAGGTTAGATTAGTTATTTAGTAACTAATTATTATTAAATCGGGTGTGCCCCATCACTTAATAGACATAAGCCTTCGGGTTATTTATATATGACTATGGGTCATATTTGAAATGTAATTTAAAATATTATCTTGTGAATCTTTATTGATCATGAATGAAACATGGGGTAGAAGGAGGGAGGAGTTAATGGACTGTAAAATAAATGTTTCTCATACTAGTGGATTATTTTGTGGTTTTTTTACCCATTTACAGGTTTTCCACGTTAAATCATGTGTCAATGTGTTCACTCATTTATTTTTTTAAGTTATTTCATTTATTTTAATGTTATGTTATAATGTTTGAATAATATTTAATGCTATGTCATTTAATATCTCGGCCTTGACATGGTACCAAAGTGAGATAATTAAATTTAATCTAACCACCTAACTTATTAAATGAAGAGATGCAACCATTGGGAAGTTAGGTAGTTAGGGTGAAATATTATATAACCCCTCCCCCCCACCTCTTCGAATGTTAGTTACATGGGTGGAAGTTAATTGGATTCTCCACAGCGAAGTGAAAATTCATTCGAATTATTCAACCTGCAAAACCAAGGTAAGAACTATTAAATATTTGAAATATTTTGTATAGTTTATAATGTATGTAGGAATTCAAGAAAGCAAGTAAAAATTCCAAGTGAAAAATAAAGTACACAGGAGACAAGATTTGGGAAAATAGGCCATTTGAATTTTTTCATTGGTCGTGTGAAAAATATGGTCTCCTGGTAATATTGTTCTTTTTACAATTTTTTTTGAAAAATGAAATCCTAGTTTATTCTTTGAATAATTCATTTGGAATTTTCTTTTTATCTAAATCTATACATTTGTATAGTATTCATACCTATAAAACTATATATAGTTGTTATACAACTATATATTAATATATAAAAGCCTATAAAATTAAACATACCTGATATATATATAGAACTATATTTTAAAAAACTTATATTTAAAACATAAAATCTAACCCTATTGGAGCGGCCTTTCCACAGCGACCCCTCCTCTATGCATGTCAAGTGGCACATTCGACTGCCCTCTACATTGTCCTCTAGCGCACCGCCACGTGGCCTCTCGCGGGCCCCTCTGTTGTCATGCCCACCCCCCTTTCTCCTTGCGTGGGTTTTAGTCCCACATTGGGGATGACATAGTGGTGGGGAAGGATTTATAAGCCTTCCCATATGGTGATGGTGGTGTGACTTAGGTCACACCACCCTTTGTGTTTTGTTTTCCCCACGTGGGCATTGTTGGTGGCTCGGTTGGTATTAAAGTGGCTCGGCCGCAATCCATGGCAATCTTGGCAGTGGTAATATGTGGTTTGTGGCATTCGGTTAGTTTGAATATAAGTTGGAATAATATATGGCATTCGATTTATATGGTTTAAATAAATAGCTCACCGAGTTAATTCAAATAGCTCGACCGAGTTGATCATATCAAGTTGATTATATGGGCAAGAGCCCAAAAAATTATTATATATAGTTTATTTGTAAAAAAAAAATTATATAGTCATTTTATAAGAATTTTTTCAAAATATACACCTTTTTTGACGTAATTAATAATAAAATTATCATTTCTATATGACATTTTTTTGTCGTAATTTATTGTGAAACTAAAAAAAATCACTTACGTTTCGATTCATTTTAGTGATATCATTCTAATTTTTCATCTATAGATTTCTTTTATACATGATCTCTCCTTTGCGATGTAAAAGTGATCGAGATCAATTACGAGGATTGAAATACGACAGGGGGATTTATCTATCGATCTCTTATTTAATCCTTGTTTGTTAATTGTTATCATATTTTACGCACAAATGGGATCTAATCAATTTGTAATTGAAAAATCACAGATGTTGAATGGAAACAACTACAGCATTTGGAAAATCCAATTGAAAGTAGAATTTATGGCTCACAAGTTGTGGGCAGTTGTAAGTGGAACAGAGAGAGCTCCTACTGGAAGACATGCAACTGTTGATAATGTCACCTCATATCAACAGAAAGTACAAGAGGCAATGTTGATTATCTTGCGAAGTGTACAAGATGACTTTCTACTTCATATCGAAAACCTTGAGAGTCCTAGTGCATCCTGGACACAGTTGGAGTCAATGCATGAAGGTACACATTTGTCAAAATTTATTAAATTAATTTTAGAGCTTATGACAACTCCCATGAAGGGAGATGAAAAAGTGATTAATTATTTAGCAAAAATCAAAAATATTAAATCACAACTAGATGGATGTGGTAGTAATTTAATTCATGATAAATTACTTTATTGTTCAATTAAATATCCATGAAAATTTAGAAATTTCATTTCAATTTTGAATTCTAAATACCAAACAGAACAAGATATTCCAGATTTGCAAACCCTAAGTTCTCTTCTTATATAGGAAGAACAAGTAATGAAGAATTTTGATTCTAAGGAGAATGCCTCTCAGGCACTTCTCGCTCAGAAGTCAAAAGATAAAAACTTTAAATTTAACAAAAACACAAAGCAAACTCCTAAACCTCCTAGCAAAGATAAGAAACCTGGAAATCTAAGAGTTAGCTTTGATGGAAAATGTCACAATTGTGGTAAATTTGGACATAAGAAAAATGATTGCAAATTTAAGAATAGAACAAATTCTAAATTTCAAAAGGGTAACAAATCTGTTCAAAATCAAAATCAAAATCAGAACAAGAATAAAAAAAACAACCAAAAATCAAATGTGATTGCTTTGTATGTCACTTTTGTTACTGCAAAAGAGAATGAATGGATATTAGATAGTGGTGCTTCTAGGCATATGACATTTAGGTCTGATATTCTATCTGATCTTACTAAATGTAATGAACATGTCTATTTAGGATATCATTCCATTCTTGATTTAGGAGATCATTCCATTCTTGATGTTCATGGTCAGGGAAAAACAAAAGTAGCAAATGGATTTATTAACAATGTATTGTTAGTACCTAATTTAAAAATGAATTTACTTTCTTGCTCTCAGTTAACTCAAAATAACTATAGTGTTACATTGTTAAAGGATAAATGGTTTATTAAAAATGAACATAATGTAACTATAGTTGAAGGCATTCAAAGAGATGGTTTATATGTATTTTCTAGTTTTCCTTCCACTTCTTGTTTAACTGCTAATAAAAGTGATTTGCAATTATGGCATGAGAGGCTAGGATATGTTAATTTCAGGAGTATGTATGACATGTCTCATTTAAATCTAGTAATTGGTCTGCCTCCCATTTCCCAAAATCATGAGACTTGTGAAGGTTGCTTATGTGGTAAGCAATCTGCTAACCCTTTTCATAGTCATCATGATGGTAACTCTTCAAAACCTTTAGAGCTTGTTCACAGTGATGTTAGAGGACCTCTAGAAGTTCCCTCTCTTAATGGTTCCTTGTATGTTGTCACTTTTATTGATGATTTATCTCGTATGATTTGGTCATATTTCATTAAAAAGAAATCAGATGTCTTGTCAAAATTTAAAGAATTTAAAGCTTTAGTTGAAAACTCTTCTAAATTTAAAATTAAAAGGCTTAGAACTGACAATGGGGGAGAATATGTGAGTCATGAATTTGACTCATTTTGTATTGAATGTGGCATTCAAAGGGAATTAACTACTCCCTATTCTCCTCAGCAGAATGGGATTGCGGAAAGAAAAAACTGCACTATTTTAGAAATGGCTAGGACCATGATTCATTTTGCTCAAGTCCCTAAGTTTCTTTGGCAAGATTCCATGAACATTGTTGTTCATATCTTGAACAGAGTTCCCACTAAAGCCTTAGTAAATTCAACTCCTTTATAAAAGTGGTCAAACCAAAAACCTAGTGTTTCTCATTTGAGAATTTTTGGTAGCCCTACTTCTCTCTTTATTCTGAAGTCAAAATGGAAGAAGATTGATCAGACTTCTTTTCCATGCATCTTTGTAGGATATGGTTTAAAAACTAAAGGTCTTAGGATCTTTGATCCCTCTAAAAGAGAAGTTATAGAAAATAGGAATGTTAAAATCTTAGAAAAATTTTTTTTCTTCTTCTTCATCTTCTGTTTCTTATGAAAATGAAAATAATGAATTTAAAAATTGTGAAAATGATGTATATAATAAAGAAACTAGTATATAACCTATGGTTAATAATGAGATTGTCCCTAGTACTTTTGTAACTAAAAGACCTAGATGGGTTGAGTCTGTTATTCAAGACTCTAACTCAGGTAACCTTCAGAAAATGACAAGGAGTCATCATACATATCATGCCTTGATGACCTTGTATGAACCTGAACCACAAACCTTTGAAGAAGCCTCTTCTGACGAAAGATGGCAAGATGTTATGAAATCTGAGTACACTGCTTTAATAAAAAATCAAACATGGGAATTAGTCCCTCCTCCTGAAAAATGAAGTATAGTCGGATCCAGATGGCTATACAAAATCAAATATAAAGCACATGGTAGTATAGATAAATTCAAATCCCGTCTTGTAGCTCGAGGGTTTACTCAAAATCTCGGTATCGACTACATAGAAAATTTTGCACCAGTTGCAAAAATGAGCACAGTAAGGATTTTGATTGCCATAGTTGCTCAGTATGGTTGGGAAATCCATCAAATGGATGTAAAAAATGCTTTTTTGAATGGTGATTTACAAGAAGAAATTTATATGACCCAACCAAAAGGATTTGAAGAACCAGGAAAAGAAAAATATGTTTGTAGATTAAAAAAATCTTTGTATGGTTTAAAACAAGCTCCTAGAGCTTGGTATTCTAAAATCAATAGTTTTTTAATGAAATTGGTTTTTCTAACTGTGCATCTGATAATGATTTATTTGTTAAAATTGAAGAAGATGTTATTATTCTCATTGTATTGTATGTTGATGATTTACTAATCACTAGTAATTCTAACACTTTAATTATGAAAATTAAAGAGAAATTAATGCAATATTTTGAGATGACAGATTTAGGTTTATTACATCATTTTTTAGGCATGGCTATATTTCAAGATAAAAATTCTATTGTAGTATCTCAATCACAATATGTAACTAATTTTCTTAAAATATTTAATATGCTTGATTGTAAACCAATTTCTATTCCTATAGAAGTAGGATATAAACTTGATCCTAAACATGCATGTGAAAAATATAATCCTACTTTATACAGGAAACTTGTAGGTAGTTTGATTTATCTTACTATTACTAGACCTGACATTTCTTATGCAGTAGGGATTGCTTCAAGGTTTATGCAAGAACCATATCAGGATCACTAGAAGTTAGCAAAAAGAATTTTGTATTATGTAAAGGGCACTATTAATTATGGTTTACATTATGTTTCATCTAACAATGCATATTTACATGGATATTGTGATTCTGACCATGTTGGTGATGTGATAGATCGTAAATCTACAAATGGATATATATTCAAGTTTGGTGCATGTGTCATTACTTGGAATAGTAAAAAGTAGCTGAAATTTTCCATTTCTTCTATTGAGGCAGAATACAGAAGTGCAATGGAAGCAGCAAAAGAAGCTATGTGGCTTAAAAGGTTGTTTGAAGAAATACACATGGAAGTTAAAGGAAGTACTCATATTCTATGTGATAGCCAGATTTGTATTGATCTTGTAGATAATCTAGTTCAGCATCAAAGAATGAAGCATATTGAGATACATATGCACTTTATTAGCGAGAAGGTTCTCAGCAGTGATATAGATCTCCAGTACTGCCCAACTGAAGATCAGGTTGTAGACTTGTTCACGAAGCCATTGTGTGTTGTGAATTTCTTCAAGTTTCATGCAATGCTCGGCCTTTCAAAGTTTCCATTGAGGGGGAGTGTGCATGCAATGTCACCTCCTAATGGTTGGCTGGTTGATTGACTCCTCTTCCTCTATACTTCTACTCTAGTTAAAAGCATTGTAAAAAGATCTTGTATGATCTAAAGTAAATTGATAGAGTTTACATTTAAATTGATAGAGTTTACGAGGGAAAATACAGTCCAATGTGTGCATCTATTTGTAAAGGAGGTCCTTATGTTATAAAAGGCTCCTAGAGATGTGGTATAAGAATATTTCCATGAGAAACAGTGAGATGTAGTCTCACAAATCATGTTTAGCCTAAATCATATGTCTGATTTATAGATTCCAAATCCTTTTGTACCAAAAGGTAAGTTGAGTGTGATGAAGGTGTTATAAATCCTTCAAAAGTACATGTGCTAGCCTAAAACCTTTAGGGTTTATGGATTTGTAAATCATGTTGTACAAATAGGTAATGTTGGCATATGGATCCCCACTTAATATTAAGGGGGAGTGTTAGAACTATAATATTAAGTGCATCATAATATTTAGTTTATAGTTAAATAATATAGAATAGTTATATTCTTATTATTTAAATATAAACTTTATATTAGGTTAGATTAGTTATTTAGTAACTAATTATTATTAAATCGGGTCTGCCCCATCACTTAATAGACATAACCCTTTGGGTTATTTATATATGACTATGGGTCATATTTGAAATGTAATTCAAAATATTATCTCGTGAATATTTATTGATCACGGGTGAAACAAGGGGTAGAAGGAGGGAGGAGTTACTAGACTGTAAAATAAATGTCTCTCATGCTAGTGGATTATTCTTTGTGGTTTTTTACCCATTTATGGGTTTTTCCACGTTAAATCATGTGTCAATGTGTTCACTCATTTATTTGTTTAAGTTATTTAATTTATTATAATGTTATGTTATAATGGTTAACTTTACATTAATTAATTTAATGTTGTGTCAAATGCACCTATTTCACCCCTAACGATCCTAGATCCTAATCTCAAAGGCAAGAAGCGAACAGGATTGATTCATAAACCTGTAGCATTTGATGACTATCTACTATTCTAAGGTGATTAAAACATGACCCTTACTGGTATAAAACCTTCTCAGGGCTTTAATAAAAGAAGGAATTTAATTTAAAATTGGATTCAAGAATGATAAAGCGGGTATGAGGTTGAAGGATGTGGAAGCTTCCATTCAAGGGTGAGGTTGACTAAGACGAAGTCTTCAGAGATGACTTGCAAGAAAAGTGAAGAACCATAGTAGGGTGGAGTGATTCATTCATAGAAGTCAATTTGTTAATGGTCAACGAGCAATGTACAAGGTATTTGAATTTCTCATTCAACTATCTCAGTAAAGGGAAGAGTGTCCATAAAGGTCCAAGAATTTTTTTGTCATCATTAGTAGATCTTATCAAAATCAAGCCTCAAGAGTAGGAAATGGGTGCACCTAAAGTATTGACAACGTATGAGGGGATTGAGTCGATCGGTTAAAGAAGGTAAAGTTATAGAGAGAAAAGTAGCTCTGTCGTCTTAGAATGCTTGTGTAATGTTCCAACAGATCTGACCTAGATTAGTGAGTTTCATGATGGAGCCAAAACATTATTCCACTTCAATATTCAAGAATATAGATCTTGTAGTGCAAGTAAACCTTAGAAGGATATGCACTAAGCTTGTAAACAACCTCAATGTTTGAGTGCTCAATTGAGCTCGCCACAAGCTTGAATGTCTAAAAAAATGTAAGGTTGTCTAGGCTATCTAAGTTCTTCTTAGATCCTTCAAAGTGTGAATTCTACATCAGATAACATCAAGTCTTGTAAAAAGGAAAAGGAAAGTCAAACCTTTTTGACAGGGAATGGTTTTCAAACCTCTTGGTAGGAAAATGAAAGTTGTTTGAAATGTCTAGTCATCATGAGGAAAAAGTGTGCTACATTGTCTAACTACAATCCATGAAGTAGTCTGGGATGTTCTCAACTCATTGAGTTGAGTAAATGAGAGAGCTTGGCAAGAATATTGCTCTAAGAAGATTGAGTAGAAAAGTTAGCAAGGAAGGAAGGAAAGAAGTGTCTAACCATATAAGTCCTAGGAAATGCTTTCAGAATCGGGTCTTAAGATACAAAGATGAAAACACTTTTAATTAAAAATTACTAATAAGATCAAAAATGAAGAGCCAACCTCTAGATAGCTTTCAAAGAAAATATAACTGCAGCTAGCTAAATTGAGTGGTGAAAGCCCTAAACTTGCACATGCAAAAACCCTGCAAAACACACAAACTCCAAACAACCAGCTGTTAACACCAGTTAGAAATATTCCAAAAAAGAATGAAAATTTTCACAAGAAGCAAAAAAAATTAAACTAGAAGTAATTAGCAACCAAAATACATGAGTTCATGTTTACTAAACAAGAGCTATGATACCATGTGAAATTATTCTACGAGGATCAATACGGAAGCTCATGCACATCGAAGAGGTTGCACTCCAACACTGATGTGATAGCTCCAAGTAATTAGCAAAAATCAAACAACAGTGAAAACTCATGCATAAGGAAAAAATAGGTCTAGCATTCTCATAGATCAAAAGTGGGTACATATGGGAGTGTTGTGTAACTCCCATGCCTAGAAAATCATTCCCACCATGAGGGAAATAGGTGTTACAATTCCAAAATGAAATTTAACTCCTATGACGCCACTGATGCATATGAAAATGATAGATTCTATGACAAAATCTTCCATGTGTCATATAATTCTCAATACCTATGATCTCAATAAGCAAGATGACTCACCATGTGATGTGGATGAGACCCTGAGTGATGATGAGGAAAGTCACACACACCAACAATGTCTTATTTCATAACAACTCTAGGCACAATGTATGCACTCTTACATTGGTTACCTCTTTTGGCTATACTAAAAAACACATCAAATTTGATGTGTAATCTCCTTTAATCAATTTATTGAACACATAATTATCCCTCTTATATTATATTACCATGCCTACACATTTATTTTTTACCAATACTCTTGGGAGATGTGATATGCTTCTAGGAAACTGTTAGGTTCATAAGATTTGGGTTATTTCTTCTATTCTTCGTCAATACATCAAATACACATATGGAAATCAAGTTTTTATGGTTTAGGGTTTCCCTTATGATGATCATGTACATATTCATTATACTAAAAGATAAATATGTTCTAACTGATGCTTATTAATACTACAAATGTTTGATCTCTCCCTATAGGAAATTAACATCCTAAGTGTTATAAGTTTTGGATCATACTTGCACATGAAAAACGAAAACAATAATTATATTATTTTTCCATATATCTTCATACGAAAATATTACAAATATATAGGAATATGCAACTCCTATAAACTAGAAAGTTTCTCTAACAATAATCCTATTTAGTTTTGATTGTTACTCACGTAAAAATACACAACTCAAATCATACGAGTTGTTAAAACAACTCAAACTAATATATTATTGTTTATATAACAATAATATGACTAATTACTAACATACAAGTTTACCATACAGTAAACTCCCATAGTAAACATGATTTTCCTAACATTCCCCCCCTTAATGTTTATATGTTAACAATAGAACTTTCACACTTCCTCTGTAGCCTGCCGCCCCTGCGCACTCATGATCTTGGCACACACTCGAACTAAAGGTAGAAGAAGGAACACATCAACTTATTATCGACCATGCACTCTCTGGAACACATCTAACCAATGAGGATGGGAACACACTCAAGAATCATATGTTTATCAACCAGTCACTCTAGGGAACACATCTAGCCTAGAAGTGTGAGAACTCAAGCAGGAACACATTTGAACAACCTTCAATGGTTTTAAGGAGGCTAACCAAAAACCTAAGTATGAACAAGAACACATCTGACTGTTCTACCTCATCAAGACTCATGATGTTGCATTTCACTATGATATATGTTCTTCACTATGTTTTTACATTGGGGAATTTATGTAGTAATAATCACATACATAATTGAAAAACTTGAAATGGAACATTGGATCATGTTGATCGTTCCCCCCTCAATGTGAAATTTCCACTTATTGAAAAATCCAAACTGTAAAAGATGAAGCACACAACTGAAAGCAAACTCACACCACAAAATTCCACCATAGCTCTATGTGGCCCCGTCGTTGATGACTGACGAGAGGTCATTATCTAACCTCTAGCCTCCAATGCCTCCATCCTCCGATGCCTCCATCCTCCAATGCCATGTTGCTTACTCAGCTAATGTAGTAGTGAAGCTCATCAATTTTCACATTGGATTTATTGGTATAGTTTCCCTCCCACAATGTGAAACAACACATATTATATACCTTAATCGAATGTTAGATTCCATTGATAATGCATTCGTAAGGCAATTTTTTTTTAATTTTGAAAATTTTCAATAGTTACGATGAAATTTTTTTTCAAATCATGCTTGAACAATATGAAAGATTCACAAATACTTATTATTTTCACTCTAACATTGACAACTGCAATATCATTGAAACTCGTATCAATGACTCCAGCAATATTCTTGACACAACTTTGACTCACAATGACTTGTTTTATGACATTTCAAATGCGACATCACAAATATATTGCGCATACAATTTGTTAGACACTTTTGACAACATGAAATTGGATTTTGACAACACCAGACCAATTTATGATTATTCCAAAGACTTGAAGTTTAACTAAACTCTAAACTCAAATAAATAAATAAACCATGAATTTAAATCCCTAAAATTTCTTTTCACTTGAAGATCTCAGATGGACGAGCTAAAAACAAGGGATTCACATTGATACACAGAAGCACGCTAGCAAACTTAAAAAGAAACTTGAACATATTTAAAAGACTATAAACACAAAAATTATTAAAAACACAATATGTGAGACTCACGTGGAACTTTAATGTTAAATAGTATGGTTTCGAATCTCCTTACATAAGCTTCATAGTTTCTAAAAAGGATCTTTGCGAAATCTTTGTGTTCAAACGTTTAAACTACATGTTGATGTCACAGGAAGTCTCTATTATGTATGAGGTGAGATCTTTTGCTGCCTGGAAAGATGATTATCCATTTGAAGACTCCCCAGAGTGTAGATCTGGATAGCCATATGCACAAACACATACTAGGCGTTGAATTATGTCAGAGAGGACCAATAAATATAATCTTGATGCAAGCCAACGACCGTATTATAAATTAAAAGAATCATAATATTTCACAGATATCAAACACTTTTTATTTTCTCCAATATATGTTGACTATACCTTCAGAAAAGACAATTTGACAACCACACCAAGTTCACAACCACACTTCAAAAAATATTTGCATCTCCCAGGAAGGAAAGACTTGTAGGAAATAGATGGACGTGCTTATGGATGAAGATGTCAGAATAGGTAGAATCGATGTGGCCACTTTTTTTGTGGATATATTTCTTTTCCTCTCTTATAAGTCTGGCTCCATAACAAAACAATCTTCTATCCAGGATTGTTGGCTTTCAACACGCTCGGGTTTGTTGACCTTTTAGATGGCTTAAACAATAGGAAACATATTCAATTAATCTAAAAATCTCAGAACTCCCATTTGAACATTTCTTGGCTCCTCACACAAACAGAACTCTAAAGACTCTCATATACCATGGCAAAATACTTGAATAATTTCCCCTACCAATTTTTAGTATTCCATGCTCTGGTACCAAATATAAGTTTTGGATCAGACTTGTACAGGAAAAACACACAAAATAATTATATTATTTCTCTATATATCTTCATACGAATAGATTACAAATATATAGAAATATGCAACTCCTATAAACGAGGAAGTTGCTCTAACAATAATCCTATTTAGTTGGAGTTGTTTTAACAACTCGTATGATTTGAGTTATGTATTGTTACTCACGTAACAATACATAACTCAAATCATACGATTTGTTAAAACAACTCCAACTAATATATTATTGTTTATATAACAATAATATAACTAATTACTAACATACAAGTTTACCATATAGTAAACTCCCATAGTAAACATTATCTTCCTAACAAGTGTGTCCTACAACCTCAACTTAAAGTAATACCTCCTACTCTCATTATTCACAATGTCAATTTGAGTCAAAATTCCCCTCCACTTGCATGTCTCTCTCTTAACCTTTTTAATAATATTATAGGGTATCCATTCACATAGTCTAAAAAAAAAATTTAAAAAAATCAAATAGTCTAAAAAAATTCAAAACCATTCACATAAACTAATAATCCCAAATAGTCAAATATTTTGAAAATACAAAATCATGACTTGAATTACTAGTTTTCTACTTTATAAATATATGGTTTTTATCACATGGTTTGATAGATTAAATATATTATACTCTTTTCATACATGTCTTTCTCAAGGTATATGAGCATGATACAAAATACATAGGAATTTATAATGCTAATAGATGATGGATCTTTCCTCTTACCTGGGGGTCATGCAACATATAGGGGCATCTCTAACACTATTAGGTGTTTTTGTTTCATTACACAGTTATCTTTCACATAATAATTATGGTTATATTATATACTATGATATATTCTATTTATTTGGATCTGTAGGACTAATAAATATGGATTATGCAAGACTAGTATATCTTGTTCCATGTACTTATTGGCTAATTTCTACTTGTTTTCCATCACACATTTTTTTTCTTATGTGTGTGACCTTTGTCTTTTTTATTTCTATCCAAAACTTAGGTATCCCCTTTTTGTGGCCTTATATTCCTTTTCTTATATGTTCACTCAACCCTTGATAGTGTTGCAACATTATTGTGTCCCTTATATGTAGCTTCGGCCTTATTTATGATTGTATGTGATATTTATTATTGTTTTAGTATGATTTAATTATTTTACACATGTATTCTTGTTATCTATGATATTTATTTATGTCATGGTTTCTACCATGCACTCTCTTGTAGGGCCTAGTTCTATATGGTGTCCACTTACACCTATCTTCTATGTGATCCAACAATGACTATATATCACATCTGATATGGACACACTTCAATTATTTAGAGCCAATTGATGTATAAACTATATCACTCACATCAAAAGAGGATAAATCAGTGGAATTATCACATGAGTATCAATGTAATTTAGGCATAGATACATATGACATATTATAGACTATAGAAGAACATACTATAATAACCTAGGAATAAGAACATGTACAAATCATTTATAGAACTTTAGCAGGGAAAAAACCATCGAGTAGAGAAAAATTGGCATAGGTTACTATATAAAATGGATGGTGACATCCTAAGTAGCTTTCTCACGTCTAAATAACAATTTAATAGAACATGTATGATTTTACAAGTTTTTGATACATGTTTAGGGATATATTACATATTTCATAGTAGATTATACTACACTTGAGTATGAAATGTGGTATTAATGAGTACTTCATCCTTTTTGAATTTACACACCTTGACATCACAAGCACCTTTATAATGCATGGTGTAGTGTCATGAGTGTTACTTCATTCAAATTCATATTTTCACATATGGTACACTATCACATATACAATACATGGTGCAGGCATGATTATTTCATTATCTTTTGAATTTGCATGACATTACGCATTTGGATCCTAGATCCATTTGAAGCGAATTGGTTCTATGGGTGGAAGATTTAAGGGGTATCAGATATATTCCTTATGAAACTCTTCCTCTCTTTATTGAAGGATTTCAAGGGAAGTTAAATGCCTTGTGAAACCCTTCTTTGGTGCATTCAACACAATTCTCATTATCCAATGTATTAGGACACATATTTCCCTTAAAGGTTTTGACTACTTCTCTAAATTGGTGATTGATCACCCCCAAATCCTCAAGTGGCACAATTTTAATCCCTCTCTCCAAATGCTTTAAATATAAATCTCATCCTTTAACAAGGAAAACATGTGTATTTATTTCATTCTTTATCATATTTCAATTTTCAAAAGTTTAAGTTCAATTTCAATATAGCTTTACAGTTAAATTAATTCTATATGGACATTTTTTTTTGGCAAATAGTTTTTTGAAAGGGACTATACCCTTAAGAACAAAAGAGGGCCTAGAAGCCAGAATAGGAATGAGAACCAGAACAGAAAGGATCAAAATCTAGATGGGAAAATGAAGCCCAAAGTAGCCAAAGAGAAGCTACCCCCATCAAAACAAAAACAGTACGAACACTGCAGAAAAGTAGCAAAAAGACAGCAAAAAAATAGCAAAAATTACAAAGAAGTGCAGCAAAAGCACCCACAATTACTTCTTGGTAGCTTTGTCGATGTTGGATTTGATATTCTGCCAAGATTTGAACATAGCCAAAGTTGTCATGTGGGCAGATTCAGTAACATCCAGCTGATCAATGGTCCTTTTTCTTTCCTTATCAGTGCCCCAAAGGGTTGCCGGAACCCCGCTAAGATTGGAGACACTACAGACATGCTGCTCAATGAACTCTTCAATTGCATTAAAAATGGCCATATTATAATCATATCGAGTCTTAGCCTTCCCTAAACGGGAGTCTAAGGAGTTCAGATTCTTGTAAATATCTTCAATCTGGCTATTATTCATAGCCACCTCCTCCTCCTTCTTCCTCTTACCTTTTTGTTTTGCCAAGTTTTTGACCTCTTCCTTCAATAGCTTCAAGTCGGCTTCTAAGGATTCCAGCCTTTTTGTGGAGCTCTCCATATGTGTTTCCCGAGAACTAGCATTGCTAATATGAAGGCGGTTATGGGTAATTTCAATCTCTTGAGGACCCTTCCCCATAGTAGGGGTATCAAGGTTCAGTCTTCTAGAGGACCTGGTAACCAGTCTGGTTGAAGTGGAAGCGAAGGGGGTGGGAGCAGAGGTGGGGGGAACAGGAGATGGAGCCGGGAAGGCCGGCAGAGGGGTGACAGCAGAAGTGGTAGGGACAGAATGTGGAGAGATGGGGCTAGCGGCGGCTAAATCGGGCAGAGGGGGAACAAAGCCGGGGGAGGAAGGGAAACCAGGAGATCGAAGAAGACACAATTTATGTAGCAAGAAAATTATCCCCTGGTGTAAAGGAACCGCACGAGCATGCTTTATGGACATTTGCTCCACTTTATGTTATAGGTTTTCACACTACAATCTTGCAACTACCTTCAGAATATTAAGCAATCAATAAAATATTTGAGAAAATAAAAAGTGTGTATACACACTTGATAATTATTTTCCTTTAAGAAAGTAAATTTCATTCACTAACTTAAATGGGGGAAAATATAGACACCTAAATTTTGTAATTAATCACTTTATAATGTCAATATTGGCTTAATCCCTTAATCATGACTTGCAAAACTATTCTGAGCCTAATTTTTATATCCTTATTCCTATTGACATATTTTTTCTCCTCATTTCATTTCTCACTTAATCACAAAAAATATTACATCATTCCAAAGTAGTTAAGCATTCTAATTTTCATGCATAACAATTTACAACACCATATTCCCTACCTGGACCAAACTACTAAACATAGACCAATTATCAAATGGTTTTGTCATATGCCTTCTAACGGTCATTTTCTCAATTTTATGGGGTTATAGGTCTTTATTTTCTTCATGGGTCAGTCTGAATGAAAAATTATACCTATGGAACCCTATATAGGAAAGTCAAATGCAATCATTTACCTACATGTAACTTTCGAGAGAACTACTAGAAAATATCATCCAAAATCCATATAAATCTCCCTTAAATTTCCTTGAAGTGGTAGTAAACATTACAAGAAATCCCCAAATAGGTATGAAGAAATCCAAATTAGGTTCTTTATTCAAGCTTCCTAAGATGAAGACCATCAAAATCAATTCAAACACTAATAAAGCAAGCCATTAGTGATCAATTTATGAAATACAGTTGCATAGATACATATATCACATCTACAAGTGGAGAACTACATGTAGTTTGAGGCCTCTTTGGAGTAGTGCTAATGTAGGTGGTGTATGGATCACACTTTAACCCATAAACTAACCTTTTTATAATAATTCCACCCATGGTTAGGGTTTTGGGTAATTTTGGTTGATTACATAGGGCTTCATGCTTTTGTAAGACCTAATAACTTACAACAAGCACATCACGGTTAGTCACAAGGGAACATAAAGTTTCATGGCTCTGCCATATGTATGTGTATGTGTATGTGTATGTGTATGTGTATGTGTATGTGTATGTGTATGTGTATGTGTATGTGTATGTGTATGTGTATGTGTATGTGTATGTGTATGTGTATGTGTATGTGTATGTGTATGTGTATGTGTATGTGTATGTGTATGTGTATGTGTATGTGTATGTATCTTTTGATCTAACTGCTTAATTAATAATCTGAATATACATCATGTTTCCAACCCTAATATGGAAATGAAATAAGCAAAGGAATTATATCCCCTTCTTCACATCCTATTTTATTTTCAAGTGTAATCATAACCTTACTAATCATATACATATACATATATGTATCTTTTGATCTAAATGCTTAATTAATAATCTGAATATGCATCATGTTTTCAACCCTAATTTGGAAATGAAATAAGTAAAGGAATTGTATCCCCTTCCTCACATCCTATTTTATTTTCAAGTGTGATCATAACCTTACAAATCATATACATATACATATACATATACATGTATCTTTTGAGCTAAATGCTTAATTAATAATATGAATATACATCATGTTTCCAACCCTAATCTAGAAATGAAATAAGTACAGGAATTGTATCCCCTTCTTCACATCCTATTTTATTTTCAAGTGTAATCATAATCTTACTAATATTTAGAAAATTCTCTTTCCACTGTAGTAGGTTAATAATGGTATTGAAATTTTCCATTTAAATCCCAAATTTTTATCGCTTTCCTCCCTTGATCCAAGTTTTAAATAAATCCATATTTTTACCAACTAATGTATCTCAAACACCTACACATCTTCCTGTTTTTTTATCCGATTCTCAAACCACCTTCCTTTCAAAAATATACCTGGTAATTTTCCTAGGATTTCCTAATATTTAAGATTAAAACATCCATCCATAATGACATATTTAGGAATAACAATTTTTTTAATGCAATTCCCCTTCTTTTAAGGCTTCTTTAATTCACAATGAAAATGAGATAGGGTTTGAGAAGATTTCTTATTATTGTGATCCAATTTCAATTTAAGATCCTCCCAAGGGGAGCCATATAGCTGACACGAATCCTTCTAATAAATTTTAGGGAAAGAGTTTTTTAAAAAGGCATCCATAATAACCCATTTGTTTTATCAAATTTCTCAAATAAATGTGTGAGATCTAAAATTTTACCTTTTATGACTTCCTAGCCATTATTTTGGATCACGATCTATAAAATCACATTCATATCTTGGTATCCCACCTCTTGTATAGGTTTTCAAAAGTCCACTTCTATATCATTGTACTCGCATTCCTCCATTAGATTTATTTCTTTCTTAAATGGTAGAGATAGTGGAAAATGGGGACATACTCACATATTACTGACACTGATGCTTTCAGATACTATATTGCACATTATTACTACTCATAATTGACTCAACTATATTTACCATTCACCTTATGCAATGCATTAATTCATATAGGACATATATATGATCATCCTATTTACAGGAACATTGGATGACCCTCTTATGTTTTACTTAATGACATCTAAATATAAATACTCTTGTAAATATCTCCTTTGTCACATGATTTATTCTTCTACTTTGAAAACATTTGTTTGTACTTAATTCAAAATACTCATTCATTTAACAAATAAAGATATAGCCTAATGATGTAGCATATTTCATGGGTTCATTGTGATTGTTGAGGGAATAATACTGATCCTTGACCCCATCCTCATTCTTTCATTATTTACAATCTATGGCTCAAGGGCTCGTATTATATTGTAGCTTTATTCACATGTTCAAATTAAAATAAAAAACAAAAAAAACATTAATTTTTTACAAAAATACAATACTAAGACATGTATGTGACTTTCTTTGTTATCATATAGATGTAGACATTGATGATATCATGTTTTAACACTTTTAGTATCTTCTTATCTATGTACTATTATTTAAAGGTATACATGAGATAGCTTCAAGATAGGCCTTTTCTATGGATACACACATGTACACATATGAATTTTGACTTTTCTAAGTCCTAAAAAAGGGGGAAACCTTTCGCATTGGAGGCATCTTAAACACAACACATTGACAAGTTATATCTATTGTATTCTTATATGTTAATTATATAGAGATATTTAATAGACATTTTAACTGATTTAAACTTTGTTACATGTGTTTTATTATAGATATTTTATTTTACTACACTCAACGTGGATGACTACAATATTTTTTTATTTGTACTGACTTTACATGCTTCATTACTACTTGATATTTTTCATAATGTGTTTCTAAAATAATTTATTACATGCATTATTGCATATACTTATATGATTATTGTAAGCCCTAGGATTTTTTATGTGCTTGATGCATACTCCATGAATTTTTTGATCTATGGTGTGCCTATTCAATGCTTGTTGTATGGAATGATTATTTTATGCTTATTACTCTTGTGACTATTATATGTTTGTTTTCTAGTATGATTAGTTTGTATTAACTAGTATGGTATTACTTATCTATATTATTTAACATGTGCTTCATCTATACTATATGACACTTTGACACTCTAGGCTATATGATTTCTTACGAACAATAATTATTTACTATTAATTTACCTAATATCATACTCTTCCCCTTCTACCATAAAATTTAGTAGTAATTTTTTCTACTCTCTTAGACATAAGATTTCTAGGAACTATTTTCAATGGAACAAACTTGAATTTTCAGCTCTAGATTTTTTCTCAACATTAGGAGAGGAAATTTATTTTTTAATTTGTGAGATACCAAGACAAGTGAAAGAGATAGGAGGAGAGAAGGGATCAAATTTATATTCAAAGGCATAAAAACTATATAGGGGCATGATCAAGTAGAAGGGAAGGGAATAAAAGAAGGAATTTGGGTGACACAGTGTGAGAGGTAGGGGATGGATATAAGATGGCAAAGGAGAGGAAATGGGTGAAGGAAGTAAGGGGGGATACATAAGGGTGGGAGAGAGAGGACAAGGGAGAGGATATCAACATAGTGTTGGCATTGTGTTGTCATTGATTTCAAAGTGTGATGATGAAGGTGTTGAGGTGTTAGTGGTCTTGGAGTGTTGTCATTGATGTGGAAAAGTGTTATATTTCATTAATGAATAAGATGTTTGTTTGAGTTGTCAATATGATGTCATAAAGAGTGTGATGTCATATCATATGAAGGTTGATTGGTAGTAAATAAAATTTGGTATGTGTGTCTTGTGTTGCATGCATGGTTTAGGTATGTATGATTTGGTTAAGAATTTTCAAAGAATGGAGAGCATGAGGATGAGGTGTTAACACAATCGCAAGTGTCTAAGAGTGTGTTTACATGGTTTAAACATGTTTTCTAGGCCTGTATCTAGACCTTATCTTAAGCCCTAGGTGGCCAAATGAGGTGAGAAGGTATTACTTAGGCTTGCAGATGCAAAGGTAAGCATTGGGAAAAAATTTTAATGTTATTTTAGAATTGTGACAAAAAAATTAGGTCCTTGTTTGTAATTTTCGACATGAAAACTGGTTTTTTCCTCTAATGAATTCGTAAGAGTGAGAAACCAAGCTTGATAAGGTCATTTTGATGCTCGTTGGCACATGTGAAGTCTGCATGGGAGGATAATTTCTTCATGGTAGTTTTGGAATGGACATATCTCAAATTTTTAGGCATTATTTTGTGGTTTGAGGGGTAGAGCTTTATGAACAATCGTTAAGAAGGTAAGGTGATCTAAAACCCTAGTTAGGTAGCAATGAAGAAGAAATTTTTTAAACAAGCCCATAATGGATTTGTTGACCTTTCTTAGTTATTGAAGGTTTTAAATGATTCCTCTAGCCTTCTCTATGTGGTGTTTAGGAGTTTTGACAGTGTGTGGACCCCACAGTACTTTACAATTTTTTGAATAATTTACATTTTATCTCATGTTTTTCATTGGACCAATTGATAAAATTAATGTTTGAGGAATTATGGAAGATATAATACATGTATGGATTTTTTTCATATGAATTTTAAGCCCTTATGGGGTCTGTGAAATTCATTCTTGTAAGATTGGTTTTGAGGCAAATTTTGGGAGTTTTTTGGTGATCTAGTTGCAAAGGTGTGTTTGGGCCTCTTAACCCTGGGTGATGATGTTATAAGGAGTTGGTGATGACCCTAAGGTCATAATTTTTTTATTCATATGTCATTCATGCATGGTTGGGGTTTTTTATGGTGTTTGAGCTTCATCTTTGAGGACTTGTTTTGTAGTTCACAGACCTAGTGAGGATAATTGATCCTATTGGTGGCTTCATAGCATGAGATGATGGTTCAGAGTTGAATTATATTTTATAAGACATGATTTGGACTTATATAACATGTATAATATAATCATGATGTTTTTTAAAGGCTATGTGGGCCAAGGAGACTCGGGTTTGACAAAGAAGGTGTTTTAGGCATTTAGGCGTAATTGGGACCTAATGAAGGATTTGAGTTTTCACATGCTATTTATGACCTTGGGAGGTGTATGAATGAGGTTCTTATAATTTTTTCATGTTTTTCTAGTGATCTATGTTCTATCATGGTCGACCTAGATGTTATGTATGAACATGAGTCATGTATATAAGCATATTTGTGTGACTTATTTTAATGTTGAGAGAGGATGAGAAAATGTTAGTGACATGATAGTTTGAAGAGGTGAAGAAGGTATTTATAACCATCAAGAGAGGGTAAAGAGTATTTCATAATGTTCTATATGGTGTGTTGTTGTTGGAGAGATAGATCAGATGACCTAATCATCTTGGTAAATAATTTCTTGAGCGAGTTAGCAAATAAGGTAGATTTGGAGAAGATAGAGGAAATGAGATCTTAATTGGTGTCATAATCAGTTGTTGTGGAAATATTTTATAGGTGAAAAGAAAATTATGTGACTAATTTGGTTCTGATTTATCTAAGGGTTGGTTCCTCCATGTATTTTTAGTGCTCTACAAAATTCATGTTGTGAATTGGTAGTACGGAAATAGGAAAATTCCCTTAAATCTACAATAGTGAAAATTTAAACTAGATAAATCCAAATAAAAAAATACACATAGATAACACAACATGTATCGTGGTTCACCCAATGTAGAATACATCCACCAAAGATAGAGATCTCATATATATAATAAATAAGAGTACAAACCAACTCTTCCCATAAGAGTACAATGCATCTCTCCATAGTATCTCCTCTCCCAGATCTCCAATAGGATCTACATGAGTGCACTACAACTATGCCCCCAAACCATCACTACATCTCACATACTAAGAACTACTGCATCTCTAAACTATAACCAAGATCTCAAATGAATCTATAACAAGACCTCTCACGTGGGACTAACATATGTGCAACTATAACTTTGCACCAAGAAGTAAGTATGTCTTTCCATCACTGCATCAACATATGAAAACATGAAGACAACCTCCTCTATAGTACTAGATCTACATGGATCAACAATACAACATGATCTCATGGATCTATTGTACAATATCTCACAACAACCTATGGATCTAACAATACAAGATCTCCCAATAACATGTGGATCTACAAGAAGAATATACAATACAAGATCTCACAACAACTTGTGGATCTACAAGAATAAACCCTATGTTCTTTGCATAATATGCAAGCCATTACATTGATACAATACAATACAAAAGTAAATACACTAGAATATGTTACCCTCTTCTCACCATTGAGATGTATCTGCCATAGTTGTACCTGTTATTTCCTTCTGCCTAGCTTCTCTCCATGAAATCTCTATCTTCATGTAATATTTTCTTTAATTTTCTTCTTCTTCATCATCCTCTCAACCAATTATTCCTCTAATTAACCTTCTAACCCTATCTTTCATGCTTATATAAGCATATACGGACTTATGTCACTTTAGCTATGCAGTTACAACCTTTAGATTAACTTTATAACAAAAGTTAGATCTAATTCACGTAAGTTAAATAAAACAATCATGCACAGATGACTTGTGTTGGTTCCCTGACTAGTGTTGGTTCCCTTAATGATGTCATTTCCTCCCAAGCGACCAATGTCGGTTACACAATCAACGTCATTTACTGTGTAAACCTACCAATTGTAAAGCATGCTACTTGTGAAGCAATTTAGCTCCACAACTCAACAATTCAATGGTTGGTGCTCCTTATAGGGTTATTTTTCTACTAAATCTAGGGATTGGTGCTCCTTATGGGGTTGGTTCCTCACTAAACTTAGGGGTTAGTGCTCCTTGTTGGGTTGGTATTTAACTGAATATGATTCAGTTCTGTGATAAATACTTGTTTCAGTGGGTTTTCTTCACTATAAGGATTTCCCACTTAACTATAGTGTTCATGTGTTCTTGTTTTCCTTTTACATGTGTTTGATGGTTGTGTTGTCTTGATGATTCATAATGGTTTAATTAAATTGAATGGTTGATGGATGTTACATGAATGAAAATTTTAATTCCCACTAATTCACCCCCCTCTCATTGGTTTTTCTTCTAACAATTGGTATTAGAGAAATTCCTTTGAAGCAATCTTAACATCTTCAGGTAATCCTAAAGAAGCACAAAAATGAGCAAGATATGAAGTTTTGTGGCCAAAGTATTGAAGGAGAAGATAGGTCTCTCAAAGTGTGACATGTAAAAAGAATACCAAATGGTGGATAAGGACAATAAGGTCTCAAAAGGTAATGATCTTTCAAGAAGTAAAAAGTGTGTAACTTCATTCAATGGACATTATTTTTCATGTAATCATTTTGGTCATAGAGTTGAGGACTGCAGTCATAATCTCTCATGGAGGAATAGTATAGGTAGGAGAAAATTATTGTGTTTCAAATGTAGAAAAAGAGGTCATATTGCAAAGGATTGTAAGGTAAGGGATTGAAGGTGTGATTATTCAAAAGAGGTTGAGTGCTATAGTTGTTATGATAAAGAACACATTGCAAGATTATTTCCTGATAGAATGGGAGATTCTCAATTCAAAACAAGAATATGGAGTATGCAAGAAGGTTGTTTCATGGTTGTTTTTTTAAATGCAATGTATTTGGCCCTAATGTAGCTAAATTAAAATCAAAAGCGTGAAAACCTAAGTTAGTAAGGATTGATCATTTTAATTCCAAGAATCTAGATGAATTATTTTATAGGGTTGAATAAGGGTCAGAAGTGGAGGAATGCCAATAAATATTTTTATTTGAATATGTTGATAAAGATAAGGAGGAGGAGGATCCTATGATTATGAAATATGAGATTCATTCACTAAAGAAGGAATCCAAGATATTCAAAAACAAAAAGATGTCTATACTTGTTGGTAAGATCAAGAAGGAGCCTAAGGAAGTGAATAATATCAAGAATTCAAATCATGTAGATATGAAGGAGAAGGAACAAAATATATTCATGCCTAGCCCTGATTTTCCTACAATCCCAAGTGGATTGTTTTCCATGAAAGAGGATAAATCAGAGGTTGAATAACACAACGAGTGTATGTTATCATCCAATGTAGTGGAAAATAAGGAGGATGTTTTCATCAATCCTAAAAATCTAATCAAGAATTCAAGAAGGATCCTTAGGATAGTCAATCAGTCTCATGGTTGTAAATTGGATAAGAAGAAGATGGAGATCTAGGAATCTACTAATTTTATGTTATTTTAGAACCCTAAGAATCATGGGGTGTCTTCATTAGGATTCATGAATACATTCATCAGTCAGTAGAAGCATGGGTATGATTTTCTAATAATATTACAGGTATGAAGGAATGAGATATGTTCCAAGGTATGTGTCTATATTGCTTATTTCTATGATCCAGAAAGCTATGAAGATTTGAAAGGTAGTTAGAAATTTTGAAGACCTTTTATAAGCATGAAGTTGTGTTGTAAGAAGGCTTATGGTGAGATGAGAAGGATAGAGTTTTTGGTATACTCTCAAGAGGTTTGTGTTCTTGAGACCTGGCATGATTACAAGGATTGCAAGTATGGTACCATCTTGTTCATGTTGGACACATAAAGTATCAGTGAGGAGGTTAGTAATTATTGTAGTATGTTGTTAAGATTTTTATCAGACCATTAATGTGCATGGAGGTATGTTGCAAACTTTATGAGGGTCAAAAAAGTATATTTTTTTCTTGATCTTCTCTATATTAGTCATGAGGTTAAGCTCCATACATGAAAATATGTTATTATGGTCTTCAAGAAAGTTGTGAAGGTTGGTAAGGATGTTTGATGACTTAGAAAGTGTGAAGTGTGTTTGGTTAATATTTAGGATTGTCTTTTGATCTAATATGAATCTTAGATGAGCATATTATGATGTTTTGAGACCTACTATAGATATATTTCAGTCAAGAGAATGTAATTGGCCTATAAGATTGTAAATGGTATAAATACCAAGGAGGATTCTATGAGAGTAGTGTCTGTTATTCTCAAGGAAGGTGTGCATGATCTCAAGGGGAGATTGCGAGCTTGGATAAAGGTATAAATTTTTCTTATGTTATTTTATTTCTTCATGAGATCTGAGTTTGTACATTAGATGAGCATAATTTATGGATTCAAAGATGGAGGTGTTCTATTTTTCCTCAAGAAGGTCTATCATAGTTATTTGGATTCTAAAATCTCTTTTGGTTTCAGTTTAGCAGTCATTAAATTTGTTTAAGGAGATTTTTTCTTGATGATATGAGAATTAGATGATCAATAGTAGGTTTTTATGGCTCTTGTAGTAAGGGGGAGCATGAACATATTATAATTCATATGATGTGTGTGGAGATCTTATTGCATAGTTAAGAGATTCAAGAAGGTTTGAAATAACTCTATAGACAGTTTGACAATTTGAAGGATATGGTATGTTAAAATTTGTGACCATTGAAGTATGTTGACGGTCATCATAAGGGTGATTGAGCTGGGAAGAACATGAATAATATTTTTCTTGCATGATGATTTGAATTGTTCCATTTAGGAACAATATTCTTAGTTTCATACATTTTAAGAGTCTTTTATCCTTGTGTGGCTTAAAGAAGAGTACTTGGTCTCAAGGGAGTATGTTGACCCTGTTTTAAAGGAACAAGTCATGGAGTTATGTTTCATTAAGAATTTCTTTGGATATTTCTATGAGGTATGCTCTATGTAGTCATTATTATAGAGTTGTGTTGTTGTGCTCTAAGAATTTTTGTACAAGTTTTACAGGTAGTGGTGTTTTTGTTTTTGATTTTCAATGTGTGGTGTACATGCTTGAAAAAATAGGTTATGTTATGAATCATGGATAGTTGAAGAAGACTGTTAAGGTGAGCTACATTGAAAGGATATCAAGATAGAAATCATGGTTTACACAATAATAGAGATATGGTCTTAAGAGGAAGAGTAAGATAAGAAGTTATTGATTCTTATGTAATAATCATAGGAGATTTTGGTATGAGGGGGATCTTGTTGGCTCTAATATTTTTATAATTGTGTTCAAAACATAAGGAGTTAAAAATTCAAGGGGAGATAAGAAGGTTGATTGTGTAGCTCCATGAGTAGCTAAGTTCTTTCAAGAAGATGTGCAGTGTTTAGAAGGCACGAAAACAAGTTAAATCATGTTGATGAAGTTTGAGAAGTGTTCTTGGAATCATAAAAGGTAACAAAAAAATTAATTTCTTGTTTCAAACCATTTTATGGTAGTTAGTTGATCTTGATTTGATTTAGAGAAGTGATCTCATTATTTGTTTCAATTCATGTCAAGTTGTTGGTAGCTGAGTTTGGTCCTATCACTCATATCAAGGATAATATGAGTAGCTTTATGGTCTTGAGTTAACTTGATTCCATGCATCTACTAATGGGGGTTATGTTTCTCTAATGCTGTAAGGAATCAAAACAAAGATGAAAGAGGTCAAATGGACCTTGTTCTATTTGGTTGATTTTTCCAGCCAAATGGTGAGACCTATTGTGATGACAAAAGTAGAGAACTAATATATTTCAGTTATGATATTTTTTCATTAATGTCAAAATGGGGGAAGGATCAGATTGAGGAGTGTTTTTCATTAATTACAAAGGGGGAGATTGTTGGCATTGTTTTTTCATTGATGTCAAAGTGTGATGATGAAGGTGTTGAGGTGTCAGTGGTCTTAGAGTTTTTTCATTGATTTGTTAAAGTGTTGTAGGTAATTAATGAAAAATATGGATGTCTGAGGTGTGAAGATGATGTTAGAAAGAGTGTGATTCCATATCATGTGAAGGTTTATTGGTAGTAAACAAAATGTGGTCTTTGTGTGTTTTGTTACATCCATGGTCTGAGGTATGATAGCTAATAGGTGGATCATAGGTATTTATGAAGTGGTTAATCATTTTCATACATGGAGAGCATGAGGATAAGGTGTTCATACACTCACAAGTTTTCAAGAGTGTGTTTACAAGGTTTGGACATGTTGTCTAAGTCTGTATATAGACCTTATCTTAATCCATGCATGGAAAAATGAGGTGAGCAGGTCTGATTTCCACTTAAAGATGCAAAGATAAGAATTTTAAAAAGGATTTCAAGGTTGTTTTATAAGTTTGAGCAAAGTTCGGGTCTTAGTTTGTAGGTTTGAGCATCACAAGTGTTTTTTTACACTAGTGAGTTCACGAGAGTGACAAACCCAGCTCAAGAAAGTCATTTTGATGCTCATTGGCACATGTGAAGTCTACATGGGAGGATAATATATTCTTTATAGTTTGGGAAGGGTCATATCTCAATGTGTCAAGCATTATTATGTGGTTTGAAGGGCATAGCTTTATGAACAATCGTTAATAAGGTAAGGTGGTCTAAAACCCTCCTAAAACCTAGTTAGGTAGTGATGGAGAAGCACTATTTCAAACATGCCCATAATTTATTGGTTGAACTTTGTTAGTGATTTTAGGTTTTAGAGGATTCCTCCAGCCTTCTCCAGGTGGTATTTTGTGTTTTGACAGTTTGTGGACCCCATAGTAATTTGTATGTTTATGAAGAATTTGTGTTTTCTCTCAAGTTTTGCATTGGACCAATGACTAAAATTTAAGTTCACTGAATGATAGGGTAGATAATACATGGATAGAGGGATTGTATGATCAATCCTGAAATGCATTGAAGAGATTCAATCATGGCTTGTCAGTTCTATGGAGAATTTTAGATGAGATCCTAAAGAGAAATTAACAGTAGCATGATGTAATTTTTTATTATATTTTTTTGTACGGATATTGTAGATTTGGGTTGAGGTTCCAATAGGATGGAAATATTGGCTTTAGAAAATGATGGGTTAGGTGATTTAGATGGAGCAATAGAGATAGAGAATTTGGGCCTACTTGAATTCTAAGATTTTATGTCTTGTGTGCATGATCTTGTTGTTATATAGATGACATATATATATGGTGGAGTGGGGCTTTACTGGAGGAATCCTTACTTTTATTTAGTTGTGATGTAAAGTTATAGTTTAGAACTTATATGTATAGGTATTTTATAGGTAGGTCTAATTTGATGTCCTGATTTGTTTATATCAAGATCGGAGAGTGGATGGTTTTAATCTATTGGGGAGAATTCCTTTGCTAGTGAGACTTCTAATTGGGTCCTGGTGAAGGATTTGGGCTTTCACAGTGCTATTGGTGAAGTGTCCTAGTATGTCGTATGAATGAAGTTATTACATAATGTCTCATAGCGACATAAGGAGGGATTCCACCATCGATAATTAGATGGATTAGTAGGTTGAAGTGTTATGATCTATGATCATATAATATTCTCAAGGATGTTAGTATAATATTGTGTTGTGGCTGACTGAGATGATAATGAAGGTGCAAGTGAGCATTTTGGATAGGTGAAGAATGTAATTGTGATCATTAAGAGAGGGACTAGAGTGTCTAATGATTTTGTGTGACACGTTTAGGTGTCTGATGGAGGATACAAACTTATATTACCTAATCAGATTGGTGATAGAAATTCTTGAGTGAGTTAGCAAAGAAGGCAAATGTGGCCCCAAGATAGAGGGAAAGGGATGTATGCTTAATTGTGAATCATGGTTGTATGATGGAAAAATATTATAGGTGAAAAATATATTTAGGTGTCTAAGTCTAGTGCGAAGTGATCTTGTGGAATTGGTTAATTTGATGTTGGATGATGTGGTTTTGGAAAGATCTATTCAAAATTTCAATGAAAAAATTCTTTCCTTGAGATCTTGAGGGGAAGATAGAGGAAACTTGTATGGGAGTAGGTTCATCACTCAAGAATCTGGATGTTGGTAATCCTTGATGGGTTTTTTCTGAACTAAATTTGATTCATTGCTAGTAATACCAAGGAGTGATGTTTTTTGGTTGGTGTTTCATTTACAGAAACATTGGGTATTGTATATGTAGGTGTTAATTCATTGACATTATTGATGATATGAGGAGATCCTATAGTGTTAGATTGAGGATAACTACTAGATGGAGAGTGGTTCAGAAAAGGTTGGTTTAAACACATCCAAGCCTTCATTAGGAGGTGCATTCAGGTTATCAAGTTTTAATTTACCTTGTTCTATAAGGTCTTAGAGAAAGTTTCTGAATAAGCAATACCTTTTAATGTCGTGTCCTTGGACTTAATGATATTTACAATAGTCATTGTACATATACCATGAAGGCTTGGATGATTTTTTTGATAGGTTGGATGGGAGAGGTGATGAGGAAGATTATATAAGTAGCTAACATTTTGTCAAAGATAGTACTATAGGAATCCCCTAAAGGTGTGTATTTATGTTGATTTTAGGCATGTTAAGATTTTGAATGATATTTGGACAAAAAGTTTTTTAGAGGATGGGGAAACTGTGGCATAATTCTAACCCTTTATATTTTTTGTTTTTGAAATAATTTTAAAATAGGACTCAGGATTTGGTTTCTTAGATCATATTTTAATTTATCATTATTTAAGGTGTCGAGTTATAGTTTTCAAACCATGGTAAAAGCATCATCAAATATTTGAAATAATTGAATTTGGAAGGGTTGATGATATAGAGGGGTCACATAGGATTGAAAATAAGGGTATTAATCAGAGGTCATTTTTTGGAATACTAAGGGCTGAGATTAGGACCAATTGTGTTGATAATCCCTTGCCATGTGGAAACAGGAAATCAGCAACATACTCATGCTTAAATTATTTAATGGCATAAAGATTCGTGATGGATATTTTATGAGCAACATTGTGGAAAAGTTTTATAAGAACAAATGTGTGAGTTATGTGAATGAGAAAGAGAATTTTTGTAGATAACATTGTACTAATCAAGGGCATGAAAATATAAGGACATGGGGAATGTCTTCAACATGAGATAATGGTTGTGAGTGATAAGATAACACACATGATGAAGAGTCTTACCGAAATAAGGGGTCAGGTGGTTTTTATTGGGTCCTCCATACTATAAAACTTAATCAATTTTGGGAGTTTGTACTATAGAGGATGGGTCTTGAAAGGCACAGATGGGTTGATAGGTTTGTTGTATATTTGTTTGTATGAAACGTTATTCTTGGGTCCCATAGTTGTAGCTTTGAGGCTAGAAATTTTTCTTAATAGTGATTGCATGGGATCGTTTTGAGACTTTTTAGTGTTCTTATAGGGAGTATGTCCCTGATTATATGCGTGATGGTTTGATTTCTAATACAAGTGATGATGAGATTTTACATCCACATATTCTAAGAGAGGGGAATGTTCACCTGTAGGATATTATGAATCGTGTACATCTAAGAGACTAATGGTTTCGAAGGGGATTATAAATTATCAACAATTGTAGGGATTTATAGTAGAATATCAAGAGCTGTAATGATAGGACCACAAGTGATGAGTTGTGGGATATATTGAGAAGAGATGTAATTTTTTTTGTAATAGGCTCAAGGGATCTATGCTTTGAGATGTAGAAAATAAGGAGTACTAGCAATGTCACTCATGTTAATGGGTGGTATAGATGTAGGAATAGATAGAACTAGATCTTGTTCACATATGAGAACATCATTCTTGCACTCATAATGATCATATCATAGGCCCACATGGATCAATTTATGCACAATATGCATTCTGTATAGAGAGGGATCTTTCTATATTGAATATCTTGGAGGATTTTAGGAGCAGTATCTCACATATGTTGAAATAGATTGTCCTATCTTTGAAGATCTGAGAGTATACTTTGTGTATCCCATGGGCTAGAAGAGTAAGTCGATGGCACATGTGGTATTTGGTTGGATGTGTCTTGTGATGAGATGGTGTTAAGGCTAAATATATTGATGGGAGTGGATAAAGCATGTTTTGACATAATTGTATCACTAATAGACAGGTAAGGATAGATTTACTTAATGATGGGTTGATCGTCAAGTTCATGATGTTTGGAATATCCATAATTGTTGACAATGGAAGATGGATAATATCATAGATAAGGGAGACATAGATGGATGAATAATATCATAGATAAGGGAGACATAGATGGATGAATTTTGTAGAAAGGTAGCTATTAAGGGAAATATGATTAGATTCAAAGAGTTTTGTGAATATTGGATCACCATTCAGGAAGAACTGCAAAGGGTTGGGAAAAGGATTATCTGGTGTTGCAAATTGATTACTAAGAGAACACAAAGGTTATTGATCTATTTCTAAGGGTGGTTATAATGGATCTTTCATGCTTGGGATGATTTGAATATAATAATGGATTGATTCAAAGGATTGGTGAAGTGGGTCTACCATGTTTGTGATGTTTTGAATGTGAGACTCGATTGATCCCACGTATTGTTGACGTGGGTTTTTCATGTTTACAATGTCTTGAAGGAGAGAACGGTGTCTAGTAAGAACCATGAATTGAAAAAATAAGAATAAATAAAAGAAATTTATTTTTTTAAAAGGACCAAAAACCACGCAAACAAAAGGAAGTTTTAGATTATCTTGATTAACTTAAGAAAGGTATGAAATGAAAAATGGATGAAAGAGAACTAGGAAAAAGGCTAGCTAAGGTTAGTTTCAAGTGAGTTAAGGATGGAGTCCTTGATATACATGAAGGAACATAAGGTCCAAGTATGTGTTGGTGTCGGTACGAGGCATGGTATTGGGGCCTAACGGTCTGTTGGTTCGAAAATCTGTCGCTTGGGCAGATTTATGGATAAACGAGTCAACAGTGTGCAGGGCATAGCCCCTCTTTGAGTCAGCAAAGCGAAACTGGTTTATTGCTATTCTACCAGCAGGAACCTGTGCAAGTCTTACAGTATTCTACCTTCAGGGGGTTTGGGATCTCATCCCAGTAGAGTAGTTCGACGAAGAACAGAAAGGAATGAAGGAAGGAAAGGAAGGAAGATGGATCTGAAGGGAGAAAAGAAATGAATTCCAAAGTAGAAAGGTTAGAGGGTCTATGTTTTAGGCTGGTAGTAAACAGAGCCGAACCTACTTGCATAGACAAACAAAGCAATACTGATGAACAAATGACAAAAAAGTAGAGATAGATCCAACAGAATAAACGCATAGATCTGACATAAGAAAGATCAGATGCCCATAACACACATATTCAGCACAAAGTCTCAATATTTGTATTAATGTTTTCTTCTGTTACAAAAAGTACAAAGCCTTTTCTTCTCACTTCTATTTCTTATCTGAAAAATATCCACCCCTGAATACAACAAGTATTCAAGTATATATAGAAGGAGAGAAGAAAAGAAGGACAAAAACAAACCAACCACCTAATTACAAAAATATCTTACAAGAGATTCCAAAGTCATTTGTTGACTTTTGAAAACTTTGTGGATGACATCATCCCATGGTGCAACATGGATGATGTCATCATTTGTGTCAACACACTTTAGATAATTACAAAGAGAAATTCAGGAAGAAGGAAACTATTCATCATCGTCCCACGGCTAAAAGGGGGTATCCTACTTTTTTTGCTGCTCAGGCGATGAGATGTGGAACTGGGCACGGTATTCCATGAACTTGCTGATCATGGGTTGAAGTTGATCCTGGGAAGGGTCCTTGTGTCGATCACTGATAGCCTCGCAAGTCTCCCACTTCATCTGTGAGCTTTTCGGGGAGTTTAGAATAATCATTTTCTGCCTCTATCAGGTACCCAATGAAGTCACGACAGGCCAGCAGGTTGTTGATGGATTCAGCGTCGAAAGTGACCTCTGGTCCCAGCCCCTGCGAAATGATCTCCTTGAAGATCCGAATAGTTTCATCCACCTTTCTTAAGGTGAAAGAAGGAGTGAGAAAACCCGGAGACATTCTCAAGACAATTTTCTCCATCTGATGCATTGCATCCAGGGCTTCCTCCTTTATCTTGTCAATCTTCTTCAGGACAAACTCCAGCTGATCAACCCGGTAATCCAGAGTAGAAAGGATTTTGTTGAGGGCTCTGGGGTGTCCAAAGACGCTGAACTTGACCAGATCTTTGACTGAACAGTCAAGCATTTTCTGAAAGGTCTCATGCTACATCCTGGCATGGTCCAGCTCTTCAGAGATGGGTCCTACTATCGCCTGGAGCTCTTTGTTCATCTGATTAATATTCTGATATAATCCTGTGAACTTAGTGATCACTCCCTCACTTTCTTTGAGGATTTGGTTCCTCCAGGTGGAAACTGCCATGCCCTGCTCACCGATTTTGGCATATTCATTAATCTTATCCTGGCTCAAAGGCTCAGGAGTTTCAGCGTGGTAGTTGTAGGAGGTGCACTGCCCATTTTCTGCAAGGCATGGAGAAGATGTTTATTTTTCTCCTTTAACAGCCTTTTCTCTTCCTTTGCTTCCTGGAGCTTCTTGCAAAGGGCGTCAACTGCAGATAGGGCCTCTCCTTGAAGGATTTCTGAAGATGTCCCCATTGTGACTTGGGTCACTGTGTAATCTGTCGAAGACAGATCCTTTTTATCCTTTAAAGGATTGGGGTATGCTATCTCCATTACTCTCTCTCCTGACGCACTCTGAGAGAAGCGGGTTATAGGCTTTTGCTTCTTGGTCCCCTTTGATGGGATGACGGAGAAGTCCATCGGTGTGATGGGAACTTTCCTCTTTTGTTGGCTCAGGTGCTGAGAGATCCATGCTGGACTTATGGGAGAGGGACCGGAAATAGAAAAGGGAGCAGCTACAGTAGTAGAAGGAAAATGCGTGGAGACACTTGGAGGCGGCATTGAGAGGGAGGCCAAGGAAGTGCTCACGGGAGGAAGAGATACTGCAGGGGAGGTAGACATGGGAATGGAAGGGAGCTGAGAAATGAGGGAAGAAATGGTGGGGGATAGCTCCGCGAGAGAAGAGAAGATGGATGATGAGGAAGGGGGAACAGTAGAAGATGGGGGAGAGGACATGACCAAAGGAATGGTCACTTGGGTCACTCGAGGAGAGGAAGGAGGAGGGGGAGAAAGAGATAGAAGGGACCTCAATAGTTACAGTAGTGGCAACATCCTGAGTGGATGTGCCTATCGGAACATCTTCCGCTGCTTCTTTTTCCAGGCTTTCCGGGATTACAACCCATTCTTGTGAAGCGGAAGGAGGACTTTCAGGAGCTTCCTCTTGGGTGGAGCTTGACTCACCCTCCTTGTCTTTCCCTTTTCTCTTTGGCAGATGTTTTGGCCTGGAAGGTGCGTTGCCCAATGGAGATGTGGTGAAATCAACTCCGAGGTAGATGAGGCCATTCATTCTGCACCAGTGCTCTGTTCTTCCGCAGAGTTTCTTTGACCCTTTCTTCTATTGTCTGAGGTGCTTTGGTTCTGTCAATTACAGCGAAAGGCCAGTCATCCCGAACCCGTGTCAAGATATACTTGATCAACTTCTTGATCAGCAGTTTGATAACCTTTTGGGATGATGGCTACGCCGTACTAGATGATTTCAGCCAAGGACAAGCAGGAATGGTCTTTCTTTCTGAGCTTGACCTCATGATATAGGTCGATATAAATATCCTCGATCTGTGGAACATGGATCGGATTGAGTTTGGCTCTAGGAAGGTAATTCCTTGGGTTGAAAGTGGGCCTTGCTGGGAAGTTGTGCTTTAAATTTAGCATCTCCAGTTCTGCAAACATATCCCGTGCTTTGTGGTGAGAGAGACAAGTGTACCTACCCACTGTGAGGGGGAAAGGAGTTCCACCCTTCTTTCTCTTTAAGCACTTCTTGTGGTAGGTTATGAGCTGTCTTGACAGCTCCAACAGGATCAGCTTGGGGCCGACATATCTTGGCAATTTGGTTGGTTCTCCCAAGAAGTTGGCTGCCCTTAGATAGGTGAAGGTGGGGAATTGTGTGAACAAGGCCCCCCATTTCTCTGTTGCAGCAACAATGCTCTTGGTCATACGACCGTGAGTCATGTTTGGCCTCAAAAGGCAGACGATGCCGTAGAAGAAGGCATCGTTAATCTTTGTAAACTAAGAGATACTATTCTCCAGCTTTAGCTCTGGATAGTATTCATATATTTTTACCTGGGGCCAAACCCCGCACCGCATCAATGCTGGGTAATCTCTCTCCGAGGCTACAGCGTAAACTACGTAGGAGTTCATATAGAACCTCCCCATTGTGGTAAGTTGTTGGAGCTGCTCGGATATAGTGCTGCTTATGATCTCCGCCCACTCGAAGCGTTGATCTGGCACATTTTTGTTCATTGTCTCCAAGTATCTCAGCATCCATTTATGAAAGTAGTGGGCATCAGGAAGCCCAAATACTCTACTTAGGAACGTGATGGTATCACTTAGTTCCTCTGAGAAATCACTGCAATGAATGACTTGTGGCCATCTGGTCACCACCTTCTTGTTTTTTAGGTATACCTCATTCATTAATTACATGCACTGGTCTTCATTATCATCCCAAGCCTTGGTGCAATCTTCCTGGCTTACGGCCACAAAGTGCTGGTGGTGAGGAATGCCAAGCATTATTTCAAAGTGTCGGGCAGTGAGGTTGATCACGACCTCGCCCTTCTCATTCTGGACACACCTTGTGTCTTTGTTGTAGCAGCGGGCTACTACCATCATGAATTCATTATTCACAGCACTGACTGGGATCCCCCCAGCAAAATGCAGTCCACTGCCTACCAGTTTGTCCATCCAGGGACTTCCTGTGACCCTCCGGGTTCTAGCCCAGAAATCCTCCATATTAATGTGACCAAGTTTCTGAGTCTCTTATGTCCAGGTCACACTCTACCTGGGATTCGGGCATCCTGACCCTCTGATATTTGTACTTCATTTCTTCCTCTGTGAGCTTGGCTTTGCCCTTAGACTTGGTTGGTCTCTTACTTGATGTTGACATATGTAGTTCTGAACTCAGTTGCTGATCTGCAAGAAGAAGAAGTGAAACCCAATGCAGGAAAGTCATATTAGCTGTTTGATCTTCCATTAAAGCATTGACAGAAAGAAGAGTTAGTAATTTTAAGGCCTCAGGGCGCAGGGCACATGAACACTACAGGTTGCAGGGTTAAATAGTATGGCACAGGGTGCTGCAAGAAAAGGGGTGCTGCAAGGGAAAAATCAGCGCCAAAGGGCGCAGGGCGCATGGACACTGCAGATGACATTTTTTGTCGTTGTAGGGTTTTTTGCTGTTGCAAGCGGAAGTGCGCCTGCGCCATACATATGCATTTTATAACGGGCGCTGATATTTTTCATGTTACACGGGTACAGGATGCGCCAAAGGGCGCAGGTTTAATGCATGTAACATCATTTTTTCGTGCGCCACAGGGGAACTTGGCGCGGCGCATGGAAGGTCTGCATGACATGATGTTGCTGTAATAAGGGATGCGCCTGCGCCGTTAACAGTTTTGTACTTGGCGCAAGTAAGGTTGGTGTTGCATGGATGCAAGGTGCACCAATGGTGCAAGTTTTTGCAATGTTACACATGAGTTTGGTGCGCCAAGAGGGCGCAGGGTTAGTGGGTGTTGCAAGCAAGGAAAGTGCGCTTTGAGGGCGCAACTGTTTTTTATGCAGCAGGCATGGTGGATGCGCCGTTGGCGCAACTGTACTTCATGTTGCAAGGGTGGTGACTGCGCCAAAGAGGAAAAAGAGCAGTCTATCAATTTTTAAGTCTTTGTTCTTCCTCTGGAGGGGTTACATGTGTTTAAGCCTCTTCTGCAGGGTTCCTTGGATGATGAACAGGCTAAAACAAAGAGATCCAAGTGATTTTTTCAGAGGCAGAGTCCTCTTTACCAGCAGATCTGGAAAGAGGGAGAAGTGCATGGGGGAGGACAAGAAAAAATAGCAAAGGGAGGTTTCATGGTTTCACAGATCATTCTATCCAACCCCACAAACAAACAGCCAATAACCAAAACATAAAACATGAGAGCAATAAGGACCACTTACCAGGAATATATATAATGTGAGAGGTGAAACTGGGTCCATGACGCGATACGAGAACGACAAGCGTGCTGACAGGTGCAGAGGAAAAAGAACAATCACGTGTTTTCTGACTGGTGAAAGTGACAGGGTGGATGCACCTATATATAGGCAAAGTTGTAATAAATGCGCCAACCACTTTTTGAAGTGGCGCATCGAAATGCCTGTCGACACTGGAAAGCTTGCACCCTTTGGCACATCAAAACACATGTTAACACGAAGTTATGTGCGCCCTTGGCGCACCAAAAGTGCTGTCAACATGGAAATACGTGTGCCCTTGGCACACCAAAATGCGGCACAACAAAAGTATTGTTGACACAAAGGCGCATGCGCCTTGGCGCATGCAAGAAAGGTGCAACATGGTGAGGCACACCAAAATGTGTGTCGACACTTCAAACCATGCGCCAAAGGAATTAAAGGGGGTGCATGCTTACCCTATGTTGCATAGACATTAGGTGCGCCCAACCAAAAAAGACCAAAAATGGCTAAGTCCGGAAAACTAGATTTCCCAGGAAAGGGTTTTGTAATGTTTCTGAACGCAGAGGGGTCCCTGACGAGGGACCAGAACAAAATTTTGGTATGGTTACCCGTAAAATTACCCTTGCCAATTTTACGGGATAACAGCTGGCTCTTTCTGGGGACTATCTCTGAATGGAAATCAGGGGTAGAGAATCCCAGATCCACACGTGCCTATCCATTGGGTAACAGAGTCAAAAACAAGGGCGACCGAAAAGGGAAACACACAACCAACAAAAGCAAACACACGACAAAAACAAACACACAACTGAAGCAAACTGTACAAAGAAGAGAGCAAGCTCTACTTCCTAAAGATTTTCAGATGCTACCTGCTATAGGGAAGTGGGAGTCCAGTTCCATCTGGATACGAGAGATAGATTATTCTCTCCATTGAGTTGCTTGATCTTGAAAGGTCCTCTCCACAGGGAATCAAATTTTCCATGCATGCCCTTTGGCTCTCTTTGTTTGTCCCACAAAAGGACGAGGTCTCCCACCTGGAAATTTCTTTGCTTAGCTTTTTTATCGAACAATCTTTTGACCTGATTCTGATGTTTGGTGATCCTGTCGACCACTCTTACTCTCTTTTCTTCGAGCTCTGCTAGATACATGATCCTCTTTTCAAGAGAATTTTGGAAAGTCTCATCTTCGATTGCTCGGGCCAAGTGCAAAGCAGGGAGTTCCACAGAAATGGGAAGCTCGGCATCGGTGCCATATAACACTTGAAAAGGTGACATGCCGAGAGACCTCTTGGGAGTGATGCGGTCTGCCCACAAAGCGTCGTATAAGGACTTGTGCCACATTCGTTGATTCTCATCCACTAGCTTTTCATATGATGGTTACTAAGTTTTTGTTACTGGATTCTGCCTGACCATTTCCCTGAGGGTAATAATCTGAGGCGTGAGCCAAAGTTATTCCGTATTCATAGCAAAAACTAATAACTTCCCGTGAAGAGAAGTTGGAAGCATTATCAGCAACAATCTTGTTCGGAACGCCAAACCTGACAATAATATTCTCTTTGATGAAATTACAAACGACCTCGGAAGTGGCGTGTTTAACAGGTATGGCTTCTACCCACTTGGTGAAGTAATCTGTTGCTGTTAGGACATAACTATGTCTGGCACTTGATTGGGGATTGAGTGCACCAATAAAATCAATTCCCCACTGCTTGAATGGTTCGTCGACAATGACTAGCCTGAGGGGAAAAGCAGCCAACTTGGGCTTGCCGAAAAACTGTTGGCAAGGCTCACACTTTGCTACCCAGGTGGCTGTGTCTTGGAAAAGTGACGAGCCAATAGTACCTGGCCCAGATGATCGTGTGTGTCCGTCACGAAAGAGGAGAAATGGCCTCCACAGGCTGAATTATGAAAACTCTCAAGTAACTTCACTTATTGTGGTTTGTCAACACATCGCAAGAAGATTCCATCTATTCCACATTTGTATAAACTGTTGTCCCAGATGATATATTTGGCTGCTCTAAGCTTTATAGCGCGCTTCTCCTTTGTGGTTAGATGGGCTGGGCATTCGCCATAGGTGAGAAATAAAGCAATATCAGAATACCACTCGTCGCTGGTTGTGAAAAATAGGACCATAGGCAGTGAATCGGGTTTCTCCAGCTTGACTTTGTGCTCCATTGGTGCAATCATCCTTTTCCTCAGGGTCTTCTAAATCTTTGTTTTCAGCCATAAGCTGACATAGGCCCTTGCCTCTTATCAGCTTGGTTGGTTTTATATCTAGATCATACTCCTGGACTTTTGTAATCCAATTCCCTCACAAGCTTCCTAACTCCTGTTGAGTTAAAATTGACTTGACTACCATGTCAGGGACCAGCACTACTATATGAGAGTTTAGAATGTAATACCTAAAGTTCTTAACTATCTTGACAATGGCGAAAGAATGTTTTTCTAACTGGGTCATTTTTAATTCATGAGGCTTGAGAGGAGAGCTCATAAATGTAATCGGGGATTCAACATTTTAAGAATTCCTTTGCATTAGGATGGCCGATACAGTGTGCTCAGATGTGTAGCTATACATGATAAAATCCTTGGAGAAATCGGGACATACCAGGACTGGCACATGAGTGATGGAGGCTTTTATTTCCTCAAACGACTTCTTCCCTTCTTCACTCCATTGGAAATTTGGTGACCCTTTCATCATGTCTAATATATGATGAGTTTTTTTGGCAAATTCAGGAACAAAGTCCTGAGAAAATTCACTTTTCTGAAGAAAGAGTGGACACCGGTCTTACTTGTAGGTAAAGTAAGGCTCTAAATAGCCTTAACTATTTTGGTATCTATCTTTGTCCCTTCTTTACTAACAACATGTCCCAGCAATTTTCCTTCTGTTACTCCGAAAATGGACTTTTTAAGATTCAGGGAGATCCCATGCTCTCAGCATCTAATCAATACTTGCTCCAAATGATCACAATGATCATTTTGTTGTTTGGAGAACACAGTTAAGTAATCTAAGTAGACTACGATGACCTTCCCCATCATACCTTTGAACACGAAGTCCATCGCTTGCTAGAAAGTGGCACCAGCATTGGTCAAGGCCAAAAGGCATCCTGCTGTAAGCAAACGTACCCCAGGGAGTAGTGAATGCTGTTTTAAATTGGTCTTCAGGTGAGACTTCAATCTGATTATAGCCTGAAAAACCATCAAGCATGGACAACATTTCTGATCCAGTTACTGCTTGCAGAACCTGGTCCATTATGGGAAGCGGGTAGTTGTCCTTCAGGGACGCCTGATTCAGGTTGCAAAAATCTACACATATGCGTATCTCGTCATTCTTCTTGCATACTAGCACAATGTTTGCCACCCAAGTACTGTGATGAATAGGAAAAATGATCCGTGCGTCCAGCATTTTCTGAATTTCAGCCTGGATAGTACCTGAGATCTTAGGATTATAATGTCTCTGCTTCTGGCGAAAAGGTTTGACGTCTTCTTTCAATGGGATATCATGTTGGACGTCCTTTGGCTTGAAAGACTTTAGATCGGCATAGGACCATGCCAATACATCCATGTATTTCTTCAGCAGTTTGACAAACTTCTTCTTCTCTTCAGGTGTGCAACATTTTCCAATGTTCACAAACTGCGGATGTTCTACCGAACCTAAATTGACCGGTTCGGTTTCTGGGGAGGAATTAGGATCATCTCGCCTTTTCTTTTTAACAAAGAGATCATGCCTGTCAAACAACCGCTCTAGGGAGACCAGGCCTTTTGGGATTTTATTTCCTTTGAGCCGACATATGCCGCCGTTCCCTTTTGATTCTTTGTTTTGATCGGTAACTGATTCGCGGCATGTAGAAGTGGATCCTTCAAAATGAAGTTCACTAAAAATTTCCACTTTTCTAGAAAGGAAATGAGTTGATTGTCATTGTTGAATACTTGCCAATGCTGAGAATTGTCCAGCACGCTTGGGCGGAAAACCACCTCAATGGTATATTTGTTTGTTTTCAAACCTAGGTGAGGGAGCATGAGGGATGCTGAAATGGCCAATGAATTGGCCATGTCATTCTGAGCTCTTGGGATGGCTTTTATTGAAAAAGCATCAAACTCCTCGATGTTGTCCCACACCGCGTTGTGGTAATGTCTGAGCCTTTCATTCTTCACTTGGTATATCCTCTTAACTTGATTTACGACCAGCTCTGCATCACCTTGTACCTTAAGATTCTTGATCCCTCTTTCCTTCGCGGCTTGCATGCCAAGTAGCAGGGATTCATACTCAGCAGTATTATTGGTGTTGAAAAATTGTAACTTGAAAGAGAGAGGAATAATCTCTTCTTCAGGAGATATAAGCACGGCACCAGCGCCACACCCACTAGTCACGCAGCTGCCATCAAACTGTAAAGTCCAGATCTTGTTAAGATCCTCTTCTTGGGTGAGGACATCCCATATTGTCAGACTTGGTAGACAAGAAATAGTTTCCCATCCCTGATGATTCGAAGAGAATTTGGGCTTTGGGGTCATCGGAGTTAGTAACCAGGTACTTCTTTTGTGATTCAGGCTCCAATGTTTGCATTACACCTTTGACGGGGATTCTAGCCTTAGACCAGTCCATATGAATCTCCCCACCAACTTCACTGCAAAAGCTCCTTCCTAGTAGAATTCCATATGCTGCCGGAATATCGGCAACAAGGACGGTCATCTTTACTCTTTTCTCTGGGAATGCTGCAAATGCAAACTATGCGTCTTTGATTTGACCAATCAACGGAACCTACTTGGTTTCCAAGGAATAACATCTGCCAAAAGGCTTGGTAAGGGTGAGGCCCAGAGCATGGGTGACTTTTTCCGGCATGACATTATCGGAAGCTCCAGAATCAATTATGCAGTTGCTTAGTTTGTGGCCATTGATTAGGAGGGAGAGGTAGAAAGGTTCTATCTTGCCTAATCCAGAAGTCGAGGCAACATTTATGCGGGATGAAGGAGGGGTGGAAAGGATTCCTTTTGGGCAAACCTGATTAGTTATGACAGCCTGACTTTGGATGTATTCAGTCAACCTTACAAGTTGTTCGGGGTTTGACTGAAGGTACTCAGCTTCAGGACATTTGAATCTTGGTCTTTTTAGCATGGTCAATTATGTCAAACGCGGCCAAGGGTTGCGTTGATGGAAGAATGAGTCCTTCATTTCGCGATGGTAGGGCAAAGTTACTGGTCTACATGGGAATAGAAGAAGGCTGATTTAGAGGAGAGATAGGAGGAAAAGATTTCTTTGTAAAAGACTTAACAGGGGGTTGAGCGGGAAGAGGATTACCTCTTTTAGCAATAGTTGGGGGCGTGGATGATGCAGCCTTCTCTTTCTGCACATTGGCAGCGACCTCTGCTTCTTTTCCTTGTGAATGGGTAAAAACAGCATATGATTGTCTGCTTGCATATCCTTGGGTACCCTCTTCTTCATCAGATTCTTCCTCATCAAATTCCATATACCCGATAGTAGAGTCACGAGTCGGTTCACCGACATCTTGATCATCTTCACCTTGAGACGAAGGTTCTTCATAATTTTTCTCTTCTTCTTCGATTTCGGCTAAAGCGTTGATCGGAGGAGCCTCAAGCGCCAACCGCGGAGCAGTTGCAAGCAAGCGCGGCCTTTGTGGAATATTGTTGGAAACAAAATTCCTCCGTGGGATATCCTGGTATGCGGAACTAGGGGAAGCTTGGGCTAGCTGCTTCTTTAATGCGAGCAAGTCATTCGCCATCTTTCTGAAATGCCGGATCAGACGAAGTAGTGGGAGAAGGTCTCGAAGCTTTAAGCTTGGATGATTCCCTTTTTAATTCGCCAGATATTAGCAAGTTATCTCTGATTCGGATGGCAGTAGCCTAGGTAAGAATCAAGGTAGCTACTTGTTCTTGCAGGAGTAAGAAACTTACTTTCGAGCTCATTGCGTTTACGAAGAAACACTTTTGATTTTCTAGTGTTGGAAGCATGGCAATAGGCACACGGTTGATTAATGCATTGAACCTGGCGATAAAATCACACATGGTCTCATTGGCCTCCTTCTTTAGGTGAGTGATCTGTGATAACAACGCAAATGCATCTTCCGAAGGCTTGTACCTATCTTCAAAAGCATCCCGCAAGGTGGCCCAACTGGTAATAGATCCGGCCAACAAATGCTGAAACCATTCCGCTGCAGGTCCTTGCAAAGTTTCCAGGAAAAGGTGAACCGACACATCTTCATGGGTCACATCTAGGATACTGCATGACATGATGAATGCAGATATGTGTGAATCAATGCTTTGGTTTCCGATCCCATAAAATTTGGGAAAATTATTTTGGTTTCCATGTGGGAGCGCGTGAACAGGATGTGGCAAAGCCAGGGGACCCATAGCATTTCCCCATGGTACTACTATCTGGATGGGTGGAAAAAGGACGCGGGCTGGAAGTACAGTTCCGCTGAGCAACAAGGCACTACAAAGTGATGTAGATCGTTCCTAATGAGAGATGCTTCCTTCGTGGAGGTGAGACACTCCTGGATGACCGTTCAGCTGAACTCAGTGACAAGAAGCGAGCCATGGTGTTATACTAAAGTTGTGCCTTTGAAGCAGGTCGAAAGTAAGATCGACTTCTCCACGAGCTCTCCTGCTACGAGTAAATGGTTCACCCGCCAGTGTACCTTCCAGATCTGTAATATTGTGGAGTAGATTTAAAAACTCTTTTTGGTTGTACTTGCTGATTTTCTGATTTTTCTGACAAAAACCAGTACAGCATGTACTTTTCTAAATATTTAAATTTTATCCCTCTTTTGAAAACCGATTGCGGTTTAATGACAAAGAACAACAAGGATAAAATGATGGTAAAGCTTAGTAAGCTGATTTTCAAATCTAGAGTTGACTTTTCAAAGAGTTTGAAAATTTTGGTAAACTGTCAGAAACTCAGATCTACGGAAAAATACAGATTTTTGTAAAAACTCAGCGAACTAAAGATCTCTATCTAGCCCAAATCTATGGATCTCTGAAGAAAATTTTTCAGTTTGGGTCACTTTTGTAAAAAAAATTGATTTTGAACAAAAGTTAAAATTTGCAAACAGGTAACAATTTTTCTGATTTTTACTAATTTTCTATCATGCCACCATCATAGATCTGTTAGATCTATTTGATCCCCAGCGGAGTCGCCAAAAACTATTGGTTTGAAAATCTGTCGTGAGAGCAGATCTATGGATAGACGAGCCAACAGTGTGCAGGGCATAGCCCCTCTTTGAGTCAGCAAAGTGAAACTGGTTTATTGCTATTCTACCAGCAGGAATCTTGTGCAAGTCTCACAATATTCTACCTTCAGGGGTTGGGATCTCATCCCAGTAGAGTAGTTCCGACGAAGAACAAAAAGGAATGAAGGAAGGAAGATGGATCTGAAGGGAGAAAAGAAATGAATTCCAAAGTAGAAAGGTCAGAGGGTCTATGTTTTGGGCTGGTAGTAAACAGAGCCGAACCTACTTGCATAGACAAACAAAGCAATACTGATGAAAAAATGACAAGAAAGTAGAGATATATCCAACAGAATAAACGCATAGATCTGACATAAGAAATATCAGATGCCCATAACACACATATTCAGCACAAAGTCTCAATATTTATATTAATGTTTTCTTCTGTTACAAAAAGTACAAAGCCTGTTCTTCTCATTTCTGTTTTTTATCTAAAAAAATATCCACACCCCGAATACAACAAGTATTCCAGTATATATAGAAGGAGAGAAGAAAAGAAGACAAAAGCAAACCAACCACTTAAATACAAAAAATATCTTATAAGAGATTCCAAACTCATTTGTTGACTTTTGACAACTTTGTGGATGACATCATCCCATGGTGCAACATGGATGATGTCATCATTTGTGTCAACACACTTTAGATAATTACAAGGAGAAATTCAGGAAGAAGGAAACTATTCATCGTCGTCCCATGGCTGAAAGGGGGTATCCTGCTTTTGATGTTGCTCAGGCGACGAGATGTGGAACTGGGCATGGTATTCCATGAACTTGATGATCATGGGTTGAAGTTAATCCTAGGAAGGATCCTTGTGTCGATCATTGATAGCTTTGCAAGTCTCCCGCTCATCCGTGAGCTTTTTTGGGAGTTTGGAATAATCATTTTCTGCCTCTATCAGGTACCCAATGAAGTCACGACAAGCCAACAGGTTGTTGATGGATTCGGTGTCGAAAGTGACCTCTGGTCCCAGCCCTTGTGAAACGATCTCCTTGAAGATCCAAATAGTTTCATCAACCTTTCTTAAGGTGAAAGGAGTGAGCAAACCCAAAGACATTCTCAAGATAATTTGCTCCATCTGATGCATTGCATCCAGGGCTTCCTCCTTGATTTTTTCGATCTTCTCCAGGACAAACTCCAGCTGATCAACCTGATAATCCAGAGTAGAAAGGATTTTGTTGAGGGCTCTGGGGTGTCCAAAAACACCGAACTTGACCAGATCTTCGACTGAATAGTTGAGCATTTTCTGAAAGGTCTCATGATGCATCTTGGCATGGTCCAACTCTTCGGAGATGGGTCCTGCTATCGCCTGGAGCTCTCTGTTCATCCGATTGATATTCTGATTTAATCCGGTGAACTTGGCGATCACTCCCTCACTTTATTTGAGGATTTGGTTCCTCCAGGAGGAAACTAGCATGCCCTGCTCGCTGATTTTGGCATATTCATTAATCTTGTCCTGGCTCAAAGGCTCAGGAGTTTCAGCGGCAGTTGTAGGAGGCGCACTGCCCATTTTCTACAAGGCATGGAGAAAATGTTTATTTTGCTCCTTTAACAACCTTTTCTCTTCCTTTGCTTCCTGGAGCTTCTTGCAAAGGGCGTCAAACTGCAGATAGGGCCTCTTCGTTGAAGGATTTCTGAAGATGTCCCCATTGTGACTTGATTCAGCTATGTAATCTGTCAAAGACAGATCCTTTTTATCCTTTAAAGGGTTGGGGTATGCTATCTCCATTACTCTCTCTCCTAACGCACTCTGAGAGAAGCAGGTTAAAGGCTTTAGCTTCTTGGTCCCCTTTGATGGGATGATGGAGAATTCCATCGATGTGATGGGAACTTTCCTCTTTTGTTGGCTTAGGTGCTGAGAGATCCATGCTGGACTTATTGGAGAGGGACCAGAAATAGAAAAGGGAGTAGCTGCAATATTAAAAGGAAAATGCATGGAGACACTTGGAGGCAGCATTGAGAGGGAGGCCGAGGAAGTGCTCACGGGAGGAAGAGATACCGCAAGGGAGGTAGACATGGGAAAGGAAGGGAGTTGAGAGATGAGGGAAGAAATGGTGGGGGACAGCTCTGCGAGAGAAGAGAAGATGGATGATGAGGAAGGAGGAACAGCATAGAAGATGGGGGAGAGGACATGACCAAAGGAATGGTTTGCTTGGGTCACTCGAGGAGGGGAAGGAGGAGAGGGAGAAGAGATAGAGGGGACCTCAATAGTTGCAAGTAGTGGCAACATCCTGAGTGGATGTGCATATCGGAACATCTTCTGTTGCTTCTTTTTCCAGGTTTTTCAGGATTACAACCCATTTTTGTGAAGCGGAAGGAGGACTTTTAGGAGCTTCCTCTTGGGTGGAGCTTGACTCATCGCTCTTTGTCTTTCCCTTTGGTCTTTGGCAGCTATTTTGATCCTGGAAGGTGTGTTGCCTAATGGAGAAGTGGTGAAATCAACTCCGAGGTAGATGAGACCATTCATCCTACACCAGTGCTCTGTTCTTTCACATATTTTGTTTGACCCTTTCTTCTAATGTCTAAGGTGCTTTGGTTCTGTCAATTACAGCGAAAGGCTAGTCGTCCCCACTCGTGTCAAGATATACCTGATCAACTTCTTGATCAGCAGTTTGATAACCTTTTGGGATGATGGCTACGCCGTACTGGATGATTTTAGCCAAGGCCAAGTGGGAATGGTCTTTCCCTCTGAGCTCGACCTCATGATATAGGTCGATATAAATATCCTCGATTTTTGGGATGTGGATTGGATGGAGTTTGGCTCTAGGCAAGCAATTCCTTGGGTCGAAAGTGGGCCTTTCCGGGAAGTTATGTTTTAGATTTAGAAGCTCCAGCTCTACAAACATATCCCGTGCTTTGTTGTGAAAGAGACAAGTATACCTGCCCACTGTGAGGAGGAAAGGAGTTCCACCCTTCTTTCTCTTCAGACACTTCTCATGATAGGTTATGAGCTCTCTTGACAGCTCCAATAGGATTATTTTGGGGCCGGCATATCTTGGCAATTTGGTTGGTTCTCCCAAGAAGTTGGCTGCCCTTAGATAGGTAAAGGTGGGGAATTGTGTGAACAAGCCCCCCCATTTCTCTATTGCTGCAACAATGCTCTTGGTCGTACGACCATGAGTCATGTTTGGCCTCAAAAGGCAGACAATGCCATAGAAGAAGGCATCGTTAATCTTTGTAAACTGGGGGATACTATTCTCCACCTTCAGCTCTGGATAGTATTCATATATTTTTACCTGGGGCCAAACTCTCGCACCGCATCAACACTGGGTAATCTCTCTCCGAGGCTGCAGCGTAAACTACGTAGGAGTTCATATATGAACCTCCCCGTTGTGGTAAGTTGTTGGAGCTGCTCGGATATAGTGCTGCTTATGATCTCCGCCCACTCGAAGCGTTGATCTGGCACATTTTTTTTCATTGTCTCCAAGTATCTCAGCATCCATTTGTGAAAGTAGTGGGCGTCAGGAAGCCCAAATACTCTGCTTAGGAATGTGATTGTATCACTTAGTTCCTCTAAGAAATCACTGCGATGAATGACTTGGGGCCATCTGGTCACCACCTTCTTGTTTTTCAGGTATACCTCATTCATTAATTACATACACTGGTTTTCATTATCATCCCAAGCCTTGGTGCAATCTTCCTGGCTTACGGCCACAAAGTGCCGGTGGTGAGGAATTCCGAGCATTATCTCGAAGTGTCGGGCAGTGAGGTTGATCACGACCTCGCCCTTCTCATTCTGCACACATCTTGTGTCTTTGTTGTAGCAGCAGGCTACGACCATCATGAACTCATTATTCACAGCACTGACTTGGATCCCCCCAGCAAAATGCAGTCCACTGCCTACCAGTTTGTCCATCCAAGGACTTCCTGTGACCCTCCGGGTTCTGGCCCAGAAATCCTCCATATCAATGTGACCAAGTTCTGAGTCTCTTATGTCCAGGTCACACTCTGCATGGGATTCAGGCATCCTGACCCTCTGATATTTGTACTTCATTTCTTCCTCTATGAGCTTGGCTTTTCCCTTAGACTTGGTTGGTCTCTTACTTGATGTTGACATATTTAGTTTTGAACTCAGTTGCTGATCTGCAAGAAGAAGAAGTGAAACCCAAAACAGGAAAGTCATATTAGCTGTTTGATCTTCCATTAAAGCGTTGGCAAAAAGAAGAGTTAGTAATTTTAAGGCCTCAGGGTGTAGGGCGCATGAACACTGCAGGTTGCAGAGTTAAATAGTATGGTGCACAGAAAAGGGGTATTGCAAGAGACAAATCAGTGCCAAAGGGCGCTAGGCGCATGGGCACTGCAGATGACACTTTTTGTTGTTGCAGGCGGAAGTGCGCCTGCGCCATACATATGCATTTTATAACGGGTGCTGATATTTTTCATGTTACACAGGTACAGGATTCGCCAAAGGGTGTAGTTTTAATGTGTGTTACATCATTTTTTCGTGCGCCACAGGGGAACTTGGCGCGGCGCATGGAAGGTCCGCATGACATGATGTTTCTGTAATAAGGGATGCGCCTACGCCGTTAACAATTTTGTACTTGGCGCAAGTAAGGTTGGTGTTGCATGGATGCAAGGTGCGCCAATGGTGTAATTTTTTGCAATGTTACACATGAGTTTGGTGTGCCAAGAGGGCGCAGGGTCAGTGGGTGTTGCAAACAAGGAAAGTGCGCTTTGAGGGCGCAACCATTTTTTATGCAGCAGGCATGGTGGATGCGCCGTTGGCGCAACTGTACTTCATGTTGCAAGGGTGGCTACTGCGCCAAAGAGGAAAAAGAGCATTCTATCAATTTTTAAGTCTTTGTTCTTCCTCTGGAGGGGTTACATGTGTTTAAGCCTCTTCTGCAGGGTTCCTTGGATGATGAACAGGCTAAAACAAAGAGATCCAAGCGATTTTTTCAGAGGCAGAGTCTTCATTACTAGCATATCTGGATAGAGGGAGAAGTGCATTGGGGAGGATAGCAAAAATAGTAAAGGGAGGTTTCATGGTTTCACATATCCTTCTATCCAAGCCCACAAACAAACAGCCAATACCCAAAACATAAAAAATGAGAGCACTAAGGACCACTTACCAGGAATATATATAATGTGAGAGGTGAAACTGGGTCCATGATGCGATACAAGAATGACAGGCGTGCTGACAGGTGCAGGGAAAAAGAACAATCACGTGTTTTCTGACTGGTGAAAGTGATAGGGTAGATGCACCTATATATAGGCAAAGTTGTAATAAATGCGCCAACCACTTTTTGAGGTGGCGCATCAAAATGCCTATCGACACTGGAAAGCTTGCGCCCTTTGGCGCATCAAAACACATGTTAACACAAAGTTATGTGCGCCCTTGGGCGCACCAAAAGTGCTGTCAACACAAAAATACGTGTGCCCTTTGGCGCAAGAAAAGTATTGTTGACATGAAGGCGCATGCACCTTGGTGCATGCAAGAAAGGCGCAACATGGTGAGGTGCACCAAAATGTGTGTTGACACTTCAAACCGTGCGCCAAAGGAATTAAAGGGGGCGCATGCTTACCCTATGTTGCATAGACATTAGGTGCACCCAACCAAAAAAGACCAAAAATGGCTAAGTCCGGAAAACCAGATTTCTCGGGAAAGAGTTTTTTGCAATGTTCTGAACGCGGAGGGGTCCCTGACGAGGGACCAGAACAAAATTTTGGTATGGTTACCCATAAAATTACCCTTTCCAATTTTACGGGATAACACATAGTAAAAATAAAGATGACTGAAATCATATTGTAAACAATTCTAGGTGATTTTTTGGATGTAGCGATCTACTTCAATTTAAAACTCTGCATTACTATAACACTTGATTGATTTATACTTATCAATGTCTTATGTTTTCCTTTTTTTCGTGACACAAAAATGCAACCTTCTAATCTAGGATCATCATCAGTTAGATCTTATGAGGGAGGTTTTGTCATTGTACCCTCCAACATCCAATATTCATTTTCCTTAATCTTGGCTCAATCCCAAAAGGCTAGAACCCACAATATCCTCTCTCTACTCCTAGTAGAAACTAGAATGAATTCATGAACTAGTGTTTTAGTTTGAATCCTAGGGGAGTCTCTTTCTATGATATTTTATAAACTTATTCCTCTTGATGATCCAAAACTTGGTTTTGACTTACTTTAAAGCCTCCTCTTGAATATCTTCTACTCTTGCACCATTCTTCTCCTTTTCCAATACTTCTTCCATCCCCATCCATAAAGCATATTCCTTCATGAACATCTGAATCACACAAAAAATAATCCCTTCATCAATTTCCTATGTCAAATATTTCATAGAACCTGGTGTTTGACTTTAAATTTATTAGTTGTTACATTACATGTGTCTAGAGTGTTTGTATGATTATCAATTGTTGATTTAGAGGTTGGATTTTTTGGTGTGATTTTTTGAATTGTAGCACTATTTTCTCATTTTCATGCACACCCTTGCAAACGCCTCATCTCATCTATATTTTTCCCCTTGATTTGGGTTCCTTGTGTCTAGAACATGGAATCTATGTTTCTGGCATGCCAATAACGTGAAGTGCACACTCTTATAATATTACACTTGGTGCTTCCCTTCTTCGCCTATTTAACCCTTATCCTTTCATTTCAAGATTTATTAGTTGTTAGAGGCCAGATTGTGTTCCCATATTGTTAGGTAAAACATATTGTATATAGGTAATTATGCATTGTAACTTAGCTTTACTTTTTTACTATGGTAAATAGGTAGTTACTTATGTAACTTTCGTAGTTTATTTGTTGTATGGTTATATAGTTATAACCATTATTATTTGTTCTATTATTTGTATTCATTGTCGTATGGTTTTGGTTGCACTTGCGTAGCCAATTGTTATTTTGTAATTTTTTTCTAATACTTATAAGTATTGCAGCATTCCATAGCCATGTAATACGGTTTTTCATATTAATAAAACTACTAGGAATCCTCCTTATTTTCTCATTCACATTTGATATCAGAGCAAGTTAGGATCCTATACATTCAACAAAAGTTGTAGGAGATATAGCATAAGAATGTGAGAAGGTTTGGAGAATAAAACTTCCTATTTTGAGATAATGTATAGCCTTTAATAGCTTCTCAACCCTACCCCTACATCCCCACACTCTATAATTTCCATATATAGTAATTTGTAAAAATTTCCTTTACAGTAGGCAAGAAGGATTCCCCATACAGTGCCTCCTGCACCAAGATGTTTTGTGGGAAATTTGGATCTGAAAAGAAAAAAGAATCCCCAACATTGGTTTTTCCTCTAAATTTATGGGCCCTTTTATCCAAATCTAAGTTTTGATATACCACTACATTTAGTAGACTATGTGTAGTGCCCCTCCATTTCCAATCCTCGATCCATGCACCTACTAGTTGGCATAGCATGGAAGCAACACATCTTAAACTTTATTTCAGACATGTCTCTTTTCCTTGCATAATAATACAAGCACCTTATTTGAGGTTCATAAGTGTCAACCATGAGGATGCCTAGACTACATTGTAGACTTAGCAATAACTAGATAGTTGTAGCATGTCCAGATTTAGAACATTGCTTTATTATCAATGGTAAAGTATGGTTCTATACCATCATAATTAAATAAAGTGAATGTGAATGGGGAATTTTCTGAAGGGACCTCTCTCGGTTAGCCACCTAAAATCTATCCCATTCTAACGTAAACGAATTCTGCAAGCAGAAATAAATCTAACCTAATCTCTCCACATTTATCTATACACAAATTTATTAGTCTGAAAAAAATTTTGCATCTCAATCTGGTTCAAAATCTCTGAGTGGAAGGAAACATTTGTCATCATTATTTTCTGTTATTGTATGTAGAAGATAATGGAAGGGATTTTCCCAAGTCTTCCAGATGAATTTGTAAAAAACCTCCATTTTTATTGAGAAACCAACTATATGTTGATTGAACAATACAACTTAGCTTTCATGATATGACTACTGATAATGGGAAGAAGGTAGGCCTCTGAATAGCTCAATTGCATCCTAGACTATCTCAATCGATTTTGTCCTAAACAAGGAATGGCCCTTCCCTATCACTGTTGTAAATTGAGAGGAAGAAGAACGAATTCCTTCAATAATAATTGTTTCAAGGCATTATGTCGGCATTTTCTCCTCTTTTACATGTTTTACTTTTTGGTGCGACCGTCTTTTGTCTTTTACTTGTTTTTCTTCTCTGTGTGACTAAGATTGCTTTGGGGTTATGATAATCCATGATATTTTCCATGAAATTTTTGAGAATATCAGGCATGGTGGTGAAAATGTAATTGGGGAACAAGAAAATCAAGGTTTTCCATTGTGAAGCCATTTTATTTTATGTGTTAGGTGTTTTGAAATAAATGTACCAAGATTTATTTGTTTCATGGAATATCAATATTTCGTGATATGCACAAAATGCATTCCTTTATTTGGTTGTAGAATATTTTAGGAAAAACCAAGTATCAGGTGCAAAGTTTGAATCTGCAAAAATTTTCTAGTATCCTCTGAGCTTGTGCCAAAATGGGGACCTTAGAGAAGGGTATGGTTTGGCTGCCATAACATCATAGATGTTTATTTTCACCTAAGGAAATGGTTTCTTGTGCAATGGCAAAGATGTATGCAAGCACAAGGCATACATACTTTTTTGTAAAAATACTTGGGAGAAAAATTGGGTCTAAGGACCGTTTTTTTGTTCCATTTGAAGTGGCATTTTAGAGAAGGAACGTGGGATATTTGATAGAATGCGTGGTAATGAAGAAAAAAATGTTTCATGGAATGCCATGTTGGCTAGATATGCACAAAATGGATTTGCAGAAAAAGGTAGTAGTATGTAGATTCAGAGAGTTGATTTATTATCAATGGTAAAACATGGCTCTGTACCCTCATAGTTAAATAAAGAGAAGATGAATGGGGACTATGCTGAAGGGACCTCTCTATGTTAGCTTCCTAAGATATGTCCCATTCTGATGTAAAAAAATCATGTACACAGAAATAAATCTAACCTAATCCCTCCACATTTTTCTATATACAAATATATTATTCTAAATTTTGGTTCTGCATCTCAATCCGGTTCAAAATATCTGAGTGGAAGGGAAATTTTATTGCCATTGTTTTTTTTTGTTGTATGTATAAGATAATGGAAAATATTTTCCCAAGTATTCCAGATGAAATCATAGTTGAGAAACCAACTGTATGTTGATTGAACAATACAACTTGGCTTTCATGATATGACTACTAATAATGGGAAGAAGGTAGCCCTCTGAATAACTCAATTGCATCCTGGACTATCTCAATCAATTTTCTCTTGAACAAGGAATGGTCCTTCCCTATCACTTTTGTAAATTGAGAGGAAGAAAGAACGACTTCCTTCAATAAGAATCATTTCAAGGCATTGTGTTGGCATTTTCTCCTCTTTTACTTGTTTTGTTTTTTGGTGCGACCGTCTTGTCTTTTACTTGTTTTTCTTCTCTGTGTGCTTGAGATTGCTTTGGGGATATGACATTCCATGATATTTTCCATGAAATTTTAGAGAATATTAGGCATGGTGGTGAAAATGTAAGTGAGGAACAAGAAAACTAGGGTTTTCCATTACGAAGCCATTTTATTTTGTGCGTTAGGTATTTCGAAAGAAATGTACCAAAATTTATTTGTTTCATGGAATTTCAAGATTGTGAAATATGCACCAAATGCATTCCATTATTTGGTTGTAGAATCTTGTAGGAAAAACCAGGTGTCATGTGCAAAGTATGACTCTGTAAAAAAATTCTACTATCCTCTGAGCTTGTGCCAAAATGGGAACCATGGAGTAGGGTATGGTTTGGCTTCCATAACATCAGAGATGTTTATTTTCACCTGAGGAAATGGTTTCTTGTGCAATGGTAAAGATGTATGCAAGTATAAGGCATACATACTTTATTTTTAAAAATACTTAGGAGAAAAAATTGGGTCTAAGGACCTTTTTTTTGTTCTATTTGAAGTGGCATTTTAGAGAAGGCATGTGAATTGTTTGACAGAATGCATGGGAATGAAGACCAAAAAAAGGTTTCATGGAATTCTATGTTGGATGGATATGCAAAAAATGGATTTTTGAAAAAAGGCATTAGTAACTCGCAAGAAAATGCAAGTCACCGACCTAAAGCAGGGATGAAAAGCCCCATGTTGTTATCCTCCAGCAAACATTGAATACAGGTATGGTTTTCCCCTTTTTGATTAAATCATTTCTTACATTTGGAAATTATTTATTAATTATTAGGAAATTTAACTCTAACCAATGATAAAAACCTTACTTCAGTTGGAACTTTCAAACATAAAAAATTATGACCCCGAAAGTTATGCGCATGGAGTGCCACACCAAAATATACCGCAAACCTGAAACTCCTTGCATGACCCCTGGTAACATGAGACACTATGTGGAAACCTAACCAAGTTATTTGAACTTAATTCATTCCCTTGCATGTCAAATTTATAAGCCCACTTAGCTTATCACTCACTTGTAGTGACGTGCTCTTTTTAGTAAAATGAGATCGATTTCAACCTACGGTTACCACTTAGTTTGAGTGAAAATGAAAACCATTTCCACCTATCCCTAGACTACCAATAAGAGAATTGTAATCCATTTGCAATTCAATTAAAATGACTTTGGAGACTAGTGTTGTGAGTGGGTTTTGTGGCCCATTGGTCATTGAGTGACAAGAGTTGTTGTCGCAATTACGATAACTGGCCTCAGATTTTCCCTTGTAACTTGAGCTCTTCTCTTCATAATAAACTTCTGTCAAACACAATAAATTCTATATATATGGAAGAGTACGCAAGAATCATCAACCTTTGTGTTCAAACTTAAAATGAGTGTTTTCAAGCCACAATTTGTGAGCACTTTAGATATTTTGGCCCGCTTGTACCAAAATTGCAACTTTAGCTAAACACACCTTCTAAGGGTTCTGTTGACTCCCAGCTAACAATGGAACCTTCTACATATCGTTTTCACACTTTAAAGCATATGAATTGATCAAATTATTGTATGAATTATTTTTAGGAAATTATGATGTTTCTCTCTCTTCTATTTTCTCTTTCTAGAAGTAACTATGATATTTTGACTGGTTCTAAAAATGTAAATGAGTTATAAATGTCATGGGTTAGAAATGAAATAAAAATTTGATAATGTATGTGATTATGATAGATGAATAGAAAGGAAAATGAAATCCATACTTTCTCCCTCTTCCCCTTTCTTTCTTTAGAGATAATTACGAAAATATTGATTGGGTTTTGAAAATACAAATGGGTCAAAATGTATATGAGTTGAAATGAAATGGAAATTGGATACAGGATGTTACGATGATTTGAAAAGAAAATGAATCCTAGATTTTCTTCCTCATTCCCTTACTCTTATGTCTCTCTCTCCCTATCTTTATCTCTCTTTATTATCTATTCTTATTGTTTGAAATGATAGATGTGTGGAATTTATGATTGAGTGTAGGGGATTTCCATACTTATTCCTAGGACTGACGCAATGTTTTTCGCAGGTACTCCGAACAAGAGGATTTTTTTGGATTTGACATGTTATAATTAATGAGTTGTCAATGTAAAGTTATATTCATCTTGCAATACATTTATTACCATAGAATAATGATATGCATTGTTGTTCAAGAATTGTTCTTTATATTTTTTTAAAGGGGAATACCAATGTGGCTATATTTTATAGTATCAAATTGGATGTGAAGTTGTGCTCAATGTTGTACCTATGTTATAAATATATTAAAATAATATTTTTCTATGTTAATTAATGGTTTATTTCCTTAGCAACCACAATGTTAGGTAGAATTTCCTCTCATCAAAACTAACAAAATTAAAAGAACAAGTTATAATGCCTATTGTACTTCCTCCACCCATTTGAGTCTTTTTCCAAGGTATAAAACATTGATCATGTTAATAAAATACCCAAATATCATTAATCATCTTCTTGTTTCGCAACTAAGGTGTCTTATTAAGGACCTTTTACTTGAATATTTTAAGAGATGGTGATTTTATATTGTCAGACCTATCATTTTGGGACGAGTGAGGTGATCATGTTTAGGTGTTGTAGGTCTAAACATATCATGAATAATTTAACCCCCCTGTGCGTAATTTCCATTGTTACCCAAGAAGGTGGCCAAAGTCTTGCAAGATAGTTGGTGGTTGTACCTACGATTGATCTCTTGTTATATCTAAATTATGTTAGTGGAGACTACATTTCGAATTACTTTCATTTTTACCCAACATTTTAAATAGGTCCTTAGGAGGATTTTGTAATGCTTAAGATTATTTGGGATAGTTGTCTTTCAATATACACTTATACTTCCATGTCTAAGAGCATTGAAATGAGTTGTCTTGTTCGAGGTTGTAGTCCTTGTACTCTTAATTCCCTAAGTGTTACGTAAGTTTTATAGGAATTAGGGTAAGTGCACCAAGTTGGGGGACAATTAAGTGGACATCAAATCCTGAATTTTACATTAAAAACAGCAAAAAATCAAATTTAGTCTTCCACGGACTTGAACCATGCCGAAAAGTAAAAACTATGTCATAAAAATGGTACCATTGCATAGGGGAGACTATTATATTTGTAGAAATACTGATTTTAAAGAGAATAGAAGAGGATAAATATCATTTTATAATTTTTTACTAATAGTAGGTCTTTAAGATACTTTTTCCTGTGAATGTTTATGTCTACGTTTAAGACTGCAAAAATTGTTCCACTTATCAGAATGTGATAAAACTTATACCATCCCAGCCATGGTGAAATTATATACATGTTAAAAAAAAAATTATTTGATTTCAATATTTTTTGATGAAGTTATGGCGGGCAAACGGAAAGTGCTCTATTTTCTTTATGTTTTCATACCACTTTCACGGAAAAAATGATAAAAAATAAAATATTACTCAAAAAAATACAAAATAAAATCCATCCCAAGATAGATAGTGGCATATAACTTCTCATAAAAGGAAAAAAATATATATCAATTTTTGGTCATCCAAATTGTGGGCAAATGGACTATAATCTTATCGGCGTTTTTAAAAAAAAAAACCAAGTCATTGAATTTTGAGTGTTTAATATAGCTAATCTTGTCCATTTTTTACAAAAAATTAGTATTTTAGAAACTAGATTCTGGATGCTACGATTAATATTAATATAAGTTTGTCTAATTTTGAGTGTATGTATTGCTAATAATCCCTACAAGTTGATATTATGTTGTTATTTGCAATATGATGTCCACGGATGACCCTATATTTGTCCATCAACTTCCTGCACTTAGCCATTACATTTGTTTCAAAATGATGATAATATAGAACCAAAGTAACCATGTAAATATAGTTAGTAAAAAGGGTAAATAAGATTAAACTAAGGAATGACCACAACAAAATTGGTACATCATTGAGTGATGTCAAAACCAACTAAAATGACAAATATGATCATAAAATGAATGTGATAAAGTAGAGCTCCATGAATAATACAAAAACCTAAAAAAATTGAAAACCAAATATGATACATGATCACATACTTTTTATGCATGAATGTGGTTAAACAACGATGCTAATGAAATAACATAATGTAGCCTTGAGATTAAGATACCTTTGGTTGTAGTCAAGGTCTTGTGAGTTAAGGAAATTTCACTCTAGTTGGACTTGTAAAAGTTTGTAGAACCCTTGGCATAGATAGGAATATATTAAACCTAGGATCACTCAAGAAGTATAATTTACGGTTGAAACATGAAATTAACTTGTTTCTACTAGGAGTAAATCCTTAGATGATAAAAAAGATGTAGTTTGAAATGTGAAATTCATCACTCAAATTCAAAGAAATATCTCTATAATGGGAAAACATGTGTAATGTACCCTTCTATGTGAAATATGATTGTAAAAATATGAATTCCTAATTGGAGCAATGGATCGCATGAATCAAGAAAGGTACAATTTAATTAGTTAACCTACATGGTTGTAATAACTTGAAGTTGAAAAGAGTTTTTTGTCAGTATCAAACAATGATATGAAATGAATTCAGGATAGGTCTTCTATTAATATAGTAACCTTACTTTTTCTTCTTGTGAATGTTCCTCCTTGTAACGAGAGTATTTTTCCAAACCAAGTAAACTCAACTCTTTGAAACAAATCCATAAGTCAAATATAATAAGGTGCATGTGTGTATATACATTCCTAATCACAATCAAGCTATATAAATTTATTTCCATAAGAGAAATGAGTAAATTCTAAAGGAACCACTATAGGTGAAATGTTAAACAAAAACATGTAGCCTTTGTGTAAAGAACCGAAAGGTCTCATGTGATGTGTTCTTCAGACAATTATAGTCAACTAAACAATTTTTCAAAAACAAACCTTTAACATAAGAATTGAATATTAGGAGACTCATAGTTGTTTAAAATGAATTTATTAAAAAAATGAGCTATGGATAACTAATGGAATTGGAGAAATAAACCAACCACACATTCTCCATTAAATACTAATGCTCTAAAAAATAAAGCAATTCAAGTTTGAAAAATAGGAAATTTTAAACCCTATGTGTTTAATCTTGTTGAAAACTATAAGGTCATACAATGGAAACCATAATGTAATGAATATGTAAACCATTAAAAAATTTTGTCGTGGATTATGCCTATTTTTTGTTTCTTACTATAACTAGGTCATTTTCCTAGTTTACGTCATTTAAGTAAGACATTGGTACATACCCTATGTTATCCTATTGTATGAGTGGGTTCGTGTTTATGTAAGTGTCCTGCATGATGTCGAGTTTCTTTATTTGGATCCCATGTGGTGTTTTGTAGAATTCAATCAAATTCAAAGAAAAATTATTCTGATAATTTTACTATTGTATTTTTGTGTTGAAAATGTGGGCATTACACTATGCATAGTTCATTGATGAGTTGGAGACCCAGTTCCTAACTGAGATGTTTTGGTTCTGTGTAGAGATCCAGAGAGCTATGTCTTGTCACAACTTTTGTTTCACTCCTTGTCACAGAGTTGGTTGCACATGTCAGCTATGTCTTGTCACAAAGTTGGTTGCACAGGGAAAACACTATTTTGTAAAAGTATGGTTGAACAAAAGGGATTTTTCAAAAAAAAATTGCTTTTTTTTCATTTTGATCCATTTTCATCTCCAAAGGCCACCAAGGCTATGCAAAACAAAAAGAAATTTACTTGTCATTCCATTTTTTTAACAAGAGGTTCTACTCAAATTTTGTCAGTGTATTATTGAATTGTATTGTGCTAATGTGCCCTCTAGTTGGCAAAATTCTAATAACCCACTATGAAAAAAAAATGCTCCCAAGTTCTTTTTCCCTAACTTTTAACTGCTACGTGGTGACAATTATGTCACGTGGAAAAAAAAAAATTGAACTCCACTCAAGTTTGTAGATATTTTCCTAGTTGTAAATGGTTGAATAGTACCAGATCATTAGATGATGCAACACAACATCCTTAGTTTGATAGGGCCAATCAAAAGGCCAAGTTTATTATCTTATTTGTAGTGTTTGAAGAAGTCATCACCCACATTCAAGATGAAAAAATAGCCAAAGAATAATGGGACAAGCTAAGCATAATGTATGGGTCCAAGAACAAGAAAACCATACTGAATTTGCAAAGTCATTTTCATACACTGAAATTCAATCCGAATGAGAAAGTTGAGGCTTTATTTTGTAGAGTAACAACATTGAAGCTTCATTTCTAGCCCTGGGAGAGGAGAGATCAAATACTCCTCTCATTCCCATTGTGTTGAGAGCACTTCCTCCCTCATATATAATTTTTGTGATGACAATCAAATTGTAAAATCAAACCATAAATTTTGAGAGGTTGGTGAATTTATTGCAACAAGAAGAGTCACTATACAACAAAGATGTAGAAGAAGAGTAGGCACTACCTTGTCATCATAAAGGTAAGAACAAAGCACATTCTTCCCAAAAGTCCTAAAAATGCATCAATAAGGGGACAAGTAAAAGAAGAAGTGTTATATTTGCAAAAGAGGGCATGAGTTAAAATATTACTAGTACAACACGTATAAGAAAGGTTCATAGAGCAGTTATGTACCTCGCAATCAACAATCACAATAGGGACAGTCACACTACAAGTAAGGGAAGAATAAGGGGAACTAGATAAAGAAACCCCATCAACAAGTAAATGTCGTTGAGTAAGAATACCATTCAAAGGATAAGGACTTCTTATACACTACCCATTCTAGCGATACAACTACATCATCTAGTGCAATCTGGTATTTTTATTTGAGAGCCACTCGACACATGACTGACCACAAATATTGGTTCTCCACAATACAAGACACACCCTCCCAAAATCACGATTCATTGGGGGATGACTCTTCCTACATGGTCCAAGTTATTGTTAACATTTATCTTCCCCTTAATTTAAGAAATTTTAGGTTATCATATGAAGTGTATGTACTTGGTTTAATGGAGAACTTACTATCAATTAGTCAGCTTCTAGATCATAATATAAAGATTTATTTTGACTATCATTCTAGTAAGAAAGTATGTTTGATTCGATATAAATCCATAAGCTTGAAAATTGTTACAAAAGCTTCAAATATGGGATGGATGTTCTAGCTTTATGTTTTCCACGGAGATGATCATGCACTAGTATAAAACAAAGACCAAAGAAAATGGGACTCTTGAAAAGTATAAATCAAGACTCATAGCAAAGGGGTATGCATAGAAGGAAGGCATAGACTATGAGGATACATTTTCTCCCACAACTAATATCAATATGATTAGGATTATCTTTTCTCTAATTGCACATTTTTGGTGGAAATCACATCAAATGGACGTCAAAAGTACCTTTATGAGTAGAGATCTACAAAAATAAGTCTACATTACTCAATCTAACGGTTTTATCATACCTGAAGAATAAACAAATGTATGTAGACTCATAAAATCTTTGTATGGCATTAAATAGGCACCCCCAGACTAGTACATCAAGATTGATGAGCGTCTCATTTCACATGGATTCGAGATGAATCCATATGATCCCAATCTCTACCTCAAGAGGCAAGGAGGAGATATTTTGATGGGTGTTTATGTCTATGATCTAATCATCACTTGCAACACAATTAATACTATCAATGAAAGAAAGAAAGATCTTAATCAATTATTCAACATGACAAATTTTAGGCTCATGCACTACATTCTTAGATTGGAAGTATGGCAGTATGAGAATTGTATCTTTGTTTCCTACTTGAAATATACTAATACAATGCTAAAAAAAGTTAGAATGTTGGATTAAACACTTATTACTACACCTATGGAGACGAGACTTCAGTTACCTTGTATATATCCATATCCATTGGTAAATGTAAATATCTGTCAATAGTTGATTGGGATTCTCATTTACCTAACATATACTAGACTATATATCAACATTGTAGTTAGTTATCTATCACGATTCATGAAGGAACCTAGAGTTTTTCATTTGAAATAAGTGAAGCATATCTTGAGATATCTCAAGGGCACTATGGACCTTGGTCTATAGTACAAGATGAATGATCAATTCTTCTTAGTTGAATATTCAGATTCAGATGTAAGTAACATTGATGACAGGAAATCCACTTTTGGATTTTTATTCTTTTAGGATATAATCTAATATCATAGGGAAGTAAGAAAACAAATTGTTTCTTGATCTTCCACAAAGGATGAATAGCATACTGTAGGTGGAGTTTTCTGTGAAGCAATGGCTATGTCACATACTTGAGGGACATGGAGTACCACAAGAGAACTCCACAACCCTGTATGTTGAAAATGAGGGTGTTCTCAAACTTGTTCGCAATCCATTGTTTTAAAAGATAACAAAGCACATTTAGGTATAGGTTCATTTCATTCACGAGCATGTTTTTAAATACAACATACAAATTCAATTTTTCCCAATAGTTGAACAAGGAGTAGATATTTTCACAAAGTCCCTTACACATGAAAAATTTGAGTTGTTCAGAGAGTTCCTCTCCTCATCTCTTGAGGAAATACAAAATTAAGGGGGTTGTTAGGTAAAACATATTTTATAGAGGTAATTATGCATTGTAACTTAGTTTTATTATTTTACTATGGTATTGTAGAAAAAATATATGCACTTAGGTAAACTTTTAGGTCCTAAGGCATACTAAGGGATACGTAATTCCTAAGAAAAAAAACTAGTGGTTGAAAAATCCTTTTGGCCTTTTCGTTTCTTTATCTCATGCACTTTACTTGATTGAACATTATTTTGGATTTACACATCTTACAGCTCTTTTAGAACTTGATAGATTTGTCTTTTGATGACCTTAGACACTAGCGCCCAGTTAGGATAGAAGCTCTCAGGTGCACATGTCCCTGTTAGGCACTTTTGTCCCTCTCTTTCTTCTTCTTACTATTTTGGGTCCTTTTGCTTCTTGGGCACATTTTAACACTTTTGGTCGACCTTTATGTTTTCAATTACGAAGTTCAAACAAGGGAATCATATATATACTTAATTACTTCTCTCAAATAAGGGGCCAAGTAATATAAGCATTATCTATCACCACTTAAGCTTACACAAAGGAACAAGAGACCTATAAAGCATACATCTACCACATCCATACAAAGGATAATGGTTACATTGGTCTACATACATTGTATAGGAGGGGAGTTCATTATATTCCATCACACAAATTTTGCATATTTGAGACAATATAGATCTAGCCCTCTATTATCGTGTAACTTACATAAGGGTAACCTAGGGCATGAGACATGGATATACACACACACAAATAACTACATGGAGTCTGAGATGTAGTGCAGTGCTCGGTTGTAAGTTCACTCTTTAGGCAACCATCGGGGTCAGTTTGAATCCAAATTTTACATCTTTTTTATTATACTTGATGTGTTTTGTGGGCATGTACATGTAGTCATCTTTTTTACAAGTTACATGTGCTATTGATAATCTAACAAAAAAAATAGAGTGACAAATATTGACTAACATATAAGATCTTTCGACCTAGAAAATACCATATTCTAAGCATTTGAGTAGAGACAAGCACCCAGATCAGTCATTAGTACATGGGGTTCTCCTTTCCTCCTGCGGGAGATTCTTTCCTATACATTCCTAGGGTTCTAAACCATCACTAAGACATTTTTATGTTGTTCTTAGCCAAATCCAGCACTTAGATAGTTTTGATCATTCCCAGGTTGCACGGAATTAGCTAAGTCATCTTTCACCTCTCATTTTTGTAGGGTTTTACATTGTTGAATACTTAGTGCTTGCACATTACTGTACTTAATTATCTTAATAGCATTTATCATAATAATTTACTCTTTAAAATAAGTTTTAATTCAAACTAGATTAAATCATTTGGTGAACTCAGTCGATCAAACCCTACCTTCTAGACATGCATTGGACATTTCTCATTCTTTTGAATTTATGGACCAATCCTCTTACCCATCATATGCACCCACTAGGTTTTCTTACATAGATTCCATTGTTGCTTATTTTATATAGGTCCGTACCCAACACCCTCTCCGCTTCAATCCTCTAATGCCCGACCCAATTATTAATGTGGTCACCACTCAATGCAATAGGAACCCCATGATTCCACCCATATCTATTCTACTACATGTCACCTTTACATTTCCTATAGATACCTTTAAAGGTTATGATATTATTAAATAGCTAAAGAAGACACCATTCAAAATATCCCTTTATGATCTTTTACACAATGCACCCAATTGTCGGCATACATTAGAGGTTACCCTATGTTTCATTCAAATTAGAAGTGATAATTCCTCGGTTGCCTTTTCCCATCTTATCCAATCCCTCAAAAACCTATCACATTCTATATCATTCAGTAATGAGGATATCCCTCCTAATGTCATTGGTGATCATTCATCACCTTTGCTTATTATAGATACTATTGAGCACTATCTTATCAAGTTCATACTAATCGAAAATGAATCTTCTCTAAATATATGTTCCCTACAATTTATCATGCAACTGCAAATTCCTAATAGTCAGATCACCAAATCCTTTACCCTTGGTCATGGCTATGATTTTACTACTCAAACATGTATAGGCACCATCACCTTACCTTTACAATTTGGGCTCAAAACCCTTCCCACATTTTTTTATATCATTGATACATCATTTCACTTCAATTTCTTACTCGATAGACCATGGATCCACACTATGAATGTTATTTCTTCTACAGTTCTGTTATCCAATTTTTCCCCTCAGGAAAAATTTGATCAAACACGACCTTCCACACCAGAGAAATGAAGAGTTTGGTTCAGTCATGCAAGCCCACATTTCAAATCCAACAATCAAGTTATAGGTATGCTCGGTAATGTCAATGGAAGGTGGGAAAATGAATGGCCAAAGGAACATCAGAAAAGATCAGAGATCAAGTGAGAAAATGGAGAAAGGCTCGAAGTTTTCAAACTTCACATTTTTAGGGATCTCAAGAAAAATCCGGTTGAAAATTTTTTGGCTGGGAGCTTGAATTTGTACAAGAAAATACTTTTTGGAAAACTTACAGTCTCCTCTACATAACTAAGACTAGATATCTTAAAACTAGTAGGACTAAGTTATTCAAAATAAGAAATACAGTCTACCATTTTTTAGGATGTCAGGTTTCTCACCTACCAAAATGATGAAGGTATGGGCTCCTTTCTTTCCCAACAAGGAAGAGTACATTGAGGCATGGTTTTTGCAGTAAAATCCATCATTATTGGAGGAAAATTCAATGCATTCTAGGGTGGTTGAAGAAATAATTCAAATTATTCTCTCCCTCCTCTCTCATTCTTCCTATATATTGTAAGGAGGGGCATTTTTCCATGTGCTAGACAATTCTGCTTTGCACCATTCTTTCTTCTTTTTTCTGTAAGTGGATTTGTGGAGTTCAAACCTCCCATTCAAGTTGTAATTAAAATCTTACCTCTTGGCCATTGTAGTGTATTGTATCAAATTTATGGAGAAATAATATATGTCTGTGGATGATTTTCAACCCTCTCTTGTGTTCATTGCACCTCTATGATCTCTCATTGCAATCTTGGTTATCTTTGTATGGTAGTTGTATTACATTTTTATGGTTTGTGTTTAATGGAAAAGTAGGGGTTCAACATTCCTTTGTTGCATCACCTCTGTTAGTTTAGGTTTATTTTCTTACAATCTTCTTAACCCTGTCTCCTTGGAAATTTAGAGTAGATCCTCTACAATATGAATGTGTGCATTTGGACAGAGGAGTAGGAATCGACCTTCATTTGGAGGGCTTTCCCGATCACAAAGTCCTAAACTTTGGGAAAAGCTCCATGTTATGAAGTCACATTTATAGTTTCAACCAATCGAGCTATAGACATTCAGGGGTGTTATGATTACACATCAACAGTTCTGACACCCCTGGTGGGACAAAGAAGTCTTCATTTTAATTGCAGCAAGATTGATGTGCACTTGTTGCAAGTTTTCATCTTGTGAGAACCTTAGAATTGCACATATGGTGACTCCTAAGAGGCAGAATCCATTGGTTTCAACAATCCAAGCTTTGTAAATTTATGAGAAGAATTTAGACAAGATCAAGAACTAGATAAGAGAGACTATTGGTCTATCTACACTTATCCCCAGATAGAGAAATAAGGGGAAGAAGAGCTCAAAGGTCTCCATCTCCACTGAATAGACCTCATTAACACCTCCACTTGGAAGGACTTTCATTCAATCAACTAGAATTATCTAACCAATCAGGATGATGTAGCCCAATCCTTATGTCAACTTCACTGGTAGCAACCCACTTTCTCTCAATGCACAAAATCCAGTTCCAGTTGCAGCATTGAAGAACATTCCATATTTCACTGGAGAGAACCAAACAACTTTGATTGACCACATCTAGGACATTGCAAATGTCTGTGTAATTCATGAAATTACTGAAATGGACATTGTTGTCAAGTTGTTAGCATCCTCCTTTAAAGGTAAAGCTTTGCAATGGTTCAAAAGCCTAATAACATGATCTATTCAAAATTGGGATCATTTGTGCATAGCCCTCCATAATAAATTTAGGGAAAAGGGAGATAATCTATCTTTATTGGAATAGTTGACAACAATCAAGAGGGCCCCTAATGAACAATTGACCGAATTCAACTTCAGATTCTAGAGGACGTGGGATAGGATTATATTGGCCATGAGACGAGCAACTGAAGGTGCTTTTCTATACTTCCTTAAATCTTTAAATTCTGATATTGCCATGATGATTCAATCAATGAGGGGTATAACTTTACCCGCAACCTATAACATTTCTATTAGAGCTGAAAATTTCTTAATTCAAGATGGTAAACTTGCACCTATGTTACCTATGGATCTTTATCCAGAAATAGGAGCTCCAAGCACTAGTCAAACACCTACATTAGCTCTCATTCCTGCTCCAAGAAATCAAAATTTGGCTGAAGCTTCTACCTCATCTTCTAACACTTCAAAACAATTTCAGGAGGTTATAAAAAACTACAAAACCTAGGAAATGAGCTACTGACTATCAAGAGACAAAAAACTTAGAGTTATAGGCCGTATCAGCCTCAAAATCAGCATCAAGCTAGGCCCCCATATCAACAAAACAGACCACCAACTCAGGTTGCAAATCAAAATATGAATCAAGGACAACCTCAAGTTGTCAGGTCGTTTCAACCATATGATCCAAACACAACTTCAACATCAAGAGCTTTGGTTCCAGAAAAAAACAACATGGCACAGGAGTAGGAATGGTGTTACCCATGTAATATACCCCACATTCAATCAAAATGTTTCAATGGTGAACTAAACCAGGCCTTGATGGTGCAGACCATTGGTGTGCCCCAAGAACCAAGTCAAGAGGGAAATCAACAGCACGAAACTCAGCAAGAAGCGCCTCTAATGGAAACTATGTTGGTTAATTGGCACACAGAAGACTTCTGTGGATTTAACCAACCAGCTTTTCAAGATATGGCTACCAACACACGGTCAAAGAAGAGGAAAATAGAGGAGGGAAAACCGTATAACCCAGTTGTTTCTCAGTCCCTTCCTACACAACAAGGAGTTCGTAGACCAAATGCAGCCCCGAATGTGTAAAATTATCCTAAAGCACCCATTGTAGCAACACATGTGCCTATTCAAGCTCCAGAAAAGGTTATGTCAAGTAAGGGGAAACAAAAGGATAATTCATCCCCTTTCAAGATCATCAATCAGATGAAGAAAACACATGTGAATATTTCCATGTGGGACTCACTAGCAATCCCAGGACAACAATATTTTTTGCAAGCTATAATGGCCAATTGGTCTGCCTCAAATGGATCAAACCAAGGATAGGAAAAAGTTCTCACTAATGTAGTGCAATAGGGTGGGAGTCAACCAAGTAAAAATTTGAATCCTCCACTGTTCTATGTGTCATTGATTGTTGGGAATCACTTAGTACATAATTGCATAATCGATTTGAGTGCAAGTAGTTCAGTTATGCCCAAGAAAATAGCAAATCAATTGGGTCTAAAGTATGAGCCAATGCTGAAAGGAGTAGTGCAATTGGATGGAACAACAATAGGAATGGTTGGGATCATCAAAGGCCTAAGTCTTACACTACATGCTTGTTCTAATGTCACAATTCTGCAGGATGTGTCTGTAATTGACCTCCTGACACTCTTTGCACTATGTTTATCAAGGGACTTCACCACTAAAATTGGTGGGTATATATATGCGGATGGTCACACATGATTTCTAGAACAAGATATAGAGCCAAGGAGACCATCAAGTCAGAAACAATTGCAAACTTCCACATTGAGCCTCACGTATCAAGTCCTATCAATGCAAACTGCTCATCCTTTGATCAAGAAGAGATCTCAAATGATTTAGAAATAGGTACTAAATTCGAGGGTATTCCAGATTTAAATCTGGACGAATGGGCAAACAAAAGGCATTCATTTGACCCATACAAGGAAATGGAAGAATATGAATTGGGTGTTTATTGTGTACACGAAGAAAATTCACCCATTCCGAACATCACCAAGCCATAAAATAAGGATGACAACAAAGTTTAGAAACTATATTTTGATGGTTTAAGAAGCAAACAAGGTGCTGGAGGAGGTGTAGTGTCGGTATCACCACAGAATGTCAAGTATTATTCAGCTTTTCATTTCCATTTTTCCTGTTCAAACAACATAGCTGAATATGAAGCCTTAATTCACATATTACATTGGGCAAGAAAGAGAGGCATTAAGAATTTGCAAGTATTTGGTGATAGTGAACCAAGTCAGAGGAAAAAATTCTGCCAAGAATGATCTGTTAAAGAACTACAAGAATCAGGTATGGGATATCACTAAATATTTTGATGCTTTTAGCATCAATTCCACCCCAAGAAAGAAGAATGAAGCAGTAGACAGACTACCAGCAATTGGGGCTGCATTTGTTGTTGTAGAAAGTCTCAAAAGTGAACAATCTCAGCCACACATCCATGTGATTGTAAGGCCAGCAGTGTCAAATAATAACACAAGCTAGCAGGTGTTTGAAAATGATCAAGAAATCGTTAATTTTTTGCAAGAAGAGGTTGAATTTTCAGCTAGGAATTAAGATAAATTGGAGCAGCAATATAGGGATCAAATAGTGCAGTTGCAGACAAATAAGATTCCCAAAGGTTTAGTGACACTGGAGTCAATATTTAATCTTAATGACCAGTTTCATAAAGAGAAAGCAAACATACAGGTCAAAGGGGAGAATTTAGAACCTATTTCGGTTGGGGAAGGAAAGACACTCCAAATCAGAAAAGTGGCCACTAAGTAAGAAAGATATGAGTTCATACAACTCTGCCAATAATTTCCAGATGTCTTCACCTGGAGCTATAACGACCTGTGAGGATTCAATCTGAAGCTGACACAACATACAATTGAACTGGCTCTAGAAGCTAAGCCCATCAAGCAGAAGCAAAGACCGTTCAACCCTCACATTGAGCCTCTAATGAAGAAATATCTAAACAAGATAATAGAGGAAAGCATTATATTTCCAATCAAGCATTCAAGATGGGTTGCAAACTTGGTTCCAATCAGGAAGAATAGAGAAATCAGGTTATGCGTAGATTTTTGGGACCTAAACAAGGCATCTCTCAAAGTCCACTATCCACTCCCTTCAATGGAAAAAATCTTGCAAGTGGTAAATGGCTCAGAAATATTCTCTCTCTTAGATGGCTACTCATGGTATAATCAGATAATGGTAAAAGAGGCCGATTAGTTCAAGATGGATTTCACCACTAAGTGGGGTACCTATGCCTACAGGAAAATACCATTTGGATTTTTGAATGTCGTAGCCACTTTCCAAAGGGAAATGGACATGACATTTAAGGAGATGTTAAGTAAAACAGTTCTGCTATATCTTGACGATATCATTGTGCTCTCCAAAAATGTAGCAGATCATCTCTTTAATCTAAGACGGATCTTTCAAAGGTGTAGGAGATTTGGGGTATCATTGAATCCCAGAAAATGCATATTCCTGGCTCACGAAGGCAAGCTCCTAGGCCATTTAGTGTCAAAGGAGGGATTGATGATTTACCTAGAGAGAGTTGAAGCAATTTGAGCATTACCATTGCCAAGTCATAAAAAGAATCTTCAAAGATTTCTAGCAAGAATCAATTTTGTCCACAGGTTTGTACCAATTTTTTTTCTCTTATAAAGCCAATAACATTGATGTTAAAGAAGATCATGGCCTTTAAGTGGACAATTAGAGGAAAAACAAGTTTTGAACCAATAAAAGAGGCTATATCTCAAGCTCCAACTCTCATCAATAAAGGCTCAATGTCTTTGGTGGTGGGGACACAATTTCTGCAATCTTAGTGCAACAGAACAAAGAGGGATCCGAAGGGCCGATTGCCTTCTTTAGAAAAAATTTAGAGGAATGTGAAATGGGATACTCCTTCATCGAGAAGTATGTTCTTATAGTAGTCAAGAGCTTGAAGAAATTCAAGCACCTAGTCTCAAACAACAAGATCCAACTATTGGTCTCTCATGCAAGAGTCAAGGACTTCCTTCTAAATAAGGATTTGAATGAGAAGCATGAGGATTTGAATGAGAAGCATGCAGGATGGATCACTCGTGTCATGGAATATGACATTGAAATTAAGGTCACCAAGCTGGTCCATGGAAAGGGACTATGTGAATAGCTAGCCTCAAGCTAACAAGTTAAGGAAGGTGATGAAAATGAAGTTGTTTTGGTACTACAAGATGATCAAGAGGAGACAAATGATGATGTACCCACTTCTTGTTGGACTCAGAATATGGTACACTTCCTACAAATAGGCCTACGCCCTCCAGAAATGAGAAAAGAAAATAGGAGATACTTCAGATTACAAGCCATCCCATATGTGATTGTTGATGGTATTTTGCTCAAAAAATACATCCATGGTGTTTTATTGAGGTGTATTGGAATGGGTCAGATTGAGAAGGTGTTGTAATAGTTTCATGATGGAGAGTCCAGAGGAAATTTTTCCTCACGGATAACAGCTCTCAAAATAATGAAGGCGGGTCACTATTGGCCATTAGTGTTTAATGACTATTATACATGGATCAAAAAGTGGAAAAAATATGCACTTCCATTGCACCTAATTTCAATTGACCAACCATTCATACAATGGGGATTGGAATTCATTGGGGTCATCAATCCAAACTCAAGCCAAGGCCATAAGTGGATTCTCACAGCAATAGAATATTTCACCAAGTGGACTGAGGCGGTAGCACTCAAAGAAGCAAACGAGTCTAGCATACTAGACTTTTATGAAGGAATAGTGACTAGGTTTGGAGTACCGGCCACTATCATATCAGACAATGCATTAGTGTTCCTAGGTTACAAGATCACATAATGCACTATTAAGAATGGAATCTACTTGAGCACCTCTTCAAATTATTACCCGCAGGGTAATGGACAAGTAGAGTCCACAAACAATAATTTTCTTAGAATCATCAGAAGGACTCTAGACAAAAAACCAGAGGACATGGCATGTCAAGCTAAAATTAGCATTATGGGCTAGCAAGATCACACCAAAGAGGTCAACAAGAAATTCCCCTTACAAGTTAGTCTATGGGAAAGAGGCAGTGTTGCCTATATCATTAGAACTACCTGCATTGGAGCTCATGAAGCAGTTAGAGTTGTATGAGTTTGAACCAATGGAGGCCAGGTATGGAGAGTTGATGGAATTGGAATAAATCAGAGAACATGCAGTTCAAATGATGGAGAAAGATCATGCCTTAGTAAAAAAATGGTTTGATAAGAAATCAAGAGCAAGGACCTTTCAAGAAGGGGACTTAGTTCTGAAGTGGGATACAAATCGAGCAAAACTAGGAAGGCACTCCAAGTTTGATGTCATTTGGAGTGGCCCCTACATGGTCACGGGATGTAAAAGTAGCAATTCCTTCTAATTTTCTACATTGGATGCAAAAGAACTTCCTATTCTGGTTAATGGGATCTACCTTAAACATTGCTATTGAAAAGAGAAAAGGTTTCACCCTTGTAAATATTAGCCTAGGATTCTAATTCCCTTAAGTGTGTATGCACATTGTCTTGTTGTAGTTTAGGTTTCAAATTTCCCTAGGTGCCTTTGGCAAAGGTTTTGTTTCTCTCAGGTTGTATCATTGTACAGTTCATTGTGCCTCCAAAGGTGAATGTTGTAAAATTACATTCTAGAAGCAAGTGAAAGCTCCAGGTCAAGACAATTTCCTATTGTCATAAATATTATTTTTAAGATTTTCTTATAGAAATTGAGAGTGCAAGCATCATAGTAGGTTTAGGATTAGTAGATTACATGCAATCGGGGGAAGATTCAAGGTTCAAGATCAATATCAAGATATCATTCATAACTCCATACCCAATGGATACTTCAAGGAAACTGATCTTCCACCTAGTACGCAGGTAATCCCACGAGTCACTAAATTATTATCCAATTTTTCCCTTCGGGAAAAATTTGATCAAACACAACCTTCCACACTAAAGAAATGTAGAGGTCGATTCAATCATGCGAGCCCACATTTCAAATCCAATAATCAGGTAACATGAAGGATCGATAATGTCAATGGAAGGTGGGAAAATGAATGGCCAATGGAACATCGGAGAAGATCAGAGCTCAAGTGAAAAAATGGAGAATGGCTTGAAGTTTTTAGACTTCACATTTTTGGGGATCTCAGGAAACAGCTAGTTGAAAAAACAAAGAAAGCTAACTCAGCGATTCAAAATCGATCCTGGAACAAATCAACTCAAAGAAAAGTAACAGAGTTGTGGAAGGTGCCATGTGTCAACTCAGTGCACTTTCAAAAGGTGTAATAAAAGCAGAGACCCTAGGGATATGCTTGGCCCCCACGTGGATCTCAGCACATATAATGGAGAATTTGTAGACTCAAAAAACCATCATACAAAATCATAAAGCTTTGATAGAGGAGGAAGAAGATAAGCATTGAGCACTTATCAGATTTGGAGGGATGCTTCAATAAAGAAAATCCTATGGAAATTTTGAATCTTCGCCAAACAGAAGAGACTTAGCCAAAACACAAAGAAAGCAAAGAAAGCTCGCTGATGATTCCAAGTGTCCAACCGTTGTAACTTCAAGATTCAAAGGAGGGGGTAAAGTCTTGGAATCCCGCAGGGTTTCCACAAGGGGATGACTACAAAAGTCCCACCCGAAAAGGGGTTTGACATTATATACAGCGGGGCCCTTTACTCACCCAAATCAATGAAGTAGCATATTCGCGGACAGTGCCAAGTGTTAGCACGTTGCATTCCCAGGACCCTGAAAGGTAGCCAAAATATTAAGGATGCATGAGGCTTCCACATGGATCTTGCATGGATAGACTCCAAACCCAAAGCAGTTTGCAAAAGATAGGTGGCAGGTCAATTCAATGTAGGATGAATCATGAATCCTGCCAAGAATTTTAAATGCTCATATCTTTTAAAATATTGTGAGAGCCAAAGTGGAACACCTGACCCCGACCTTCAGATGGCCATAACTTTTGGTTGGGATCTCAAATTTGCACAAAAAAGAATTTTTGGAAAAATTACAGTCTCTTCTACGTAACTACGACTGGATATCTTAAAACTAGTAAGACTAAGTTATTCAAAACAAGAAATACAGCTTGCCATTTTTGAGGATGTCATGTTTCTCACCTACCACAATGATGAAGATATGGGATCCTTTCTTGCCCAACAAGGAAGAGTACATGGAGGCATGGTTTTTGCAGTAGAATCCATCATTATTGGAGGAAAATTCAATGCATTCTAGGGTGGTTGAAGCAATAATTCAAATTCTTCTCTCCCTCCTCTCTCATTTTTCCTATATATTGTAAGGAGGGGCATTTTTCTAGGTGTTGGACAATTTTTCCTTGCACCCTCCTTTCTTCTCTTGTCTGTAAGTGGATTTATGGAGTTTAAACCTCCCATTCAAGTTGTAATGCAAATCTTACCTCCTGGCCATTGTAGTGTACTGTATCAAATTTATGGAGCAATAATACATGTTTGTGGATGATTTTCAACCCTCTCTTGTGTTCATTTCACCTCTCTGATATCTCATTGCAATATCGGTTATCTATGTATGGTAGTTGTATTACATTTTCATGGTTTGTGTTTAATGGAAAAGCAGGGGTTCAACATTCCTTTGGTGCATCACCTATATTAGTTTAGGTTTATTTTCTTATAATCTTCTTAACCATGTCTCCTTGTCAAGTTAGAGTAGATTTTAGAGTGGATCCTCTACAATATGAATTTGTGCATCTGGACAGAGGAGTAGGAACCAACCTTCATCTAGATAGCTTTCCTAGTTGTAAAGTCCCACACTTTGGGAAAAGCTCCATGTTATGCAGTCACACTGATAGTTTTAACCCATTGAGTTGCAAACATTCAAGGGTGTTGTGATTACGCATCAATAGGTTCATCAGTGCATTAAATTATTACATGATGGATATGAGCATACTATTCTTTCTGACCCCAAACCCTTCAAGTTATACCAAATAGACATGTTATCCCAAATTTGCCCCAGCAAATTTGGTCAGAACAAGCCCGGCACATAAAGGAAATATGAAGGGAACGATTCAAACCCGTGAGCTCACATTCCAGAATGAAAAATAAAGGGACATGCAAGCTTGAATCAAGGAGCGTAGGGACAAAATGAGGCTGAAGAACACAAAAGAAACCAGAGGCCCAAAAGAGTCAAATTCAACCCTGCACAGGAAGGAATTAAAGAAATGGTTCCGTCATACGATACCGTGCTTCAAATCTAATAGACAAGTTACATGCGGGCTCTAAAATGGAATATTAGGGTTGGGGAGAAGAAATAATGTCAAAGAGCCAGAGGCTCAAAGGAAAATAAATGGTGAAGGCTCAAAGTCTTCGAGCTCTGCAAATGACTTAGAACGAGCTAGAAATTGGCTAAGTATGGAGGAGACAGTGGAAGCTACCAAGTGTCCAAGAGACGCACCTCCAAAGGCCAGTTGTAAAAGGAAAACCCAAACAAGCGCCAAGATTCCATGCGTATAGGGCCCCAAAAGTTACACCGACCATTGAAAATTCTTCAACTCAGCAAAAGGTGTCAAGTTTCCAAACAACGCACATTCAAAAGCGGGACCCTGGGTGGAAACTCAAACTTGTGCTAGCCCTCCACATAGTCAATGGTCAACAGAGGTCAAAAAGGAGAGTGGGCCTAAAATGAATAAGTATAGAATGTAGGTGGAAGGTGCCACGTGTCTTAACGATGCTCCCTCAAGGGTAAAATCTTGAGCGGGTTTTCAAATAAGTGTAGGCCTTCCACATGTCCCAGGTCCCAAAAATGGGACAGAATCAGGGGGCTGAATAGTCAAAGCAGAGGAAAGCTAGCGGAGGGAGCCAAGTGTCATCGTGGTGATATCTCAAAGGTAGAGTCTGGAGGTAATTTTTAGACATGCATGAAGCTTCCATGTGTCTTAGGTCGGGCATAGTGTCTCCGCCAAACATAAGGGACCCAGGAAAAATAGAAAGGGAACTCAAAGAGCCTGTGGAAGCCACCACATGTATCATGGGTGTAATTTCAAGAGTGAAGGCAGGGGCAAAACTCAAATGAGCACAGGGCTGCCACGTGGACCTGGTACAGATAGACTCTTTCAAATATTGCGCACCTGCATCCTGAAATTTCAAATGGCCATATCGTTTGACTGGAGACTCAGATTTGGGCGGGAGAGGACTTTTTGGAAACATCTCGACACTCTCTATGCCATGGAAACATAAAATATCATTCTTAACAGGATTTGGTGGGTGAAAAATAGGAAAATGTCTCCTAGGACACTAAAGTAGAACCCAATTTCTCCAACTACCAAATCTGATTCAATTTGATCCACCGGGGAACCAGACATGACAGATTTGGGGCAGATTTGAGAGAGGCATTGATTAATAGTGGTTGAGCTTTCAAATCAAGATTCAATGCGTATCTCAAGGTGGTTGAAGCAGGATTAGATTTTTTCCCCCTCTCTCTCTCTTATCCTTTCTATAAATTGTAACACTTCTCATTTTGAGAAGAGGAGACATTCTGGGTGTAGGGAAACTTTTTCAAAGTTGTTTCCCAAATCCATTTGAGTTGTAGACCTTATCCTACACCTGGAGAGCATATTTATGCCTATGAGCACCGCATGTAATAGTCGGTGCACCTTACAAAGCAATAAAATCTTGTTTTATGGTGTCTTTCATCCCTTGGCATTGTTCTATTGTTTCTCTGTGCCTCTCTATCTCATGTTTTCTCCCTGTGTATGTATTTCACGTTTGCAGGTGCAGGACATTATGCTTCGTGGAGTTTCTATGGCGGATTTGGATCTGAGTCTGTGTCACTTCCATCTGACCTCCCTCAGTCCCCTTTTCCCTATTTCATTCTCCCTCAATAGAGTATCTCGCACTTCCTTTTTTGGTGTATCACCGCTTAGTGTAGGCTCTTTCACCCTCTCTCTCTCTCTATCCCCTTGGAATGGTTAGATTAGGATAGAATAGGTTCTACCTGCACTGGAGTAGCTTGTGGCAGGTAGATTAGGAAGCAAGAACCAGATTTATCTGGAGGTCCATCTCAAGTTTTACAAGTCCCACAGCTTGAGATATGGTCCCATGTTGTGCAATCACACTGAATGCCCCACTTCACACCCGGGCCATTCGGGGGTGTTGTGATTCTGCACTAACAAGACCAAGTCACTGCCATGCCTATACCCACACTTAATCCAATTCCCTACCATACTACCAATACATATGATACCGGTGAATCCAGTACTTCCATTACCTCTTCTACCTCCACGTTCACCCCTTCCATCCCTACACATACCACTGATCTTATTTCCCCTACCATATCTCCCTCTATTACTACCACTATTTTACCCCTTACTACTTCTACTATTCCTACATCCACCACCCCTCCTCTTAATATCCTTGATAATGATATCCAACAAGCTAATGTTCACATCAACGATTCCAATGATGAGGTTTATGTCATAGAACTTACCGATGAAAATTTATGCAACCTTGACATTACTCCTCTTGAGATAGACAAATCATATTTCCAAGACACTTTCATTGTTATTGGCTCATGTGAGTATCAATTCAAGAAACCTCCTCCCTCTAGTACAACCATTATTCATTTCCATGAAATTATACATACATTAGACCTCATGCCACCTCCTTTATCTCCTCACGTTACCTCCAATCCACAACTCCATCCATCAATTCAAGAAACCTCCTCCCTCTAGTACAACCATTATTCATTTCCATGAAATTATACATACATTAGACCTCATGCCACCTCCTTTATCTCCTCACGTTACCTCCAATCCACAACTCCATCCATTCACATGCACCTTACTCATACATGACTTTTATTGGCCTCATATTCCATTCAACCCCACTTTCCCTTACACTATTTGCACACATGAAGGCTTAGCATGATTAGGATTCACACTTTCTGATCTCCTACCCCCTCATTCTCCCCAACTGTATCATGGATATGCACTCATTATTGTTGCTTATGTACTCATTACTACTTGCTATGGCCTTTTTTTCTTCCATTTATCGGTCTTCCTTGCACATACACATCATTCCTCTCTGATAACCCTCAAACAATCTTGGCTTGACTATATTGGTCGTACCCTTGACACCAACCATACTACTATTACCTTTCCTATGCCTTTTGTCCACATCTCTATTTACAATGATTCATTCCTTATCTATACCCAAAGCATATCTCCTTGGTACACACATGATTGTCCACCACCCCCTTTTACTGATCAAGAATATGCTATGGGCATGTATAATTTATGTCGCATAGCATCTTTCTATGATCAAACTCACACTATTGCATATTATGTCTCAAATCCAAATCCTATTGGTTATGATCCTGATGTTGATGAACTCATTGATGAGTTTACTTGACTCTCGAGTCCATGCACAATCAGGGGGCATTCCATTTTCCCCCCTTGGTAGTCACATCTTGGTGACTTTCTCTCTATCTCTCACACTATGTGCTTCATGTATACCTTTCTGAGAATTACCACATCTCCGATACACATATTTTACCTTTTTCACCCGGTGAAACACTTGTGTTCTCAAGGTTCATATATGACTATTGATGGCATTAAATGAACCTTACTCACACACTTGGTGGGCATCGTACTTTCTTACCCCCCCACTATTGGTTGTCTCTATCATCTATTATTTTATTATTTACTATACTTCATGCTCTGTGATTTACGGTAAATATTTCCTAACATCTAGTCCCAATCACATATAATACCTTTTCCACCCGATGATGCACTCTTGTTCTATGATTCATACTTAACGTTTGAGGGTGTAATTCCTAAATGAACCTCACATCACACACATCTGTTGGGGTAAATGTGGCGCCTCCCATTTGCACATTTGGTGTAATGCAACACACTATCACTTTCACACAACATCTGCACATCTTGGTTGTATTTAATCTTGTTAGTTTACACTATTTACATGTTACACTTTGTTTCCTATGCTAGTTAGATACTTAATATATCATTATCTTTTTATATACGCACATACGTGTTCACATGGTATCTTGAGCTGAATGCAAGACTTCTATGGGTTCTTACATGATGCATAATGTTCGACACCATTCTTTACTAGTCCCACCGAGGCTCCTGGGGGCATCTGCCTTTGCTACTCACATACTCCACACTCACAAGTCTTATTGTTACAATATTTCCTAATTATTCTTACTATCACTATTCCTTTTCACCAATTTATACACACCTTGACACACTAATTATATTTATAACATTCTAACAAGTGCTTTATGTATATTTGTTTCCTTGCAAGATTCTATACAACCATGGTTATTTATTACTTCTTGTTTGTTATTATTTGTCACTATTTGTGGGATATGCCCTATGTATTACTTGATCATTGTGTAATTATGTCCACTTCGTTCTTTATTGTCTTGTGACATTGTGAGGGATGTCCCATGTATGCAACCCACTTTTTTTGGTACCTCTTGTCTTCATTTCTACTTACTACATTGTATTCTACTACATCCTAGCTCTTTATACTAACACTTGCTTTATATTCTCTCTTATTTACATGTTCCTTGGTTTATACCATGCACATCACTTACCCTCTATAGGTATCCACTATACAATATGCATATCAGTTTCAAGTCCTCTCGTTCGGGTCGCTTCCTCCTACAGTCATCACAAATACCCCAAACGAGGAGGGAAACTATTGTATATAAAAATCACCCTTCTAGTAGCACAAAGATCCGAAATAGAACAACACAATACAGAACTTGAAACATCACACAATTATAAATTGGTCCAAAATTAGACTTGGATCAAAAACACATAGAAAACAATAACACCCGGTATTAGATAGGAATGGTGGGCACTTGTGTCTTACCTAGGCACTTGTTTCCTAGAGGGAAAAGTAGATAGTTTTTCAGTTCAACATAGCTTATAGCAAGTTACAATATGGATCTATAGTATCACTCACTTGGCTTTAGTTACTAAATTCATTCATTCGGCTACAATCAGTTACAATCGGTTATAAATCGGGATGTGTCAATTTGTAGTAACACTTATCATTTGAGAAGTGTTATGGAAGGAGAGAAAAACATACCTATCTCCCCAACACTCTTCTCTTTGGGCGAGATCGCCCAAAAAAACTCATCATTGGCAAGAGATCACCCAAAAAACTCATCCTTGGCATGAGATCTCCCAAAAAACTCATCATTGGCATGATATCGCCCAAAAAAACTCATCATTGATGTGAGATCACCCGAAAACCTTACTCTTGGTGGAAAGAAGCTCAAATCTTTGGCTCAACACTTTATTGGTTGGGAATTGATCACTCCAAACCCCATCTAATAACATTTCAAGGAAAAACAAGAAAATTTTCTATCATATACTCTCTCACACATCAGGTGAACTCTTTTCTTAACTACTACTGTTACACACTTTTTACTTACTTATACATACATTACTCTAATTTTTCATATACGAGACTTTGACTACTCTCTTTCTCTTCTTTTTTAGGTTTTTCCTTACAAGCAATAGGAAGCAGCCCACATAAAAAACACAAGCTCCAATAGCACGGTACTATGCATACGATTCACCCCTAGGGTCTACCTCCCTTTCCTAGTTGCCACACTTCACACTATAATCACTTCACACTTAACATTGCTACTTATCCACTCAGCACGTTATCATCTACACTCCTCTTTGGTTTACAAGGTGTGTATCTTCTATCTACATTATGCTATTGAGTATTCACTCAACAACATAAAGTGAGAGAAAATGTAGACAAAAAATCTATGCACTTGGTTACATTTCTAGTTCCTAAAGCATACTAATGTATACGTGATTCCTACGAAATAAAATTAGTGGTTGGAAACTCCTTTTGACCTTTTGGTTGCTTTATCTCTTACACTTTACATGATTGAAAATCCTTTTGGTTTTACACATCTTACAGTTCTGTTGGCACTTGATTAGTTTATCTTTCAATGGCCTTAGACACTAACGATAGAAGCACCCAGGTGCTCATGTCCCTATCATTCTTCTTCTTACTCTTTTGGGTCATTTTCGCTTCTTGGGAACCTTTTAACACTTTGGGTTGGCCTTTCAATTGTCAATTACAAAATTAAAACAAGGGAATCATATATATATATATATATATATATATATATATATATATTTAGTTACTTCTCTCAAATAAGGGGCCAAACACTATAGGCATTATCTATCACCACCTAAGTTTGCACAAAGGCACAAGAGCACTACAAAGCATACATCTAACACATACATACAAGGGACAAGGGCTGCATTATTCTACATATACTACATAGGAGGGGATTTTATTTTATTCCATCACACATATTTTACATATTTGGGACAATCTAGATCTAGCCCGCTATCATCATGAAATTTGCACAAGGGAAACCTAGGGCACGAGACACAGATACACACACAAAAATAACTACATGGATTCTAAGATATAGTGAAGCGATCGGTCGTAAGCTCACTTTTCAGGTGATCGTCGGGGTCAGTCTAAATCTAAATTCTACATAATTTTTTAGATTGATGTGGTTTGTGGGCATGTGCAGGTAATCATCTATTTTGCAAGTTACATGTCCAATCGACAATCTAACAGCAAACCCAAAGTGACAGAGAGAGAATAACAGATAAGATCTTCTAACCTATAAAAGACCATATTCCTAGCATCTAAGCAGACACAAGTGCCCAAAAAAATCATTAGCGTCTGGGGCACTCATTTCCTCCTGTGAGTGCTTCTGTCATGTGCATTCCTAGGGTTATGAACCCACATCGAGACATTTTGACACTGTTCTCGGCCAGATCCATCACTCAAATAGTTCCGATCATTCCCAAGATGCACAAAATTAGCTAAGTCATCTTTCTCCTCTCATTTTCTTAGGGGTTTGCATTGTTGAATGCTTAGTGCTTTCACATTACTGTAGTTAATTATCTGAATATAATTTATCACAGTAAGCTACTCTGAAATAAGGTTTAATCCAAACTAGATTAAATCAGGTAGATAGGTGGTTACTTAGGTAACTTGCATAGTTAATTTTTTTATGGTTATATTGTTATAACCATAATTATTTGTTTCATTGTTTTTATTCACTATCATATGGTTTTGGTTGTACCTATGTAACTTGTTGTTGTTTTGTAACTGTTGTCCAATACCTATAAGTATTACAGTATTCCATAGCCTTGTAATCTTGTTTTTTATATTAATAAAATTATTAGGCATCCTCCTTGTTTTCTCATTCACACATATGATCTTAATTTAAATTTCAATGTCTATAAATACACAAACACCATTGTTTATTTATGCATTCATTATCTATGAAGGAGCACTCTGTTATTTAGTAATCAAAGGAATTTAATTCTTTTGTTAAATTTAACAAGTATTGTAGAGAATTAAAAATTCATCATAAGCATTTATTGTAGCATTGAGCTTGTGTTTAGAAATACATTGCATTGCATTGGTTTTTCTAGCTTATAATTATTGCACTTGTGGATGTGTTGTTTTTAATATTTTACAACGTTGAAGGGTTTGACAAATATAAAGATAGCTCAACTATTCCTGTTATGGTGAAATCACAACACCCCTAATTGCTCGCAAGTGAATGGTTGAGGTAGTCAGTGTGATTCCTCAAACGTGGAGTTATCCCAAAGTGTGGGACTTTGAAATCAGGATAACCCTCCGAAGAAGACTAGCTTCTTGTCCTATCCTAGTGCCAACTACTCCAAAGTGCAGAGAGTTGTAGATCTAGCCCTAATCTAATAATTTCAAGGAGACAGAGATAGAGAAACATGCATGAAAATAAAACCTACTGTAAGGGAAGGTGATGCACCAAGAAGGATGTTGAACAACCCACATAATAAACACAACACTACCAGAACCTTGTAATGCAAACACAACAGTGCACAATAACCTTGCTTGCAATAAAAGATCAGAAAGTTGTAATATAACACAAAAGAGAGTTTGAAGTATCCACATATATGATTTTATTGCTCTCGAAGTTGATACAATACATCACATTTAGGGCCAAAGGCACAAATTTCACATTAAAATGTTCAATAGAGAGGTTTGAAATCTGCACAAATCTCTTACAAAGAAGAAAGAAGGGAGGGGCATATACAAGTTTTCCAACCATTTGAAATGAGCCCCTCCTTACAATATATAGGAAGAATGAGGGAAGGGGGAGATAAGGAATTTGAAATCTTGCTTCAACCACCCAACAATGCATTAAAATATTCTACAACAATGATGGGTTCCACTACAAAACCCATACCTCCATGTGCTTTTTCTTGTTGAGGAAGAAAGGAAGCCCATACCTCATCATTTTGGTAGGTGAGAAATTTGGAACATTCCTCTCAAATGGAGGATTGTATTTCCTCATTTTGAAATACTTAGTCTTACTAAATTTAAGAAAACTAGTTTCTTTTGCGTAGAGGATATTAAGAGATTTCCAAAAAGTCTAATTTTGTGCAAATCTGAGCTCCTAATCGAAAGTTATGGCCATCTGAAGATGACGGTGCCATACTGCAATAAATGTCAATGGTTAATCTGCCTTCTCGGACTCCAAACCTGCATCGCACCCTCCGAAATATGAAATTTGGGACTCTCAAGATTCGGAGCTTCGGGCATTTTGACTTCAGAGGTCACTGTCACTATTCACCTTTCTGAGCTCATGAAACCTCCGAAATGTCGAAACCCCGAAGTCTGAAATTCAAACGTCGGGTTTCGGACTTCAACTCATGATTTACGTGTGCTAGGGCTTCAATGTTTCGAAATATCGAGACCCTAAAGTCTAAAATTCAAACTTCAAGTTTCGAACCTTTTTCTTTTCGGGGGTTCGGGTTTCGGGATTCTGGGGGTTCGGGTTTTGGGATTTCGAGTATTGTTCATCTACTCGATCATTGCATATCTTCAAAATCCCGAAAGCCCGAAGTTCAAATTTCAGAATTCGGGTTTCCTCCCTGCATGACATTATTCGTTCCTCAACCCTGTTGTCAACTCCGAACTCCCAAATGTCCCAAGTCTGAATTTCAAACTTTGGACTTTGATGTCCTTCGGGCCTTTTGAGCTCGCTGATTCAGAAATTTTTCTCGCTGAATCCGAATGCTTCCACGTTAGCCTACCTTCGATTGACCCCCCCTCTGAAGTCTGAATTTTGGACTTCGGAGCTTCTTCATTTCCTGAACTCCTCTGCAATGTGCTCGGTCTGCTTCACTTACTTTCTTGGCTCGAGCTCAAAATGTGAGCTCCCATGGCTGAGTCAATCCTTCTATTTCTCTGTGCGAGTCCAATTTTGCCAAAGGGGAAAAATCAGATAACAATTCCCTAAGGTGATAAAAACCTCAAAACACATCTTGTTTTCCTTACAGTATCAAATTTGACAACCCAATTAATTTTATGACCTATTGATTTTTCAGTGATGGAAGCAAAGTTTCAAAAATTTGAGCAAAGGTTCCTCAAAAGGTAGAAACATGTGAATCTAGTCATCGAATAAAATCTACTTTTGAGCAATTTTGTTCATAGCAACTTAATAATCATAAGAACGAAACTTAATACTTTAGATAAAATCCATCATTCATCACGAATTTTCTGAAATCTTTTTATATACTAGAAAATTATAAAATTTTGTTCTTCAAGTTTAACAATTATATTTCAAATTATTAATTAGTATCTTATTTATAACATTTATATCTTATTTATAACTATTATATCGCCCACTTTTTTGTTGAAAGCTATCTTATATCTTATTGAATTAATATAATATAAGATCTCTTTTCACCAAAAAAAAATAGTATACATATATTTAATAATTACTATTTTAAAAATTATACGATTTTCTAAATTTACAATCTATAATTGCTTATAACTACTTACATTTTTTATCGATAATTTACACTTAAAATTACCAAAAAAAAAAAAAAACACCCCACATTTTTTATCGATAATTTACACTTAAAATTACCAAAAAAAACGGCCCACAACCTCTCAATTTCCAAGCCCAAGTGGGGTATAGCACCAATTCTAATAAAATATTGAGGACTACAATGTTCTTGAATCTTCACCCAGGTTGACTGGTTGGTTTAAACAAGAAGCCCAAAAAGCCATGAATACCGTTGAGTGTTGTTAAAATCAAAGTTCAATAATTATTAGTGTTTCCACGTACAAGTCCTAGTTAGCATAAAGTTCTAATTAGTCAATGGAAAGAAAATGTGGTGGAGAAGAAATGAAGCTAATAATCCCACTAGTGGGGGGCATCATTGTCATTATTACTAAAGATAAAAGTCAAAGTATCTTTTTCCTCTAAATTGATGTGGGTATTATTATTGTATGTAAGTTTGGCTTTCGTGATAAGACACCATTTGGTCTGCTAAGCGCCGTTTGGTCTCCAACACGTTGCAAATTCAAGCGTTTGATTAACGAAGATGATAACGAAAGGTGGATTGGATGTATTCATAAAATGGAATACGAAGGTTCAAAACATGAATTTATATATTTATTTATTTATGTTTTTGGATTTTTGTAAAAATAAACATTTGTTAAATCTCTTTGCCTCCCCTTATTTATAAATATTTACATTGTTTGGGTGTCAAATAATTCCACTTACTTAAATATCATAAGATCGTTAATGAAATTCCTAACAACTATATATACATATATTTATATAAGTTATCTTTAAAAAAAAAAAAAATATATTGACAGGGCATAGAGGAATGGGAGATATAATCAATGATTTTGGAATTTGATTTGATGGGGATTTTTGAATTTTGGAGATAAAAATCTATATAATTATTTTCGAAAATTGTTTATTTTTAAAAATAAATTTTATTCCAAAATTATGATGTTTGGGTCCTATATAATTCATAAAATGGTAGGTATGAAATCAATAATTTTAGAATTGACTTGATGGGAATTTTTAAAGATTGGAAAATTTATATTCCTAAAAAAAGACAATTCAAAAATAATCATGTAAATTTTTATTTATTGTTCTACAAAAATTTACATAATTATTTTCGAAAATTCTTTGTTAAAATAAAATTTAATCCAAAATTAGATGATGTTTGGGCCCTATAGAAGTCATAATTCATATAGGATAAGATCAAACTTATAAACTTTTTAATTATTTAAAGAGCTCGCCACTCTCAAATTAACTTTAAAAAATTGGGATCTTCTTAATTATTTGTGGATAACTCTTTAATTATGATTTTTTTAGAATTTATTAATAATTATATTTAACAAATTGGAAAGTTAATTATATCATTAATTTACCTCGTGTTTATGTTTTTTATGATTTATTAATAATATATTTTTAATAATTATAAAGAAGAGGGATTTATCTTTTAAGATTTATGGTATCTATACATTATTATGTCTTAGTGAGGGAAACATTTGTTAAATATCTGGTCCCCCCTATCAATAAATTCATTGTTTGAGTATTAAAAGAATATTTTTACATCAAAATTATTATTAAAATATATGAAGAAAAATATCATTAAGATAATAAATAAAATCTCAAAAAAAAATCTTATAAATCATAAATCTTTGAGGAAAAAATACTAATTAAATCATATAAATTACTCTTTTTTACAATTCTTATATCATTATCTTTAAAAAAAATGAATAATTTCTTAATAAAATAAGAAGGAATGATAAACATAATTCAGTGATTTTGAGATTGAATTCAAATATAAGGAAAAATGAAATTTAACAATTTTAAAAGTCTATACTATAATAACAGACTTTTAAATACAGTAGTATAGATATAAATTGATCTACAAAATATACACAATTATTTAAAAAAAAACATAAATACAATTTATGGCGTTTGGGTTTTATATATTTTGGAGTGTTTTAGTGTACACCCTCATTGTGTTTGGACTCCACCCATGGATAAGATCAAGTTTGAGAATTAAATAATTATTTGAAGGCAAACTCACAACTCTCAAATTAACTTTACAAGAATTGGGAACTCTTTAATTATTTGTGGCTAATTAATTTTAGGAAAATGATTGTGATATTATTTTCAAGATTCAGCTGTATCAAATAGATTTTTCTCTAGTTCATCATAGGTAGAGATGCCAATATCTATATAATCGATGGTTTTTTAAAAAAAAACTAAAAAAAAAAAAAAAAATCTGATTTTTTTAACCAGTCTTTGATTAAAAAAAATCTTACACAAGTCCATAAAATAATTAGATTGCAATGTATTTAATATGTAAGAGAAAGAAAATGTGAGAAGAAACAACAATTTGTTGTGTGCATTCTAAATGGGAGTGGAGAAATGTCTATTAAAAAAAACATCAAATTTAGTGCTTTTTGTTTTTTTAAGTGTTTAGTGAGAAGTTCAAGAGATCATTACTTGGTGTAAAATTCTAATAAGAAAAAGATCTAGTTTTTATTTTTTTAGTAGGAAGTTTCAAGAAATCATTACTTGTTGCAAAAATTTAGTAAGAATGATCGTTCCCCATACAAATTCAATAAACTAAATATCTTTAAACCTTATATTAAAAAAATTGAATTTAGTTTATTTTTTAGGTGTTTAGTGAGAAATTCAAGAGATTGTGTAAGGGCCCTTTGGTAAAGTTGATTGGCTTGAAATGAACCCACCAAGGATCAAGTCTTGTTGATTGCAAGGCCTGGAGATACCCAACACGGAGAGTCAAAACGGTTGAGGCTAGGATCGTGCCCTCGGCGATTTTGACAATGTAGATACCCCTTACTCGTAGTTTGACAACGTGAATACCCCCTAATTGTATGTTTATTCATAATTGTAAATCCGCTATATACTTCTTCCTAAACATGAGCAAAAATACCAACAATCTATGTAATCTAGTGCAATGATGAAAGCACTTCTCAATAAAAAATCAAGTTCAAAAAACATTGTTTGCTTTTTATAAAATTTTAATAAGAAACAGATCAAGTTTTTTTTTTTTTTAAATATTTAATAGGAAGCTTCAAGAGATCATTGCTTACTCGTTGCAAAATTTTAGTTAAAAAAAAAGGAACGAAGTCTAAACAAATTTGATAAAATAAATCTCTTGAAACGTCGACATTAAACAAAGGAAAATAGATAAAATTGACAACCATTTAATTAACATAAAAAATCTTAAACTTCCCTAATAAAATCACAGTTTGACAGATCAACAAATGCAATATCTACAGGAAAAAAAAAAGGTCCATTAAATCAATGCTCACACCAGTAAAACCTTAAAAAATTCTACCTTGCTTTCTTTCAGAATACAGTATAGTTCTCCTCTCCTCTTCCCTACCAAATATCTACAGATACATTACAATGTACCAAAAAAAACTTACATCTGGCCTTGGCCATGCACAATTTGTCCTCCTCCCTCCTCAACATCACAGGCGCCGCCATTATCCGAAGGAAAAACTCTATTTTCCCTACCCAGAAGCCGTCTCAGCGAGCAAATACGAGTAACCGCAGAAAACTTAGCAGAATCAGAACCCTCATCCAACTGCGCGGCCATTTCCGGCTGAACCCTCGTCCTGCACAGAGGACAAGTGGAATGCGAATGAAACCACATTTCTATGCAGTCGACATGGAAAGCATGTTTACAATTGGGAAGAAGTCTGCCCCTGTCGTTCTCCTCAAATCCACACAGACAAACCGCACAGTCGAGACCGTCGTAGCCGGTCTGCAACCGAAAGACGAACAGCGGCAGGGCTTCGATGGCGGCCCTCTCCAATCCCGCGTCGACATTCTCCGCATTCTCTTCTTCCTCTTCCGCGAAAGTGAACCGGCGCCGCCGGGAAGAACCCAGCGCGACGCTGAGAGTGAGCGTTCCGGAGTGGCGCCAGAACCATTTAGCGTAAAAATGGAGACAGAAAGTGAAAAAGACGGCGCAGGCGAGCAGCGCCACCGCCAGAATCATGATTTCGCCATTGATTTCGTATCCTGCGCCTTTCTTCCCGTTCATTGTGATTCCTGCTCTGTGACGAACTGGGCAAAATAATCTCTTTTCGTGTTTTTCTTTGGGTGTTTTTTGTGCAGAAACAGCGGCCGAAATCTGGGCGAAATTGACTTCCACCTCTTCCGTGAAATTACTTTTATCGACATCGCCAGGATTCAGACGCTCCAAAGATTCCCACTAATGAACAAGGTCGCCCGTCAAATCAGGGAAATCTATTGGTGATCGTTTACCCACTTCGCTTTTGGTAAGGGTCAGGTGAGCCTGAGGTCAGTCCCCATGTTCCCAATTCATGTTTTGGAGTTTTTATCACACCTAATCGGGATTTCCTCTAGATTTTTGCTTCCTTTTTTTTCCTTCCTAGCCCCCATAGCCTTTCACCTAAACCTTTGTACTATTCAGTGTCAAATATATCCATTTTTATTAAGTTTAAAGCCCTGTGTACTATTGAGTGTCAAATATATATCCATTTTGATTAAGTTTAAAGCTTCAATTTGGTTGTTTTCAGCACCCATGTGGTGTTTCCCTAGTAAAAATTTCTGATTTCCTAGGCCCAATTGCCCACATCGTGGACTATAAAAGGATCTTTCCTCTCTTTTTTATAAATTTTATGGGTACGAATGTGTTCAGTGGTCTTGTTTTACTTTTTAAAAAAGTATTTATATAGTTTATCTTTGCTTCTTTTTTTTTATTAATAGATATGATGATATGTTTCCAACGAAACTCGTGAATTGATTCATTGACATCGAATATCATAGTTGTATGCATTTTCGAATAGATATAAGGATGTGTTCCCAATAAAACTTGTAAGAAAATCAAATTGTCAAAGTAGTTGAAAGAGGTGGGAGGTGAAGAATGGGGGTGCGTGGGAATTTGCTTGCACTCCCTATTCCTTACTTTACATTGTACTTTTCAAGTTTATAGGTTCACTTTAGCCTTTCGTGGACATTAATATTATGATACTGACATAATGTAAATGTAGATTTCTATTGGTGATTGGTCTAAATTGGGCATTATTTAGCCGTTATGTTTCTCCTAAAGCTTGAAACCTTATTTCACGCATCTTTGTGCTATCTTCGTGTCACTTTGTATTTTCCATGTCCTATGTTGAGGACGTACAAATGATTTCGATGTGTGTTATATTCATATGTACAGTTGTGACCCAATTGTTTATGGAGTGACCCCTTCTATTGGATGGGGTCATTCACCCCCTTTTCCCTTTTTTCATTTCTAATCGTTGGAAGTTGTCACGGATCTTCCCAATGTTTGAATTCAAGTCATCTATAAATAGACAAGTGATTGGATTCCTTTGATCATCAAGTACTATCAAGTATACCTCAATTCTTAGCTAGAATTTCATTTTCATTTTATGCAATTTTTGTTTATTGACATCTTTCTTCTAATGTGAGGGGTTTGATGTGGATTAACCTAACAGAGACACCAAAACAAAACCCTTAACACTACATATTTACAAATTTAACACATTGCAAGAAGATAAGAGTCAAAGTGTGTATCTAGGGCAATAGGTGATAAAAGGGTGATCAACAGATTTAAGAATCTTGTCTTATTATGTAACCATGTTAGGATAAAGGTCCTAACAACATCATCTTTTCAATTCCAAACAAATTGAGGTGCTAAGTTAGACAATTTTGGATTCACTCATTTAGGTTCAAATTATGATGATTATTTTTCTTTATTGTCTAAACAATCCAAGAGCCTTTTATAATGTTTGATTGAATAGTTAGTTGGGAATTGTTTACTATATTTCACAAGTTTTATAATTTTTAATTTGAGGTAGATCTATATATGAATATTATAAATACATTTTTGTGAACCCCTATCATCTTACACCTTCTACTATTTCATTTCATGAACCCGCTTTTGTACTTGATTCCAAATCCTAAGTCTTTCCAATTTCTTATAATTAAATTAAAATTTGGCATGTTTGAGTACATGTGGAAATTAGTTATGCCCTTGCATTGTGCACTAAACAAAACATATCGAATTGCAATTAGGTTTAATTTATGTATGACATAATAAATGATACCTAATTACACTAATAAACATGGGTATAGTAGCATAGGATATTTAAAATAACTAAAATGGACTATAGTAGAATTAGAGACTTAGAGTGATGCATATTTATTTATGATTCCATTTAGATAGTCACCACCAATATGTAGTGGAAAATAGGTCCAAATTGTGAGGTGAAACAAACCCATAAAAATCAAGCGAAATGCAAGACCTTGATTAGAATCGTAACACTACTTTAATGGCACAACCATAATCATAGAGTTATACTTTTGGAGAATGTTAAATATCATTAATCTAGTTAGACGACCTTGATCACCTACTTATGTGCTTCTAAAACTTAACTCACTTATCTAGAATTCACTACGAGTCTTTAGGAAGCATCTTTCTTTCCTTGAAACATAATGAGCTTGTAACCATGTACAAAAAATTAGAGCATTCTAGAAAACCATGGATGTAATATCAAAGCTCTCTACTGTAACTCAAAAGAAAACACTTTGATTGAGCTAAATGGAAGACAATATATACCAGCAATTTACCAAGAAGAGTATCTTCCCTAATTTGATTGTTGGATTTGTTGAAGATGATTCATTGATGTTGGCTACTTCAAAGTGGACTTCGTACATGAATTTTGGTAGCACCTCCCCTTGGATGCTTGATGAATGAATGATGAAGGATGATGGCTTGATTGATTTCGGAAGTGTGATTTTTTTGGATTACTTTAATTTTAGGTGGTTGGCTGATGGGAAAACCTCAAAGGGAGAAAAGCCCATTCTAACATCGAGGATGAAAATAATAGTGGACGAAAGGGGGATGTATAAGGTTTGGGATGGGATGACTGAAAATATTCAGGATATGATAGTTATGGGATGTTTAGGAAATAAAGATTCAATTTAAATTGAATTAAATATTTATTTCGAAGTAACAACTATAACTATATGATATACAAGCGATAAACTACAGTAAGACACAAGAAATAATATGAAAGCCTAAGCAAGAGTAAGAGAGAGGGTGACTTACCTGCTTTCACATAATCTAGAGATGATCTGGGTAGAAGAACTTTTGAAATAGATTGTAAACAATGTTGTCAAGGATCACTGGAGGTTTTAGGACTCAAAGATGTGCGGGAAAAAAGTGCTCATGGGAGGATTGGAGCGCTCGGGTTTATTGACTCATCTAGGCACTAGTGTCTAGTCAGGTGCTTAGGTCATCCTTTTTGTATAGGAGGAGCTTCACTGTTAGTTTCCTTTTTTCACTCTGGTTTTTCTCCTAGATCATCGATTGTACCTGTAACCTACAAAACAATTTTCTACCTACACATGTCCACAAACCACATCAAATATAATAAAAAAAATGTAGAATGTGGAGTCAAACTGGCCCTAATGGTCACCTCGAAGAGTAAACTTAGTACCGAGCATTGCACTACATTTTAGACTCCATGTAGTTATGTGTTGTATGTGTGTGTAACGATTCCTTAGGATGCCCTTGAGCAAGTTACACAATGATAGTGAGATAGATATAAAATGTAGCAATGTATATAATGTGTGTAATGGAATAAAATGAACTTCCCCCTCCTATGTTGTGTATGCATAGTGATGCAACCCTTGTCCCTTATATGAGTGTACTAGATGAATTCCTTTGAAGTGATCTTGTGCCTTTGAATGTAAGCTTAGGAAATGATGAGTAATGCTTATTGTTTGGCCCCTTATTTGAGATTTATATATATATATATATATATGATTTCCTTGTTTGAATTTTGTAATTGAAAACTAAAAGGCTAATCCAAATTTAAAATATGACCCAAAAGTAAAAGATGACCCAAAAGAGTAAGAAGAAAACAAATAAGATTAGAAGCACCTAGAAGGGACAGAAGCACCTAGGTGCTTCTGTCCTAAAATGGGTGCTAGTGTCTGAGGCCATAAAAGATAAATCATTCAAATACTGACATGGTTGTAGGGTGTGTAAGGTCAATAAAAGTATAAGAAGCAAAGAAAAGGGCCCAAAATACATTTTCAATCACTAGTTTTCTTTCTTAGGAATCATGTATATATTAGTATGCTCTAGGACCTAGAAATGTACCCAAGTGCATAGATTTTGTGTCTACATTTTCCCCCCAAGACCAGCTTTATGTTGTTGAGTGAATACTTGATAGCATAAATTAGATAGAAGATGCATACCTTGTGATCCTGTAGAGAAGAGTGTAGCCGATAGCATGCTGAGTGGACAAGTGAAGCATGAAGTGATTGTAATGTGATGTGTAGAAACTAGGAAGGGGAGATAGACCCTAGGGGTGAAGCATATGCTTAGTATTGTTTTGATAGAGCTTGTGTTTGCTAATGTGAATTGCTTCTTGTTGCATATAAGGAAAAACCTACAAAAGAAGAGAAAAAGAGTAGTCAAAGTTTTGTATATGAAAAATCAAAGTAACATGTGTATAAGTAAGTAAAAGTGTAAAAGTGTGTAAAAGGAAAGTGTGCACCTGATGTATAAGAGAGTAAAAGATAGAAAATTATCCTAATTTTCTTGGAGATACTACTAAATTTGTTTATGAATGTTGAGGTTTTTAGGCGATCTCATGCCAAGAGTGACTTTTTTGGGCGATCTCATGTACCAAGAGAAAGTTTTTTGGGATCTCAATATGATTGTTTTGGTGATCCAAAGGAAAAGTTTTTTGGGTGATCTCACGTCAAGAGAAGAGTGTTGGGGAGAGAGGTATATTTTACTCTCATTCCATGGTGCTTCCCAAATAAACACCACTGCAGATGGTACATGTCACTGATATATAACTGCTTGAATTATATGTAACTGAATGTAAACTGGATGTAAACTATATTCTGAAACTAGAGTCAAGTGACTACTATTGTAGAACTGTGTTGAAATGTGATACTAGAAATTATTTGTTTGAGAAAGACATTTTTTCCCCCATGGGACACAAAGTTCCCATTCCTAGCATTCTGTTATCTGGTGCCTAGTTTCTGCTCTGTGTTTGTGACCCAAGTCTAATTTTGGACCATTCTATGATATGTTTCTATTTCCAATTCTATACTATTGATACTTGATCTGTAACTTTGTGCTTGTTGTAAGGGTGATTTTCTCACCTAAATGATGCCCCCTCATTTAGGGTGCATGCGATGAAAGTAGGAGAAGGTGACCCAAATGAGAGGACTGTATACTGATATGCATATCTAGTATTGGATACCTACATGGGTAGGGGATGTGCATGGTAGAAACCAAGAAACATGCAAATAAGATAGGCTAGAAAATAAGTGTTAGTGTAACAATAGCTCACATGTAATAGAAAACAATGTAACAAACAACTATGAAGACAAGATGGAATGTGAAAAGTGGGGTTCATACATGAGAAATCGCTCACAATGTCACAAGACAATTAGGGTCGAAGTGGCCAAAAGTAAACAATTATCAAGAAAAACATAGGGCATAGCCCGCAAACAATAACATACAATAGTAATGGAAAAAGGTGACAGATAGCCATGGTTATATATATCCTATAAGAAAAATGCTACACATGAAGCACCCATTAGCATGTTAGAGAGATAAATAGTATGTCCAAGTGTGTATAGATCAAAGTAAAGTGACCATGATGAGAAGTAGTAAATAATGTAGCAATAGAACATGTGATGTGTAGAGTATGAGATTGTAAAGGTAGATGCCCCAGGAGATCCACGGTGGGACTGGTAAAGAGTTGTGTTGAACATCATGCATCATGTGTGAATCTATAAAATTCCTACATTCACCTCAAGATACCAAGTGAACGCACATGTGTGTATAGAAAAGATAATGACATACTAAGTATCCAACTAGCACATGGGAAACAAAGTGTAACATGTGAGTAGTATAAGCTAGCAAGAGTAAATGCAACCAAGATGTGTAAATGTGGTGTACATGTGATGGTGTGCTATGATATGTAAAATGTGTAGATGGGAGGAGTTGTGTTTCCCCTAGGAGATGTGTTCTAGATGAGGTTTAATTAGGAATGCTCCCTCAACAGTCAAGTATGAACCATAGAAAAAGAGTGCTGTCATTCAGGAAATGATGGTACAATGTGTATACCAGATATGTGATGTGAGAATGGTGCTTTAAAAGATGTCATCGTGGATCAAAAATGTATAGAAAATAGTAGGATATGATGTGAGGTTCATTTATAATTGGACCCTCAACAGTCGAGTATGAACTGTGAACTAGAGTGCGTCATTGGGTAATGATGGTATAGTATGTGTACCAGAAGAGATGTGAGAATGTTAGGAAATATTTATCATGAAGCGTGAAGCATGAAATGTAGTAGAGAAACTATTAGATACTAGAGACAACCAAGAGTGATAGAGGGGGGAGAGTTTGATGCCCCCAAGTATGTGCATGCGGGTGATGGAGATCTATGTGATGGTGTGAGAAATACCATGTCAGTAAGCATTATCTTGATCGAAAAGAGGAATTATATGTTTAATTAGAGGAGGTTGGTGAGGAATCTCAACTTGTGGTGAGGGAAGTGGTTAGGCTTCCTTAGATGGTGGTTTCTTATTTGGGATTGGTAACGTGGTATATGACTTGATAGGATAAGGTAATGGGGTAAATATATTTAAAGGTGAAAACTTATTTAGAATTAGCAATGTTGTAGAGGACTTGATAGGAGGAGGTAATGGGGTAAGTATTTTTAAAGGTGGTATGAAACTGGGTTGGATAGGTGGCTCTTGAATTACCAGAGAAGGAACATTAGTAATTATGGCATGATGCTCATTAGACATAGAGGGAGAATATTTGGGAGCCCAGTGGGATTTAGCAATTGGAGATGAGCATGTAGCAAAATATTATGTAGCAAATTAAATAAAAATATGATGCCCAAGGTGCCCAATTCTTTGTTTTGAAGTACATCAATCATTTTCATGATGTCCATTAATTCTATGATAATTGTAAAATGGGTGACCTTTGTATTTTTCAAGCCGATAAGGAGGGTAGTAATGAGTAGGTGGAAAGTTGATCAACTGGTGATTGAGGAGCTCAGGAAGAATATCATGTTGTTTAGCATTTAGATCAAACTTGAGAGGTGTTGGTAGTGGTAAGGGCTTCAACTGGTATGAGCACATGTAGGGGATTAGGATGAGGTGTAGAAGAAGAACTAGCATGGTCCTGAGAAAATCCTTAAGATGTTAGATTTCAAATGTGAGGGATGTAATCATGGTTTCCATAGCTTGAAATTTATCAACAAAATGCATGGTGTAAATATTGAATTGACTCGAAGTATGGGTTGATTGGTTATGGTATCATAGAACAATAGGGTATTTATGAGAGAATTAAAAATAAAACTTACTTGTGTAGGTGGCATATTGGAAGGGAGGTACATAGTATCTGGGGATTTTTGGAGAACATATTTGCAATTGTGGGTGCATTTGAAGTAATTGATACAAGGAGACTTGAGGAACCTGTAGGAGCCATTATCAAAGGACCATACTGATAGAATAGGAGGGAGATAAAGAATGAAAGTGTTGTATCACAAGTGGGGTTCACCAAATGATTTAATATAAATGTAATTAAATGATAATTTCATAAGTAACTTGTATGTAGACTTAATGATATACAAGTGATCAAAATATAGTAATACACAAGCAATAAGCATATCAATGATATGAAACCCTAAGAAAGAGAGAGAGAAGGTGACTTAGCTAATTTCACATAATTTTGGAGATGATCTGGGTAGGATCTTTTTAGGTTGAAACAACATGTAAGAAGTTTCATTTTTCTTCATTGAAGGTTATGGAACTCAGAAATGTGCAGGATAAAAAGTGCCCATAGGAGGAAGGAGGAGCACTAGTTGACTAATTTTGGTGCTAGTGTCTAGTTAGGTGCTCAGGTTATCCAATTTTCTATGTTGGAAGGATCTTAATTGTTAGTTTCCTTTTTCTCTCTAGTTTCACTCATATGGTCATCGATTGTACCTATAACCTGTAAAACAATTGTCTACCTACACATGTCCACAAACCACATCAATTCTAACAAAAAATATGTAGAATGTGGAGTTGACTGACCCTATAGTCACCCAAAGAGTGAACTTAGTATCGAGCACTAAACTACATAATCCATGTAGTTATGTGTATATGTGTGTGTAATGATGCCCTAGGATGCCCTTGTGTAAGTTTCATGATGATAATGAGATAGATCTAGAATGTAGCAATGTATAGAATGTGTGTGATGGAATAAAATGAACTTCTCCCTCCTATGTTGTGTATGTAGAGTGATTCAACCCTTGTCCCCTGTATGAGTGTGCTAGATGAATGCTTTTGAAGTGATTGTGTGCCTTCGAATGCAAGATTAGGTGTTGATAGATAATGCTTAGTTCTTGACCCCTTATTTGAGAGCTATAACTATGTATATATATGATTCCCTTGTTTGAATTTCGTAATTGAAAACTAAAGGTCAACCCAAAGTTATAAAAGATGACCCAAAAGTTATAAGATGGACCCAAAAGAGTAAGAATAAAGGAAAAGCTAATATCATGATACACCTAGAAGGGACATGGTTGAGTGCTTCTATCCTAAATAGGTGCTAGTGTCTGAGGCCATAAAAGATAAATCATTCAAATATCGACATGTTGATAGGTGTGTAAGGTCAATAAGGAACCTATAAGATACAAAACAATAGGCCCAAAATGAATTTTAACCAATATTTTTCTTGTTTAGAGAATCATATATATATTAGCATGCTTGGTAGGACCTATGAAAATTGGTACCCAAGTGCATAGGGATAATTTAAAGCTCAATGTACTCAAAAGAACCAAAACGACCACTATGGGTGACATGCATAAGAGGAAAGCCATAGAAGGAATACTAGATTTGAGCAATGGTTTCTCCAAATGATTTAATTTGATTTGAATTAATTAAATCTTATTGCAAAGTAATTATTGTAATAACTGATTATAAAAATACTAAAATATAGTAATGACACAAGCAAAGAAATATGTAAATATAAAACCCTAAGCAAGAGAGGGCGTTAGGAAGACTAAGTTGATTTTTAAGTGGAAAAGAAGTGATCTGGACATGTAAAAGTGATGCCCATGTTGTAAACAAGGTTTTCTTTTCTCACTGTAAATTCTGGATCTCAGGGACAGAGATGGATAGTGGCGCCAAGAGTAGGGTATAGGCAGTTGGGTGCTGGTAACTATGCAAAATCTCAGGAACTGATTTATTCTGTGTCATAAGGGTTTCACTATTGATTCATGTGATCACTTGATATTCTCTTATTGATTACCAAAGATACATGTAACTTGCAAGAAAGAGAGTTCACCTACACATATCCATAAACCACATCAAACATATAAAGGAAAATGTAGAATGGGGAGTCATAATGACCTCAACAGTCACCCAAAGAGTGAAATTATAACTGAGTTCTTAACTACATCTCAAACTCCATGAAGTTCTGGTGTGTGGGGTAAGTGCACAAAGTTGGTGGACAATTCCGTGGACATAAAAAACCGAAATAAAGGTACCACGATCGTGGTTTCGCAGTCCTAAAACCGTGATACCGCGCGGTTATTGAATTCTAGGTTCGGTAATTACCGAACCTAGTTCCGCGATCGCGGAACTCTGAGACAAAATTTAACAGTCCCGCGACTTGTTATTTTCCTCATTTTTCATTTCGAACCGTGACTTTTCCTAAACGTTTTTCACTCGCACTTTCAATACTATCTCAAAATTGCTCATCGGACTTCTGGATAGCGATAGATTCAACCATGCCGCCAAGACGAGGAGGTAAGTCCCCGATTGTAATCATTTTTTTGCATTTTAGGTTTTTTTTTTCGCATTTTAGGTTTTTTTTTTGGCATTTTCATGGGTTTTGTGAATTGTTTGTTTATGTATACAATTTTATTGTTTTATCAGTTGGTCGGCAAGCTCGGGCTCATGCAAAATCGTCAAAACATTCCTTAAAACCCACCGAACATTCCTCAAAACCCTCCTCCAAACATAGATCCGCTCCTATGGCTCCTTCTGTCGCCACTGAGCCAACAGGAATGCAAGATAATATCATTGGAAGAATCCAAGAAAATAAAATTGTCATTGAGAACCTAATTCAAACTATAAGACAAAACCATGCTACAAATCCATCCCGCATGACTTTAGCCAATACATTGCAAACATTGATTGGCGAAGTCGAGTCTGAAACCAACCAAATACATAGATGGAACACCTTTAGAAGTGACTGTAGGCGGTGGTATGCGGATAAACTATCTCATGCGGCCATCAAAGACAAAAAAATTGGAAAAGACCTCATTTGTGCATTATTTACCGACCCTAGAACCAATGCCCCCCTTGCAGTTACTTGCAAACGGTTCCCAATCCATTGGTGCCATGATGATAGAATCAAAAACAATTTTTGGGACCGATGGTGGATGGTTTTTGATTATCCACCATGTAACAACAATGAGGTTCCTCTTTATTTTTTGAAGAAATTATATTGTGAGTTCGTGCTCAATGAGGTCCCGAATTATTTTGACTTTTCAGATTTTTTTGGTCGAGGAGGTGGCTCTACACAGAGCAGACCTGGTGCACGCGTAGGTCAGCCTAGGATCCCCCATGCCCCAAAACCCCCACTGCCTTCAGTTATCCCTCTTACAGTGAAGGAGGTTGTGGAGATTGATACATTGCATGTATTGAGGGAGCTCACTGACACTCTCACCCAGCATAGCACCCAGATTGCATCCGGTGATGTTGGTGGAGGCGCCAGTTTTAGTGCACCACACCACTGTGGATCATATGGTGCCGTATGCACTACAGGGGAGACATCATTTGCTGGTTCACAGGATATTTTTTCTATAGATGAGATGCTGGGGAATGTTTTTGGAACTGGAGCCACTGATATTGGTCTTTCACAAGTAAATTTTAAATAAATTTAAATAATATATATATGTACAATAGTTTAATTCACATGTTTGAGATATTAATATATATATGATTGTACGTCATGTACATACATGTAAAAAACTAATTTTTTATTTTATTTTAAATAGCAAGAGCTGGTGAAGGAAACATCCGGTGTCGACATGCTAGCTACTGCGGTTGGGCAGTGTTTCAAACGTAAGTTTCAAGTTGTACAAACTTACATTTTTAATAAATCATTTAATTGCACTAGATTATTATTATAATTTGTTTCACGTGTATGTTGTACATGTATTAATATTTTTCTCTTTTATACATAGGAGCCTGGCGGGTCATCATCTGCTAAGGGAACTGAAGCTACTGGCACGCCTCACATGAGTTTTACGCAGGTTAGTTAAAAATCTCTTTACACTTTGTTTCTAATTACTGGAAGTTCACGTGGATTACATGCTTTGGACCTCTGTCATGTAGATTTTAATATTGATTTGTACATGTTTTTTGTATAGCTTATGACTGCTAGAGAGACTCCTCCATATATGCAGACTATGGAGGCTACTGTAGATACTACCATAGCATCTGCAGATCCACTAACTGAGGTACAATTTTTTAAATTTGTTAAATTTTGGAGGTTCATTATTTCTTATTAAACTTAAATCTACAATATCAAATTTTGTAGGTATATGTGAAATATTTAATTTGAAAATTAATTATTTGTATGTAGCTTACCCCTCATGAGTCTATTGTTGTCCTTATGACGCATCAACGACAAATTGATAGGGATCATGACATTGCGGTAAGATTTCACATGCATTTTAACTAAATTGTACAAGTTTCTAAATTTTGAATGTATTTTAAAATTTTGGGTGTTAAAAACTTGTTGTTTATGAATGTGTAGGTTAGGTTGCAGGCATGCTTAGAGACAACCTAGGACCACACGGATGAAATCCGTAGTGGCATCTCCCTCCACTACATCCCCAGGTCGTGGACGTGCTACTTCTAGTAGGGCGAAGAGAGGGAAGATGTTTCATGAGTAGATTTATAGTCCACCTGGATGTACATATGTGGTCATGAGTAGATTCATAGTCCATTGTATATATATAGCCTTTTGCGACTGCATGTGGTCCCATATGTACATTATGACACGTGCTTAGTTCGAGATGTACACATACATTATGAACTTATACATATATATTTTCAGAGACGTGCATCTGGAGCACACTTTGTTTGATTCTTATATATATATATATATCCATGTGTGTTGGTTTTCATATTTATGACTTTTTCAGTTCTTCTTTAACAAGCAGTGTAACGTTGGGATGCATATTTCTTAACTTCTGCTTTATGGGTTTAGCATCTAATGGAAAACATTAATATTCATATTCTCATAATAATGCTATGAAATTTTCTTTTTCTTTTTTTGAAAGTGAAGCTCCAAGATTTATCTATTATTTTTCTATATGTTCTTTGTCTTGTTTGTTTACTAATGACTCAAAGAGGATTTCACTATGAGACTTATGTTTGTTTTTCTTGCAAGGATTTTCAGAAGTAGTCTTGATTTTTCTTATACTCTTTTTATTCAAGTGTTCACACATCTATACTTTTTATCCAAAGTATGCACAATCATCTAGGTTGATGGGAAAATATTTCTTATGATCCCCCTTCAAAATAGAATCCCTGATTCCCATGAATTCTGCAAATGTCTCATCATTATCAAAGAGACACTGAGAGATATTATATTAATAAGGCATGTTGAGGACTTAATTTATCATCTAGACCATTCTTTTGATATGTTGCCTCCAACAATGTTAAGGGATTGACCAATGATGGAAATTTCTTATATTACAAGGAGTGAGTACATTTGGAACCAAATGTTCTTTGACCCAAATCAGTTTCTGAATGGCGTAGTTGTTTCACCAGTTTCAATATGTAGATCTATTTAGATAGGACCCGTAAACCACAAGCACTATTTTGATCTGACGATGAGTTACAATGAGCTCTATGTATAAGGGTAACTTTTTCTCTTGGTTATTGCGTGGGATTGGATTTTGATGAAAAGAGATATGATTGTTGGAGTCAAGGTGTGTACTAATTTCTTGAAGGTGTCTGAGATCTATGTTTGTCGACACCCCTTAACTCATAAGTGTTTTATATAATATTTTCTTATGAGCAATGGTGATTTTGAGGAGATATAGGATCAAAATTCTAGCTGGTGTCTTTTCCAATTATTCTATTAAGTTGTATTGGACTTGTTGTGGAATAGGTAGGGGATAAATGGTATTACCAAACTAGAATGTCTTGTATCCACATCACAACTTTTCTCTAAGATCCTAATGGTATTTACTTGTTCATTAGATGAATGGACGCATCCTATAAGGGATTAAAATTGTTTATCATTTTTTGGATAGATGTAGGTAGTATTCTGATAGTCATTACAAGCTTGTCCATGATCTGATTTTTGTTCTTTTTATCTCCATGGTTAGGATATGGTTACTTTGAATATACCCATCTTCTCATTAGGACCATGTCTAAATTCTTTGCAAATTGTTGTAGCAACATATCTTTATCAAATGGGTAAGGAAATAGCTTTTTGTATAGATATTTTCTATTGTGTCCTACATTTCTTTCTTGTAAAGTGGTTAGCGTATTCTTCATTGAATGCAACTCTTGTTGAATCATTTTTTCCTTTGTGGGTGATATATTGGTCTATTCACTTTAGCAACTTTGAAATTTTCTTCATTAGATGGATAAATGTGAAATTCACCTAACTTTATCTTGAGTCTATCCTTGCATGTATTCCTATTCAAGTAACCTAAGGTCACTAAATTTTGAGTGAGTTTTAGTATTTGTCTTTGAATGATCTCCTCTTCGAATAAGGGATCATCTTCATCATAAAATCTAGGAGGAGGTGAGTCTTTGTGACTATGTTCAATCTTGAATCTACGTGAAGCCTTAAAGTAAGGTTTTCATGAATCACTTGTTGGTTTTGGTGGGTGATCCTCAACATTTTTTTTACGTTTTATTGAAGTGGAAGAATAACCTGTATTAAAATGGATGTCCATTTCTATGAAGGATGGTCATTTTGGATCTTCTACTTTGTGATTCATGGTCTTAATCGCTACCACTTCATACTCTTCGTATGAATAGTCTATTCTCATAACTCAAGGAATCTTGCAAGTACTTTGTCTCTATTGTAGTAAAGGAACTCATGAAAGAAAGATAGATCTAATTTGTTTTTGTCTTCGTATGAAGTAGATTCTTCTCCACTATGACCAACCAAAGGTTCTATGTCTTTGACTTGTGAGAAGAGGGTTTCTAAATATTTTTGACACTGAATGGGTATGTTGAATGTAAAAGGATTTACCTTTAAGTTGGGTTTATCTCGTTTAGACATCATTTTTGTGATTTTTGGCATCACTCTAACACTCCATGGTACCTACAGAGGCCTCTTCTGATCTGAAACCTTAGTGCATAGGGACCCTCTACAATAGCCTCTCTCAGTTTTTTCCTTTTCATTTCAGTGCTCTCGCTGTCCTACTTTTTGCAAACGCGTGAAATAGTGCAGTTGGAGCTAGTGTAAGGTTGTCAAACACTATATTTTGCAAACAATGGGTCATGGCAATGAACCAAATGTGCCAGCACATTTGGGTGCCCAGGTGAACACTAGAGGAGGTGGTGTTTCGGTGTGTAAAAGGGTCGTTGCTTCCGGGCTACTTCGTTCGGGCGTAGTCCCTTAAGAGCCCTGAGACCAAAATATCATTCAACTTCGACGGGTGACTACTCAGACTCCATGGCACCTAGAGAGGCCTCGTCTTATTTGAAACTATGGTGTAGGGACCCTCTACAATAGTATCTCTCAGTTTTTTCCTTCTCATTTGGGTGCTCTCGTTGTCCTACTATTTGCAAACGCGTGAAATAGTGCAGTTGGAGCTAGTGTAAGGTTGTCAAACGCTATATTTTGTAAACGGTGGGTCGTGGCACCGAACCGACTGTGCCAAAACATCTAGGTGGCCAGGTGAACACTAGAGGAGGTGGTGTTTTGGTGTGCGAAAGGGTCGTTGCTTCCGGGCTACTTCGTTCGGGCGTAGTCCCTTAAGAGCCCTGAGACCAAAATATCGTTCAACTTCGACGGGTGACTACTCAGACTCTGTGGCACCTAGAGAGGCCTCGTCTAATCTAACACCTTAGCGTAGAGACTCTCTACAATATCCTCTCTTCAGTTTTTTCCTTCTCATTTCGGTGCTCTCGCTGTCCTACTATTTGCAAACACGCGAAATAGTGCAGTTGGAGCCAGTGTAAGGTTGTCAAACGCTATATTTTGCAAACGGTGGGTCATGGCACTGAACCGAATGTGCTGGCACATTTGGGTGGCTAGGTGAATGCTAGAGGAGGTGGTGTTTTGGTGTGTGAAAGGGTCGTTGCTTCCGGGCTACTTCGTTCGGGCGTAGTCCCTTAAGAGCCCTGAGACCAAAATATCGTTCAACTTCGACAGGTGACTACTCAGACTCCGTGGCACCTAGAGAGGCCTCATCTAATCTAAAACCTCAGTGTAGAGACCCTCTATAATAGCCTCTCTCAGTTTTTTCCTTCTCATTTCGGTGCTCTCGTTGTCCTACTATTTGTAAACGCGCGAAATAGTGCAGTTGGAGCCAGTGTAAGGTTGTCAAACGCTATATTTTGCAAACGGTGGGTCATGGCACTGAACCGACTGTGCTGGCACATCAGGGTGGCCAGGTGAATACTAGAGGAGGTGGTGTTTTGGTGCGCGAAAGGGTCGTTGCTTCCGGGCTACTTCGTTCGGGCGTAGTCCCTTAAGAGCCCTGAGACCAAAATATCGTTCAACTTCGACGGGTGACTACTCGGACTCCGTGGCACCTAGAGAGGCCTCATCTGATCTAACACCTCAATGTAGAGACCCTCTACAATAGCCTCTCTCAGTTTTTTCCTTCTCATTTCGGTGCTCTCCCTGTCCTACTGTTTGCAAACGCGTGAAATAGTGCAGTTGGAGCCAGTGTAAGGTTGTCAAACGCTATATTTTACAAATGGTGGGTCGTGGCACCGAACCGACTGTGCCGACATGTCTGGGTGGCCAGGTGAACACTAGAGGAGGTGGTGTTTTGGTGCGTGAAAGGGTCATTGCTTCCGGGCTACTTCGTTCGAGCGTAGTCCCTTAAGAGCCCTGAGACCAAAATATCGTTCAACTTCGACGGGTGACTACTCAGACTCCGTGGCACCTAGAGAGGCCTCGTCTAATCCAAAACCTCGGCGTAGAGACCCTCTACAATAGTCATCTCTCAGTTTTTTCCTTCTCATTTCGGTGCTCACACTGTCATACTGTTTGCAAGCGCGTGAAATAGTGCAGTTGGCGCCCAGTGTAAGGTTGTCAAACGCTATATTTTACAAACAATGGGTCGTGGCACCAAACCAACTGTGTGTACACATCTGGGTGGCCAGGTGAACACTAGAGGAGGTGGTGTTTTAGTTCGCTAAAGGATCGTTGCTTCCGGGCTACTTCGTTCAGACGTATACCCTTAAGAGCCCTGAGACCAAAATATCATTCAACTTCTGATGGGTGACTACTCAAACTCTGTGTCACCTAAAGATGCCTTATCTGATCCAAAACCTTTGTATGAGACCCTCTACAATAGCCTCTCTCAGTTTTTTCCTTTTCATTTATGTGCTCTCGTTGTCCTACTATTTGCAAATGCGCAAAATAGTGCAGTTGGAGCCAGTATAAGGTTGTCAAACGCTATATTTTGCAAATGGTGGGTTGTGGCACCAAACCGACTACGCTCGGCACATTTGAGTGGCCAGGCGAACATTAGAGGAGGTGGTGTTTCGGTGCGCGAAAGGGTCGTTACTTTCGGGCTACTTCGTTTGGGTGTAGTCCCTTAAGAGCCCTGAGACCAAAATATCGTTCAACTTCGACGGGTGACTACTTGGACTTCGTGGCACCTAGAGAGGCCTTGTTTGATCCAACACCTCAGTTGTAGACACCCTCTACAATAGCCTTTTTAGTTTTTTCCTTCTCATTTCGGTGCACACGTGTAGGTATGGTCTTGTAAACACTTGGGGAGGAGTCGTTTTCAAAATTTACAACATTTTCAAAATTTACAACTTTTTCAAAATTTACAACATTAAAATTTACAACATTTTCAAAATTTACATTTTCAAAATTTACAACTTTTTCAAAACTTACAACTTTTTCAAACAATGAAAGCTTCTCTTAGCTTTGAGAATTTAAAATTCTCTACTAATAGTGCCAACCACGTGAAGGTGGAAGCTTTTATGGCACCACTAACCTAAACATAAAAGTGTTAGTCAAAGAAATTTAAGTTTCAAATCAAAACCATATACTATCTATATATGTACAAAATACACAAATTTAAAATAAAATATATTCAAACTTAAATCTAGATCTTTAAACTAAAAAAATTATATATATATTGAAAATAAATTATATATACCAGACATGAGCATTGTAAATTCATTCCAATGAACCATCAGGATCGGATCTACTCTGAATAGCAGACAAGATTGCTTCATGATCTGACTCTCGAACCTTCCAAAGAATCTTGTTATTAGGCCTTCCTCGATATCTATACAGCTGAATATTTGTCGCTAGAACTAGATGTGAATATAAGAGTATTTTCCTATGTGTCTCAAAGTCTTCAAACACCCAAATAGAGGAGTTTTTTAATGGATACCGTCGAAGCCAAGTTCCAGTAACTACCACTGACCCTGTAGGATACTCAATATCTTCACCATCTATAATAGGAGAATTCAACTTCTTTCTTTCCTTGATGCAACGACAAAAGAAATAGTCTATTCCTTCTTCATTGTCTTATGTCACAATTACTACAAACACATGTCCTACAAAAAAAACCAAGGTTGAACAACTCAAATTTAAATTACATATTAAAATTTCAATGGACATAACTCAATACAAAAATTAAATAAATAACCATAAATACCTTGTCACACCAAAATCAAAATTTCTTCAAAGTCCTTGGATGTTGCAACTTCATCTGCAGAAACAAGTCATAATGCTTGTGGAAGTTGATAACTAGGAAGCGAAGTTAGATGCCTACAAATCCATCCTTCCACCCCATTCTTGTGAATCACACTCAACAGTGACAAATTCGATACAAGATGCACAAAAAACATCTCAACTTTTTTGTTTATATGGCCCACGAAGTAGCGTCTGAGCTACAAAATGAATGCATATCACTGGACCCAGTGAGTGTCATACAATCCTCGTAGTTAGCAATATGTTGTTCCTATATCAGCCAAAAATATTTGTGAACTGTGGAATTTTCTTGAAAACCTCATGCCATGTTGTTAGTACACCATTTCACTATGTTCTTTGCATCTTTTAATTTAGCACCATCTTTGTACTTCAACTCTTCTCTTGCAAGAGCTCTTTTCACACATGCCCTTGCACCGTCATGCTCTCCTTTTCCATGTCCAGCCTCAGTGAAACTCTAAATATGTTGCACACCCATCTTGACATGCATTCTGCTCATCTAACAAAACATTTGTGCATTCTTAAACTGAGACATGTAATTATCTGACCATATATAATGTTGTTTGAAGTGGATGTCCCTATCAGACAAGTTTCCATAAAATAATTGGAAACACGCCTGCACAAATTCAGTAGAATGAGTATGATCATCACTGATATAAAATTGGTACTCTCTTAAATTTTTTCGATCATTCTCTGTACTGTCAGGAGAATGTCGAAATGCTATATGCACAAAAATGACAACTTGTACTGAGTTGTATTATTGCGATTGAACCTCCATTTGTGGTTGCAATGTGTAATTATCTGCAAAATCGACCACTGAAACAATATTACTAATAGTAATGTGTCTTTGCATAGCTTGAATTATTCATCCAACCATCAAGCTCTGTGTGTATGCCTTGCATACTCATAAACAATTTCATCCTTAAATTTTCTCATAAATTGAAAAATGGGCATTTGTTCTGTAACTTGCTCACACCATTTCTACTCTTTTCCATCTTTCAACTGGTATGCAATTGATTTATATTTATCAAACTCAACTAAATTATGTCCTATTGTACCTTTAATTTGCTCATGGATGTAACTTTCCAATTTAGGTAATCCGCCGCATGTACTACAACTTCCATCTAAACAATCCTGACTATAAAAAAATTGTCCAACTTCTTTTTCACAAAATATAGTAGGAATGAAATCCTTGGAAGATATTGGTGGAACTTGAACACCACATTCAGATAACATAGTTTCATAATGAAAATTAGAACGAATACATAAAATTTAGCATAATGCATCACAAATTCAACATGTTGCCTACAACAAGTGGTGCTAGTATGGTTGATTTTCACATAGAATGGTTTCGACATTTCAAAAAAATGTTGACTAATTTTAATTTCTAGATTCTCTTGTTCAAACTTACAAAAAAATTGAGTTTGAGTCATATCTAAGAAATGCTTTAGATGTGGTTCATGATTAGTAGAACCAACTCTCTATTTTATAACATCTCTTGTATTAGGTGAAACTCTAGTGTTATCATGCCAAAATTTAATAACACCTTCTCTTATAGCATCATAATTATTTTTGTCCTTACGCGGTGCTCTAGCAGAAAATGCCCAAAAATTGACATTATGAGTGATTGAAGGATATTACGTATTTCAATTGCTTTCATTAGAGTTTTTTGATTAACTTGCAACATTCAACTTGTTTGCGTAATCAAATGTTATTTTTTTATTGATTCACTTACAACACCAGTAGCAAGTACACAACGCACAATATTACTATCCCTAGTGTGTCTCAAGACACCAACAGTGTGATATGCATCATGAAGGTTTTCAACAATTGTAAAGGTTTGACCACGTATATTAGATGTTGTCAATCCTAAGGTGTTTAATGTAGGTCTTTTTTTAATCAATTTCATCAAACTAACCAACAACTGACATCTTTGGGAATCATTTAAAATTTCAAAATGATTATCCCAAATTTCAGTGGCTTTTCTTTTGATTTATCATTTAGAAAGTTTTTCAGACATTGGTTTCAAAATGTTTTCATCAATTTCAATAAAAAAATTAGGTTTCTTACCTAAAATCCTAGGAGGTGTTTTTGTCAAATTTTACTTGTCTACAGTTTCAACATGAATTTCCTTATTCACATTTTCATTGTCTCCTTCAATTTCAACATTTTCTACATCATGAGTATTTAATTCTTCTTCAACATTGACAGTAAAAACTTCTTCATCACGAGTATTTAATTCAACTTCAACATTGATAGTTAGAAACATTACCTAGTTCTTCATTGCTTACAATAGTTGGGATTAAAGATGAACCTCTTCTAGATTCATGAAGTTTTCTGCATTCGCTCAGCATTTTGAATTTTGTTGGCCTCTAATTTGTTTGGTGTTTTTTTACTTAATGACTTCCTTTTTTTGTCTCCCATGATGTTTTGCTTCCGGTGATAAGAAAAACGTGCAGAAAAAGACAGAATTTCACAGTAATTCATATGATAAGGTCTGAGAGTAAAAATACATGATAATGTAGACATTGGGATGCGTGTAAATATGATTTATAAACCACGAACACACTTTATAAGCCGCGATCGCGGTTTATAAAGCACGCTCACGTTTTATGTTAAAAAACCGTGATCGTGCTTTATAAACCGCGATCGCAGATCTATCTGCTGAACCTAAGCCTTAGAAAATCTCTGTTTTTCCCCAACCAAAGCTATGGAAGGTCATTATGAAGTGTAAAAGGTCAAAAAAACCTCAAATCTACTCTTCCAAAGACTTGAACCATGCTAAAAAACTGAAAACATTTCACAAAAATGGTGCCATCACGTAGGGGAGACTCTTAGCTTCGTAAAAATATTGTTTTTAAAGTGAATAGAATAAGATAAATATCATTTTATAATTTTTTACTAATAATAGGTCTTTAAGAACATTTTTTCCCGTGAATGTTCATGTCTACGTTTAAGACTGTAACTTTGTTTCGCTTATCAAAATATGATAAAACTTATACCATCCCAAGCGTGGACAAATTCTATACACGTTAAAAAGAAAAATATTTGATTTCGATATTTTTGATATAGCTATGGGCGGCAAACGGAAAGCGCTCCGTTTTTCTAAATATTTCAGACCACTTTCACGGAAAAAAATCATAAAAAAAAAATATTGCTAAAAAAAAATACAAATAAAAATCCATCCCAAGATAGACAACTACAATCTAAACGTTTCACCAAAGGAAAAAAAAAAAAACAAGATTTGGTCATCCAAAATGCGGGCAAACGGACTACAATCTTATAAGTTTTTTCAAAAAAAAATCTAAGTCATATGATTTTAAGTGTTTAATATAGCTAAACTTGTCCATTTTTTTTAAAAATTAGTATTTTAGAAACTAGATTCCGAATGATACGATTCATATTCATATGATTTTTTCTAATTTATAGTGCGTGTATAGCTAATAATCCCTACAAGTTGAGATTTCGCTGTTTTTTGCAATATGACGTCCACGGGATGAGACCTATATTTGTCCATCAACCTTCCTCTCATGCACTTACCAACACCCCTAGAGAGAAGTCTTGAGATTAATTTTGGAGCAGGGAATTTTTAATTTCATTTATGATTTTTTGACCTTTTTGTTATTTTGATTTTCGTCTAAATTTTATTACTTTTGATTTTTTAATTTATTTTTATTAAAAAATATATTGTTATTCTCTTAACCCTCCAAGGGGTGAAGAATCACTAGTGGCTTGATGGGGATGTGGAAGTGAGTGTGGGAGAAAAAACTGGCTAGTGGTCAAGAATACATCCAAGGGTCTTCACATAAGTTGGTTAAGTGTGTTATATTGCTTGGACATATAGGAGGACATTCGTGCTTGAATTTTTTAGGTAATGATAAACCAAGGTTTGTGTGGTGCAGTAGAAACTATGACTTACACATGTGTGAATACAAGATGATTAAGTGTTCACATAAATTGATTGGAATGGGATATGAATGGATTGTATGATGGGGATGCGTGATGTCTAAAGGAATGAGGTTGAAAAAAATAAGGATGAATGTGAAGGAAGGAACATTTGTGTGCAGGTGATGAATTATTGTAATTTTTTGGAAGGTATCAATTTGTTGGGTATTTTGAAAGATGTTTTGTTTTTTTAGATTTTTGGGTTTGATTTTGATTTTGGCATTTGACTTGTGATTTTTGCATGTGGGTTTATTTCCAGTAAGTGGTGTTGATTGTTTTTGTAATTTAATTTGTGTATTATTGGGTCAATCGAGATGAAGAATTTTAGCATCATTTTAAAGGTAAGATTGTCCATCTAAGTTGATGTCAAATCATGTAGTGAGGTCTCTTGATGGGATATAATTTCAGACTCTCATGATGCTGGTGATGGTTTGATATTTTTGAAAGAAGTCGAAGGACCTTTTTATTTTGTTGACCCTATTTGAATGATTTAAGGAATTAATGTTGACTTGGGTTGTAAGGATAATAGTTTTCGAAAAAATGATTGATGGAAACAAGATCACAAGTAGATTGTGTTTTGATGTCAGGAGAGATGTCATCAAGAATAGGTTTGTAGCCTATTTCAAAATGATCGAGGTTATAATAAAGGGAAATGTGTTTTCATATACCTTATCCATGGATGCCTTATCCTTTTCCTTGATGATTCATGATGGTGAACATATTTTTAGTGATAATATATGCATTGGATAGTGGGATTGATGCAGGTTGGTCATCATAAAACTAAGGTATAGAATACACTTAGGTTTCCTCGCCTGTTATAAGGTTTTCCTCGAGGAAATGAGAATGTTCCAAACTTATCATGGTATTTGGTAAGTAAGAGACATTTGGATGTGAATGAGATTTGGATGGTGGATGATGCTTAGGAGAGGGTTGTGATGTATCCCAAATGGTAGATATAGTGATACAAGGATAATATGCCTCGATCGATATATTTTGGAAATATATTTTAAGTGAATACATCAATTGGTTTTGAATTTCCGTTGGTGTGGATATAACTCACATGATTGTTTTTCCCAATACCAATGTGGTTTTTTTCATAACCTCATTGCATGGTTTATTGGTAGGTGAGTGATCATGTTTACAATTTTTTAATTGATGGAAGATGGTGGAAAGTTTCTTCACTTAGTTGTATGTTTATGATTCCCTAGGGAGAATGATGGAGATATAGAAATTGGATCTATGAGACATAATGATGATTGTTTATGTGTGTGGATTAGTATTCTGGTTGGATTGGTGTGGCCTAGGATACTCAATATCTTTGCCATCTATAATAGGAGAATTCAACTTCTTTCTTTCCTCGATGCAGCGCCATAAGAAATAGTATGTTCCTTCTTCATCGTCTTTTGTCGCAATAACTGCAAACACATGTCCTACAAAAAAAAACCAATGTTGAACAACTCAAATTTAAATTACATATTAAAATTTCAATGGACATAACTCAATACAAAAATTAAATAAATAACCATAAATACCTTATCGCACCAAAATCAAAATTTCGTCAAAGTCCTTGGATGTTGTAACTTCATTTGCAGAAACAAGTCGTAATTCTTATGGAGGTTGATAACTAGGAAGTAGAGTTAGAGGCCTACAAATTCATCCTTCCACCCATTCTTGTGAATCACACTCAATAGTGACAAATTTGATACAAGATGCACAAAAACATGTTAAATTTCTTGTCCATACGACCCACGAAGTAGCGTCTGAGCTACAAAATGAGTGCATATCACTGGACCTAGTGAGTGTCATACAATCCTCGTAGTTAGCAATATGTTGTTTCTCTATCAACCAAAAATATCTGCAAACTATGGAATTTTCTTGAGAACTTCGGGCCATGTTGTCAGTACACCATTCCACTATGCTCTTTGCATCTTTTAATTTAGCACCATCTTTGTACTTCAACTATTCTCTTGTAAGAGGTCTTTTCACACATGCCCCTACACCATCATGCTCTCCTTTTCCATGTCCAACCTCAGTGAAACTCCAAATATGTTGCACACCCATCTTGATGTGCATTCTTCTCATCCAATAAAACATTCGTGCATTCTTAAATTGAGACGTGTAATTATCTGACCATATATAATGTTGTTTGAAGTGGATGTCCCTATCCGACAAGTTTCCATAAAATAACTTGAAACACCCTTGCACAAATTCAGTAGAATGAGTACGATCATCACTGATATAAAAGTGGTACTCTCTTAAATTTTTTTCGATCATTCTCTGTACTGTCAGGAGAATGTCGAAATGCTATATGCACAAAAATGACAACTTGTACTGAGTTGTATTATTGCGATTGAACCTCCATTTGTGGTTGCAATGTGTAATTATCTGCAAAATCGACCACTGAAACAATATTACTAATAGTAAATGTGTCTTTGCATAGCTTGAATTATTCATCCAACCATCAAGCTCTGTGTGTATGCCTTGCATACTCATAAACAATTTCATCCTTAAATTTTCTCATAAATTGAAAAATGGGCATTTGTTCTGTAACTTGCTCACACCATTTCTACTCTTTTCCATCTTTCAACTGGTATGCAATTGATTTATATTTATCAAACTCAACTAAATTATGTCCTATTGTACCTTTAATTTGCTCATGGATGTAACTTTCCAATTTAGGTAATCCGCCGCATGTACTACAACTTCCATCTAAACAATCCTGACTATAAAAAAATTGTCCAACTTCTTTTTCACAAAATATAGTAGGAATGAAATCCTTGGAAGATATTGGTGGAACTTGAACACCACATTCAGATAACATAGTTTCATAATGAAAATTAGAACGAATACATAAAAATTTAGCATAATGCATCGCAAATTCAACATGTTGCCTACAACAAGTGGTGCTAGTATGGTTGATTTTCACATAGAATGGTTTCGACATTTCAAAAAAATGTTGACTAATTTTAATTTCTAGATTCTCTTGTTCAAACTTACAAAAAAATTGAGTTTGAGTCATATCTAAGAAATGCTTTAGATGTGGTTCATGATTAGTAGAACCAACTCTCTATTTTATAACATCTCTTGTATTAGGTGAAACTCTAGTGTTATCATGCCAAAATTTAATAACACCTTCTCTTATAGCATCATAATTATTTTTGTCCTTACGCGGTGCTCTAGCAGAAAATGCCCAAAAATTGACATTATTGAGTGATTGAAGGATATTACGTATTTCAATTGCTTTCATTAGAGTTTTTTGATTAACTTGCAACATTCAACTTGTTTGCGTAATCAAATGTTATTTTTTTATTGATTCACTTACAACACCAGTAGCAAGTACACAACGCACAATATTACTATCCCTAGTGTGTCTCAAGACACCAACAGTGTGATATGCATCATGAAGGTTTTCAACAATTGTAAAGGATTTACCACGTATATTAGATGTTGTCAATCCTAAGGTGTTTAATGTAGGTCTCATTTTAATCAATTTCATCAAACTAACCAACAACTGACATCTTTGGGAATCATTTAAAATTTCAAAATGATTATCCCCAAATTTCAGTGGCTTTTCTTTTGATTTATCCTTCAGAAATTTTTTCAGATATTGGTTTCAAAATGTTTTCATCAATTACAATAAAAAAATTAGGTTTCTTACCTAAAATCCTAGGAGGTGCTTTTGTCAAATTTTGCTTGTCTACAGTTTCAACATGAATTTCCTTATTCACATTTTCATTGTCTCCTTCAATTTCAACATTTTCTACATCATGAGTATTTAATTCTTCTTCAACATTGACAGTAAAAACTTCTTCATCATGAGTATTTAATTCAACTTCAACATTGATAGTAGAAACATTACCTAGTTCTTCATTGCTTACAATAGTTGGGATTAAAGATGAACCTCTTCTAGATTCATGAAGTTTCTGCATTCGCTCAGCATTTTGAATTTTGTTGGCCTCTAATTTGTTTGGTGTTTTTTTACTTAATGACTTCCTTTTTTTGTCTCCCATGATGTTTTGCTTCCGGTGATAAGAAAAACGTGCAGAAAAAGACAGAATTTCACAGTAATTCATATGATAAGGTCAGAGAGTAAAAATACATGATAATTTAGACATTGGGATGCGTGTAAATATGATTTATAAACTGCGATCGCACTTTATAAACCGCGATCGTGGTTTATAAAGCACGCTCACGTTTTATGTTAAAAAACCGTGATCGCGCTTTATAAACCGCGATCGCAGATCTATCTGCTGAACCTAAGCCTCAGAAAATCTCTCTTTTTCCCCAACCAAAGTTATGGAAGGTCATTATGAAGTGTAAAATGTCAAAAAACCTCAAATCTACTCTTCCAAAGACTTGAACCATGCTAAGAAACTAAAAACATTTCACAAAAATGGTGCCATCACGTAGGGGAGACTCTTAGCTTCGTAGAAATATTGTTTTTAAAGTGAATAGAATAAGATAAATATCATTTTATAATTTTTTACTAATAATAGGTCTTTAAGACATTTTTTCCCGTGAATGTTCATGTCTACGTTTAAGACCCCCCTCCCGTAACCTTTTGTTTCGCTTATCAAAATATGATAAAAATTATACCATCCCAAGCGTGGAAAAATTCTATACACGTTAAAAGAAAAATATTTGATTTCGATATTTTTTGATATAGTTATGGCGGGCAAACGGAAAGCGCTCCGTTTTCTAAATATTTTCAGACCACTTTCACGGAAAAAATCATAAAAAAAAAATATTGCTAAAAAAAATACAAAATAAAATCCATCCCAAGATAGACAACTACATCTAACGTTCAACAAAGGAAAAAAAAAAAACAAGATTTGGTCATCCAAAATGCGGGCAAACGGACTACAATCTTATAAGTTTTTTCAAAAAAAAAAACTAAGTCATATAATTTTAAGTGTTTAATATAGCTAAACTTGTCCATTTTTTTAAAAAATTAGTATTTTAGAAACTAGATTCCGAATGATACGATTCATATTCATATAATTTTTTCTAATTTATAGTGCGTGTATAGCTAATAATCCCTACAAGTTGAGATTTCGCTGTTTTTTGCAATATGACGTCCACGGATGACCCTATATTTGTCCATCAACTTCCTGCACTTACCCACACCCCTAGAGAGAGTCTTGAGATTAATTTTGGCAGGGAATTTTTAATTTTCATTTATGATTTTTTGACCTTTTGTTATTTTGATTTTCTAATTTTATTACTTTTGATTTTTTAAATTTATTTTTATTTAAAAAATATATTGTATTCTCTTGAACCCTCTCAAGGGGTTAAGAATCACTAGTGGCTTGATGGGGATGTGGAAGTGAGTGTGGAGAAAAAACTGGCTAGTGTCAAGAGATACATCCAAGGGTCTTCACATAAGTTGGTTAAGTGTGTTATATTGCTTGGACATATAGGAGGACATTCGTGCTTGAATTTTTTAGGTAATGATAAACCAAGGTTGTGTGGTTGCAGTAGAAACTATTGACTTACAACATGTGTGAACAAGATGATTAAGTGTTCACATAAATTGATTGGAATGGGATATGAATGGATTGTATGATGGGGATGCGTGATGTCTAAAGGAATGAGGTTGAAAAAAATAAGGATGAATGTGAAGGAAGGAACATTTGTGTGCAGGTGATGAATTATTGTAATTTTTTGGAAGGTATCAATTTGTTGGGTATTTTGAAAGATGTTTTTTTTTATATTTTTGGGTTTGATTTTGATTTTGGCATTTGACTTGTGATTTTTGCATGTGGGTTTATTTCCAGTAAGTGGTGTTGATTTTTTTTGTATTTTAATTTGTGTATTATTGGGTCAATCGAGATGAAGAATTTTAGCATCATTTTAAAGGTAAGATTGTCCATCTAAGTTGATGTCAAATCATGTAGTGAGGTCTCTTGATGGGATATAATTTCAGACTCTCATGATGCTGGTGATGGTTTGATATTTTTGAAAGAAGTCGAAGGACTTTTTATTTTGTTGACCCTATTTGAATGATTTAAGGAATTAATGTTTGACTTGGGTTGTAAGGATAATAGTTTCGAAAAAATGATTGATGGAAACAAGATCACAAGTAGATTGTGTTTTGATGTCAGGAGAGATGTCATCAAGAATAGGTTTGTAGCCTATTTCAAAATGATCGAGGTTATAATAAAGGGAAATGTGTTTTCATATACCTTATCCATGGATGCCTTATCCTTTTCCTTGATGATTCATGATGGTGAACATATTTTTAGTGATAATATATGCATTGGATAGTGGGATTGATGCAGGTTGGTCATCATAAAACTAAGGTATAGAATACACTTAGGTTTCCTCGCCTGTTATAAGGTTTTCCTCGAGGAATGAGAATGTTCCAAACTTATCATGGTATTTGGTAAGTAAGAGACATTTGGATGTGGAATGAGATTTGGATGGTGGATGATGCTTAGGGAGAGGGTTGTGATGTATCCCAAATGGTAGATATAGTGATACAAGGATAATATGCCCTCGATCGATAATATTTTGGAAATAATATTTTAAGTGAATACATCAATTGGTTGAATTTCCGTTGGTGTGATATAACTCACATGATTGTTTTTCCCAATACCAATGTGGTTTTTTCATAACCTCATTGCATGGTTTGATTGGTAGGTGAGTGATCATGTTTACAATTTTTTAATTGATGGAAGATGGTGGCAAAGTTTCTTCACTTAGTTGTATGTTTAGATTCCCTTAGGGAGAATGATGTGAGATATAGAATTGGATCTATGAGACATAATGATGAATTGGTTTATGTGTGTGGATTAGTATCTGGATTGGATTGGTGTGGCCTAGGGGTTGCATTACATTGGTTAGAATCAAGGGTAGGAGTGGTTTGATGTGGCATGAGGACATATTGAAATTTTTATTAGGTGAATTGTGATTAGTAGGTATTTTCAATGAGGGAATACATAGTTTATGTGAATAATGGTATTCTAGGATAAATTCAATTGAGTGAGGCTTAGGGGCCCAAGTAGGATCAGTTTGTCAATGGGACTAATTGGGTGATGAAGGTTGGGATGTTGTAGGGTTAATGCAGGATGCAATGCATTCCAATTGTTGGCTAAGATATTGGATTTTAACATAGATGAGATGATTATGATTTTGAGGGGATTGCTGTAGATGTTGGATTAATTTTATATTATCAACATGGGTCTTGATGAGGGTAATTTTAGGATTCTAATGGTTGTGAGTGGATTTGGGAGATGATGTGGTTGATTCCATAGGGTTACTAGAAGAAGGTGGATTTGGTATGGATGGATCCTATGGGAATATGATTTTGGATAATTGTGTGAGATTGAAGGAGACAAGAAGCTTGGGCCCTAAATATATGACCATAAGAAGGAGGACATCTTTATGTCAGGATTGAAGGAGTTGGCCCATGTTGATAGGGCTGATTTTTGTGAACGATGACTCATGTGAATTAGTGGGGAAAATTTGGTGGATATCATCCTGATCAAGGAACATGTTTGTGAAAACATGATAGATGAAGAGATTAGTACAATAGATCTAGATTAGGTGGATAAGATGGTTAGATAGGGATTTTTGATTAATTTAATGTTGGACTGGGGATGAGGATATAATTGGATGAAGTTGTGATTTGTTTGATCAATAATGATTTGGATTAATTCCTTTTTGGTTTTGATTTGAGTGTGAGGTTAACAAACACACAAGTCTTGACAACATTCAAGTAAGAACACACAAGAAAAAATCCTATGCTATTAGAAAGGAGTGTGCAATGTGACTAGTAACCTGAAATATACTTCATGTAGAGTGCTGATATATTTGTCTCCTAACCCTTACTTTATGTGGTAAATATTGCTTATATTTGGGAGTGTTGTGCTCCCTACACTAATAACTATTTTCAGCTAATATATTTTTAATGCAAGGCTATATGAGACTCACTAAGATCATACCATATAGGAATTTTAGTACGTGGGGCCCAAGTCCATGTTACAAGGATGTTTTCTAAGGCATTCGTATTGGTATTTGAAAGCATCTCACTTCACGTCACACATAAAGTAGGAAAATGTTTATCCAATAATGTCAATTATCCTTTGATTTCTACACTCCATTATAACACAAGTGTGCCTTTACATGTGGTGATGAAGTCCATTTCATAAGATTCCTAGAGACTATGGCAAGTACATGTGGATGAAATTCACATCACGTTACCCATACAAAGAAAAAGGTAGAAGCATAGGTCATTTTTGATCTCCAAGATCATTGAGTGATGCAAGGGGAGAGCATACACAACCTAGATCTAGGTACACACACATGAAAATCTATACAAGAGATGTACAAATATTATACAAGAAAAATCAAAGCAATATACAATCAAAATGAGGTTTTTATATTATCTCTTGGACCAATTGAAGTTGTAAACATGTAATTAGTATTTTAGAGTTTATCTTAGGTATGTTCAATAGGGAAACATCAACGTTTTCAATCACAAAAATGACACGGTTACAAAAAAAACACAATATTCCATGATAATGATGTAGTTAGTTACAAAAATGATGTGGTTATATGTAGAAATGACATGGTTAGTATTATAACAACATGGTTAGTGTGATAGCTATGTTCTGAGTTTTATGCCAAAAAATATTTAAAAATTAGAAAAGAAAGATGTTTGATGAAGACAATTGACTGGATAAGTTGGTGCTCTATAACTACAAAGTAACTAGCGGTCCAAAACAATAATAAAAAGTTGAGAAAACCATAAAATTATACATGTTATAATGATAACGACATGGTTACCTATAAAAATGACATGATTAAAGGCAATAACAATGCGGTTAATTGCAAAAATGATTTCCACCTATTACATAAGCACATAATATGGTGATGATGACCTACATTTGAAAAATATTTCACCAATCACAAAAATGATGTTAACAAACAACATGAAAAAATAACAAGAAAAATTCAAAAGTCTCATATTTTTGCTTCCTATTTTCTCTACTTTCTTCATAGATCTTAAATTAGGTCCTACAAATTGGGAAGGGATAGTGAAAAATGTGTGGTAGTCACATTGACCATGCCAAAAATGTGTGCAATAAAATGAGAGAATTTTAGAAAATCATGGATGCAATACCAAATCTCTCTACTCTAACTCAAAGGAAAACACTTAGATTGATCTAAAAGGAAGAAACGATATTCCTATACCTTACCAAGAAGAGGATCCTCCCTTTGATTGTTGGATTTTATCAAGATGATGGATTGATGTTGTTTGCTTCAAAGTCGACTTTGTACATGAATTTTGGAAGCACATTCCCTTAGAATCTTGTTGATTGATTGATGAAGGATGATGGCTTGATTGATGAAAATGGAAAGAGCTTGGTATGCTTCCAATACTTGGATTCTAGCTTGTGGTTTTCTCTCCATTTTTATGGAAAATGATATTTTTATTTATAATTGAGGGTGGAGGATTCAATGTCTAAGATCAATCCATGGTGAATTGGTATCAATGGTTGAGGCTGAGTGTGAGGGTATAAGATTCTAGAGGTGGTGGATTCTAGATTTTTCTTCCATTCATGTAAGGTGGTAGAATAGGAAGGTTTTAGAGATAAAGAACTCTAGATCTGATTATGTTCTTTAATGATGATTAGATGAGGGATTAGTTGGAGGATTTTTAGGATAGGTGGCTAGGAATATTAAATTCCTAAAATAAAAGAGCACGTGATTAGATGATTGATTAGGGAAATTAATCAAATTGAAGGGGTATTGTGGGATGTTATAAGGTTAAATGTGATGAAGGGATAATTGGTAAAGGGGATTATTTTAAGAGTATACAATAACACCTTGTAAAAAATTAAATAAAATGGGGAGGGGTGGATTTGAGAGCATATTTCAATCAACCCTTGTTAAAAAAGTATTTAAAATAATAAATAAGTACAATTTGGTTTAACAAACATTGCAGTGTAATGCAAGTGTCACAAACCTTATTTTTCAATGGATATAATAAGTAGTAGATGGTATATGTTCTTATATAAATGTTTGAATTCTTCTTTTAGAGAAAGGATGCTTCAAAACTAAATACATTCCTTTTTTACAATTTAAATAAATTCACATGTGATCATTCATTTTGTGTATATTCATCATCTTAATTGCATTAATACAATTATATATCTATTTACTTCTTGAAATCAAAAGAGGACCTGTCGACGCTAAAATTTTCCTCCGTAATTTCTATTTCATTAATGTATGTATTAGGAATAGGATGTTGTTAAGTATAATCAGTAGTAGCGTCTAATAGAAGATAACGGCGCCATCAGTACGGTGCCGCCAATAATGTGGAGTACGGTAACAGTAAAAGTACAATAGGAATGTTGTAAAAAGTAAATATTTTTTTGTAAGTGGTCCGGTAATGTTAAAATGTCAAAGTTTGGGTAATTAGAGAAGTAGGGTCTACGTGATTAGGAATTAGAAATATTATATTGGTAATAAGGACAAGGAGTGAGGTCATAAATATTTTGTATATTTTATTTGTAAAAAGTCTAAAAATGTAGAACCCATGTAAAATGATAAGGTTTATCTTATCTTAAAAGATAAGCTTACATGTACAGATAAGAGTTAAGGTATGGAATATGATTCGTCAGAGTGGATTTCTTATCCTATCTTAGAGATAAGATGGATAAGCCTGAAAGTTCTATAAATAGAGAGGCCACCCCCCTCATTTAGCATAGAAGGAAGTAGTGAGAAATATTGTAGGAAGTGTGCGAAGGAAGCCATCAGTTTAAAGGTGTGTTAAAGAAGCCATTAAGAGGTGTAATTGTAAAGTTTCTCCCATAGTCTTGGTGAAAGGCAAGTGAAGTCAATAACACTTGAAGTACCTCATGGATTACATCCACCAAACTAAAGGCTGTGCATTAGTAAATAATCATGGCACGAGGAGTTCCCGGTGAAGAATTATCATAGTGCCAGATTGGTGATGACATTTTGGTTCCGTTGCCGGGACCATTCCTCGTTGGTGGATTTTCTGGAGAGATATTCCCACTTGGTCAAAAATCAATTAGAGGGTAACCTTGTTTTTACTGTGCATAGTAGTTACCATGGTAAAGTCATTTTTTCCATGAATAGTAGTTACCATGGTAAAGTCATTTTTGCTGGAATAGTATTTACCGCAGTAAAGTCACTTTTTATCGTGAATAGTATTTACCGCAGTAACTTCACTTTTTACCATGAATAGTGTTTACCACAGTAAAGTCATTTTTTACCGCAGTAAGTCAAGTTTTACCATAGTTTACCGTGGTCATTTCTATTTTACTGTAGAAAGGTGTAAAGTCACTTTCTAGTATAGTGATTCTAATTATTTGTGCACATAAGTCTTGTTGATTGTACTTGTGGGTTGGTGTTTCATGGTGGTTACTTTTGAAAATGGGAAAGATTCCTGTTTTTTCAGCTCAATCTAATGAAGATGCTTCTTCTTTCATTCAAGAGTTTAAACGATCTTGTATTTGTAATGGCTTCATAAGAAGGGAACAATGGGCTGAATTTTTTCCTACCTTTTTGGATGGTTCAGCACTTAGGTGGTTTGAAACACTAGGTGATAATGTGAAAAATTCATGGGATTTATTAACTGAAAGTTTTCTTGAAGAATTTGGTGAACAACAGAAATATGCAGATCTCATGATCAAGATCACAAAGCTATCCCAAGGAGAGAAGGAGAAGATAAGGGATTATCATGCTCGTGTTCTAGAGCTAAGGAGGAAGCTCGATGCCTAGATCTGGAAGGAAGGATTAGCGGATGAGTTGATGAATGGCGTGGATAATCTTCTCTGTAAGCACTTCATTCTTGGGATGAAGCCAGAGATCACACAACGAGTGAAGTATGACCACCCAGCTACCATTGAATAAGCAAAGGAGATTGCAAGAAGGCAAGAAGAAAGCATGGAAGAGGAGCCCAAAGAAATTGTTGCTAAAGTAGAGCCTACACCATCACCTTTGGTCCAGAATCCACAACCACTCCCGGTGAGCACAAATATTTCTCCTAGTACATCTACTGAGTATGAAGATCTGCTCAAAAAGATGGGCCAGTTAACTATTAATCTTCTTCAAGGAAAGGAATTTAGTTCTCAGGGAGGAGATAGAGGTCCAAAAAGAAATATTTCTGAAGTTGTATGTTATGGTTGTTATAAAAAGGGTCATTATAAGTATAATTGTCTAGATAGAGCTTCTACATCTGGTAAAGGAGATAATGATAAAGGAAAAGCACCTTTGAATTCTTTTAATGTAGTAGATAAGAGCAGAAATAATGAAGTAGATGTGTTTGTAACAAAAAGAAAGAAAGAAAAAGATAATCAAGATGGAAATGATCCTAAGAAGATGAAATAAGAAACTAGTAAGAAACATAGGAGAAGAAAGTTGGGTGTGCAGGATTTTCTGATTTCATAGGGGCAAGGACCATACTCCATCTTGGAAGATCTGTCCAAAAGGCCTGCAAATATTACATATGGTCAACTCTTGGCTATGTCTTCTGAGAAGAGGTGGGAGTTGTGAAGTGGACTCAATGCTTGACGAAGGAAGGAGGTTGAGGTCCCTATTTTGGAGGCAGAGGCGGATCCCTATGCTCCACAAGCTGAGGTATTATGTAATGGTATTTCAATTCATGATGTCTTAGTTGATGGAGGTGCTGCAGTTAATGTAATGACTGAGTTTGTAATGAATATGTTGGGTTTAAAAATTGATCTCCCTTCAACACTTATGTTAAGGTCATTAAATAAGAGAAAAACTAAACCAGAAGGTGTAGTTTCAAATGTGGCAATATCTGTTATGGGTGTTGTATGTGTGGTAGACTTTCAGGTGATGAAAAATGGTACTGTTGCATACCCAATGCTGCTGGGAAGACCATGGCTAAGGAGAGTTCATGCAGGAAACTACTGGAATGAAGGTTTCATGACACTTGGACGTGGTAGAGAGAGGGTGAAGATAAACATGATCCCTCGACATCATAAAGCAGAACCTGTGGATTCAAGTGATGAAACTGATGATTGGACATCCTCTGATTACTTTAGTACCAGTGAAGTGGACACTGAAGATGAAGAAAGTGAGGTTGATGTTTCAGTCATGGATATCCTTCCAGTCACACCGAATCATGACCCCATAAAATTATCTGAAGAAGAAGTTGATGATCGTCTCCAACAAATAAAGATTGGTGATGCTGTGATGGAGAGTGAGAAGGAATCCTACCTCCAGCTCTTTCAAAGGTACATACACATATTCACTTTTGATTACAAGGAACTCCGTCAAGTAAGTTGGGTAGAACATTCTATTGAGCTGGTAGATGGTGCTAAGCCCATAATGCAAATGCCATATAGAATGAATCCTAATTTTTCCAAGACTGTAAAAGAAGAAATAGATAAGTTGCTTGATGCAGGATTCATATTTGCTATGGAGAATTCAGAATGGTTTTCTCCCATTGTGATCTCAATAAAAAAGAATGGGAAGCTACGCATTTGTGTTGATTACAGGAAGCTCAATAAGGCAACAAAGAAATATCATTACCCTCTTCCATTTTCAGATCAGATCTTGGATGAAGTAGCTAGCCAGGAGTGCTATAGTTTTCCTGATGGATATAGCAGCTACAACCAAGTTCGTATAGCAGAGAAAGATCAGATGAAGACCACATTCACCACTCCTTAGGGAACGTTTGCTTACAGAGTTATGCCTTTTGGGTTGTGTAATGATCCAACAAAATTCCAGCGTTTGATGAATAGGGTGTTCGAACCCTATGTTAGGATCTTCATCAGAGTATTTTTGGATGATTTTTGCATCTATGGGAGCAAGTTGGACCACCTACACCAAATGGAGACACCATTTCAAAGGTTAGATGAAGCACAAGCCTCACTAAACCCTACAAAGTGTGTCTTTGGATGTTCTAAAGGTGTTTTGTTAGGGCATGTTGTATCCAGAGATGGTATTGGTACTGATCCTGATAAAGTTTCAAAAATCAAAGATTTACCATTTCCTATTAATAGAAGTAAGTTGAGATCATTTTTAGGCCATGTGGGTTACTATAGAAGGTTCATCAAGAATTTCTCAAAAATTGCACAACCACTAACCCAGTTCTTGAAGAAGGATGTTACTTATGAACTAGGAAATAAGGCGCATGAAGCTTTTGGACAATTGAAGGAAGCCCTGGTGTCTTCACCTGTTTTGAAGAATCCAGATTGGAGCAAGCCATTCATTGTGTACACTGATGCCTCAGATGCAGCACTAGGAAGTACTTTGAGCCAAAAGGATGAAAATGGGAATGAACATCCAATTTACTTTGGGAGAAGACAAATGAGCAGTGCTGAGGTAAATTATACTGTAACTGAAAAAGAGGCTCTGGCTATCATTTTTGCTGTAAATAAGTTTAGAAATTACTTGCTAGGGCAAAAATTTCTAGTTGTAACAGATCATCAGGCTCTAAAATATATTGTAAATAAGCCTAACCCATCAGGGAGGATAGCAAGATGGATAATTTTGCTACAAGAATTTGAATTTGATAATATAGATAGGCCAGGAAAGAAGCATGTCAATGCAGATGCACTCTCTCGAGCCTATGATGGTTTAGGATCATCTTGTGATGATGATGCTTTCCCCGGTGTAGCATTGTTATCCCTTGACACAATCCCTAGTGAATACATAGATATTTTGAATTATCTGAATGAATTCAAGTTTCCTGATGGTGCCAATGCAAAGACTAAGAGAAAGATTACTCAAGCCAGTCGTCCATATTCTATTCTGCATGGAGTATTATTTCGAATAGGACCTGATGGACAGTACAAGAGGGCAGTTAGACGTGATCAAGGGAAGGAACTGCTATAAGAATTCCACAATGGTACATGTGGAGGGAACTTCTTTGGAAAACTTACAACAAGAAGGATCTTGGATGCAGGTTATCACTGGCCCACTCTTTTTAAAGATTTTTTATAATTATTGTAAGACATGTAATATTTGTCAAACACATGGTAACCGTAAGACTTCATCAACTCCATTATGTCCTATTCTTCCCCTTGGTCCCTTTGGAAAGTGGGGAATAGACATTGTAGGTCCACTTCCAACTACATCACGCCAAAATAAGTATATTGTAGTTGCCACAGATTATTTAACCAAGTGGGTTGAAGCTAGGCCATTGAAAACAACTTCCATGGATGAAGTGGCAAGGTTCATGTATGAACGCATTGCCACCAGATTTGGTTGCCCATTAGAAATTGTAACAGATCAAGGAAGCCACTTCATTAATGATGTGGTAGAAGCCCTAGTCAATAACTTTTCTATTAAGCACAGGAAGGCAACAACATACAAGCCAAGCAAAAATGGACAGGTGGAACGAACAAATTTTGTGTTGTGTCAAATTCTAGCAAAAGATGCAGCCTTACAGGTACATAAATGGGATAAAAAGATTCATGCAACATTGTGGGCATATAGGGCAACATCAAATTCAGCAACAGGATAGTCCCCATTTCAGTTGGCCTATGGCATTGATCCAGTTCTTCCTATTGAGTTTGATATTCCCACTGTGAGAGTTATGAAAAATGAAAGGATGGATGAAAGTGATTCAGTAAAAGAAAGGTTGGTACATCTTCATTTGCTGGAGGAAATGAGAGAAATAGCAAAGGATACAAGCCATAAGAAGAAAATGAAGCAGAAGGAATACTTTGATCAAAAGATCCGGTGGTCTCCATTTCATGTGAATGAATTGGTTCTAGTATATGATTTCAGATACAAAAAAAGAAGACAGAGAACATTTCTTCTAAAATGGATGGGGCCCTACAAAATAGCAGCTGTGCATGAAAATGGTATGTATCGACTGGAGGAATTGAATGGCACTCCCATTACGAAATGGGTCAACCACAACAAGTTGAAGATTTTCCAAGCACCAGAATAGTCTACTCCGAGGACGGAGTAGAAGCTAGGAAGGGGGAAGATGTTGACACTAAACTTTTCCTCCGTAATTTCTATTTCATTAATGTATGTATTAGGAATAGGATGTTGTTAAGTATAATCAGTAGTAGCGTCTAATAGAAGATAACGGCGGCATCAGTACGGTGCCGCCAATAATGTGGAGTATGGTAACAGTCAAAGTACAATAGGAATGTTGTAAAAAGTAAATATTTTTCGTAAGTGGTCCGGTAATGTTAAAATGTCAAAGTTTGGGTAATTAGAGAAGTGGGGTCTACGTGATTAGGAATTAGAAATATTATATTGGTAATAAGGACAAGGAGTGAGGTCATAAATATTTTGTATATTTTATTTGTAAAAAGTCTAAAAATGTGGAACCCATGTAAAATGATAAGGTTTATCTTATCTTAAAAGATAAGCTTACATGTACAAATAAGAGTTAAGGTATGGAATATGATTCGTCAGAGTGGATTTCTTATCCTATCTTAGAGATAAGATGGATAAGCCTGAAAGTTCTATAAATAGAGAGGCCACCCTCTCATTTAGCATAGAAGGAAGTAGTGAGAAATATTGTAGGAAGTGTGTGAAGGAAGCCATCCGTTTAAAGGTGTGTTAAAGAAGCCGTTAAGAGGTGTAATTGTAAAGTTTCTCCCATAGTCTTGGTGAAAGGCAAGTGAAGTCAATAACACTTGAAGTACCTCATGGATTACATCCACCAAACTAAAGGCTGTACATTAGTAAATAATCATAGCACGAGGAGTTCCCGGTGAAGAATTATCATAGTGCCGGATTGGTGATGACAGACCCTATTAGTGTACATGTTGATGTGAAACATGTGAGAAAGGTTAACAAAGAAGGGCCGAACACCTCCCAACACCCAAGGCATGGCTCAAAAGGGCTCGGAAAAAGGGATCTAAAACCATACCAGTATGGTTCCTGTAAAATGACTAGAAAAGTAGAAAAGCATGAGGAGAGAAAAAACTAAGGGAGAAAGAAAATAGGAAGAAAGAGAAGAAAATTAGGGTAAAATAATAATCAAGAATATAAAAGAGAAAGATAAAGTTACACGTGTTGAGATTCATACCAAACATAATGGAACATGTCAAAATTTCTTAATTTAGACCAATAATGTCATACCAAACAAATCAACCTTAAACCTAGGTTAAATCAATACAATTTTATTAAGACACTTAACCTAACTAATTTTACAACAAAGAAACAATATCATTTTAAAATGTTGCATTTTTTTGAAACAAAAAAGTCCATAACTCATAAAGGAATAAAACAAGATATACATAGTGACCCATATCAAGTAATTAATTGTATAAACATGGTCTATAACACTTAATAATTTCTGATTATAAGTAGTGGAATTTGAAACAAACAAAACATCTTAATACAAGAAACCAATAGAGTAAGTACTATCTTCATTCTAATACGACTTCCAAAATAATTTTCAATATCATTTAATTAAATTCATATTATATTTACTTACCTTTCAATTTACCTAGAGAGGAGGGTAAGGAGATATTCACCAAAAACTATTTATCTTTAAATTTCAATTTCTAATATAGGGTGACCATGAAAACAAACACTCAACAAGACTCGTTACAAATATTCCAACACCTCAATCTTGTTAACACTATCTAATAATTTGATTCTCTCTAGTAAAATAAAAAGAGGGAGAGGGAGAAAATTATCCGATGACTACCACAACTACATACTTAATCCATGAATTTACTTACTAATAAGAAACACTTCATATATTTGAAAACACACAATAACACAATGATAAGTCAAATCATAATTCATTTTTAGCTAACCCAAAAGCACATGGGAAAGATTAGGATTCATATTACACTTTATTTATTGAATTTCAAAAATAAAAGAGCATATTAAATTAAATATATGTAATAAAAATCATTCGAAAATAACAAGAATAGGACAAGAGAGAATATTATCTTTATGTAATAATATGAAAAAAAACAATGGGGGTAAGAGGGAAAAGTGTAAAAACTTATCCAATTGAACACTGTCATACAACAAGAAGATATAATAATTCTAATACAAGTTAAATTTTCCTTTATTTATTCACTACGTTTTGATTTGCAAAAAGGAGGACTAGGATAAACATCGAAGGTTAATAAAAACAATACTTGTGGGTTGATAAAATGACCAAAAATACTTAAACTAGGCATTTTACAAAAGCTTAAAAAATTAAATGAACAACAATTAGCTCCTCTCTAGGGTTAGTAGTATCCTCTCAAGCTTAGGGATATAAGCATACTATAATAAGACACACCAATGAAATGAGAGACAATGACTCCTCTAAGTGCTTCATACATACCAAATGGGGGATCAAGGCCTGATGTAGTTATTTCATGTGTGAAAGTGTGTACATCTTTATTGTGAAGGATATGAGAATCTCTATACAACCTCATATACATATTTCTCACAATCACCCCCACAGATGACATTTGCATCCACTAAATGATCTTATCACAGTTAGTCCTCACCGCAAAGGGAAACAAGACTATATGACCCACAAACACAAATTGATGTGACATAAACACATAAAATATGGGTGCAACTAGACCTTAAGACTAAGCAAAAAATACATAATTATCCTCAGAGTTTGATAAAATTGAGGTAGGTTTCATACTCTAGCAATACCTCATTATCCTTAGTATTAATTACATAAATGTGATATAAGCCAGAAAAAAATCTATATTGACCTCATATAATTATACACTCTTATATGGTGGTTCATATTTAATTTTTTTTATCAACTAGGATAATTTATTCTATATTTACCTAGGGAGAGGGCCCTAGTCCAATAAAAAAGGTGAAAAGTAGATGGGTTGTTAATGTAACTTTTCAAAAAACCCACAAATAAAAAGGCTATCCCCTTAACCTACAATCTAGATTGGGATGTATGTGGCCAAATTTTAGATAAAATAATCACTTACCAATCCATATCATATTTCTTAGTGCTTCTATACTATTAGTAGGGTTGGAATATGGAGTAACCATAGCCTAAGTAGAGTATATATAAGGAGTGATTAGTACTTGATCATCATATTTTCTATGCTATTTTTATTGTAAGGTTGTGCAAGTTGTCCCTCAAAGTGGTTAAGTTATATATAATATTCTTCTCTTTATTAAGTATCATGTGTTTATTCTATTCTTTTATATAATTTTGAATTGTTTTTGTGTTTAATTATGCAATTCAATGTTGAATACATGTAGGTAATTTCATTACAAATGGTATCATAGGTTTGATTTTGGCACATTTATTTATTTTCTAGATAACATTGTTCTAAGAATCAAAATATTAAAAAACATAACTTGGGATTCAGAAGAGTAATTTTTTCCATTAGTGCAGTATCGTTTGAGGTTTTTTTAAGAAAAATTAAAATTAGAAAAAATTATGAAATTTTTTCATTCCCTTATTAAAAATCGAAGTCATGGTATTCATCTCAAAAATATTATCACAATGTTATCATAAAGGTTTAATGTTATCACTATTTTAGTGAATCTATCGAGAACATATGTGATCTAGATGTGATTCTTCCTTTAAACTTTGACACTTGGCCCCATACAACTTTTACCTATTTATTATTCAGATTTGGTTTAGTGGACCATTGTATGGTTTCTCCATGAATATTTGAGTTATGTTTATGCCTTTTGTATAATGATCTCAAATATTTGTGAGATATCCTTATGGGATAACAGTACTCCATGATATTAGAGGTGAGGAATGACCTATGGGGTAATTTTTATATACAAATACCAAATTTAGGTGTCTATTACTTCCACCTTTTAACTCTAGTATTGTAAATAATTTATTATAAGGATAAAAGAAATTGTGTATCTGTGATAACTACTATGGGTGATGAAAAACATATCAATAATGTGCCATTTTCCTATGTAAAAATATGTAAGAAAATATGTGTGGATTAATGTATCATAATGATAACAAAATTGAAATATGTGAACCAAAAAATAATATTAAAATTGAAAAGTTAAGGAATGAATATATTTGATGGTATGTGAACCAAGATGCCACTTGGTTTTAATTTAATTAAAGAGTGTCTTGGGATGAATATGCCCCAGGAGATGTAACTAAAGAATTGGAGAGATAAGGAGTGTAAATGTCCCATTTGTTGTCACCCTCAAAATTCCCCTCATTTTTTAAAGTCAAGTTTCGAAAATTTTGAGTTGCTGCCTTTGAGAGATGTTTGAGTAGGATTGAGAAGTATGGAGAGATAAGAAAATTCATGCTTTGAAGAATCTAGTGCTCATTTACAATCTCACCCCGTTAATTTAAAATCTTGTAATCCGCATGGTTTGATAAACTTTATGTCTTCCCGTTTGGATCTTTCCTCGAGACCGTCGGAGTCTTTCTATGGTTCTTGATCTTGCCTTGTAAGTCAAAGTGGGGAAAGGCAACGTTCAATCAAGGCCAAAATTGGCTAAGTATAGAAAGGACCACAGAAGGTTCCACGTGTCTCTTTGGTGCACTTTTAGTTTGGTGCACAAATGTGAAAACCCCAAACTTGCGCATACCCTCCACGTGTCCAAGACACTGTATGCAAAAGGGACAGAGCCGAACGTTTAAATCGACTAAGTATAAGAGGGTTGGCAGAACCCTCCTGTGCCTCATCGGCACAACTTCAAAATTTAGACCCAAGGGACAAAATACAAATGAGAGCCAACCCTCCATGTGGTCAGAGCCTCAAAAAGTTAAATCGACCATTGAAAATTCTAAGGCTAGGGGACGGTGCCATGTGTCTCATCAGTGCACCTTTAAGGGTCGAAGCCAAAGGTGGTTCCCCAAACATGCACTAGCTCTCCACGTGCCTCATCAGTGCAACTTCAAAGGTGCAGCCCAAAGAGAGACCTTGAACTAGCGTAACCAGCCCTCCATGTGTCTAGGGTCCAATAGAAGTCAAATGGGCAGCAGGCCCAAATCGGCTAAGTATAAAAGAACCAGTGGAAGTCTCCAAGTGTCTCAATGGCGCACCTTCAAGGGTCAAGGCCAAAGGTGAAACCCCAAACGAGCGCCAACTTTCCACATGTCCCAAGTTCAAAAAGAAGGGGTAGAGCTGGCCATTGAATTGGCTAAGTATAAAAGGGTTTGTAGAAGCCTCCACATGTCAACTCGGTGCAACTTCAAAGGAAAAATCTGGAGGCAGGTCCCAAATGTGCACTGAGCCTCCACGTGTCCAGGGTTAGACATATGGCCCCGCCAGACAAAAGTGACTTAGCCAAAACACAAAGAAATAGAGAAAAGCCATGGAAGGAGCCATGTGTCTCTTCAGCACTCTTTCTAGAGGTGAATCCTAAAGTGGCCCTGCCCATGCCAAGGGAAAAAGTCAAATATTGAGCCCGTGTTGCAAAGTCAAAGCAGGGAAGTGAGTCGGTGGAGAACTTTGAGATTTTGAGCCTTGTTTCCATAAAAGGCATAAAGTGATAAAGTGAACCATGGCCCCACTCATGCTAAGGGAAAATTCAAATATTAATCTCGCGTCACAAAGTCAAAGCGGGGAAGCGGAGAACTTTGAGATTTTGAGCCTTGTTTCCATAAAGGGCGTAAAATGATAAAGTGAACCGCGACTCTGTTACCACTTAGGTAAAGCCATGTGTTAGACCCAAATGTAAAATGTGAAGTTGTAGGGTTGTGGGGAAATTTTTCTCTTTTGCATCTTTTACGCTAAAGGCACAATTCAATTTCGGGCCCATGGATCCAATTTGGGAAAATTGCATTTTCGCCATTTTTGTATAGATTCGATTCAAATATTCAAATGAACATAAATTTCACTCTAGTGCTTGAAATTCGACAAATTTTATACCGTTGGAAAGGTCTTGGTCTCCTCTACACCATAGATTCATAAAATATTATTTTTAGTAGGATTTGATGGGTGAAAATATAGAACAATTATTTCAAGCCATTAGTATAGGATCCGATTGCTTCAACTACCCAGATCTGATATGATCTTCCATCCTTCCTTCTCCAACACGCCAAATAGACATGGAGAACAAACTGGATATCTTGATTTGGGTGAAAATATGGAAAAAATATTTCATGCCATTAATATGTGATTGGACTTCTTCAACTAGATCAAATTTGATCTGATCTTCCATCCTCCCTTCTTCAACACACCAAAGACATGCAAAACCAAATTTGATAGATTGTAGGCAGATTTATAGGGGCATTGATGGTTGGTGGTTGAGCTTACAAATAAGATTTCTTTCCTTCTCTTCTTCTCCTCTCTTCGCTTCATCTATAAATGTAAGAGCTTGGCTCATTGCAAAAGGTTGGACTCTGATACTTTTGAAATGTAATTATAGTTGAAAGTAAATCAATACATAAGGATTTTTACTTTTTCTCTATCTTCCTCCACTATTCCCTCTCGCTTGCTTGAAATTCATGGATCATTTATCTTCTGTGATAAGAAACTATGTTCTTATTGATATGATTTCTAGAAATTTGTGTCTATGGAATGCTATCTTATGCTGTGAATATGAATGATTATGTTCTGTATCTCTCTTGCTCAGTAGGTATAGGGTAATACTCTACTATCTATATTTCCTGAAAATACTATTATATTCTTCTCTTTTCTTTCTTTAGTTCTTCCATTTGCTTGTATTGATGATATATATTTTGGTATAAAATAATTTTAAGATGTTAGAGGTCCAACCTTAAGATGAAAGTTGTACATTTGTATATAATCCTTATTGATTGCTTTCAATAAGGGAACCTCTCCCATAAAGAGGAGGGAATTGCCATCCCCTGACTGTGGTTTTTTTAAAGTACCATTTTAAAACCCAATAGTTGTTGGTGTCTCCACTAGGGATTTTGTTTCAAACATATCCCTTTTAAAAGAACAACTTCAAGATCATTTTTGATCTGGTGACTCTATGGTATACATATGGGAAGAAATATCTTGGGGTTAAAGGTTCTCATTTTCAACTTATGGAGCAACAAAACTTCTCTCTTCTTCCATCAAGAAGGAATAGAGGAACTCGTTCTTTAAGCACACCTCCTGTTAAAGACAAAAATTCCAAGAATAGCATTTCTCCATAATAGCTCAGTCCTAATCTTCGCGCTCTGATACTTGTTGGTGTTTTAGTTCCCCTTCAGACAATCTTCCCATAGATGGCAGCACCTCTACCTTGGGGACAATGGATTGGGCCCCTTGATCTTCTTCAACCATTGAATGAGTTACCCATGAGTAGTAGGAAAGGTTTTCCTAAATTTTGAGGTGATGGGAACGTACACTCAGATGAACACATTACAACCTTCATTTTTGTATGTGGGATTCTTGGGGTTGAACATGAAGATGTTTCTATCAGGATATTTGTGGAACCATTGCAAGATAATGTTGCTGATTGGTTCTATCATCTTCCTATTGGGTCAATTACAAATTGGACCACCTTGACAACTCAGTTTGAGCAACGTTTCAAACCTGCTGAAGATGTGCATTCCCTCTTGGCTCAAATTTATCATATCAGAAAGGAACCACATGAGCCCATGAGGGAGTTTGTGGCTTAGTTCAACAAGCTAGTTCTTTAAATTCCACAAAAAACTCACCTTGTAGATAAAATCCAAAAGTGTTTCTTCCTCAATGCTCAGTTGCCTGAAGTAAGCTATGGACTAAGGAGAGCTAACCTTATAACTTGGATTCTGATCAACACTTGGCTATCAGTGTTGAGGATGATTTAATCATGTTTGGTAAACTAAAAAGAGAACCCTCCAAGTCTAAAGCATCCTCCTCTTCCTCTCCCGGAGCCAATTTATATTAATTAGTGTAGAAGTTGGCAAATGATCTCATTGCCATCAAAAAGTAATTGGCTTAATATACTCCTTATCAAGATATTCCAAGAAGGAATTTTCATCCTAGGAACCAGTTACCTCCTCAGAATAAATTAACTATTGAAGGCCCACCTATCAAGGTTCCAGTCAATGAAACTTGCGAAGTTCAAGAACCTGATGATGAGGAGTTTAATGAAGACTTTGAAGACCCAGGTGAAGAGGTTGATGAAGAACATGAGGAACTTGGTGGATCTCAAGTTCATTTGCTTACCACTGAAGGTATGGATGATGAAGATGAATATGATGAAAGAGTGGTAGATATGAATAGTGAGTCATATGCTATTATGACTCAGGAACAAACGAACATAAAAGAAAAAGTGATGTAGCCTGCTAAGAAATCCAAGGAGTTTCCTATAATTATTCCAGTGGTCATAAGAAGAGGAGATCCTATTCCCACTGCCTCCACGCAAAAGGTGAGTAATGCTAATCCTTTTCCTTCTAATTTTTTTCTAAAAATTCTTGTCCTTCAAGTCCTAAAAATGATAAATCAAAAATTGCTCAAGTTCCTAGTAATGATTCCCCATCCACCTTCAGCTATTTTGATATCATTGATCACCTCAGAAATACCAAAATCCAAATCTCAGAGGTAGAATTTTACCAAACCCATCCAAAATTCTTTGCTAAAATGGTAAACTTTTTCAATTCCAAATCCAAATCCTCATCCAATACTTCTAAAGGTCTTTTGCCCATTCCTTCTTCCTCACCTCAATCAAGCCTTGTGGTTACAGTGACTTCCCCTAATGAGAAAATTGAACCATTTTATGTGACTCTTCTCATAGCTGGCCATAAGCTCAGTAACTATGTCATAGACTCAAGAGCATCAGACAATGTAATTCCTACAAAAGTAGCTCATGCTTTAGGCCTGACTCTAACACATCCTTTGGTTCCTGCTATTCTATGGAGAGTAGAAAAGTGCCTTTAGTTGGAAGGATTAAAAATGCACAAGTAGCCTTCGCTAATTTTCCAAAGAAAAGGGTCTTAGCCACTATTTTGGTTGTTGATATTCCTCCCTCATATGGTATGTTGCCAAGTAGGAATTTCTTTATAGAGGTAGGAGGTGAAATTAAAATGGACTCGTCACATGCTTTGATTCCGGTCAATGGAAAAATAAGAAAGTTATTACCAGAAAAGAAAACTAAGTATATTGTGCAAAAGAATGATGATCCAAAAGCACAAATACTCTATGAAGATATAGGGCATGGTAACTATATGATCATGTCAGAGGATGAGGCAAGTCTTCCTAAGGGAGTGATTCATGATCCCAATGGAATTCAAATTTGGAGTTTGATGGAAGCTTCTCTTCAACCAGTTTTGGAGTTGGTGTGGTGTTAATCTCTCCAGAAGGGAAGATTCATCCATTTTCTTTCAAGATTCATTTTGAAAACACAAATAATATAGTTGAGTATTAGGCTCTCATCTTTGGGTTGAATAAGGAAAAAGAAATAGGAGTAAGGAATATTTGTTCTCGTGGTGATGCAAAGTTGATTGTGAAAAAAGTAAGGGATCTTTACCAAGTCAAGAATAAGAGATTGAAACATTATAGAAATCTTGTTTGGGATTCCATTGAATTCCTTGATGTTTTCTCAATTGAAGCTATGCTAAGATAAAATAATACTAGAGCTGATTCTCTAGTTGTCTCAAGATCTTTGTTGATTCCTCATCCAAATTTCTCTCAAGAGAAATTTACCATTGAAATGATTCATAGGCCTAGTGTGTCGGATAATGCAAGAAACTAGTAGGTTTTCAATGATGATCAACACTTACTATCTTTCTTGAAGCTTAAAGATAACTTCAATCAGTTATATTTTGAAGGAAGTGAAACTATACCTAGAGAACATGTTCCCTATAATGAGGAAGATATCAAGGAAGAGATGGATCAGGATGGCTGTATTAAGTTGAAGGGTAACAATATTCCCAAAGGACTGGTGAGTCTAGAAGATCTGTTTGGAAAACATGATAGGTTCACCAAATCTGAAGCTTATTAAGGGACTTGACAATCTACTGAGTATGAGAAGGTCAATATTGGAAGCAATGATGAACCCACAATGGTGAATATTGGAAAATGCTTCACTCAAGAAGAGAAAAAGAAAAAGTATGCCGATGTTCTTACCTATTCATATGAAGATCTTAAGGCTTTTCAACCAAAGGAGATGTAACACTATATCCCTCTAAAACATGGGATCAAACCTTTCAAGAAAAAGAAAATGCAGTACAATCCTAAGGTTGTTGTTACTATTTTTCAAGAGATCCAGGAGTTACTAAGAGCAAAGATTATTTCCCATAAACATCATTCAACATGGATTACCAACATTGTTCCTGTCAGAAAGAAGAATGGTGAGATTTGCATCTGTGTAGATTTCAGGAATTTGAATCAGGCCTCTCTAAAAGACAATTATCCACTCCCCATGATAGATCAAGTTTTGCAAGTTGTCTCAAGCTTTGAGATGTTGTCTATGATAGATGGATTCTCTGGATACAAACAAGTGGAAGTCAGTACCCCAGATCAGCACAAGACTACTTTCACTACCCCTTGGGGAACCTTTGCCTACAAGAGAATTCCATTTGGTCTTATCAATGCTGGTGCTAATTTTCAGAGGGTGATGGATTTATATTTTGGAAGTATAAAGGGAAAGTGTATTGTTGTGTACCTTAACGATTTGACTATTTTTTCCAAAACAAGAGCAAATCATCTTCAGCATCTGGAAACAGTTCTTCAAAAATGTATAGAACATGGAGTTTCCCTTGAAATCCTAAGAAGTCTGTCTTTTGTGTTACTGAAGGTAAGTTATTGGGGAATATTGTTTCCAAAGAAGGGATCAAGATAGATCAGAAAAGAGCTCAAGCAATCCAACAGATTCCTCTTCCCACAAGAAAAAAGGGTGTTCACTCTTTCTTTGGCAAGATAAATTTCCTAAGGAGATTCATTCCAAATTTTACAGAACTGACTATGAGTGTTACTCACATGATGAAAGGAAAGAAAAAATTTGGTTGGACTTCCTAGGGTAAAGAAGAATCTGAAGGTATCAAGAAATTCATTGCTAGAACCCCCATCTTAGCATTTTCTGATTTCAACAAGGATTTTATTATATATTGCTATGCTACAAAGAGTACATTGGCTGCTGTGATAACTCAACAAAATTATGAGAATCATGAACTTCCAATTTCCTTCATGAGCTATGTTCTGAAATCTCATGAATTGAAATATACTATGATGGAGAAACATGATTTTGCAAGCCAAAGTTGTCAAGAAGTTTCATTTTTATATTCTTAATTCTCACTCTGTTATACTTGTACCTGATACAACCATCAAGTCTATTCTTACACAACATGAGTTTGGAACTAAGAGAGGTACTTGGGTAGTAAAAGTCCAAGAATATGACCTGTGCTTTGGGTCATTTTGTGTGATTTTTGGGCCTGTCGGAACTTTTTGTCCCATCTGTTCCAAGTACGAAAGTGCACTCTGTTACCCGACCGGCCGAAATCCCCGAAGCTGTCCCATTTTCGGGCCCGTCGGAGAGTTTTATCCCAAGTGTCCCAAAACTTATTTTGCATGTTGTTCCAATTTCGGCCGAATCATCCTTCCCGTGTACTTCACACTTTCCTGTCCCAAATGTCCCAAAGTTAAAAAGTGCGAGCTTTCCCATTTTCGGCCGATTTGCCCGAACCGCGTCCTTCGCGCAATTTTGTCCCAACTGCCCCATTTTAAAAAGTGCGAGCTTTCCCAATTTCGGCCGAGCCGGTCAAGTCGCGTACTTCGGAACCTTTTGTCCCGAATGTCCCAAGTCCAAACGGGCCCTTTGTTCCAATTTCGGCCGAAACGCCCGAATCGCGTACTTCACACATTTTCGTCCCATTTGTCCCAAATGCATTTGTGCGTCCTCTTCCTGTTTCGCCCGAACCGGCCGAGCCGTGTGTTTCGCGCATTCGCGTCTCACATGTCCCAAGCGTACCAAGTGTCATTCACACTTAGTTTTTCCCACTCACTCCGAGTATGATGCTTTTCAAATTGGTGGTTGTGTATTCAATGCGCATTAAAGTCATTCCTCTCTCCAAACGGCTATATAACGAGCATTCCCCTTTGTATTTTTCGCATTGCTTCCATGCTATCTTTTGCTCGAACCCTTGCAATTTGAAAACCTACGCGATACCCCCTCCATTTGCAAATTCCTTCCAGAAGTCTAGGTTGCAACTCCGAGACTATCAATATGAAGATCAAGTTCCAGGGACAGGAGCAAATTTCTCCGCTTGAGTCTGCTGTTAGCAATATAGGGGACAACGAAGCTTGTCATCTCGACTTCGGTGATTTTTGGGCAAGAATGACAGATGCAAACCCTACACCAATGGCACAAATGATTAATGATAGTGGTTTAGCTTTTGCCGGAGGATTCCCAATCTCAGTACAGTGTGCTGATACGGTGCTTTCGTGCGGAGCTCACTTCGACCCCGCTTCGAGTGAATTGACAAATGTACATGGGGAACTCATTGCCAAGCTAGACGCTGCCACCATTGGCGCTGCTCTGAGGATTCTGGAGATGGACAATGCTATAGTCGTCTCCCGGGATCAAGCACAGGCTATGTTCGACCAAGACAGTGACAAATATAAGGTGCGAGTGGTGAAGTCTTGGTTGAAGAACCCTAAGAAAGGTGCTTCTCGCCTAACCAAAACCCTCTTCTGAGCAGATTTCAATGAAGAATTGTCAGACTTCATAATCCTGCTGGCTCGGGTTATGGGTTTTCCCTCCACCAACGAGTTTCATTTCTGGATGTGCCCGCTCATCAGCATGGTGTGCGAGGGAACACAAAATATCAACTGGGCAGAGATCATCAGTATGAATTTGGCGGAGCAGCTATCCAACGTTCAGCAAACAAAGAAGTTCTATATGACTTCATATCTGATGTATACCCTAGCAGCATCCAGGCAATGGTTTGGTTTCTCCTATATAGATGCACACAAAGATGATCCAGTGTATGCCTATTGCCCGCAGTTCACCTTGGAGACTAGCAACCGCAATTTCAGAAGGGTCAATAATGCTTTCACCATGTACGTGGTCAGATTGCTCGAAGGTGATACTGCTAGAAGGTTTTCAGATGAAGCCATGAACCTGATATTGCAGTATGGAGCCTATTTCATTCAATTCAGGAAATTTTCCTATATCAGGCTTGCTGGCTATGAAAGCACTCCTCTACGGCTTCCCATGTTCTGCAATGACAAAATGGCCTTGATTGAAATATGCAGGCAACTAGACAAGTTGCACAGAACTTGCAGAGACAAGAAGATTTCTGGCTTGCACTTTCCCATCTCTCTGGGAAACTACACATGCAAAACAGCTCTGGATGCTCAGAACATAGAAAGAGCCCTGGTCCCTATCACTGTTCATTTCTTCAAGCCAAGAACTTGTTTTGACTTGAAGAAGTTCATTGAACAGAACATCAAGATAGTCTATCATCATAGGGCAGATACAGAAGACTACTGGGCTGACTGTGCAGATGATTTTGAAGCCAGAAGAAGGCATTGTCGCAGGTTCTCCTTGCAATTGATCCAAGAACTCAGTCTGTACCAAGTTCCTGAAGGTCTCCAGGATGACAATTCTGATCTATACTCTTATGAGTATGAAAATGTGATTAAGCACACCCCTCTGGAGGACCTGGATTGGAACAGGAAAGAGAGAGATGATCTGGCTGAGATTCTTGCTCCAGTCTTAATCAGGACTAGGGTCTGGTTCAGTAAGAAGATCTGAGAATTCAAGAGGCACTCAGGAGAATCTAGCTCAAAGGATGATTTGACACCCATAAGAGAGGCATCAGTTCCAGAGTCTGGAACACCAGTGAAAACCCCTCCTGCCTCAACAACTCAGGGACCTGTGGAATCTACTCCTTCTACATCTACCCAGGTATACAAGAAGAAACTCAAAGAGGTAAAGAAGGAGCCTGCAGAGAATGACCCTCCAAGAAAACAGGTAGAGTTGCCTATAGGGCTAGAGAACATCATTGTTCTCAGTGAAAGTGAAGAAAGCGAGATGCCAACTCCTGCAAATGTTCCTGAAGATCCAGCAGATAAGGAGCACTGAACTTCCGGGTGCTATTGATTCTTCTACTGCCATTACCTCCAGTGGTCTACTCACGTCTCAGCTTGAGTCAACAGCTGCGCAGACCCTGAGTGTCATGAGCTCCCTGTCTCTTGGTCCCCTTGCCCCTCCTACAGATTCTTCTTCCTCTTTTGCTTGGGTGCAACCTCTGGTTGACAAAAGGAAGAGGAAATCCTCCTCTCAAAGCTTGGGACCAAATTTTGATGCTGTAGCAGCCTTGTTGGGCACCACTCCTTCTCGTGCCAAGAAAGCCAGAACCACCTCCAGAATTGTGTCTGATGCCCAAGGTCAGCAATTCTTGGAGATTGCTAAGCCTACAGTAGACAAATCAGAATCAGACTTGCTGACATCTGACTTAGAGCTTTCAAGGATCCCTATGGGAGAGTCTACTCCTGAAGGTGAAATTCACAACCTCCAGGAAACAGTCACAAGAGTCATTGGAAGGGTAGAGAAAGGGCAGCAGACTATTGAACAGCTGGAAGAACAAGCCCAAGTTCTCACAAGTTTTATCAAGTCACTTTTGTCTAAGGACAAATTTTTGGACCCTACCCCCTTGACTGCTCTACCGCCTCCAGTGATTCTAAGCCAAGATGAAGTGCAAAGTATTAAAGATATGCACAAGTATTCTGTCTATGGCAGAGCTATTGAAGCCATGGTAGATGACATGCTTGTTGCTGGGCTAAACTTCATCGATGAAGCTTTTAAACTACATGGAAAGGTAGAAAATTTGCAACAGAAGCTATCCTCTACTATTGGGGTTATGGATAAAGAGCTTAAACTCTGGAGCAGTTGCATTGTAGACCTTCGCCTCATGGGACAGACAGATGAGAACATCTTACTGGCGAATAAGATTTTCGATGATGCTAAGGACAATCTATCAAAATCCTGGGTCTACAGCGTAGAGTGGAAAATCAAAGTCCTGGAGGAAGCTGTGGGAGAAATGAAGAACAGCTGGCAGAAGGGAGAAGCTTTCAAGACACTGGCAGCTGCTGCTTTCAAAGATATACATTGTCATCTTCAAGATGAAAACTCTGGTGTTTCCTTGTCCTTGCAAGAAATCAAAGCTCAGTTTAGAGCTTTTGTCAAAGATCATCTATTCAAGGAAAGCTCCATCTCTAAGGAAAAGATGAAGGAAATTTGTTCTCTTCAGTCTGCCATTGAAGAAGCAAACAAAGATTATCATACTCACGTTGAGTTTGATAAAGAGATGGAGAAATGTCTGGGATTTTGGACTCAGTCTGCAGCCAACACGTCAGTCCCTCGTGGCAGAGATATAGCTGAGTCATTGAAGAAATTCAGGTAGCGGATTCTGAAGACAGTGGGTCCCTCCCAGTAACTGGCCACCTGCCTCCTTCTCCTTTCTTTCCTCTTCTTCCCATTCTTTTCGTATTCTTTGTAATCAGTTAAGGTATTGCAACTGGCGGTCCTTAACTATTCTTTAGTTAAAAGAAACGGTTACGAAGAGTAACTGACTTGTAAGCTATATAATGGCCTTTCCACGCCATTTTGCGGAGGAGGAAGAGCTTGGAATATTTGCTAAAAGTGTAAATAGATCTTAAAGAAATCAATACAAAAGGGCTTTTCATTCTTTGTCTATCTAATTCTTGTTATCTCTGTGTTTTCCTTTAATATTGTGGAGATCATTTTGTTCCTAACTCGTTAGTCTCTCTGATTGCATACTGTTCAGTTTTGCAAATACAGTGATCTTGTACAACCAAGAAGGAACTTTGTGTCCTTGATTAATAAATCTGAAGAAGGTTATTTATGGAACTTTGTGTCTTTAAATTTAATCTCATTCAGCCATCGCAAATGATCTTGTCTTAAATTCTTTGAAGCTTCGCATACACGAGGAATTATTCTGCTATCTATAATTCTGAATGTTGCTATTCTGCTCATCTTCTTATTCCCTTTCCTCAGTCCTTATGTAATTCATGATCCTTGTGGAAAACACTTTCGTAAAATCCAAGTTTGACCATAAAACAATGTTCTGTACATTTGTAAATAAGTTCGTTTCTGAATAAGGGAACCTCTCCCATTAAAGAGGAGGGACTTCTTGTCCCCTGACTGTTGCTCTTCTAAAAAGTCCTATCTGACGACCAACAGATATCAAACCAACTAATCTAGTTCAGGGTAAAGGCTTGTGTGAGCTTATTGTTGAAGGGGTTGATGAAGAATTATCCATAAAAGCAGTGGATGTTCCTGTTGTTCTCTTCCTCAGTTCAACAGATGAGTGGTATGCTGATATTGCACATTTTCTTACATATGGAGAGTGTCCATCCCACTTGAGTGCCAAGGAAAAGAGAGCTATTAATATAAGGTTTACACAGTATGTATTATGGGAAAATGTTTTGTTCAAGCAAGGTATTGATGGAAGATTCCTTAAATGTGTGGACAAAGAGTAGTAAAAGAAGTTGTTTTTCAGCTTTTCATGACCAGGCTTGTGGAGGACATATCTCTTCTGCTATCATTGACCATAAAATCCTTCGTGCAGGGTAGTATTGGCCCACATTGTTCAGAGATGCATCAACATGGGTAGGTAAGTGTGAAGCCTGTCATAATTTTGTTGGGAGACCTAAGTTGGTTGCTTTACCACTCAAACTAGTAGTGATTGATGATCCTTTTCAACAGTGGGGATTGGATTTCATTGGAACTCTTAACCCACCTTCCAGTGCTGGACATACTCACATACTAACTGCTATGGATTACTTCACAAAGTGGGTAGAGGCTGTTCCAACCAAAAGCACTACTTCTAAGGTGGTGTGTAATTTCATCAAAGAGAACATCTTGATAAGGTTTGGGGTACCAAACAAGATTGTGACTGATAATGCTTCCAATTTTTCTTCTTTTGAGATGATGGTTTATGCTATGGCTATGGAATTTCCCTTGCTCATTCTTTAGATTATTATCCTTAAGGGAATGGACAAGCAAAATCAACAAATAAGAATTTGGGGCCCATCGTTCAGAAGCTTGTCAATGAATCTCAAAGGAATTGGCACAAAAAGCTCTATGATGCTCTTTGGGAAGATAGAATTACACCCAAAAGAGAAATTTGGATGTCTTTATTTCAGGTGGTGCATGGTGTTGAAGCTCAGCTTCTAGTAGTAATGGAATTACCAGCCTTGCACTTAATGAAGGCTATTGAGGATTCAAGTTTCATCAGTTCCTTGGACAAGAGGATCATGTATCTTCAGAAGCTGGATGAAGCCATGATGCAAGTTTTTGATAGGATCTCAGCTCATCAACTGAAGGTGAAAGATTTGTTTGACAAGAAAGATAGACCCAAATATTTTCAAGTGGGAGACATTGTTTTGTTGTGGGACAAAAGGCATGAACCTTGAGGAAGCCATGGTAAGTTTGATTCTCTTTGGATTGGTCCTTTCAAAATCAGACACTTTTCTGGAGAAAATTCTTTCTACTTGGATTACATGGATGGATCTCCTCTCCCACTTCCTTATAGTGGGTAGTATTTGAAGTTTTTCAAGTCCTAGGTGATTAGGTAGTCCTTTTGTATATACTATGTGCGATGTTTTATTTGTTTTTTTCTTTCCTTTTTGGTTTGTTTCCCTTCCATGTGTATTGTCTTCTGTATTTGTTTTACCTTTGAATCTATTTGAAAAATGGATAAGGCATTGGTCTACTTTCCTAGAGTTTTTATATTGTTCTTGATCTTGCCCCATTCCTCTGTCCTAGCCAAGTCATCTACAGAAAGAGCCAGCTGTTGTCACCCTTAAAATCCCCCTCGTTTTTCAAGTCAATTTTCAAAAATTTTGAGTTGGTTCCTTTGAGAGATTTTTGAGCATACTGAGAAGTATTGAGAGATAGGAAAATTGGTGCTTTAAAGAAGTTCAGTGCTCATTTGTAATCTCACCCCGTTAATTTAAAATCTTGCATTCCGCATGGTTTGATAAAATTTCTATCTTTCTGTCTAGATGCTTACCTCGAGGCCGTCAGAGTCTTTCTATGGTTCTTGATCTTGCCTCATAAGTCAAAGTGGACAATTGTCAAATCATTTTTTCTATGGCCAAAATCGGATAAGCATCGAAAGATCGAGGAAGGTACCACATGTCTCTTCGGTGTAGTTCTGGTATGGTCCATAAACGTGGAAACCCAAAACTTGCGCCAACCCTCCACGTGTCCAAGTCCAGAAATGGGACAAAGTTTTCCCCTCATCTTTATTTTTTCTACAGTTGTGAATGATGGTTCGGTGGATCCCTCCACGTGCCTCAATTTTTGCCCCAACATCAAACGAGATACCCAATGGAAATACCCTAATTGGATTGTTGCGTGGCAGATCTATTTTGTTAGAGCTTATCATTTTTTGTTAAATTGGCTGGTGTAAAAGTGTCAAGGCCAGTGGATGGCGCTTTGTGGCTCATCAAAGAACCTTGATTGGACAAAGCCAAAGGCGAGTTCCCCAAGGACATGCGCTAGACGGTCCATGTGCCTCATTGGCACATCTTCAAAGGCATTTCCGAAAGATAGAAATTCAAACTAGCACCAACCCTCCACGTGACGAAAGTCCAAAATGGAGTCAAAGGTGGTGTTCAATCGAGGCCCAAACCGGATAAGTATAGAAGGATCCATAGAAGGTCTCCACATGTCTCAATCGGAACATGTTCAAGGGTCATAGTGCACAAAAGTAGAGACCCCAAATGTGCGCAAGCCCTTCTACGTGGTCCTAGATTTCGAAAAGAAGGGGCAAAGCCAAACTGTTGAATCAAAATAAGTATAGAATGGTTTTGCGGAAGCTTCCATGTGTCATCTCGACGCAACTTCAAAGGAAAGATCTTAGATGCAATTCCCAAATGTGTGCTGAGCCTCCATGTGTCCAAGGTTCAGATATATGGCCCTACCAAACAAAAAGGAACTTAGCCAAAACACAAAGAAACATAGCAAAGCTATAGAGGGAGCCATGTGTCTCTTCGGCGCTCTTTCTAGAGGCAAATCCAAAAGCAGCCCCCACCCATGCCAAGGAAAAATTCAAATATTGTGCCCGCGTTGCATAGTCCACGTGGGGGAAGCGAGTCGGTCGAGAACTTTGAGTTTTTGAGCCTTGTTTCCATAAAAGGCGGTCAAAGTGATAAAGTGAACCGTGGCCCTATTCATGCTAAGGGAAAAATTTAAAGTAGGAAGTCCAGGTCAGCGAAGAACTTTGAGATTTTGAGCCTTGTTTCCATAAAAGGTGTAAAGTGATAAAGTGAACCGTAGTCCCGCTCAAACAAAGGGAAAAAGTCAAATGTTAAGCTTGCGTCGAAAGTAAAAGTGGGAAGGTGGATTGGCGGAGAACTTTTAGATTTTGAGCCTTGTCTCCATTTAGGGCATAAGGTGATAAATTGAACCACGACTCCGTTACCACTCATGTAATGCCACGTGTTAGACCCCAAATGAAAAATGTGAAGTTTCCGGATTGCGGGGCTGTGGAGAACTTCTACACTTTTGCATCTTTTTGCGCTTAAGGCGCAATTTCAATTTCGGGCCTGTGGATCCATTTTTGTGAAAATTACATTTTTGCCATTTTTGTACGGATTCGATGCAAATATTAAAATGAGCATAACTTTCACGCCAGTGCTCAAAATTTGAAAATTTTTATACTGTTGGAAAGGTCTTGGTATCCTCTACACCATAGAAGCATAAGATATTGTTTTCGGTAGGATTTGATGGGTGAAAATATGGAACAAGTCTTTCAAACCATTCATACAGGTTCCGATTGCTTCAACTTCCCAGAATTGATATGATCTTCCATCTTTCCTTCTCCAACACACCAAACAGACATGGAGAATCGACTAGATATCTTGATTTGGATGAAAATCTGGGAAACATCTTTTATGTCATTAATACATGATCAAACTGCTTCAACTAGATTAAATTTGATCTGATCTTCAATCCTCCCTTCTTCAGCACGCCAAAGACATGCAAAACCAGATTTGACAGATTGTAGGTGGATTTGCAGGGGCATTGATGGTTGGTGGTTGAGCTTCCAAATAAGATTTCTTTCCTAATCTTCTTCTCCTCTCTTCGCTTCATCTATAAATGTAAGAGCTTGGCTCATTGCAAAGGGTTGGAATCTTATACTTTTGAAGTGTAATTATAGTTGAAAGTAAATCATTACATAAGGATTTTACCCTTTTCTCTATCTTCCTCCATTGTTCCTTCTTGTTTACCTGAAATTAGTGGATTATTTATCTTCTGTGATAAGAAACTTTGTGTTCTTATTGATATGATTTCTAGAACTTTATGTCTATGAAACGATATCTTATGCTGTGAATGTGAATGATTCTATTCTGTATCAGTCTTTCTCAGTATGTATAGGGTTATAATCTGTTATCTACATTTACTGAAAATACTGTTATATTATTCTCTTTCCTGTCTTCAATTCTTCCATTCGTTTGTATTTATAATCTATTTTGGTATAAAAGAATTTCAATATTTCAAAGGTCCATCCTTACGATGAAAGTTGTACATTTGTATATAAGCTTTGCTACTTGCTTTTTTTTTAAGGGAAAAATCTCCCATAAAGAGGAGGGACTTGTTGTCCCCTGATTGTGGTTTTGTTAAAGTACCATTTTAAAACCCAACACCATTCAAAATTGAATAATTTTGTGCCTAAAGTTGAGTCACATAAGTCCCAACCACACTTCATTTGGTGTCTAAATAACCCAATTGTTAATGGAGAAAGTGATCTATCCACATTATCTTCTTGGATAAATAATTAAACAATGGATTGCAATGAAAAAAAAATCTTCTTATGGAGTCTCAAAATAGAATTATATGTAAATTAGGTGTTCTAGTGCATATGATAAATTGACCCAAATTTTTGTTACATAGTACCAATCCCCACCATTTTTCTCAAACTTTATTTATTAAACATGTTTCTATGGATAAAATCCATACCCCATGTGATCAATGTATCTCTCACTATAAATATTTAGAGCCTTAAAATATAAATATAGTGTCTCAAGATGGATCAAATACATGCCTCATGTGATTAATTGTCCCTCAAAAATCATTTATAATGTCTAAATATATGATTAAATGTCTCTAAAATCATATAAATGTCCAAGTATGTGATCAAATGTTCCTCAATCGCAACCAAACCCCTATTAATCATATAATTAGTTTTTGAATGTAAATTTCTTTATTTAACATAACCATCATAACTAATCATTACTCTGAAGCTCTTGCTGCTTTATGGGGAATAAGGCTAGTTAGGGATTGTAATATTCTGAATATTATAATTGAGGGTGATTCTCTAAACATCATCAATCTCTTAAAAAAAAAGCAACACCCCAGCTAGTCAATTAGAGATTTCATTGTTGAAGCTACTGATATATGTAAGAGTTTTGAAAATGTTAAAATCACTCACACCTATCGGGAAGGCAATGAGGTCGCAGATGGTTGGAAAACTTTGGAGTTACCAATACTTTTCAAACTTGGCTAAGGGGGGACATTCTACCCATTCAAGTTAATAAAGACATAATCAATGATCTACATGGCCAAGAAAATCATCACTAACAGCTGTAATGTTTATGCTAATGAGCGGATCCTTAAGTACAGAATGATGACATCATATAAGATTTGTGTGAACTGAATAGCCATCATTTCTTGTCATAGGGAGAACACCAAGGAGCGGGTCACTAATTAAAAAGTATGGTCTAATAATTACATCTTCTTTCATGGAAGGGAAAGATTCAAATACAAAGCTAAGTATTCTACGCATAGTGCTAAAATATTTACCGTTGAGAGTAGAATCACTGGAAAAATGGGGGGTCCGCCATGCAAAACAGAGCCCACCCACAATCCAGCGTGGAAAGAGGATGCTGTGCTCTGGAATTACCTTTAAATTGGGGGTCTTACGAATTTGATAGAAAGGATTCAAGGTTTTGATCAAGATATTTCTATTAAATTCGCACAGGGATGGAAGAATCAGGTTGTTAAATACAACAACATGGAGGTTGGGATCATGGAGGAGCTCATCGCCTAGATCATGGGACTCAGTCTTGATGGCACAAAATTCTTCAATAAGAAGGTAGACAGGGAGGTGGAGACAGAAATTCCTAGATGTAGGGGAAAATCTTGAGTTTGTGACAGCCGACATCAAGTTGGCTTCGATTCCTGAGCCTTTTGCTGAGCTTGCCAGGATGGTTGTTAGGTATGTAACTCTTGAAAGGAGATTTGTTACTATACCTAAAAAGCATTTTATATTTCTTAACCACTTTCATAGAAATATAACCATCAGCTTCCCTCACTACTTGATAAAATCACTGGAGAAATCTGTTAGGGAAGTGCAGAGCCATTCTAGGGTAGTCCCTCTGCATCAAGGGCTAATTCTTCTTATCCATCGTCACTGCTCAAACTATACCCGTGTGAATCCTGCTCCACCCTCTTCCTCCATTCCTCCCCCTACTCACACCACCTCCATTCCCCCCATGCTCGAAAGGAAGATTGAAACTGCTGCATCTAGCAAGAAAAGAAAGGGTATGAAAACTAAGATCTCTACTTCTCAGAGGGTTCTTAGAAGCCACAAAGACCTAGAGCTTGCTGAGAACCTCCTGCACATCAGCCAGCTGGTGGAGGAGCCTAAGGAGGAGGATTTGATGGTCAAAATGGACAAGATGGAAAAGGAAATACAAGAGCTCAAAAGGGTTATCAAAAATATGGAAAAAGCTAAGGGAAAAGAAATACTACAAAGTGATGATGAGGAGGCGGTTATTGCTGAAGTATTCAAGAAGTTATAGTATTTGGATAGTAGAATGGGAAATGCAAAAATTCGTAATGACTGCATCCTATCTGCTCTTATAAGTATTTATAATTTCATTGAACAACATGTTCATATTGTATGTAGCCTAAGTGGGATTAATGAAGACATTTGGGGCCCCAAAGAGAAAAGGGATATGGCAATTGCTCAGGTGGATCTGAAAGACTCTTCTCAGGACACAACCATTGCTTTCTTTGTCTCGCTGCAAGTGATCAAAACCAAGATCGATAGGGCTATCAAGTAACGTGGTGTTGTACTACTGTTTACTGGCTGCGAAGTTGTTGATGACTGGCAGATCTGGAGCTATTTTTTGGCGGAGATATTCTATGATAGATATCTATTGTTTGCTTTTTGATCTCTTCTGCTGTTTTTTGGATCATTGTACGTCTGGATCCTTTCTTCTAATTTGTTGTTTTATCTAGCTGATGAGCCCTTTGAGGTTGGTTGTTTTGCCCTTCTCTGGGTTGTTTCTCTCACTTCTGAAATTTGGCTTTTGAGCCCTTTTGTATACAGGGTATAGTCCCTTCAAAACTATTTGCCCTTAATAAAAAAAAAACATAACCCTCATAACTAAAACTAGCCCATTGTATACCCCCTTTGAAATAAGGGATAAATGTTGTGAATCATCCATGTCAAAAGGAAGATTTACACGTACTATGTGAAATTTTTAATATAAATATAAAAAATATACAACCATGTAAAATAATTATATAAACAAGCATGATATGGCATCAAATATGCACACACACGCACATGCACACATGCGTGCATACACACACATAATGCAACATATTAAACATGTAATTCAAGGAAAAAATATATTTTTTAGTATCATACAATATCTAATCATGAAAATTATATAGAGATAGGTGTCAATATCAACAAGCTATATTAATGAAGCAAGCAATAGTAAGAGTCATAATAGATACATGATATATACATATAACGGTAACATCAATAGAAATAAATAGACATGAAAATGACATAGATCATGACACTAACTTATATGTAACAACATATAGTCAATTAGTTCCACAATAATAGTATATAGCAGCATATAGTAGCATGAAGCATCATAACGAAAAAATCATAAGAAAAAAAGATGATTAAAAAGTACACAAGAAACATATGACATGAAGAATAACATGATATTTCTGAGAATAGGGTCCTAAAACACACAGTAAGCCATAATTATTTGAACCAAGAAATGTAAACACACATAAGCTGAGAATAATTAATATAAGAACACATCAATGACCAATCATGTAAACCTCAATATAACAATCATAAAAAATAAGTAAGCATACACCAAACAATGTTAGCGCACATAAAAAATCAATGTCATCACCAAATATAGAAAAGAGTGACATCCATGTGAGGGATTACTATAAATATATGAATAAGATCATGTCATATAGAAAAAGTCTAAGTGTCTCAATATGATCAATGGAATAACATAGAAAGAACATGTATAAGGTGCTAAGTTACCCCTAGAGTGCACATGTACCCAATGTGGAAAATTTACCCTTTGAGTATGAATAATTTCAAGAATATATATCCTTGTCCATATGTAGCTTAAACCTTTTGTATATAACTCATGTATACCATGCAAACGATGTGTATAAAATATAATTACTATGTAATATGATAAATAACATCAAGTAACAATGTGTATTATCAAATAAATTAATGTATGAGTTATGTATTTATATATTTTATATTATAGAAATAAGTAATAATCAGTACTACAAAATCAAAGAGGAAATCAAGAAATCGAATCCAAAAAGAAAACAAAGAAACAAAGAAAAGGGGAAAACCCATTATATATGTAAAGGCCAAAGGATTATCGGGAAATAAAATTCAATGAAGTGTGGGATGTAAAATAGAATAAAATTATGGGTTTTAAATATTTGATAACATCATGTCAAAGTATCATGTGCACAATTATGTGAAGTGAAACAGTCTTAGGAGGGTAGGGAAAGTGTTATTCCCATAATGTGACTATAAGTGTGAATAGTGTAGTCATGTCTCAAACATGTATGTGAAAAAAATCATAATAGGTACATACCCCCAATGGAAAAGAGTTGGTGCATGGTAAAATTTAATATCGTGACCAAATTGATAGTAAAATTGATTGGATTTGAGGTTGGTATCAAAGAACCTATAAAAAAATGAATTTCTTTAGATTATGAATGGTGAAAAAATAATCCACTCTCTTCAATACCTTTGAACCATCTAAATTGGATCCCATGTAATACCATTTCTTAATTACTCTGACATTATTATTTATGTTGTCATCTAATTCTTCCAAATCACTCAAATTCAATAGAGATTTGATTTCACAATATGAGGGATGGTGTAGCATAAGTTTTCCATATTCATATACATAAATCATATACATGGGAAAGGTTTTGTGGATACTTTTTGTATATGAATCCTTCATACAACATAAGTAAATATTACTATCATCATCATCGAAATAGAATAATTATGTTAAATCAAGGTAACATATGTGATATTAATGAATAGCTTTGCAGATAACTATGTCATATGAACCATAATCACTGAAACAATATCAGATGTTTATATACACACCTTAACATAATGATTTTTCAAATGAACACACATATTATATGACATGTGATTCTTATTTCCTTCAATTTTTGAATCATGGCCAAAGGAAGATGTTGTTGGTGTGTGGGATCCTATATGTCCTCCACACATATGGAGGGTCATATCACATGGGTTAGGTTTATAGTTTCTTGTGTGTCATGCAGTAGGGTTACTCAACACCCTATATGTATCCCTTCATTTAACATTTATGAGTATGCCAAGAAACTCCGTTGTCTTTTCTCTATGTGCAAGATTTGTTCTGTTATGCAAGCTCTTCCATTTATTTATTGATTCCTCCTTATGATTACGTTGGAGCTATTACGTTTCCTTCAGAGTGCAAATTTATTGTGGTGCACAGTTTTTGATACGATTCTCACCAACTCTTTCATCATGGTATTAGAGATGAGATCGGGTAAACGTGCATTCGTCATTTGAGTTGTGATTACTCTTGGTTTCGTTTTTTATTCCTCATGCAAGTTTTTTGATCATTATATTATGGAGATTTATTGCTAACATTCTTAACAAGTTGCTCTTGGAAACTTGTTTGGTTTTGCTGTGTTCTTCGTGCATGTGTAGATCTCCTTGAGTTTTCAGGGGTTTTGTAGCTTCATTTAGCTAGCTATAGCTAAATTTAGCAGATTAGCAAAAAAAGGAGGTTCTTTATTCTATTTTTTTTTAAAATAAATTATTTTTTTATTAAATTGGAAATTTTTTAGATCCTTTTTTAGTCTTTTTGTGTTTGCATGGTGTTTTTTTTGCAGAGATCCAGGTTTCAAATTGGTATTTGCGTTTTTTTCCTGCAAGCTACATCGCCAACGTGTTTGGATTACCAAGTCCTTGATCTACGTTTTTTTGGCAAATCATTTTTTTTGCTGTGTTTTTTCATAGGCCCCACCTACCGTGCCAAACCTTCCATGGCCATTTTTTTTCCGTGGTCGTTTGCTGCTCTATGTGCTTCGCCCTCCGTGGCCGAGCCCTTCTTTGCCTGTCGTGGCCGCCCTTGGCTACTAGCCTTCCTTGCTCACCCTCACGACCTAGCCATCCTGTGGCTCCTCCCAATGCCACCACGGGATCCTCCCAACGCTTGCCACCAAGGGTTTTTTCCGTTCTACCGAGCCTCCACGCACAAAGCACACCACAAACTCTACAAAAAAAACAACAAAACCCACATTTTTTGGTAAGTTTTTATTTGGTAAGTTCATTAAATTTTTTTAGTGGGTTCTTTTTTACAACGATAAGTTTCTTTTAATAATATATTTCTATTTCAGCTCTAGTAAAGTTAAAATCAACTACCTTCTCTTAATATATATTAATAGATCTTAAACCAAACTTTCTAAATTGTAAGTGGAAATAATTTAAATATGATTTTTTTTTAAAAGTATTTTTTTTAGGATTTAATATTTAGATCTTAATTAGTTTTTTGTGATTAATTAGATTTAATTACATGAAATTTATTCCTATTAATTACGAATATAATTTACGATTAAGTTTTTTTAAAAATCATCTTTATATTAACGTTTTTTTATCATTTTTTTAAAACTCGAAAATCTCTAAAATTAGCTAAATCATACGTTTCAAAATGGTAACTTCTTAAAAAGCGTTATTGTCGATTTTTTTTACTAATCGTGTGCTCAAGTGTGCAGTATCACTCTGAGAACCTCTTTGTCTTCCGCGTGCCTTTCTGACATTCTGAAGATCATCCAGACTCCTCTTGAGTTCAAAACATTGTATTTTACCCTTATTATTGCGACTAGTGAGTGCATCCACCACAGTTTGCAGCAAGGGGGCTTCCTTTGCGATGTGATATGTTTTTTCTCATAAACAGGATTTTATTTCACCTCATTCATATTTTTTTACAATTGTGCTTATGTACAACATGAATTTGCTGCACTCCACGAAACACGATTATGGTCTCCTCTCTTGCGCGGTATTACACTGATTGCAAGGTGAGTTACCAAGTGTTTTCAGATGCACGATTGGACCTAATTGTATTCAATGCACTAAACTATAAAGTGCCAAAAGTAGGGGGATTATTATATTATCATGGGTGGTTGTGGTTCTTGTGTTTCTTTTCTACATTCTTTCTCTCTCTTCACTATGGATGCACTTTCAATTTCTTTTCTTACGCCATTCAACTTCTTCAAATGGAGATAGAAAATAATTATGAAACTAAGGGGTAAAGGGTTATTCCACATCACCATGGGAACTGAGACTGAACCAAACAATGAACCTGAAAAATCTAAGTGGTTAAACCGTAGTGATGAAGCTTTAGGTCTTCTTTGCATGTCTGTTTCTCCTGACTTGCTCTTCCACATTAAGTCGTCTAAAACACCTAATTTTGCATGGAAAATGTTGGATGGAATGTTTGGACAACAAGATGACATGAGAGTGCATGAGTTAGAAAATAGACTACTAGGGTTAAATCCTAGTGAGAATACCTACAAGCATTCTTCTCTAAGTTTGTCCACACTAGATTGTTGTTAAAGGAATGTTAAGTAGAGAAGAAATATTCTCAACTTATCTTGTCAATTCTCTCTAAGTTAGGTCTTGAATATTCTGTCTTTGTGTCAAATTTTTATGCTACAAAATCTACCTTGGGTAAGGATTAGAATATGCCCTCCTTTGACTATTTTTTGTCCCAATTCATTCAAGAACATGACAAACTCATTCAAATGGGGTCTCTCAAGTTCAAATCACATGCCCTTGTAGAAAGTACTAGTATAGAAAAAAATACTGAAAATAAGAAAGAAAAAAAGGATCAACCTAAGAAGGAAACCAAGACCAAAACTAATTAACATGAACACTTCGACTTCTGATCCTCGAACACAAAAAGACAAGTATTTGTGTTCCTATTACAAGAAGCCTGGTCATAAAGAGCATACGTGTCTGAGAAAACAAATTGATCACCTTACTCATTTACTTGAGAAAAATCAAATAGGTGTTCCTGGTTCTATCAAACAAAATGCTCTGAAGGCCGAGTCTTCTACTGCAAAAGGTTCTAAATCTGATAAGAAGAAAGGAAAGGCCCTTGTAGCCAAAGTTTCTCCTTCATCTACATGGATTATAGCTTCCAGTGCCTCACACCACATGGCTTCTTTGCATGTTGAGTTCTCCAAATTGAGCCTTGTGGTATGTCCTAAATCACGATGGGTAATGACACAAAAGTGTCAGTTTCTAGTAGTGGATCGGTAGAGATGGATGGGAAAAAATTTAACCAAGTGTTGAGTGTTCCTGATCTCTCTACAAATCTCCTATCGGTTTACCAAATTACTCACCTTGGCGAAGGAATGTGAGTGGAATTTGGTCCTAACTCGGTGATTATTCGTGAGCTTAACGATGACACTACAATGGTTGAGGGAAAGGCAGATCACCATTCACGCTTGTATACCTTTTCCCACTTTACTTCTGACTCTATGCCCACTGCCTTACTCACTCATGCAAATGAGGTTAGTAAGCTATGCAATGAGCGTTTCGGACATCTAAATTATCACTACCTTGAACAATTGAGCCAAAACGAAATGGTCAACAGGTTACCCCACATCAAGTTTTCTAAGGGTCTTTGTGAGGGTTGTACCCTTGGAAAGCATCTTGAAAAGAAATTTGACAAAGGAAAATCCTGGAGATCTACTTGTCTTTTGGATCTTGTTCACAGCGATATTTTTGGTCCATTTCTATCTCCTTCATTTACTAGAGCTCTTTTTGTGCTGACCTTCAATGATGACTATTCACGATATACTTGGGTATATTTTCTTAAGCTTAAGTCTGAAGTCTTTGAACATTTTCAGAACTTTAAGGATCTTGCTGAGAAATAGGTGGAATGGTCTATTAAGGTTCTTTGAACTGACAATGGAGGTGAATATGTAACAATAGGTTCATGGATTTCTGTACTTCTGAAGGGATCTCCTTACATAATACAGTTGCATATAACCCTTCATATAATGGAGTAGCAGAAAGAAAGAACCGTACTCTTAAGGAGATGGCCACTTGTATGATTCACTCAAAGTCTCTTCCTCCGCAGTATTGGGCTGAAGCAGTGAATTTTGCTAATTACATTCAAAACCATGTTCCACAGAAGGTAGTAAGAGGGATGACACCCTTTGAAGCCTAGTTTGGAAGCAAGCCTGACATTGAGCACTTTCGAGTCTTTGGATCCAAGGCTATGGCTCAGATTCCACAGAAGAAACATAAGGCATTAGAACCAAAATCCAAACCTTGTATCTTTGTAGGGTATCCTGATGGTGTGAAGGGATATCGATTGTTGAATCCTACTTATCATGAGCTTTGTATTGAGAGAAGTGTTAAGTTCAATGAGTCTTCTTTGACTTCTACTTCTCTACCTATTAAGGTTATTCAGTTTACTGATTCAGATTCTGACTCATCAGATGATGATGTTGTTGAGCATGCTCCTCTTCCTAATCCTCCCGACCATCAACCCTTGAGTTGTAGATCAAGAATTTTGCGCTTGTTACCTGTCCAAGTTAATGCACCAAACTAAACACAAAAACCCTGAAAAACTCCAATAAAATTGATACCTGATGAAGATGTAGATGGATGAGGAAGTCAATGTAGATAAGACGGGCGCACACGAGCAATTCTCACAATAGATCCGAATAACCTGTAAAACACCGATGCTTGACAGAAAAAGACCACGTTAAAAGATATTTAAGTGGACTGCCCGAGAAGCGGGTCCGAGAAGCGATAAGCTTCCTCGACGGATTTCAGTCCACGTTTTCAATTAAGAAAAGAAGCATACATGATAAAAGATGTAAATAAAGACTAGATTTTCTGATTGCAGTAATAAGAATCTAAACAGCAGACAGAAAGTACAGAAAACAGGGAACTATGAAATAAATGCTGGATTTGTGTTACCTGTATCCTTTTACCTATCTGCAGAGAAATCGGCGTCGACTGGGTAGAATCGGCGTCGATTGAGACTAGTCGGCGTCGATTGAGGAGGATCGGCGTCGACGGAATAAGATCGGGGTCGACTGGAGACAGATCAATCAATCAGGGACTGTGCGACAAGATTCAGGAATTGGAAGGTGAATGTGGTCTGCTGGATGTGCCGAAGTTGGCGAGATACTGGAACAGAGTCACCAGATGATAGATGGTCGTGACAGGGACAGAGTAACGGTGCTCCTCTCAGGGATTGATTTGGACAGGATCTATCCTAATCTGAGACAATTGATGCTAAAAAGATCTCTCTTTCTCACACCCTGTATCTCTCTCGCTCTCTGTTCGTGCGTAAGTGCTCTCTTTTTTCACTTGTTCACTTTTTCGCTCGTTCGTGATCTCTTTTCGGTCTCTTCCGGCCTTAGAACTGAGTTCTGGACTTGTTTTTATAATTGGCGCCGCTCCTAGAAAATCGGCGCCGACCATATGGGTCGGCGCCAATCGCGGAAAAGACTCCCGAGGTGGCCAAAAATGATCGAAAAAGATAAGACTTATCCCGACTACGGGAAAATATCCCACTTAGGGAAGATTAAAAATAGATGTGATACATAGATAGAATAAATTTGGGGTGGATAAGTGATTAAGATGCATGGGAGGAAGCGTAATTAAATATTTAATATTTAATCACTCATGGGTAAGATGTGATGGGATGAATTAAATTTGGAATAAGTGATTAAATCACAAATTGGATAATATCCCAAGGGGATAGTTGGTGACGTAAACGTGCCCCAGGTTACCTAAGCAAGTAAACGGATGAGAGGGACACTAAATTGGGTAACCAATTTTAAGTGTCTACATGAGTCTTTCGATTCTGACAGTAGTGATGAAGAGGACTATGTCCCTTCTCACTCGAGTGACAAATCTTCTGACTCAGAGGCTGATCCTCCTAGTCCTCTTTGGGCTAGGAAAACTCTACAAAGTGCTAGAGATTTAGTTGGAGATACTTCGGATATGAGACTTACTCACTCAGATTTCATTCGACCCCACTCTTTCTTTGCCTCTGCCTCTGATCCACAGTATTTCTGGGAGGCTTCTGGTATTCATGAGTGGGATTTTTCCATGGATGAGGAGTATTCCTCTCTTATGAAGAACGATACTTAGGATCTCACCCCTCTTCCGAAAGGAAGAAAAATCGTTCGGTTTAAGTGGGTGTTCTGAACAAAGTATGGAGTAGATGGAGATGTTGAAAAGTTTAAAGCACGATTAGTAGTTAAGGGTTTCTCCTTGATAGCTGGGGTTGATTGTACTAAAACCTTTGCTCTAGTTACGAAGATGACTTCTATTCAATTGACCCTAGCCATTGCCACAATAAACAGATGGAAATTCCATCAAATGGACGTTAAGAGTTCCTTCCTTCATGGTGACCTAAAGGAACAGATCTACATGGAACAACCTTCAGGTTATGTCCATGGTCCCTCCCTCATTTGTAAGTTAAAGAAGTCTCTTTATGGCCTTAAATAAGCCCCTCGGGCTTGGTATGCCAAGATGGACTCCTTTTACTTACATCAGGGTTTACTAGGTGCCACTTTGATCCAAATGTTTATATTCTATGGCAAGATGACTCCATACTCATTCTTGTTCTCTATGTTAATGACTTTTTGATCACTGGAAGCTCTTCCTCTATCATTGATTTTGTGAAGACCGCCTTGGTCAATAGGTTTTCCATGACTGACTTAGGTCTGCTTCATTACTTTCTTGGGATCCAGATTTCACAATATGACTTTGGAACCTTGATTTCACAACCTAAGTATGCTCTTGACGTGCTTGCTTGTTTTTTGATGTCCGATTGCAAGTCTTATCCTACTCCTTTTCTTTCTGGGGTTAAGTTAGTTTCTGATTGCTCTACTCCCTTGGTTGATGGTACCCTTTATCAAGAGTTGGTGGGGAGCTTGATTTACTTGACTCACACTCGAACGGATTTATCGTATGTTGTTGGGATTGTGTCTAGATTCATGCAGGAGCCACATGAGATGCATTGGAAAGTAGCTAAATGGATCCTTCATTATGTTCATGACACATATACTGATGGTATTCACTATCATGGAGGGGTGGATATTGAATTGATTGGGTTCATAGATTCTGATTGGGCCAGTGACTTAGATCATCAGAAATCTACCTCTGGCTATAGTTTCTATCTTGGTTCGGGTCCTATTAGTTGGTCTAGAAAGAAGAAGAATACAATTTCCATATCATCTATAGAGGTAGAATATAGAGGAACAATTAACACTGCCCCATAAGCTATTTGGATACATGGTATTCTGATAGAGTTTGACATCCACTTTTGGTGGCCCACCATTATCTATTGTGACAACATGAGCACTATCTAAATTTGTAGAAATCCAGTTCAACATCAGCGGATGAAGAACATTGAGATCCACATGCACTTCATACGAGAGCTTATTCATGATGGTATCATTGACATTCAATACATTCAAACAGCTGATCAGATTGTAGATATATTCACCAAGCCCTTCATTGAGGTAATGTTTCTTCACTTGCAGTCTCTTCTTGGGGTGAGGTATTATGCAGCTGATCATCTCCTTTGAGCTATATAGTCCTCTTATTATTCTTCTTCTAGGAAGATATTTTTTGTACATGGGCACCTTAACATACCTTTAGTTGTCGAGCCCCATGGACACATCTTTCTTAGTTGTTTAGGAGTGTCTTCCTTTTTGTCTGACTCATCATAGCTGTTACCCCAGCTTCGATGAAGGGTGGTGTTGGTGTGTGGGATCCTATATGTCCTCCACACATATTGAGGGTCATCTCACATGGGTTAGGTTTAGGGTTAGGTTTAAGGTTTCTTGTGTGTCATGTACTAGGGTTACTTAGCACCCTATATGTATCCCTTCATTTGACATTTATGAGTATGCCAAGACACTCCACTGTCTTTTCTCTATGTGCAAGCTTTGTTATGTTATGTAAGCTCTTCCATTGATTGATCGATTCCTCCTTGTGATTACGTTGGAGCTATTACGTTTCCTTCAGAGTGTAACTTTATCATGGTGCATATTTTTTGATACGCTCACCAACTCTTTCATCAGATGCAATGTTTTTGGTAAAGTAATTTTTTGATCTACCAATATGATTCTAGATTTCTTTCTTTCCTGAAAATACTGTGAAAGAATAACATCATCTTTGATCTCATTACTAGCCATAAATGATGAGTATTTTATTGTTGACAATTTAGAAACAAAGTCAAATTGTTTTGATTTCTTTTGTTGTTGATAAAAGTCCCAAATAGTAGCATTATCTAGAATCTCAATACCTCCAATTATATCACAAGTATTAGCATAACATTTTACACTAACTCTAAATGCTTCCTCAACAACTTCAGAATTAATACCCATGACTAATCACAAAGAATATGAAAAACATTAAAAAATATAATCATTATTCATTTTTTTCAAAACAAATAAAAAATAAGTATGAAAATAAATTAAAATACCTCAATGGAATGTAATATTTTATTAATCTGGTGTAGGTGTTAAATAAAAATACAAAAACTAATATCAAACAAAAAAATCATAAATGAAGGGTAAGTGTATCAAAATCTTAGTTTGGGTTTTGATCTAAAAGAAAAAATGAAACACATTAAACAATAAATAAAAAAGAGACATATCTAGAATATAAATCGATATCTTACTGTGAAAATATACTTTAAGTTTGGTTTTTATTTTTGTGTCTACCTCCCTTGGAAATAAATGCTGTAAAAATACATTAAACCAACAAAAAAATTGAAAAACATTTTATTTGGGGATTTTTAGAATTGTTTTGTTTACGAAAAAAATATAAAACAATATAAAATTGACAGAACATACCTAGTTTTTTACTATGAATATGCAATTCTGAGTCATCTCTAGTATTTTTATGCACATCATCTTTCGGTAAGGTTTTTATTTTATTTTTTTCTTTTTTATACAAATTATCATGTTTTATTTTATTTTTAATGTATGTTTTTTAAAATAAGGGTAACTGCTTGTATTGTATTTCTTTTTCCTGCTTTGGCCTTGATTTTCTTGCAACATTGTGAGTGATGTACCATGTTTAAAACCCACTTTTGTGGTATAATTTGTTTGCACTATTGCTTGTGTACATTGTCTTCTATAACACACTTGCCACTTTTTCTGTTAACACATGTTTCTAGCCATATTATTTACATGTGCCTTGGTTTCTACCATGCACATTCCCTCCCCCACAGGCTTTCAGTTTCAAATTAGTTTTAGGCCCTCTCCTATGGGCCACATCCTCCTAGCAACACCACATTTACCCCAAATGAGGGGGGCATACATTGGGTGAATCATTCACCCCACACAACAGCTCAAAGATTCAGTATAGGCCTGCACAGTATAGGAACATAACAAATTTACAATATCAGAATGGCCCAACATCTTACTTAGGTCCTTAGTTTAGCACAGACACTAGCGCCCAGATACATGCATTAGCATCTAGGTTCTCCTGATCTTTCCTGGGTACTTATAACTAGGGGCATTTACAATCACTTTCTTAGATCAACACATTTTTTAGAAGTTCACATAACAGTTTTCATAGGACAAGAATGGTCCTCCAACAATTAGAATACATTCTATCTCCTTTTTCTATTTCCTTGGATCAAACTGGAACAACACAAAACTAAACACAAATCACACCATCTATAATGGTGTATAAATTTTGGAATGATTCATGGAAAGATAATAACACTAGACCTTTCTCTCTAACAATCTTTTGTCATTGTGTGAGATTACCCAAAAAACTCGTAGTTGGCATGAGATCACACAAAAAATCATGTTTGGTGTGAGATCGTCCAAAAAAATCATTCTTCTACAAAATTTTGAGGACATTTTCTATCCCATTTCACTTGTCATGATTAGATGCACACTTTCCTTTTTACACATTTTTTACATACTTTTACATGATTTTATAGTGTTTTTATAACACATGAATTTGACTTCTCTTTCACTTAATAGGTATGTCATTTATACATAATAAGAAGAAGCCCTTCATCAAGCACAAAAACAGGTACAATATAACACAACTCATACACTTCACCCTTAGGGTCACTTCCTCTTGCTTAGCTTCCGCACCTCATTTTTATCACTCTATGCTTTCACTTGTCTCTTCGGCATGCTATTGCCATCACATCTACATGGTTATCATGTACGAATCTCTTATCTACTTTATGTTATCAATTATTCACTCAATAACATAAAGTGGGGGAAAATGTAGACACAAAATCATGCACTTGGGTAAATTTCTATGTCCTAATAACATACTACTATTCATATGATTCCTAAGCAATAAAACTAATAATTGACAACTATTTGTGGCCACTTTGATTTTTCTTTGGTGTTTTATTCTAGTCTTTTACACTCTACATCCCAGTCAATTCTTTGTTTCTTTATCTTTGTTGACTATGGACACTAGTGCCTAGCCAGGATGTCAACACCTAGGCGCCCTCATCCCCTATGGGTGACCCTGACATCTTTGTATCTTACTCTCTCTCTTATGGCCTCTTATCTTTTAGGCACCTTATTTTCCTATGGGTTTGACTTTGAGTTTTCAATTACAAAATTCATCCAAGGGAATCATATAAATACAAAGCTATGTGACAAAAATAAAGGACCAAGCTCTAAGCATCTACTATAACCACCTAAGGTTGCATCCAAAGGCATCTAAGAGCATCAAAGGCATCCATCTAGATTTCATTCAAGGGATAAGGGACTGCATTTTCTACATACACACATAGGAGGGTAACTTCATTGGTACATCTATCTATCACATGATATCACGTGAACTCACATAAGGGATTCCTAGGCAACAGTTTTATCACACATGCACAAGAACTACATGGAGTCTAAGATGTAGTGTAATGTTAAATTGTAAGTTCACTCCATTAGGTGACTGTCGGGTCAGTCTGAATCCCCATTTGCCTCTTTATTTTTTAGGATTTTATGTGGTTTGAGGTTTTGTAGGATATCATTTGTTTTTCAAGTTACATACAAACTCTGCGATCATCTAGTGACAAAACTCAAAGGTTAGTGACACTTTTACGACACAACAAAAACCAATTTCCTAGTTCCAGTGTATTCACAGGTTCCTAACAGAGGTCCCTGATGCCTAGGAGCCCTAGTCCAAGCTCATTTGTTAGTTCCAAGATTTTCTATGTTTGATTTTGACAACTTTCTCCTCATGTTCATCAGTATTCCATTCCAGAATACTTCAAGTTCAAGTATGAAATCATCTAAGTATTCTTCCCCCTGTTTTACACTTAGGGTTTCATTTTTATCTAGCTTACTTCTTTTGTCAGATCTATACTTTAGCATTTATTTATCGTAAATGACTATGTAATTAGGATTTCACCAATTACATTTTTAAAAAAAATTACTGGCAAAGATAATTTATGAGTAAATGGATGGGAGGAAAGTTTTCTCAAGATTCAAATATATGTCAATTGTCAAAGTCTATAAGAAAGTGTAAAAAATAATGGTTCTAAGTATCAAGGATTAAATTGAAGCATATTCACTATCCTTAATAAAGGGTGCAATAGGAAAAACAACCAAGCTATCCAATGTAGTCTCATCATCACTATTATGAGGTGAATTGTTTCCAAGAAACACATAAGTTCTCAATGTATTAGGGAATCTATCTTCCATTAAAATAGATTCCCTAAATATTTTTTGATGGATTCATCATTATAAAAAGTATAAAGGGATGGTATCACACCTAATGTATCGTGTTGAATTAAATTTGGGTATATAATACGATCTTATATATGCATTATATTAGCCATTTCAGTGGAGTGAGTTGTTATATAATTATATTATCGGGCATGTATATGCATGATGGTTTCTATATCATGAGTTGTCAAGGTAACTATAGTTTAGACTAAAATTTTCTTGTATAATATAATTCCCTTTATATTTATTGATATTTGTGTGTTGTATTTGATTATAGGATAATTCCTTTTTTGTTCATATGGGAAATTAAAAGAATATGTTCTATTATACCTTACTCACCCTTACTGAGGCCTTGGAACTTATATACCATATTTTATATACACTTAATATTTCTCTAAAGTGGTTTAAATTAGTCTATTACTATTTTTTGGCTTATTTATATTGCAACACTCATCTACCACACCTATTGTACCTTTACATCCTTTAGGTGTTTAAGTGAATTATGTTAGTTTGGTTTGGCATTTCATAATCCTAATAGGCAATATAGAGGTACCTAATGTGAAATAAAATCATATCATCTCTAAATTATCCTAGGCCAGTTGGCGTCTAATAAATCTTAGATAAATAATTTTCATTCTCATCTCTATCATCGTAATCCTTACTACTTTGGATAAATTCAGAATTTTATATTTTAGTTATTGGTATAAGTTGTGGTTGTAATACATATGATTCACTCTCTTTTTTATTAGCAATAATAGGGTTGATGGGTCCTTCAACCTTTCATTAATCATCATGGATAAATTCATTACAATATCAATATTACCGTAATGGTAAAAAAATAACCATGCTTCATAAAATCCTAGCTAAAAAGTTTCCCAATCCATAGAAAAACCAAATAGATAAATCTTCCATAGAAAAACTGATTTTTAGTAGCAAAAACATGTCTTGTGGTGTATCCATATGCAACCCAAATAGATCTTCCACATCTGATTTTATCTTATTTAAATGAGGGATATTGAAATCTTGAGGCCATATCTTTTTTGTACAATCTAAATGGTTTATATTTAAAATCTTCACATATAAACTTCAATCCTATGTGTAAGGTGGATGGGACAACTCCCATATCATGTATCCAAGGTATCCCAAGTTTAATATTATAACTTACTTCATCGGATATAGCTTGAATGTTTTTGGCTACCCATATTTAAAATTAGTAATATAAGTCTAATGTAATTTCTATAATGGTCCGTCTAGGATAGTTTTCAAAGACCTTTATGATCATATCATATTAAGTGAGGGAATATATACCAATACCTAGGCTATATAAGAAAAAATTATATAAATTTTTAATACAGAGCTATTGTCTAATAAAAACCTTATGATCTTTATATTGTTAATAGTAAATTGAATGTATAAAGGATGGTGTTCATCAATGATATCTCATAAATGCAATTCATCATTCTCAAAATTATTGGTTTTCCCACAATCACTCATTATTGAATTCTATTCCTATACCCTATGTGAGTAACATTCCCTAACTAGTTGTTCACAATTCTTCCTTATAGTTGCGCTAGCATATCACACCTAGTCTAACTAGGTGTGCACACCTGAAGCACAAGAGGTTTCCAAGTTACATCATAAGCTAGTAAAGATAAAATGAATTTAACAAATGGTTAATCTAACACTTGATTCAGACTTAGATTTCTTCTATGTTAACATACAACCATGCATATTCCAAACATTTTTTTCATTCCATATAAATTCTTTCTCATTTACAAATCATAAGCCATATATGTTCATTTCAGAGTTCTCCCACATCACTATCTCCCTAAGATAACACATTTATATCATTGTATCTCTATCTCTTTATATATATCCCAAACCTTACATAGGAATTTATTCTAGTGGGGTATTTCCCTTCACCTATATTACAAAGGATAATAATATCCCTTGAGTTCATAACTGTAGTTAACTACCCCATTTAGTTAGTTTACCAAAATTATCTCATGCCATCATAAACATGTGTTGCATGTTAATCCTATGTATAGAATGTAGCTATTCTTATCCTTATCCATCTCCTCCATCCTTTCCATATAGTCACATATAACTGAAGTCCAAGTCCACTTCCAGAATGTTTATCCCTATTTCCTTGCTAACATGCATGTCCTTCTATGTATTCTTACGCTTTTCTTCTTATCCTACTTCCTGATGTCTCATGTGCATCTCCATTATTTCTCTTATACATATGTTTCTTATTCTTCCCTTATGCAGACACTTCTCATGCACTCTAGTTTTGTCCTATGCACATCCTTAGTAATTTCCACACATCTCCAAATAATGAGAAATGAATAAAGAATATAAAGAATAGAGAATATAAAAGACAGGGCCCAACATCACCCCACACTAAATCAATTGTCTCTCCTGAAGAAAAAAATACTAGACCTCTTCACATAACTCTGGTACTTCATTATGCAAAAATTATTCATGTGCATTCCATTTATACATGACATGTTCAATATGATGATTAAATTTATCCAACTATGAAGAAAGTTGATTGAAGACCGAAGCGCATTTTACTCATGTTGTGACTATGACCTGAAATTGATGAATTTTTTGTTTTAAATCCTCTTGATTTGATCCCATATTTATTTCTTATATTTTGATGATATTTCATAAATTTTTAGGTGTTAGTCTACTCGCCCCCTTTTCAGTGTGAGATCCTCACCTACTACTTCTGATTCTTCCATTATCATCTTCTAGGAAGCCCTGTTTATGGATTCATTATCCAACTAGGATTCATACGTTGATAATTGCTCTTCCATATCTTTTGTGCATGCTTGGATGATCAGTGATTGTTTATACAACCCCCTAAACAGTTATCTAGACTTAACTATTATGGCCTCCAATTTTTGTGCACTTTCCTCGTAGGTTGCGAGCTTCTTGTTGCATATGGCATATATTTTTTTATTGTCACCTCCTTTTCATTTTTCCCTCTAATGTTACCTTTCTATTTGTTTGAATAATATATTTATGAGATATTCAAGCTCGTATATTTTCTCGCCTAGTATGAGTGATTCGTCTTGTAATATTTCAGGCTCATTATGTAGCATTCACGTCAGTAAGGGATTACAATATTGTTTCTATACGCATGAATACTTGTCCTCTTAAGACCTTTAATCTTATGTTGGGTATATCTCGCAAGTTTCACTTTTTTCCTCTCATATTTCTTACTCCAAACTTCATTGACTTTTTTTTATAAGAATCAGGCCTCACTTTTGTTTTACATTTATCTATTGCACCATTTCTCCTACAGATTTTGAGAAATTCTTCTCCGGATTGTATTTCAAACATATTATATGCTATCGCAAGGTATATTGGGTCTCCTTCCTTTGATCTCGTAGTAAGAATAATTTTGTTAAGAAACTCAAGGATTGGTTTTTTCTATGTAAGCATCTAAAGAAAAGGTTAAGGGATTTTTTGGAGCACCTAGATGCCATTGTATTTTTAAGAGTGCTCTATTAGAACAATTCGTAATCATTTTTTCCCTTCTTATAAATTGGAGTGCACATTGATATCTTTCTTACGGGATTGGTACCCTGGTAATTCTTCATTCTCATCATTTCCTTACTCTTTACTCCTATATTTTCTCCTTACCCTTACTTGGGTGAACTTATTCTTTATGGTCATTTTTCTATCCCTGGCTTTATTTTTCATTCCCACTTTTCTCGCTCGCTTCTTCCCTCTCTGAGGTATGTTCGAACCTTCACCACTTTTAGGAGGTGAGTTGAGCCTCTAAGGTTTTTTATAACAAATGGCTAGAGCATTCCACATTCAATAATGGTATCTACATCATGTAGGGAATGTTGTACCTATACATCCATAGTTTCCTCTTTCTATGGCATGGTGCTTTTGAAGTGGTTACGCCTCAATTTTTCCCAAGTGTTTGTTATTGGTTTTCAAATCCTTCTTTTCTTGTGCATGTTGTGGGCTTAATTTATACTTCTTAGTAGGATTGGGTTTGATTGTGCGCCTGTCATCCTTTTCCTCTCTTCTGATGCATGTGCAACACATTCTACATTTTCTTAAGTTCCTCGATGCACGTGTGTTTAGGCATAACCAATGCTTTGTTAGGTTCTTTATATGTTGTATCCTCCAGGTTAGCCTTGTTCTTGAGGAATATATAGAATAAAAAAAAATTTCTACACCTCATTCCCTACTGATGGTAGTCTCCCATTTAGTGAGATGATGTGTGTGTGTGTGTGTGACTTGGGATCCTTTATGCACATATCTCAATCTAGATGTTTATTATGTTTATGGTAGTGTCATGAACATCCTCATATATTCTTTGTGTATCGAGGTTAAAAACGTTTTTACCCCCTTAACCATTTTGACAGAATAGAGAAATTAATTTGTTGTAAAAGTATATGGAAGCTTATCCCATAGTGCATCCAAATCTTGCCATCTTCCTTCTTTATTATTTTCATTAAGTATTTCATGGCGAACATTGAAAAATTCTTCTCCAGCCAACTGCTTAAGGTAACAAGTGTGGAATCCTCCAATATTGCTCTAAGACAACTGTGACTAGTGTTTGAACCAAATGGTAAACCTTGCTTTATAAGCATTATTAATGAGACAAGGAGCACCATGAATATCTCTTATATCATAACTATTGGTGACATGGGTTTTCATTTGAAAATTACGATGTTGGTTCATTATCTCGTTCTGGGTATGCCAATTTCTTTGAATATGATCATAAAAAAAAACTCACACCCCATCCGAATTTAATCCCTTTAGTTTCTTGGGATAGGTCGGCGTCCGCTACCATAATTGGTATAACAAACTCCAAGTAGTTAAAAATAGTCTCATGCACTACTTAGTGTGCAATACATAAAAACATCTTATAGATTTTTGTCCATCTTATCCGCTCATGAGATTTTGGCAGCAATCATTTGCGCATAACAAATCTTTTCCCAAGGTCCCTGTACTTACTCTATTGACATGAAATTTCTACATCCAACTTTATAACTTAAGGAGGTCATAAATAATATCAACTGAGGCACCATATACCAATGTCTTTTGCCAATTCTTCATCAGTGTTGTTAAGCCATGTCACCCATGTGGATGAGATGGCGCAAAATATTCATTCATCATCCTGTAAAGTAAATGTTTCATTTCCTGACCCGTGAAATGAGGTATTGATACAATTTTATGGGCTTGTTGATGTATGTTAGTTATAGTAGCTTAAGAATCCCCATTATTTATAATGTCTTCTGCATGTTATTTTCATAGACAACATTAGCTTGAGTATCTTTCTGACCTCTTTGGTGCAACATTTCTTTCATAGTGGTTCCATAAATATTGGGTACAAGATGATTGCATTCTAAAAAAATGGTGAATGTCACATTATTTTTATAGTCCCCAATGGTTTTAAATTACTTAGGGTATCACACCTTAATGTTAAATGTTAGAGTGTTGGAGGTTTGGGATTTCTTAGGAAAAATTCTTACGGTCATATTGAATTTTTTTTTCTACAACTTTGAAGTACTTATTGCCTTCTTTTATGTCATTTCTTTGATGATAATGGCCTCTTCTTCAGAGTTCCTCTCTTCTTTGATCAACATAGTTTTGGCATCGCTTGAGGATTCAATATCTGACATACTCATCACACTTGTACTCTTTTATTTATCACATTCTCCTTGTACCTTTTCTTCTTGTCTTCCTTATTTCTTAGTTGGTCTGAAACCACTCTAGTTTATCCTGGGGTGGTTTGTTTCCCTAAATTTGGTTGTCTTCGTATGATTTTTGACCCTCATGTAATGGAGGTTGGGACTGGTTTGTTTCTTTATAAGATGATCTATTTCACCTCCTATGTGTGTTTCTAGACAAAATATTATTGAGTTGTGTTAATAGCGACTATTTTCTTAGTGAATTTTTAGTATGGAATCATTTTTAAAACTCTCTTCACTATTTTTCACTCTGGAGCTCCACTTTTCACTGCAAGGTAAATAAAATTAATGACCTCACTGCCTATTTATACCCTTAGAAAAGAGGTGATAAATGTTATCTTTCATTTGTTACTTCACATGCATGATAGTTGTCAACTCCTCGTAACTACTCATTAATACTTAAGCTGAAAGTTGTCTCTCTTTCTGCTATATAATTTTTTTTTTGTTTTTCTATAAAGTGATTGTTACATGTGCGTATCATGGGCCTCTTCTTCACATATTTTCCATCAGGATGTCTCTAAATCAGGTTTCCCCAAGCTTCTGATTTAGGCCGTGTTCCCCCATTTCATATTGTATGTGCCTCCTCCTACTAGCTCCATCTTTAAGATTTTATTCCCCTAGAAGACCCATTTATCTTTCTCCATCACCACACTCCACCTACCTATCCCATTCCCTCGTTACTCATTTCTTCTCACACATGTGTCACTGTCGGTATTTTTTATTTTATCATGTGCTCTCCTTGAGTTTTTTATCCATTTTCACCAATATCTTCACCCATTTGAAAATACTGTGCACAGTCCTCTGAGTAAAATGATATTGAAGTTTGATTATGACAATGTTAGTTTGAGAAATATAAGATGTGCAATTCCTGCACTTATTATAAAATAGAAAGAAATTTACCCTAAATAAAATAAAGGACCACTAATCTAGTGGCATACACCTTATATATTTAATTGCTAATCCATGTTTATAAATACGGATTTGACCTAATCCCATTAAATTATCTTGGAAGCAACCTGTTGTTAAAATATATCAATTTACACGCCCTTGTAAGAAGTATTTCAACAATATCATAGGGTCAAAGACAATTATTTTTGAATGTTCCCGGATGCCGTGCAAACTTACAGTCATAGAGTAATACATTAGATCCCCCCTTAAGAGTTTTATTCCTAAGGTTTTTGTCAAACCATGCTTTTTGTTCATTTTTATTGTTTTGTGACCATCTCGCTTGTAAGTGGGTTTCATCTAGTTATACCAATATTGTCAAGTGGTCATGGGTGGAGTCTATATCATCCAAGTTTGCTATGCATGTAATATATAGTGATGATTCTAAAAAATCAAGTGGAAAAATGGCCTCTGTCCCATGCACTAATTGAAATAGAGTTGCTTTATTTAATCATTTATAGGTTGTTCGATATGCCCATAATACCGTTGATACTTTATCATCCCAATCTTGTCTTCCATTATTGTAAATCTTTGTCAACGTATGGATCATGATTTTTGTTAAAATATTTCACTCTTTCATTAGCTTGTGGGTGATATGGGGTCGTTTTATGTTACACCTGTAGAAACCAAAATTGGGTCACACTCCCCTTGGCCCTCTTTCGAATAACCAAATTAAACACATTCACCTAACCATGACCCTTATACCCCACATTAATATTAATTTAATTATTTACAATTAAATTAATACCCATCCTCACCCCATTTATTAATTTAATTTAGTTACTTTAATTAAATGGATGCACACCTCACCATAGACCTATTCATAGCATGTTTCCATAAATGAATAAGACTTAGTTCAACCCTAAAAATCAATGCCTATTATTCCTCTAACCACCTTCCCACTCATAAAAACATAACGTCCATTCTGATATGCGAATAAATGGACAGACCTGACCCAAATGAAGGAAGATCTGTCATTTTTAGTAAACCTAGAGAATCCCGCCTTAACCGACACCGATCATCCCTAAACCAAAGCCGGTCAACTAGGAACTATCATCGGTTACCATTTATTCACTTTTGTAACCTTATTGGAGAGGTTGGAGACATTCTCAAATTTTGGGAGAAAAAGGAGACCTGCATGCAAGAAAGAAATAGAGCCCTTTCACACATTCAAGAAGCCATAGCCAACATCAAGACAGATCCAGAGGTATCACTCTCATGGTAGCATTCCGAGAAGCACCACTGGGGCACCAAGCTCCTTCCCACCAATCAATCATCACCATCACCTAGCCATTGGACCTGCAACATCAGTAAGTACATTTATCACTTGTGTTATTTCATCCTTGTCTTGTTTTAAAGGTTTTTGTCATCTCTGTTGTCATTTTCTACTTGCATTCCCTTTTCCCCACTATTCTCTTTCTGTAAACTCAACCATTCCTCCACCCACATCATAAAACCACATATACCCGACCTCTACATATCTCTGAGTGTTCCTAAGATCCCCATATACCTTGTCATGCCCTCTGTCATCTTTTCCTGACCTCAGCTCAAACCCGACAACTAGATCTTATTGAGTTTTATCAGCCCACCTCTACTGATGCCGGTTACCCATAACCATCGTCAGTTCTTCCTAACCGTGATTGGTCATACCCGATTGACACCGATCTCTGTGTCCTGCCAACACTGTGTAAACCAACAACCAACCTACCTACCAAAACAACCCCAAACACCTTACCCAACCTTGCTAAGACCCTGTATGTGACCTGCAGACCAACTAAACAACCTGCAACCTAACCAGAAGACCTTGACCCACATAGTTTTTAGTATTTAATTGGATCAAAGTTGATAGTGATCTGAGGTACCCAAATCAGAATATAAGCACTATATTCGTTTATGTATGTATTTTAGTAATCTCATATTTGTTTTATAAAAACAGTGGATTGACATCCCCGTAGGAAGTATCACACTTCTTGGATCTAGCATATGCTAGGTAGTCCACTATCATATATTATTTAACTCTTATTTGGTGGTCTTGTTTTCTATTTCAGGTAGTTCCTCCTAGCCAAAAGGAAGTTATCACAGTCAGCATTGGATCAAGAAGTCAGAACGCACACACAACCTTCAAACCAACCATCATAATAGGTATTCCTCCTCATCCCATGACCATATCTATTTCTTCACATTCAAAAACGTAAAGAAAATGGTTAAACATTTTGGCATGCACCTGGTGGGACCCATGTTTGTGGGTTCCCTTTCTTTTCATCCTAGGTTGCATCTTGTGTGTTTCCTTTCTCAAAAATCGTTATTCACTGAATTTTCTTCTCTAATAATCCTCTTTTTCTTTCTAATTTTTCTAAATGAATTTTTTTTTTTGGTGCATTTAAAAAGAATCATTCTTCTTGCTTTCTACATTTAGTGAAAGAGCACCCTCCCTCATGTTCATCATTTTGCTTCATTGAATAGAATATTTCAATTTGGGCTTGTTAAAACACTTACATTGCATTTCTTTGATGCACATTTAGTTCACATTAAAAACTGAGGGAAACCTATATGCTAGAAGTCATGCCTAACTAATGGTTGACATAAAATAATAATAGAAAGTACTCTCTTTCTTCTTCCACCAAACTACACACAAATAGTTAATATACACACTTTCTTAAATGAAATCTTACCTGGGAACACCTGTCAATGATCACATGATCAGAGGATTCGCGGGTACTCCCCAGTTGGTTATCTCTATCCAATACACCCATCAAAGATCACCCCCCTGCCATAACATAACCCGAAACCTCACCTTGTAGATATCCTTCTTTGTAGGATGCCTTCCCAACCAAAAATTATATTTTGAATTCATATGGTCATTTCTAAATATCATAAGCTAAACAAACATAATAAAATCACTCTTAGGATCATGTTTTTCCTCTTGATTTGTGTTTTGAGGTGTGAGACTATGAATCTACATTTTTGTTCTTCCTTGCACACTCCACCATCATAGTTGGAGTATTTTGACTTTATCTGAGTGTGTAAGGGACCCATCTTCTCATTCTCAGATTCCTGAGTTTTATTCTTCACCTGATTTAATTCACAAAGCCCAATTTTCTTCATTCTCTCTAAATTTCAAAGTAACTGGTGGTCGGTCTAGAGACCATCATCGATTCACATTTGACCATTGTTGGTTAAACCTAACCAGTTTCGGCTTCTGGATTTCTAGTTATTTTTCCTAGAATAGACTTCATCACTCCTTCTGTTATGTTTTTGGCCCTCATGGCGCCATCCTATTTCCCTCTGTTGATATTTTTATCATACACAGTTTCCCATTACACATTCATTAGTCTTGTTTCACTTTCTAAAACTGGTGTTTTTCCACAGTAACCGGCATCAGTTGTTGTGACCAACATCGGTTCCCCATTAACCATCACTGGTCAGCCTGACCATCGTCGGTGTCTGTGTTTGGTTTTCAAAATCCAAACCTTGACCGAATTCACCCTCCTCAACCTCATTTTTCTCTGTTCCTATTGTTTTATGTGTCATTTACAGAATACAGTCTTACTTGGTCAACACTTATTCACATGGTGTTGACTTACAGCCAAACTAACACTCTTATATTCCACGCCAGCCATCAACCACTCCCACCTAGTCCCTCACCACCTTATATCATATCACCCATGGATCTAACTCCACCTACCACCATTGCTACAGGTAATGAGGAGTTTGCATGACTCCTCGATCAGAATCCCACAGCCTTACAATTCTATCTTTCCCACTCATCCACTTGGTATTCCTCAGACAGTTGATATATGGCATGCCCGTATTAATCTCTCCTACCCTTGTCCCCACTTCTGCATCATCCCCTACTAGTTCGGCGTTACCCTCACCTGCTTTACCCCTAGTGGTTTCGCAGCTAGGCCCCACACCCGCTATGACCGCTGCATCTGCAACATCAGTCGCACCCATAGTATCGGTTGTTCCTTCATTGACCACCCATAGCATAACCCCATCCACACCCATTATCTCACATATACCAACTGTAACACAACCACCCATGGTTTCAGTGACCCCTACCTCATTCCAAAATCCTTTCCTCTCCATCCCGCAATCTTTACCCCCAAGCACTACTAGAGTCACTTCGACTACCCCACCTACATATACATATTATCAACAACCCCCTATCTCATCTGTCATTCATTCTAGGTATATGCCCTCCATGTCGGTCCCCCATTCTCAACCTTCCTATTCAACATCACCATACACTGGAATGCCACCCACATCACATGTTCAACACCATCCCTCTTACACCATAGGAGGTGCCCTCTTATCACAACCTACCAATGACCTCATCAAGTTAATGATGGAAAGGATGCAGAAATTAGAAGCATCAGTTTCTGGCTCACGTAATTCCCTCACATAGGATGAAATCTGTAATGAGCCCATTCATCCATCCATTCCTATTCACCCATACCATGTACATTGGGAAATACCAAAATTAAAATGATTTTAATAGTAAAGAAGACCCCTAACAACATTTATGGTCTTTAAAACATAGGTTTTACCTGATCACCCATGATGACACCCTACTACTATGGACCTTCCCGATGTCCCTGATATGACCTGCATTAGACTGGTACAGTGGGCTACCTAGACATTCCATCTACTCATTTAATCAAGTAGCCCAAGCCTTCTTAGACCACTTCTCAATCAACATTGTCAAGAAAGTCACCATGACTGATCTCTACTCCACTCGATAGTATGACGATGAGTCTATTGCTGACTTTTTCACTCGTTGGCTTAGCCTAATTAAGAAGATCACATTTCAATTACCTCAAACTGAGCTCATAGATTTGTTTACTCAAGCTTGCGCTAGACACATTTCACCAACCCTATAGGTGCAGACCTTCCACACCTTTGACGAGGCATTCACCATGGCATGAAAATTGGAGATTCATGCTATCAAAGAGAAGAAAATTCAGCTACGTAACAAAAACACTATGTTCAAATTAAATGAGACTTATTCATCTTTAAAACCCCATAAAAAAATTTCAAAATCCAAAGGATTTGCCAATGTTGTGGTCCTCAAGGCTGGACCCTCTCACCCATCAAACCAAGCCAAACCTTCTGCTAATCTCTCACCCGTCCAAACTTTCCAGTTTAGATGAGAAAAATGAAAGTACACCCCAATAGGGGAACCATATTCCTCTGTTTTGGAAAATCTTATTAAGGCTGGTGTCATTACCCTTCCACCTATAAAACCACACACTAGTTTTGACCTTGATTGCCCCATGCCCACGTGGTATAAAGAACATGAATTTTGCAACTATCATCGTGTCAAAGGTCATAGCGATGGTAACTACATCACCTTCAAGAATATTGTCCAAGAAATGTTAGACAATGGAGATCTAGTCTTGGATAACCCAAATGCACCAACCAACCAAAACCTACATATCTTCAAAAAACCATTCCCTAATCATGCCCCATCTTCCAACCAAATTGGTGACACTTCAACCAATGATAGCAATGTCTGTGAGGTCCACGCTATTTTTGATGACATACCAGTTGCTTCCCAATTGCCCCCTGTTCCTTCCATAGATGAAATCCTAGCCTAAACTCCCCTACCTACACAAGAACCTATTTCATCTACTCCTCCACCCACAGAGGAACCCCCTTCATTTTCTCCTTCACCCGTGAAAGAGCCCATAATTAGCACTCTGCCTCTTGCCTCTCAAATTACCGAGCAGTCGTCAGTAGCACCTCTCCTACCCATAGGGGACACATGTCCACTCCCTACACCATCACAAGGAGAGTCTACCTTGTCTTGCCTATCATCTCCTTTACCCATAGAGGATCCTGTAGAAACACCATTGCCTTTAGGTGACCATTCTCCATCAGCCTTCCAAGATCCTGCTGACCTACTTTCGGCTCTCTTACCCAAAGAGTCTGAAGCTAACCATTTCCCTATTTCTCAAACATATTTTATAGGGATTGCTACTTAATCCACATCGACCCCACTTACAGAAGTACCATTTTCATGCTTGGCTGATCACCTAGATTATGTTGATAGAGCCTTGCTTTGGGGATGTCTTCTACTTCCTGCTTCAACCCAAATGTAGTTGTCACTCATTGACACCTCCACAATCTATCCAAAAGTGTTTCAAGTGACCAAACCAAACACAACCATGACTATTGGAACACCTTCCATGTCATTTCCCACAACCCAACACACACCTCTGCCCACAACCAAACACACACCTATACCCAACACACCACCTACACATGCTATATCATCTCCCTTACCTAAACCCATCACTACCTTAGGGGTCATGCCGACATCGAACCTTACTCATCCACCCATCAAATTAGATTTAGCCACATCTTCCCAAACCAACACTAAACTCATTCCTATGCCTAAAAGGAAGACCCAACCTACTAGGCCTCATACACCAACCTCACCTACCACACCATTGTCACCTTCACCCCTTCCATCCATCCTAGGACCTCACCCCTCGACCCTGGCCAAACAACCTTCTTCCACTGGTAAACCAAGAATGCAGCATCCCACCTCCTCATCATGACCCTCTAATATACCCAAGTGATCCACACAACCCCCTGCTGTCACCCGTGACCTTCTTACCACCCATAACACCACTACCTTCCATAACTTATTCACTACCTATGACACTCTCCTCTCTTCCACTCGCACCTTCCATGTGATCTCTACCAATGACCGCTACTGCACCATGATTATCCCCATGGGTAACTTTCCCCCTTCCACCATCTTCTTTTCCTTCTACATCACATACCCCTGTGTCACCTTTACCCAAGAAGGTGCAACCCAAAGCTAAGAATCTGCTACCCTCCAATAAGGTATTCAAACCAACCAAACCTTCCATCACCAGCTCTTCTACCCCACCTTTACCCAAACAGATGCCCAGAAGACCTAAGACCACTCCACATACCAAACTAGTGGACCAACCCATTCCCCCTCCTGTAAAGCCTCTTCCTTCACAATCAGCCACACCTGTACCCAAACCCACACTCACCTCCCATTGTGATCCATTAGCAGGGTCCTATGCCAAGATTTTAACCAATCTCCTTGAAACCTCTGTCATCACATTACCACCTCTTAGACCTTACGACCCTCTCAAACCCAAACCAAAAGGGTTTGACGAAACTAAAATTTGTGCCTACCATCGTGTGCCAGGACACGATGTAGAGAACTGTAAGGATTTAAAAACTGCTCTTGTCCAATTATGTCCTCCTAAAGAAAATTTTGACAACGATGATCTTCTTGATGAGGACCCCATTCCACCTTTGCCAATCTCCCTAAATATTCTTCCATTACCTACTCAATGATTGGAAATATCTCCACCCCTATAACCCTTTTATCCACCCCCAAGGATTTTTTTGAAATCAACATGATCCACAACTTTGCCACCCGCACTTAGAAAGAAAAAGGCAAGGAAAAGGAAACTAACCCATCAACCAACCATGTACCCAACATACCATCTACACCCACACCCAAAGTCACCATTCGAGGTCCCGCATATCCTATTTCTGATGGGGTCACACATCGCACAATGCTAAAACAATTACACCAATCCTCCCTCAAAATGTCTTTATATGACCTCATCCAAACCTTTGAGTCACATTGTCAAGCCCTCATGGAGGTCCTTCAATCTATTGAGGTTTTACCAAATGACCCCACACCCGTAGCCTCCATCATTACCCCTCATCACGTAGCCTCTCTCACTAAGTTCATCACCTTCTTCTACACCTCCACCTACTCACCAAGTAGCCGCCCTCAACTTTTCAGATGAAGAGATCGCTCCCTTCCAGTCTGATGATCCTGATCCCACTCTTTTCATCTCCATCTATATTGATAATATATGCATACGACATGTTATGATCGATGGTGGTGCTAGTATTAACATCATCTCCTCCCATGCATACAACCAAATGCACATACCTACCAATTTCATGCATGGTAACCTAGTTATGTTGTGCTCCTTCAATGACGCCATGACCTCTACCTTGGGTACCATCATTCTCCATGTCTGCTATAGGTCCCCGCACTATCCAGAACTATTCTATGTCCTAGAAGGGGAGTTCCAGTATAATCTGTTGCTTGAACGACCTTGGATCCATGCCATGGGTTGTGTCCCTTCGAATTTACACCACTACCTCAAATTTGAACACGAAGGACATAACTACACCATCTTGACTGACCCATCACCTTTTAAGACTTGTAACATGCTATACCTACCCAATGATGTACTTATACCAGTCAAGGCATATGTCAATACCCCCACTTCACCTTCACCCACAAGCCTATCCACTAAGTCTGCCACCACCTCTTCCACATCTAACCCAGTTATTCCTACTGCCACCGTAGCCTCTACAGCTGACTCACCTGCTTCCCAATCATCTAGCAAGTCATCTATCCCCACTACCCACATATCGACTACTGATCCCTTAGAAGGTGTTTTTCAATGCCTCACTCTGGGGGAGTACCACCTATACAATATCGACACGTTCCTGACTCTGCAAGAGTATGGGAACCTACGTCAACACCCTAGTTATGACTACCACGTAGGTGAGGTTTTTCCTTATGGTCCTCCCCACCTTCGCACTAATCTAATGTATGGGGGACTTGATATCACCACTTATAAACCCAAACCTCCATCCTAAACACAACCATTTTCATCTGACTTACACTCCCTTACTAACCAATGCTTCACTCACACTTTCCTTCACCGTTGCGCATGGAAAGGATTTGGCTTTGGTTTTTATGAACAGGGCTGCCATACTATCATTTACTGTACCACCCATAAACACAATGACCATAGTGGCATTGGATTTTCTACACCACCTCCCAAGAAGGCTCGTGTCAACCTCATTGAGGAAGACAAACCTTCTCCACCCCATTCACCCATGTCACCATCTTCACCCATGGAGTCCATAGATCCCAAATCTATTCCTCCTAACTTTTTTTTTCGTAAACACAATTTCCCTGGGACCTCTAACCTATCAATGTGATGGTGAGGCTCCCTCTTCTCTCCCATTCCTATACCCTGACATGATCGATGATGATACACCTTCTATTAATTTCATTCAATGTCAGGACGATGAGTCCATCCTCACTTACCTTGGTGTGGAAGATTCTTATATTCACCAGTCATTACCTTCTGAGATACAAACCATGTTGAATGAATCGACCATTGAAATCAACATTAACACTCAGGATGACCCACACATTCTAAAGATAGGCCAATCTTTAGATGCTACTAAGCATGAAGCTTTTACCTCTTTCCTTCGGGACCATAGCAATGCTTTTTCCTGGTCCTATGCCGATATGCTTGGTATTGACCCAAAAATCATGGTCCACAATATCGTAACCATTCCTGATGCCAAACCCATAAAAAAAGCTACAAAAATGCATCCTTGCATTGGTCTTCTGGTCAAAGAAGAGCTTCAACACCTTCTCTCAGTTTCCTTCATCCTACCCATTGATTATCCCCAATGGATTTCTAACATTATTCCTATCACAAAGGTGACAGGGGGACTCCACATTTGCATGGACTTTCGTGACCTCAACCTAGCTTGTCCCAAAGATGATTTTCCCCTACCAGGCATTGACCAACTAGTTGATCTCACCGCCGACCATGAAATGCTATCACTCATGGATGGTTTCTTAGGTTATAATCAAATATTACTTGCTCCAGAAGATCAACACAAGACTGCCTTCATCACCCCTTAGGGGACCTTTTGCTATCGAGTCATGCCTTTTGGCCTTAAAAATGCCGGTGCTACATATTAGCGAGCCATGACTTACATCTTCCATGACATCATGCATCACATCTTAGAAGATTATGTAGATGATCTTCTTTCCAAATCCAAACATCGAGCTGAACACTTGGCCTTCCTTAAGGTCATCTTTTACCACCTCATCAAGTATTGTGTTTGTCTTCAACAAAATAAGTGCATCTTTGTGGTACTTTCAGGAAAAATCCTTGGTTTCATCATTTCTTTGCGTGGCATAGAAGTCGATCCTGCTAAAGTAAAGGATATTCTAGAAATTCCTCCACCTACTAATCTCCATCAACTTCAAATCCTACAAGGTAAGTTGTAATCCATTCATCATTTTATCTCACAGCTTTCCAACTGTTGTCAACCATTTCATCATCTTCTCAAGAAGGATGTTTCATTCAAATGGGATGATGAATGCCATAAAGCCTTCGAAGCCTTAAAACAATACCTTCTTCAACCACCAGTGCTCATTCCTCCTAAGGATGACCAACCCTTTTACCTATATATTTCCACCACTGACCATTCTTTAGGTGCCATGCTCGCTCATCGTGATGAGAAACACAGAGAGAAAGTGGTTTATTACATAATCCATACCCTTCTAGACTACGAAACTAGATACACCCATGCTGAAAAACTCTGCTTAGCCTTATTTTTCATCGCCACTAAACTCCACCATTACCTACTCAACCATAAAACCTTCATTATTACTAATACTGACCCCTTACACTATATGTATGCCAAACCCTATCAACATCAATGTGCCACATGTTGGATTATGCTTCTTTCTGACCTCGACCTCAAATTCATTCATCAAAAGTCCATCAAGGGCCAAGCTATCACTGACCAACTAGAAGACGCACCTCTTTCTGGGAATCAACCCTCTAACTTTGATTTCCCAGACAAATCCATAACTACCCTCTCCTTAGATGAACCCGTTTACCAAATGTCACTCTTCTTCGATGGCTCCAAGTGTCAGTATGGAGGTGGGGCTGGTGTTATCCTCATTCCTCTTGATGGTGAACCTATGCCTTTATCTTTCAAACTCGATTTTTATTGTACAAACATTATTACTGAATACGAAGCACTTGTATTGGGTCTCCAGGTTGCTTATGCCTTAGATGTTAAATCAATCAATATCTTTGGTGATTCCCAGCTGGTCATAAACCAAGTCAATGGTATATACCAGTGTCATAATGAGATACTTCAAAGTTATAAGCATCACGTGGACATACTTTTGACCACTTTTGATTGTTATGAACTTGAAACCACCCCACATTCTACCAATAAGTTTGCGAATACCATGGCCTGCTTGGCTTCTCAGATACCCGCTTTGCTTGCTGACTCTAAAATATTTGTCACAATACAAAGGCTACAATCACCCTCTTATTTACCTCATGAGGTCTACTTCGTCAGAACCATTGCACCTGACCCTCGTGACCTTTGGTACAAGAAATTTGTAGACTATCTTTCCCTTTCCATTCTACCCACCAATCTCACTCATAATGGACAACGTGTCTTTCTTAAAAGTGTCTCTTGTTATGTCATCATGGGTGGTCTCCTTTATAAGCGTGGCTTCGATGGTATTCTCTTACAATGCCTTACAAGTTCTGAAATTCCCTACACCATCAAGGAAGTTCACGATGGAATTTACGGAGGCCACTTTAGTGGTTTAGCTATTGCAAAACACATTCTTTGCCTAGGCTATTATTGGCCAACCCTAAACTGTGACTGTTGGGATTATGTCAAACGTTGTGCAAAATTCTAGCAACATACTAATCTCCATCACACACCTAGTCATGCCTTGAAGGTTGCACGAGACCTTTGATCTTTCTCTCAAAGGGGTTTGGATATTGTTGGTGAGATCAATCCCCATTCTTCACAATGCCACCAATGGATTATAACCACTACTGAATATTATACTAAATGGGTAGAATCCATCCCTGTCATTTTTACAAAAGATGAGAAAATATGTGAATTCATCAACCATCACATCATTTTTTGCTTTGGTGTTCCTCACCGCCTCATCACAGCTAACAAAAAGCAATTAAAAAACAAAACCCTACAAAATATTTGTGACGCTTTTGTCATTCAACTCAGTTTCTCGTCACCTTATTACTTGTAAACCAATGGCCAAGTAGAATCGACCAATATAACCTTGAACAAAATTCATATGAAAGTAGTCGACGATACTAGAAAGGATTGGCATTCACACATTTCTTTCACCTTGTGGGCTTACCGCACTAGTATTCATACTTCGACTACTACCACACCTTTTTCTCTGGTCTACGGTACTGAGGTTGTCTTACCTCTCGAAGTCTAGATTCCATCTCTCCACATCTCACTACAAGACATGCTCAATGAAGATGACCTTTGCCAAGATTGTTTAGTGCAACTTGAGTTATTAGATGAACGTCATCTCAATGCTCTTGGCCATCTCCAAATCTACCAAAAACATATCAAATGTGCCTACGACAAACGTGTTCATGAACGAACCTTTTAGGTTGGCGACCTAGTCCTGCAAGAAAATCAACATGTAACCAAAGAAGAGAAAAGTAATTGGGGAAAATTTTCTCCTAATTGGCTTAGACCCTATATCGTTACCCATGCCTATGGATCAGGTGCTTATCATTTTTCTTCACTCAAAGGTAAACCTGAACCTGAGCCTCTCAACACCTTGCATCTTTGACCATTTTATTATTGACATCAAGTCCTCTATCAATTTATGTCAGTTGATCGCTCGTCCTTTGAGTGATGTTCACCTTCCATATCACCTATTTTTGAGGATCCATGACTAAACAAGAATCATGTGATTACCCATCACCTTTCAGCCTTATCTTCAATATGAGTACTATGACTCTACTCATAGTATGATTCTCATGGATACTTTTCGTCTTCTTCAAGATGGAATCCCATTATCGTTCATCACTCGAAACCACCCCTTTCATAGTTAATCCCTGTCTACTATGGTTTTGTCTTCCGAACAAGAGCCTACTCTTCCTCTATAGTCTTGTCCATGACTTAAAAGTCCAAAAACAAAAAGGGAAATCTCTTCACTTTGTTTCAGTTGCTATAAATAGACTGTTCCCTTGAAGGACAGCTATATGAAGCCATTACAAAATACAATAAAAATATCCAGAAGCTTCCCGCATCGATCAGCTTCATGAAGACCTCAAGGAGATAATATACTCATCTCATATAGACTTCCCACATTGATCAGTCTATTAAAAACAAAAACAAAATGAAAAATGAAGAAAAGGATGAAATTTTCATCATGGACTTACCTATTGTTGATCTTGGGTTTCTTGCTAAGAAAAAACATGCTATCATACACTAAGTTATGCTAAACCACCCAAATTCACCTCATTACCTTTTTCACCCTAATTTTCTCTCTGCTCAAGGGACTTTCCGCAATTGCGACATCTCGTGATCATGTGAATTTCTTCACCCTTAAAATAGTCCATTATGTAACGCCTTTAGGGTCTTACATTCATAAGCCCCTCTCAGGTCTGTTAGACTCGTTAGGGTTCTTATCAATTAAGCGGCTCTTTTACCACCTCTTACCATTCACCTTCCTCATTATTTATTGATTATCTTACACAGGACCAAATTATCAACACCTACATTTTAAATAACTCAACCATGCCTATGACCTACATCCAATCATTACTATGATCTACATTCACCATGCCTAACACCTACCAACCCATTCCTCTACTTCATCATATTATTCTCTAGCTTATGGGAGAACTACATCAACCTAAGGCCCCTATTCACCGGGGCTATGTAGGAAGCACTATTGGTGTGTGTGACTATCTAGTCATCATCCACATCACCTAGCTGAGTCATCTCGCCTTGCGAGAGTCATAGGTCTTAGGAAGTCAAATGACAAGTGTCAAATTTTGTCATAGAATCTGACATTTTCATTTGCGTCAATGCGTCATAGGAGTTACATTACTTATTTGGAATTGTAATTCCTCTTATTGTGGCATCATATGCGTTAGTCAACGTCATATGCATCAGTGGCATCATTGAGTTTCTTTCCATGTTTAGGCATGGGGGTTATGCAACACTCCTATTTGTACTTCCTATTTATCAATCTATGAGCATGAGCAGACCCATTCTTCTTACTTACAATATTCTTTCCATTGTTTCAAATCGTGTGTATTGTGTTGGCTTGACATTACCATCAGAGTGCAACTTCGTTATGGTGCATCACTTTTCGACATCAGTTCTTGTGAATCCGTCTTTCATGGTATCAGAGCTGGTTTAGGTAAACGTGCACTCTTTGGTTCTCAGTTGTTTATTACTTTCTGTTTCTCCTCATTTCCTCATGTGTAAGTTTTTTTAATTATCATTTTGGAGTTATTGCTCACCTCGTATTGAGGTTTCAGTAGTTACAAGTTAAGGTATTTGGTTGGTTTGCTTATCAGTTGAGTTTGTATTTGGATATTTCTAGATCTTTATGGCTATTGTTTCTGGGTTGTTTGTGTGTTTCTTGCTAGTTGTGTTCAGATTCAGCACCTGCAGGGTAAAAGAAGATCTCATTTTTTTGGTGTGGACTTGTGATACCTGGTTGGAATCGTTGTTTTTTCTTCACTGGTGTATACTCAAACTATTCCAAGATTTTTCCTCATCGCTGTGGTTCATTACTATCTCGAGATTACCTTTACATGCACGTTCTGGTCATTTCACTAGTTATTTAAACTCTGGACCATCACATTCAAACCTATTGTACAATGATGTTCAAACTTACACATGCCCCTTGGAAAGTGTATTTTTTTTTTGCCTGCATTTTATCTAAACATTTTTTTTGGCTGTTGGCATTATAATCTCTAGTTTGTTTATTATTCGAGATCTCGGTTTGGTTATAGCTTCCAAACCACCACCGTCAGCTCGTGCTCCCTCTAGCCATGCCTAGTCTATATGCCATTTTTCTTCATTGGAACCTACATGTGGTCAACTTAGGTGTTTTTCTCTACAACTACTGCATTTTCTCCTCTATTCCAGGGGTTTTTGCACTGTTCCAGGCGTTATTTTTGGACTGTTCTTTGTTTTTTCCCCTCTGCTCAAGTGTTTTCTCTACAACCCCAACCTTTTCTACGCGTCGTTCCTATTCTGAGTGTTTTCTTTTTCATGCTGGCACTTTTTTGCAGTGGGCAGTTACCTTTTTTTTACAGTGGACTGTTCAGTTTTTTTGCCAGGTAATATCTTTCCAAAAATACGTTTTTTTATTCACCTTTAAAAAAAAACGTGTTTTTATACATCTCACTTTATCACTTCTCTTAAAAACGTTTTGTTTCATTACTTTTCAAAAAAGGTATAAGGTAAAAACATTTATTTCTTTGGCATTATAAAATTTGGTCTTTTGCCTTGTTGTATTTTTAACCTTCCGTCGAGTGCCGAAGACGAAAGGTGAGGTCTGGGATTGGCAGGTAGCTAATCCCCCCTCATAATACAAACAAACCCTATCTCAAATTCCATGTCGTTTCCAACGGACATACATACGACAACTTTTGCATGTGTTTAGGGCACTTTTTAATCCATTTGTAGGCTTATTGGTTTTTTCTCATCAGTTGCAGGAATTGGTTTTTGCTATAACTTTTGACTCGTTGCTCGGTTTTGAGCACTTCTTTAGTCAAAGTTGCATGTTTTTTTACACTCTAGGTGATGGGATAATTAGCTTTGTAAACACACTATTTTTATAAAGTGCCGCATTCTAGGGGGGTGTCTTTGTATTACTTAATTAAGCTCATTTTTTCTTGAGCTTTGTTCTATTCCTTTTGTTCGTGGACTTGTGAGCACGTCCGCCACAGTCTTACGACAAAGGGATTATTTCATGCGAAGTGAGATGCTATTTCTCACAAAGCTCTTTCTTCCCCCTCTTACTTGCAGTGTCGATCTGTTGCGCCCTACAAACCTTGATTGTTGTCTCCACCATTACTCATTATTACGCTAATTGCAAGGTGAGTGACAAACTGGTTCTCAGAAGATAGTCACATCTGGTTGTAATCAACACACTGAATTATAAAGTGCCAAACTCAGGGGGTGTAATTTTGTTCTGGGGTGGTTGTTTCTTTTCTCTCTACTTCCTTTTGCATTCCTTGGTTTTATCTCTTCATTATGGATATCTCTAAAGTACTAGTGCTCACATCTTTTAATTTCTTCGAATGGAAATCTAAAATTATATTGGTTTTGCGAAGTAAAGGGTTATACCGAGTTACCATGGGGTTAGAGACTGAACCTACTGATGAACCTAAAAAATCTAAATGGTTCAACTGTTGTGATGAAGCCTTAGGTATTATCTGTATGTCCATCTCTCCCGACTTGCTCTTCCACATCGAAACTTCCTCAACACCTGATCAAGCATGGAAAATGCTCGATGATATGTTTGGGAAGTAAGATGACATGAGAATGCATGAGTTGGAGAATGAACTACTAGGGTTAAACCCTAGTGACTTTGAAAACCTACAAGCCTTCTTCTCAAAATTTGTCCGCAGCAGAATGCTTCTAAAGGAATGTAAAGTGGATAAGAAAGACTCTCAATTGATCTTGTCGATTCTTTCTAAGTTAGGTCCTGAATACTCTATTTTTTGTTTCAACTTTCCACGCCACGAAAGCCGCCTTGGGTAGTACTTGGACTATGCCCTCCTTTGACAGTTTTTCATCCCAACTCATTTGAGAATAGGACAAACTCATTCAAATGGGGACTCTAAAACCCAAGTCACATACTCTTGTGGTGAATAAGGGCAAGAAAAAGGAAAATAAGAAAGAAACTAAGGACCAACCTAAGAAAGAAACCAAGACCAACCAACCCCCAGTTAAGCCCATCACTCATACTTCGACTTCTGAGCCTAAAGCAAAGAAGGAAAAGTATAAATGCTCCTATTGTAAGAATTCTGGCCATGATGAGCAGCATTGTTTTTGGAAACAAATTTATCACTTAACTCATTTAATTGAGAAGAATAAAATAAGTGTTCCTGAATCCATTAAAAAAAATGCTTAGAAAGGTGAGTCTTCTAATGCAAAGGAGACTAAAAATGAAAAGAAGAAAGGTAAGGCCCTCGTAGCTAGATCAGTTCCATCATCAACTTGGATTATCGATTCCGGTGCCTCGCACCACATGGCCTCTTCATAGGTTGAATTCTCTAGCATTAAACCATGTGGCATGTCCCAAATCACGTTGGGTGATGACACTCATGTGTTAGTTTCCGGTAGTGGATTGGTAGAGATAGAAGGTGGAACATTTAACCAAGTGTTGAGTGTTCCCAATCTCTCTACCAATCTCCTATCGGTTTACCAAATCACCCACCTTGGTGAAGGAATGTGAGTGGAATTTGGTCCTAACTTGGTGATTATTCGTGAGCTTAACTCTGACTGCACTATGGCTAAGGGGAAAGGTATATCACCGTTCATGGTTGTATACCTTTTCCCACTTCTCTTCTGATTCGAAGCTCAATGCCTTGCTCACTCATGTAAATGAGGTTAGCAAGGTATGGCATGATTGTTTTGGGCATCTAAATTATCTTTACCTTGAACAATTGAGCCAAAACAAAATGGTCAATGGGCTACCCCGAGTTAAGTTTTCTAAGGGTCTTTGTGAGGGTTGTACCCTTAGAAAGCACCCTGGAAAAAGCTTCGACAAGGGAAAATCATGGAGAGTTACTCATCCCTTGGATCTTGTTCATAGTGACATTTCTGGCCCTTGTCCATCTCCTTATTTTACTAGAGCTCTATATATACTAACCTTCATTGATGAATTTTTACGTTATACTTGGGTATATTTTCTTAAGCTTAAGTCTGAAGTTTTTGAGCATTTTCAAAACTTTAAGGCTCTTGCTGAGAAACAAGTGGAATGGTCTATCAAGGTTCTTCAAACCGACAATGGAGGTGAGTATGTGAGCAACAGGTTTGAGGATTTCTACACTTTTGAGGGGATTGATTTGCAGCGTACAATTGCTTACAACCCTTCCTAAAATGGAGTTACAGAAAGAAAGAACCGAACTTTAAAGGAGATGGCTACTTGTATGGTTTACTCGAAATCTCTTCCTCCACAATATTGGGCTGAAGCAGTGAATTGTGCTTGTTATATTTAGAACCGTGTTCCACAAAAGGTAGTAAGAGGGATGACACCCTTTGAAGCCTGGTTTGGACACAAGCCTGATGTCGAGCACTTTCGAGTCTCCGGATCCAAGGCTATGGCTCAGATTCCCAAAAAGAAATGCAAGGCATTGAATCCACAATCCAAACCTTGTATCCTTGTCGGGTATCCTGATGGCATGAAGGGATATCAATTATTGAAACCTACCACCCATGAGCTTTATATTGATAGGAGTGTGAAGTTTGATGAGTCATCCTTGATTTCAAATTCCACTGAGGTTCTTTTGCCCACTGATTCAGATTTTGACTCTTCAGATGATGATGTTTTTGAGTGAGTTCTACCTCTCCCTACTCCTCCTGATCCTCAAAATTTGGAGTCTTCTAATTCTAATAGTAGTGATGATGAGGACTATGTCCCTTCTCACTCAAGTGAAGAATCTTCCGACTCTGAGCCTGAGCCTTCGAAACCTCTTTGGGCTAGGAAAAATTTACAGAGTGCTGGAGATTTAGTTGGAGATCCTTTGGATGAGAGACGTACTCGCTCAGACTTCACTGGACCTCACTCCTTCTTCACCTCTGCTTCTGATCCACCATCTTTCCAGGAAGCTTTTGGGATTCCTAAGTGGGATTCTACCATGGATGAGGAGTATTCCTCACTCATAAAGAGTGACACTTGGGATCTTACCCTTCTTTCAAAAGGAAGAAAACTCATTCGGTGTAGGTGGGTATATCGAACAAAGTATGGAGCTAATGGATAAGTCAAGAAGTATAAAGTGTTACTTGTAGTTAAGGGTTTCTCCCAGGCAGCTAGGGTTGATTACTCAGAAACATTTACTCCGGTTACAAAGATGACTTCCATTCGACAGACCCTTGCCATCACTAGCACTAACAGATGGGAAGTCCACCAGATGGACATTAAGAGTGCCTTCCTTCATGGGGACCTAGAGGAGGAGATCTATATGGAACAACCTCCAGGTTATGTCCATGATCCATCCCTCATTTACAAATTAAATAAGTCTCTCTATGGCCTTAAACAAGCCCCTCGGGCTTGGTATGCCAAGATGGACTCCTTTTTACTTGCATCAGGGTTCACTCAGTGTCACTCTGACCCAAATGTGTATATTCTACGATAGGATGACTCCATGCTTATTCTTGTTCTCTATGTTGATGACTTGTTGATCACAGGTAGCTCTTCCTCTATCATTGATTCTGTGAAGATCTCCTTGGCCAACAAGTTCTCCATGTCTGACTTAGGATTGCTTCATTACTTTCTTGGGATCCAGATTTCACAATCTGACTTAGGAATTATGATCTCACAGCCTAAGTACTCTCTTGATTTGCTTTCTCAGTTTCACATGTCTGACTACAAGTCCTCACCTACTCTTTTTCTTTCTAGGATTAAGTTGGTTTCTGATTGCTCTTCCCCCTTGGTTGATGGTACCTTTTATCGACAGTTGGTGGGAAGCTTGATCTACCTTACTCACACTTGGCCAGATCTATTGTATGCCATCAGGATCGTGTCCAAATTTATGTAGGAGCCTCATGAGCTGCACTTAAAAGCAGAAAAGTGGATCCTTCACTATGTTCGTGGCACTCACACAGATGGTATTCATTACTTAGGAGGGACTAAGATTGAATTGGTTAGATTTACATACTCAGATTGGGCCGGTGATCTAGATCATCAGAAGTCTACCTCAGGCTGCAATTTCACTCTTGGTTCAGGTCTTGTCAGTTAGTCCAGTAAGAAATAGAATGCCATTTCCATATCATCGACAGAAGTAGAATATAAAGGAGCAGTTAACGCTGCCACAGAAGCTATTTGATTACAGGGTATCATGACAGAGTTTGGCATCCACTTTCAGCGGTCTACCATTATCTACTGTGACAACATGAGTACTATCTCAATTTGTAGAAATACAGTTCAACATCATTGGAAAAAGCACATTGAGGTTCATATGCACTTCATATGGGAGTTGATACATGAAAACATCATCGACCTACAGTATGTTCAAAAAGATGATCAGGTTGCAGACATTTTCACCAAGCCCTTCACTGAGGTGAAGTTTCTTCACTTGCAGTATCTTCTTAGGGTGATGTCTGCTGCAACCATCCATCTTCTTTGGGCTATATAGTCCTCCTTCTTCCCCTCTTCTTCTTTCTAGAAAGATGTTGTTTGTACATGGGCACCTTATCAGGCCTTTAGTTACCGGGGCCCATTGACACATCTTTCTTAATTGTCTAGGGGAGTCTTCTTTTTCTGTTCTGGCTTACCTTGACCTCTTCCTCGGCTTTGATGAAGGGGGGTGTTGGTGTGTGTGACTATCCAGTCATCATCCACATCACCTAGGTGAGTCATCTTGCCTTTGCGAGAGTCATAGGTCTTAGGAAGTCAAATGACAAGTGTCAAATTCTATCATAGAATCTGACATTGTCATTTGCGTGTAATGCGTCATAGGAGTTACATTCCTTATTTGGAATTGTAACTCCTCTTCTGGAGTGGTGTCATATGTGTTAGTCAACATCATATGCGTCAGTGGTGTCATTGAGTTTATTTCTATGTTTAGGCATGGGGGTTACACAACACCCCTATTTGTACTTCCTTTTTTCGATCTATGAGCATGAGTAGACCCATTCTTCTTACTTGCAATCTTCTTTCCATTGTTTTGAATCTTGCGTATTGCGTTGGGCTTGACAATTACCATCGGAGTGCAAACTTCGTTGTGGTGCATCACTTTATTTTCGACCATTCCAGTTCTATTCGTGAATCCCTAGACACCTATTCAAGCACTTCACCGATGGCATGGGGGCCCTTGGAGGTTAACTCAGGAGGGGACTCATTACCCTAACTAATTCCCCCTTTCACTTTCGTATTCACATTCTACCTTAGTTTCCATTTTATATCAACTACTGGAAATTAAACCAAATAAGCATCAATTAATACAATTTTTTACTACATCATCAAATCATACATTTATCATTTTCACGTTTCCACTATAACACATATTTGGAAATTTAAACCATAACATGCCTATACATCACCATTTATCTCCCACGTTACCAACAAATTGGAAATCAAATCAAAATTAAATACAAGAATCAATCAGGGATAATTTTAGTGGCGCATATTTGCAATATGGTGAAAATTTCATTTTAGGAAAATTTGAAAAGGTGATTTTTTCAGAGCGAGTCAGTGTCTTGTTCACCTAAAATTTATAGTATATATATTTTTTGGGGCCAGATTCACCTTTAGTTTGGATTTGTCGAGTAGTATAGTATGGTACTACCACAAGTAGCTTACCAAATTACCAATATTGTGAAGTTTGAACTCGCATACTCTTAAGCACCAAAGATTGTTGTTAGCCTGTTAGGGTTAGTTGTTGACATGCGACAGGGATATAGTTGATGCATGAAAAAGAGGTATTACAGACACGTGACAAGGAGATATTGCAAATGTGTGATAAGGGGGTAAGAAGTTGACACGTAACATGGAGAGTTTACGCACGATAAGGGCGTACATAGTTGACGCGTGATAGGGACAGAGTTGACGTGCGACAGAGACAGTTGACGCCTTGGTGATGCATGATAGATACATTTGACACCTTGTTGATGTGGGACAAGGGATTACCATGGTTGATGTGTGATAGTAATTTTGACTCTAAATCGCTAATTCGCTACTTGGTTCTTTTGCTAATGTAGGACTCTGTTTAAAATAATGAAAGGTGCTAGTCCTAAGAATGCGAAGACCCTAAAAGTAACTATGAAATCTCAGAAGTTGTTGTTCAATTATTTTTGAAACTCTGTTGATACAAATATTGAAACTACCAATAACCATATAGCTACCACCAGAAAGAATCAGAATACTGACTGTGTGGAAGGTATTATTGAGGTGGACATGCATTCTACAAAGTATCAAATAAATGACACCTACGATAATATTCCAGATCTTGAAGATATTCTTCCTATTGGGGTGTAACCAGAAGTGCATCAAGATATCACACATATAAATACTCAGTAAAATGGAACACATAAATCAAATTCAAATTTCAGTTCACAAAAGAGGAAACTAGGTGATTCTGATATTGCTCAAAATTCTACTAAAAAAGTAAAACATTGAAAACAAAAAAGAATATGTGGACCATTGGTAGGTTATACAAGTTTGATTGGGCAACTAAATTTCCATTTATCGAACCTATACAATCATCTAATTTTGAAGACATCCCACTTAATGTACATGTACAATATGTATGTGGAAATTGTGAAAGAAACAAAAAATGCAAATGAAGCTGGACACTATAGAAAAACATTGTGGAAAACAATATTTAACTGTAACAGGGGCGGATGGTCAAAAAATAAAAACACACAGGTGGAAAACTAAAAAATAATGCATGCATGTTAGATACGCAACGGATTATGAGGCAGAGCAGAAAAAATGTAAACATCTCATGGAAAAGGGAGGAACGATCACATCACAAATTGGTAAGATGAATCAAACAAATCTACATGCAAAACTCATACAATTCTCTACTTTATTTCACATACTAAAGAAAGGAAGACTAATTTCAGATTTCCTCAATTTCAAATCTTTGTATCAATATAATGGAATGATGAACATAACTTAGTCTCATTGGTCTGAAAGTAGTGGATGGGAAATGGAAAAATGCCTTTCAATGATAGAGAAGGAAGATTTGAAAGAGAATGTAAAAAAATCAATGTTTATCTCTCTTTCAATTGATGAAGTGACAACAGTCGACAACATTGCATGGGTATGTATCCACGTCTATACATTAGAAAGTCATATAAGGACACCTCATATGTTGGGTGTTATGGAAATGGTTGAAAACTGTAATGCCGAAAACCTACATAAAATAGTTGTTTCTCATTTGAAAGATATTGCTGGAATGACTAATTATGAAATTGCTATGAAGTTGGTATGCATTAGAGAAGATGGTTCATCTATCATGTAGGGTCACCAAACAGGGCTGTGTGTTAGATTACAAACAACAGTGGCCCCATATATGCTACCAATTCACTGTATGGCTCACAAAATGAATTTAGCGTATAAAATGGTAAGCAACCATGAAAATGTTGATAAATTAGAATACCTTATAAGAGAACTTCATGCCTATATGACAATCAGCCCAAAGTGATTTCTTGAGTTCTAGAAATTTGCAATTGGAATTACAGATGGAAAAAAACTTCTGAAAGATGTTGAGACTAGATGGATCTCTTTTTATGAACCTGCATCAGATTTTGTGAGGAGTATCCTTTGTTGGTTGGTTTCATGTAAAAATATCATCATGAAGTTGATAGGGCGAGGGACTTGTTGTTCCGTTTAATTGATTTGGAGACATAGCTTACATTAGTTGGTATTATTCCAATGTTGCAGGAGATCAATACACTGATGAAGCATGCATAGGGGAGATTAATCTATATTGTGGATTTTATATGGATGAGAAAAATTGTATGTCAAAGTCTTGATATCTTGTACTATTCCCAAGATAGTTTTGATACACCTATTTTTCAGAATTGGAAAGCTTTATTAGATCTTAAAAATCCTAGTAACTATTTGAGATTTAATATCCATGATCACCTTTTCATCATTGTTAATTGGAGGGACATACCACTGCACATTTTGCAAAAACGTCAAGATATTATAGGATCAGAACAAGAAGATGTTCCCATGACACATAATCTCTTTGAGTTTGTTATAGTTGAAACAAGAATAAAGCTTAAAATTTTTTCAGAATCCTTATCATAAAAAATTACAGAACGTTTCTCAAAAGATAAAATTCTTGAACTCATGGGTGTGATGAATCCTAATTTTTGGAATACTGAAGGTGGTCGTGCTGAATTTGTAAGAAAGCATTTCCATAAATCCATGGATACAATAATGGAACATTTTGCAAAGACTTCAGAGTTTGAGGGTATGGAAATCAAAGGTATACTGAATGCTGATTTATTAAAATTTCAATCAACAAATTTTGCAATAACAATGAGGAACCAATATAAAAATTTAGATGAACCTTCTAAAAGTGGTTCTATTACAAGGTTGTGGCAAGGAATCTATCACAGTTCTATATTGCAAGAAGATATAAGTGAATATTTCATATTATATGAGTTATGCCAAACAATGATTTTGGGGTCTGTGGAGGAAAAAAGGGTTTTTAGTGCATTATCATTTATAAAATCAAAATTGAGAAACAAGTTGGATAAAAATATAGAAAGTTACATGAGGTGTTATGTATCTTGATACTCCATGGAAACCTTTCCTTTCGACAGAGTAATTGTGCATTGGAATTCCCTTTGTGAAAGAAGAGGTGTGAATAATACAACTACAAGTACAACTGTTCCTAATGTTGAGATTGGAATTGGTGCATCGTCACATTCTATAGAAGAGAACATTGAGTTTGAAGAAGCTATTGATAATGGATTGTTTCAACTTTAAATAGGTATCTTCTTCACCTTAATCTTATTGTTTGTCACTTTAATTTTTTTCCATGTCTTGTTATCATTAAAGATGTTACAGGTATATATATTTACATTTATTTATATACAAATTTTTAATTTTTTTTTTGAAAACGTGGGTTGACATCCATCTGAGGAAGATGGTACTTCACGAGACTAACAATGTTAGGCAACTCACCCATCTATCTACTAATCCATTTCTCGTGTTGATTTTTCTTAAAACAAAGATATAGGACATTACTAGTGATGATTTCACATCCATCTAAAACACTAGAGGTAAGTTAAACCCTATCATATCATCTTTCTTGATTTCTTACAATTATGTGTAATTTATTTTTTATATTTGTAAAATGCTTTGATATATTTTTTAAACTTTGTGGGATAAATTGACACAATATAATTTTACAGAGGAATATTTTTCCATATTATACAATTCATAATCCATAATCCATTATACAATTCGTCATCCATGATCATGCTAGAAGCTAAATCTACATCCACATAAAATTCATCTTCATCCATATATATCATATCATCATCATATCATTATCACAATCCTGACACTACAATTATTTATCTATTATAAATTTAAAGAAATATCTTTTTCCCAACACATTCCATTTTTTAAAAACAATTATCCATTATCATCATTCATCATCATCTATATCCATTCTAATGTCATAATGATCATATCATTACAAGTATAGAGAAGACGAATTATCTTAAAACAAGTTTAAATTGTCTAGAGAACAAGAAATATCGTGCTTGAAGCTAAATCTACGTCCACATACAATTCATGATAATCCAAGTAAACAATAAACATACGTAATCATCCCTATCTAATGCAATCATCATTACAAGTAAACCAAAAAACAAAAAATCAATATAAAATCTAGAAATTCTATACATAATATATAGGAAGTTATAAAATTAAAGTTTATATAGTATTTCAAAATTTCAAAGGCTATCAAATCCAGATAATAAAATTCAATATTTTAAGTTTCCACACTCAATAATAAAAATTTTCAACCCTCTTTTTCTGTATCCATTTCAACTCTTGTGCTCATTTTCCCAATGGTTTCTTTGCCTGTGGCTGTACCCCTTTCCCCAATGACAGAAATAACCCCAGAACTTATGAGATCTTCCGTAGCACTGTCCATATTTTTTAAAATTATTTCTTCTTGCTTTTTTGCATTTCCATGGGACAAAAAATTTGGATCAGCTGTTGCCTTAGCTTTGAATAATATTCCAGGGTTGAAGCCATGCTCTTTAATTATCCGCTTTAGTGTATTGTTTTGTTTGTTAACCAAAATAATATTTTCCTTCAAATTATTCACTACGGATAAATTGTTCTTTGTTGTTTCCAAGTGAACTTGGAAAACCTTTTCTTGACTCTTCAAATTTTCATATTTCAACTGTAAAAAAAAGGTAATGTCAATTCAACATATTACTAAAATTAACAAAAATTATTGTTTGAAATTTATAATACTTACCACTACTCTATCTCTCTCGGCATTTAAAACTGCTACTAGACCCTTGTCCTTAGACCATTTGTTAAAATATGCTTGGGCCTCAGCACTAATATTTTCCAATTTGTTTAATGTCTTATCCAAAATGTTGTATTTATAGTTGTTGTTATACGTGACAGTCCCATTTCTTACTTGGGTAAGTATGGAATCCATCTTCCTAGGTTGATTTTGGACTGCAACGTATAAACTATCCCTTTGCCAATAATTTTCATAATGACTAATAATTTCATTGATAAGTATTTTAGCCCTTCTCTCCCATTCTATGAGCTGATTGATATGAGGTAGAATAAACTCATCAACATGGTATTGATAATCATAACCAATTAAGTTCTCCAAAGGAAAAGGTAGCAGTTGCTCACCATCTGTATCTGATGAAGATGATCTTGCTAGAGACGTATGGGGGCTTTCAGGTTGTGAAATTGCTACTTGTTTCTGCCTTTGGGTGGCTTAATCTTGTTTGTGATAAAATTAATCAAGATTCAGACAAATAAATCTAAAGTGAATTGTAATTCAATATGGTAAAGTATGTTGAAATTGAAGTATACCTACTGGCCTTGAATCATCTCACGGGTATTGAAAAATTCAGTTGGGTCATTGCTATCAATGCCCAAGTAATCTTCATCTAAATTTATATTATTCAAAATCGATATGCCCATTGCACTGGGCAAGCCACCAAGTGAGAGGGTTGGAATTCGAAAGGAGGAGGCAATGTTTAGTGTCCCGCTAGGGGCCGGAGTAATTGGCATGCGTTTACCAATATATTTTTTTCTTAATTCTTTGGTTGGCATTTTAAATATTATTGGTTGAGGGGGGGTGGTGCCATTGTTTGAATAGAAGGAGGACTGCAATGTGCTGAAAAGTTTAAGAAAAAACATATGAAAAACTGGAAAACAATGCAAAAACTACGAAATTAAACAAAGTAGTATTCAAAATTTGTACCTTGTTGTTGAGGGGTAGCTTGTCATGGTGCTAAGGGTGGCCATGTTGGAGTAGTAATCGGTGGTTGTTGAGAAGATACAAATGCATGCGACTGTACTGAGTGAGTTGGGGAAGATGGTTGAGTTTTCAAAAAATGCATATGGTCTAAAGTCCCTACAATGTCATCAACATTGAATTGCATGTCAATTCAATTGGGTAAAATTTAAATTGGAAAATGAAAATAAAAATTTAGAGTTTGTAAATAATAAATGAAAAGGTATTACTTCTCTAGTGTTTAACAAACTCAAACTGTTGGAAGTTCGGAGAGGAGTGAGCTTCCATTTCAGATTCGGAATCTCCCAAAGCCTCATTGTGTTGTTGGCCTCTTCCTCTTGATTACGCCTTTTCTCAGGGAAGCGATTCCATAAATATTCTCTTCAAACAAGGAATTGTTAATACCTGTGCATAGTGTAATGTCGAAATACAAACTTAATAGGTTATACCTGTTGTTCTTCAAATGGAATTGATAACTTCATCAATGCCTCGTTAGTGCAAGTGGGAATTGGTTTGTATTTTAAATTTAAAAGAGCCTCGTAATAAAGGCCAAGGAGATAGTTTGTGGAGTAAATGACATGTTTTTCTGAAAGCTTTTCATTTGTTATGTCAGTTCTTATTTTTTTTATAAAAAGGTGCACCAATCAAATTTTTGTTTTGCGATAGTTTTAACAATGTATGCAATGGCCTAGTTTGGTATATCTATTTGTTGACCCTGCAAAACTATTCTAGATTGAAAAAAGGAAATCATTGCAGCAAGAAAGTGGTGTGCAATTGCTTGTGTATCCACACCATGCTTGGATTTATCGACATGAGCTGCAAATACCAAAAAAATAGTGGGAATTAATATAACATTAAATTGTATCACAATCAAAAACTGAATAAAAAATGACGAATGAAAATGAATTATACTTACAATCAACATGGAAACTAAATGTCAATTTGAGATAAATATTATCATCTTCGACGAGTGTTTCCTTTGTTGTAACAAAAGGTAAATTTCTGAATGGAAGGCCCGTAAACTGATGAATGTCAGTTGGGTCGATACTGAATTGAAACAATCAACCGTCGTTCATAGTAACATAAAACAGTCCGTCCTCTGTATTGTAAGACAAGAGAAGGTAGTTCAAAATATCTTGGTCTATTTGGAAATGGGGCATCTTAATGAGCCCACTAAACTCACATGCATTGATTAAATCCTTGTATTCAGAAGTCATATGTAAAACAGTCTGGATGTGGGGGCACAAAGGATTCATGTAGATGATCTTTCCCGTGGATAGGACTAAATTTTCCTCTTGATTTTTGTCTTGAGCTTGCAGTTAGGATGCACTTGTATTCACCATTGTAGTTGTGCTTGAGTCTTTGAGAATGATGGATTCCTATATACAAAAAATATCAAGAGCTGGAAAGTGTAAATGTGAAAACAACAGACGAGAGTGTATTTATAGGACAAATCCAGGGTCAATGACATTTATCGACGCATCTCAACAAGGGTCGTTGATGCGCATCAAAATTAGTCGTTGACACACGTCAACAAGGGTTGTTGAGATGCGTCAACAAGGGCCATTGACGTGCATCAACACACCTTGTTGACATGCATCAATGGCCCTTGTTGATGAGCGTCAATGACTAATTTTGAAACACATCAATAATGACCATTGACACGTGTTAACAAGGGGAATTGACGTGCATCAATAGCCCTTGTTGACGTGCGTCAAAGGTCCTTATTGACACACATAAGCATGATGTCAGTGAGCTCTTGTTGATGCACATCAATGAGGTGTTAGTGTCTGAAAATATATAGTCTCTCTAGCTTGAAAAAACTAGTAAAAATTTGGTTCTAGAAAACTGTCAAATTTTCCTTTCGCTGAAACTGGTTTCGAGGATATTCACCAAGTATTTTCAACCTCCAATTTTCTAGAGGTGTCTTAAAATTAACCCTGGCCTCAATCATGCCTAAATCAACTTGACTCCACCATGTCTAAATTAACCTAGCTCAATCACGCCTAAGCCAACCTAACTCCACCATGCCTAAACCAACCTGACTCCATCATGCCTAAACCAACCTGACTCCATGATGCCTATTGACCTCACTCTACCATGCCTACACGACCTTGACTCAATCATACTTAATTCACCTAGTTTCCATCATGTACACACATAATAATGGAAATTAAAAACAAGTACACCATCCATACTATAAATATCATCATCGATAAATTAGAAAGTCTGTGTATACATACATATGTACACAGATACAAATAAATATAAAAATCTCAAAAAATCTCATGTACATCCTCGCTATCTTTGGCACGGAGGCTAGTATATGCCAAAAATACACAAAAATGGAGGTATATGCACAACTATTAGGTATCCACCCATTGGATATCCTCCATGCCTGTCTCACCTGTCTCCTACTCCTCCTCTGCTCCCATGTGACATCTCGCTAGCATCTCACCACCCTCTATGGGCCTCGGCTTGACCTCTGCTAGTACCTCACCTAAAGATGGCCTATGTGCACTAGTGGCCTTAACCTGACCCTATCTCAGGTCTCGATGGCCTCTTGTGATCTCAACACTATGGGTGCATGACCTGGTCTCCTCACTCGAAGCTTGTTGTGCTCTATACTCTACATAAGAAGGGATATCTACCCCTATAGACATCAGATGATCCTGATAATATCTCGCCTCTCATAAGGCATCAATGTACCTGGCCATGGGTGCTATCTGTAGTGGTGCCATTGACATCTGAATATGTACCTATGCTGAGGGACCCTGTCCACCCTTTTCAGTAAAATGGGACCATGTCCCTGAGATTGTGTAGGTGCTTGTGCCTGAAACTGGGCCTAAAGGGCCATAATCTGTGCTAGTACAGTGGCCAATTGGCCTTGTAAACCTATAACCTACGCCTGTAGGGTGGCCACCTGTACCCCATCTCTATCTCTGCCTTACGTAGATACTTGTCCTTATGCTACTTGGGCCTGTAGGGCTGCTACCTGTGCCTGTACCTAAGCCTGAAGGGCCGCAATTTGTGCCTGTGCAGTGGTCAACTGGACCTACAAACTTGTAACCTACACTTGTAGGGCGGCCGCTTGTACCACATATCCATCTTCACCTTGTGTAGGTACTTGTCCCTATGTTACTTGTGCCTGCATCGTGGCAACCTATGCCTCTAACCCCGTCAGCTTTCCCTACACTATCCCTAACTGTGTAGCTAGAGTCGACACCTACCCCTATAGGGAGTCTATCTGAACTAATATGGTGGTTAAGTCTAGCTTTCCTAGCCTTAGTGGTACTGCTTATAGCTGTACTACCCACCACTGTCTATACCTGTCTGTAACTTTGGCATCATCAATCTTCTGATCTACCACCTAATCCTCCTGCCCTATAGGCACTATCGACTGTGGTAGAGGCATATGCCTCTCCACCTCATCCCTCCTGTACTGTGGAAATGGTGGAGATACATCCTGCATTAACCCAAACTACCATCTGACCTTATCAACGGGTATCATCTCATGCTCTCTTGCACGACACCCCTATATCCATCAGAGAAATTGTAGCTCCTCCAGCTCATCTGGCATCTTCTTATATGAGGGGAAGCCCACATAAGGCCTCTAAAGGATGTCCACACCAGAAAAATGCTCTAATACATGCCTGTAATATGCTACATCATGTGTAGCCCTGGTAGCTTGGCACTCTCCAACAGCAGGTACCCATCGCCTATAGCCCACCTGAACCATGCTCACCTCGCATGCATCAAGTCAGGGCATGCCCACTGGACGCACACACACAATGTGCTTGTATGCCCAACAATGAAGAAGAAAGGTACAACATAAGCTGAACCACCATAATCACCCATAGGCCAATAAATATTTGTAAAGCTACACAAAGAATGTTGGTGCCCATGCAAACCGGGTCCTGTCCTCTGTCATATCATTTAGAACTCCCATCAATGCCCATGGGAATCTCCCACCCTTTGCATCTGGCCATGCAAAACAACACACTGCCTCCATCATCAGAACTACTAGCCTCATCTCCTCAGGATGGGCTTGATACATATCTCCATAACTCATGTTGGTGCTATGGAACCTCAACTGGTCATGAATCCCATCAGCCCCTCACTGAACACTGTCTACAACATCAACTCCTCAGATGCCTCTGAGGAAATTGAATACACCTCACATCCCTACTATTGGTAACCTGTAGAATCCTATAAACATCCTCTAAGGTGACAGTCATCTCATGCCCATGTGTCGGAAAATGAAATGTGTTGGTCACGTCGAATCCCATCTATTGCGCGTCACCATGAGGGACCTCCTCTGTCGCGCGAACATCAAACTGTCGGCTCCCAGACCATATCACACGTCACCACTCTGATAGCGTCTAACCCCAATTATGCCCACGTCTACAACATGTACAATCACACCACTCCTCAACTATTAAGCTACTTGCTCCCAGCTAGGTACTGTTTTCTAATAGTAGGGGAGGGTACCCTATCATAAAATGAAATTTTCTACATCGGCAACTGGTCCCTCACTTGTATCTAACAAACCATAAAATCATTAGACCCCAACCATACTCAACTCCACCCTTGACCAAGACCTCTCCTATCTCGTGACCTATCTATCCACCCCAACACTAATCGACTACTTTTCCCCCCAATCTCAATTTCAAACCCCTCGACCATACCTATTTATCCCCCTTACACAAACATTTTCAAGAAACTATACCTTCTTATCACATGACCTATCTCCCCCATCCACCCTATCTCATCTCTTGACCTATTTTTCACTAATTCCGATCAGCATCGGTTCCTATTAACCAGAAATGGTCTCCTAAAACCGGCATCGGTCATCCCATCCATGACTGATGCTGGCTAACTCCCACTGATGACGGCCAACCCTTGATTGACGTCGATCACTGTCATGGCGAAAATCTGCGAAACCCTTCCCTATTTCTCTCAAAAGTCCCAATTTTCCCCTAACTACCCACCCATTCCTACCCAAATCCCCCCTCAACCCCTCCCCAACCCTCATTCACCTACATACACCCTCCTCCTTTCCTATTTTCTCCCTATACATCCCAAATTCCAATTTAATTTTCCCCCTAAACACATTTTACCCAGACCTGATTTCTACAAAAAAAATTACCTAACTAACAAAGAATGAGATCGAATCTTACCTCGTCATAATTTAGTCTCCATGGGAACACGTCGAGCCACTACAATGGTGGTCCACCTGACCCATCTTTGACCTCTGCCATCACCAATTTCCCTCCTCACCTCCACCCAATCAAATCGCTCCCCCTGAGCTCATGGACCCGTCTCGCTAGTTCCTCTCACCAACTCGTACTCTCCACCTCAATCAGGTACAATGCCTTGTCCTTTTCTCTCAAAAAAATCACCAAAAGTAAAACGGCTCTGTCATTTTCTCCAATGTTACAACACAACAATGATTCCGTAAAATATGGAATTTTTGTTTTATAAACCCAACCTGACCTAACTAACGCCGGTCCTATTTGTGCCCTAGCCAACAGACGTCGATCACCCTATAACCGGCATCGGTCTAGCCTTATAACTACTTGGTCTTGCTATGCTTCCTTTTGCCTACAACCATTAATGCCAATTCACCTTTTTATCATTCGGGACACCCATTGAACCATACCTACAAACCCAATCTACCCCTACAAAACCTTTGTTGTGTCTTAGGAGTTGTAATTTTATCTATACCTTGGCCTTACCCATGTCGTTCCCTATATACCTTGACCTGAACCAATTTTTGTGACCTTTGACCCTCTGTGCTCACTGTACCTTATTACATTGTTACCCGTGTTGTTCTTCCTACCGATCTTACCTTACCTATTGTCATGATGTTTATCTTGACCTGACCTTTGGTGTACCGGAACATACCTAAACGTTCCTGCACCTGACCTATGTTGTGTCTCCTCACCATATGCTATACCTTGGATTACCGGAATCACTTCAACCCTATTTGGATAGACCTATTGACCTTAGACGATGTAGAGTTTGAATGCTTTTCAACCTGGTACCGTTCCACAGTTTCCAACGTGTGTGTGTGTGTGTGTGTGTGTTTAACTGCCACTACCTTCAAACTTGGCCCATTTACCTATTTACCTAATTTGACCTTTACCCTTTACCTAATGTGCTCACTGACCTTCATTTTCCCACCTCCTCCTTTTATCAAACCACACACCGATTCTATCTTACACCCCATCGGTTCCTAGTTTGAGGGGGGTTACCTTCACCCACGCTTGGGGCAATACCACCCTCACTTACACTTGACACAACCATTTCCTATTTTTTTCATCGTCACTTACCAAAACAAGCCACATGACAAAAGGGGCAAAATGTAGACACCAAAATTGGGTCACACTCCCCTTGGTCCTCTTTTGAATAACCAACTTAAACACATTCACCTAACCATGACCCTTATACCCCACATTAATATTAATTTAATTATTTACAATTAAATTAATACCCATCCTTGCCCCATTTATTAATTTAATTTAGGTACTTTAATTAAATGGATGCACACCTCACCTAGACACCTCACCATAGACCTATTCATAGCATGTTTCCATAAATGAATAAGACTTAGTTCAATCCTAAAAATCAATGCCTATTATTCCTCTAACCACCTTCCCACTCATAAAAATATAATGTCCATTCTGATCCACAAATAAATGGACAGACTTGACCCAAATGAAAAAAGATCTGTCATTTTTTAGTAAACCTAGAGAATCCCTCCTTAACCAACACCGGTCAACTAGGAACCATCGTCGGTTACCATTTATTCACTTTTGTAATCTTTTTGGAGAGGTTGGCCACATTCTCTAATTTTGGTAGCAAAAGGAAACCTACATGCAAGCAAGAACCAAAGCTCTTTCGCACATTCAAGCAACCATAGCCAACATCAAGATAGATCTAGAGGTATCGCTCTCACGGTAGCATTTTGGGAAGCACCACTGCGGCACCAAGCTCCTTCCCACTGATCATGCGGCACCAAGCTCCTTCCCACTAATCAATCATCACCATCACCTAGCCATTGGACCTGTAACATCAGTAAGTACGTTTATCACTTGTGTTATTTCATCCTTGTCCTGTTTTAAAGGTTTTTGTCATCTCTGTTGTCATTTTCTACTTGCATTCCCTTTTCCCCACTATTCTTCTTTCTGTAAACTCAACCACTCCTCCACCCACATCATAAAACCACATATACCTGACCTCTACATATATATGAGTGTTCCTAAGATCCCCATATACCTTGTCATACCCTCTATCATCTTTTCCTAACCTCAGATCAAACCCCATAACCAGATCTTATTGGGTTTTTTCATCTCGCCTCTACTAACACTTGTTACCCATAATCATCATTGATTCTTCCTAACCATGGTTGGTCATACCTGACCAATGCCAATCTTTGTTCCTACCAACACTGTGTAAACCACCAACTAACCTACCTACCAAAACAACCCCAAACACCTTACCCAACCCTGCTAAGACCCTGTCTGTGACCTGCAGACCAACTAAACAACCTGTAACCTAATCAGAAGACCTTGACTTGCATAGTTTTTAGTATTTAATTCGATCGATGCTGGTAGTGATATGAGGTACCCAAATTAGAATACTAGCACTAGATTCATTTATGTACGTATTTCAATTATTTCATAATTTGTTTTATAAAAATAGTGGGTTGACAACCTTCTAGGAAGTATCCCACTTCCCAAATCTAGTAGATGCTAGGCAGTCTACTGTCATATATTATTTAACTCTTCTTTGGTGGTCTTGTTTTCTATTTTAGGTAGTTCCTCCTAGCCAAAAGGAAGCTCTCACAGTCAACATCAGATCGAGAAGTCAGAACATGCGCACAACCTTCAAACCAACCATCATAACAGGTATTCCTCCTCAACCCATAACATTATCTATTTCGTCACATTGAAATTGTAAAGAAAACAGTGAAACAACACCGCCATGAATTCTTACAAAAAAATACAAATCATGTCATTTAGGAAGTGAGTTCCTTAGTCACCTGTCAAAATCATAAGATAACCAAACCTGTGATAATATTTTCCCATATAAATTGTGTCATCATTGTTTTTGTACAATCTTTAGTTGGGGAAACTTCTTCTCAACAAGTAAGATAGTTTGTAACCATGATGATATAATGTGTGCATATTCTACATGCTACCAGATTAAATGGTCTAACATAATCTTGTCAATTTCTCAAATGATTCTTACATAGTGACCAATATGAGAGGCATATGGACTTGATTCCCTGGTTTTTTGACTCTTTGGCATTGATCGAATGCCTTTGCATATTCTTTCACATCCCTAATTAGAATTTTCCACCAAATCCCTACGTTGAGTATTTTTATGGCGGTAGCTTCCTCTTCATAGTGACCACCAACAATAACTTCATGTGATTCACTTATTATATCATCTTGTTTATGAGGCAAAACACATCATCGTTAAAATTTATCTCGCCACATTTTATACAATTTATTGGAAATTAGCTGATAGGGTGCGACTTTGACAACTAATTACTTACACTGGATAACTTTATAATGTTCAGGTGTCATTCCAGTTTATAGGAAGGTAAGCACATCCTCCAGCTCACCTTGCTCACTTTAGATTCTAAGTAGTTGAGCATCTTGCATATTATTTTCTATGGGTTGTGCTTTTTCACCACTATCAATGCGTGACAAATGATAAGGCCAGAAATTATTTTTTCTTGGTTTAACCATCACCATATATTAAAACTCTTGAAATAATATTATCCATTGGAAAATGCATCCATGCAACATTGTATTATTAACCAATTTTTTAAGAGCCATATGATTAGTGAAGAACAAAAATAGTGCATCTAATAGATAGTGCTGAAATTTTGTAGTACATAAACCATAAATAGTCCTTTATGTTTGGTTGTGGTATAGTTTCTTTCCATGCATGTCAATTTCTTACTGGTGAAATAAATTGGATGTTTAAGGGTTCCCCCTAGCTATGCCAATATTTCTCCCACATTAATTCCTAAAGCATCTACATGTACATGAAACAGAGTTTTCCAGTAAAGAAATTGTAAGATAAGTACTTGTGTTAGCCTCTCCTTGAGCTGGTCAAAAGTACTTTGTTGATCTTCTCCCCACTTAAATTATTCTATTTTCTATATTATCTTTTCTAATGGTGTCACAAGGTGTGAAACTTTTTTAATGAAATTTCAATAGTACCCACAATGTCCCAAAAAGGTGTGAACTTCCTTCTGTGTTCATGGTTGTGCAAGATTTACTATTATGACAATCTTTGTTGGATCAACCAATAATCCATCCTTACAGATTATGTGGCCTAATAAAGATCTAAACAAAGTAACTAACACACATTTATTTAATTTTAAATATATTTTTAACTATCTACAACGCTCGAACATTAAGTTCAAGTTATCACAATGGTCTTTTACTAAACCATAGATTGTTCAATCGTCTAGGTAGACATGAAGAAACTTAATTATAAAGTCCTCAAAATATTTCACACCAATGCGTGAAAACACAACAGGCACATTTTTCAATTCAAATGGCATGAGAGTGTAAGCATATGATCCCCATTCAGGAAAAAAGTTGTTTTTAAGTGATCTTTTTATGTGATTTTGATTTGGTGATACCCTAAAAATACCTTTTTGAAAGTATAGATAACCATGCTAGAAAATCCTTCCAAAATATATTCTATAAAAGGGGTGGTGAATGGATATATTACGCACACAGTACTCAAAGATAAATAATCCAAAAATATTCTGATGTGCCCATCCTTCTTTATGCTAAACACCATAGGGATAACCCACTCAAATTCTTCAATCGATATTATAACCCTACTACTAGCATATTATCAATCTCTTGTTTCACCTTAGCGCACAAGTTTGGGTTCATCTGGTATGACCTCTTGGAAATTGGTTTGGCCCCTGGTACTAATTTAATTTACATAGTTCCCAAGGATGGGTTTAAACACTTCATTTCATGTTAACAACGAGGAATTATGTCTTCGCATTCACGTAATAACTCGAAAAATTTAGTGAATTCTAATTCATCCCAGTAATCACCAATTGTCACTATATTTAGTTATTTCTCACTTCCAATGTTAATATGAATGAACTTAAAAGGCACATATTATGGTTTATTTCCTTGTTTCTTTGTACCTATGACCCCCCTCATCCCATAGGAAACATCCACATGCAAATGGTATTTATCTCCCTCATCTGCTACATGTAGTACCATATTCTTTTTTCCCTTATGTATACCAATCTGTTGGTTGAATGGTACATCTCCCTAATTAATGGTGATGATATCCTCAGTATCTTTGGAAAAAAATTATGTCAGCGTGAAACCTTTATTGTTGTGTAGCACCAAAACTCTATCTTCTACGGTCTCGTCATCTCCAAAAACTGCATCCTTTATATTTTGAAGGGCGGTATTCAAGCAAGGTACTATGGATACAAATGAGAAAGTATGCAGAAATCCTTTTATCAATCATTCCCATGTTTGTGTTTCTCATCGCAAATCATAACCAACATACCATGCAAAGGCCCATACATGAAGTATATGATAGAATAAATGTATCTATAATGTGTTGTTAATCTTCTCTGCACTCCATATTTCCACACATTTATTAACATGTAATTTTGGACTTATAATCCCACTATAACAAGGATGTCATTGTGTTCCATTGTCTTACCCATATGTATCATTCATGGTCTCATTTACAGTCTCCCATGATAACAACATAGGCTGATGGGTTTCCCACCATCTTTCCATGATACCTTTGAATAGATAAGCCAAATTTTTTGGTTGTGCTTCGTTGGTTGTCATATAGGTGCCCATTGTGTCACAAAATTCATGAACGTCTTCACTCTTAATAAAACTCGATGGAGGATGATGATTAGTTTCACTGATACACTGAATACCATTATGAATGTATGTAGGCACTTGGATTACATGGATATTTTATGCATGCTTGATCATACCACATTTTCGTATGAGTAGTTCATATGAGACGTGAGCCCAATTTTCATATACCACACTAGTGGTGTCTGACATTGATTGGTTATCCCCCATTTCAATTCTCCCTCACTTGTGGCTTAAAAATTTTCAATCCTTATAGCTTGGATATTGTGTGTGTGTGTGTGTGTGTGTGTGTGTGTGTGTGTGTGTGTTCTAAATCCTCACCTGCCTCTATAGTCTCTACATACGGTGCATTCTATTTAGGATCCATTGGGAAAATGATGCGATGACCATCACTTTCAAAAATCACATAGCGTTTCTTGAATCTTATGTTAACATTATTTATGTAGCACCAAGGCCTCCAAAGTAGTGCCATAAATTTATTTGCCTCTGTAAGTGGTATGACTTCAAATTCACCATGGAACTTGACCCCCATAGTATTGATTATGACATTCTTTAGGACTCCAACTGGCACTACCCATGTCTTGTTATCCATAAACAAGACATGTGGTGATAGATGCAATGTTGGACGCCCCATCTTATTCCATGCATCTATTGTAAGAATATTCACTTTTTCTTTTGTATCGACCAATATGTCGTTTATGTCCAGTCATTGATACAAGCATCAACGAGTATCTCTCAATCAAAATTTTCATTTTTCATAATTTTAACATCCAATTTTTGTGTCGTCCCCACCTACTTTCGGTGCGCTACTTTTCTTAATTTATGGGGTATCCACTTTCCTAATAATGGTATTTCACCTTCCATGCACAAAAACTTACATACCTCTTTAAGTTCATTTCTGATAACCCACTCATCTTAAGAATCCATGGAATTCTCCTTTTGTAACTTCACCTCATCTTTGAGGAAATATATTTCCCACTAGAGTTCTCTTATTAAATATTTTTCTTCTTGGAGAACCTCCTTTTGTTGCTTGTCATTGGGATACAACCTTACCGGATTGAATTCAGCAAGTTGGAATTTATTAGAAGACATTTCTTGCACATGTACAACAATGTGTGTTATTACCCGTACCTTAGTAATTGGTTGCTCCGTGGGTATAGCTTGTATCTTATTTTCATTCTTGACAGTTCAAGAAATTTTTATCATTCCGACCCCCCTCTTTCCTTTTTCTTTCATCAATTTAAATAATTCAGGACAATCTTCAACCTTGTTCTCTTTTCAATAGTGTGCACAGATGGGGAAGGCTTGGAAATGGCATCGATAATGATCTGGTAAGCTAAATTTATAACAAGTTCTAGGTGGGTATTAAACACCTATATGTCCTCCTTGGTCGCGTATATTTCTTCTGCACTCGTATCCTCCTCACTCCCCATTTTTACCTTCTACGTTAGCTTTTCAAAGTCACAGGGATCTACCTTCATGAATCTAACCAATGATGCAACACTTTGATGTATCATGAGCGTGTGCACCACATATCTTACAATATCTTGGCATGGTGGAATAAGGGGAAATTTCAATCGTCATGGTTTCCTTTACAACAATATGGAAGGTGATACGACATCTCATAAAATATATTTTGATAGATGTAATGACATCTCATAAAATATATTTTACACGGCTACCTATTAAATGTTTATTGCGATGCTTCCCTATATTAGGGAAGTGTTCATAGATGCGACATTCCCACTTTCACTTATTGAAAAAGGATTAGTCCCAGTGACTTGTTGTATTGGTATATTCCCTTTCACACATGTGGTGACTAGTGGTATTGGATTCATGTTCATCATCTTGAACCTTTGTGCTTTCGATATATTAGAATTTAATGGGTTCCTCCTTGGTATGGGTTACAATGATTATAACACATATGGTAACCTATTATCCAAAGTTTCCTTCCCCTTGGTTTTCTTATCTTCTTCATCACTTTCGCTTTCTATTAGAACTTGTTCTATATTCTCAGACCTAGATGCATGGGAAAGCCTAGAATGTTTGATCAAGATACCATCAACATCATATTTTCCCTCCTCTTCCTCTCGATTTCACACAGATTATTGTTTTTCCACTATTCCTTCTTAGAGATCCTTCTCCTTGCCACTTCCTCACTGCATTAACCAATGATATTGGTCATGTCTTGCGGTTCCTAGAGTTGATTCACACAATCTTAAGAGCTATCATTCTAAAGCCTTGCACCTTTTCTCTTCAAATCATTCTCTTCTGAGAGTGCGATCATCCAAGGAATCCATATATGTTCATGATATTTACTTGTCCTTCTCATGCCTTGCATTGCCCACATTACAGAGTGTTTAGCCTTCCATTGGGAAATTTTCTATCCCCATATAATAATCATCATCTTTTTAATCTCAAATGGTATATTTTTTAAGTATGATCCACTTGGTTCCCTAAAGAAGTTATATTGTGCTTCATCCACATAAGAGAATGTTGAGTCTGAGTACTTACGTATATAACTTTGGAGTGTTCCTTTCTACCAAAATTCTACCATGCATGTCTAGGTAGTGTCATATTGTGCTATCTTCTTCATGCACTCAGAGTCCAAGGACACTTTCAATCTAGATTCCTACTTTTATCCAAGCTATAAGCCACTCACCAGGCATGTAAGTGTACCAGAAGTTCACAGAAAAATATTTCATACAACGCATCATAGAGATTTTCTTCGACCCACTTTCTTGGAGAACAACCTTTATAACTTGGATGCTAATTTGTGAAGGCGTCCTAAATAATGTGTAGCTAAAATTAGACATTCTCATGAGTTAAGTGTTGCATATTATGTCCATTTCATCCTCACATCTTAATGAAGGTCCCGACGATGGAACCAAAATATTGAAGTACAGTCCTCTACCCTATGCGCATAACATTCCCTAAGTAGTTGCGCACAATTATTCCTTACTAATGTACTGACATATCATGCCTATTATAACTAGGCGCACTCACTCGAAGCGAGAGAGGTTTCTATGTTCCATCATAGGTTAGTAAAGATAAAATGAATTTAATAAATGGTTAATATAATACTTAATTCAGACTTGGATTTCTACTATGTTAACATTAAACCATGCGTATTCCACACATTTTGTTCATTCCATATAATTTTTTTCTCATTTACAAATCATAAGTTATACATGTTCATTATAGAGTTATCGCACATCATTATCGCCCTAAGCTAATGCATCTATATCCCTATATCTCTAACTCTCGGTATATATATCCTAGATCCTTACATAGGTATTTATATTAGTGGGGTCTTTCCCTTCACCAGTCTTACAAAGGCTAAGAATAGACCTTGATTTCATAACTCCATTTAACTACCCCATTTAGTTGGTTTACCAAAATTAGCCCGTGTTGTCATAAACCTATGTTGCATGTCGTTCCTTTGTTTAGCATGTGACTATTCTTATCGTTATCCATCCCCTCCATCATTTTCATGCATTAGTTGAGAATTGAAGTCGAAGCCCACTTCTAGAATCATATTTATCCCTATTTCCTTGCTACCCTGCATATCCTTCTATGTATTCTTACCCTTTTCTTCTTATCTTGCTTCTTGATGTCTCTCACGCACCTCCACTATTTATCTTACGCAAATGTTCCTTCTTCCCTTGTGCAGACGCTTCTTGCGCACTCCTCCAGTTTTGTCCTACACACATCCTTAGTAATTTACACATGCCTCTAAAAAATGATTAATGAATAAATAATATAAAGAATATATAATATAATAGACATCGGCCCAACACTCATATATATATAATAATAGAAGAATAGTGAGAAAGTAAACAATTTTACTTATTAATGTGGTCTTTTGTAAGGCTTTGTATAGAATATCCCAGGTTACACATTGGATTCAGTAAGAAAATCAAGGATATATATCTTTAAATGATTAGTTTTTAGTTGATTGATGATATCATAGTATTTTTTTGTTTGTATTCTAAGCTAATTATGATCTTGGGCGAGATTTTGGTTCATTAGCTCTTGATGTCAAGGAATAGTAGGAGGGACTATTGCATGCTTTTCTATGGCCCTTATTTGCATATTCAGGTTCACCTCATATGTAGTCATCATACAATGGGAAATAAATTATATATGAGTAGAGGGAATTATGGGTTCCCTATCATATGCAAGGAAAGGAATGCATAAGTATAGATTATTATCAATGCATACAATCCTAGTATGTTTGTAACATAAAGATAGTGATCTATGATAAACCATTGATACAATTGAGCTAGCAATGAATAAGAATATTTTAGAAAACAATATATAGAGGAAAGAAATATACCATTAGAAAACACATTATTATGGAATTATATCTAATAACATTCTTATTCATATCTAAATCTAATGTAAACATAAAACTATATGATTTACAACACATGATATAAGGAATAAGTAGGGCAACAAGAGATATGACTCTAATCAAAAACCATATAAATAATTATACAATAACGGCTAAATAATTCAAATTATATTTTGAAAACCTTAGGACAGTCAAAGATATCTCTAAAGAAACAAAACTCGACCATAGAAGGATTTAAAATTGAAAGATAAATTCCTGATTGGGTTTTTTATAATTGTGGATTCCACAAATGTCAATATGGAAAGTGGACTTACATTAATAAATATATTATACCGCAACCATATCTAGACCATGATTAGGTTTAATTAAGATAAATAATAAACTAGACGTAATACAAAAAATAAAGCTATCTAGATCATAGAAAAATATAGAATAATTAAACTACAAACGAAATTATGCCATTTGAATTAAAATATATCAAACCACACAATTTTGGAGATAGTGTTACGTGGAAGAAAATAGGTTTAATCAGTGAGGGAATTCAAACCTTGAGATCCTAAACCATAAAATTGCAATTGCCATTTCTAAATAAAATGGTCGAGCATAAATGGTTGACCATTTCTAAAATAAGTATGGAAATTGTCTTCCCCTTATAGATGCAAAATTGATTTCATTACTATGACCCCTTTGCCACGGTCTTCAAATTCTCTTCTCAATTTTGTTGGGTTTAATGCAAATCATTGGGAAACTCACCTTCTTCTTTGATACCTTAATTCAAACTTTAAGTTTGTAAGATGTATAAGGGAAAAATGTGTGTTTGGGCCTTTGGTAAATCTATGAAAACTCAATATTCCTTGATATTTATCAATTCCCTCAAGTAGAGAATAATTTGGCACAATCAACAAACAAGTATATTACATTTAGCAAGAAGTCATGTGTACTACAATAATCCCAATCCTTATATATTTAATGCATGTTATATTTCTCTATATGTTTGAAATTTGCTTTAGAGAAGTCAAAAGTGAAATATTATTTCCTTATAATCTTTTTTGGGTAACCAGAGGAAATTGAGGTTGGTCCAACGTCCCAAAGTTACAAATCTCTAACACAGGGAAAACCCCCTATAACCTTTGGGCAATTTGAACTGGTTCCTCAATACAGACTATGGGTTAATCACGAGAATCAAACCCACGACCTAAACCACCTAAATCCACTAGTGCAATTTTTATTTAACAATGGACTTCTTGAATTCAAATCAAGACTCTAGTGACACAAAAACTAACAATCAATGGGAGAAAAATGATGAAAAACACGAACCAAAACCTTGAGGCACATGAACTATGGGCAAAAAAGGATTACATGTAAAATGACCATTTTCATCCCAGGTATAGAAGTTGCATGAATAGTTTCATACTCTACAAAAATGGTAAAATGAGAAAAACAATGAAAAAATGATATTGAGAGAAAATTAGAATAACACGAGCCACGAAGTGGTGATTTCCTGCCATATGAGTTGTTATATAGTGGATTTGTTTTTTATTGAATTTAAATTATTGCAATTTGTTTTGTGTAGTCAATTTTCCTAGTAAAGCAGTTGTTAAAGCTGATTTATAATGAATAAAAGAGATTAGAAATTGTTTTAATGTTTAAAATGTTAGCCAGAGGATGAGTTGTGGTGCTAATGTAGTTCTAAGAGAATAAATTGGTTATCTGGTATTTTTTCATTTTGTAAGTTCATCAGGAAACAGTAATTTCAAATATTTTTTCTAATATATTTTTCCAGATTACTTCTCTTCTTTCTCAAATACAGGTATTGACCAAGATGAACAAGGGCATTGCCCACTTGTTGGATCAAATTAAGTTGCAACTCCAAGTTAGCCAGAGGATGAGTTGTGGTGCCAATGTAGTTCCAAAAGAATAAATTGGTGATGTGATATTTTCTTTGGATAGTCAGTCTTCGTATGATTTTCTATTGAACAAGTTTTCTCAGTGTTTGTAAAGTTGTTCATGTTTTTGGTTTGTGTTCCCTTCTCTTACAACCTTTTTTGGTTGCCACATTTTGTAAGCTTTGTTTCAATATAAAAAATAAATAAATGTTGAGTTAGTGATAGTTGTCACGTTAGAAGTCACCATATAATGCTATTAAATATGCAATCAACTTTATCATCTTTGATGATGATAAAGTTTATGCTACTTGTCAATTTGTGAATATTTATTTTGATTAAACAAGAAAAACTAATAATAAAGCAACTTATGAATTTCCATGTTAATAAATGTTATGCCACTTGTCATGTTTTATTTTTATTTTTATTTTAATTAAAAAGAACAAATTTATACTGGAATAAGGCTTTAAAAAGGTCATATAATTTCATTGTGACCAATACAAATAGAGATACATCATTTTTTAAGCAATTTCAATAGTTCAAATTTATCAACTCAAAGGTTAAACATTAAAGATACTTTTACATAAAAATTCTTGAATATGATTGACTTAAAAAAATTATATTAGTTTCATAAACTGAAAGATATAATCAACATGACCTAATAAGAAGAAATAAGATGAATATGATTCAGAAGAAAAAAATTAAGAAATCAAAACAGAATTACAAAAATCGAAAACATAAAAGACAAATTCAAAGTCAATCAATACAATATTTTTCAACCAATAAAAACCTAACTTGAACATGATCACTAAACACCGTACCAAAATTAGCTGTAGAAAGGAAAATAGAGATTAATAACTAAACCGAACATGTGATCTACAAATCAAACAAAATTCTAAGTGCAATTTCAACAACTAATGATGTGTCCGTTCATCAACTAATGATACGTCTCCATCCTACTTAAACTTATTTGGAGGTCATATCAAACACCTCAAAAGATAGGAACATACCAATTTTTAATGATTTGTTCAGTGGGTTGTATGTAGCTAAATATATAGAAAAGAAAAGTTAAAAGGTTGCTCATTAATGTGAAGCCCAATATGAAGCACTAACTCCAAATCTTTGATTGATTTTCCAATGAACGTGCAAGCCACTCTATGGTTTAAAATGTTTGTAATTTGTGAATAATTAGTTTTGGACCCTTTAGTAAACAAATGTATAATAGTTTAATGCAAAGAAGCAATTAAAAATTTTGACTTGGAAAAATCATTACAACCACTATGGTGCAAGTGCTTTTAAAAAATGTATTTAAGGGATCCGTTTGATGATGTTAAACCCCTTTTCATGTGAAGGAGACAATGATTATAATTTGAAGTTTGTTCAAATTTAATGCAAATAGTTGTGTACTCTTACCTTATTCTAATACTAATTATTTTGACAAAATGCGATCTTGTTTGACTTTCAATATAGAGAGGTAAAGTATTTCCTTCTGGACTTAAATTTTTTAAATCGAAGGATAAATATTTTAATATTTTAGCCTTTTGTTAATATTGGAATAATTGACTTTAGTAAGTTTAGTGTTGAGGATTGAGGGGTATTTATTTCATAGGCTCTAGTTTAGAGTTGAGGATTCACGAGTATTCATTTCATGAGATTTTTGTGAGACTCAAATTTAAATTTATTTATTTTATCTTTTAAGATTTATATTTTATTGAATGGTGAGATAAATATATTTTACTATTGTTTGCATTAATCAACTACAATTTTTTCAATTTTGAATTAAGTTAGAATTGGAATCATGCATTTATTTAGACGGAAAGTTAGCTCGTTTATTGATTGTGCATGCATTTTTCATTGTTTCACGCTTAATCTATTTCAAATTTTGTGTAATAATAGTAATATCATATGTATGGAAATGGTGAGTAAGAGGTGGTTTGTAAGGTACTCTTAGTACTAAAAGCTTTGTGGGGATAAGAGGCTAGAGGTGAAAAGTTCGAAGCGATGGGTTTATTTGTTGTGATCCCCCCTCTTAATATTAGTAGAGGTTTCACAATCTTCTCTTGTTTATGATTGTTATTTGTGGTTATTTGTAAGTCTTTCACAAGTATGTTTTGTAGACCGTCCCTTATGATTGTCTTCTTCTACAATTTCATTACTAAGAATCGCCTATATAACACCCAATCTAAATTTCTCGCTCCACTAAGCTAATCAAATCCATAGATTTTATGAACTAGGCATTGTAAATACAAGTTTATTTCTCTTTAAAAACACACTCCACATTAATTTTTTCACCGTAGCAATCGTGTAGTCACCTTTCCCAGAAATGGTGTATTTTTGTCTCAGTTTTTGAAACTTTTGGAAAGATGACTATCAAAATGTCCTTGCGAAGATCCATGAAGGAAGAGTCATTTTTTGAGACTTTTCCTTTGTTGTGCGGATATTTCGGGTTTTAATGTCCCTTGCGTCCCAATTTCCATCGGGCTCTCTATTCGTCGATTCCCCGTTTTCTTCGCATTACATTGCTTTTCCCTTCATTTGCAGGTGTATCAGCTTTTCAGAGAAATCACGTCCCAATGTCCTAAGGACCGTCTGTGCGGGTTTTTTCCAACTTACCTGATTCTAGTGTATTGTGGACATTTCGGTCCATCGTGTCACACGTGTCCTGAGTGCTCCCTGGCCTCCATTTCCCCGCAAGTCTGTTTTTTTCACTTTTCATTCACTACGGGTGTTTCGGCTCGTCGTGTCCTAGGTGTCCCATTGTCCCATGGGCTAGCTATGCACATTTTCTCCACATTTTTTGCTTGCCACTATCTTGGGTTGGTATAAAACATTAATTGTCGTATTAATTTCCCCCCACCGACCTACTCAAATGGAATTTGTATAAATAGCCATGGTAATAAATTATTTTTACCACACCCTTTGCATTTGTTCTTGTTTTTCATTCTGTTCTCTCGCTCTCCACTGTTTGTAGTTATAGCCAATTCCCTGTTCTAGTCTTTTTCAAATTTGCAGGTGCATTCGAAGTTGTGAACTATCAAAAGTAAAATCTAGAGGAATAAAGAAATTCATTACTGCTGACATACAATGAAGATCAACTACAAAGGGCACGAGCATTTATCTTCTTCAGAGAAATCCATACCAAACATAGGAGATAATGAAGCTTAGAACCTTGACTTGGATGATTTCTAGGCTCGAATTGACTGTCAAAACCCTACTTCTATTGCTCAACTAGTTAAGGAGATCGGAATTGCTCATGTAGGGGGTTTCCCAATTTGGATTCAATGTGTTGATACCGTGCTAGTATGTGGTTCATGCTTCAATCAAGAGACAAAGGAAATCGTTGACCCTCACAGATAGGGTTTGGATCGATTAGATGCTAATTGTATTAGTACTGCCCTCATGATTCCTGCTGCTGAAAATTCAAATAAGACCAGGTTTAGTTACTATTTGATCAAGACAATGAGCAATATAATAGTAGAGTGGCTAAGTCTTGGTTTAAAAATCCAAAGAAAGGAGCTTCAACGCTTTCAAAGACTATGTTTAGGGTTGATTTTAAAGAAGAGCTATCAGATGTCATCACTCTCCTTGCCAAGATAATGGGGATGCCCTCTACCAATGAGTTTCCTTATTGGATGTGACCTTACATAAATATTATATGTGAAGGAAAACAAAGCTTGAATTGGGCAGATAGAATCTGTGAAAGCCTCACTAAGCAACTTACAAATGTCCAAAGAACCAAGAATTTTCATATGATGTATTACTTGATGTGTTCTATTGTTGCATATATGGAATGATTGGGTTTCTCCTTTGTTGAAGACAAGAAAGATGCTCATATTTATGAGTACTGTCCACAATTAACTTTAGAGATCATTAGCCATCACTTCAGAATGGTGATTGATGCATTCACTATGTACATTATCAGATTTCTAAAGGGTGACATTGCTCGGAGATTCTCAGATGAGGCAAACCAATTGATTGATGTCTATGGTAGTCATTACACTCAATTCAATAAATTATCTTACATTCAGTTGGTTGGATTTGAGGGAACACCTTTAAAACTACCAATGTATTGTAGTGATAAGATGTCCTTGGTTGAAATATGCAGATAGTTGGATAAGATCCATAGAACTTGTAGGGATAAAAATATTGCAGGCATGGAGTTCCCAATCAAATTGGGTAACTACACTTGCAGGATTGCTTTAGATTCCCAAAATGTTGACATGACAATTGCTCCCTTCACTCTTCACTATTTCAAATGAAGGACTTGTTTTGATATAAATGGTTTTATTGCCACCAATTTCAGAATGGGCTTCGATCATCTTGCTAATATCGAAGACTACTGGGATGATTGTTCTGATGATTATGAAGCCTGAAGAAGATATTATGGTAGATTGTCCCTGTAACAAATTAAATATTTTGATGTGTACAAGGTTCATGAAGGACTTCAAGATGATGATGAAGAAATGAAATCCCTTGAATATGAAAGGTCCATTACACACACTCCTATTGAAACCATTGATTGGTTTTTCAAAGAGAGAGATGATTTGAAGGAACTCATAAACCTTGTATTGGGAAGGACCAGACTCTGGTTTGACAAGAAAATGAAAATTTTTAGAGCAGGAAAGTCCAAATATTCTTCTCAAGAAGCTTCCACCCCTCAAAGATAAATTCCTATACCAGCTCATGAGGCATAGGAGAAATATGTTCCCTCTCCACCTGAACCTTCAACTCTGGTGTACATAAAGAAAGGAAAAGCCAAGAAGGATGAAAGGATGGAGGAAGCCATCCGGGAGAGTGAGAAGCTATCTTCTCTAAATCAATTCGAATTAGTGCCTAAGCTTGAAAATTTTGTAGACCTATGTGATGATGACAACGAGAAAAAAGATCAAGACAAACAAGAGAAGAACAATCCTGAGGGAAGCAGTGAAAGAGAAGAGCAATTGGAGAGCCAAGTCTCAGAATCTGTGAGTGTTTTGGAAGCATCTATGAAGGAAGTCCCTATCAAGGAAGTGCACACCACCAAAACATTAGACATTTGTGCTAGAATTGGTTGTTGTAAAAACTGTGAGTGCAATGAGCACACCTTTACTTGGGCCTGTTGTCCCCTCCACTTCTAGTTTTTCTTTTGCTTGGGTGCAACCATTGTTAAAAATTAAGAAAAGGAAAGCCACTTCTAATATTGTTGCTCTTAATTTTGATGTTGTGGCATATCTACTCAGTTCTACTCCTCCCCTACCTGCAAAAAAGGCTAAGGTCACATCCATATTAGTATCAGATTTTCAAGGCTGACAATTCATTAAAATTTCTATACCCAAACTTGACAAAGATGAAAAGTACGTATTCGTATGTGATTTAGAATTAACAAGGATTCCCCTTGGAGAATCAACACCTGATATTGAAGTGCACAACCTAAAGGAGACAATGTCTAGAGTAATTTAAAGGATTTAAAAAGGCAAGCAAATGCAGGAACATTTGGAGGAGAAAAATCAAATTCTGTCAAATTTTATCAAATCCTTATTGGAATAGGATAAGGTACTTGATCTAACTCCCTTAACCTCAATTCTGCCACCTTCCATTATGTCTAATGATGAATTTTGGGCTATTAAAGATATTCATAAACATGTCACTTATGGAAAGGAAATGAAAACCTTAGTTGATGACATGATAATCACATGTTTAAATTTCATTGAGGAAGCATGTAAAGCATATGATAGAATTGCTAAAATTCAGTTAAAATTTACCATGACACTCAATGGTTTAGATAAGGAATTGAAGTTATGGAGTGATTTTATCCAAGATATTTGATTAATGAGTGATACAGATGTGCAAATCCTCTTGACAAGAAAATTATTTGATTATGCAAAATTGAATTTGTCTAAGCAGTGGGTTTTCAACATTGACTAAAAGATAAAGGTTATTGAAGAATCCATTGGAGAACTCAGGAACATGTTGCAAAAGGGATAAGCTTTTAAAGCTTGTGTCACATCCACATTTCATGATATTCACTGCCAAATTTTCAAGAAGGATTCAAGAGATGAATTCTTGGTTCAAGAAATCAAATATCAGTTCAAGACATTTGTTAGAGAAGACTTTTTCAAGTAGGATACCATATCCAAGGATAAGATGAAAGAAATTTGTACACTGTAGAAAGTTATCATGTAAAAAAATAAGGAGTTATTGGAAAACACAGAATTTGGAAAAGAGATGGAGAAGTGTCTAGGCAGTTTGACTCATGCAACTACGAATATAACAATCCCTTGGGGTATGGACATATCAGAGCTGTTGAAAAGATTTATAAACCAAGTGCTCAAAACAAAGGGTGCTATAAGCACTTCTTCAAACATCTTAGCTCCTAGTTCTTAGTTTCCTATTTTATTTAAAGTATCTAATTAAGGTGGCTATTTTATCTTTAGCCATATGTTATGTAGGCAAAGGAGAAATTGATATTTTAATACTTAATTAGATATTAATCTTTTGGTTAAAATAAGGGAAACTGAAAAGGCTCTTTTGTAACCATCCCTAAGTCTATTTAAAGAGATTTTGTTTTCATTTGAAGGGATCAGATTTTTGATGTCTAGGATGTAAAAGAACTAAATTACTGATCAATTCAAAAGAAATTTCATCTTTTCTTGTACTCTATCTTCTCTGTTCTCAATCTAATTCAAAAGAAGCTATGTGTATCTGAACAAGAAATTTTTGACTCCCAGTTGATGTTGAGCTTAGAACCTTATGTCTATTGCATATATGTCCTGTGTTTATATATACATGGTTTAAATCTCATAACTTTGTAAAGCATAAGTAAGATATCATTATACAATCTATGTGTTTGAAAGTGATCTTCTCTTTACTTTCTGAATTCTGTTCCATCTACTTCCACTTTCTCTGTATTGAAAATCTATGAAATGAAGACATCTGAAGCATCAAAATCCTCATTAAAATATTGATAGCCTGTACATTTGTAAATAAATAGGTTTTCTTATTTGTTGTGTGTTTAATAAGGGAACCTCTCCCATAAAGAGGAAGGCATGTTTTCCCCTGATTGTTTCTTGTTTTCAAGAATCAAATTCTACAACCAATAGTTTTTAACGCCCACCATGGGGCACGTTTTGTGCATCCCACCAAAATAAATTCAATTAGATCAGAAATAACAACACATTGTAGAATAGAAGATATACACGAGGTTAGAAAGTGTAAGGTGTTGGATACCCAGATTTTCAGTTTCTGGAACAACAAGGCTTCACTTTAACTCCAGAGAGAAGGAGAAAAAGGTCCACAAGTACTCCCTCCTAACTAAGGATATAATTATAGGAAACATTGATTTCCTAAACATAATCAAGCCCTAAATTTAAGCTTTGGTGTTGGCTGGAGTCACAATCCATTTGTAAAACTTTTTTATAAGAATAGAAGTACTTATACCTTGGGGACAATGGGTTGGACCTTTGGCCCTTTGCTCAACCATTGCATGATCTCCCAAAAGGGAATAGGAGAAATATTTCCTAAATTTAGAGGTGATGGAAAAGTGCACCTAGATGAGCAAAATTGATGCATTCATTGTGGCATGTGGGATACTTGGAGTGGAACATGAATATGTTTATGTTACAATTTTTGAGGAGACACTACAAGACAATATTGCTCGAATAGTTTCTATCATCTCCCTGTTAGTGCTATCACTTACTGGAGAACCATGAGAACCTAATTTTAGTATTAATTAAAACCTTCTAAAGATGTTTACACGCTTTTCTCACTAAGATTTATCAGATAAATGAAAGAACCATATGATCCTATGCAAGAGTTTTTTTCCAATTTTAACAAATTAGTTAACAATATTCAAGTGGCCACCCGTCTTGTGGACCAAATTCAGAAATGTTTTTTTCTTGAATGCCCAATTACTAGAAGTAAGATATGCATTAACAAGAGCCAACCTTTTTTATTTGGATGTTGATCAATAAGCTTGGCCATAAGTTTTGTGGATGATTTAATAATTTCTGGAAATTTGAAAAAACAACCTCCTAATTCTAAGGCTTCTCCTTCAGGAAACAATTCAGATCAGTTAGTGCAAAAATTGGAAAATGATCTCATAGCTATCAAAAAGCAATTGGCTCAGAATATCCTTATAAGGATATTTTGAAGGAAGCATTTTCATCCTCAAAATTGTCTGCCTCCTGTCCAACGAAAACTCGCAATTAAAGGGCCACCTCTTAAAGCTCCTATCAATGTAGCATGTGAAGTCTAGGAACAATAGGTTGAAGATGAAACCGAAGAATATGAGGAACCTGAAGATGAAGCAAATGAAACTCCAGAAGAAGCTAATGATTCCTAGGTTAACTTCCTCACCACTAAGGGAGTTGATGATGATATAGATGATTATGATGAAGTAGTGGCAGATATGAACAACGAATCATATGTTTTCATGACTAGAGAACAAATGAATAAGAAAAAATAAGTGGTCTAGTGCACAAGAATATCTAAGGAAGTTCCAGTTACCATCCCAGTTTTTTCTGAAAATATGAGCTCCTATCCCTACCACTTCTACCCAGAAGGTAAGCCATGTTAATGCTCCCTCCACTTCTTTGTCCTCATCTAAGACCAATGTGGCTTCGACACCTATAACCAAGACAAACCACAAATGTCCAAAGTTGATTGGCCTAAATGTCCCCCCTCCCCTCTAGCACAGACACCCCATCTACCTCGGGATCCTTTGACATAATTTACCACATTAAGAAAACCAAAATTCAAATTTCAGAGGCCGAGTTCTATCAGATGCATCCTAATACGTTTGCTCAAGTTGTCAAATTTATCAAATCCAAACCTAATCCTACACCCACCACTTCTAAAGGCCTTTTAACTACTCCCACCTTTTCACCTAAGCAAAATCTAATGACTACAACACCTTCTATAACTGAGAACATTGAACCTTTCTATATCACATTGCTTAGAGCTGGCCCTAGACTTAATAATTGTGTTATTGATTTGGGAGCATCAGACAATGTGGTTCTTGCTAAGGTTGCTCATGCTTTAGGCCTAACTTTAACACACACATTTGGTTCATGTTATTCCATGGAAATTAAAGAGGTGTCATTGATAGGAAGGATTAAGGATGCACAAGTAGCCTTTCCTACTTTCCCAGAGAAAAGGGTCAAAGATACTATTTTAGTAGAAGATATTCCCCCATCCTATTGTATGTTGGTAAGTAGAAACTTCTGTAAAGAAGTGGGGGTAGAAATTTAGATGGATTGGTCACATTCCCTCATCCTAGTTAATGGAAAAATGAAGAATTTGTTACGTGAGAGAAAAACTAAGTAAATTGTGCAGAAAACAGATGACCCCAGAGAACAAATCCTATACGAAGACATCAGTCACAAGAACTACATGATCATTTCAGAAGAGGAAATTAAAAATACTAAAGTTGTGATGAATTACCCTAATGGTGTTTGGACCCTTTAATTTGATGGTAGTTGTTCTTCAGCTAGTTTTGGAGTAGGTGTGGTCATGTTCTCCCCTGAAAATAAGTTTGTACCTTTCTCCTACAAGCTTCAATTTGAAAATACAAATAATATGAAATTTTTTGAAGCTCTTCTTTTGGGACTATCAATGGAAAGAGAGATGGGAATTAAGAATATTTGTGCACGAGGAGATGCAGAGCTCATTGTTAAAAAATTCATAGGGATTTTTCAAGTTAAGAACAAGAGGCTAAAACATTATAGAAATCTGGTGTGGGATTCAATCGATTTATTAGATGCCTTTTCTATAGAATTGTTCCCCAAAGAAAAGAATACTAGAACTGATGTGTTGGCCATCTTGGGATCCTTGTTGATCCCTCATCCTGAATTTTCCCAAGAAAAGTTCATGATTGAGATGATACATAGGCCAAGTGTGCCAGTTAATGTCAAAAATTGGAAAGTATTCAATGATGATTGACATGTGCTTTATTTCTTGGAACTTTAGGAGAATTTCAGTCAACTGTATTTTGAAGGAAGTGGGGTTTCCCCTCGTGAATATGTATCATCCACCATGACTGAGGAAGGAATTGAATAAGAATCTTATAAGGATGGTTGTATTAGGTTAAAAGGTAACAAGATACCTAGGGGACTAGTAAGCCTGAAAGATTTGTTTGACAAGCATGACAAGTATATCAGGTCCAAGATATCACATGGGGTTCATCAATCAACAGAGTATGAAAATATTAATATTGGAAGAAAAAAGGAACCCAAACTTTTCAACATTGGCAAATGTTGTACCCACAAGGAAAGGAATAGAATGATAAATTTATTAGGAATATATGTAGATGTTCTTGCCTATTCATATGATGATTTGAAATCCTTTAAACCAAGAGAAACGGAGCATTAAATTCCTTTCAAACAAGGAATCAAACCTTTCTGGAAGAAACAAAGGAAATATAATCCCAAAATTGTGGATACCATTTATCAATAAATTCAGAAGCTTTTAAAAGCAAAGATAATATTTCCTATCCATCACTCAGCTTGGGTGGCCAACATTGTGCCAGTAAGGAAACAGAGTGGCAAAATTCAAATTTACATGGATTTTTGAAATTTGAATCAAGCCTACCATAAAGATAAGTATCCACTTCCCATGATGGATAAAATCCTGCAATATTTCACTAGTTCCGAAATGCTATCTATGTTGGATGGTTTCTCAGGATACAATTAGATTCAAGTTGATGTCCCATATTAACATAAAATACCCTTCACAACTCCATGGGATAATTTTGTATATAAAAGGATTTCATTCAGGATAATCAATGCTAGTGCCACCTTTCAAAGAGAAATGGATTTGGCTTTCGATGATTTGAAAGGAAAATGTATTGTTTTATATCTTGATGATTTGACTGTTTTCTCTAAAAAAGGGAAGATCATTTTCAACATCTTAAAGTTGTTGTCAAGAATTTCAGGGAGCATGTGATATCTTTGAACCCAAAGAAGTCCATATTTGGTGTCACTAAAGGTATGTTTTTTGGGCAAGTAATTTCCAAAGAAGGAACTACGATAGATCTAGAGAGAGTCCAGGCTATTCAACAAATTCCCCTTCCCACTAGTAAAAAAGGTGTGCACTCTTTCTTTAGAAAAATAAACTTTCTAAGGAGGTTTATTCTTGATTTCATAGAATTGAATATGAGTATAGCTCAGATGATGAAAGGAAAGAAATCCTTTTTCTGAACATCGGTTTAAAAATATTAAGAAATCAATTTCCAAGACCCCAGTTCTTGTTTGTCCTAATTTTGAAAAAAAAATCTTGATCTATTGTTATGCCACCAAGAATACTTTGGTTTCCATTATGATACAAAAGAATCACGAGGGCTGTGAACTACCCATTACTTTCTTATGTCTTGAAAGCCCATGAATTGAAATATACTCAAATGGAGAAACATGCTTTTGTTGTAGTTAAAGTAGTAAAACAATTTCGTTTCTATATCCTCAATTCTCATTTAATTTTCTTTGTGCCTGATACAACTGTTAAATCAATTCTCACACAATAAGAGTTTGGCAATAAAAGAGGGAATTAGGTGGAAAAAGTGCAGGAATATGATATGGACATCAAGCCAACTAATTTAGTCCAAGGAAAGGGACTTTATGAGTTGATCGCTAATGGTGCTAAAGGTGATCTATCCAAGGAAGACATAAATATCCCCACTATTCTTTTTCTTAGTTTGAATGATGAATGATATGATGACATTTCTCATTTTATGACATATGGAGAATGTTCACCCCATTTAAGTACCAAGGAGAAGAGAGCCATAAAGCTAAGATCTGCACAATATGTACTTTGGGAAAATTCTCTATTTAAAAGAGGAGTTGACAAAAGATTTCTCAAATGTGTGGATAGAGAACAAAATAAGTTGTTTAGAGAGTTCCATGATCAATATTGTGGAGGGAATTATTCATCTGATGTGACTGCTTATAAAATCCTTCAGGCAGGCTATTACTCACCAACCTTGTTTCGAGATGCAGCTAAATGGGTAGGTAAATGTGAAGCTTGTCAGAATTTCGTGGGGAGGCCCAAGCTAGTTACCTTGCCACTTAAACCAGTAGTAATAGAAGAAGCATTTCAAAAATGGTGACTTGACTTTGTAGGCACTATCAACACTCATTCTAGTGTTGGGCATACTCATGTTTTGACTACTACCAACTACTTCACAAAGTGGGTGGAAGCTATTTTGGTTTATATGTACAACTTCTAAAGTGGTATGTAATTTTATCAAAGAAAACATTTTGATTAGATTCTGAGTACCAAATAAAATTGTCACTGATAATGCTCCCAAATTATATTCTTATAATTTGATGGATTTATCTCACACATTCTTCTGATTACTATCCCTAAGGAAATAAACAGGAAGAATCAACAAACAAGAATTTGGTAACCATCATTCAAAAACTTGTCAATGAATATCAAATAAATTGGCATAAGAAGCTTTATGATGCTCTTTGGGCAGATAGAATCACACCCAAAAGAGCAATTGGGATGTCTCCTTTCTAGGTGGTGTACGAAACTGAAGCTTAGCTACCAATGACTATCGAACTACCAGTCTTATAGTTGACGAAGGCCATCAAAGACTCAAATTCAACCAGTGATTTGGAGAAAAGAATCATGTACCTATAGAGGTTGGATGAAAATAGGTTGCAAGTGGTGGATAGGATTATTGCACACCAACAAAAGGTGAAACAACTAGTTGATAAGAAATCTAGACCTAAGGACTTCCAGGTTGGTGAAATTATCCTACGTTGGGACAAGAGGTGAGAACCATGAGGAAGTCATGGTAAGTTTGATTCTCTTTGGCTGGGTCCTTTCAAAATAAGACATTTTGGTGGAGAAAATTCATTTTATTTGAACTGTATGGATGGAAATTCTCTTCCACTACCATACAGTGGACAATATATGAAGTTGTTTCAGTCCTAGGTCACTAAGCAGTCATTTGTATAGTTTTGTGTAGTTTCTGTTTTTGGTTTTGTGTGGTGTCTTTGTTGTGTGTGTGTGTATTCTGTATTGTTTCATCCTTGACTCTATTTACCCAATGGTTTCATCCTAGTCATGTCCGAGAGATTCTAGAGTTCTTGGTCTTGCCTTGTTCTCTTCTATTCAAAGTTAGTTCATCCCTAGAAAGAGCCAACTATTGTCACCTTTACTAGAAATTGATTGTATTGTTGTCTTAGTTTTTCAAAAAAAAATTGGTAAGATGACTATCAAAATGTCCTTGTGAAGATCTGTCAAGGAAGAGTCATTTTTAAACAATTAGTAATTTTTCTGAATTTTTGAGTTTTTGAGACTTTTCCTTTGTTGTGCAGATATTTTAGGTTTAATTTCCCTAGCATCCCAAGTTCCATCGGGCTCCCTGTTCATCGATTCCCCATTTTCTCTGCATTACATTAATTTTCCCTTCATTTGTGGGTGTTTTAGATTTTTGGAGAAATCACGTCCCAATGTCCCAAGGACCGTCTGTGTAGGATTTTTCTGACTTACCTGATTCTAGTGTATTGTGAACATTTCAGTGTGCCACGTCCTGGGTGTCCCAAGTGTTCCCCAACCTTCATTTCCCCACAAGTCCATTTTTTCAACTTTTCATTGATTGTAGGTGTTTCGGCTCATTGCGTCCCAGGTGTCCCATTGTCCCATGGGTGAATTGTGCACATTTTCTCTACCAAAATGTATTTTCTAATTAACCAACTATAATTTCAATGGGTTAGTATAAAGCATTAATTGTCATATTAATTTCCCCCCGCTGACCTACTCAAATGGAATTTGTATAAATACACATGGTAATAAATTATTTTTACCACACCCTTTGTATTTGTTGTTGTTTTTCGTTCTATTCTCTTGCTCTCCACTATTTCTAGTCATAACCAAGTCCATGTTCTATTCTTTTTCAAATTTGCAGGTGCACTCAAAGCTATGAGCTATCGAAAGTAAAATATAGAGAAATAAATAAGTTCATTACTGCTGACATATAATGAAGATCAAATACAAAGGGCACGAGCATTTATCTTCTTTGGAGACATCCATACCAAACATAGGAGATAGTGAAGCTCAACACCTTGACTTGGATGATTTCTGTGCTTGAATTGACTGCCAAAACCCTACTCCTATTGCTCAACTAGTTAAGGAGAGTGAAATTTATCATGTAGGGGGTTTCCCAATTCCTGTTCAATGTGCTGATACCACACTAGTCTGTGGTTCATGCTTCAATCTAGAGACAAAGGAAATCATTGACCCTCATGGACAAGTTTTTGCTCAATTGGATGCTAATTGTATTAGTACTTCCCTTAGGATTCCTGTTGCTAAAAATTCAAATACCCTAACCCAAGACTAGGCCCAGTTACTCTTTGATCAGGAGAGTGAGTAATAGAAAAGTAGAGTGGCTAAGTCTTGGTTTAAGAGTCCAAAGAAATGAGCTTCAAGGCTGCCAAAGACTATGTTTAGGGTTGATTTTAAGGAAGAGCTATCATATGTCATCACTCTCCTTTCTAGGATAATGAGGATGCCCTCTACCAATGAGTTTCATTATTGGATGTGCCCTTACATAAATATTAAATGTGAAGGAAAACAAAGCTTTAATTAGGCAGATATAATCTTTCATAGCCTCACTAAGCACCATGCAAATGTCCAAAGAACCAAGAATTTTCATATGATGTCTTACTTGATGTATTCTATTGCTGCATATAGGGAATGGTTAGGTTTCTCCTCTGCCGAAGCCAAGAAAGATGCTCCTATTTATGAGTATTGTCTATAATTAAATTTAAAGATCAGTAGCCATCACTTCAAAAGGGTGATTGATGCATTAACCATGTACATTATCAGATTGTTAGAGGGTGATACTTCTTGGAGATTCTCAGACAAAGAAAAATAATTGATTGATGTCTATGGTAGTCATAACACTCAATTTAGGAAATTATCTTACATACGGTTGGTTAGATTTGAGGGAACACCTTTAAAACTACCAATGTACTATAGTGACAAGATTTCCTTGATTGAAATTTGTAGACAGTTGGAGAATCTCCATAGAACTTGCAAGGACAAAAATATTGTAGGCATCAAGTTCCCACTCACATTGGGTAACTACACTTGTAGGACTACTTTAGATGCCCAAAATGTTGACAGGAAAATTTCTCTCTTCACTCTTCACTATTTCAAACCAAGGACTTATTTAGATATAAAGGTTTTTATTGCCACCAATTTTAGAATGGGATTTTATCATCTTGTTGATATCAAAGACTACTGGGCTCCTTATTCTGATGATTATGAAGCCCGAAGAAAATACTATGGTAGACAATCCCTGCAACAAATTAAATATTTTGATGTGTACAGGGTTCCTAAAGGACTTTAAGATGATGATGAAGAACTGCAATCCCTTGAGTATAAAAGGTCCATTAGATACACTCCTATTAAAACCATTGATTGGTTTGTCAAAGAGAGAGATGATTTGAAGGAACACATAAACCCTATATTGGTAAGGACCAGACTCTTATTTGACAGTAAAATGGAGATTTTTAGAGTAGGAAAGTCCATGTATTCTTCTCAAGAAGCCTCAACCCCTCAAAAATAAATTCCTATATTGAATCCTGAGGCACATGAGAAATCTATTCCCTCTCCACCTAACCTTCACATCTGGTGTACATAAAGAAAGGAAAATCCAAAAATGATGAAAGGATGGAGGAATCCATTTATGAGAGTGAGAATCTATCTTCTCCAAATCAACTGGAATCGGTTCTCGAGATTGAAACAATTGTAGACCTCTATGATGATGACAGAGAGGAAAAATATAAGGACAAATAGGAGAAGAACAATCTTGAGGGAAGTAGTGAAAAAGAAGAGCAATTGGAGAGCCAAGTCTCAATATCTGTGAGTGTTTTGGAAGCATCTACTAAGGAATTCCATGTCAAGGAAGTGCACACCACCCAAAATGAGACATCTGTGTTATAAGTGGTTGTACAAAACTTTGAGTGTAATGACTACACCTGTACTTGGGCCCATTGTCCCCTCCACTTCTAGTTCTTATTTTTCTTGGGTGTAGCCATTGTTGGAAAGTAAGAAAAGGAAATCCACTTCTAATATTTTTGCTCCTAAGTTTGATGCAGTGGTAACTCTACTCAATTAGTATCAGATTCTCAAGGATAGAAATTCATGGAAATTGCTAATCCCAAACTTGACAAAGATGAAAATGACCTATTGGTAGGTGATTTGGAATTAACAAGGATTCCCCTTGGATAATCAACACCTGAGAGTGAAGTTCACAACATAAAGGAGACAATGTCTAGAGTAATTTAAAGGGTTGAAAAAGGAAAGAAAACATAGGAATAGTTGGAGGAGAAAAATCAAATTCTTTTAAATTTTATTAGATCCTTATTGGTAGAGGATATGGTACTTTATCCAACTCCCTTAATGTCAATTCCATCGCCTTCCATTATGTCTAATGATGAAGTTCAGGCTATTAAAGATATTCATAAACATGCCACTTATGGAAATACAATGGAAGCCTTAGTTGATGACATGATAATCACATGTTTAAATTTCATTGAGGAAGCATGTAAAGCATATGAAAGAATTGCTAAAATTCAGTTAAAATTTACCACAACACTTAGTGGTTTAGATAAGGATTTGAAGTTGTGGAGTGATTTTATCCAAGATCTTCGATTAATGAGTGATATAGATGTGCAAATCCTCCTGACAAGAAAACTATTTGATGATGTAAAATTGAATTTGTCTAAGCAGTGGGTTTTCAACATTGACTGAAAGATAAAGGTTCTTGAAGAAGCCATTGTAGAAATCAGGAACATGTTACAAAAGGAAGAATATTTTCAAGCTTATGTCACATCCACCTTTCATGATATTCACTGCCAAATTTTCAAGAAGGATTTAGGAGATAAATTCTCAGTTTAGGAAATCAAATATCACTTCAAGACATTTGTTAGAGAAGACTTGTTTAAGTAGGATACCATATCCAAGGAGAAGAAGAAATAAATTTTTACACTGTAGGAAGCTATCATGGAAGCTAATAAAGAGTTTTTGGAAAATACAGAATTTGGAAAATATATGGAGAAGTGTCTGGGTAGTTGGACTCATGAAACTATGAATACAATAATTCCCTGGGGCATGGACATATCCTAGGCATTGAAAATATTTAGAAACTAAGTGCTCAAAACAAAGGTTGTTATAAACACTTCTTAGAACATCTCAACTCCTAGTTTTTAGTTTCTAATTTTATTTAAAGTATCTAATTAAGGTAGCTATTTTTTCTTTAGCCATATGTTATGTAAGCAAAGGAAAAATTGATGTTTTAATAATTAATTAGATATTAATCTTTGGGATAAAAGGAGTGAAACTGAAAAGGTTCCTTTGTAACCATCCCTAAAGCTATTTAAATAGCTTTTATTATCATTTGAAGGGATCATATTTTTGATGTCTAGGATGTAAAAAACACTAATTTTCTGATCAATACAGAAGAAATTTCATCTTTTCCCATACTCTATCTTCTTTGTTCTCAATATGATTCACAAGAATCTATGTGTATGTGAACATGAACTTTGTGTCTCTGAGTTGATGTTGAGATTAGAACCTTGTGTCTATTGTATATATGTAATGTGTTTATATATACATGATTTAAATCTTGTCACTTTATAAAGCATAAGTAAGATATCATTTTGCAATCTATGTCTAAAAGTACTCTCTTCTTTACTTCCTGAATTCTGTTCCATTTTCTTCCGCTTTCTCTATATTGAAAATCTATGAAATGAAGACATCTGAAGCATAAAAAATCTAATTAAAATATTGACAACCTGTACATTTGTAAATAAATAGGTTTTCTTATTTGTTGTGTGTTGAATAAGGGAACCTCTCCCATAAAGAGGAACGAATGTTGTCCCCTGACTGTTTCTTTTTTTCAAGAATCAAGTTCTACAACCAACAAATCGGTATCATTCTTTGTGATAACTTCACTACATTCTACTATCATGCAAACATACAAGATTGAAAAAACAATGATGTTACTCTAATAATAATGTTATAATAGAGTGGGTGGAGTCATGCAAATAAATGAATTATCGTCTAATTATACTTATAATAAATGTGAAAATATAATAAATATATTTGGTAATAATTATTTAATATTTCAATTCAATCAGGTGGTCAAATACAATATAGTCATACTTTAATTAAGTCAATTTGAATACTATCATTTGAATCTAGATATGAAAATGCATTATCATCATATTACAAATCTCACCTAGAAATATGGACATAAGGAGGAATACATACATCAAAAGCATTGCCACTTCTATTAAGTGATAAACAACTCTAAAATTAGTTAATAGCTAAGTTTGGTTGGTTTTGGGCTGATTTTTATTTGCTTCAATTTTCACACTACAACTCACATGTACATATGACATTTAAATACTTTAAGTAAATTAATGTGATTTTAGGATCATGGGTTAAAATGATGGATGGTGTGATTATCTTGATATTTATTAGATCCCTAAAGGGTGGGAAATATGATATATAAAGTAATAAATAGCATAAAGGAAATAAATTTAAAAATATAAATTGTATGACATAGATAAAACTCTAGGCCATGCATCAAAAGTGCTCCATGAGAGATTGATGACTTCAAAAAATAATAATTTCCCTAATGATTACTTGATATCTCATGTATGCATATGATTTGTCTATAAGAGTTAGATAGATTTTATATGTATTAAATAAACTACAATGCTTATGTATTTATAGCTAATTGAATTGATATTAGGGTCATATAGGAACATGAACCAACATTAAATAAATATAACCAAAAAATACAAGAAGGGGATGAATTCACCCTAACTTAGAGAAGACCTAAAGAAAAGGGGAGATAATTTTGATGCTTCTGAGAAGTATCAAGAGCACTGTCGTTTATGTCATAAGACCTAGGAACATATGAAGAGAGGGAAAGAGAAGTCCATGGGATGTGAAGGAAGAGGGGGGGCCATTGAAAGTTGAAAAACATTCTAATAGTGCATAATTTAGACAAATAATAATAAAAAAATACACTTACACACACACATGATGTAATTTCATGTTTGGGTCATTAAAACTAAAACAAATGCATCTGGGAACCTATTGAATGAATCTTATTTTTTTTACACATGAGGAAAGTGTTAAATAATAATAATGATTTCTAAAATATGAAATACTTAAATAAAATAACATTTTGGCAATAATAAAATGGGTAAGTTGAGTCCATATATTCTAAGTAGAACTCGAAAAACATGTGAGTAATTTATAAGTATATGCTAAGTATAATGTGTGTGTGTGTGTGTGTGTGTGTGTGTGTGTGTGTGTGTGTGTAATTTCATGTCTAGATCATCGGAACTAAAATAGATGCATCTGGGAACCTATTAAACGAATCTTATTTTTCTACACATGGGGAAAGTGTTAAATAATAATAATAATGATTTCTAAAATATGAAATACTTAAATAAAATAACATTTTGACAATAATAAAATGGGGAAGTTGAGCCCATGTATTTAAAGTAGAGCTTGAAAAATGTGTGAGTAATATATTAGTATAAGCTAAATAAAATATAAATGATTGGGAACTGAAGTAGATACCCTACTAGCTGCGATCCTCCAATTATTTTCATCATGATTAATATTTGTGGTGAGAAATATGTGTACTAAAGCATAAGTTGTGATCATATTAACTATAGATGGAAGAATCCAAATATGTTTAGAAAAGAGTGGAAAAGATATCAGAAGGAATATATAGGATTTACTATGTAATTTTAAAAACTATCAAGTTTGGTTGCTTGCATTAGCTAAAGGAAAAGAATGGAGATCTTGTTATATAAATATAAATTGCACTACTTTTATTTAAAACTTAGCACCAAGAAACTTACGTAGATCTAGACAAAAAAAAACCAAGATATATGCTAAATAGTAAATATAATTTAGAATGTAGATATAATAAAGTACATTAGGATCTTACCTAACAACATATATATGAAAAACAATAAATTTATCATTTCAATCAAATTTCTCTCATATCTAGTTCTAATAAAAGTATGTAGAGGTTATACCAACCTATTTCTAAGTAACTATGGTTGAGAGGAGGAAGAATAGAGGACATGTCATCTTAACCACATGATTAGAGGTTACTTGAGAAACCTTTTACTTTAGAATGCAAAATGATTGTGTGAATTTGTGTGTGTGTGTGTGAGAGAGAGAGAGAGGTAATAGTAGCACAAACATGAAAATACTTGGACACAGACTCCAAAAAAATGACAACACATGATAGAGTAAAGTAGATCCAAAAAGTGATCAATAATGGCAACAAATGAACACTATTAAAGCATGTATAACTTTCATAGTGTCAATATATTGTAAAAGGAAGGGGGGGGATGTCAAATCAAGGGAAAGGGGTGCATATATGGAGTAAATAGAGAATATTTTTTTCCAAAATATTTATTCGTGGTGAGGATTGCATCAAGCCATGTATTTTGAACAAAACAAGAGGCTAGTGCACAAATTTCCTAGAAAAGATAAAACCTTACTATTGAAGCACTCAAAGGGGGATATATGACAGGGATAAGTATCTCATGAGGTCAATGTTAGGTCCTTTTAGTCTAGGGTTTTGTAACTCAAAAGTGGGATCCAAACTGTAAGGATCAAGATTTAGGTACTAGGAAATGAGAATTATAGTAACAGGGTGTGTGTGTACATATACACATATACATGTATATCCACACATGTACACATATATACATACATGTGGGTATATGTATACATACATACATACATACATACATGTATGTATGTATGTATGTATGTATGTATGTATGTATGTGTATGTATATATACATATATGATTTAATAGAAATTAAATCTTAATAAAATAGTTGGTGATCAATCAGCTATATCATAACTACACAAATACAAACATGTAATGACAAACAAGTACAAGTAACAAATGGAAAATAATGACTTCACTAATTCCTATCTATATGTACTAAATGTTGGCTAGAGTGATGGTGGAACATGCTCAATTTGGATTGTGCATGCTTTGGGTGGGAGACAGTGATCTACAAGTGTGTTGGATAGTAGCACCCAGGTATGGACAGGACCGCACAGGGGGTGCTAGTGTCTGATCTGGGTGCTAGTGTCCTCGAAAATATTACAGATCTAGTTCTTTTAATGTATGATAATGTTGTCTTCACATTTATTTTCTTCACATCCACTTTTCTATAAGATTTTCCTATCACACATGTACCTGCAAAACAAACCAAAACTACCTACAAAAGACTCAAGTGCACATTACATGAAATAAAATATGCACATGATTGAATGAGAATGACCTCAACAGTCACCCCAATGTAATTGCTACTGAGTGATGTACTACATTTCATAAAAGTGATATAGTAGATCTTTGCATATAATAAACAACACAAAAGGCTGTTATCATTCTTCATCATACATGATTACAAATATATATGAATCATATGTCCTATAAACTAGGAGGTTGCTCAACAACACTCCTGTAAAACACAACTTCCTTAAAAAATTACGTACACTAATATAGTATTGTTAATTAACAAGTATATATTAATAACTAACACATAATTACAAGTGAATAATTACTCACATTACAATTTTAACCCATATATTAATAATGGGAACACTAACATTATTTTCCTAACATTCACCTTGTTAGTCTAAACATTATTAATTGCTAATATTCACTCCCTCAGTGTGAAAACGACGAAGAATCATATTTTAAAGAAGTTAAACCACCTCCTAAAAGCATTGCTTAGATCGGGTATAAACTTTATAGATTATCTCTTTACCCTCATAAAGGCGTAGTGTTGTGCTGAATTATGCATGAATGCTCCCTTCCTCTTTGGGTTCAAGTGGGACTTTCCCTTCCTCCCTAGTTGTCTAAATTCTAGATCTCTAAGATTCACAAGCTTGGAACTAACTGGATAACCATCCCTTGAGTCTACCTCGAAATATTCTTGTGCTCCCCAAAAGTGAGTTTTCTAAAAACATGAATCTTCCCCAAAACTTAGACTTGATGACATACTAACTCAAAATGATGACTTCAATTTTTGATTCAAATTTAAGAGGAAAACACTTGAATTTGACACTTTAGACTATAGAACAACAATTTGAATAACACAACACTTGACTTTGACCATATAACTATAAAGGACAACACAAAAATTGATTTTTAGAAACGACAATAGTTCTTAATATGAGATTTTATCGACACAAATACAACCGTGGAGATAAATAAGGACATTATTATTAACAAAGAATTTTTTCTTTTGACCAATGGATGGACATGACTTGAACCTACATATGACCACTAAATACAACTCAAATATCAAACACCAATTTGAGGATATATGTAAATTAAATATCGGCCCATAAAACAAATAAAAGGAAAAAATATGAAACAAGACTTAGAGGAGTAGACCACATGGAAATAACACTCCTTAGATACATGTGTCTCCAAGACCACATTACATGGAGACGTGTAAATTCAGAACACCACGTTAACATCAACCAAATTTGAGCTCATGAACACAACCTTTCAAAAAAATTCCTTAATCAATATGTGATTCCTTAAAAGAAGAAATGAAAAAAGTTTATTATCCTGCCGAAGGCATGGATATTGTCTTCACCTTACCAATTAAACATTTGCATCGATTTCAATCGGATTGTGACATCTGTATTTAAATGGGGCTGAAATAAAGTTACAGGTTTTGATTTTTTTATGTTGGCAACATTTTATTGGTCATTGCCTTTATGTAGCACTATTCAGTGAAAAAGCGTAGCAGTTGTAAAACATTAATGCATTGACTGTGATGCATACAGATTAGGTCAGTTTTGAGTGGATCGAGGGGAAATATGTTTGTTTCTTTCATGTTGTTTATATTCCCATTTTCATCTGCCCACCAGGAGGTGAAGGACTCTGAAGAGCAAGGTGAATTTTCAATTTAAGTTCTGTGTTTTTATTTAAGTTAATTTTTTTGTGTTTGTCTGTGTTTATGTTTCTTGTGATTTGAAGCTGCCTCTACATTATGAATGCTTTTACTTTGCTATGGATGTTCTACAACATATTTTAGTTGGTCTTGAGGAGATCATGCTCATGCTTAAGGGCATTGTAATATTTTTCCAGCAGCTTGTTCTTCGACCTGGCTATTCTAAAACCATACATCAATCTGTCTGGGTTACAGTCCTAACCCCATCGCCAGCTGCATTTTTCTCTGTACTGATACAGACCCTGTACTCACTCTATCACATGAACATGCAATCGTGGGTGATAAAGAAATCCGATCTTAAAAATTATACAGAAGAAGAACATAGTGATATATATATTTTTCCATATATATTTGTTTGTTTAGTTTTATCAAAGGTATCTTAACAAGATCATCTAACAAGATATGTGTGAGTTGTAGTCCTAACCTCATCGCCAGCTGCATTTTTCTCTCCGGGTCCAGTTTGTTGCCCACTTTGAAGCTTCTATTCAATGTCTTCACCTGGTCGAATTTATTCTATTCAATGGCTTTTCAACCATGTATGCAAAACATGTTATTGCAAGTATAAAATCCCTTGTGAATTTTTTTTGGTAATGGTGTCTCCAGAATAATTAGCATAAACAAGCTTAAACATGCGGAGATGAAAACTTACAAAACAAAGATTATTTGAATATCTTTTATGTGCTTTACTATCGGGCCTAGAAAATTCCTTAAAATCCCAAACATATTTGGACCCAAAAAGCCACAAAACTATCCCCTGAATAGAAAATAATATGTTGACCCCATGGATTTTTCTAAGAACACAAAAAACATAACAAAGACATTAGGATGACTTTGACTGAACAGTAAGCAAATTCATAGCCTACATACATTTTTATGCTAATTCTTCTCAGGACACCATTTTAAGAAGCCCTTTCCAACAAACCCATTTTGTAAATATGTTGCTACCATTGCATTTCCAGAGATGACATCTGCTCACATTCATTTCTTTGAAAAGCCTGACATTAACATTGTAAATTTACCATTGATCGGATAGTTGCAGCGAGTGTATAAGTCATAGCTCTGCTTTACTAACAATGATAATACCTCCTCATTTTACTATACATAAATTGATTGATCTGTATCTGTATTTGAGATGGGTTTAATTGTCTATGACAACAAACTAGTGCATGCCGCTGTTTTGTTTGTTGTATCCAAATGTATTTGATACAACCTCAAAGAAATGCTTTCTCATGGACAACAAACATGCTATGCCCAAAATGGATTAGTTCAAAAGACTTTAGAAACTTTCAAGACAACGCAATTGGCAGGTGTCAAGCCAAATTCCACAACCTTAATCTCTGTTCTATGTGCATGCACCCATGCAGCTTTAGTGGATTACAAATGTACATACTTCAATCACATGAGCAAGCTTTATTGCATTATACCTACAATTGATCAATACATGTGCATGATTGAACTTCTTTCCCGTCCTCCCTATATGCCTATAGGCTTACAAGTATTTACAGCCACATTGCAATTTCATTTGGATCCTAAAAATGATGCAACCTATGTTCTTCAACCTACAGCGGTTTAAAAATGATTATAATAATAAACAAACTATAGAAGAGGATTGGTCTCTCTCATTATCTCCAACCCGCTAAAATAGTATCTTATTCCTTTTATTCCATGCAAGAGTATATGTAGTTTAGAGTATATACAGTCATCAATTGCCTTTTCATTGGATACTGGCAATGTTGCCATTTTTGTAGACAGCTTGTAGAGTAGCATCTGTTGTTTCTGAACCTCACTCATTTCATTTGTTTTGTGTTATCCATCCTTCTTAGTTGTTTTCCCATTGACTTTTCTTGTTCCTTATATTTTCATAAAGTCTATCTCCTTTTTTATGAACAGTCATCAATTTACACATGATGAAGAAGTGACCAGGTTTAAACAAGTTTTTATCCTATGTTCGAAAACCACCAGTTTGAGAGCAAAATTTTGTTTGGCTTTTCAACCATGTATGCAAAACATGTTATTGCAAGTATAAAATCCCTCGTAATTTTTTTTCGGTACTGGTGTCTCTAGAATAATTAGCATAGACAAGCTTAGACATGCGGAGATGAAAACTTACAAAACAAAGATCAGTTGAATATCTTTTATGTGCTTTAATCTCGGGTCTAGAAAATGCCTTAAAAGCCCAAATATATTTGGACCCAAAAAGCCACAAAACTATCCCCTGAATAGAAAATAATATGTTGACCCCATGGATTTTTCTAAGAACACAAAAAACATAACAAAGACATTAGGATGACTTTGACTGAACAGTAACCAACTTCATAGCCTACATACATGTTTATGCTAATTCTTCTCAAGACACCATTTTAAGAAGCCCTTTCCAACAAATCCATTTTCTAAATATGCTGCTACCATTACATTTCTAGGGATGACATCTGCTCACATTCATTTCTTTGAAAAGCCTGATAATACCTCCTTATTTTACTATACACAAATTGATTGATCTGTATCTGTATTTGAAACGGGTTTAATTGTCTATGACATCAAACTAGTGCCTGTCGCTGTTTAGGTTTGTTGTATGCAGAAGAAGAAGAAGATTGATGATCCACTTCATTTTACTTTGACGCATGTCCATCCCATATTCTAAAGTGCTTCTTTCGGCACAACCTAAGCTACTACTGCAAATTTCTTGTGTTATATGTCTTTTTCCTAATTTTCTATTTAACTTTTAATCGAATATGGCTACAACTAGCCCGCATGTTGTATTGAAATGTATTTGATATGGCCTCAAAGAAATTATTTCTCATGGACAACAAACAGGATATGCCCAAAATGGATTATTTCAAAAGACTTTAGAAACTTTCAAGACAATACAATTGGCAACTGTTAAGCCAAATTCCACAACCTTAATCTCTGTTCTATGTACATGCACCCATGCAGCTTTAGTTGATTACAAATGTACATACTTCAATCACATGAGCAAGCTTTATTGCATTACCCCTGTAATTGATCAATACATGTGCATGATTGACCGTTTTTCCCGTCCTCCCTATAAGCATATAGGCTTACAAGTATTTACAGCCACATTGCAATTTCATTTGGATCCTAAAAATGATGCAACCTATTTTCTTCAACCTATAGCCGTTTAAAAATGATTATAATAATAAACAAACTATAGTAGAGGATTGGTCTCTCTGATTATCTCCAACCCACTGAAATAGTATCTTATTCCTTTTATGCCATGTAAGAGTATATGTAGTTTAGAGTATATACAGTCATCAATTGCCTTTTCATTGGATACTAGAAATGTTGCCATTTTTGTAGACAACTTGTGGAGTAGTATCTGTTGTTTCTGAACCTCACTCATTTCGTTTGTGTTGTGTTATCCGTCCTTCTTAGTTGTTTTCCCATTGACTTTTCTTGTTCCTTCTATTTTCATAAAGTCTATCTCCTTTTTTATGAACAGTCATCAATTTGCACATGATGAAGAAGTGACCAGGTTTAAACAAGTTTTTATCCTGTGTTCAAAACCCATCAGTTTGGGAGCAAAATTTTGTTTGGATTTTCAACCATGTATGCAAAACATGTTATTGCAAGTATAAAATCCCTCGTGATTTTTTTTTCAGTAATGTTGTCTCTAGAAGAATTAGCATAAACAAGCTTAGACATGCGGAGATGAAAACTTACAAAATAAAGATCAGTTGAATATATTTTATGTGCTTTACTATCGGGCCTAGAAAATGCCTTAAAAGCCCAAATATAATTTGACCCAAAAAGCCACAAAACTATCCCCTGAATAGAAAATAATATGCTGACCCCATGGATCGATTGGATAGTTGCAGTGAGTGCACAAGTCATAGCTCTGCTTTACTAACAATGATAATACCTCCTCATTTTACTATACAAAAATTGATTAATCTATATCTGTATCTGAAACGGGTTTAATTGTCGATGATAGCAAACTACTGCCTACCGCTGTTTTGTTTGTTGTATGCAGAAGAAGAAGAAGATTGACGATCCACTTCATTTTACTTTGACGCATGTCCATCTCATGTTCTAAAGCGCTTCTTTCGCCACAACCTAAGCTGCTACTGCAAATTTCTTGTGTTACATGTCTTTTTTCCAATTTTCTATTTAACTTTTAATTGAATATGGTTACAACTAGCCCACATGTTGTATCCAAATGTATTTGATACAGCCTCAAAGAAATGCTTTCTTATGAACAAGAAAGACTTTAGAAACTTTCAAGACAATGCAATTGGCAGGTGTGAAGCAAAATTCCACAACCTTAATCTGAGTATTTACAATAATAAATATAAAATAAAGGTATTATTTAAAATGGAAGTGTCACACTGAGGAATATCCTCTTCTTCCACATAATATGACTTTAGTGCATTGCAAAACCAATGTTGACACACAGTTCTATCCACACAAAGTTAAATTGAACGCTTCCACGAAGTCCTCTCTTGCAAAACAAATCATCTATCCCCTTTCCAACAAACCAATTGCAGCCCTAAAACATAGACCCAATGCATCCAACACAATAAAAATAAAGCATTACAGAAGAAGAACATAGTGCTATATATATTTTTCCATATATATATATTTGTTTGTTTAGTTTTATCAAACTTATCTTAAGAAGATCGGATAACAAGAAAAATAAATTTGATCACTTGCTTACCAAGGATTTGAATCTTCCCCCAACTATTATGGTTCCACAGATTCTATCAAGTGGAAGATAGGTTATCAGCTTCACTAAACTTGTTTTGAGATTCTTAGCTATGTACAATGACCTTGTTTCTATGAGTTTGAACTTTTAATTCTAAGTATTGGATATTCATGGTCTTAAAACTTCTTGGTAACAAAAAATAAATTAAACTCTTCTTCCCACCATATTATTTCAAGCTTCTAAGGTTCCATACCTTCAATTCTTCACACACTGCAACATTAGTTTCATTACTTGAAAGATGTTATAAATCTGATCAATCATCATGCACTTAAATAGTAAGATTATATCTTCAATGTCTTAACACTTTTATATTCATTGATTCAATCAATCTTAAGCTTATAACAAAAGATTTGCCTTACCTGCTCTCGCAGTCATGCTTGCTACTTTTCAATCTCAAGGTGTTTGTCACCAATCACTTAAAAACCTTGCTTTCTCATCATAGATTTGTATTTTCATTTCAAATCCACAAAAACATTTTACAACATTCCTAACAATGACTCATTAGCCATTTCATGATAAATCAATCTTCAATTGAAAGTTCTGTGAGTCAATAATAAAAACAATCTTTCTCATCCCCTTAATAGACAACAAGTATTTATTCTGTACAACTACAAGAATGAATTTTCACTAATTCAGTTTCTAGTTTCTCCTCTTATTTCAATGCATACGACAAGTATTGATCCTTTGAATGCTTCTTTACAACTCCAAGAACAAATTTTCACTAATTCAATTGGAATTTTCTCCTCTTATTTCAATGCATACGCTTAATCTATTGTCAATCAAACAGGACACTTAATAACTTCTTATTAGATAAAATCCATGGTTGTGTTCTATGATATAGATCCAATCCCCACAAAAATACAACACTAAGATCTGTAATGAAGATCATCATTTTGTAGAGCTTAACTCTTCATCTTAAGGATCTTTTACCCCTCAACAAAGCTTTTCACTTTCCAAGATATTTCATTTATGGTGTTCCAACTTATGTCATTTAACATTTGAATTCTATCCATTTCGACACCACTACATCACTGTTTTTGGTCTGCATGCACTCTATACTCCATCAAAATCATTTTTATTCTACCTCCTTGCAAGTTACGAGTTAATTTTGATCACCAATTGCAATACCGTACATTGCAGCATGAACAACTATACCGTGAAAATTGTTTCTGCGACTTGCACAAGATAAGAACTGTCAAATCATTATTCTTCTTGAAATAAAATGACAACATAAGTGCATGCCTTAGTAACTATAAATGTAACCTGAATTGCATTATAGAAACAAACTATTAAGTTGCCTTTCATTTCATCTAGGCTTGGCTTTTTGACACAAGTCACGAAGAAGGATACCTTGTACCATGCAAGTGAGCAATACCAAACATTTTAGCATATGTATAACTTTTTCAGCTTCTGCTTGAGTCACTCTTACATCTAGGTCCTTGAAATTTCCACCATTGGATCGGTTTATTTTCTAATGCCTCTTGTGATGAAAAAATATCTCACTTCTATTTCTATCATAATGAAGAATGATCTTATGGGTGAGCAAGTTTTACTACTCTAGTGGAAAACAAGTAGACTTAACTAGATGAATGGGCAGATCTATTATGCCCACTCAAATCAGTTATCAAAAAATGAGCATCTGCAAAAAAACGTTTTTGTATAACTAATTTTATTATATGCTCCAAAGCACACACCCTATAACATTTTAAAATGAAAGGTTGTAAGTCCTTTGCTTTCTAGATTTGAATATGCTGTTATAACTATTCTAATTTCTCCTTCCTATTTTTAATGCTCACCTGACTTTATTGAAATCCATGTTTTCGCCACATTGATTAAGTATTTCTCTCAAGCACAATATGACTTTCATTGATTTTAAATGACTGCTACTATAAATGACTGCTCTTTCTTGTGTATTTCATTGTGCTACTTGCTTTATTGTATGTACAAAGATTCTTTTCCTGCCTACTCCTGTTTGCAATACTGACTAAATGTATAATATCTATTGTGTACATTTCAGATTCATGACAAAAGAAAAATCAAGACAACCAAAGATATTTCATTGCTACTTGTTTGGATTGCTCATGCTCCATTGGAGAAGGTATAAACATTAGTCTTCTCTTCTATATTCTGCTGAGAAAAGATTTTTTTGTAACAAAAAAGAACAAACCAAATGTAAAAAAACATCCATGGAAACCACAGTTGTTGATGTTGACCAGTATACATTATCAAACCATGTCATAGAATGCATAGACAATGTGTTACATAAGTTCAAACTTTTTCAAGACTATGCTTTCAAATACGAAGTGGGCGATTGCTTGTTTGATTCCTTCGCAGTGTTGTTCCATTTTCGATACACATCTCTTGAACTTAGAAGCGGTGTCATTGAACACTTTCAAAATTTTCTCTCTCTATCTGATCTTGTAGCATTGGCTTCTCTAGAGTTAGAACTAGATCCTAAAATCCTTTTTCTTTTGCATTGTGTTCATAGCTGAGAAACATATTTACATCACATGAAACTATCTGCAGCGTACTCGCCCGAAGCTACCGAACAAGGCCTATGGGGTGACATCTTTTGCATAAAATGGCTTGACTTGCCAATATGGGTTTGGTCTACAACAAGAGGCAAAAATTATCTTCAATTCACTCTAAATAGTCAGATACTGCCATATTGTATTCTCTTTCATGATTTCAACCCTCTTAGTGGGCATTATGAACCCTTATTCTGGAAAAAGTATGTGCAATGCCCTAAATCAATAAACAATGCTCATCTATTGTCTCTTCAAATTTCTATAGAAATGATTTGGAGGGGCTTATCCGATGAACTACAACAACTATGCCTTGTTAGGCTGCAAACAAGTGACACTATTTGTGCTGATAGCCTTTTCACTTCTATTTTCCGCATTCGCAACAACGAATTTCACCCTCGCTGCATACACATGTATGCTGCTCAGGCTTTTTGTAGTTCTATTCTTCGAGAAGACCAAATAATTATTCGCTTTCTCCATACCTGGCTTCACCAGAACCCAATAACAAACATACCACACATTGGAACGTGGCAAGGCCTTGTAGTAAACATAGCCACGTTCCATGACCACAACAATATACACGTAGATGACTTCATCATCCATTGGTTATGCCTACTTTTCGAAATAAATATTCAATTGTGGCATTCACATCCTTTCCAAGTTTTTAAGATTTATTCTAGTAATGCACCGCTTGAAAAACCATACAATCTAATATGATTTTCACTTCCCGAAGGACATTTTCATTATGAACTATTGGCTACAAATTATGACTATGTTCCAATACTCGCTGTTGCGTATACATCTGAAAATACAACTGCCCAAATACATACAAAAATTCAAAGCATATCTTCAGAAACATGTGCAGAAACCATTATGCAGAATAAGAACAAAAAACCATTGAAATTTTCTGTTCACTCCATAAAAAAAACATATACAAAAATAGATGCATGAAAGAGCTATAACAGATTCCAATGTTATACATTCCCTGCTACCCAAAGCCCATTCATCTACCAATTTCTTCACTGCCAAAACAACTTTCATGTCAACATCGCTTAAAGCTGGAACAAATGACGTTCTCTCCACTAACACACTCAAGCGAAAAAAAATGACTCTTTGCAACCACAAATGTCAACCAACATAAAACAATGTGATCCAACAATGCCGAAATTGTCTTTGCGGAAGCTAAAAACAACTATACATAAAAATACATAATAAACAACCAACTCTGCACAATGTATTGCCCGTTTTCATGCCCGAACAAATGACACACCAATCCATACATGCAAAATTTGTAACCAACTCCACTTCAAGCACAACCTGACATCTTTTACATATGCAACAAAAAAAACATATGTTCAACTCACATCAACGAAAACAATGCCCAAATCCAATAAAATTTGTCACCCATGCTCAACAAGCTTATTGAATGCCAAGTTACCAAGATTAGCATGCCCTCAACAAATCCAATTGATTCTAATGCTTTCAATAGTTGCAATTCTTTCTGACCTTGAAGAAAGACTCGTGTCTCTTCAACTTGCATTTGGTCAAATAAGGTGCCAAATCCATAAACATCCTCAATACACATTAAAGGGAGCAATTATAAATGTTCCAACAAACATTGATATAATCCAACAAGCATTTCCAAGATACCTAAAAGAAACAAAAACAATTGCTGTGGCACTTAAATGACGTCATGAATACATAAAAGCATACCATTCAGGAAATGTGTGCCCCATAATCACTATGGCTACTCTTAAACAATTATGTGTAACAACATTATATATTATGCATGAAATCAAACTAAACCATGACTGGGATCAAACACTTTCTACCACACTGAACTTTGAAACGATTAACAATGAACAACACGAACATATCCCCTCTAAGAACAACTCTTCTGATGACGACATCGATGATGCCAATGCACACGACACACTAATTCATGGTTTCACTGAGTCCTCAACTATCCACTATCTTAAAGACAAGATCATAAATATCGCTCCTTCAGAGGGCTTTACACCATTGGGTGTTTTTCAAGACAAATTCTCAGAAGAGATGAATTTCCCAACATTTTTTTTTGGCCAACCTCGCAATGAAACAACTATAAAAACAATTCCATATAAAAAAAATAGCACAATGGGAGTTAATGCACTAAGATCGTATATTTTCTTATCACATAACGAATATATTTTTCAAAGCAATAAAAATACTAATTGACCAAGTGGGTCGTTCAATATGGCTTAGAATCAGAAAAGGACAATTAAAAGGTCAAACACTATTTGTAAAATATGTCAAATGCAAACCAAATCTAGAAAACATCTTGAGATCTGATATCAGCTACATTGATTTCAAAAGAATACGCATTTCCCCGAACTATATGCAACAAATAAGGAAAAACCTTTTTGCCATGACTCGATAACTCGGTCCACCTACCTTCTTTGCGAAATTCTTGAGCGCAGAACATTGTTGGTTGCCACTAACTGAGACCCTCAAAAATTTATACACCCAATATCAGAATACTATCCCTTTAGAGAAGCTAAGACGTTCAGATTACAACGACTCTAACTTTTTTGTAAAAAACGATCCCGTTACATGCACTCATTACTACAAGCATAGACTCTATGCATTGAAACAATTACTCTACAAATACAAATCCTTCTTTGGCCATATTGAAGATTACTTTTGGGTCACGAAATTCCAAAATAGGGGAAATGCTCATAGCCATTGGCTAATTTGGACAAAAAACACACCGGTCTTTGGAAACGATTCCAATGACATTATAGAATCATACGTTGATCGCTACATTACATGTGACACTAGTTCATTCCCTTAACATATCGCTTAATTGAAATGCCACCACCACATGCAAAGTTGCCAAAAAAAACAATCCAAGTGCAGATACAATTTTCCCCAACCTCTAATGAAGTGTACAAAAATACTTGAACCTGTAGAACAACCAACACAATTTGCTATTGCAACTGCACATTCCATTTTCTCTATTCTAGAGAGAAAATGATACGATAGTTTCATTACACACGATATGTTCCTCCAAGAACTAGGTCTTAATGAAATAACATACATAGAAGCAATACAATCAACACTCAAACAACCAACATTGCTCTTTAAAAGAAAACTAGCTCATGCATGGAATAATACCTTTTCTAAGAAAATGCCCATGATTTGGAAAGTAAATACCGATGCTCAATATGTGCTAAATGCTTATGCACAACAACATATTACTGCTCATACACGACTAAGATTGACGAAACAATGACAAAAGCATTCACTAGAATTCGCGCTGAGCACCCAAAAATGCATCTCGATGCCATTCAAATGATTTAAAACCTAGGAAATGCAATGCTAAATACCCACCAAATGTCTGCACAACAAGCAATCCACATAGTCCTTTCCATCCCTTTAAACAATACATCATGAAAATGTGTATTCATAAACACTTCAAATCCCGAAGACTGTACATTCATTCTAAATCCTCCAAGTCTACTTCAACAAGAACTAGATGAATCAACAAACATCATGTGTCACTCTGTCATAGATCACTACATAGCACGACCTCATTCTTTGCATTCCATTTGCTTAGCTGACCTTATTTCCATTCACAATGCTAGTAAAAATAAAAAACCTTGAAAAATCCCACTCATCATCAGGTTTGTAACTATAGCAAACATCTTGACATAAACAACTATTGCCGTGAAATTTTTTTTCTTTACACCCCTTTTACAGAAAATGAACACACCCTCAAAAAAAAATTTGCAACTTAGAAAGATGCATATGAATTTCATGAACACACCATCCATTCCAATGAATCCAAATTCCGCTACGCTACCAACGAGAAATGGGGTGACATGGACACAGCAATTCACGATGTAAAATTTTCTCTCCAATCCTCTGAGAAAATGATAATGATAACTACACATGAACACCTCCCCTTTGAAGACTACGACATACAACATGATTTACCTTTCCATAATCGACAACAACATTCAAACATTGCAAAAAAACAATTTCAATTAGCAAAACACCCAAGCATCCAAGACAACACAACATATTTCAAACAAATGCAACTTCTCAATAAGAAACAACAAGCCATTTTGAAATACATCTCCTTGAAGAAAAATAAAGACCCATCAATTGCTATCTACCTTTTCCTAATAGGAGGCACCGAAACAGGTAAAACATTTGTTGCAAAATTGATATTTGAAACATTGGCTTGTATTTATGATAGCTCCATGCACAGTGATCCCTTAAAAATCAAAGGCTTGATCTTGGCATTCACGGGAAAATCTGCTTACAATGCTGGTGGAATAACACTTCATTCTTCTTTCCTCTTTCCTTTCAATCGATCTGAACTACGCCCATTAACCAATGAACGATTGGATCCCTTGGCAAAGCACTACCAATAATTACAACTTGCTCTAATAGATGAAATATCCTTGGTCGGAGGTTAACTTCTATACTTCACAGATCAACAACTTCGTCAAATAAAACACATTCCCACAACTTGGTTCGGAGGAATTGACATGATCTTCTGCGGAGACTTCTACCAAGCACAACCAGTCAATGACTGTCTTGTGTTTAAAAACCCCAAATTTTCTAGAGAATTGACTGGCTATGACTTCTGGAATACACATGTAAAAATATTCGAATTGACTAAAACAATGTGTCAAAAAGATGTTGTCCTTATCTCTGTCCTAAATAGAATTCACATTAGTCATCATTCAGAATATGATCTTGCATACCTCAATCATACCTGTATTCATCCAATCCCAGTTGATCCAACATTTCCATTCCTTTTCTACAAAAACATAGATGTTCTTCAACACAATAAAAAAATGCTTTCTCTTGCTCCATGCCAAAAAATTGTCATTAATTCTATCGATGAACAAGATACAACAATCGAACAAATAGAAGCCTACTCTAAAACTATAGAATTGCCACAACATATAGAGCTGAAATTTAACATGCTAATTGAAATTTTCGCTGGGAACTACGACATCCAAGACGGATTGGTCAATGGTTCTGACGGAGTTTTCAAAACATATATAACAACAAATGGCTTCGATGCCATATGGATAAAATTCAATGATCCCTGTATTGGAAAACAACAAAGATCTAAACATCCACAATTGTCAACAGCAATAACAGAACTTGATTGGACTCCAATTGTTCGAGTCGCTAGACCCTTGCATAGAACATCGTACAAGACACCGGTTACAATAAGAAAACAATTCCCTGTACAAATTTTTTCCACACGCACAATACACAGAGCACAATGCCTCACACTAGAGTGGATTGCTTTTAGCCCCCTTATGGCTTAGCATATACAGATCTTTCATGAGTGAGAACAATTTCCAACCTTTACTTGTTATCCCCACTTACGAAAAATAATTTCAGCATTAAACAAACAATCAACATAGAAATGGAACAACTCTGAAACGAAGCTAAATGGAATATTCAACATGAATTGTCCATAGCTGATATTTCTTCCTCTATTATAGTTGCTTCGCTAAATACCCAAAGTCTTCATGCTCATAGACAAACCATTCTCCACGACCATGAATTAATGCAATCTCACATTCTCTATTTACAAGAAACTCACACTACTTGCCCCATTGCAATTGACTACCTTGACGGATACCAATGCTTTTCTGCACACCATGTACATGGTCTAGCAATTTTTATTGCAAACAATATAGCTTTCCTAGAAAAACATTACTATCAAAGCACACACATAGAGTCGCTACTGGCAAAGATATTACTGCAACATCAATGCATAACAATTGTAAATGTCTACGTTGCACCAAATGTACATATGGAAAATATCTTCATTGTTCTCGACAATGTGTTCTGATCCCTTGATTTAACCATTCCCACCTACATTTTTGGAGACTTTAACATCGGCATGCACAACAAAAATACAAAAAACAACAATGCTTTTAGCATTTATGCAAAAAAACAATTTCAGCTTCTATATTCGACATCCAAGTGTCTTCACTAAAAACATGATTGACCATATATGGTCAAACACAATACATCAAACCTATAATACATTTGAAAGATTTGCATATTGGACTGACCACCCAGTAATTTTTGCCATTTTGAAAAACACCACCAACAACACTGCACAATTGTAAGTGCACATACGTTGTTCTATTGATTCACCAAAACTAACATCTAATTTGTTCATTCTTTTGTTTCCTTTTCATTTGACACTCTATAACAACTATTTACATATTTCAATGCTTTACAGATAGTTACAACAACAAAGACATGGAACACCCCTCTAAGAACAAGGACATTGCTACCAATGATCTTTTCCAAGAATCCTCTAAATGGTAATCTCTTTCTAACATTTCTTTACTTTCTTCTCATCATTAATTTATTATCATACTTATCCTTTCAATAAAATCATCCTAATACCATTCAAAATGCAGCCCAAAATCGGAAACACAACAGCCATCCTCCATACTTGACATTTGTGCAGGCAAAGTTACAACTGTCTTTGAAGGTGATATCCTAGTCATCTATGGACCAGCACATGCAACCAACATCTCCCCCTCAAAAGCTGAAATCCTCCATGCTGATTTGGTTGAAAAAAATGGTCAAATGACAATCACTTTGAACATGAGAAACACCTTCATGCACAAATTTGCGCCCATTGTAGTTGCTGGTAGCAGCCTACATGTGACTGGTTTCATTGTCAAAGAAAAAACAAAGTACAAACGAGGAGATGCAAATTATTCTTTTTCTGCCAATGCAACAACCACCATGGAAAACATACCAACAGTTTGCAAAACATGAAAACTAACACCTGACATGACAATACAAGAGCTTGTTGATTCTAATGCAACATTCTCCGTTGGGTCATTTGCTACAATTGTGACAGGAATCCACCACACCAATGACCTATTCACCCTCTATGTTAAAGACTCTGACATTGAAAAATGGAAAAGCAACGGTATCAACACATTCCCTTCTTTCATTTTAATATACATTGCACTGTATTATTGCCTTCAATTTTAACCAAACATGATACTTTTCCCTTGTAGATACATTTGGGAAACTTTCACGTTTCAATATGTCATACAATAAGAGACAAAATTGTAGTAGGGAACATACCACTATTGCTTTTCAAAAACTTCATCAGACAAGGATTAAAGGGTTCACGTATTGTGCATGTAGGCCATTCATCCTTCATTGACCCTTTCAATGATGAACCTACAAAAACATTTTTAGAATCTCTCATAAACACAAACGCAGAGGTAAGTACACTGCAATTTCCCTTTTTTAAGTTATCTTGCATCAAAAATTTGCCATCTATCAAATATACCTATTAACAATACATCCCTCTAAAAAATTCACCTCCCTTCTGTAGATTGCAGGTGTACTTCGTACAAAGAACATATACCTTTCTCCTTTCTAAGAATTCTATGTAGAATGTGACCATCTGACAGAACCTGATCTAGCCAAATAGAAACAAATTTCCCTTTGTGCAACTTGCAATACATCAAAACCATACAAGTATAAGCACTTTCTCCATTGCACTTTGTAAACAAGAGATGACTCCCTCCACTGCACACTACGAGAGCCATTACTGAGAAAAGTCTTCCCTCACCTTTGCCAAACACAGTATGAAGAATATCAACAGGACATCTCAAAGGCTGTATTTCTTCTCCGTCAATTCCAAATCAAAGGTACATTCACTTTGACGGTTGACAACTCAATATCCACAATCAAAGAAACATAGATTTCTCTCTTCTCTGGTAAGCATCTGCATTTTCCAGCTATATTCATTACATTTCCGTTTAATTCTTTGTTTCTAGTCTAACATACCTGTCATGTTCTTTGAGATTCCTGCAAAGATTTTGCACCCCGTGCACGTACACGAAAAAATTTCATGCCAGGCTCCCCGTATGACCAGGAACAATCCACTATTATCGTCTATGTTTTTGGCAATATTAAAAAAAGTCAAAGCACACTTGCAAAGGATAACAGTCACATAGAAAACAAACAATTGCCTATGTTATTACATATTTTTGGCCTTGCTTTTCTTTCAACATTTTTGTAAATATGTTATTCTCAGACAACTAATACAATCAAATCATAATCTGAAACAAATATTGGCAGCAATTATTATGTTCTTATGTCTACTTTAATTACTTTTTACTTTCCTATCATTTGCTTAAATATCTAACTATTACTTCACTGTGTATTTTTTCTATATTATTAAAAATAGTTTTAAAAATAGACTAAACTTAAAAATCAACAAACAACTGCTTACTATATGTTACATATTTGTTGTATAGTTTTTTACTGTGTCACTTACAGCTGCTTGCTATTTGTTTTCTAATTCTTACAGAAGTCTATGGACTAGATAACACACACTTATGATAATAGAAAACCAGGCCACACAAAAAGCCTGCAATCACAAATGTGTTAACAGAATGTAACTATGTTTAACTAGTTATTTTGTTGGACTGTAAGTCTCTTTGCTAGTAGCCAATCGCCACTACAAGAAAATGCCTCTGTTGGTTTTCCCAGACCCAATCTCTGCAATCACAACTAGAACATGTTTTTCATTTACTGCCTGGATTAATTCCTTCTTCAACTTGTACATTGGAAGACTGCCTCTTCTCTCTTCAATCGTAACTAGAGGAGGATTTTTTGAGCCTCAAAAGATCTTGCCCTGTTTTCTGATCAATATTTTTCATGGAAAGTTGCTGAACTGAACAAAGCAGTTTTTATCTGTCACACTTAAAACCCTTCCCAAGTATACCCCAAACAATTCAGCCTCGGGATCATATACTTCTTCCCAATTTCCGCCTCTATGTTTTTCCCTCCTATGAACACAATTTTTATCACTCTCACCATTTTATTTTTCTCATGGATCCTCTTTCTCAATCTTCTTCTCCATTTTTGTAACACTCACTTTGTTATCTAGTACAGGGAACTCCATTTTGTTTTGACAAATCCCTACAGCCACCAATATCTAGCTTTCATTTTCTCCACTCTCTGCACTAGAATGTTCTCCCTCAGAGCCTTGCTTAGAATCTCTATTTACCTCTCATTATGCCCATGTTCATGCTCCGGATTCATCACTTGCATCAAAAGATTTAAAGATAGGGGATGGTTCCCAGCAATCTTTTTCTTCTTCAAATAGACTGAGTGCCAGAAATCTCAAAAAAAATTACAGGTTTATAAAGATTTTACTCTCAAGATTTTAGATATGTACGCTAGATCATGTAAGAGATCCCATTTGCTATATTGTATATTGTATGTACACTGGAGCTATATTTTATATTGCCATGAATAAGGGATAGTTACAGCTGCCTGATATTAGTTTACTTTTTCTTAATTAAGAAACTTTTCTATGTTGACTCTAAACCTTATAAATCCTTTGCTATATACATGGATAAAAAACAACACATGCATGTTCAACTTTACATTTTCTAAACATTGCAATTATAAGAAACTGAACTTACCTTAGCCTGATTGTTCATCTATTTCCAGATGCTTGTTCTTCCACTTCGCATGCCTGTTCTGAAACCATACAGTGCCCACTTCGAAGCTTCTATACAATGTCTTCACCTGCTCAAATGTATTCATCAGATAGTTCAATGAAACTACCCATCAATCTGTTACGTCTATTCTCTACCCATTCATAGTGTCTAGACATGTGTCGCTTAAAACAACTGACAAAGTATAATGCACATGCATGGCAGCGTTGTAGTTTAGTCATATTTAGGACATGTTGCTTTCAACGTGATGTGGGGTTTTGGTTTTTCTTACTTCATTGCTCACGAGACCTATATAATAACATGTGCTGAAATATATTTGGGGGGAAGTTGTGTTCATATTAGTCTCCTTTGTCACTATGGGGAGGTAGATGTAATTTAAGATACTAACTAAACTTTCTCATCTACTATCTGCATATTCTAAAACAAAAAAATTGTGCACTGATGCACCCAGTTATGAATCCGCAATTCTACAAGATGCCGTTAAATGTTTTAATTCAAATCGTGCATCAAATTTACAATTCCACAATTTACACAATTTCCACGTGAAAAACATAGAACAAATACATGAAGCACAACAAAAAAACAAAACCTTCGGCAGGATTTGCCATATCATGGCCTTGTTTTTCTAGATGTGAGAGCATTTTTTAAGGAGAAACGCATGGCTGGATTTTTGCAGAAATGGATCTAAGTGATGAATGGTGAGAAATCTACACATATATATTTTAATTTGGCAAGGACGTATACGTGGCAGAGATCTGATTTGAAAACGAATGATTCCAAACGGATTCAAAATTTATTAAATATTGATATATGATGCAACCACCAGAATATATCAAACATTTTCAAAGTAGCATGTTGACACCCTCAAGCATAGTTCTTAACTCCTCAAATTACTGATTTGAATTTCCTTGGTCACCATGATTAATTTCCAAGGTAGTAAGAGGGACTAGGAGACAATTTTGCAAAACACAGGTTGTAGATGTCAAGATTATATGGATAGAAAAACATATGGCAGATAAAACTAATAATTGACTGCTTAATGTAAGAAAATGAAGTCATAATCAAATAATTTCTCTAGATGGTTCATTGTCTTTATAAATCATGCAATGCATTTAGGATTTATTTTGATACCATTCCACCATAGATGTACCAAGAGAAAACAACCAAATCCTTAATAGAGTATCAACCTCAGCTCCACATAGGATGAAACCTCTTCCAAATGCAGTCACTATGCATCTAAGAATGTCACAGGTCAAAGACACAAAAAAAGTAATGGAGAAGTAATGAAATCACATATAGATGATTATACGACATAAAAAAAGTTATAGATCTGATCATAACTTATTCACTGCTAATATACTATAAAATATCATCTCATACTTGATGAAATTCATATGTAGAGGCATTACAAGATTGGTTTCCCCTTAAAAAATTAACTCTCCATACTAATATCTTTCTAAAATGCTTTCTCTGGTACCAAATAAAAGTGATATAGTAGATTTGTAGATAATAAACAACAAAAAATATTCTATCATTCTTCATCAAACGTGATTACAAATATATAGGAATCATATGTCCTATAAACTAGGAGGTTGTTCAACAACACTCCTGTAAAACACAACTTCCTTAAAAAATTACGTACACTAATATATTATCATTACATAACAATGATATATTACTAACTGACACATAATTACTAGTGAATAATTATGCACATTACAATTTTAATCCGTATATTACTAATGGGAACACTAACACTGTTTTCCTAACATTTTAGACACAATGTAGGTATGGTGTGTGTGTGTGTGTGTGAGAGAGAGAGAGAGAGAGAGAGAGAGAGAGAGAGAGAGAGATAGAATCGTATCCCTTGTAGCTAGGTTTCCCTTGTATAATTTACGTCAATATAGCAGGATATAACTACTTTTCCCCAAGATAGTGTGTGTGATGGAATTAAAAAATTTCTCTTCATATGTAGTGAATAATGCAACCCAAATTTTATACTCAAGTTTTCCTTTTGCCTAAGTAGTAGATAGAAAATAGTGACCTAGTTTCCCCTTACAATAGTTATATATATATATATATATATATGATTCCTTTGTTGAAATTCTAACATTAAAAACATTAGAAGCTGACCCATAGTGACAAATACTAGTTTAGAAAAATATGAACAAGCAATGTGTAACTTAAAAATGTAAAAACCAATAGAAAGGAAAAAAGTTTCCACAAGGGCCAATAGCGTCAGTCACTTTTTCCCCTACTAGGTGCTGATGTCTGAAAGACTCTAGAGAAAAATTAGAAAATACTCAGTTGAGTAACACACTGTGAGATGTCCAAAAGTAATAGGATAAGTCTAGAAAAGTAGAGGACAAAAGCATGGAAAGATAAAACAATGTCAAAGTAAAGCAAAACAAGTATTATCAATATTAAGTTTTCTCACTTAAGAATCATGCATAGAATGACATACTAGAGGCATAATGTAATAGTAATAAATTCAAATTTTTGTGTCTATATGAATATTTGGTAGCATGAATCAATAGCCAGTAGCATAACTTAGACAGGAAACACACACATTATGGAGATCCGAAGAATTTTCTAACTAATAGCATACCGAATGGAAATTTTAGGATGTGTATCATGGAGTTTAAGAGGGGATAATAATCCTAAGGGTGACTTATACATGTAGTGCAAGGGATACCTACATTTTTAACTGAATATTTCCTTTTCCTGAGTGTTTTGTGAATGAGATTACTCCTTGTTCCATTTGTGTTTTATTTTGTCAGGATAAAGATGAACTTGTAAAAGAAGAAAAGTGTAGTCAATGCTCATGGTATATGAAAGTGAAAATTAACTTAGAGAAATAAGAATAAAATGTGGAAGTAAAATAGTTTAATCAAGGATAGAGAACACCTAAATGTTGAGAGGAAAAGGATAAAGTGTATTTATACATTGTTTCCTTGGAGAACCTTTGTTAGGATATGGTAGGATGGGTCAGGAATGATCAATTACTGAATGGGTGTGAATAATATGAGGATTTGGGAATCCTACTTCTAGAGGAAGAGTGTTGGGAGATTGGTCATCTTTTTCCCTCCATCCATGATGCTTCCCCACAAATAAGTGCTACTATAGATGGTCACCAACCCAACAGTAATTGGTCGTAAATGACACATTGTTCTAGGAATATTCTTGTCCCTGCATATGCCCTAGGTGGCACTCCGTATTAGATACTGATAGGAAAAATGTTAAATGAGAAATAAGAGTAATTAGTTACCTTTCTAAAAGTATGAATCATGCCACTAATTTTGTGCCTTTGTTCCAGATAGTAAGTTGAATCTAAATATTTGTTGCTAGATTTTGTGAAAACCTTTAACTAACAAATTGTTGCAACTATCAAGTACATGTTTTTCCCCATGAAAAAAACACCTAGGTGGGACACTAGCACCCGTTGTTACTATCATCTTTCGAGTGTTTTTTACCCTCAAATATAATTGGTCCTTATCTAATTCTGAACCATTTTATAATTCCATGTTCTCTCTAATTCTACTTTGTACCATTTTCTTCCTAGATTGTGTACGATTAAGAGGGTGAAATAATCATTTGATGGTTATCCCTCTTATTTGAGGTACATAAGATGGATCAAATGAAAGAACATCACAAATGAGAGATATTGAAGCTGGTTTGCACATCTAAAGAAGGATTCCTCTAGGGGAAAAGGGGAATGTTCATGGTAACAACCATGACACATGAAAAACAAGGGAAAGAATACTAACAAGAAGTGTTAGTGATAAATATGCATGGTATGATGTAATAGAAATAAGTGAAACACACATTAACATAGTAATAGAAAGTAATAGTAGCTGGTGGATAACATGGGATACCACTATGGATGTCACAAGAAAATGAAGGCCCTCAAGGTGATGTAAACAAGAATATAAGCAATCATAGGGCATATCTTACAAACAATAAAAAATTAGTCACTATCATAGAAAACAAGACACAATTAGATGGTAGAAGTAGATAACCATGGTTGGAAGCAATCCTGTAAGACAAATGATACACATGAAGAACACATTAGTATTTTAAGATAATGAATAGTATACATCATTAGTTATATATCTGAAATAGAAATTAAAGTAGTAAATATTGCAATGATAGCACATGAATATGGAAAGATATGGAAGGTATATGCCCCTAAGAACCTTAGTAGGACAGGTAAAGAATAGTGTCAAGTATCATGCATCATGTAATAACATATGTATGTGTGTGTGTGTGTGTGTGTGTGTGTGTGTGTGTGTGTGTGTGTGTGTGTGTGTGTGTGTACTTCATTTACCTCAAAGTACCATATGAATGCACATATGTATATATAAAAGGATAGAAAATATTATGAATGAAGCTAACATGATAAGCAAAAGGAAACATGTAATAATATGAGCACAAAACGATACATCCAATGAAAATATAAACTAATGTTTTTGTATTTTTGTAAATATATGCATGTTTTTATATTATTATAATATGAGATCTTATGACTAGGGGAAGGGGAGCAAGGTTTTCCCCCAACATGTATGTGTTCATAGTGTGGTTCATATAGGTAAGTGTACCCTCAACAATCATGGTTGAACCTAAAACAAGAGTGCGTCATTGGGTAGCAAGGGGAATATTGATTCCCCAAAGTGTGAATACCTTATCATGACCGATCAGCTTTGTCCTAGTTTAGCTACACCTTCCTCACCTGTAATTTACTATTGTCCTCCTTCCCACACAACCATTCGGTGCTTGTACTCAATGAAGCACTTGATAGTCCCTTGAATTCTTCATCTCCAGGCCCACATGTGTAGTGATTCACTACATTTGCTGTCTTGATATCCTTTGTGATCCTAGCTAGCAATCTTCGAAGTTTATTCATAACTTTCTTTAGTCTCCATATGAAATTTTGGCACAAGACCAATCGATCAATGGAGTCACTATTGAAAGTTTTGGTGATGTCATCGTCACACTTCACCAAATCATTGAAATTTCCCTTAATCTGAGCCTCAAGAAGAGAATAAATATTTTCATTGAAGAATTTGAAATTGGCTATATAAAAATCTTCTAAGATGTCATTCAGGGCATCCGTGATTTTCACTCATTTCTCCTTTAACTTCTTGATCAAATTCTGTAGTACTTGACACTGGATTTCAATGGATTTTTGATATTCAAATAATTTGGAGGCATCATCGATCACCTCTTCTTGAAGAAGCAAGTAGGGATCTTCCTCTCTGATCTCACTCCATGTTGCCAAATTTAAATTTAGATTATTATTATCTTTAGAAAAGGCCTCATCCATTTTGGAAATGGTGCTTTTTGTAACCTGTAGATCATTATATATCTACACTACTTCTTTGATTAAAGGATTGGATTCTTGTAGAATTCTCATCATCCATCCACTCACTGACATCCCTTTCTGGCTTAGCTTCTTGAGTTCCCGATAAGAAATATCATCGGTTGTAGAAAAATTTGTCATAGCTGTAGTAGTTGACACTTGAGTGGATGGAGTGGGTTGGATTACTTTATGTAGTAGTGTAGTGAGCTACTCGACCTTGGCTTTGAGTTCATATTTTGTGGCCTTATCTTTGTCATACTTCTCCAAAAGAGACCCAAGACAAGTGTGCACATCTTTCTTCACTCCTTCATGAGTAGCCTTCCCTAATAAGAATTTGGAGATCTGATAATCCACAGCTGTGATTGTTTCTTTAGTTTTCCCCTCAACTGGGGTGGCAAATTCTATCACCCATTCTCTTGATGGGTTAATTGTTAGACTTGACACGGTTCTTATTTTCTTGGTCTGTCTCTTGGGCATTTGCTCCAATATGCTAAGATCTATAACATCTCTCAGAGGAACCTTCTTCTTTTTCTTGGGAGTTTTCCTAAACAACCATTCTGGTATGGCTAAGGTTGATGAAGATGGAGCAGAAGATCCAATACCTGAAACAGTGGTTAAAACAAGATCAATAGAAATACTGGATGGTATTTGAGTAGAGGTAGCAATGATGGATGGTGTGGATGTAGGGACAACCATAAGAATTGACAGAACGATGTTGTGGGTTGCGATGGAAGAAAATGGAAGTGTTAAAGGAAGTGAAGAGGAAATGGGTAACCCAATATTTTCCCCAGTTGATAGAACTCGAAGTGATGAGAATACTTGGGCCATAGAAGGGGATGGGAAGGAAGAAATTATTGTGGTAGTGGAAGGAACTGATATTGGAAGTGACAATGGAGGAAGAAAAAAATGTGATGGATCCTGGGAGATACTAGGGGAGTCACTGACTTCAACTACATCTATCACATATACTTTAGGAGATGTGGTCTTGGGAGTAGAAGCCTTGGAGACAGATGAACCACCAATAACAAATAAAATCTTCTTTGGGATTGTAGGAGCCTTTTCAGCTGACCTTTTTCCCTTAGTGGGTGTTGGTTGGCTTATTGCTGATATAGCTCCTGTATTTGTAGGTTGATTTTCCCCTTTGTGTGAGATTCCTAAGGTGGCCAACTAACTGAAAGTCATTTTTAAAATGGGTCCCGCCCTCTCCTTTGTATTGCTACATTCTTCCACATACCAATCAATCCATGACAATGGTTGATTGGCAACATTATCATCCTTGTATGATGAATCCAAAACCTCATCATTATCCTAGGCCTCCTTTGGGACATTGGCCAAGCCAAACTACCAAACCTCATTAAGGGTCAATATTTCATAATCTCTTTGTCATACAATGTATTCATCCTGAAAATGAATCCAGATATCTTCCAATTGGGGCACATGGGCATTGGATTGACTTGTTTCCCCAAACTTACCCCAATAATCGAAATTAGTCTGCAGCTGAAAGGTTCACAGGGTTACCTTGGCCATTTTTTCATCAACATTTTTATCCCTGTGAATATTTGGGAAAGAGTACCTACCAATCGAAATAGGAAAATGTATTCCCAATTCGAGACTTTTGTTTTGGAATCGATGATAATCCAATAACTATTGAACCAATTCCAATAGAATCCATTTGTCAGTGGGGAACCTTGGTAATTTTCTTGGGGCACCTATGAAACCTAGAATCCAGACATAGGTGAATGTATGAAACTAAAAGTAAATTGCTCCCCATTCCCGTAATTATTTAAAAGCTTCAATGGAAATCCTTCGATTATATAACTCTTTGTCGAAACTATAGAGGATAACAACAAAAAAAGTGTCATTGAATCTGCAGAAATGCCTACTTGCCTCATCTAGAGTGAGTTGGGGATAAAATTCATATATTTGGGAAGTGTTGCGAACACCTATGGTATTCAAACCAACAAAATCCCCCATAGCAGCAACAACATACACTAGGAAGGATGTCATGTAGAAAGTCTTCATATCTTATACTCTACCCAATTGATAGCAAATGGAGCTACTAATATGCTCCCCCCACCAGATAAACTCATATTTCTTCTTGATAGTAGCAATGTACAAAAACATCCATTCTTGGAATTCCTTTGTAGAAGGGAGTCTTGAAACTCTACTTAGTAACATAACAAGATCACTGACCTTGTGAATAAAATTTGACTGATGCATAGTTTTGGATAATTTGGTGAAGCTCTTGGCCAGATAAGTTTTTATCATGATATTTGAATATACTTCCTCTTTCTTGTCCTAATGCTCCACTGCTAACTCTAGTAAAATTGTGGCGTAATCTTGAACATTGGTAAGTTTGAGCAAATCTTCGAAAAATTATGGGTCCAAATGGATTACTACCTTATCATAGTCATCTCTGATTGACATATAGTCTTTGTCAAAGTGGGATGCTGCAGATAAAATGAACTCTAGGTGATGCATGGATGTGGGAAAACTAGTAGTAAGGGTGAGCCTACTATCGTAGATGGCCTGCATCTATAATTTCTTGTTTGGAGCCTTTACTCTTTCCCAAAAATATGGAAAATTAATTTTTCCTAAGTTGGTGTCCCCTATATTCCCTAAGTCAAAGGATAGAAAGGAGTGAGGAGAAACCCCAAGAAATGAGTACTTCATCTTCTCTTTTCCCTTTGAAGTGGAAGAAGACATCAATCCTTGTGTTTTGGAAGCTGAAGTTGGAGAAATTCTAAAAAAACTGAAAGAAAAACTTCGGAAGTCCTGAAATGAAAAGTTCCAAAAAATTTCTCTGAACTAAAACTCCGAAGCTAAAAGTTCTAAATTTTATTGCCGAAAAGTTTCTCCGAAAGGATTTTGTCTAAAAGAAAATTATGAAAGGATTTTCTCCGAAAGAAAATTCTGAAAGGATTTTCTCCAAAAGAAAACTTGGAAAGAAAATATCCAAAAAACATATTTGAAAGAAATCTCCAAAAATTTATATCTGAAAGAATTCTCTAAAGTCAAAAGTTCCGAAATAATTTCTCCTAAAGAAATCTTTGAACAATTTCTCTGAACAAAGAGGAAAAGGACTTTTCTGAACAATGCTAATTTCCAAACCCTAAAAAATGAGAATTGTTGAGAAGAAGTATGGGAAACTTGAGAAGATATTTTGAAAAAATTTGAATACTTGAAGAAACTCATAAAGAAAAACATGGTGATCAAAGGAGATTGAGACATTTCAAAAAAACATGGAGGAATACCGAAGAGAAAACAAAAATGAGAAGGAAACAAAACAAAAGACCTTAAACCAAAAAGAAAATAAACAAATTACAATACCTTGAAAAAGACGATGCAAAGTATAAAAAACCAAATGTCAAGGAGAATGTTTTAGGTAAAAATGACGAGTAAAAACTGAGTTTAAATAGAAAACCCGATATTGATGGTAGAAATCTTATCTGTATGGAGGTAGGGGAAAAATAAATTGCACGAAGGACTTCCGAAAGTCCAAAACCAAAAATCTTGAAATTTAGAATTTTGGGCTTTTGGACTTTGAATATTGGGAGACGAAAAAGTGAATCGGCAATGACAGATTTCCAAAACCTGAAATCCCAAAAGTCTGAAAATTCAGACTTTCAGACTTCAGAAGTTCAAAAGTAAAAAATCCTAAAAATGACTCACAGAATTTGGAAAACTTGAAATCCCAAAAGTCCAAATTTTTAGACTTTCGGGACTTCAAATTTTGGAAGTTCAGAAGGGATTTCAACAAAATGGGGCCAAAAGTTTTGAAAATCGAAAGCCCAAAAGTATGAAATTTCAGACTTTCAGGGCTTTGAAATTCAGAGAGTCAAAAAAAAAACCCAAATCCGAGCAATAAAACCCTGAAAGATGAAAATATCCAAAGTTTGAAGATCAAAAATTTTAGATTTTGGGCCTTGGAGAAATTCATTGTACAAAGGATTTCTAAAAAAATTGTCTAACATATTTTCTTCAAGGTAGGTTAAATGGTTAACATTTTTGGTGAGCACTAGGGAATGCTTTCCTGTTAAGCTTTCAGACCAATAGTCTTAAGCAAAAAATTGGACAAAGGAGTCCTAAAAAAAAAAACCAAAACAGAAAACAAACAAAAATGAAAAAAGAAAAAGAATGATGTGCAAAGCACTTGGAGGAAAAGACAAAGAACACTGTACAGGGTGGAACATCCTCAAAAGCAAGCTCTGAGGTGTATCCCATTCACATGAATGGGTAATTCTTCTCCATTGAGTCTGGATAGGTGAAATGAATTTGCCTCTTTGCAGCTTGTAATAACATAGGGCCCACTCCAGAGAGCATCAAACTTGACATGCTTGCCGGGTTTTGCATGATCTTCGTCACATTTTAGAACCAAATCTCCCTACCTAAATGACCTATCAGAGGCTTTCTTTTCAAAGGATTTCTTAACTTGAGCATGATGTTGTCCTAACATATTCATGGCTTTGTTTTGAATTTCCTCCAGCTCCATGAGTTCAGCAAACCTCAGTGTTAAGGCATCATCCTCCATAACTTCATGCTGATAATCCAAGTCTAGGGAAGGCATCTCTAAGGAAAGTGGAAGTTTTTATTCCCTTCCATATACAAGAATGAAATAATAAACCCCGATGGCTTTTTTAGGCGTTAACCGATTAACCCATAGTGTCATCTTGAGCTATGTATGTTAGGTTCTTTTGTTGGCCTCCGTTGTGTGCTTGATGATTCTTATGAGATTTTTTTTACTAGATTCGGCCAAACCCTTCCCCTGTGGGTAATAGTTAGATGAAGTCTTGATGTAGACTCCATTCTTGATGGCCCATTCACTTATTTTCATCTCGAGGAAAACCATAGCATTGTTTGAGATAACAATAAAAGGGACACCAATCCTTGTCATCAAATTTTAAAAAAAATCCAAAACAACCTTTTCATTACTTTCCTTTAGGGCCACTTCCTTTGTCCAATGAGTAAAATAATATGTTGCAATAAGGACCCATTTATGTCCCTTGCTGGATGGAGGATTGATCATCTTGATGAAATCTAAGGCCCACTGAATGAAGGGTTGATCCACTTGAACATATTATAATGGGAGAGATGTCAGCCTCTGTTCGCCTATGAAAAGAGCACACTCCTTACATTTTCTCACCCAAATATGAGATTTTTTGAACAATTCTTTCCAATAATAATTGGCCCGCATGATATTAGTAGCGCTTGTTCGTGTAGAGTAATGTCCTCCAGACATACCATTATGAAATTCCTCTAATATCTTGTTCACCTGTTCTGGCTTCATGCAACGTAGAAGAACACCATTTAAATCCCTTTGGAAGAGAACATTATCTATCATGGCATATGGAATAGATTGAAGATAGAAATTACGTCTTTGGACTTTATCCATGTTTGGAGGATATATCCCCAAAAGAAGGAAATTATGCATCTTAGTTGACCAATCAATCTAATCATTTCCTTCATCATCATTCAGAAGCTTGACATCTTCTGTATATATGGTCTCCATATCTGGAGCCAGCTGCTGACATAACCCTTTGCCCCTGACAAGCTTAGTGACCTTGATGTGTATGTTATTCTCCATTACTTTTGTAATCCACCTAGTGCGTTTCTCATTCATCTCTTTATTCAACAAAAAATCTTTGATGCCAGGATGAGAAACCATTAAGTGGACTTTTTTGTTAGACAACATATGCCTAAAATTCTTTAGGGCTCGAATGACTATAAAGACCTATTTTTCAAAGAAGGAATATTTTAATTCATATTCTTTAAGAGACTAACTAAAAAAGGAAACATGCTGCTCCATCAGATCATCATTATGCTGTGTGAGGATTCTTGAAATACTTTCCTGACTTGCGAAAGCATAGAGAATGAAATCCCTGTCAAACCGGGGATTCACCAGCATGGGAGCTTGGGAGATAGTTGTCTTTATGGCTTCAAAGGTTTCTATTCCATCCTTCATCCATGAAAATGGGATATTATTTTTAAGTATGGCCGTTAGCAGTTTTTCTAAAATTGCAAACTGAGGAATGAATCTTTGAAAACAAATTATAGTTCCTAAGAAACTCTTGAGACAATTTTTATGACTTGGGAGGGATAAGGACATAATCGACTGAATCTTAGTTGGGTCGATAGAAAACCCTTCTACCAAAACAATATGCCCAAAAATATTTCCTTCCTGCACTACAAAACCACACTTCTTAGGGTTTAGTGAGACACCAAACTCTCTACACCTTTGAAAAATGTTTCTTAGATGAGTGATATGATCTTAAACATCTTGGAGTAGATAGTAAACCAAGATCACATCATTGATGAGTCCTCTAAATTCCATATCCATGGCTCTCTAAAAGGTATCCCTTGCATTAGATAACAAAAAAGGCATCATTCTGTAAGTGTATGTGGCCCATTTGGTGGTGAAAGTCGTTTTGAATTGATCGGATTCTTGAACCAAAATCTTATTATATCCTGAATATCCATCAAGCAAAGAAAATATTTGAGCCCCTACCACTGTTTAAAGGATTTTCTCCATTGATGGGAGAGGGAAGTGATCCTTGAACAAGGTGTGGTTCAGATCCCTAAAATCTACGCACAACCGAATTTCACCATTCTTTTTCCTTACGGGCACTGGATTGGCTACCCATAAAGAATGCTTGATGGGAAAAATTATGTAGGCCTCGATAAGCTTGGTTAGCTCCTTCCTCATTAATGGCTCAATTTTGGGATTGATTGGCCTCTATTTTTGACAAACTGGCTTGGAGTTTGGATCTAGTTCAATAGTATGTTGAGCTAAGCCAGGATCGAAACCACGCAAGTCCTTGTAGCTCCATGCAAAAATGTCATGATATTCCTGACATAATTCAATAAAATATTTCTTTTCTTGAGCAGTGCATACCTTACCAATTTAAAAAAAAAATTCACTTACCACCTCGATCTCTTCAAAATCCTCCCCCTTGACCACCATATTAGTGCTCTGCTTGGCTTGATCATTTGAATTGAAGATGGATTCCAATATAACCAGGCCTTTTGGTAGCTTGATTCCTTTCAGCTATATACTTTGATCGTCGTAAGAATTTTGAAGTTTATCTTGATGTTTGGCAGTGAAATCTACTTCTTGATGTAGGAAAAGAACAATCTCTTGATCACTATCAAACACCTGCCAACTACTCACATTATCTGGTACTACAGGATGGACCACCATTTTGACTATCTACTACTCTTCTTTCATGATGTCTATAGGTACATCGTACTAGGAGCCAATAGTAGCCAGCCTGTCAGTATCTTGATTTCACTTCCTGGGAATTACATGAATTTCAAAAGCCTCAAAATCTTCTATCAGATCCCAAACCCAATTTTTATATGACCTCAGTAGATCATTTTTTGATGCACTATGGGCTGTGACTTGGTGCACAACCAATTCGCTATCGCCAAAAACAATCAAGGTTTGAATTCCTTGTATAAGAGCTTTATATTCAACAACATTATTAGTGCAGCTGAATTGTAACTGAAAGGAAGAGAAATATTTGTTTCATTCTAGAGAAATTAACATAAGTCCCACTCCAGATACATTTTTACTTCATGAGCCATCAAAGAACATTTTCCATAGTCCTTTTGTATCACTTGATTCCTTAACAAGTTGAGGTATGATGGCATTTTCTTCATGAATGTAATATGTACCTAATCCAATATCTTCCAAAAACAACAGACTAGATTCTTCATATTCTGATAAATCAGCATAAGGGTCATATTGATGATCAATACTCACCTCATCGAGAAATGCATCTAGAACTTATTCTACGAGAGTAGTTGGCTCATGATTTGCATCCTCATCTTCAAGGTCACAAATGGCGTAATTACCGTTTATGGGTTTGGCTATGTAAGGTTCCACATGATTGTGATAGATTGGTTTTTCCCTTATAGTTACCTTAGTCCCATACTAGGTCCTCAGGATCATATGTGACCAGTCTGATGACAAATAACCACCCATTTTTGCAGTGAAATCTCATGATAATAAAATGACAAAGAGGGGAGGAAGATCAATGAAAGATATGTCCTATGTGAATGTAAAGCTAGGACATGCGTGGATAGTAAGCTGAAGCCTTTTAATGACCACCATACTTTGAACTAAAGTACCATCTAGTTGAACAACCCCTCTTGAAATTGGAGTATATGGATTTTTCAGTACATCTACGACCTGATTATGTGTTATAGAACTACTGGCTCCAGAATCGATCATACAATTGTGTACTAAATAGTCACCAATAATCAGTGAGATATAAAATGGTGGAGGTTTGTTGGGATTAGCATATATTATTGTTTTGGGTTAGCATAAGCTGGTTGTCACTGCTACTTCTTGACTTGATGATCTATTAGTAGTGCCAAAGTTGTTCAAATCCTCCCGTAGCAAGTTTCTATGAGAAGGAATTGAGAGTGCATCCCACATTGTGACATTCAAATTGGTCTTCTTCATTCGCTCCAAGATGCTGAATGAAATATCTCTCACTTTTCAAATGCCTTTTGGGGTATTGGGGTCCTCTTTTAGAAAATGCCTATTGGGCATTGTGATACTTGAAGTCCCATCCTTCTTTGTAGACTGATCTACGGATACTTCTGGTGATTTCTTTCTCATGCCTTTATCATCTGGTATTTGTGTTGGGGGATGAGAAGTAGATGCTTGATCAGTATTGGAAGACTATGGATCTATTTCCATTTTCTTGGAATGTGTGTTGGATGCTATAGTGGAGGCATTAGTATTCAAGCCACAAAAGTCTTCTGCTTGCTAATTTAGTAGTGTAGTTTCATTAGAAGGTTGGTCTTGACTTTTGGGAGTGGATGGTCTGGCAGATGATTCAGGTAGAGCGGATATGCTTTGGACCATAAGGGCCTGACTTAAAAATCCATTTGGGCATAGGTTCTGATTATGGGGCTGAGAACAAGGGTAACACCATTCATAGTCTTTGATGATGTTTTTTTGGACCGGGACTATAGCTCTAGAAGAATTGGCAATAGAAGGATTTTGAAATTTCAAAGGTTTCATGTTTGCAACTTGGCTTGTGGCATGATTTTGTGGCTAACCATTTCCTTGGAATGGAGGACTGTTCATCTGATATTGGGGTTGAAAGGGGAAAGCATATTGGGACTACTGCCTCTTCATTACTACAAATTCATTCCTGAAATTTTGTAACAGTGAATTTAGCTCAGCTAGATCATTTGAGGGATTGGATGCATGTGTAGCTATCTGACTAGAAGCTACTGGAACTGGGATAATGACTAGTTGTTTTCCTGCAAGCTCTGCAAATAAAGGTATGGGAGGTCAAGGAGTAATTTTACCTACTTAAATCAAGCATTTTTCAGCTCTTACGGTGATTTCGTAAGCATCAGCAATAACAGTACCCCCCATACATTGAATCATGATGGTTATGTCACTATTCAATGCCTATAAGTAATATAGAAATACACTCTTTGGAGAAGGCCTTACGAGTGATGGGATCTATTTCCAAGTCTTGTCAAAACGGAGGTTGAAATTGCTCATATACTCTTGAGGGGACCACTTGATAGTATGGAATTTTTCTACAAGCCAAAGATGATCACTTTTGTCCTCAAACTGCTTGCAAAAATTCATGCCTAACTCGTTCCAAGTGATCCAGTAGTTAAACTCCAAAACCATTGAAGTGCTCTACCTTTGAATGAAGTAGTAAGGAGTAAAATTGCCACATTATCTTCTGTAATACTGTGTACCGCACAAATGTTAGCTACATCCAGTATGTGCTCTTGAGGTGAAAAATTAGTCTCCCTAGTGTAAAATGGTAAAAATTTTAAGGCAGCTACTGGTATGGCATCTCTTTGTGCTAATAACAAAGGATTGCTGGCGTTGAAAGGAGGACAAGCATTGGCTGCCATGGCGTTCAAGAGCTAGTTGTATCTTGGTTGAGGAAAACGTTCCTCAAGAGGAGTCGAATGCCCTCTGTGAGGTAAAGCAGAGGCTGGTGCTGCTGAAAGGCTTATTCCTCTTCTCCTTGGGGGAGCCAAGGAAAGCTCTGTATGCTTATAATTTTCCCACCTTGAAGAATCTCTTGTGTGGATTCTTCACATAAGTTGATTCTATTGAACTTTGAAATCTATAGAGATGGAGTTTCCAGGTACTTTTAGTTAATGGAATGAGAAGAGAAGTACCAAATCTCTCTGTCTCACCGGGTGTTCCAAAAACTGTTGTCTCCAAATCACTGCACCCCTTGAATGGCCAAAATGTGAATAGGACATTCGATGTAATTAGGACACATGGGATCACCTCTCAAGTTGTGGTACTTGGGTTCGAGGTGAACCTTCAGGGAAGGCCGGCTTCCTCTTCCTAAACTGAATGCTTTACTACTCCTAGTTTAATAAAATGACCATCTAATCCTAAGCTAACATCTTCATGAGTTTTAAGGAAAGAGATTTTTCAGCAATGAAACTTATACTAAGGGTGGTGATGCACCAAATTAAGGTATGTTTAACATCTAGAAGGCTTAATGTGGGAGCAATGCTTGCATCATTGACCACCTTCACCTATCGCAACTTGAAAGGGTACAAAATACCACAAACTAGGGGCAGCTGTTCCTTCGTTAAAATTAAGTGTTCATAAGGATAGATGGAATTGGATTCAACACACAATTAATTGATAATGAGGAAACCACACATGCATATGTCAAATATCTATTCCTGCAACTAGGGATAATAATGACATAAATTAATACAGAATGAAAATAAGGTTTTCACAATTGACATAAAAGATTGTCGTATTATTCCATAATAACATGAAATAGAAACCTGAAATAAAGGTAAGATTATCATTCATACTAAGGAATCATAAATCCACAAAGTAAACATTGATTAACCGTTCAACACAATAAATCAGATTTTCAATAGCAACATGTAACTCTGAATATAATTAAAAGGTCTCTTAGAATCTCTGAAGCACTCTTCCAAGCTTGAAGAGAAACTACTCCAAAAAATAATCTATATCGACTAACTTGAAGCATCAACTATTTATAAGTTCTTAGGCTAAGCCATTACAACTGGGCCCTTAACTAACATTTTTCTAAAAATAGAAATGTCATTAAATTAAGGGAAGATGCTCCCATGAAAATAGATAATTTGTTACAAGGGTTTTTACTCACTCAACCCTATAACTTTTACCGATCTAGAGCTTGGATTTTTCCTTTCATGGCTGCTTAGCTTTGGCCTGGTTCAGCTGCACCTTCCTCACCTGTAAGTTTCTGTTATCCTCCTTCCCACACAGCCATTCGGTGCTTGTAATCAATGAAGTGCTTGATAATCCCATTAATTTCTTCATCTCCAGGCCCACATGCATAGTGATTCACTACATGTGTTGTCTCAATCTCCTTTGTGATCCTAGCTAGAAATATTTGATGTTTATTCATAACTTTATTTAGTCTCCCTATGAAATTTTGGAAAAAGACCAACCAGTCAATGGAGTCACTCTTGAAAGTTCTGGTGACCTCATCTTTACGCTTCACAAAATTCTTGAAATTTCCCTTAATCTGATCCTCAAGAAGAGCATCGATATTTTCATTGAACAATTTTTAATTATCAATATCAAAATCTTTTGAGATGTCATTCAGAGAAGTCGTGATTTCCACTCATTTCTCCTCCAACTTCTTGATCAAATTCTGCAGTACTTGACACAAGATTTTAATGGATTTTTGATATTTAAATAATTTGGAGGCATCATTGATCACCTCTTCCTGAAGGAACAAGTTGGGATATTCCTCTCTGATCTCACTCCATGTTGCCAAATTTAAATTTAGATTATTATTATCTTTAGAAAAGGCCTCATCCATTTTGGAAATGGTGGTTTTCGTAACCTGCAGATCATTATATATCTACACTACTTCTTTGATTAAAGGATTGGATTCCTATAAAATTCTCTCCATCCATCCACTCATTGAACTCCTTTTCTAGCCTAGCTTCTCAAGCTTGTGGTAAGAAATATCAACGATTGTAAATGAAATTGTCATAGCCGTAGTAGTTAAGACTTGAGTGGATGAAGGGGGTTGGGTTATTTTGTGCAAAAATGCAATGAGCTTCTCAACCTTAGCTTTGAGTTCATCTTTGGTGGCCTTATCTTTGTCATATTTCTCCAAAAGATCCCTAAGATCAGTGTGCACATATTGCTTGGCTCCTTCATGAGTAGCCTTCCCCAATGAGAATTTGGAGATCTGATAATCCGAAGCTGTGATTTTTTCTTTAGTTTTTCCCTCAACTGGGGTGGCAACTTCTATCACCCATTCTCCTGATGGGTTAACTATTAGAATTGACACGGTTCTTGGTCTCTTGGCCTGTCTCTTGGGAATATGCTCCAATATGTTGAGATCTATAAGATCTCTAAGAGGAACCTTCTTCTTTTGCTTGGGAGTTTTCCTAAACATCCATTCTGGTATGGCTAAAGTTGATGAAGATGGAGTAGTAGATCCAATACTTGAAACATTGGTTAAAACAAGATCACTAGAAATATTGGTTCGTATTTGAGTAGAGGTAATAATGATGGATAGTGTGGATGTAGGGACAACCATAGGAATTGACAGAACGATGTTGTGAGTTGTGATGGAAGAAAATGGAAGTGTTAAAGGAAGTGAAGGGAAAATGGGTGACCCAATATTTTCCCCAATTGATAGAATTGGAAGAGATGAGAATACTTGGGCCATAGAAGGGGATAGGAAGGAAGAAATAATTATGGAAGTGAAAGGAACTGATATTGGAAGTGAAAATGGAGGAAGAAGAAAATGTGATGGATACTAGGAGATACTAGGGGAGTCATTGACTTCAACTACTTCTGTCACATGTATTGCAGGAGACGTGGTCTTGGGAGTAGAATCCTTGGAGAGAGATGAGACACCAACAACAAATGAAATATTCTTTGGGATTGTAGGAGCCTTTTGAGCTGAACTTTTTCCCTTAGTGGGTGTAGGTTGGCTTATTGCTGATATAGATCCTATATTTGTAGGTTGATTTTATCCTTTGGATGAGATTCCCAAGGTGGCCAACCAACTGAAATTTCTCTTTAAAATGGGTCCCGCCCTCTCCTTTGTATTGTTGTATTCTTCCACATACCAATCAATCCATGGTAGTGGTTGATTGGCAACATTATCATCCTTGTATGATGAATCCAAAACCTCATCATTATCTTGTGCCTCCTTTAGGACATCGGCCAATCCAAACTACCAAACCTCATCAAGGGTTAATCTTTCATAATCTCTTTTTCACACGATGTATTCATCTTGAAAATGAATCCAGATATTTTCCAATTGGGGCATGTGGGCACTGGACTGACCTATTTCCCCAAACTTACCCCAATAATTGAAATTAGTCCATGGATGAAAGGTTCGTAGGGTTACATCGGCCATTTCTGCATCAACATTTGTATCCCTGTGAATATTTGGGAAAGAGTACCTTCCAATCATAATAGGGAAACACAATCCCACTTTGTGACGCATGTTTTGGATTTGATGATAGTCCAATAACTATTGAACCAATTCTAATAGAATCCATTTGTCAGTGGGGCACCTTGGTAATTTTCTTGGGGCACCTATGAAACCTAGAATCTAGATATAGGTGAATGTAGGAAACTGAAAGTAAATTGCTCCCCATTCTCGTACCTTCTTTGAAGGCTTCATCGAGAAATCCTTCGGTTATATAACTCTTTGTCGAAATGGTAGAGGATGAAAATAAAGAAAACATCGATGACTCTATAGAAATGTCTGCTTCCCTCATCTAGAGTGAGTTGGGGATAAAAGTCATATATTTGGGAAGTGCTGCGAACACCTCTAGTATTCAAACTAGTAAAATCCCCCATAATAGCAACAACATACACCAGGAAGGATGTCATGTAGAAAGTATTCATATTTGACACTCTACCTAATTGATAACAAATGGAGCTACTAATATGCTCCCCCCATCAGATAAACTCATCGTTATTCTTGATGGTAGCGATGTACAAAAACATCCATTCCTGGAATTCCTTTGTAGAAGGGAGACCTAAAACTCTGCTTAGTAACACAATAAGATCACTGACCTCCTTAATAAAATCTGACTGATGCATAGTTTTGGGTAATTTGGTGAAGCTCTTGGCCAGATAAGTTTTTATCATGATCTTTGAGCATACTTTCCCTTTCTTGTCCCAATGCTCCACCGCTAACTCTAGAAAAATTGTGGCGTAATCTTGAATGTCAGGAAGTTTGAGTAGATCTTCAAAAAATTCTAGGTCCAAACAGATTACTACCTTAACATCATCATCTTTGACTGACATAGAGTCTTTGTCAAAGTGGGCTGTTGCAGCTAAATGAACTTTGGGAAATGCATGGATGTGGGAAAACTATTAGTAAGGGTGAGCCCATTGTTGTAGATGGCTTGCATCCATGATTTCTTTTTTGGAGCCTTTACTCTTTCCCAAAAATATGGAAAATAAATTTTCCCTAGGTTGGTGTCCCCTATATTCCCTGAGTCGGAAGACAAGCAGGAGTGAGGAGAAACCCCAAGAAATGAGTACTTCATCTTCTATTTTCCCTTTGAAGTGGAAGCAGAAATCAATCCTCATGTTTCTGAATCTAAAGTTGGAGAAATTTTTAAAACCCAAAAGAAAAAATTCCAAAGTCTTGAAAAGAATCGCCAAACTGAAAAGTTCCGAAAAATTTCTTCGAACTGAAACTCTGAAACTAAAAGTTCTGAAATTTTTTCCCGAAAAGTTTCTCCAAAAGAAAATTCTGAAAGGATTTTCTCCGAAAGAAAATTCTAAAAGGATTTTCTCTAAAAGAAAACTCCAAAAGAAAATATCTAAAAATTTATATCCAAAATAACTCTCCAAAGTCAAAAGTTCTGAAAGAAATCTCTGATCAATTTCTCTGAACAAAGAGGAAAATGACTTTGCCAAACAATGCTAATTCCCAAACCATAAAATATGAGAATTGTTGAGAAGAAGTATGGGAAACTTGAGAGGATCTTGTGAACAACTCTGAATACCTAAAGAAACTTGAAAATCATAACATGGTGATCAAATTAGATTGAGAAATTTCAAAAGAACATAGAGGAAGATCAAAGAGAAGACAAAATGAGAAGGAAGCAAAACAAAAGACCTTAAACCAAAAAGAAAATAAACAAATTACCATACCTTGAAAAAGATGTCGTAAAGTACAAAAAACTGAATGTCAGAGAAAAAGTGTCGGGTGAAAATGATGAGTAAAAACTGAGTTTAAATAGAAAACCTGATATTAATGGTAGAAATTTGATCCGTACGGAGGTAGGTGAAAAATTAATTGTGCAGAGAACTTCCGAAAGTCCAAAACCGGAAAGCCCACAATTGGAATTTTAGGGTTTTGGGAATTTGGAGATTAGGAAAAAAAAGTGATTGCCATTTAAAGTGTTTCCAAATCCCAAAAGTCCAAAGCTTGAAAAGAATCGCCAAACTGAAAAGTTCCGAAAAATTTCTTCGAACTGAAACTCTGAAACTAAAAGTTCTGAAATTTTTTCCCGAAAAGTTTCTCCAAAAGAAAATTCTGAAAGGATTTTCTCCGAAAGAAAATTCTAAAAGGATTTTCTCTAAAAGAAAACTCCAAAAGAAAATATCTGAAAATTTATATCCAAAATAACTCTCCAAAGTCAAAAGTTCTGAAAGAAATCTCTGATCAATTTCTCTGAACAAAGAGGAAAATGACTTTGCCAAACAATGCTAATTCCCAAACCATAAAATATGAGAATTGTTGAGAAGAAGTATGGGAAACTGAGAGGATCTCTGTGAACAACTCTGAATACCCTAAAGAAACTTGAAAATCATAACATGGTGATCAAAGGAGATTGAGAAATTTCAAAAAAACATAGAGGAAGACCGAAGAGAAAACAAAAATGAGAAGGAAACAAAAGAAAAAACCTTAAATAAAAAATAAATAAAAAAATTACCATACCTTGAAAAAGACATCACAAAGTACAAAAAACCAAATGTCAGAGAAAATGTGTCAGGTAAAAAGTACGAGTAAAAACTGAGTTTAAATGGAAAACCCAATATTAATGGTAGAAATATGATCCGTACGGAGGTAGGTGAAAAATTAATTGTGCAGAGAACTTCCGAAAGTCCAAAACCTGAAAGCCCAAAATTTGGAATTTTAGGGTTTTGGAATTTGGAGATTAGGAAAAAAAGTGAATTGCCATTGAAAGTTTTCCAAATCCCAAAAGCCCGAAAGTCCAAAAATTTAGACTTTTAGACTTTTGGACTTCGGAAGTTCGAAAGCAAAAATCCTAAAAATGACTCGGAGAATTCTGAAAACCTAAAATTCCAAAAGTCTGGACTTTTGGGATTTCAGACTTCGGAAGTCCAAAAGGGAGTTAAACAAAATGGGGCTAAAAGTTCTAAATCCCAAAAGCCCGAAAGTTTGGAAATGTTTCAGAATTCATAGAGTTTAAAAAGCAACCCCAAATCCAAGCATTAAAACTGTGAAAGATGAAAATCTCCAAAGTCTGAAGATCGAAAATTTTAGATTTCGGGCCTTGGAGAAATTCATTGTACAAAGGATTTCTAAAAAAATTGTGTGAAATATTTTCTTCAAGGTAGGTTAAATGGTTAACAGGAATGAAGACATTGAAGAAAAAATAGCTTGCTATATGCACAGAGCCTTATGAATTTATTAGTGAAGATTTATACAAGTTGGGCTATGATGAAGTTTTGCACCTTTGTGTTCTAGATCATGAATACGAGGTTATTATGGAAGAAGCTCATGGTGGAATAGTAGGAGGGAATTATGCTAGTGATTCTATAGTGCACAAGTATCTAATGGTTGGAATTTAGTGGGAGACCTTGTACAAGGATAATAAGGAATAAATTAAGGCATGTGATCATTGTCAACACCATGTGAATCCTAGAAATAGAGATGAGATGTTGTTGCGGCCTATTGCAAGCATGGATCCTTTTGAAAAGTGGACCATTGACTTTGTAGATCCTATTTCACCACCCGTGAATTGGACTAGTGTGTGATACACTATTACTTACACCTACAAAGGATTATATAATAGCCACACTAGCAAGGTTCTTATGGGAGAATAGTATTCGCAGGTATGGCCACCTATTAATTTTAACAAGTGATAGAGGAACTCATTTCCCTAATGAGACAATCCAAATTATTTTGGAAAAGTTTATGGTGACCCACCATAAGACTACTCCTTATCACCCACAGGCTAACGGTACTGTAGAATCTTTCAACAAAATTTTGAGAAAAATGTTAACAAAAATATGTGAAGTTGGAATAAAATATTGGGATGATAAAGTGTCAGTTGTAATTTGGGAATATATGACCACTTATAAGAGGTTGAACATGGCCAAACCCTTTCAATTGGTTTTTAGCATGGAGTTAGTATTACCAGTTCAATTTATATTACCTTTCCTGCGTATTGCATGTACAAGTGGACTTGCTAACGAACAAGATATTGAAGAGCACATTGAAAAACTAATGGAGTCAGATGAGTGATGCACCATTACGTATTGGAGCTAAAATAATGATAAGGAAAGGGATAAGGCATGACATAATAGGTACTTTAAGAACAAGACATTTGTAGTTGGAAAGATGGTCCTTCTCTATGACTCCAAGTTTGTGTGCCACCCAGGGAAATTTAAAGTGCATTGGTTGGGACCTATTATGGTAACCAAGATACTTGAATCGAGCACATGTCAGTTGCATGTGCTAGATGGAAATTTTTTGTCTTTTTACTTTAATGGGAGTATGTTAAAGCCCTACTATAAATAAGGCTTCTTGGTGTTTGTAATATGGCAGTATGGGCATTTAGATTACATTTCCTTTTCATGTGTTTATTTTTAATTGTTGCTATGATTTTCCATTTTAGTTCTTTGTTTTTTTGTAATAAGTACGCTTATGCACATGGAGCTGATGAAAACCTATTGAGTTCATGCATAGAGGACCACACACACTTTTAAGTGTGGGGTGAAATAGGTGTAAATGTGCACAAGAGGAATAGAAACTTATTTGGCATTGGGATTTATACAGGTTGGAACATTTGAAGGTGTTCTCCGAAGAAGTGTTATATAAGGAAAATGTACTCTAGGTGTTAGGGATGAATGTGCTCTTTAGGAAATTTCTTAGGATGAAGACCACGAGTGAGAAAAGGGTTACACTATGTAACATGAGGTAGATAATGACATGATAGACTACTTGGTATAAGGCACAAAGGATTATGTAGTTTGACGCATGGAGGAACATGTAAAGAAGTATATGGTCAAGAAGTAGTAGGTGCACCAGAAGGTTATGATTGGGGCATGAAAGAAAGCAACACAATACACATAAAAAGTGTATTTAAATGTGTATGGTGGTTGGTGAGGATAAATTAATGTGAGAAATTTTGAAAAAAATCTATAAAAAGGGTGTAACTTCATTCTTACCTTGAAAAGTTAGAATATTTGAGCCTTAGAGAGTCACTCAAGAGCGAATGAGTGCATAACGTGAAGAAAAAATTGAACCGATAAATTCCGAAGAGAATTTGGCATGGCTTGTGGTAGAGATCTTTCATAGGAAGGATTAGAGCAAGAGGAATGCATGAGAAGAGGTGAATTGAGGCTCGAGGGTTCAAATTTAAGAGTTAAAGTTTGAAAGGAAGAATTCACAACTAGGGCACATGAGTTCGAAGAACAAGAGATGACACAAAGGAAAAGGTTTGAAAGAGTAAGAAGTGGTTAGTCACTTGACATTAGGGTCCAATATCAGTTGAGAAAATTCAATAGTTTAGCAATGACACCAAGGAAATTTGCAAACAAGAAAAATGATCCCATTAGAGAGGAAGCTCTAGAGGAATAGTTTATGGAGATGTAATTTCTAGGAGAGGTCATCGAGGTAAAATCATGGAATTCATAGTTGAAAAAATGTAAGACCAATGATTTTAATCATCACTCAGAGAAAAATTTGATGGACATTGATGATGATACCATTTTTAAGAATAACCAGAGTACTATAGATGGGCATGGTTTATGTTAATTATGTGCATAGAATTTTGGAGAGCGTCAAATTAGTTTAGATGTATGAATTGTCTTTTTTTGGTAACTAGAATGTCTGTACTAATGGTTGGTATCATGAGTCCATGAATATTACTTCTACTTTGTGGGAAGGAGAAGAAACCCTATAGGGAAGTTGATAGGTAAGGTGACTAGTCTACATAGATCTGGGTGAGATATAGAGTCAGATTTGAATGGCGAGGTAGGGATAGAAACCACAACAGTCATGCTAAATTACCATAAATGGGGCCATGAAATGGATGTATCCAATATCAAGGATCGTACTACAAGATTGGCATGGCATGCCTTGTGAGTTATAAGCTAGGTGCATTTGAAAGGTGTAAGGAAGTGAACAAGCGTTGGATACACATCACACATAAGATGGCGACTAAGACATATTACAACATCACATAGTACATCGCAAAAAGAATTGTTGAGACGGCACACATTTAGACAGATAAAGGTGAGAAAATCACTTGGGGCTAGATTTTAATTCTTTTGGTATTTTGTGAGATTGGTGTACTAGATGGGCCTAAGGATAAAATGTGGGTGTATCCTTTGGAGCACAAGTCACCAGCCCAGAGGTTCACAATATTTTCTGATGAAGGTAATATTTTGGGCACCTACAAGAAGAACGTGGATAAATGATATAAAAGGATGCATGATGCACTTGAAGGAGGATGGAATATTCTAAGGAAATTACTGATTGTTTTGGATGGATAAGTTGAATTTGCAGCCCATAAAATTTTCTGTTTAGGTATTCTTTATGAGGACTAGGGAGAAAATCCCATGGTGCAAATTTTCATTCATGTTTACCATGTGCTACTTTAAGGATTCAGTAAGTAGATTGTATAATTCTAGGAAGCTGAAGTTTGATGTAGATAAGGTAGATGTTGATTGTTATATTCCATGGAAGACCTATGTCTACCCCAACAATTAGGCGTGTAAAAAAAAAATAAATTCAAATAGTATTGACATTACTCCTAAATCGTTGGTTTGTTAGAAAGAAAGAGGTTGAGTGAGTATATGGTTATCTCAGGCCCAGATTTCAGGATGGAAAATATGTTGCAAGAGAATACCTTCCTCTACCAGACACCCCCAAGGGAAAGTAGAATGTAGGGTCAAAAAAAACATATGAGGTTAACCCTCCAAGGTAAGAAGAGGAGGAAATAAAGATTGACTTCAAGGCTAAGGAGATGGAAAAAGAAGGTAGTGGTGCACTAGATCAGACTAGGAGAAATTTATGAAGAAGATGCAAGGATCCAAGTGGGGGCACTGAGACATATCATCCTTTTATGTGGTCACCAAGAACATCACCTCTAAATCCTAACCTAGAAAAAAATAAGAAAATGTGCAAAATTATTACACAGAGTGACAATGATGAAGAGGGGTCATCAGATGAGGTTACGTGTGAAAATAATTCCCCACATAAAACCCATGAGGAAGAATAAGAAGAGCCCAAGGATGAGGAGACCCATCACGATGTAGAAGTACTAAGTGATATTGAGGAGGAAGGTCCCACTAGAGGGGATGAAGACAAGGAAAAGAGAAAAGGTGGGCCATTAGGTGAGCATGGGGGTGCATCGGGTGAGAAAGGAGAAGGTACATTTGTATGCATGGAAACACGAATTCCTAAAGGTAGGTAGACTAATAGGAAGAAGGGAGAAGAAATATTGTGAATTCCAAACTTTGTGTATGTTAAAAATCCTTCTAATATCATCCATTTGAGGTTCTATAGCATCCTCGCCAATGACCAATTGTATGGATAGAAGATGATAGGTCCCAAGAGCGCAAATATGCAAACAAGGAAAATGTTGAGTTGAAAAATACAAACACATATGGATGAAATAGATTTTGACATCAGCAAGGAAGACATGCATAAGGCATAGCATGAATGAAGGAACCTCAGGTGACACATGTGACGATCAAGCCCACAAAATTCACAGATGAATAGGTTGGTAATGCTTTGACAAAAATAGTAGCAGAGGTTGCCCGAAGAAATTTAGATAAGGGGGCCACCCTTAGAACATTGCTCAGAGGACAAAAAGAATAAAGAAGAAGAAGTCTGGCAATGAATAACAAAGGAGAGAGATAGAGTGGAGTGGAAGGCAAAGTTTGTCCTAGATTTGGAAGAATAGATAGGAGAAGAGATCTTAGAAGGAAACCCACAGTATGAGGATAAGGTCATTGGCACGTTTTCTTCCAAACTACACTATTTGCAGTGCTTGGTGTAATTACTATGATAGGAAAAGACAAGCGTGTACAGCGTGCTAAGCGGGGAGGAGATAGCTACAGAAGAAGGAGCAGAATAAAAAGTTTATAATGCATGCCAAATTATCAGAGTACGATGTCATGTTGCAGACATTGAAGAATGATCATCTAAAGAATGCATGATGAGCGTTAGACAACTATGAGGATCCAGAGAAAATCCTTAAAGCATACTCCATCTAGGAGGAGAAATGATGTCCTAGCAGCCAATAAGGATGAATCTCTGAGAAGAGAAGAAAAGTTGGCCATAATTGCAAAGAAGTATGCCACGCTTAAGGAATCCAAGGATCCTCATGAAGAACGAATAAAATTTTTTGGGGCATTGGTGGCAAGGCAAATGTATTTCATGGAAGGAATAGTGTTAGGCCTTGCTAGAGTAATAAGGGAGATAAAGCACAAGGGTTAAGACATGAATCTCAATGAGATGGAAAGAATAATTGGTGCAGTCTTGGATACAATGAAGAAGGGGTTGACAGAGTGGAACAAGCTAGAGAGAACAATAAATAAAGAGTACCCTGAGTTGTTGTTATGAGTTGAGTAGATAACAACGTGTGCATTAAGCATTATTTATTTATTTCATTATTTTTATACTTAATTCCTTAATATCCTCCATTCTTTTTTCATTATATCATGGAGAAATAAGTCGGGAACCCCCATTTCTAAGGGAGGTAATGTAATTAGAGTGGGGTAATGTTGGATTGGAAAAATTGACTAAATATCAAGAGAGCGTAGAATATTGATGCGCACAAGTGAGGAATGTGAACGCACATAAGGGCTAGTTGAAGTGGCTCGTGCCCAGAAAGTCTAATCCAAGGACTTAGCCAATTTTTCATTTAGTGGCTAAAAATAGAAAAAGTAGGTTTGGAGTGTGGATCACGAAAAGGAGAAAATCGAGGAGACTTGAAGATAGAGGAACATATTTTTTGGGCTAAAGTACATGCAAATAGAAGATGTAAGGTCATGAATGGAAATAGATTAATAGGATTAAGACATAGTTTATTTATAGAGTTATCTATTACTAGGCAAGTTAGGAAAACATGGATGCTTTATGGCTGCTTTTGTATGTATGTATGGCTATTTTGAGCATACAACCTATTTTTAGAATGCATGGGTGGTGAAGGGAAAGTCTCCACCCCTATAAATATTTGATGTACTTCATTTTATTAGACATTGGTGATGTAATAGAGTTATAATGCACCAATATACTAGCGCACATGACTCTATGGTGATAATTGTTATGTATTCAACTTCTGTTATGCAATAATTTTGTTATGAATTGATTATGGAGGATGGATTCTAGTGATTGATATGTCCAAATATGATGATCACATGATGCAATTGGTCTTAGTAAATGTTTGATCTATTATGTTTCCTTATTGCATATGTTTCCATATGTTATATGTAATGATCTACTCCTAAATATATGATTTGATATTGGTAATCATGGATAGGCATGCTAATATCTTGACATGCCAACACAAATGAGGGACATGGTAGCTTCACATGATTCGGGTGAGAATTCAGATCTGTCGGGATGAAGTGCCAAAGTGCATAGTAGTTAGGTGAAATAAAGAGACTACAACATCCCCCTTTGCTAATGAATGTTTTATTTGGTTTGCAGTATTAATTTTCTAGTAAAGTAGTTTTCGGTGATGATGTAATGAATAATTACAACACACACAAATTTTTTTGGCATATTATCGGTCATGGGACCCATTATGCTATGTGTTTATGGAGTTTATTTTGGTTGTTTTGTGGCATTGTTAATTCGTTAATATAATTGTGTGAGGTTGAGATTCTACTCACCCCACCATGTCGGTTATGTGGTTTTGAAATTTTATAGAACTTAGGATAAAACCTAAGTTGAATAACATATTTGTAGAAAATGTGCAACACCCACAAATTTGACACATAAATATAACAGTAAAAATAATGAAATAATGTTTTTTGACTTACATTGCTTGATACATGAAAACAAGGGATCACTTAGGATGTATAACACATGATACACTTGCAAAAACATTATCCCAAATATATAAAATGAAAAATACATGATGCATATCAAGGTCACCTTTCCCCAAATGAAAAAACACAACAGACTAATTCAACTACAATATACTCTCGTATAGGCACCATCCATGACACAACAATTTCCTAGTTTACATATTTATTACATTCATATTTCGTTATTAACCTTAATTATTTAAAAGTAACTTATTATGCAGTCCTTAATTCTTATTTAAAATGGACTACATTATCTTTATTTTACTTAACATTTTACTTGTAACAATTCCATCTAATTTTGTTTTTTTCCCTTATCGCAAAATAATTATGTAATCTGGTTGTTGAAAGGAACATAGGTACACACATGAGGCTACTAGTTTTTGTTCTAAGGATTTGTTTTCTAAAATTTATGTTTTTTTGAGTTTTCAATTTATCTTAGTTGTAACAAGGTTCACATGAAACAAAGGTAGTTTATTAGTTTAAGTTAAGTTATTACAACTAGCCGTATATTCTATCTACTTCCATTAGATACTTAGTTTGCATTAATCATGATACACGGTAGAGGATTTTCCTCGAGTTCAAAAGGGTCAATCCCTAAATTTAATTTTATCTTAATTTTTATAATTCAATATTATTTTTTAAACCTAATTAAAGGGTGTGTGATTATGTTTTTCTATTACATATCGCAAGTTTCCCATTTATTAGGTTAAATATCACTAAGGAGTATGATTTCACACTTATCCAAGTTTGAATTATTATTGGGCAATTTAAGTATTAAATGCGTATTACAAGGTGACATGCCATTATAATTTTATACACCATATGACCTTCTAATGACTACCCTTCCTATTTTTCAAAATATATCTTCGTGTGATTAACCCTAATTCTCATAAGAGGTCCACATTCAACTAATTTTCATTACCACTAAAAAGGGGCCCACACCATACTAAAAGGATAAAGTAGAGAAACAATTATGCTTACCCCACAACTTATGCACAACTAGAAACACTCCTCCAAGGTAACACCCTTTTTTGTGAAGAGAAAGGGAATTGAAACTCATAGGTTTCATAAATAGGTATCTTATGACATGGGTTCCAATCATGGTACAAACCCTCATATCGTAAGTACATAACATGATTAACGCTAAGTCCATGAGGTAAATCATGAGTTTTAATTTACATTAAATTCAACACCTCATTAGGACCAAACCTAGAGGTTTATACTAGATACGATACTTGTAAAGCAATACACAAGGGAACAACTCATCATCACGAGGTCCTCTCGAAGCATGACACATGAGAGTAAGACTGTTAGCTGGTAAACACTAACATCCATACTGAGGATGGTCATGGTAAGAGTGTGGATCACTCAATATGGAAGGAATGTCAAGTTTTTTTTTACTATATAGTGTCAAGGTTCACCTAATAGTCATGCAGTAATCAAGATAAGATGAAGGATTGAAGGGGTTTAAAGCACAATTCCATTTTAATTTACAAAGAGATACTTCTATCTACCATACATGATGTAAGTTTCACAACATAGCTATAAATGAAGTCAAGAAGAACATTAAGTAATATTTGGCTAACTATTTAAACTTGATAACAAAGAAAAATTATAAGTTGACTCAAAACTTCATGCTTGACATGGAAAATATTTTATTTGAAAGCAATAGGAAGATGACACTTTACTGTAACATAGAAATACATATTTTTTTCCATTAACCTATATAAATTATAATAATACACAATGAATTAAAACCACGTTATTTCACCATCTTATTTGCATCTTGGATGGTATGGCATCCACCTTAATCTAGCATAATTAATGTTTTTGGATTTCCATTTACATAATAAGAATAATTCACATGCGACAAGAGAGAGTGAGGGAAAAATATAAATTACAATAATACACAATGAATTAACACCACACCATTTCACCATCTTATTTGCAGCCTGGCTGGCATGACATCCACCTTAATCTAGCATAATTAATTTTTTGTATTTCCATACTACATAATAAGAATAATTCACACGTGATAAGAGAGATTTAGGGACATATATTCATTTCATTTCTTAACTAAGGGAGGGGAGGGGAGAGAGAGATAAAGAAGAGAGAGGAGAGAGAAACACTATTTTCCCAAAAGTTAAATTTCACACAACAAGACATAATATAGAGTTTCATACAATTATTTCTAAGTGTCAATAAGTTTCCATGATGGTTCACTAACTTGACTGGGGTCCTACGACTTTATTTTACATTCTCCCGCTAGTCACAAAGACGTCCAATTTAGGCTCGGAGGCTAAGAAACCACATTAACAAGTTACCTTTTGTTAGTCAACACACAATGGGTGAATTCCTACATGTCCTCCTATATACCAAAAATTCACAAGAACTGACGGAATTCAAAACTGGTGAATGGTTAACAATTGGCAGCTAGTTTTCTAGGGCCATTAGTTGTAATTGGCCTAGTTGTAAAAACAATCAATTTTAGCTCGAGAGCTAAGAAACCACGTCCAAAAATTGAATTTTGATAGATGAATGCTCAATGAAATAATTCCTACACGATATCCTATATATTGAGAATTCATTATAATTGATGGAACAAAGAACCGAAAATTAGTTGAGAACGACGACTTGTGTTCAGGAGCCACTGATTGTAATTTGTCCAATTTTACCTAGCCAAACAACGATTGGAGGCCTAAAAAACCCTTTTTTCCAAACTAGCTAGAAATATGTTTTTCCCCAAACTAATGGTTGTAAGCAATTTTCTAGTAGAAAGACTAGAGGTTTACAAAGGTGAAAAAATGATCCTTCACTCAGGGTCCAAACGGTCAGCCGAAATGAAAACAAACTTCTTGCTTTTAATAGCTCCCTAAAACTGTAAAATAGGAGTAACATGGCTCCTAAAAGGGCATAAAAAAAGCACAAATGGTCAAATGGGGTCAATCTAATGCTGGATGTAACTCCCCACATAACAAGGGATACAAACGAAACTTGACATTTCCTTTCTGGAGTTCGGAGGGTTGTTTTATGGGTCTGCAAATAGTGTATTTTTCTAACTTGCAAGGGAGACAAAAATGGTTGTTTAGTTGACGACTCATTTAACTCTCAATGGTACCACTAGACATGAGAACCTAAGTATGATACCATGGGTTAACAACGTATGAGGTTGTGGTATCAATCTTGGTTGATGGTCGAGGTGTAAATGAGTTACACAAATCACAAGGTGGAGTTTTGTTGTTTTACACTGTCTAGTTTGGTTAAATATCCAATTGTATAATTATCCACTGGTTTTCTATTTCTATTATATTGTAAATGAAGAACCAAAAATATGAAAATTATAAAAGATGAAGGTAAGGATATTATTCTTGAGGATTGAAGCCAGTCAAAATTATGGGATTTGGTTCTGCATCTCTGATAGGCATTTTGGTAAGCAGTTTGCATGCATCCACAATTCCACCATTTTGTATTTTCTTGAAAGATTTAATACCCATTCCAAAAAATTATTTGATCATTTTATACAATGATCACAACCCGTTAGACCAAGTTTCGTTGAGGTTCTCTCCTTTTAATAGTCCATTCCATTCCACAACCTTTTCGAAGCACCCACATTTTGCATATGCTTGAAAATTTATAAAGATTTTTCAACAAGCCCATTTGCAAATACGCACAGTCATAGCACTCTAAGGGAAAAGATATTGTTAGGGAATTTATTAGATAACCTTTAAGTCTCATCACGAACACCATCATGAGCACATTAAGCAATCAACACATTTATGTTATACTACATTTTTTATAGGTATTTTGTCAAACAGTTCATGTGGCATTGGGTATTCTACCTCATTTTTCATACATGGTGATAAAAACACTAGTAATAGTAACTTCTAACAAGGATCCTCTTGTATTAAGCTCTACTAGTTGTCCCTACCCTGTTCCACAGCTCCACTTAGCGTAGGGAAGAATAAAGGAGACAAACTTGCAGAGATATACATGGGATAGCATGAAAGGAACTTTCAATGTCTTAACAATACAAAAATTACTCACAAATAAAAGATAAGGACCAGGTAAATGTGTTATAAAGGGACATTTCAGTGGCACAGGTGTTCATATGCAGAAGAAGTTTACTCAATATAGCTAGGTGTTACACCCAAATAGGTCGCCTCCTAATCCTCAACTTCTTCTTCTTTTGCATACAAAAAATAAAACAATGGCATACAACAGTTATTTTCCTCTCAAGATGATTAAACCAAATTTCGTAACCAATATAGACCTAGATCAATCAATTATATACAAAAAACAAGGAGGTATTTGTGTTACAGATTTATCTCTTGTAGGGCTGGTCCAACCCACAATGGACTGATTTTAGGATGGCTAAAAGTGAGAGCTTTGTTTAGCACATTTCCCATAACATTCTGTTTAATTAATTATGAGAGCTTAGTACTTATTGCACTATCCAATTACTGCTAAATTATAACGTTAACTTGGGTTACAACATGGTCAATGCCTTGGATATCAAATAAAGTGTTTGTATTGTTATGCAAGGGACGTAACAGGTCTGAAAAGCTGGTAGGATGCCGACGCACTTTCCACGAAGGCCCGTGCCTCCATACTCGTACCACACATCAAAAATCATCAATTTACACTAAATCACTCACCCAACCCACCTTATTTCCTTTTATTTATCATTTTTACTTTCTTAATTTTCCTTTATTAAATCTTGTTTTACTTATTCATTTTAAACTATTATATTTTAATTTATTTATATTTTAAATTATATATATATATATATATATATATAATTTTATTTTATTTGGATAACCTCTCTTTGGTTTAACATTATACTCATTTATTGTTTCTATTATTATCAATAGTGTTACTATTATAAAAAAAATTAAACTGATCACAAAACAATGAGAAAAAAAATTCTTGAAAGAGCATATACTCTCACCGATGGGGCGAGCAGGGGCGAGGCACTACATCTTTGTACCCTTATGAGAGCATCATCCTTGATGTGACACAAAATCGAGGCCACAAGGGTATATAAGATAAGGAGTCTAACAAGGATCAATCTTGTCTAATGAAAGAACTTATTCTCTAGAACGCGACCAAAGGGAAGTCAAGAAGGTTTAACAATTTCTTAAACTTTTAATGGTCTGTGAAGATTGGTAATCCTGGTTTAGATTATTACTTAGTTAATTTTTTTTCTTTAAAGTATTTCTAAAAATCAAGCTCTTAATATTCATTGTTAAAATCTCAATTGACTAATGTTCATGGGTGCCCAATAGAAACTAACATAACGATACCACACATAGCCCAAACACAACATCAATGGTCCAGAAAACATATTGCTTCATACTTTTGCAACTATATCACATCACAAGAACTCAACCAAACCATGGAAGTACATACACTGTCAACATAACATAGTGCTTTTCATGGACATGCCCCTTGCACAAAGTCCTCGTAACATAGGAAGACTATAACAACATGGAATTCCCAATAGGTACACATATAAAGGTTTCACGCAACTCGAAACAATAAAAATAGCTATATAGTGTCAAGATGAAATCAACATCATACCATTAATGAGGAACATCAATCCTCAAAATCACAAAACATAACCCGACTCACATGAGTACACATAAATCATAATACCAACTACACACACCTCCTAAAACATCAAAAAATGACTCCATATACCTCCCAAAGCATCATAGAACAACTCCATATACCTCCCAAAACATCACAAAACAACTCCATATACCTCCCAAAACAATCATATACCTAAACATCACAAAACATCCATATACCTCCAAAACATCACAAAACAACTACATAACCTCCAAAACAAATCATAACTCCATATACCTCCCAAAGCATCACAAAACAAATCCACATACCTCCCAAGAAGTAAAGTAAATATAAATTTTACTTGTAGCTCCACCAAAGAGGTTGGTCACCCTATATCCCTAGGCACATAGAGTCTAGATACTTCTAACCCAAGTGACATAATAACTCGTGGTTCAATAGCCCGCTAGTTATATGTAACTCCTTGGGGCGTACCACCATACAATGAAGTAGGCCCATAGGTACCACTAATCCTTGGTGAACCCATGTCCCTATTACAAAACATGAAAAAAATTAGATTTATGTGACATAAAATTCAATCACTCTATGCCAAGCAAGAGAATAAATTGAAACTCAAGGAAGAATTTTAACTTAAATTTAACTTTCGATAAAAGTAAAACAAATGGCTAATTAGCCGTAGTTAGTGTAAAAATCTGCATGTTAGTGTAATAACCAAATAAAATGCCAAAAATTACCACAACTCAACCAAAAGTTAAATAGAATAATTTGTTGGTTCCAGAAAAGGAAGAGAACAAAAAATCCAAATTTAAAAATAAACTAAATATAGAGAAATTTCACATCACAATCACTATGTGGCCTTATACAACCACCAAATGGGTACTCATTGAGTTGCTGGCACTCGGACCTCGAGCCTCAACTCGTAAAATAACATATCAAATAATACAACTATCATAATCTTTGTATGAATCATCCCTCCATACTTCGACAAGGATCAACATAGTCTCAACATAGTCTGAGAGGGGGGGTAAAAGTCACCATCTACTGAGCCTAAGGTGTTTCTGATACACAATATACATAGTGCCTATTGGGAAAATGCCATCCATACCAAAACAAACAGGAGTGGGTTTTTAGTCTGTGTAAGACTCCACTCCCTATTTCATGCATGGCTCGAGTGACGGGTCAATGGTACATAATTGCAAAGGTACACATAGGTCATCTATTTGAAAACTAGATAGGGAGAGAGAAAGGTACAACTCATCATCCATCTATTGAGCCTAAGGTGTTCATGAAATACAATATATATGACTCCCATTGGGTAATGTGCCATATATACCAAACAACCGGAAGTGGATTTTCAGTCTTTGTAAGACTCCTCTCCCTATCTCGTACTCGACTTGAGTGGCTGGTCAATGGTACTCATTTCCTCTCTCCAAACATAAATTTTTTTACCGATTTCTTCCCTTAGGTTCAGTTAGTGTAAGTTTCACAACATAACACATAACGACATTATTAACACAATGGTGATTGAACATAGTGAATAATATCACAACATAAAAACAATTGCAATAAAACATGGTGACACAACATGATGCATCACAACACGGTGGCAACATCACGATACAATCCAATTCACTAAATAACAATTTTGTCATACTACACATCAGCACACATATATTTCATAGAATAAAAAGACACTCCAACAATTCGTAGTAAAAAATAACATTATTTTCACACAACAAGAAGGTACCTCACACACAGAATTATAATTAAATTCATAAAAAAGAGAGTGAATACTCTCATCATGAAACATCTCAACATGATAACAAATCTACACTAAGTGGCATGCATAACATGTGCGTTCATAAGATCACAAGTACAATATTGGTCACAACACAACATCTATCACATTACTCTTCCCATCTCCACCACCACCATGCAAAATCAGCACAACTTCAATCAATCCCAGAGGTTCAAGAGCATGAACCTTTCCTTAATACCAAATGTAACACCCACAAATTTGACACATAAATAAAATAGTAAAAATACAGGAATTTTTTTTTTACTTACATTGCTTGATACATGCCAACACAAGGGATCACTTAGGACAACACATACCACATGAGACGCTTGCATAAAAAATTATCCCACATAGATAACATCAAAAATACATGATGCATATCAAGGCCACCTTTTCCCAAATGACAATGCTCAACATACTAATTCAACTATAGTTTACTCCCGTATAGGAACCTATGACACGACACTTTCTCGGCTTACATATTTATTACATTAATATTTCATTATTGACCTTAATTATTTAAAAATCACTTATCATGCAGTCCTTCATTCTTATTTAAACTAAACTACATTATCTTTATTTTAACACTTGTAATGATTCCATCTAAATTTGTTTTTTTCCCTTATTGCAAAGTAATGATGTAGCCTAGTTGATGAGTAGGAACATATGTACACACATGAAGCTACTAGTGTTTGTTTCCTAAGGGTTTGTTTTCTAAGTTGTATGTTTGTTTGGATTTGTTTTGCAATTTACCTCAGTTGAAACAAGGAAGGTTCACATGAAACAAAGGAATTTTATTAGTTTAAGAGTAAATAGATTACGTGTTATTTTCATATTAGCATTTAATTACTAAGGTTACTCTATGTTGTTTTAAGTTATTACAACTAAATGTATATTCCAGCTACGTCACTTAAATAATTAGTTTGAATTAATCATGACACACTGTAGAGGATTTTCCTTGAGTCAAAAGGGACAATCCTCAAATTTCATTTTTATTAATCCCAGAGGTTCAAGAGCATGAACCTTTCCTTAATACCAAATGTAACACCCAAAAATTTGACACACAAATACAATAGTAAAAATACAAGAATTTTTTTTTTTACTTACATTGCTTGATACATGCCAACACAAGGGATCACTTAGGACAACACATACCACATGAGACGCTTGCATAAAAAATTATCCCGCATAGATAACATCAAAAATACATGATGCATATCAAGGCCACCTTTTCCCAAATGACAATTCTCAACATACTGATTCAACTATAGTTGAAACTCCCTTATAGGCACCATCCATGACACAACACTTTCCCGGCTTACATATTTATTACATTAATATTTCATTATTGACCTTAATTATTTAAAAATCACTTATCATGCAGTCCTTCATTCTTATTTAAACTAGACTACATTATCTTTATTTTACTTAACATTTTACTTGTAATGATTCCATATAAATTTGTTTGTTTCCCTTATTGTAAAATAATGTTTGTAGCCTAGTTGATGAAACGAACATATGTACACATATGAAGCTACTAGTGTTTGTTCTAAGGGTTTATTTTCTAAGTTGTATGTTTGTTTGGTTTTGCAATTTACCTCAGTTGAAACAAGGAAGGTTCACATGAAACAAAGGAAGTTTATTAGTTTAAGAGTAAATAGATTACGTGTTATTTTCATATTAGCATTTAATTACTAAGGTTACTCTATGTTGTTTTAAGTTATTACAACTAAATGTATATTCCAACTACTTCACTTAAATAATTAGTTTGAATTGATCATGACACACTGTAGAGGATTTTCCTTTAGTCAAAAGGGACAATCCTCAAATTTCATTTTTATTAATCCCAGAGGTTCAAGAGCATGAACCTTTCCTTAATACCAAATGTAACACCCACAAATACTGACACACAAATTACATAAAAATTAGTAAAAATACAAGAATTTTTTTTTTTACTTACATTGCTTGATACATGCCAACACAAGGGATCATTTAGGATAACACATACCATTATGAGATGCTTAAAACATAAAAAATTATCCCAGTCATTAGATAACATCAAAAATACATGATGCATATCAAGGCCACCTTTTCCCAAATGACAATGCTCAACATACTAATTCAACTATAGTTTACCTCCCGTATAGGCACCATCCATGACACTATACACTTTCCCAGCTTACATATTTATTACATTAATATTTCATTATTGACCTTAATTATTTAAAAATCACTTATCATGCAGTCCTTCATTCTTATTTAAACTAGACTACATTATCTTTATTTTACTTAACATTTTACTTGTAATGATTCCATATAAATTTGTTTGTTTCCCTTATTGTAAAATAATGATGAGCCTAGTTGATGAAAGGAACATATGTACACATATGAAGCTACTAGTGTTTGTTCTAAGGGTTTGTTTTCTAAGTTATATGTTTGTAATTGGTTTTGCAATTTACCTCAGTTGAAAGAAGGAAGGTTCACATGAAACAAAGGAAGTTGTCTTAGTTTCCTAGAGTAAATATCATTACGTGTTATTTTCATAATTACCCATTTAATTACTAAGGTTACATCTATGTTGTTTTAAGTTATTACAACTAAATGTATGTTTCCAACTACTTGCACTTAAATAATTCAGGGTTTGAATTGATCAATGGATGAGAACAGTTGTATGAGGATTAGAATCCTTGAGTCAAATAGGGACAATCCTCAAATTTCATTTTTATTAATCCCAGAGGTTCAAGAGCATGAACCTTTCCTTAATACCAAATGTAACACCCACAAATTTGACACATAAATAAAATAGTAAAAATACAGGAATTTTTTTTTTACTTACATTGCTTGATACATGCCAACACAAGGGATCACTTAGGACAACACATACCACATGAGACGCTTGCATAAAAAATTATCCCACATAGATAACATCAAAAATACATGATGCATATCAAGGCCACCTTTTCCCAAATGACAATGCTCAACATACTAATTCAACTATAGTTTACTCCCGTATAGGCACCATCCATGACACGACACTTTCTCGGCTTACATATTTATTACATTAATATTTCATTATTGACCTTAATTATTTAAAAATCACTTATCATGCAGTCCTTCATTCTTATTTAAACTAAACTACATTATCTTTATTTTACTTGTAATGATTCCATATAAATTTGTTTTTTTCCCTTATTGCAAAGTAATGATGAGCCTAGTTGATGAAAGGAACATATGTACACATATGAAGCTACTAGTGTTTGTTCTAAGGGTTTGTTTTCTAAGTTGTATGTTTGTTTGGTTTTGCAATTTACCTCAGTTGAAACAAGGAAGGTTCACATGAAACAAAGGAAGTTTATTAGTTTAAGAGTAAATAGATTACGTGTTATTTTCATATTAGCATTTAATTACTAAGGTTACTCTATGTTGTTTTAAGTTATTACACCTAAATGTATATTCCAACTACTTCACTTAAATAATTAGTTTGAATTGATCATGACACACTGTAGAGGATTTTCCTTGAGTCAAAAGGGACAATCCTCAAATTTCATTTTTATTAATCCCAGAGGTTCAAGAGCATGAACCTTTCCTTAATACCAAATGTAACACCCAAAAATTTGACACACAAATACAATAGTAAAAATACAAGAATTTATTTTTTTTACTTACAAACCTTGATACATGCCAACACAAGGGATCACTTAGGACAACACATACTCACATGTCAGACGCTTGCATAATAAAAATTATCCCGCATAGATAACATCAAAACTTTACATGATGCATATCAAGGCCACCTTTTCCCAAATGACAATTCTCAACATACTAATTCCAAATATAGTTTACTCCCATATAGGCACCATCCATGACACAACAGATTTCCCGGTTTTAGCATATTTATTACATCTAATATTTCATTATTGACCTTAATTATTTAAAAATCACTTATCATGGGTTCAGTCCTTCATTCTTATTTACCACTAGACTACATTATCTTTATTTTACTTAACATTTTACTTGTAATGATTCCATATAAATTTGTTTGTTTCCCTTATTGTATAAATAATGATGATCTTAAAGTTGATGAAAGGAACAGTATGTACACATATGAAGCTACTAGTGTTTGTTCTAAGGGTTTGTTTTCTAAGTTGTATGTTTGTTTGGTTTTGCAATCTTACCCTCAGTTGAAACAAGGAAGGTTCACATGAAACAAAGGAAGTTTATTAGTTTAAGCCAGTAAATAGATTACGTGTTATTTTCATATTAGCATTTAATTACTAAGGTTAATCTATGTTGTTTTAAGATATATTACAACTAAATGTATATTCCAACTACTTCACTTAAATAATTAGTTTTAATTGATCATGACACACTTGTAGAGGATTTTCCTTTAGTCAAAAGGGACAATCCTCAAATTTCATTTTTATTAATCCCAGAGGTTCAAGAGCATGAACCTTTCCTTAATACCAAATGTAACACCCACAAATTTGACACATAAATACAATAGTAAAAATACAGGATTTTTTTTTTTTACTTACATTGCTTGTGGACATGGCCAACATACAAGGGATCACTTAGGACAACACATTATTTCACATGAGATGCTTGTATAAAAATTATCCCACATAGATAACATCAAAAATACATGATGCATATCAATTGAGCCACCTTTTCCCAAATGACAATGCTCAACTATACTAATTCAACTATAGTTTACTCCCGTATCAAGGCATTATCCAGGACACGACACTTTCCCAGCTTACATGAGCTTTGTTACATTAATATTGTCATTATTGAACCTTAATTGATTTAAAAATCACACTATCATGCAGTCCTTCATTATTATTTAAACTAGACTAACATTATCTTTATTTTACTTAACATCTTTCAACTTGTAATGATTCCATATAAATTTGTTTGTTTCCCTTATTGCAAAATAATGATGAGCAAAAGTTGATGAAATGCTATAACATATGTACATATGAAGCTACTAGTGTTTGTTCTAAGGGTTTCGTTCAATCCCTCTCTTTCTAAGTTGTATGTTTGTTTGGTTTTGCAATTTACCTCAGTTGAAACAAGGAAGGTTCACATCAAACAACTAGGAAGTTTATTAGTTTAAGAGTAAATAGATTACGTGTTATTTTCATATTACCATTTAATTACTATTGTATACTCTATGTTAGTTTTAAGTTATTACAACTAAATGTATATTCTGTGAGTCAACTACTTCACTTAAATAATTAGTTTGAGTGTTTGATCATGACACATTGTAGAGGATATTTCCTTGAGTCAAAAGGGACAATCCTCAAATTTCATTTTTATTAATGACCCAGAGGTTCACAGAGCAACAACCTTGAATCCTTAATACCAAATGTAACACCCAAAAATTTGACACACAAATACAATAGTAAAAATACAAGAATATATTTTTTTACTTACATTGCTTGATACATGCCAACACAAGGGATCACTTAGGACAACACATACCACATGAGACGCTTGCATAAAAAATTATCCCACATAGATAACATCAAAAATACATGATGCATATCAAGGCCACCTTTTCCCAAATGACAATGCTCAACATACTAATTCAACTATAGTTTACTCCCGTATAGGCACCATCCATGACACGACACTTTCCCAGCTTACATATTTATTACATTAATATTTCATTATTGACCTTAATTATTTAAAAATCACTTATCATGCAGTCCTTCATTCTTATTTAAACTAGACTACATTATCTTTATTTTACTTGTAATGATTCCATATAAATTTGTTTGTTTCCCTTATTGCAAAATAATGATGAGCCTAGTTGATGAAACGAACATATGTACACATATGAAGCTACTAGTGTTTGTTCTAAGGGTTTGTTTTCTAAGTTGTATGTTTGTTTGGTTTTGCAATTTACCTCAGTTGAAACAAGGAAGGTTCACATGAAACAAAGGAAGTTTATTAGTTTAAGAGTAAATAGATTACGTGTTATTTTCATATTAGCATTTAATTACTAAGGTTACTCTATGTTGTTTTAAGTTATTACAACTAAATATATATTCCAACTACTTCACTTAAATACTTAGTTTGAATTGATCATGACACAGTGTAGAGGATTTTCCTTGAGTTAAAAGGGACAATCCTCAAATTTCATTTTTATTAATTTTAATAATTTAATATTATTTTTTAAACCATGTTGAGGGGTGTGGTGATTATGTTCATCCTTTACATATTGCACATTTCCCTATTAACTAGGTTAAAAGATCACTAAGGAGTATGATTTAATAGTTGACCAAGTTTGGACTATTACTTGGAAATTTGAATTAGACACGTATTACAAGGTGACATGAAATTATAGCTTTATACACCCTATTACCTTCTAACCACTACCATTCTTGTAGGTCAAAACATATTAACGTGTAATTTACCCTAATTCTCATAAGAGGTTCACATTTGACTAATTTCCATTAACATGTAACAAGGGCCGACATCATACCAAAAGGATAAACTAGAGAAAACAATTATGCTTACCCCATAACATATGCACAACTAGAAACAATCTTTTTGAGATAAGACCCCTATTTGTGAAGAGAAATTGGGTTGAAAATCACAAGTTTCATACGTATCTATCTCATGATGTGGTTTCCACTCATCTTCTAAACCCTCATTTCATAAGTACATAACATGCTTAATGCTAAGTCCATGAAATGAATCATGAGTTTAAATTTACCCTAGGTTTAACAGCTCGTTAGGGCCAAGTCTAAAGGTTTATACTAGATATGATATTTGCAATGCGAAACCTAAGGGCATAACTCATCATCACAAGGTTTTATTGAAGCATGACACCCGAGAGTAGAACTATTAGATGGTAACACTAGCACTAGTACATAGGATGGTCATGGTCAGAGTTGCGATAGATAAATATGGAAGATATCTCAAGCTATTCTCAAGTGTCTGGTGTTAAAGGTCACTTATTAGTCATGCAATAATCAAGGAAGATGTATAATTGAGGGGTTTTAGAGCACAATTCCATTTTTACTTATATAGAGCTATTCATTTATACCATACATGGTGTAAGTTTCAAAACATAGCTATAAAGGAAGTTAAGAAGAGAATTAAGTAATATTACGATAACTCGTTAAAATCGATAACAAAGAATAATTACAAGTTTGCTAAAACTTAATACACGACAAGGAAAATATTTCTATTTGATATAAATAGGAAGACGAAACTTTACTGTAAACATAGAAATACTTTTTTATCCCATTAACATCTATAAATTACAATAATACACAAATGAATTACAACCATGCCATTTTGCCATCTTATTTACATCCTGTAAAACCATGTGAGCATGAGTTAGCAAAAAGAGCTGGCATGGCATCCACCTAAATCTAGCATAATTAAAGTTTTTAGTTTTCTATTTATATGATAATACACACACAACAAAAGAGGGTTAGGGAAATATATTCATTTCATCTCTTAATTGATGGAGGAGAGAGAAAGAGATTGGGAAGAGAGAGAAGAGAGAAGCACTATTTTTTCAAAAGTTAGATTTCCCACAAAAGTCCACAAGAGAGAGTTTCGTACAGTTATTTATAAGTGTCAATAAGTTTTCATGAATATTTATTGTCTTGACTAGGGTCTTACGACCTTATTTTATATTTTCTACTAGTAGTGAAAAATGTCTAATTTTGGCTAGGAGGCTAAGGAACCATGTTAAAAAACTACCTTCCGATGGCTAAATACAAAATGGGTAAACTCCTACGTGTACTCCTATATACCAAGAATTCATAGGAATTGATGAAGTTCAAAACTGGCACACAATTTATAATTGGCGACTAGTTTTCCGAGGTCGTCGGTCGTAATTGATCACTTGCAAAAACAACCTATTTTAGCCTAAGGGCTAAGAAACTGTCTAAAAAATTCCTTCTGAAGTTTGAATTCTCAATGGAAAAGTTCCTACATGATCTCCTATATATCAAGAATTGATTGGAGTTGACGGAACAAAGAACTGACAAATGGGTGACGAACGATGACTTGTTTTTAGAAGCCAATGGTCATAATTGGTCCAGTTTCACAGAGTCAAACAACAACCAGAGGCCTACAAAATCCTTTTACCAAACTAGATAGAAATGTTTTTTTCTTTCTCAAATTGGAGGTTCTAGGAAATTTTCTAGTAAAAATAGTAGAGGTTTGCGAAGGTGGATGGCATTTCCTTAGTCAGGGTCCAAATGGCAAGCCCAAACAAAACCTATTGTAGACACCAATAACCACCTCAAACACACTCACCTAACCATGGCCCCTTTCACCCCACTCTAATATTAATTTAATTAAATTAATCCATGTCCTTAAAACATTTATTATTTAAATATCCTAATTGGATAATGCCCACACCATCCACCTCACCTCTAGACCTATTCTTAGTATGTTGCCATAACTAACTAAGACCTACCTAAACCCTAAAACTCAAAGCCTACATTCCCTATAACCACATTCCCGTCTGTTAGAAAGGAATTTTCCATTCCAATCCACGGAAGGAAACCAACAAGATCTAAGAAAATGAAGGGGATGTGCCCATTTTAGAAAACTTAGGAAATCCTTCCCTAACCAATGTCAATTACCCTAAACTGCCACTGGTCAACCCAGAACCATCGTTAGTTACCATTTAATCCCCAAAACAACCTTATTTTGAGGTTACAACATTTATTAGAGAACAAGGATGAAACCATAGCTGCATGCAAGCAAAACCAACATTCGTACATGCATCAAAGCATCTACAACCAACACTAGAAGTAAACACAAATCCACCTGCATTCACAGGAGTATCTCAGGAGTAACCATCACCAAACCAAATCTCCATCCATTTGATCACCCGCCATCGTTAACTAGACATCAAACTCATACAACAGTAAGTGTTTTGTTAACCAAAATTTGTCCATTGTCATTTTAGTAGACTCTTTTACTTTTGTTATTAGTTTTCTACTCCCATTCCCATGCCCCCCACCATTTACCTCCATGAAAACTTGACCATTCTTTCGCCCACAACCGTTAAACTGCCTATATTTGGTTCTTAGAGATCACTGGGTATACCTAATACCTACACAGACATTTCCATTGCCCTTTCCATTTCCATTTAGCTTTAGATCTACCCTCATATCAAGTTTTTATTGGGTTTCATGTACCCCGACCATATCAATTCCGGTTACCCAAAACCGTCGCCGGTTAACCTAAACTGACATCGGTCATACCAGACCAATGTCGGTCTCTATGTGTTTTCCCTCAGACCAATAACAAAGCTTAAAACCTCTACCAAATACTAAAAATAGCCTAGAACCAGGCCCTGACTAGTACCAGTACTCTGACAGAGACCTTGACCTTCAGATTCAGTCATAGCTTAGCCTGTTGTGAAGGAATTTGCTTATTGTATTCGAATGAGATACCTAAATCATTTTAACTATAGTAGCATTTTCCCTTTATTGTTAAACATTGAGTTGTTTTTAAATAGTGGATTGACATCCGTCTAGGGAGTATCACAATTTCCAGATCTAGCATACACTATGCAGTTCACTTCATTTATTGTTTAACTTTTATTTAGTGGTCTTGTTTTCTATTTCAGGTAGTTCCTCCTAGCAAAAAGGAAGTTCTCGCAATCAGCTGTGGATCAAGAAATCATACACGTGCAACAACCTACAACCAACATTTTTAATAGGTATTTCTCTTAGCGCTTTACCCTTATCTGTTTCGTCAATATTTAAAGAAACGCTCTAGAATTAGGTGAAACATTTTGGCATGCCCTGTGGGACCCATTCAGGGTTCTTTTCATTTCTTCATTTCTAGGTGAATAATTGCATGTTTGTTTCCTTTCTAAAAGGTTCTCACATTAAAATTTCTCCCCCTAGAATCTTCTCTTCTTCTATTGTAGAAGAGAAATCATATTTTGGTGCTTTAAAACGAACATTTCTTTCCTTTCATTGGTATCCACATTAGTGAAAGAGAATCCCTTCTCTTGTTCATCCTTTTGTGTCATTGAATTCAATATTTCAATTTGGGTTTAAAAATCATTTCAGTTCATTCTACTTTTCTGCATTAGCTCACATTAACTGAGGGCAACCTATATGCTGGAAGTCATTCCCAGCTGATGGTTGACAAACGAATCATAGAAAGCACATCTTCTCTCTCTCTCTCTGTCTTACCAAACTACACAAATTGAAAATATACACATTCTTAAACAACATCTTACCTGAAAGAAGTTGTAGGTGATCACATGATCATGACACAGTGGGTACCCAGCTTGTTACTTCTGTGGAGTCATTATCTCAGAGGATGACCCGCCCACACCATAATATACCTGAAACCTCTCCTTGTAGATATCCTTCTTTGCAGGAAGCCTTTCTCACCAAAAAATTTCTTCTAAAGTTCACAAGTCAGTCCGTAATAGCATAAGCCAAACAAACATAATAGAAAAAGCACTCTTAGGACTGAATTTTTCTTAGTGTTTTTGTTTGGCTTGCATTTGGAGGTGAGAGGACACGTTCTTCATCTTTTCATTTTTCCTTGCATGCTCCTCATCATAGTTGGTGTATTCCATCTTCATTTGAGTGTTCCTAGACCCTATTTTCATCATTCTCAGAATTCTAGGTTTGATTCCATATCTGATTTTAACTCACAACCACCTTTTCTTCATCTTTGTTTCAATTTCACAGTAACCGGTGTCGGTCCAGTGACCGTATTCGGTTACCCTCTAACCGTCATCAGTTTTACATAACCAACATTAGTTTAGTGTTCTTTTGGTTAACTTGCCCAAAAGGACACCTTCTTTGCTGTTCAGAGTATTTTTCACTTTCATTGTCTTGAAAAATTCCTCAGCATCTTATCTACTTAGCAGATTGTTAGCCTTTTTCCTTATCTTGACAAATTGTTCATTTTTCATAGTGACCGAATGTAGTTACGTATGGCTAGCATTGGTTTACCCTAACTGACGTTGGTTAGCCCTATTTAAATTTCCAGCTGACATTTTATACCTAATCAACCTACCACCACCTGTTTTTCTTGTCTTTGCTGTATTTTTGTGTCATTTATAGAAAGCTGTCCTACCATGTCAGTACTTATTCACATGGTACTGATGCATAGCCAAGAAAACTCCCTCATATTCCATGCTAGTTTTTAACCACTCCCACCTAGCCCTTTGCCACCTTCTATTTTATCACCCACGGATCCTACCCAACCTATCACTATTTCCATAGGGGACAAGGAGTTCACATGACTCCTTGACCAGAACCCTGCTGCCTTACAGTTATATCTTTCCCACTCACCCACTTGAGATACCTTGGGTCATTTTATATATGGCATGCCCATATCTATCCTCTCAACACTCGCTCCTACTTCTACTCTAGCCTCTTCTAGCTCTGTGTTTCCTGCATCTACCTTGCCCCCAGTCGTTTCGTAGCTAGGCCTTACACCTGCTATGACTGCCACATCTGCCACATCTATTGCACCCGCTACATCCACTATACCTTTACCAACCACCCAGAACATAACCTCATCCGCACCTATTATCTCACATATACATGTAGCTCCACAACCACCCCCAGTGTCACTGACCCCTACCCCTTTTCAAAACATTTTCCTTTCTATTCCATACTCCTTAGCCCCCATTGCTACTAGGGTCACCATGACCCTTCCACCTCCAATATGTACTATCAGTAGCCTCCCATTTCATCTATCATTCATTCAGGGTACATCCCCCCTATTTCACTTCCTCCTTCCCAATCTACCTATATGGCATCACCATATACTGGACTGCCACCTCCATCATATCTCTAAAACCAACCCCATTATGGTACATGAGGTACCCATCCATCACAACCTACCAATGACTTAATCAAGCTAGTGATGGACAAGATGCAGACATTGGAGGCATCAGTTTCTGGCACATGTAACTCTCTCACATACGATGAGATTTGTAATGAGCCCATCCACCCATCCATTCCTATCCGTCCATATCCTGTACATTGGTAAATGCCTAAATTTAACCATTTCAACAGCAAAGAGGACCTGCAACATCATTTACAGTCTTTCAAACATGGCTGTTATCTTATTTCCCATGATGATATTTTGCTCCTGAGGACCTTTCCCATGTCTTTAACCGGGCCCACATTAGACTGGTATAGTCGTTTTCCTAGACATTCTATCTTCTCATTTAATTAGGTAGCCCAAGCCTTCTTGCATCACTACTCCATAAATGTTGTTAAGAAGGTTACCATGACTGACCTCTACTCTACGCATCAATATGATGATGAATCTATTGCAGATTTTATCACTCGTTGGTGTATCCTGATCAATCAACTCACGTTCCAATTACCACAAACCGAACTCATAGATCTCTTCACACGGTCTTGTCTAGACATATCTCGCCAACCCTGTAGGTGAAGACTTTCCGAACCTTCGATGAGACATTCACCATGGCCCGAAAGATAGAGATTCGGGCCATCAAAGAAAATAAAATTCAAATACACAATAAAAACCTGACATTTGAGTCAAAAGATACCTTTTCTTCTTCGAAACCACAGAACAATTATTCAAAAACCAAGGGAGCCACTAACACAGTGGTACTCAAGGCTGGCCCATCCCACTCGTCAAATAAGGATAACCCCTCATCTACTCTCTATCTTATTTAGACCTTTCAATTCAGACAAGAACAATGGAAATACACCCTAATTGGGGAGCCTTATTCTTCTATCTTAGAAAATCTCATTAAAGATGGGGTCATCACTCTTCCTCCTGTAAAACCACACAATAGTTTTGATTCTGCTCACCCCAGAACTACATGGTACAAATAGAATGACTTCTGTAACTATCATCGGGTAAAAGGTCATAGTGATGGAAATTATATCACTTTCAAAAACATTGTCCAAGAAATGCTTGAGAAAGGTGAGTTAACCATGGATAATCCCAATGCACCTGCCAATCAAAACTTACACATCTTCAAAAAACCATATCCTAATCATGCCCCTTCTTCTAATCCAACCGGAGAGACCTCAAATCATGATAGCCATACCTGCGAGGTCTATGCTATTTTTAGTGACACACCATTTACTTCCCAATTACCTCATATTCCTTCCATAGAGGAAATCCTAGCCCGAAATCCTCCACCTACACATGAACCCACTTCACCTATGCCTCCACCTATAGAGGAACACCCTTTGTCTCCTCCCTCACATATGAAGGAGCCTCTTGTTAACATTGAGACGATTTCACCTTTGGCGTCTCCACCTAGAGAACTCACCTACAGTACATCTCTGACCCATGGAAGATGCTTGTTTATCTCCTCCACCCATAGAGGAACACCCGTCATTTCCTCCACCTATCAAAGATCCCTTAGAAATATCATTACCCCTAGGTGACCATTCTCCATCAACTACCTAAGATCATGTGGACTTACTCTCGGCTCTCTTACCCAAAAAAGATGAAGCTATAAAATTCGCCATTTCTAAGACACATTTTATGGGAATCTCCATTGGATCCTCATCAACCTCACCCACTACAGTGTCGTTCTCACGCTTATCTGACCACCTGGATTATATGGATAGATCCTTACTTTGGGGGTGTCTTTTATTTATTTTCTCAACAAAAATACAGATGTCACTCGCTGATACCTCCACTATCTACCCAAAAATATTTCGGCCAACCGAACCGCACACAACCACAACTATCAAAAATTCCTCCACGATACCACTCATGGCTCAACTCACACCCCTACCCATAACCCAACATGCATTTACATCCAAACCCACACCTACATCATCTTCCTTGCCTAAACCTATTACTACCTTAGGGGTCATCCCAATGGCCAGTCTCACTCATCCACCCATCAAACTAGATTTAGCTACATCCCCCAAAACTGACACTAAACCTAATCCAGACCACAAATAGAAGAACCAATCCCCTAGATCTCATACCCCAACCTCACCGATCACACCTTAACCCTTTTCGTCCATCTTAGGACCTCGCCCTTCTCAACTAGTTAAGAAACCTCTACCCACTGGTAAACTAAAAATGCAGCAGGCCATTCCACCCTTGCAAACCTCTAACATATCCAAGCACCTGACATGACGCCCGCCCACACCCGTAACATTTTTACCACCCATACCTTCAATACCACTGATAACTCATTCACTACCCACAACACTTCAGTCTCTTTCCCTCACACCTCCTGTATGGCCTGCATCGTCTATCTTCACATCACCTCAGTTATCCCTGTGGGTAACTCACCCTCTTCCACCATCCGCTTTTCCCTCTAGATCTCGTGCGCCCATTTCACCTTTACCCAAGAAGTTGCAACCTAAAGACAAAAATCCTCTACCCTCTAATAAGGTATTCAAACCAACCATACACTCTCTCACCAGTTCATCTACCATACCCCTACCCAAGTAAACATGACCAACATGTAAGACCAATCCAAAACCTAAAACCATAGCTCGACCCTCTCCCCTTCTTACAAAGACCGTTCCTATACAATTAGCTGCACCTACAACCAAACCCACATTCACTTCCCATGGTGATCCACTAGTGGGATCCTATGCCAAAATTTTAACCAACCTCCTTGAAACTTTTGTCATCACATTACCACCTCTCAGACCTTATGACCCTCTCAAACCCAAACCAAAGGGGTTTAACAAAACCAAAATTTATGCCTACCATCGTGTGCCAGGACATGATGTAGAGAACTGTAAGGCTTTGAAAACTGTTCTTATCTAGTTGTGTCCTCTTGAAGAAAATTTTGATGATGATGACCTTCTCAATGAGGACCCCATTTCACCAGCACCCATTTCCATAGTTCTTCATTCATTGACTACTCAGCAATGAAGACCTCCACCTCCACAACCCTTAGAGCCACCCCCAAGATTTGAAATTAAAATGCTTTACATCAAAGAACTTGCCAAACCTCCACCCAAATGTCGGTGTGCCCAACTCATCTCACAAGGTTTCTTCCCATTGCTCAAATTTTTCCCTTCTTGTCGCTACACCTTTCATGACTCACCTACTTCACCTACATCTTCACCTCAAATCAACATGATCCACGTTACTACCGTGCTCCGAAAGAAAAAGGCAAGGAAAAAGCAACCGACCCACCAACCAACCCTATACCCAACACACCATCTGCACCCACACCTAAAGTCATTATCTATGGCCCCACATGTCCTATTTCTAATATGGTTACACATTGCATGATGCTCAAACAATTACACCAATCCCCCCTCAAAATGTCCCTATATGACCTCATCCAAACCTCAGAATCCCATCGTCAAGCTCTCATGGAGGTTCTTCAATCTATTGAGATTTTACCCAATGATCCTACACCCGTAGCCTCCATCATCACGTCTCATCATGTAGCCTCTATTACCAAATTACCATCTTCTTCTACACCTCCACCTACTCACTGAGTAGCTGCCCTTAACTTCTTATATGAAGAGATCACACCGCACCAAACCGATGATCCAGATCTATCCCTTTTCATCTCTATCCACATCAATGATATATGTGTATGACGTGTTATGATCTATGGGGGCACTAGCATTAACATCATCTCTTCCCATACATTTGACCAAATTCACATCCTGACAATTACATGCATAAACATCCCATCATGTTGTATTCATTCAATGATGCTATCACTTCCACACTTGGCATCGTCATCCTCCATGTTCATGTGGGCCCCCACACTATTCCAGATGTTTTTTACGTCTTGGAGAGGGAATTTCAATATAACTTGTTGCTTGGTAGACCTTGGATTCATGTTATGGGTTGTGTTCCCTCCACTTTGCATCATTGTGTGAAGTTTGAGCATGAAGGAAACACCTATACCATTCCAGTTGACCCATCATCTTTCAAAACTTGCAATATGCTTTACCGACCCAATGACATGCTTATACCCATTAAGGTGTCTACCTCCATGACCACTTCCTCTTCATCTATACCTCCACTCAACAGTTCTGCCACTACCGTGACAACACCTACATCCTCCAACCCTACCGCTGCCACAACCTCGACGGCCAACGCGTTAGCCTCCCAATCAACTGTCTCCACCTCTGATTCACCCTCTAACACATTGTCTATCCCAGTTACCCATATATTAACCACTAATCCCTTAGAAGGCATTTTTCACACCTCACTCTAGGGGAGTATCACTTATATAGTGCTAACACATTCCTTACTCCACAAGAGTATAAAAGTCTTCAGCAACACCCTCACTATGATCACTACATAGCAGAGCATCTCTTGTATAGTCCTCTCCACCTTCGTACCAATCTCACCGATGGGGTACTTGATACTACCACTTATACACCTAAACCACCATCACAAACCCTCCCATTTTCTGCTGACCTCCAGTCACTCACCAATGACCATTTCTCCCATACCTTCCTGCATTGATGTGCATGGAAGGGTTTTGGTTTTGGATTTTACGAGCAAGGCCGTCACACTGTTATTCCATGTACTACCTGTAAACATAACGACTGCAGTGGTATCGGCTTTGCTGAACCACCTACCTAGAAGGCTCGCATTGAACTCATTGAGAATATCAACACTTCTCCACCTTCTTCACCCGCTCCACCTTCTTCACCATCTTCACCAAAAAATTCAATGGATCCAGAATCCATTCCTCCTAAATTTTTTTCATAGATTTATTTCCTTGGGGAATCTGACTTATCAACATGAGGGCGAGGCTCCCTCTTCTCTTCCCTTCCTGTATCTTGAAATGATCGATGATGATACACCTTCGATTAACATCATTCAATGTAAGAATGATGAATCTATACTCATCTACCTTGGTGCATAAGACTCATATATTCATCGGTAATTATCATATGAGATGCAAACCATGTTGAATGAATTGACTATCGAAATCAACATCCATACTCAGGACGACCCGCACATTCTAAAGATTGGCCAATATTTAGATACTGCTAAACAAGAAGCCATCACTTCTTTTCTCAAAGATCATAACCATGCTTTCGCTTGGTCTTACACCGACATGCCTGGTATTGACCGCACCATAGTGGTCCATAATATCATAACCATTCCCGGTGCTAAACCCATAAAAAAAAGATGAGGAAAATTCACCTTCACATTGTGCTTCTGGTCAAAGAAGAACTTCAATGCCTTCTATCCATTTCCTTAATCTTACCCATCGATTATTCCTGATGGATTTCTAAAATTGTCCCTGTCACTAAGGTGACACGAGGACTCCGCATTTGCATAGATTTTCATGACCTCAACCTAGCTTTCCCGAAAGATGACTTTCCTATGCCTGGTATTGACCAACTGGTTGACCTTACCACTAGTCATGAGATGCTATCACTCATGGATGGTTTCTCTAGTTATAACCAAATCTTGCTTGCTCTAGAGGATCAACACAAAATGACATTCATCGCCCCTTAGGGTACCTTCTGCTATCGAGTCATACCTTTTGGCCTTAAAAACGCTGGTGCCACATACCAGAGAGATATGAATTATATCTTCCATGACATCATGCACTGTATATTGGAATATTATGTAGACAATCTCTCAGCCAAATTTAAACACTGCTCTGAGCACCTCGCCATCCTAAAAACCATTTTTGACAATCTCACTAAGTATTGTGTTTGCCTCCAGCCCAAGAAGTGTGTTTTCGTGGTTCTCTTGGGAAAGCTCCTGGGATTTATCATTTCCTTATGTGGTATAGAGGTTGACCCTTCTAAGGTCAAATCCATTCTTGAAATGCCTCCACCCACTAATTTGCAGCAGCTCCGTAGCTTATAAGGTAAGTTGCAGTCTATTTGTCATTTCATTTCGCAACTTTCCGATCGGTGTAAACCATTTCACCACCTTCTCAAAATGGATGTTTCCTTTAAATGGGATGATGATTGACATAAAGATTTTGAAGCCTTTAAACAATACCTTCTTAAACCACCTATACTCATCTTGCCTAAAGATGATCAAACCTTATACCTATACATCTCAGCTACTGATCACTCTTTGGGGGCAATGCTTGCTCATCGCAATGAACAACACAGGGAGCAGGTGGTTTATTACATAAGCCGTACTCTTTTAGACTATGAAATCCAATATACCCGTGCTAAAAAACTTTTCTTAGGCTCATTTTTTGATGCCATAAAACTCTTCCATTACCTACTCAACCACAAAACCTATGTTGTGACCAACACTGACCCCTTGCACTTCATGTATGCCAAACCTTACCAAAATCAACATGCCGCACAATGGCTTATGCTTTTGGTTGACCTTGACCTTGAATTCATCCATCAGAAGTCCATCAAGAGCGAAGCTATCGCCGACCAATTTACCAATGCAACTATTTCCGGGGACCAACCCTCTAAGTTTGACTTTGTAGATGAGTCAATTGTTACCCTTTCCTTGGATGAACCCACTTACCAAATGACACTCTTCTTCGATGGTTCCAAGTGTCAGTATGGGGGTGAGGCTGGTGTTATACTCATTCCACTTGATGGTGAACCCATGCCTTTGTCTTTCAAACTTGATTTTGATTATACAAACAATATTGCTGAATACAAAGCACTCGTATTGGGTCTCCAAGTTGCATATGCCTTAGATATTAAGTCCATCAACATCTTTGGTGATTCTCAATTGGTCATAAATCAAGTCAATGGTATATACCAATGTCGTAATGAGATAATTCAAAAGTATAAACATCATGTGGACATACTTTTGACCACCTTCGACTTTTACGCCCTTCAAACCGTCCCTCGTTCTACCAACAAATTTACAGATACCATGGCCTACCTGGCTTCTCAAATACCCACTTCACCCACCAATTCTAAAATATTTATCACCATATAAAGACTCCAATCATCCTCTTATTTACCTCATGAATTTTACTATACCAAAACCGCTACTCCTAAGCCAAGTGACCTTTGGTATAAACAATATTCAGACTATCTTTCCCTCATCGTCTTACCTCCTGACCTCACTCGTAATGGACAACACACTTTTCTTAAAAGGGTCTCTCATTACGTCATCATGGGTGGCCTCCTCTATAAGTGCGGCTTCGATGGTATTCTCTTACGATGCCTGATGAGTTTTGAAATTCCTTATACCATTAAGGAAGTTCATGATGGCATATGTGGAGGTCACTTCAGTGGCCTTGTTGTTGCTAAGCGTATTCTTCGCCTAGACTATTACTGGCCGACTCTCAACCATGATTGTTGCGAATACGTCAAGCATTGTGTAAAATTCCAACAACATGCCAACCCTCATCATAGACCGAGTCATGCCTTACAGGTCACCCTTGACCTTTGGTCCTTCTCTCAATGGGGTTTGGATCTTGTCAAAGAGATCAATCCCCATTCTTCCCAGTGACATCAATGGATCATTACCGCTACCAAATATTACACCAAATGGGTTGAAGCCATACCTCTCATCTCAATGAAAGCTGAGAAAATATGTGAGTTCACCAATCATCACATTATCTGTCGTTTTAGTGTTCCACATCACCTCATCACTGATAATGGAAAACAATTCAAAAATAAAACCTTGTGGAAACTTTGCGATGCCTTCGACATTCAGCTTAGTTTCTCATCATCTTATTACCCGCGAACCAATGGCCAAGCCGAATCGACTAATAAAATCCTAAACAAAATTCTCATGAAAGTGGTTAATGATATTGGGAAGGACTGGCATACACACATTCCTTTCACCCTATGGGCATACCGTACTAGTATTCACACTTCCACTGTAGCCACACCTTTTTCTCTGGTCTACGATATAGAGGTTGTTCTACCTCTCGAAGTCTAGATTCCCTCTCTCTACATTTCTCTCCATGACATGCTCAATGATGATGAATTTCACTAGGATCGTTTAGCAGAGCTTGAGTTATTAGATGAACACCGTCTTAATTCTCTTGACCATCTTCAATTTTACCAAAAATGTATCAAACGTGCCTAAGAAAAACGTGTTCATAAACAAACCTTCCAAGTCAATGATCTTGTCTTGAAGGAAAATAAACATGTAACCAAAGTGGAAAAAAGTAAACGGGGCAAATTTTCTCCTAATTAGCTTAGACCATACATCGTGACTCATGCTTATGGAATAGCTTCTTATCATGTATCTTCACTCGAAGGTAAACCCGAACCCGAATATGAACCCTTTAATGCATTGCATCTTCGACCATTCTATTGTTGAATTTTAGTCCTACCTAACCTTCTGTCTCTTTTCATGCTCCTCCCTTGAGCACTTTTCAATTCCCTCCTTTGAATATTATGCCCCCAATGATTAAACTGAATCATGTGCGTACCTGTAACTCTTTTATCTTCTCTTAAATATGTGTACCACAACGCTGCACATGGCATGATTCTCGTGGATACTTTTCATCTGCTATCAGATGAGATCCCATGGTCATATCACCTTGCTTTCTGAACAAGAATCCAATTCTTCAGCTTAGTCTTGTCCATGACTCAAAAGCCCTCATAGGGGATCTAGCTCCTTAAGTCAAATTTTCAATACAAAATGACTCCCTCAAAAGGACATCTTTCTCTCTACATCACTGTTGTAAATAGACTGCTCCCTCGAAGGAAAGCTATGTGAAGCCCACTTTCAAAAAAAATAAGAAGAAGAAGAGGAGAGAATCTGAAGCTTCCCACATCGATCATCTTTGTGAAGACCTCAAGGAGTTATTTTCTTCATCCTATATATACTTCCCATATTGATTAGTCTATCTCAAATATAAGTTAAATAGATTTTTTTTTTTTCATGGACTTGCCCATTGGGATCTTGGATCTCTTACCCAAATGCATGCTACCAAATACCATATAAACTAACCACTTTTCACCCTCTCGCCATTCACACTTTCGTTTCCTATTTCCTTAAGGGATCTACTAGAACTGAGACATTTGGTGATCATGTGACTACTTTTCACCTTTAGAATAATCAATCATGCAGTTTTTTAGGGTCTTACATGCATTAGCCTATCTAAGGTATGACCCACTTGTTATGATCCTTGCAACTCATGTGGATTTCTTTCCTCCTCTTATCTTTTAACCTTCTTTATTACATATTGATTACCTTATACAAGACTAGATTCTCGACGCTTATCTTTAGGTAATACATTTTCCTCTTTCACCATACTCAACTCCAAATCACTCATACTAATGTGCTCACAATTCACCCATACCTAAAATACCTAGATCTCATCATGCATATAACCTACTAACTCATTCTCATACCTCCTCACATTCTTCCCTAGTTTATGGGAGAACTACATCAGCCTGAGGTTTCTTTTTACCAGGACTATGCAGACAACACTCCGAGGGCATAAGGCCCTTAGAGGTTAGCTCAGCCACTCTCTACCCTAACTAATTCATCTTTCATTTTCCTAAATCACATTTTACCCTAGTTAATTTCCTTTTTATATCAATAATTGGAAATTAAACCAAACAAACAACAAATTGCTTTACACATTTATCATCATCAAACATACATTCATTCTGTCTCTCATTGCTTTACCATTATCATGCATTTTAGTATAAAACATCTCAAACATGACCCACATCATCATTAATTACACAAATTAATGAGTTAGAAACTCAACCCATTTCAACTCCATCCATGCCTAAACCACAACCTGAATCAATCCATGCCCATGACCTGACTCCATCCATGCCTAGACCACAACCTAATTCCGCCATGCCTATGACCTGAATCCATCCATGCCTAAACCACAACCTGACTCAGCCATGCCAATAACCTGAATCCACCATATCTATACTAATAAAATTCTTTCAACATAGGTACATCATGCCAAAATCACCATCATCTCTATAAATATAAACATCCAAACATGTGTATCTATATACATACCTCTCAAATATCTTTGGCACGTAGGCTGGTGTATAAAAAAAATCTCTCAAAAATATCATATACAACCTCACCATCTTCAGCACGCAGGCTGGTATATGATAAAAAATAAACAAAACTCTCATATACAACCTCACCATCTTCGAAACACAGGTCAGAATATGATAAAAAATAAACAAAAATCTCATATACATCCTCACTCTCTTCGACATGCAGGCCAGTATATATCAAAAATGAATAACTACTTCAAAACGGAGAGACATACATTAGGCATCATCCTGCCAGATATCCTCCATATCGGTCTCTCCTGTCTCCTCCTCGGCTCCTACCTAGCAGCTTGATAACATCTTACTACCTCTCATGGGGTGTGGCTTGGTCCTTGTTGGTACATCACCTAGAGTTGGTCCCCATGAAATGGTAGCCTCATCTTGAGCCTGTCTCAAGGCTTAATGGCCCCCTTTGTTTTCCACACAGTGGGTACGAGATCTAGTCCTCTCACTCGAGGCTTGATGTGCCCTGTACTCTCTATAGGATAGAAAATCTATCCCCGCCACCATTAACTAATCTTGGTAATACCTGGACCCACCTAAGGCATCCCATAACCTAGATATGGGTACTATCTATGGTGGCCCCATCAGCCTCTAACCTTGTACCTATCCTGTGGGACCGTGTCCCACCCCTACCTGTGAATTGGGATCCTTTCCTAGTGCATATGGAGGTGCCATCGGCCTCGCACCATGTGCTTGTACCTAAGCCTGTAATGCCTCGATCTATGCCAGTGTAGTGGCAAACTAGCCCTATAAACATATAACCTGTGCCTGTAGGGCGGCCACCTGCTCATCATCACCATCTCCATCTCCACCCTAGGCCATCTGGGCCTATAGACTAGCCACCTGTGTATGCAGCGCAGCCATTTCTACCTCTAAACCTACCAACTGCCCCTATACCATTCCCAGTAGTGTAATCAGGGTCACCATCTTCCCCTGTAGGGTGTCTCTCTGCATGGTGATGGTGGCTAAATCTGGCTACCCCAGACTGGGAGGTATTGTTCGTTAATGAGCTGCCCACCACTGTCTATACCTATCAATCACTCCGGTATAATCTATCCACCGGTCAGTCACCTACTCCTCCTACCCTGTAGGTACTATCATCTGTGGTAGTGGCAGTGGTCTCTCCACATCATCTCTTTGGTAATGTGGAAATGATGGTGGTATATCCTGCGGCAACCCAAACTGTCATTTTACGCTATCTACTAGGATCATCTCATACTCCCCTACACGATGCCCCTCAGTCCATATAAGTATCTACAAGCCATCTAACTCATCACCCATTTGTCTGTATGAGGGATAGCCCACATACAGTCTCCAAATAATGTCCACGGTAGACAATCCCTCTAGTAACTACCTGTAATAGGCTACATAATGTGTAACGCTTCCTACTCGATGCTCTCCCATCACTGACACCCATCTCCTGTAGCCCACTCTAACAAACTCATGCCTGAATGCATCTTCCTAGGGCATACCAATCAGACGAACACAAACAATGTGTTCGTAGGCCCAACAGTGAAGAATAAACGTGCAACATAGACTAAACCTGCGGAGCCGCCCATATCCCTATAGCTCTCTATATAGTTGCACCAGGAATGTTGGCACCCATGTAAAGTAGGTCATGTCCACCATCATATCATGTTATACCCCCATTAGTGATCATGGAAATCTCCCACCCTCTACATATGACAATGAAAAACATTAAATTGCCTACATCAATAACACTACTAGCCTCATTTCCTCTAGATGGGCTAGGTACATATCTCCATAACTCATGTTGGTGCTGTGGAATGTCATGTCTACCAGTCCCTTACCAAATACCTTTAGCATCAACTCCTTAGATGCCTCTAAGGAGATTGAATATACCTACGTCCCCAATATAGGTAAGCGCAGGATCCTGTACATGTCCTCCAAGGTAACTGTCATCTCCCCCATCGGTAGGTGGAACATGTTGGTCGCTGAATCCCATCTATCGATTAGAGCAGCCATCAAACTTGGATACCGGACAACATGCCAATAGCGTCAGACCCCAATCAGGACCACATCTGTGACATGCCTCCACTCCTCGACTGTCGCCGTACCTCAAACTCTCAATAGCAGGGATGACACCCCATCTCTCATCCTTAACTAATCTCTCACATGCATCTAGAAAAACATCACATTAATTTCACCTTAATCATAACCACAATCCCACTCAACACCTCACTTACACCTACTATCCTACTGTTAGTGAAAATTCACAGCACCCCCAAATCGACCCGTAGATTTGCTGTAGAAAAATGGCCTATTCGATGAGAATGCACAACATTGAGTTTTCCCAAAGTGTGGGACCTTTGCAATTGAAGAAAACTCTCCAGATTAAAACTAGTTCTTACTCCTTTGTTTAGGTGTATGCATGTAATTTTTGTAGAGGTTCTGATTCAAAATTCCTACTCTAGAACTACCAAGGAGATAGCGTTGACAGAAGCATGGAAAAGGGAACAAAACTGAGCAAAAAAAACAAAACGGTGATACACCAAAGGAGTGTTGAACTTCTTGCTTTGCAAAGTAGACACAGATCATAAGAATGCAACACAAAGCATGCACAAATTACCAAAATATAATAAAATATTAGAGGACAATAATACACATGAGAGGATTGGAAAATCAATCACAAAACATACATTATCATTCCCAAGTTTGATACAATACATTACACTGGTAGAGAGGCAAAAAATGTGATGCAGTCCATATGGGAGGTCTGAAACTCCTTCAAATCTACCTGCTAAGGAGAAAAAAAGAGCTTGCAAGAGAAAGAATTTCCAACAAAACAAAGGATCAAATCCTTTCCATTTATAACTAAAGCAAGGAAAGAGAAAAACAAAAAAGAAGCAAATCAGATATTTTAATTCAAATATCTGCCATTAATCCCTTTCAAATCAGCCTGCAAACCCATCAAATTGATTCCTCTATTCCTATTTTGTGTGTTGGAGGAAAAAGCAATGGATTTTAGCAAAAAAAATCTCCCCAAGCAATCTGATCTTTGATTAATGGCGTGAGAAGACATTTTAGGGGTTTTCCCATCAAATCGAGTTGATTCTTCATCCTTGGCATGTGGGAGAAGGCAACCATGGCGGATTGAGCAAAAAATGACTCATTCGAAGCAATCTGGTTTGCATTAAAGGCATGAAAGACATTTCTAGATTTTTCTTCCTCAAAACCTATAAAAAATGATGTTTTTGTGCCTCTAATGCATAGTGGATATCAAGATCTTTCCAATGAGTCTGATTTTTCCCAAATCTTATCTCTGGATCGAAAGATATGCCCATTTGAAGATTCTAGGGAAAAATCAGGGCATAAATTTGGGCACAAATTTCAAGGCAAAAATTAGGTTGAAAAATGGCAATGAATTAGATTTGAAAATGGGTCCATGGGCCCAAATTTTACTTTTTTCCCTTTTGGAAAAATTTCCCAAAAATATGCCATGGCCCCCCAGGTTCGCATGGACACATGGAACCTTATTGATGATCGGCGGAGGCCAAAGACTTTAACATTTTTCCCTCTTTTTTTGGAAATTGGGAAAAATTTTCAAAAACTCTCCGAATGCCCCAATGCTCCACTACCACATAAAAATGACACTTCTCAATTCACTGGGGCACATAGGGTCAAACTTCACCTTTTTCCTTTTGATTCCTTTCTGAAATTGGGAAAATTTCCCAAAAAAAACCTCTGCGGACTCTGCTCCTGAGTTTGCCGAAAGAGGACACGTGTCAAAAATTTCTAGGTTCCTTGGATAGGACCGCGAAGTTCAAATTTTTCCCTCATCAACGGGCCTTCGCAAAAGGCCAAAAGGCTCCATTTCCACCCCCTTTTGAGTTTTTGCACAAATGGGCTAAGTGTCCCAAATTTCTTAGGCACCTTTGCCAACTTGCTTCCAATTCCCTTTGGCGGGCCCATGGGCTGAGTTTGTGACTTTGCGCCTTTTACCCCAAAAGGGCTAAGTGCTCAAAATCTTTCCGACGCTACTCCTCTGGCCCTACCCACATGTGGCATTCTCATTAGCTGTGGGCCCGCCTAGGGAAAATTTCCCCTCCAAACTCACCTGATCCATAACTCAAAAAATACAAGAAGTTAGGAGGACTTCTTTACCTTTCTGGAAAGGGGAAGAAAAATCCTATCTGATAAAGCTATTTCCAAAATATTTTGAGTGCTTGCAATGTGTGAAAATTGAATTTGAAGCACAAGGAAGGAAAGAATGAAGGCAAGTTAGCCAAAATAAGCAGGGGCTCATTTTGGATAACAATTTGGTGACTCAGAGGGGTCATCTGCCTACTAGATGAAATGACCAAGTTCCTTTGAAGCATCCATTGGGCATGGAGTCAAGCTTGAAACCTAATTCCAATCTGAACTATGAAAATATGACCCTTTTAAGCCTCTTGGAAACCCACTGAAACTTGGAGTTGATCCTAACCAAAATGCTAGAACTGAATGCACTATGCAAGAGCAACCAAAACAACACCAAAAAACTATGTACAAAATTAGAAATCATACATACCCCAAGTGGGATATGCAGAGTGTGCACAAAGCACTTCTTCTGCTAGAAAGAAAACCTACCTACACTACTCTAACCAAGAGAAAAGGGAGCTCAAACAAAACCTGCAACTGGCAGGGAGAAATAGCTTCCCTTCCTCAAAAATGGCAGCCATGCAACTGATTTGGCACTAAACATGGCTGGTTGGATGAGTGGAAAATTAACAAGAAGCTGGTCTTCCACCCAAATTAACAAGGTATCACCTGAAAGAAAATTAGATACCTCTTTTAGTTTCTCTACATTTGGATTGAAGAGGTATGACAGCTGATCCTTGGTACTTTGCATGCTCATACTCATGCCTGAGGAAAGCATGACTGATTGTGGCTTCTCCTTTGGCTCTAATGAAGCCAAATACCTAATTGGGCAAGGTTTGATCCATTTGATATGCCCATTAGCTCTGAAATTCAACTCCAAAAATGGATTCTTCTTGTGGACCTTCTTGGGTGGATGGTGTGGAAGAGTGATGGAATCCTTCTACCTCTTTTCCTTCTTCCTCCAGTGAAGAACATGGAAGATTAATATCTTCCAACCTTGATTCCAAAGAGCTGCCATAGAAGTGCAGGCTGCTGCAAATGAATGCTCTCCTCTCATGGTTAGCAGGATCAAGTGTTTCTAAGATGGATGATGAAGGAGAAAACAATGTGATTTCAACTGGTTCCTCTCCATCAAAATAGTCCTCCAAATTAGATAGATAAACTGCCTCATTGTTGTCCTACTAGAAATGTTCAACTTCCTCCATGGTGTTCTCTTGATCAACAGTTTGTTTACCATGGTTTCTTTCATCCTCCAACATGAAGTTTGAAATATCAAACTCTTCTCCAACATTAGATCTCGAGAGAGATGAAGTGGAAGGAAGAACTGAAGGTTCTTTTATAGCCTGCTTTTGAGAGCAAAGCTCTTGGACCTGCATTTTTCTCCTCTACAGGTGGAATGTGCTCCGCTTCTTTTGGATTTGGAAAGCTTCTCCTTCCTTGCTGTTTGAAGACAATCTTTCTCTTGAATGACTTCTTCCTCTAGTGGCATGAAGTTTGAAAAATTGAACTCTTCAATCTTCTCCTCTAGAGGACAATTGGGACTACAAGATCTCTTTTAGAGCTTTCCTCTTCCATGGCTGTTGTGCAACTTCTATTGGATCAGCATCTTTTCAAACAAAGTGCCAACATAGACACTACATTATGAGAAAACTTGATTGACTGATTTGCTTCTTCTTTTTTCTCTTCTATTGCTTCAACAAAATCATTCCTTTCCACCACTTGTTCTTCAACTCTTAACCTCCTCTGAAGGCTTAACCATCAAGGGGATCTTTGTTATCCCAAATTAAGCAGCCCAACTCTTCAAATTGTCTTATTTTTTCTTCTTCTGTTGGGCTCCACTTCTTGACTGATCCTTTTAGATTTCTTGTTCTTCCCAACATGGATTTGGGAATGCAAGAGGAGGGGTGGGTGGGATTCAACCATTTTTGTCATTTGTTTGTGGTGGTGGGGAGGTGAAACTTCTTGTTTCTTATTTCTTTTAGCTCTTTGGAGGGGATGACTATTTGGAAGGGAAAACGACAGAAGAATTGAGATAAGGTGGAAGACTAAGGAATGGAGAAATGAAATCAACACTTGGGGCAGCATGGGCTGATTTGGAATTCGACGTTCAAAATGAGATGGTTCTGCTTGAGGAATGGAAAGAGAAAAACCAGATGATGGTGTAGAACTTACCCATTGACAAGGTTTCTCAGCACCAAATTTATAGGCCTCTATCTCTAGTGTCCATTGTGTAAGTTGGGGCAGCATCTCCACCATGAAGTCCAACTTCTCCTGAGGGCTTAAGTGTATTGGAAAAGGGCCAACCCATGGACAAGGTGCCCTACAACCAATTATGAAATCCTTCATTTGAGTTGTTGCTCTTGATTGCACCATGCCAAACTCCATCTTTTGGATCTTCTCCAACAAAATCAACATCTTGCATTTGATTGTCTTCATTGTTGGCATACCATTGCTCTTGGAAATCTCCATAGCTAAACTTATTTTGGCACTATTGCTCATAGGGATGATCATGCTGATTTTGGATTTGCTCCAAATGCTGATTTGAAGGAGTTGTAAAGCACATTGGAGGTGGGAAACATTACTGCTGTTACTGAAATGTGAATTCCATGAGGGAAATGAAGTCATGATTGCACAACTTCATGGAATGAAAGAAGAATGAAAGAGATGGAGGGGAAAATGAAAAAAATGGAATGAAAATGAATGGAAAGAAAGTCTACAACTTTAGAGATGGGTTGCTGACTAGATGGAGTTGCCAGATGTGTTTGCAAGTGCCTCCAAAGGCTGAAATTTTAAACAGGAACACATCAACCTACAAAAAAGAAGTGGAAGACCTCTTGGTCCCACCGGGCATGCCAAAATTGTTAGTGAAAATTCATATCATCCCCCAAAACTATTGTTCTTCAACCTCAAATTATACTGTAGACAAATGGTCAATTTGGTGTGAATGCACAACATTGAGTTTTCCCTAAGTGTGGGACCTTGCAAATTGGGAAAACTCTCCAGATTGAAGTTGGTTCTTACTCCTCTATTTAGGTGTATGCATGTAATTTTTGCAGAGGTTTTGATTCAAAATTCCTACTCTAAAACTACCAAGGAGACATGGTTGAGAGAAAACATGGAAATGGAAACAAAACTAAGCAAAAAAACAAACGGTGATACACCAAAGGAGTGTTGAACTTCTTGCTTTGCAAAGTAGACAGAGATCATAAGAATGTAACACAAAGCATGCACATATTGCCAAGATATAATGAAGCATATCAGAAGAAAATAATAACATGCATGAAAGGATTGAAAAATTATTCACAGAGCATGTATTATCATTCCTAGTTTTTAATATGATGCATTACAATGGCAAGGAGGTAAAATATGTGTTGCAGCCTGTATGAGACATCTGAAACTCCACGAATCCACTTGCTAAGGAGAAAAAGGGAGCCTACAATAGAAAAACGTCCAAAAAAACAAAGGATCAAATCCTTTTAATTTATAGCTGAAGTAAGGAGAGAGAAAACAGAGGAGGAAGAAAATTAGATGTTCTAATTCAATAATATGCCATTAATTCCTTTCAAATCAGCCTACAAACCCATCGAATCGACTCCTCTACTTCTATTTTTGCATGTTGGAGAAAAAAATGATAAATTTGGTGAAACACAACTCTCAAAGCAATCTGATCTTGGATTAATGGCATGAGAAGACATTTTAAGGTTTTTCCCTCATCAAATCAAGTTGATTCTTCATCCTTGGCATGTGGGAGAAGGCAACCATGGCAGATTGAGAAAAAAATGACTCATTCGAAGCAGTCTGGTTTGCATTAAAGGCATGAAGACGTTTCTGACTTTTTTTATTCCTTGAAACCTACAAAAAAAATGATATTTTTATGCCTCCAATGCATAGAGGAGATCAAGATCTTTCCAATAAGCCTGATTTTTTTCCAAATCTGATCTCTGGATCAAAAGATATGCCCATATGAAGATTTAGGGAAAAAATCCAGACATAAATTTGGGCACAAACTTGAAGGCATGAATTAGGTCAAAAAATGGTGGCAAATCAGATTTGAAACAGGTCCATGGGCCCAAATTTGAAAATGGTGGCATGACATGTGGTACCTTCTGGATGATCCATGGGTCGAAGACCTACCTTTTTCCCTCTTTTTTTGAATCGGGAAAATTTCCCAAAAACTCTCTAGGCCCCGCTCCTCCGATGACACGTGGCACTTCCCAATTTGTTGATGGGATCGCGGGCTCAAACTTCTCCTTTTACCCTTTGATTTCAAATTGGGAAAATTTCCCAAAAAAACATCCATGCCCCACTCTCCCGATTTAGGACATGTGTTAGCTTCTGGTTCGGTGCAAAGGTGTGGCCCAAATTTTTCCCTTCTCCTTCGAGGGCTTATAGGCCTATTTGGACTTTTGAGTTTTTAGCCAAAGAGGCTAAGTGTCAACAATTTCTTTACGCCTCTGCCAACTTGCTTCCTTCCTCTTAGCGGGCCTGCGAGCTAGCTTGTGACTTTATTCCTTTTAGCCAAAATGGATAAGTGTCAAGTTTTCCTCTGACACTCACCACTCTTCCTTGACACGTGGCATCATTTCATTAGTTATGGGCCTGCCTTAGGAAAATTTCCCCTCCAAAATCCGTCGAGCAATAACTCAAAAAATACAAGGAGTTAGAAGGACTTGTTTACCTTTCTGGAAAGGGGAAGAAAAATCCTATTTGATAAAGCCATTTCTATAATATTTTGAGTGCTTTTAATGTGTGAAAATTGAAGTTAATGCACAAGGAAGGAAAGAATGAAAGTAAGTTAGCCAAAATAAATAGGGTCTCATTTTGGATAACACCTACCTCTCTTTCCCTAGACCTCATTACCTTCATATCACATCTTCTATATACCCACCCTAACCCTCATTCCCTATCATTCAACCTTACCTATTTTTACCCCTTACCTCTCTTACTGATTTTCTCAAAAACATATCCTAATGACCCACTACCTATCTCACTCACCTGACCTAAGTCACTTTTGGCCCCGTTTTCCCCAAAATTATGACCAATACCGGTTATCCCATAACTGACCCCAGTCCCACATAAGTTGGCATTGGTCACCTATTTTGTGACTAGATACCGATTGGTCTCACCACCGACAGTGTCAGCTAACCCTCAACTGATGCCTGACAACTGTCGCGTGCAAAAACCATGACACACAAACCTGCATTCTTCCTCAAAATATCCCTTTTTCTCCCTTATAACCACCCAATCCTACCTAAATCCCCGTTCCACCCTTCCCTACCCCTCCTTCACCTAACCACCTCCCTCCCCATTCCGATTTTACCCAATTTTCCCTCCCAAAATTCAAAAATTCATTTCTCCCCCGAAAGCCCATTTTCTACCCACCCGACCTCTAATTCAATCTAACACACAAAACAAAGAATAGGATTGACTCTTACCTCATCACACTACCATTGCTATGGTCGTATGTCATGGATCCACTGCACTGGTGGTCCACCCGACCCCTCTCCTACCTCTTCCATCACCCAATCAACCTTCTGCACCTCCAACCAATCAAATCACTCAATCTAATCTCGTGGACCCACCTATCCAATCTACCAATCACCTGCTACACTACTCGCCAACTCAGCTCTCCATGTTCTGCACGGATGCTTTCCACCTTTCTCTTTCTCCTCTGTCATTTTCTTCAATTTTGATAAACAGATAAATGATTTACAAAACACGATAAATTTTTCTTTTTTATAACCTACCTGACCTGATCGACGACGGTTTTACCTTAACCGACATCAGTCCTGTACCCTAGCTTACCGGTGGTCGGTCCATCATGACCAACATCGGTTCCTTCCAACTTTCATCGGTTTACCTGCTTAATCTTTTTCCTATCCCCTACCCCCTACCCTCAATTTTTGACCTGAATCCTTTTTCCCTCACCCACACCTCACTTGGACACACCACTTTTATCTTCCTGACCTTATCATTTACCACCTCACCTCGTCCTCATTTCGGGACTCATTATTTTACCCATACCTCGGCCCTACCCATGTCATGACCTAGTTACTTGTACCTGGAACATCGTTAGTGACCTATGACCTCATGTGCTCACTATACCTTGGGGTACTGTTACCCATGTTGATGGACATACTGACCTTACCTTACCTCTTTCTATGGCCATTTATCCTGACCCAACCTTTGGTGTACTGAAACATACCTAAACGTTCCTACCCATGACCTATGTCATGTTTCCTAACCAAATCCTATACCTTGGATACCGGAATCACCTCAACCTTTTTTTGATCAACCTAGTGACCTTAGACAATGTACAGTTTCACTTGCTCTTCAACCTGGTACGGTGCTACAGTTTATATGTGTGTGTGAGTTTGACTATTACTACCTTTGACCCTGACCCATTACCTAGATTTCCCGATTAGACCTTTACCCCTCTTTCCCCTATTTCCCCCCTTCCTCTTCATCACATTCACCTTTCATCAAATCACTCACTGATTCTACCTTCTACCTCATCAGTTCCTAGTTTGAGGGGGATCACCTTCACCACACATGGGGCAACCACATCTTATTTATGTCAGTGTCACTTACCAATACAAGCTACGTAACAAAAAGGGGAAAAATGTAGACATGAAAAATTGGGTCACACTCCCCTAGTCCCATCGACAAATAACCAACTCAAACACACTCACCTAACCATGGCCCCTTTCACCCCTCTAATATTAACTTAATTAAATTAGTGAGCTCACAATATCTGTTATTTAAATATCCTAATTGGATAATGCCCACACTACCACCTCACCCTAAGACCTATTCTTAGTATGTTGCCATAACTAACTAATACCTACCTAAAACATAAAAATAAAAGACTACATTCCCTCTAACCACATTCCCACCCATTAGAAAGGAAGATTCCATTCTAATCTGCAGAACAAAACAAACGAGATCCAAGAAAATCAAAGGGATCTACCCATTTTAGAAACCCTAAGAAATCCTACCTTAACCGATGCAGGTTACCATAAACCACTACCGGTAAACTAGGAACCGTTGTCGGTTACCATTTAATTCCCAAAACAACCTTATTTCAAGGTTAGAACATTTCTTAGAAAAAAGGATGAAACCAGAGCTACATGCAAGTAGAACCAACATTCGTACATGCATTAGAGTATCAACAAGCAGCATCAAAAGTAATCACAGAGCCATTTTCATTCACGGAAGCATCTGGGGAAGCACCATCACCACATCAAGTTCCTTCCATTTGATCTCCTGCCATTGCCAACCAGACATCAATCTCGTAGAACATTAAGGGATTTTTTAACCAACACTTGTCCATTGTCATTTTATTAGACTCTTTTACTTTTGTTATTAGTTTCTAATCCCATTCCCATTCCTCCACCATTTACCTCCATGCAAACTTGACCATTATTTCACCCACACCATTGAACTGCCCATACCCTCCTGATAACTACCCCTGAGTACACCTGAGACCTAAACATACCTTTCCATTTCCTTTTCCATTTCCATTTACCTTTAGATCTACCCTAACATCAAGTTTTTATTGAGTTTCCAGTACCCCGACCATACCGATGTAAGTTACCCACAACCATCTTCAGTTAACCTAAACCAAAATCGGTCATACCAGAAAAGTGATGTAGGTCTCTGTGCTTTTAGCCTCATACCAAGAACAAAGTTTAAAACCTCCACCAAATACCCAAAATAGCCTAGAATCAAACCCTGACCAATACCAGTACTCTGAAAGAGACCATGACCTTCAGATTTAGTCATTAGCCTAGCCTATTGTGAATGAATTTACTTATTGTAGACAAATGAGATACCTAAATCATTTTAACTATAGAATGGTTTTCTTTATTGTTAACATTGAGTTGTTTTAAACATTGGATTGACAACCGTCTAAGGAGTATCGCACTAATTGGATCTAGCATACGCTAGGTAGTCCACTACATATACTGTTTAACTTTTATTTGGTCGTCTTGTTTTCTATTTCAGGTAGTTCCTCCTAGCCAAAAGGAAGCTCTCATGATTAACTGTGGATCAAGAAGTCATACGCGCATACCAACCCACAACCAACATTTTAACAGGTATTCCTCTTAGCCCTTTACCCTTATTTGTTTCGTTAATATTCAAAGAAACGCCCTAGAATAACAGGGGAAACAAAAACAAACTGACTAGAAGAGGGTTTTCAAAAGACTCTGGAGAAAAAAATTCAAATTTGGGTTAGTTTTCATGTTTGGAAGTTTGTATTTTCTTGCTACACATTTTCATGACAAAAAAGGGATAGGTGTTTTGGATTAGAGGGGAAATTTTTCATTTATAGTAGGAAATTTTTCTTTATATTTCATGATCTTAAATGTTCTATTTACCTATGAATTATATATACTCTAATAGGATGATGCTACATCATCATCACATGAAGAAAATTCATGTAACTACTGAATATTTTCATCTTCTAGTTGGCTAAAATGATAGAATATTAGTTATGGTTGAGTATATAGGATGTATCCTTTCTATTCCTTATGGTGGGTCTATTATATGTCCATGGTGATGCAGTGTTGGTTTTGAATATGAAAGGAATAATTGATTTCATATTTAGAACATACTTTACAGATGACTTTAACATTAAAATCAATATGTGGCGATTTAGAAATAAATAGATGATCATTATGATCAATGTATGAAAACTGGAATTCCTTTTTCTATTTTAAATCATCCTTGAGGTATTAACTTGTTGTTATAGGACAATATGGATAGTATTGTGATAACTTCCCTTGAAAAAATATACAGTATTGGAAGGGTTGGTGGTCACTAATATTTGTTAACTTCCCTTGAAAAAATTATACATTACAGAAAAGGGAAATTTAATGCATTGATATAGTGTTGATGGTATGGCTTACATTTCATGAACCCTTGGATTTACCAAAAGGATTATGTATTGAAGGTAAATGTATAGAACATGAATCAATGTATGATGTTTCATGAGATCCAAAACAATAAGAAGATAAATTATTCTTAAATATTGTTTTTTTGGCATCATCATAAGCTCGTATTGTAATAATATCGTGTGTTAATGTTGTTTTTGTAGAGCATAGTATTTTTACTAAGGACAGGTTACATAGATTGACAAAAAAACCATTTTATAAATGTACACATTTGATCTTATGATTTTTTATGAGTACCTTGATATACAAGGGGAAATAATGTTACGACTATTTGGTGGCATGTCATTTCTGAGTCATTTTTGAGCTATTGGGTTGATGATATATTACCCATAAGCACTTGGAATTAATTACATTAAATACCATTTAGGATCTTAGACATTTGTAGGGTTTTTTAGAGTACGTCCCTGTGAATAGAGGATGTTTTGAGAAGATTCATAATTTATATTTGAGGCAGAGTTTTTTAAATAGATTATTTGATTAGAGGCAGAGTTTTTTAAATTTACTATTATCTTCCTTAGCAATAGGCATATGATATCTTTGTATAGTTAAACTTGGTTGGTCTCTTAGGATACTGACCTTATTAATTTTTGTGGTGACATTCTAATTAGGGGGCCTTACCTTGAGTTAGATGGTAAAACCCACACTTTGAATAGAAAGGATATTATAAGGAATAGATATGATTTTTATTATTGCAATTCTATGGTTAGGGTGGTCAATTATACAACTTAATCATAGTTATATGGAATCATCTCATAGTGTATATAATTTTTATGGAGGTTGGATCTAATCTTACCCTCTGTTCTTATACCTTTCTCTAATTTTGGACCATAATTTGGGAGGATTCTAGCATAAATTACGGATTGTACATTTAGTTTGGAATTTGAATTATCCCTTAAATTTCTAAAGTCATTTCACAAAAACTATTTTTGGTGCATACCCATCAATCAATGCATTCCATAAGACCATCGTTTTGAGGGTAGTTGCAAAGGTTACATTGCATGTAGCACACATGCTTAAAAGAAAAAAAAGAAAAATTAATACAACAAAATGTTTCATGTTGTGACATCTAATTATGTAAAATTCATAATATTTATCTTCCCAATATAATGATGGTGTACGTTACTTTCATCTCGAAATTTCATCATTTTCAAAATAAGAGTCACTTGAAAATACATTATAGTCGTTCGAACCAATAGAGGTATAGTGTACATATTGTGAATTCTTTTTTTTTTTTTTTATAAGAGCAATATTATTGATGTATTTTGAACCTTTAAGAAAATTGAATTAATTTCTTAGGATTGTTTTATATGATTTATATCTTCTTAAAGTTAGTTACTCCATTTCTAACCATCTCCATGTTCTTATTGAAACATTTTGAATTCTATGATGTTGATGGTTGACGATCATATTTAGAATATATTTATTAACAATTATAATTAATTGTTAACAATGGGTTAACTTTTGGTCGCTTAGGCCTTTTCATTATTCATTAAAAGATTGTTGTTACAAGTAGAAATGTTATAGTGGAAATAAAACAAATAACACACACTTCCATAAATCCTAAAAAAAAAATTCGACCTTAGGGAAAAGTATTCCTATAGATTTAATAATTTTTACCAGCATAAACAAATCTTTTACATTTATTTGAAAGGATTCTAAAATATTTACATAGAAAAAGTATCTATTGCATCTATAAATAAAATAAATATATCTTCCATAGCCGTTTTCATAATGTATAAGTTAATTTAGGTTAAGATGGGAACATAATTCCAAAATTTCTAAGAGAGTAGTAGTAGGTTCATCCTACTTAGCATTGTATCTTTTATTTTTTCATATTGAAGCCATATATTCAATTGTTCCTTTTTGTCCACCTCAGTCCCCCCAGGTAGTGTATATTTCTCCAGTATAAAAACATTAGTTAGAATTTCAATCCGAACAACCTCACCCCAATCTAATTCATGGATCTGATATAGAAATATACTAATTTCCTAGCTTCATAAACAATTATACCTTGGGTAACATTAATTATCTCCTTACAAGTAAAAATGAATTATATTCCACCTCTTTGATTTTCAATGGAATATTGGGGTCCCAAGTCATGTATAATTTTTTTTAGACTTCCAAACCTCCTTAATCATCTCCCTTGGCCCCTAATTTTATCAGTGAGACATAAAATATTATATTTCTTCCTAATTTTAGTAGGTTGATCATATTCTATCCTAAAACAAAAACATTGGCTTACTTTTTTTACAAAATAATGTGACTGTTCCTAAGAAATTATCGCCTCATTTTGAGATAGGATAAAAAGGACCTAAAAAAACATCCCCAACATATATGGTTTGGCATTCCATAAGAGATCCAAGGGAAGAATAAAATGATGAAAACGTCCTGAAAAAGTAGGTTTTAATCCTCTTCTAATGAAGAGAAGAAGACATTGTATAATTCCTTATCCCTAGAAAAATTAGTAGGAATTTCAAAAGCTAAACATTCTAGTTGCACCTTAAACCATGCTTCCTCCAGAATAAAAGAATAGATCATTGGTGGAATAGATTATCTAGTAAAATTTTAATTTTAGTTTCCCAACTACTTATATCTATAAGTAGTATGAAGATAAATACTTTAACCTCCCTCAGTATTATTTGTAATTCATTATAGTTCTCCTCAAGAAGAAAATTAAAAATATCTAGATTTTGTCTCACCTTTAGAAAATAAGAACACATATATAAAACTAAAGGCTTGCTAGAAGGTGACCAAAGGGAACAAAACCAATATGTTTGAGTGGATTTATTCTATGTGAATGGGAAAATAGTTACTGATTATGCTTAGATATACCCACTAATTCCATAGAATTTGTACCTTTTTAGGTTCCCATAATATGTAATGTTTGTACTTCTACATCAAAATCTTAAAATATAAAGTGAACATCCTAGAAATTATCCCCAAGAGCCCCATTTAATGAAGTTTAAATCCTTTTATCCCCAAGACTGGCCCCACAAGTTGTTATTTCTATCATTTTGATCTATGCATGCCTAGTTCCCTTAAGTAGTTTTATTTTTGGCCAAAATTCCAATTGACCATCCTCCTTCCCCCATATGTTGGGCATTTATAACTCTAAATATGTTAGTCTAAATATATATATATTTTCAATTATATTAATATTGAAATTACTCGGTGACTAGTGTTAACTATCATAGGGTATAATGTATTTATGTGAACATAGATAGGCTCCTTTCTACCTAGAACCATTCAATAATCCCACTTTAGTTTTCAATTTCCTCTTAGCCCTCGCCTCTTTAGTGGCCCTATGAGCCTTCTCCTTATCTTTGTACTTTCTTCAAAACTTATGGGGTTTATCATGATTAGTATCAATGCCATGATAGGATTTCATCCTTGAAAATATTATAGGAATAAAAAAATAACCAACATCCTTTTTTGTCTTCAAATGCAATATCTCAACATCATTATAAGAGGAGGACAATGATTCACAAATAATCCTTCTTCTTTTCACTTTTCCATTAGCTTAGAGAAAGAATATAACTGGGTAGTCAACTTTTCCATGAGAACTTTCTATGAACAATAGTCTAGCTCATCTATAATTACTATTTTTACCATCCCGTTCAAGGAAAAAACCTTTATATTCCCACCCTTAGTTCTATGTACCATATTTTTCAAATATTAAAGAAGAAAAAATGGGATATTTACCAATTATTTTTTTTTTGTGATGAGATAGAAGTTTTCAATTATAGTATTATAATAGGGAAATTACGTCTTTAATGTAATATACTTCATAAAGAGAAATGCTACTTCTAACCAGTGATCCAAAAGAGTGTTTCTAAATTATATTCACTAGGTTGTATAAAAAACTATTTTTGCACTTAATCTATCTTTTTTATATAATTAAGAAGTTTCATTGAGATATGTAAATATAATGTAGATCTCATAATATAAACTATGAATTTTATGATTATACCTAATTTATTAAGAATAGTTCTTATCTGATCTCTTATTTTGTTATTTCCTTATAATTACAACATTGAATAAGAGCATGTGGACTCATGTTAATTCTTATGAAGTTATCCATATCTATATCTCTCTCCTACAATTTTGTAGAAAATTCCGACATACTTGAAGTAACTACTTGGATTAGATTATGTGATTGATTTTACGTCTTGAGTTTATTGAGAAATAAATCCAAGAGGATTATTTGTAATCAATTTGATTATGTGATTGAAATATCATCACATCTTAAAAAGGTAATTATGGCCCAATGTATTATTCTTGTTGACTCTTGTAAATCATTATTAATGAAGATTATAATATTTATCCCTCATTTTAAATCTAGTCTTATGACCTATCTTATTTGAATTGAAAATGTATATATTTTACTTAAAAATATTATTTATTAATTAATCTGATAATTTCTTAAGTTACGTGATTATTTATGATTTCATTAATTCAGATAGAATAATCAAAGAAAAATGAATATTGATAGATAAACCAAAAGGATAACATAGGAAATGAAATAAAGATGTTTATGTATGCTATAGTAATAATGGACTAATCATGACGACTAAATGTATTTAAATGACTTGGTATGAAAAATGAATATTTAACCTACACATAATGAACATTACTAATATTTTAATAGTACTTCAAGAGGAACTAATATTAGTTAGTAATTCTTTGAGTTACTATGACACTCTTATTGAAACCTATTAAGTATTATGAAATAATACTTTTAAAATGACTTGCTAAAGATGAATTAGTTACATTACTCAACTAAGGTAACCTAAGTATAAGGAGTGTGGGGTGTAATGTTCCTACATAATCTTACTAGAATATTAGCTTAGTTCCAATTTAAGATGGATATGGGAAGGGTAGTAAGGATGTAAGGATGGGTAATCATTACGTGGTCCCTATGTTTCGCTTAGGAATCCTAAGATGGTATGGGTGGGATTATTTATATACAAGGAATGATCTAGTAATGAAATCTCCCTCTTCTTAAATAGTTTACCTTATTTTAAAAAAAGAAATCAATATAACTATATTGAGATGGTTTTGTGGTGAAAAAAGATGATTTTCGTAGGCTAGTGTGTAGTCTCCAAACTTAGATCGCAAAGAAATTATTGAAACTTTGGCCAAAGTAATGTATTATCTGACTACATTTTTTAATCACCGATCCCCTAAATAAACAATTTTGGATACCAGATGGGGGTTACACGAATGTCTTCTAGGTAGGCACTTAGGAGATGCACATAGTTCTGAAAATCTATAAAAGGTTAAACCAAGTATACAAAAGTGTACACACTCGGTTAGAGTGACTAAAGGGATATTGAGGATATCTGGATATACTCTTACAATTTGTACATGGTTATTATATGTTATCAGATAGACTATGAATATTTTAATTATGTTGGATTATTTAATAGTAAGATAAATAATAATGTTAAACATTTGTAGCTTTGAATAGAAATTAAGGGTATGCTTAAAAAAATTTCTTAAATTAGTTTATCATACCAAGGTTTTTAATATTCGTCTTCTTCTTTCCTTTGGTGAAAAATACAAGTAGACAAAATAATATCCACTTGTTGTCCTTCATCTTGTTTAAACTCATTACATGAAAATGAGACAATTTACTATTGAAACTAATAGATATGATGATTGGAGCCACCAAATATTTTTCTATGAAGCCTCTAAAGGATGTTCACCAAGATACACACCATAAAATTGGTGAAATGACATTAAATCCTTAAACATAGTCCCACTGGGAGTGCCAGAACTATTATCACATAGAAGTTACACCATTTGATTTGGTCATAAAATAAAATTAGAACTTTTGGTTAACATGGGATTGTCTTAAAGTGTGGGGCCTTGAAAAGTGAGGCAATCCTTAAAAGAAGATTGGTTTCTTCTATCTTAGCCCACTAAAAACCAACCTAAAACTTCAAAATATAACTAAACTATATCTAAAGTAAAAATTTGTAGGAATAAGGATTAAGAAGGGAGAAAATGCAACAAAATGAAAGAAGATGATACACCAAAGCTAAAACAGGGTTTAAATATGACCTATAGAGACATAATTGCAAGCACATATGCAAGAATCAAAGGGAAACATAAAGTTTTTCAAATATATAAGTGAATAGATTCAAAAGATAATAAGAGGGAAATGATTCATATCACACAAATTTTTATTTAAAGGAATAAACTACAATTACATGTCATTGAAAGCATCTTCACTTACATTTACAAGGAAGAGGTTTACAAGACTTGCAAAATATATAGTTACAGAGGTTTGAAGGTGTAGAAACTGTAAAAAATCCAAGGTAAAAATCCAAATCCTAAAGAGAAGAACCCCTTTCTTCTCCATAAACACTTACATATATATGAAATGAGAGAAAGATGAAGGGGCACCACTAAACAACCTTGAATGGCCCATTTCCACCTGCCAAGTACGAAAGACCATCATATTCTTTAGTTTTGAGCATGGGTAGCTTTCTTTTCTTCCTAAAAAATACATTAGATCTCTGCAATGGAAACATGAAAAGGAATGGCTATTATGCAACAATGAATTCTAGTTGTTGAGGTGGTTATATGCAAAATTGTTTCTTTTTCCATCTAAATCATGTTTTTACATGTTGATCCCTAAAATAACATCATTTTCTACATTTCTTAACACTATAATGAAGCTCTTCATGAGACAATTCAAATTCCACTAATATTGTGTAATTTGGAACTCAGAGTCAAAATTTATGCTAAAAAAACCAACTCTAAGTCGGCCCAGGCATGTTTCCAGAGAATTGGAGGAACTAGGGAATTTTCCTCTTAGGCCCTCAAAATCCACTCGAATCCATTTCCTTTATATTTTGGCAAATCAGGTTATTAGAGGAATGAGGGAAGGGAAGAATGGATGTATATGTGCTCGTGGTTCCCAATTTTTCTGATTTCTTATTGTTGGGTAAGGCTACAGATATTTGGGGAACCACTGTAAGTGGGGAATGTTATGAAAGAGTTATTTATTACCACCTTAACTAATGATTCCCTATATCCCCTATTGTTGATGTTTTTGGTGAACCTTGAGAACCCCAACACCATTCCACCCATACCTAAAAATCCCACCATCACCGATGCCCATTTTCCTGCCCCTACATCTCACCTTTCTCCTCCTTATGGATGATCAAAAAATACATAGAACAACAAAAAATTCTACTAGTTCCCTTCATTCCCACTTCTCCTAACATTGTGGAAAATTTGATGAATCTGACCTACTTTGTGCCCTTTCATCTATTGCAGACATGCAGTGAATGAATAAAACACGAGAATGTTCGAGCGGTTACAACAATGTCCAATATATTTGATGTTTTTCTCAATTTAACCTCATTGGCCACATTAGTTAATAGGTGAAATGAGGGAAAAATATAATATTTCTTCCCACATAACACCAATTTACTAGATTTACAAGTGATACGGAGAAGCTAGTAAATTGGTGAACTTAGAGAACAAAGGAACATCTCCATTTTTTCCTATAAATCTTGATTTTTCTAACCAAAGTGTGATTTTGACAAGTTTCTTACATAAATGGCTAGTTCCTTCGTCTATTATGCTTACCAAGAGGGAGATTAATGTCCCACATATGAATCTTTTACATAAATTTTCCATGATTTACCCCAAAACTTTGATTTTACCCAATTTTTCCAAGTCTTTCCCTTTCTTGACCAGCTTTTTACAAATTTGGCTAAGTACTTTTCTCTCTCCTTCTTGCACTTGAGACCCTTTTCCCACATGACCATGTGAATATACCAAAAATTCCTAGGGGTGGTTTTGGGATAACAATTTGGAGACTCAACGGGGATATCTTCCTATTATATAGAAGATCAATGGCCTTAAAGCATCCATTAGGTATGGAGTCAAGCATGAAAACATGGAAAATGATACAAAATTTATATTCTTACCTTGAGACCATATGAAGTGGTGTCTGGGCTTAGAGCTAGTATGGAACTACTTTGAGTGCTCTTGGAAGATGATTTAATTGGATTCTTGATAATAAAAAAATTGCAAAATGTCCCAAAAATACCAATTTCTTCTATAGTTAAGGGGTGAAGAATGCATGGTATCCACTAAATCGAAGAGTGCACTGGTGAGAAATGTGAGGCTTGAATTACATAAATGAAAGAATAGGCATACACACAAAACTACAAGTTATGAAGAACAATAAGATGATGGCAATACAACAAGAAATGGCCCCATCTCAATACTTTTTCCCATATCAATACATTCCTCCATATATTATATCAATAACTATATGTACATATATAGGAGGAAGAAACTGAAACTACCACCTAGATCAATGGTGAATACCTCTCACTAACTGATACTAGTAGTAGAGGTGACTCTAAAAACTAGTAAGCTAACTTTACATAACTTATACACCGAAGTAAGATAACAAAACAAGTGTAGAGCTATTACAAGTGCAAGAATTATCCTAATAAAAAACAAAAGGATAAATAGTAACCTACACTAACACCCCCCGTAAGCATAAATTAGGTGGGATGAAAAGAAGGTGGGTCCTAAAAATAAGGCCTCATGAGGTACCCACATACAAAAACTAGGAAAAATGAGTTACCATGGATGATAAAAATCACCGCAAGGTTCCCAAAAACTAGTAATAATAAAGTAGAGAGTAAAAACTCATTGCAAGGAATCCCAAGAAGCCTGACTCAATAAAATCATACTTTGTTGAAGAATAAGTTTGGCTTGCACTGTGCTCTGAATCCACTACTCGATTAGAAAAATCAATAATAAATGACACTAAGATTCACCATAATAGCTCCACACAAGGATATTGTTAATAGAATGATGTTGAAAGTGAAAAAAACACAAAACATAATTTGATCAATTGTTACAAATAGGTGTGCCACATTCCAAGAACAGCAACCAAAGAAACAAGGAAAGTACACAAAATCCAAAGTAATAAGAGTGGTATGACCTAAGAACAACTAAGGCAACAAGGAAAGGACATAAGACCTAAAGAAGTAGGGTCAACACCACACCCTCCCATACTGATGAATGTGTGGAATGATGCTACAAATTTGTATGAGTTATCAAAATAACTACTTGAACACTCACAAAATAACATTGGTATTCACCAGAATAGATCTCCCATAAAAGAGACTATCAATATGTCTAAAAGTGTCAAAAATTCATATATTAAACCTCTAAACAAACAAGAGAAATATACTACACATGTTAAAGAAAATTACTCAAAATAAGGAGCATCACATTATAGATGGTATAAAAAGTGGAGCAATAGGTTGATCGGTGGAGGAACCATGCTAGTAGATTCCTCTCAATGACTTTCTATGTCACAACCATGAGTAATAAAAAATCCACCCAAAATGAAAACAAATGGATGAAGAATATGTCTACATATGATTAAGTGAAAAATGCATAATGGGTTCATGCAAAGGAACATCATAATATGTGTTAGGTCGATCATGTATGATAGCCGAAATCTCAAGTTTGTCAGGACTGAGTGAAGGTGCATAACTCATTTGTAAGCCATGATCCTTGGAAAGAATCAAGAAAAAATAAGTAGCTATATCAATGTGCGATCCTAGGGAAGTACCTTCTCATAAACCAATACCGTGGTGAGACTTCCACTTAAAAGGATGAATAGGGGAAGTAATAACCTATGAATGCTTATCAATACCTCCTCCAATGAAACCCATATAATGGAGCATGTTAGAACCAAATCCAGTGTTATGATTCTCAAGGGAGCCAAGAATGTCAATACAAGGAGTTGAAGTGGGATACGTTGGTTGTGTTAGTGAATAGGTATATGTATGTAAGTAGTACATGAAGTAACAAAGTGAATTAGGATCACGAGAATAAAAAGTAGAACCAAGCTCAGAAACTGACAAATAAAGGTAAGTGGGTGTGGGAGAAACAAATGTAGGTAGAATAGGAACAAGAGCATGGATATGAAAGTCCAAAATGTGAGGATGATGTCGTAAGAAAGAAAGTTTCTGCTAGAGGGAGTGTATTATTTTATCCTTGTCATAAATGAGGTTATGATGAAGTGAGTTTTAGTTTTTAAGTGATCTATTTTGTTCCATAAATTTTACCATGTCCTCCTGAATTCTACACACTTTGGAGAAAACCATCTCATTCTTAAAAGCCATAATAGATGAAAGAATGCAACACCCACAAATTTAAGACGTTAAGCTCAAACAAAAATGCATCCACATGCAATTACAACACCCCCAAAATGTTGATAATTTATAAAGTAGTAAATTTTACAAAATAAATAGGACTAATGTGTGGTAAATTAAAAAATATGAACTTTTATAAAAGACGATGCTCAATTCCAAGCTACCAATCAAAACTTATTACATAAAAAAATCTCGTAAACAAGGCCTATTTTACATAAATTTGCACTCAAGTGTTAAAAAAATGCACTAAATGAGGATGAACCTAGCCTTCTAATCACTCATTAGAAATCACACAAAATTTAGAAGAGAGTGGTTTAGTTTTTGAGGAGGAATTGGCCTCCTGCCAACCTGGGCGTCACACTTCATATTCATTAGGAAAATATACAAGATTAACCAAGAAAATAATTCCCCCTTAAGACTCTTTTTCCCAAATTGACTAATTTTTCAAAAGGCATGAAATTCTAATTTTAAGATAGTTAAAAAGTAAAATTTGGAATATCATGCAAAGAAGGAGAAATAACATTCTTTTTCCACTTGGAGGTGGCCCCACCAAAAAGGAATGTACTAGTTTTAGGGTTTGAAAGACCAAATTTCTATTTTTGTTTGTTTTTATGACACCGTCCAGATCCAAAAGGAAGTTTTAGAGACAACCAAGGAAGGTAATAACATGTTGTGGAAGATAAACAAATTCCCAATACAAGCAAAACAATGGCCCAAACTTCAAAAAATGTTTCTCCAAATAGGAAAAACACCCTTCACACATCAAAAATGCCCCTCTAGACTACAAAACTGTGGTTCCAAACAAAAAAACACCCATCATAATAATGCTCTGACTGGAGATGCATTTGGACATAGGTGGAGAGAAATAGATTAGAGAGGACATCCCAACAAAAATATACATTCATCCGGATGCCTAATACCTCATATATGTAATGTATTAGGGAATCAAGGCATTTTTTGAGCATGAGTGTGGATATTAGGGGCATTTGAACCTCCTAAGGGTCTACAAGGCCAATATAGTCTAGATGCATATTACTTAGAAGCAAAAAAACTTGAACGAAGGGTCTAAAACCATGTTGGGAGGGTTGTTAGCTCTAATACAATTTAAAAATGTAATTTCTAGAACTTTATATGTCGTATTCAGGCCTACAACACCTCAGAAGCCTGCACATATGTTGTATACACCACAAACTAGACAAACAACCAAAAAAACAAACACACCTAACACCAACTCTATGTAAACAATAATCTCTTGTAAAACTAGCAGAATAACAACCAGACAAGCTCAATAATAGTTTTTCTCTGATACCATATTGGGAACATTAGGGATATTCTAAATTGAAGAGTGAAGTAATGATAAATATGAGATGTGAATTACACAAAGGAAAGAATAGGTATACATACACAAAACTACAAGTTATGAAGAATAATGAGATAATTGCAATAGAAAAAAAATGGATCCATCTCAATACTCTACTCCATATCAATACATTTCTCCATATATTAACTCAATAAATAGATGTACATATATAGGAGCAAAAAAATTCAACTACCACCTAGATTAGTGCTGAATAACTCTCACTAACTGGTACTAGTAGTAGAGTTGAATTCACATAACTAGTAAGCTAACTCAACACAATTGGTACACCTAATAAAGATACTACAACAAGATTAGAGCTAACATAAGTGCAATAATTATCCTAATAAAAAAATGATAAATAATAACCTACAATAACAATTGAAGACACATTATTCTATGACATTAATTAAAATTTAGTGCTTTGTGGTATGGAAATACGATATTACGTGGACGTGGAAAATATGGAATTCCATATATTTTGTTAATTAAATGCAATAAAACATGTAGTTTTTTCAAGAGAATCCATGATGCAAAGAAGAGGTGTCATGAGGATATGATAAGTAAAAAAATGAAAAGTTAGAATGTGACTAAGGTCAAAATCTACTGAACAAATGATTTAGTGTTATTTAGGTTTATCAAAGTGTAGTTTTTCATGGATTTCAAAAGCCACAGAATGAAGGAACATAGTCGCAAGATGAAAAATCTACGTAACTAGAAATAAAGACTCTGTCACATAGTAGGAGAATTAACGGCTAAGTGTGGAATATTTTAAAGGATTCAGGACATGAGAAGTTGTTAAATCAAAGAGGAAGTTACAGATCAAAGTAAAATACTCTAAAGTCCACATGGCATGAAAATTTTGTTCCTATTCTAAACCAAACGTACAACTACTTCACTAACTCAAATTTAATTTTGAGTGGTGTCATCCTCCTATACTAATGAGATGATGGTGTATGCTTAGAGCGATGTTATATGTCCATACTTGACATGCACTTGGTCCTTGATGTTGGTAAGTGGGTTATTCCATTAATCACTAAATGTGATTGGCCTCTTCTCCCCTTTCTCTCAAATTCTATAAATGTAAGTTCTTTGGGACATAATATGGTTTTTTTTCTGCTAAATTTGTAACTAATCCTTATGATCTTGCAAAAATATTACTCGCGACTTCTATAGATCGCATGTTGATATTTATTTCCTTGTATTTGTGCCTATAAATGGTTAAGTTTTAATATTAATGCAAGTGCGGATTCGTTCCTCTGAATTCTCTGAATTTAAAGTGAACATTTTTTCCTCTTGCATGACTTCATTATTTTCTAGTTATTCTCCTTCAAAGTTGTCTGCATCTTTATATCTCCACTTACATGTTTACATTTGTGTTTATTAGATCTAGAATTGATCCATTTTCTAATTTGGTACATAACCTCCCTTTTATTTCAGATTTTCCTCTCTCACCCTGTCTCCTTGGAATTTCTTAGTTTAGGATTAGATAATGTTATAATAGAAGCTACTTAGAGTAGTTGCAGAAAATTGGGGTGAAAGGAAAAATCCCTCTCATCTAAGGTTTCATCATGATTTCCCCCCACAATTTCAATATCATTCATGTTTTTACTAGAATGTTTAACCTAGTTTTAGCAAGATGAAAATTTCAGCGACAAAAAGCTGTATTCCTAACATGTGTCTAATCATGTTCTTGGTATGCTTAATTTCTCCATTCACCCTCCTACTTAAGCCAATGTCTTTGGTGCCCCTTAACATTTACCTAGGTTTAATCTTCTTATCAAAGAAATTCTCATTCAATTGTGACATTTCACCATGTTTATTCATTTGAATACTGTCTCAACATGTGCTCATATGAGGAATCCATTTACGGTCAAGCCTTTACCTTCCTTTTCCTTCTTATATGTGCTACTCATGCGGGTGGGAAATTTATCTGTTCATGGGGAAGTTATCAATAACTAAATATAACATGATTTTCTTAATTTATATTAAGAATTGACTCAATTATTCAATCCACACATCTCATGGAACAATTTGAATTGCGTTTCATCGGTGCAAGACAAATTTTATATTGCGTATTCGAGAATGTAGTTGTGAAGTTACCCTTCCAAAAATAGTATAAAGCATGCACCCAGATTTTATCATGATTTACAAGTATCCTGGTGTGATATAGAGTCTAAGGATACTTCCATCCCTAATTCAAACTCTTTCCCAAGGAATAAATTGTTAACCAATCATATAAGTTCCTAGGGAGTTCACTGAAGAAAGACTGATAGAAATAATCATCAAAGTTTTTCTCTACCCAAGTCCTTAGAGGGAAATTGGGATAGATTATTGTGACTAGGATGATTTTATGTGATATATTATTCTATCATATCCTATTAGAGATTAATATTATCTTGTGTAAGTCAAAACATTTTTCTCGTGTCTCATCATCGTATCTTAATAGTGATGGGTTTCAGTAATGGAACCAAAATGTTGTACATATAGTTTAACCAGTCATACATCTAAAACTTTCACAATATTAAAATGTACCAATATCATTATCTCCCTATGTAGGTATATGAAAATAAGGTAGGAGACCTTAGCATGCTCACCCGAGGTGAGAGATATTCTAGGATCCCATATTGTTTATCATTTTAAGGGTGATATTTTTACTAAACTATTGTTGTTAAGAATACTTACAAGGTAAAGTAAAAACATATTTGTAAAATCAGATGCAAAATGAATCCATAATAGATTAATCTACATACAATAAACATATTTCTTCTTACAATTCATCCTATTTGTATATAAATATAACAACAATACCTCTCTTTTTCACACACACACACACACACACACACACACACACACACACACACACACACACACACACACACACACACACACACACACACACACACACATATTTAATCCTCACACACATATCTATCATCTTATCATCTCCTATGTATGATAAGAACCTTGCATATAATAAATCAATAATTTGAATAATATAACACAACACAAGATATATAAGTGGACCAAGATGCCTAAATATTCAATATATGCATAATAATACCCTTAAGGTAGGGCAACACCATCCAATGCTACTTAAGGAAGGAGTAACTCCACAATCTCCCTAGATGGGAATCCACTTCGAGAGGGACACCTTCAATATACCTCTACTAAGTAGAAGACTAAAATCATACATCCATGACCTCCTCATAATGATACTCACATCCTTTAAATAGGATGGGTAACATCTAATCCCAATGTAGGCCGACTCATTACCCAATATAATTAATTCCTATGTGAGCTTATATAACTAAGGGTATGTGTGCCACATGTTGGCATCTCCATCAACCCATATACATTATAATATTATATCCCATGTGAACCCATACATCTAACTAAGGGGATGTGTGCCTCATGTCAGCATCTCCATCAACCCATGTATATTATATTATCATATCCCAGGGTACATAACATTGCCTCCTTCTTTGACATGTTTAATCCCTGAAATATAAGAAGAAGGCATATAATGAGTGTGCTTTAAATTATTCCACGCTTATCGCCATGCTCGATCATCCAACCACCCATATGAAATCCGAGTGGGTTATGTTTCTCCAAACTTGATTCCATATTCCATTTTTCTCATCTGATTCCATCTTGGTCCATATGTGTTCCTCCTCGGCATCTATGTGTATCCATAAGAATTATTCCTATGATTCCATTTCATATAACTATTTCTCCATTGATTCTATTTATATCCTTGATAATTGCTCCTCCAATTCTCTGTATATCTATATAGATTGTTGTCCTTACGTGCTCTAACATGATAAGAACTTGTATAGACAAAATTAGTACTCCTCCAATTCCCTGTATATCTATATAGATTACTTCCCTTGTGTGTTCTAGCATGTCTCCATGATTTTTTCATCTCATGATGATGTAGGTGTCTATATGGTGCAACCTTAGTATGCTCAACCTTATCAATCTTTTCCTCCACTTTCTTTTCCTCTTCCAACTTGTTTGCTATTTATTTTTTCTCTTGAGTAGAGAAACTATTTTTTACTTTTTCATCATGTTCTTCATCCTCTCCTTCTTATTCATCCCTATTCCCTTCTTCACCATCTTCAAATTCATCTTCATGATCCGATTTTATATTACTTTTTTCCTTGCTAAGTGTGATATCTTGCAATGTAATTTTATTTCTCTTGTACCATAATTTCATGAATTTATTTTGCACATTAATATTAATTTTTCCCAATGTCTCTAACCAAATATATCCGAGAAAAATATCCATACCATCCATATCTAAAGCGTAAAAATCTTAATGTAAAACAAATTTATCCATAGAAAGCTTTAAATCTTCAAAAACTTGAATCTGCTTACCATCCATTTGAGATTCCTTGATATGCTTTGTTTGCACATGTAGATTGTGAGCTATATCCATATTGATGAAGTTATATTTACTAATAGGGTTTATGGAAACAATTACCTTTTTTCTTTGAATGCACCCTTCAAACTGAAATATTGAAGCTTCCTTCCTTGGAGATGCACTATCCTGTGCAGTAGCTTCATCATCAACATTTTCTTCTTCATCATCCTTAACTTCTTCTTATGATGTTGCTTCTGATTCTTCTTCTTTAAAAAAATTGTTTTTCTTTTTTGTTTCCCATCTAGGTAAGAAAATATCCTCCATTTCCTCCCAATCCCAATCCAATAGATCTATATCCAAATAAGAATACCAATGTTGCACTTTCCCACCAAGATGAAGATAAAAACTAACCCATACTAAACATTATTCAAAATAAATTTGTTTAAATTGTATCCACCATTTTTTACATCAATTTCCCCATTACCATAGAAAATTGGTATATCCATGATGCATAAAAATTAGGGTTTCACAAACTTACTCCTTTGACCAATATTTGAATTAATGATTTCGTCAATCATTTAGCCTCAAATCTGAAATCACAAAGAAGTAACCCCTTCTAAAATTTTGAGATATTTCTAAATATGTAAAATAATCAAAGAAAGATAGAAAATTACAACTTGTAGGCCAGTTTTATGTAAAAACCTAAAACTCTCAATAAATTCTTCAAAATAGATCCAAATTTTTTGAAATTTTTACCATATATTTCTGAAGAAAATTCAAAAATTTGGGAACAATTTAGAAAATTAATTCCAAAAAATACATCCTGTGAAGCAAATTTAGGCAAAAAACTAAAAATGCAATAACTTCCACAAAACACCTCAAATATTTTTGAAATTTGGACTGTAGCATTATTTAACCCTTTTGCAACTGTGATAAAACAATTGAGAAAAATTTCATTGTTGTGTCCAAAATATAGCCAAATCACTAAAATTAGGGTTTGAACCCAATTGTTTTATCGAAATTGATGCTTTGATACCACTTGATAAGAACCTTGCATATAATAAATCAGTAAATTGTAGAAGATAACATAATAATAATAATAATAATAATAATAATAATAATACCCTTAAGGTAGGGAAACACCATACAATCCTCCTTAAGGAAGGAGTAACTCCACAATCTCCCAAGATGGGAATCCACTTTGAGGGATACACCCCCAATATACCTCTACCAAGTAGAAGACTCAAATCATACATCCATGACCTCCTCATAATGATACTCACATCCTTTAAATAGGATGGGTAACACCTAATCCCAATGTAGGTCGACTCATTACCCAATATAACTACTTCTTATGTGAGCCCATATAACTAAGGGGATGTGTGCCACATGTCAGCATCTCCATCAACCCATATACATTATAATATCATATCCCAAGGTACATAGCAATGTATCAATTACAATGATCCTTAATGGGTATTTATACTATCAGGGACTTACCCTTCACTAGTATGACCAATACTATAATTAGCCTCAGTTTTCAAAAATAACTCCTAACTATTACATTGGGGTGGTGGTTATGCCAATTATCCTTATCTCCTTGTTCGTTAATTTGTAGGGAACCTCTACTACTTTTGGATGCTTTCTTCACCTATCTTTATTACTTATATTTTTATCCCACTACTTTTCCTTGTCTGATGCCTAATTTTCTCTTACATATAAGTGTCCATCTTAGTTCCTTCTCTATTTTTATCTCTCCTATTTCTATCATGTTGAATTTCTTGTTCTTACATCATATCTTCTTTCTTTCTCTACTTTTCTACCAAGATTTCACCTAAAAATATCTTCATGCTTTATCTTTTGTGCAATGTTTTTTCCCCTAAAATTTTAACGTAGTTCTTTACCTAAATTCCCATATATAACTCATTTCTCTCTCTCTCTCTCTCTCTCTCTCTCTCTCTCTCTCTCTCTCTCTCTCTCTCTCTCTCGCTCTCTCCAAATGTATCATACTCTCCTAAATAATATAAAGAATAAATAATGACATATTAGATCCCAATTTGAAACTTAACTAATAAAGGAGTAGAATAATTTTGGGGCCCAATAGTCATGCGCATGACTCAGAATATGAAAATTATGGGTAAAAAATCACAAAGAGGTCACGCCTATGACTAAGATAGGGAAAATATGGAAATGGAAAGAATGTGGGGAAACAAAGAAGTTTATGGAAATAGTGTTGGAGAATAGGGGCCATCATGGATACGACCCTAAAGTGACTAAATATGGTTTGAGAAGTGTATTTTTTTAAATGGGTCAAATATACAATGAAATGGATCTTGTCATTATAAATAAGTTGTTCTTTTTAATATATTGTTATGTTGATAAACCAATCCCGTTGATAAGTGCACCCTTTAGATATAATTTTCAATATGTGGAAGAAGATCAATCTCTCAATATACACATTTACACATGAGAAAGGTGTTAATGGAAATGCAAGAAAATTGGCACATGGTACATAAATAGAATGTGATAAGGAATTTTTAAATCAATGACAAACCATTTAGGAGGAATCCCTTTTATCTAAGCTAATGATTTTCTAAATTATAATATATTGATGATGGGAAATATGTGAATTAAATTGAATGCACATTCTTTGTAATATTTGATTATTTATAAGGATGATGTCACACACTCCACTATTTTCGATATGTTAGGTGATATATACAATAGTTTAACATGATAACTTTTCTAGTAAGTGTGACCTAAAAGAACAAAAATTACCAGAAAAATGAAGAAAAAAGCCTCTTGTTGTCCACAATAATACATTAAAATACCATAGCTATTTCAGATTCCCAAGATCACCTAAATTCATGATAGAAGAGCATACCTAACATTAGTTATATGTTATCATGATACACACCCACACACGTGCATGCACACACACACATTTCCACACATGGTGTTTTTTTATGTCTACAAGACCATCCTCTCTTGCATTTGTGATTGTATGTATAAAAAATAAAGACATTAGGTTTTTGAAATTTAAAGAATGTAAAAATAATAAATTTTATTTGGATATTATTAATTTTATACCTTTATTAAAAGAATTTTATCACATCTCACTTGGATTATTAGGTCATGTGGTGTGGTAGACACATCCTTAGTTGTGGAAACATTCATCTGCAATAATAAATGATATAATTCATAATTTGAAACAAATATATATATATAATGAATTTCAAACATAAAATGAGTATTTAAATTATTGAATATTTTTTTATTGTACCTCTGATGTTGTATTCATAATAGTTTTACAAAAAAAATCTTTGAAACCTTTTGAAAATGTTTTGACTCTGTCTACAAGGGAGCATCAAGAAAGTGGAATATATACCTCACTCTAGGATACCTCAAGTACACAGATGGAGAATCCCGTATATCATAATAATACATATAAAATTAAATATATTCATAAAAATATAAATACAAATGAAGTTTAATGTAACATTGTTTGAAATAAAAAATTACAATTAAAATGTAATTTCACTGCTCAAGCAACCTGCTACTATTACATGGTAATAAACTAAGAGTTGGGATTACCCCCATTAATATGTTCTTATACTATTGAATACAACACAAAAATAAATTATTGGTGAAATAATTTGTCACAAGGGAAAAGCAGGGTTTTTTCATGACGCTCTAGGGCTAGGTCTCTCTATATAGGAATGTGGAAGCTCCATTTATTGAAAACATGAAATATATACACTACTATAAACATAGTGGGTGGTGTTTTGACATGGTATCACATATTAATACCCTGATAAAACTGTGTAAAAAAGGGAGGTGGAGGAAAGGTGTGTGCATGGAGAAAGGGGAGATAATGAGAAGGGGGTTTTATTCAATAAGTATCAAGCTGAGTTTATTGACATAAAACCATAATTATTCCAAGTTAACAATGAGAAGACACCATGTCTAGAAAAGAGGAACAAAACACAAGTAAATCCAATCTTATTTTCATTATATTTCACAATTAACCATGGTCATAGAGTAAAGTTGAGATGGAGAGGGAAACATAAGACACAGAGATCGAAGAATTGTAGTTTCTTTCTTGAAGTAAGACAATGGGAGCTATAAACCAAGAAATAATAACACTTTGGAATGGAGAAGACATTCCAATTTATAGCTTTACAATATGTCTCCTCATCTACTCCCACATGAACTTTTATAGTACCACCACTTGTGACATTTCAAGTTCCTATAAGAAATAAAATTAATTCCCTTTCTTATTAATGAAAAGGGGAATTTTACAATAAAAAATTAAAATGGCCACTTAATTGAATAAGATAAAAGATCCATAAAGTAAAATTCCAAATGGATAAATAGAACATATAGAGAGAGAAGAGATATGATCATACTAAAGAAGAAAAGACACCGATGAAGAAGAATCATCTCCTGTGATACCTAGTGGAAATGCACTGGGATGAATTACTTTTCTTTGATCTCCTAGTTGAATCGTACCACTGTAAAGGCAACCTTCTCTGAATTCAGAATGCACACATGTTCCAAAACACTGAGCCAAGTCTCATGAATACCACTGAGTGTTATACACTGTGTGAACCAAATTTTCTGATCTCTTGTGGTATTAGATATGGAATATCTAATTTATGTGAGAGATTCCAAGGTATCCTCTTTGAAGGAAAAGGAGCCTCTAACTTATTTTTAACTATATATTGAAAGGAACTCATGATTTCTTACAAGGATGAATTTTCACTAAGTGAAGATGATCCTAGCTCTTGAATTATTTTAATAATACTCTCTAAGAATTACGATGCATGATACTTTGTGTACTCAAGCTCTGAAATGGCATCATTCATAGCACCACACCTAATACTCATTGTGCATGACCACACATGAGAAAAATTCTCAAACCTGGATACAAATACATTCTGGTTCACTCATATTAGATACCAATAGGAAAGTACCATCCCAAATGACCTTTTCTTTCTCAATCTACCTCATTAGTCACTTTGATCTTCAAAATAGTGGCTGAGACAAAGTTGAACATAGAGATAAATTTAGGAAATGTAGCTTTTCCTTTTTCAATGATATTTTCTACTCATTTGTCATTATCTCTATCTAGCATGGTGTACCCTTGGGTTTTATTGATAAAATGGGGATCAAAACAACTCATAAGAGATATCACTTCTGTAGAGGGAGAGATGATGCATTGGTATCTAGGAATGATTACAAATAAGTAGTTAAGTTTCTCTTATATTTATCAAATTGTTCCATAGTTTGCTTATTTTCTTTGTTTTAATCTTTAAACAAATGCACGTCTCCCTCATTCATAGATTTCTCCAACAAAAACTTTGTCAACACATAGTCATCCAATATCATATATTATATAGTTTTATTCACTTTAGGACATGAAAAGTCCACACACTGAGATATAGAAGCCTCAATGAAGAAAAAATAAGTTTCTTGATCTTTCTTGGTCCTCTTGGTTTTGATGTACTTTGATATTTCCTCAAAGTTAGGTGTCATTTATTATTACAACATTATTGATTCTTCTACCTGAAACTCATGTAACCATAGGAAAGGATTAGAAGGTGTTGACATGAAGTCATGGATCTCGAGTACTTGAAATAGAACCACAACATGAATGAGATGAGATGACTCCACTACCTCTAGGTAGACACTTAGATTCTTAAGATGATTATGAGATTGATATAGTTCAATATGTCCTAGTTCAATTTGATCCAGAGGAATTTCTCTAACCTTTTCTTTCTTGTGAAGCTCAACAAGGGGGGAAACATCAATGCCCTCTTATTTTACAGTTTTTCTCTTGGATGATCTTTCTAAATGAGAGGACCTAGTGGCTTCATTAGGTGCCCTTTGAGAAAAAGTGATCGACACTTTCATGGAAGAAGCTAGTGTTTCTACACTCTCAATGATAGAATCCCTTTTCCATTTTAACCATTCTTTTCACCTATTGATTACTACCATGGTCATATCCTTGATGTTACTATACTCGTGAATTTTCTATGAAGTGGAACGAAGAGGAGATGACTATAGTGATTGATACTCGCAATTAAATAAGTCACATCCATCATCAATCACTCTTTTAACAAACCATTCAAGTTTGAAATATATCATTTGATCCATTTTCACTCTCATATAGTCCCATCTTTTGACCTCAAAATCATTAGCATAATTATCCCAATAGTTCTCAATTTTTAAATTATGAGTCAATCCTGGAAAGAGGAATGAATCATGATCCTCCCTGAAGTCGCAATTGGGCCTAGACATATAGGAATAAAAATTGAAGGATGTGAGGGAGGATTGAAAGTTTGTTTCCTCATCTACATCCTCACATGAATAGATTAGTAATGAAATATGTAATGAGACACAATTCCTCTTTACATTCTTGCACATGGTGTGAACATGGTACAATTTCTGACACAAATCAATCATGATGATCAGTTCACTCAGATATTTTAACAACTGGTGAGGGGAAAGGTAAAAACCTCTGACACTTAGATAGGTGAAGGTGGGAAATTAAATGAAATAACTTCAGTACTTCTCAATCAACTTAATTTACTATGATGAGATTCTCTACTTGGTATTTCCCTCAAGGATCCTTATGAAAAAAATGGTGAATGCATCATTCACCCTTGATAAATGAGAGCTACTCGCCCAAAATGTGACATGAGGATACCTCAAGAGAGAGATAGATTTATATGGCACATTTAAGGTAGTAAATAGACCTTGGAAAGGTCTTATATATGTGAGAGAATACACTAGATATGAATTCATTGATAACTTCTTGGAGGTAGTAAAATATACAAATTACCTGTGAATGTTGTTGCCTATGATTTCCCCCAGTAAATCATAATATTTCCTTTTGTGAGCACTAGAATGAATTGGGACATCCAATCATGGAATTCATTCATGGATTATTCTCCCATTAACCTATTTAGTAAAACCACTGCATGAGAGTAAGGCTTGTGAAATTCACTTTGGGACAATGATTTAGGCATCTGTGAGGGATTTCTTCCATGTTTGAACCACAACCCCACAATCTCTCCCTGTAAGTATGAATATGTTTGTGTCCATTCCTGAGAGGAAAATTAATGAGTAATGATAACCATGTTATTTAAAGTGGGAATATGTAAGCATTGTGAAATTCCCTTTGGGGTTAGTACTTCAAGAATTGAGTTTTCGTCTGTAAGAACTATTCTTGAATGAGGGTCATAGTGTTGGGCACAAGATGGAACTAGCTTCGTGATCTAAAATAACAATGGATGAACACATACCTCATTTAGACCACTTAAGAAAATATTCTCCTCCACAATCTCTCGAGGTTCATTCAAAATCATTTCTTTTAGATTTTCCAAATCCATGTGAGACACACCACTATCTCCTACATTGGGGTATTTAATGAATAATGTGGAAATTTTCTCAAATCATGTTTTCTTGATCTTCATGAAGACTGGATATGGTGAAATGGGAGGGAGATGGATGAATGTGATAAATTTAAATAAAATATGAGCACTTAGTAATTTTAGTAAGTCATAGTTGGATGTCTACTTTTAACAAGTTTTACGATCGTCACTTTTTGGCTAATTTGGATTTAAGAGAAAAAAAAGTGTTACTGAAAAACACCAGTTTATTGGGCTTAATATTATTAGAAGGTCATCTTGGTAGTGAATTACTATAAAGGGAATCCAGTCTTTTAGGATTTGGATTGGAGTGAAATCAGTCTCAAAATTGTTTTTTTTGCAATGTGAGGCTTTTCTCTAAATTTTAAAATATTTCAATCACTAGGTTTATGTAGATTTGAAAATACAATTTTATTGGATGAAAATTTCATATGGCTGTAGTAAAACACACATAGCATTAATGGATACAATGTTACAATTTTCTTAAAGGCATTTTGGAGATGAACCTATGTTCCAACTTTCATGGAAAACAAACATGAGGTTTGGAAGATACAAGAAAATAGGGGTTTTGAGCATGAACGATGTATTAACAAATTTTGGAAGCATATAAACAATACAACTGAAATGGGGGTGATAAAATCACAATGAAATACAAAAAATAGATAAGTATGAAGTTATACCTCATTCAAATTCTTTTTCCCTCTCATTGGCTCCATTTAACTCACCTTAGACCCAAACTAGCTAACCCAAGTATGGTGTAGCTTAGAGGTGCGGATGCACCCTTAAAAATAGGAGGAAAATAGAAAAAGGACATAAAAATATCAAAACAATTCCATGGGTGAGGCTCTCATGAGGAGGGTGTTAGATGTTTTTGAAAATGGTGAGTTGTTAACACTTCCCTAGCACTTAAGTTGTCACTTTTAAGTGGCAAAAAGTTTCCTCCATAAGGGGAGTACACTTTTGTGTCCCTCATATCCCTTTACCTATCGAGAAAGGGAAAAAGGGAAATAATGGATCCAAAAGGATGTCATGGGTCTAGTTGCAATTAAAAAATTTTCAAACTGACGAAGGGAGGAAAGATGAAGACCTATAGGAAATTCATGCACATCGTGGAGTTTCTCTCAAATGATTATTCAACCATGAAAGTAATATTCATGAATTAATGGAAAAAAATACTCCAATGGAATACTCATAGATCAAGAAGAGAGGCATACATATAGGGGAGTTTTGGGTAACTCCCATGTAAAGATAATGATTCCTCCATGATGGAGAAGAGGAGTTAAGTTCTGAAAGGGGAATGTAACTCCTATTACACACACTTACACATGAAATATTCCATGACATAATCTCTCATCACTAATATAAATTCTATGATCAATTCTCACACCTAAGTGAGATGACTCACCTAGTGAGGTGGAAATACATCTAATGAATAAATAAAAGATGGAAAACTACCACTCACACCAATGCCCCCCATTCATCGTAACTTAGAATGAGGAAAGGAAAGTTAACATAACACATAAAAAAGAAAAATGGGTCCCGAAAACTAAGCATGTTGAGGTACCCATGCACAAAAATATCTCAAGTAGTGAAGGAAAATCTAGTGGGAAAAACATCCACTTACAGGAGAGAGATAAAAAATCCCCTAAATAACTAAGAAGGAGAGAAGAAGAAGTGCTATCAAGCCTGAAAAAAAGACGAACCAGTCACGATCCACCCTGTACTAAGTGAAGAAGAAGATACTTGTAGTGAAAAGGTGTTCTAATCCCAGGAACAATTCTCCATTTATGAGGTAGAAGTGACAGTTACTCCATAAAGGAATGGTGATCTCGAAGCATTGACGAATAAGGAAGGTTAAATATCCTGAAACTGTGAATAAGTGTGCCCAATTCCTGATGAGTCTTGAATCATAACACCTACTCCCTAAATAGTCTATAGTAGACTAGAAGTAAGTGGATAAAAAGACCAATCCTCAAGATGTGGCAAGTGATAAGTGGAAGGTGGAGGTGGGTCCCCATCACCATGATAATAAACTATACTAGAATAGATGCCATCAACATCAGAAGAAAGCTCATAAGTATCATCAAGTCTAGGTGAGTCAGATGAATAATCTAAAGGAGTAAAGTGAGAGAATGAGTACAACTGAGTGTGATGATCAACTATACCAACTATAACAATGGTGTTCTGGTATAGATCTTTGACATAAAATGAATCCAAATTGAGCTACACCCGAATGCCTTATCCAAGGTGAGTGATATGATAAACTAAAAGAAGATTAGTTGAAAGTGAAGGGATATTAAGAATATTGTTGAAAGTACCACCACTCACTTCAACTGAGCCTCTCCCAAAAACCTGTGTAGTAGTTTTGTCACCAAGATAAATAGAAGACATGTCATATGGATCTAATGAATAAAAATCAATGTTTGATGAAGCCATACGATGAGTTGTACCTGAATCAATGATCCATGTAGGAGTAGGTGGAACAAATGTCACTAAATCTCTTCCCTTTTGTTTCTCCTTGGTTGATTATTTTATTTTTCTTTCTCTTTCACTTGTCCATTTTCACTTCCTTTCTCCTTAGAACATTCAAGAGTTGATGAAGATGATTTGAGATAATCTGGAACTCCGATGGTGTGCTTCTCAAGAAGACTCATGAGGAGATCAATATTTTTCTTAAAAAAATTCTTCAACATGGATTCCATTGTAGTACCCATATTTGATCCATTATTTGGGAGGTTTGGAACTTGAAGAGGAATTGGACGAGTTGGATTTTGGTTGGTCCTTTTTCTCATGATCCTTGTTCTATTTCTTCTCCTTTGAAGCCTATTATTTTTCCTGTCAAACAATGAGAGAATGGGCTTTGGTGGATTTTAGAGTGCCCATTTGAAGCAGCTTATCCTATTCCCTGATCAAAATAGAAATAAAATCATCAAGTGAGGGCATAGTCCAACTTTTACTAAGTTTCATTTTTATTACATGGAAGGTAGAGACAAAAATAGAGTATTCTCGATATTTTTTTGTAAGGAATAAAAGTATGAGCTGAGGTTCCTTTTTATATATTCCACAAGTTGCCTACTATAATATGAGAGATTTAAATTTGGTGAAGAAATCATGAAGGGTGTAAAAAATTGTTGGGTATGAAGCTAATCAATTCATTTTCTAGTTCATGTCCTTTTATATCATCCTATTTCCCAAAAAATATTGTCTAAGGAATCCAAAACTTCCTTGGGTGTTTTGGCAGAGGAAATATGGAAGCACAATTCTAGAGACACAAAAATAGACAAAAAAACCAATGGCTTCATCACATTCATCAAGCTAGTTTTCCTTTTTTGTTACATCTGGAGGTTTGGCTTGCAATCCCATCGTTATCATAAAGAGTTGTTTCTTTTTCAAGGTGAAATACATAACATAAAACTATTCGTGATAATTGAAAGGGGTGAGCTAGGGAATTGCATTAGGATCCATGGTAGAAAAATGGAACCACATAAAAATACCCCCCTCAATGTGGAATGGAAGGTGATCAAGGGATGGGGCCCATAAAGCCAATAATAACCCCCCAAAAAGGATAATTTTTTTCTCAAAATTTTTTATTTATTGATTAATGATGAGACTAATTAAATTGATTAATCTGGAGTACAAAAAAAACAAGTGAGAGGAGAGGAAAAATTTCCTTTTGGGTGAGAAGGGGAGCCAACTCAGCTTGGTGAGCTAGCTAGCAAGCTAGTTCTGGGGTGTTGACCAAGATGGGTTAATTGACAAGGTAGGAAGTGGTTGTTGACTGAGTTGAGTTGGGTGATAGACGACCCAAGTTTGGTTTATGTTACATTGAGCTGAGTCAAGAGTCTATATAATGAGTTGAGGTTTGGTGTTTTCCATTGAGATGATAGGTTTGAGTGACCATCAATGGAGTTAAAGCCAATGTCATCAGAAAAGGGACTATCAGAGGCATCAGTCAAGAAGTGGTCCACATGTTAGGTGGAGAGGGTTGAATCAAACGTGTTGAAGACAAGATTCTTGTTGTAGAGTTTGAAACCACCAAACAGTGTTAGAAACCACTAAATCTACACACCAAGGGAAGAATCACATCGCAGAGTAGAGAAACGACCATGCCAACATAAAGAGTGGAGTCCACGCATGAGGATGAATATTCAGAGTAGCAGCCGAGACAATTATTTTTACACCAAAGGTTGAAAACCAATGATGTAGGGTTGAGGAATTAAATGAAATGTAGGGAGCTAGTACTAAAAGAACAAGCTAGGAACCAGGGAAACCTGAGTCATGAGTAGAGAAATACAAGGTATTCTGATGGCATGAGCACCAAATCTAAAAAAAGGAGTTGATATCTCTATCATGGATTGTAAGAATGGCATATCAATGCAAATACCATGATTCAAAGGTGATGCATAAGCCAAAAACCAATGCAAAGTGAAATCTAGTTGGGAACAAATACGTGGGGTTGACTAATTCATGAGTCAGGGGTTTTCAACGTAGTAAAGTGTGGGCCAATAATGATGTAGGATCCTAAAGGACCAATAAAAATATGTTCAAACCATAAAAAAAACTTATTCAACAATGATTCAAGAGCACATAACATGAATTCAAAGTGGATGACCAAGTTATCAAACAAGTTGTGGGACAGCTCGGTTCCTAGCTTGGTGAGCTAAGGTGATTAGGGTCGTAAATCCTTGCCATTAATAATGTCAATCTGGGTTGGTGTCTAAAGGTTATATGCATTAAGAGAAGAATATCTTGGAAATAAAACCCCTTAAACACAATCCAAAATTGCATAAATTGAAAGCACACATGCGGAAATTTAAATGCACACTTGCAGAAATGTAAACACACTTGTATAAAGGAAATCAGACTTACATAAATAAAGTTTTCATGAAAGAAATGAAACTTTCATAAATGAAATTGCTAAATTAAAAATAATTGAAAGATAAAAAGAAACCTTCAGGTTCACAACAAAAATTGTACTGAAGAAGGACCACATAACATGAAATCAGAAGTTTACAACAAAAGGAAAACTATAGAAATAAAGAAACAAACATTAACACATTGATCCATATTCCTTGGAATGAGTGGCTAGCTCATTCCTTGGAAGAGAACTTAATTCATATTTGTAATTCAGAACTTGTAGAATAACTTTACTTCAAAATATTAGAAAGAAAGAATAGATCTTTATTTATTGGGAGAAAATAATTACATATCTCAGTGTGGATGGTTGCATTTATAATTCATGCATCCAACCAAATCCTTATTTTATGAAATACAATCTGATCTTATCTTTATTCCAATCTTAACAACTAAGATCTCCATGTCCACAAAATATGGATAGAGATATATTATTGGAGTTAAAGTCTTATCTCACTTATTTTGGGAAGATTTGCTCCCAAATCTTCTCCTTGCTTTTCGGTAACAAAAATCCTAATGATTTTATTTGTCTACATTATTGGATGGAGGATTTTCCTCAAAATATTATTTTTACCAAATAACTTTCTCAGATTTTACATTTGACTTTGTATTTTTTGACTATGGAACTTTTAACGCTTGTTTGATACACTTTTTCCTTGGACTGCAATTCACTAACAGTTATATTTATCTTCATTTGTAAAACCTGTAGCAAATATGAATGATATTTTTGTTAAACACATTGCTATGAAAATAGACCTCTCTCAGATTTTCCGTTTGAATTTTCTATTTCTATTTATGGAACTTTTAGTGCTCGTCTGATACACTTTTCCTCGGACTTTAGCTCACTAAAAGTTAGATATCTCTTCATTAGTAAAATTTGTAGTAAATATGAATGATTTTTTTGGTAAAAAAATTGCTATGAACAAAAACCTCTCTCATATTTTCTATTGTAATTTTTTGTTTCTATTTATGGAACTTTTAGCGTTTATCTGATACACTTTTCCTCAGACTACAGTTCACTAAAAGTTAGATCTCTATTTATTGGTAATACCTGTAGCAAATATGAATGAGGTTTTTGTTAATCACATTTCTATGAAAAATAAATATCTCATATTTTTCATTGGATTCTCTGATCTTTCACAATTCCTCAAAAACTTTCAAAATGTGCGAGTTTCGGAACTAAGCCTGCGAGTTCCAGAGCTACTTAAACTATCTATAACTTTTGCATACGATCTCAGATTGAGATGATTTTTTTTTGAACTTGCATAATTTTTTGAGAGGAATTTAAATATGAAACCATATTTGAGTTTATATATACCATATATGATAAATTTCATTTTTCTCAATACTAGCATTATCTTTCCTTTATGGCCTGCATACACAAGACTTTGCATCTTTTCCCAAATAATAAATAGGATTATTCAAAAAAATAGATAACAAAATATTTCTAAATAATGAAAAGATATATATCTTATATTCTATCTTAAGTAAACTATGAGTTCCTAGATTACATTTAAATCCACTTTTAAAGGTAACTTAGAAGGAAAAAATAATGGTAATTTATGACCTCATCATTGCCCCACACTTAATCTTATGCATGTCCTCATGTATTATATTATTATCTCCTCTTCTTAGAGTCTTCTCCGCATTGAGATTATGCATGTATACATTCCATATATAGTTCAAAGATAGGTACTTGTGGATCTCCTTCTGTTGTTTTTGATTTTCTTTCTTGTACAACAAGTTCTTGTGTGGATCTCCTGTTTTTTTTAAATTTTATTTCTTGTACAATAGTTTCTTGTGTTGATCTCATTCTATTTTTTATTTTATTTCTTGTACAATAGATTCTTGTGTGGATCTCTTTCTATTGTTTTTTATTTTATTTCTTGTACAACAAGTTCTTGTGTGGATCTCCTTCTACTATTTTTTATTTTATTTCTTGTAAATGAGGTTCTTGTGTGGATCTCCTTCTATTGTTTTTGATTTTATTTCTTGTACAATAGGTTCTTGTGTGGATCTCCTTCTGTTGTTTTTTATTTTCTTTCTTGTATAATAGGTTCTTGTGTGGATCTTATTTTGTTGTTTTTTATTTTCTTTCTTGTACAACGGGTTCTTGTGTGGATCTCTTTGTGCTGCTTTTGATCTTCTTTCTTGTACAGTAGGTTCTTGTGTAGATCTTCTTCTTCTACTTTTGATCTCCTTTCTTTTACAACATGTTCTTATGTGGAGCTCCTTTTGCTACTTTTGATTTTCTTTCTTGTACAACAGGTTCTTGTGTGGATCTCCTTCTATTGTGTTTCATATCTAAAATCAAAATGCATACCTCATGCTTCTCCTTCTCTCCCGCAATTAAGCTCATGCATGTCCTCATGCATGTTGTTTATTCATGGTTACCCATAAATTAGACTCTAAAAGTTTGATTGCAAATAAGTGCACATAATTTTCATATAAGTATAAGAGATATGAATTTTATCTTGTCTTCCTTTGAGATCTCAAAAGTGGATCTAACTGTAATAAAAAAACTTACAAGAAAGCTTAAAAATAAAATAATAGAAAAAATAACTTGATCATACCTCTAGTTGTCCTCGTCATCCTATTGTTAACATGGTCAAATAGTGTCCAGAAAGAATCCACCAGGTAACAGTTGATTGCTTTTGAAGAAGAGCCACCTTTTTGTCTTTAATCGGCCAACAAGCTGGTTTTCCAATCAAAGTTATTTTTTTCTTTTCTTTTTATTGGCTAGCAAGCTGGTTTTCCAATCAAATCTTTTTTATTTCTTTTTTTATTTCTTTTTTTTTTTCCTTTGATTGGCCAACAAGCTAGTTTTCCAATCAAATCATTTTGAATTTTATTTTTTCCTTTGATTGGCCAACAAGCTGGTTTTCCAATCAAAGTTTTTTTATTTTTATTTCTTTTATATTTTTGCTGAAATGATAGCATGAGAAGGATTAGAGAAAAATTTGATCCATCATCAGACTATATTCATCAATGTACAACTTATGTAAAATAGGAAGCAATGTCTGAGATCTCATAAAAGTCTTTTATCATACTTATTAACTTCAAGAATATTTCCAAAAATTGTGTAGACAATTTCTAGGTCTTCAAAGCCCAACTTGAATCGGAATCACCATAGTAATCTTCAAAGCCCAAACTAGTGATCTCATGAGATGGATTGTGTTATATATCCATGGGTCCCTCCAAAATGCTCCTTGGTTGATACTGTTGGTGTGCAAAAATCTACATGCTAGTACCAAAAACAACTTTGGAAATTCATGTGGATGTTAGCACAAAAAAAAGGTTCTTGTCTTGATATTCACAATAATTGCTTCTTCATGTTATACAAGAATATATAAAAATGAAGAAATTGAAAGACATGAAAACAAATTTTTCTAATGGATATGGTTCAAGGATTGAATTTTATTATGTGATGAAAAAATAATTTGGATGGGTGAATTTATTATGAGTGATTTTTTATTTTAGCTCTAATGAAATCCCTGAATATGGATGAAGTTAATTAGAAATGCTACTATTTCATTATTACAAACTGGATAAGCCAGTTTTTGACTAAGATTATCTATAATAAGATCACCGAGATGTTAGTTGATACAAGGGGAAATAGTGGTGGTTATCAAAAATGGCATATGATATTTTATCAACTTGATCTACTTCCAGATTCAATATCATATTCTACCATTTCCAGATCTGAATTCTTTGTTCATACCATTATACCTTCTTGATCAAACATCATAGTAATTTTCTTATACACAAATTTTAATTTTTGGGAAGATAAATATTTACAATCTAATATTCCTAATTATAGAAATGAAATTTTAATCTACTTGTAGGAAATAAAATTCTAAAGAAACTACTTACCAAATACTTCCTGTCAAAGAATGTGCTAAAAGTTATTCTATTGTCACTAGAATTTTATTTTAGAGAACTCTGAATCTCTTAATAACACCGTGTCCCCGGCAACGATGCCAAAATGATGAGGGTCATCAATCCTCTCCATTCATAATGTCAATCCAGGTTGGTGTCCGAAGGCTATATGCATTAAGAGAAGAAGATCTTGGAAATCAAATCCCTTCAACACAATCCAAACTTGCATAAATTGAAAGCACATATGAAAAAATTTAAATGTAAACACACTTGCATAAATAAAGGTTAGATGAAAGAAATGAAACTTGATATTGTCGCCCTCAAAATCCCCCCCTCATTTTCTAAGTCAAATTTAAAAATTTTGAGCTCACACCCTCCAAAAGTGGTCAAGTAAAGTTGGAAGTCTGAAAAGATAGAGAAATTCATGCTTTGAAGTTGTTTAAACTATCCAGTCTACACGTTTTGATAAATTTTCCATTTTCATGTCTGGACATGTGAAAATTTTATTGTTATCCTCATTTGAATGAAATTGTCAATCTTTCTATGGCCATGGATCACCAAACCTTGTATTTCTTTCAATTCCTTGGCTTGCAAAAGAAATTTGAAAATTGAGCATGAAATGGTGGAGTTTTTCCTCTTCTCTGCATTTTTTCCATAGTCAGGAACGATGGGCATTTTCTTCTCCATCAAATTTTGGCTCCATCATCCATGGGTACGTGGACATATCTAATTGGAAGCAGGTTGATGGAGAACTTGAGGTTTTTAGACTCTTTGTAAAAAAGGAAAAAATTTAAAAAGTGACTTGTAGCCCCGATCATGCTTAAAGGAAAAAGTCAAATCTTGGGCCTGCCGTTAGAAAGTAAAAGTAGGGAGGAAAAATGTCAGGGAGATTTTATATTTTGAGCCTCTTTGTAAAAAAGGCAAAAAGTTCAAAAGTGATCCACAGCCCCACCAAACACAAAGGAAAAATTCAAATATCAAGCCCACATCAAAAGAGTCAAAGCGGGGAGGCGGGCCAGCGAAGCAATTTGTGTTTTTGAGCCCACATTGAAAAAAGGAAAAATTATAAAAGTCTCCTGTGACTCCTTCGCTAATTAAGTGAGGCTACATTTCAAGACCATATCAAAAGTGGGTAAGCGGGCCAAAATGTTCCAAAATGCCAAATCTCTATAAAGTCATAAAATGCAAAAGGAATCCTCCACGCCCGCTCTAGTAAATTTGTCCCACGTGTACGAATCTGATTTAAAGTTTCAAAGGAAAGATGAACTGTTCAAATTCAAAGTTACAAAACAAGTGTAATAATTGCATTATGAAAATTTTGGTTTTTCTGCCATTGACATTTCTTCATGAATCTAGAATCTGAACGAACGTGAATGATTGAAAAAAAATTGTAAACCGTTTATTTCTAGCAAAGAAGAAGTTGTAACCGTTTCTTGGAGGAGATTTAATGGCTTCTTCATGCCATTGTATGGGTTGGTAATTGATCTTGTAAAATCAAGGGTATATTTTACTTTGAGATAACAAAGGAGATAGCCATTTTCTTCCATTTCCCCCACTTTTCTCAGTTTCCTCCATTTCTCCACTATGTACAACTTTTGATTAAGCATGAATACAAGAAGAAGAATTATGTAGCCTCTTTGATGAGGAGATTTTAGAAACTTTGAGTTCACAATCTTATCTCGTCTTGTTGCCATATGTAGGGTTGTTTCTTCCCATGAATGCATGTGATGAATTTTCTAACTAGTGTGTGCAGGAATCTGATTTCCTACCTGCAACATTAGTTCTCCTACCTCTTTTCTCACTCCTTTTCCCACTTTCAGACAAAGTTCTCTCTTGCAAGTATTTTCAAGCTTTGCCGCAGGGTCACTGGAGTGCCCCTGTTGGATCCCCAGCTGAAAGACCACCACAGAAATCCACATTTTCTTGTGCATGTATATATGATAGCTGTACCGGTAAAGTAGAGGGACTTAGATTCCCAGAGCATTGGCAAGGAATCCACAAGTTTTTCCACTTGAAAAATTTCCTCGCTAAGAAATTGCTAAATTAAAAATAACTGAAAGATAAAAATACACCTGTAGGTTCACAACAAAAATTATACTGAAGAAGGATCACATAACATGAAATCAGAAATTTACAACAAAAGGAAAACTGCAGAAATAAAGAAACAAACATTAACACATTGATCCATCTTCCTTGGAATGAGTGGCTAGCTCATTCCTTGGAAGAGGACTTAATTCATATTTTTAATTCAAAACTTGGAGAATAACTTTACTTCAAAAGATTGGAAAGAAAGAACAGATCTTTATTTATTAGGAGAAAAGAATTACATATCTCAGTATGGACGGTTACATTTATAATTCATGCATCCAACCAACTCCTTATTTTAAGAAATACAATATGATCTTATCTTTATTCCAATCCTAACAACTAAGATCTCCATCTCCACAAAATATGGAGAGAGATATATTATTGGAGTTAAAGTCTTATCTCACTTGCTTTGGGAAGATTTTCTCCCAATTCTTCTCTTTACTTTTTGGTAACAAGAATCATAATTATTTTATTCATCTACATTATTGGAAGGAGGATTTTCCTCAAAATGTGATTTTTACTAAATATATTTCTTGGATTTTCCATTTGAATTTGTATGTTTTTGACTGTGGAGCTTTTGACGTTTGTTTGATACACTTTTCCCTCAGACTGTAGTTTACTAAAAGTTGGATATCTCTTCAGTAGGAAAACCTGATAGAAAATATGAATGAAGGTTCTGTTAAACACATTTCTATGGAAAATAATCCTCTCTCATATTTTTTGTTTGACTTTTCTATTTCTGTTTATGGAACTTTTAGTGCTCGTCTGATACATTTTTTCCTCATACTGCAGTTCACTAAAAGTTAAATATCTGATCATTTGTAAAAACTTTAGCAAATACTGAATGAGGTTTTTGTTAAACACATTGCTATGAACAAAAACCTCTCTTAGATTTTATATTTTTGTTTCTATTTTTCTGTTCATGGAACCTTGAGTGCTCGTCTGATACACTTTTTCCTCATCACTACAACACTCTAAAAGTTAGATTTCTCTTTGTTGGTAATATCATGTAGAAAATCAGAAAGAAGGTTTTTTTAAATAACATTGCTATGAAGAAAAAACTTTGTAATATTTTTCATTGGATTATCTTCTGATATTTCATAGTTTCCATTTTATGCAAAATTCAAAACCTAAAACTTTCATTCCTTTGCCTGCTATGATCTGGAACTAAAGATGTCACTCCTTTTATACAAGTTCAAGAAACTAAAGTTGTCATTCCTTTTATGTAATCTCCGGAACTAAATTTGTGAAGTTCCAAAACTAAATTTTCATTTGTCCCTGAATTACAAGTTCTGAAAGCAAACTGACATTCTATACCTTGTAGGTTTTTCCACTATTTTGATTTCTTGAAAATATAAATATATGAATTGTAAGTTTCAAAACTAAATCTGTATACATTTTGGAACTAGGAATCTATGAAGTTTTGGAGCTAAGATCTATGAGTTCCGGATACTAACATTTGTGAGTTTTAGAACTAAAACTGTGAGTTCCCAGATACTAAAACTGTGATCTTTCAAAACTAAATCTGCGAGTTCCAGAACTAAACACTATGAGTTTTGGAACTAAATCTGTTAGTTCTGGAACTAAATCTTCAAGTAGGATTGAGCTAACTTACAAAAACTATAACTTTTTTATACGATCTCAGATTGAGATTATTCTTTTTTTTGAACTTGTATATATTTTCGTGAAGAATTTGAATATGAAATCATATTTGAGTTTCGATATAACATCCATGATCAATCCCACTTTTCCCAATACTTGTATTATCTTTCCTTTGCATCTTTTCCCAAATAATCAATAGGATTAGTCAACAAGATAGATAGCAAAATATTTCTAAATAATGAACAAGACATATATCTTATATTCTATCTTAAGAAAACTATAAGTTCCTAGATTACATTTAAATCTACTTTCAAAGGTAACTTAAAAGGAAAAAGTAATGGTAATTTTTTGCCAATTTATGGTTTCATCATAAGGCCGAGTTAGGAAATTTAAGAGGATATTTCAACCCTTAAAAAAAAAAATCTTGTACGTTTGGAACCTACAATTTTTGAGCTTGAACACAACCAACACATGAAAAAACCATAAAAATCCCTTGAAAAATGTAAGTAAAGAAAAAGGTGGAGTTGAGAACTTATACATGAAACTACATGATAGAGATTCATAAGCAACTGTAGCGAGAAACATGATTCCGATCTTTGAGCTCTAATACCATGATGGAGGAAAGATGAAGACCTAGAGGGAATTCGTACACATGAAGGAGTTGAACTCAATCGAGATGAAGTAGCTTCAAGATTCAAACAAGCATCTAACCATGAAAGAAATGTGCATACATTAGGGGAAAACAAGACTCCAATGGAATGTTCATAGATCAAGAAGAGAGGTGTACATATAGGGGAGTGTTAAGTAACTCCCATGTAAAGATAATGATGCCTCCATGATGGAGAAGAAGAGTTACTTTCTGAAAGGGGAATGTAACTCCTATGACACACACTTACACATATGAAAGATTCCATGATGGAATATTTTATAACTAATATGATACCTATGATCCATTCCCAAACCTAAGTGATATGACTTACCTAGTGAGGTGGCAATACATCTAATAAATAACTAAAATTACCACTCACACAAACACAAACATCAAGTTAGGCGAGTTTATAACATCTTCTAACCACTTAAGTTATCACTTTAAGTGACACACCCAACTCCTCCATATGGGGAGCACATTTTGGTGTCCTTATGTCCTCTTGCACTAAATTTAATAGGGACAAAGGGACATCTAGGCTCCAAAACTATACTCAATGTTGATTGGTCAAGTACTGATGTGCTCAATCTCCAATAGCATGTTGTGGTATGGGTGTTGTCATTGATGTAAAACCTCATTAATTACAAAGTGGAAGATGGATTATGGTTAGATCATGTTGATGACGATGATAACATGATGGTGCAGAGGTGTTCATGATGATATCAGGTGTTTTATTGAGGATTATTTATTCTTGCAAGCATATTCAGGTGACCTAGCTAGCCTAGGTGACATTGCATGGTTGTATGAATTTCTTAATGGCTTGATAATCATTTTGAAAATATGGATAACTTGATTTGAGATTTTCTAAGAACTCACATGAGTTTTAGGGTGCAGATACATGTTGGTGACCATGTTTTAGGTGCTCATTTAGACTAGGCATGACTGCTAGAATGCATAAGATTTAGTTATGGAGATACATGAGCTCATTGATGCATGTAATAAATTTATCTATTATGTATCAGGTATTTTAGGACCTTTTGGAGTGTTTCTATGATGAGTTATAATGCTATTTTAGTTGACCCTAGTATTTACAGTGTAAAACCCTAAGGGTTGGCTATGCAAGTCTCATTGGATGGAATCATTGAGAGCTATTTGTGGCATGGTGATGATTGGATATGTGATTATATTGTGTCATGATTATTTTGGAAAAAAATTAGGCTTCCATGAGGTGTATTTTGTAAGTTGTGTCTGTTTTGGTGAAATAGGGTCAAGAAGAAGGGCATTTCGAACTTGAATTGCACCTTCTGATGTTCACCCTAAATTATGTGATTTACATGGAACATTGTGGATTTCAGGGATGTTTATAAATTGAGAATATTTTGTTTTAAAAAAAAAAGAGGTCAATTCTTCGTCAGGTTTTTATGAAGAAATTTTAAGAAGATTAACAACTCTTTATGTGTTTGAAACCTTGGATTAAAAGTGGTTTGAGAGATGTGATTCCTAAGTAAATAGTTCTTATTGATAGTTCATGAATTATGATTTGATTATGTAGAGGAATCCTCTAAGTTTCTAGAAATTTATGATATAGGTTTTGGTGATGAGTGGACCCCACTCAAATAGGCCTATTTATGAAGAATTTTAGTTTGGTATAAGGTTTTCCAAAGGAGTTGAAAACAAAATGATAATTATCATAATTATGTGAGTTTTTCCTGATTTGAACAATGGTTTTAGGTCATGTTGATGATGATAAATAGTCAAGTATGTTTCATTTATGTTGACTGGTCAAAGGATAGTTTTGGGGCAGTTTCAGAGTTTACAGAGATCAATTTGGTTGAAGGACTTCCACTTGGAGTTGGAAGGAGTTACAATATTTTATGAAAATTTAATTTAGATATATTTATAATGGTATGCATTTTTTGTCATTATGAGATTTCAAGGTCAGTTTGTGAGCAAGAAGGTTTCTTGGTTTTTTAGGATAGAACTATTATTTCTGAAAGATTGAGTTTGTTAGTGAATGAGATGGATTTGGTGACACCTTATATCACATATAAAGTGAAGAGGTTTGAATTTTTAATCAATTGAATCCATTGGAGGTTTTTAAATTTTTAGAAATGGTGTCAATCAATTGTATTTTTAAAACTAGATTTTGGGTAACTTGATTTGGTGAAGACTAAATTTGATGTGGTTTGAACTAGAGGATCTTTGAAGAGGTATATATTTCATAAATTTATTATAAATGTTCTAGTATTTCCATTGAGCGGTCACATGCTATGTTATATTTCATCTTGAGGGGTCTTGAGGCCTAAAGGTAGATTTAGGCTATTGGAAACAATTGTTTTGAGAAGGTAATGAGCCAATGGGCCCATTAAATGAAATAATTTTATTTGTACATGTAAATTATGACCATGGATGATGTTTAAATTTCATATTACTCATGTATGGTGATTTTTAGATCTTAAATAAAAATATTTGTAGTGTAAGTTGATTTTTCATATTCAAATGATGGGATTTTGAGGATTTTTGGTGCATGGATGAAGGGTTTTGTCTAGGACAACTTAGTTAGGTAAATTGTGAATTTGTAATAACGTTTATGGGATATTTTTAAGTTTTAATGGTTGATATAAAGGAGGGAAACTGACCTATTTTTAATTTTAATCAAGTAGATCTTATTAAAGCATAGTTTTGGGTGATTTTGTGAGCTAGTTAAGTGTGTGCAAGAAGTACGACCTAGGTGTGATTGATTTACATATGTGTGAACATGTTTTGAGATATGATAAAGTCTGTTACAATTTGTATAATGATATAAATAATGTGTGTAAGGGTTTGATGCTCTGAGAAGTGAAGAAAGTGCTAGTTTGTGAGAGATTGAAAACCTAAGGCTTGAACAAGGGTTTAGAAGTGTTGTGAGCTTAATTTATGATATCTATCAGTTGTAACAGTATAAATACATCATATATATTATTCATAAGGTGGTTGAGTGGGTTCTTGATCATCTTGGGGGGTTTTATCCTCCTTGTGGAGTTGGTACTTCACAAAACTAGGGGTTGGTGCTCTACTAAAGTAGGATTTGGTGCTCCTTGTGGGGTTTATTCCTCACTAGATATGAAACATATCAATATAAATATTGTGTTTTAGTGGGGTTTCTTCCCATTTATGGTTTCCCACTTATATATTTTTTCTTGTGTTGATTGTATTGTTCATGATTCATTGCATGTATGGTATTTGATAGTGTACACACATTAATGAATGGTTAAGTTGATTTGTGTTTTGAATAAGAAATTTGAAATATGATTTAATTTTTATAAATAATGATTCAATCCCCCTCTTATTCCATTGTGCTTCCAACAATTTGTATCAGAGTGAGTAATTTTGGAGAAGTTTGATCACTTGAAAAGAGATCCTTGAAGCACAAAAATGGAAAATGGTTCCTCTACTGGAAAGGTACCATTTTTTGATGGAAAATAATTGATATTTGGAGTTTAAAGATGAAAATTTATATTATGTCTCAAGGTTTTGATGTTTGGAAATCTGAAGAAGATGGTTATACTCCTCGTGCCACTCCTCCTACAAGTAAAGCTTACAAGAAGGCATATGACAACAATTCTGAGGATTTTAATGCTATCATACATGGTCTTGGAGAATATGAGTTGGGAAGGGTAATGCATTATAACTCAAAAAAATAAGCATGGGATAAATTTCAAGTTTTGTATGAAGGTGACTCAAAGGTAAGAATTTATAAGCTTCAAACTTTAAGAAATCAGTTGAGTCTCTTAAGTTGAATAATGACGAGTCTGTTATTGCATATCTTCTTAGAGTTGAAAAAGAGGTAAATAACATGAAAGGGTTAGGTGAAGATGTGGAAGAATAATTTGATGTTCAAAAGGTATTAAGGTCACTAACTCCTAAATTTTATTCCAAAGTATCTTCCAAATAATAAGAAAAGGATTTGAATACTTTGAAGATGGATGATCTACATGGTACTTTGATTGTTTATGAGATGAGAACAAGTGATTCCAAACCAGCCAAGAAAGATATTTATTTCAAATATAAAATGAAGTCCAAATGCGAGAAGGAAAAATAGGATGTTGCTCATGATATAGGTGATGAAGAACTATTTTCCATGCTTGCTAGGAGGCTAACTATTGGAGTTGGTAAGTACAAGAGTAAAATTCCTTTAAAATATTTTATTTTTAGTAAATTAGGTCATTTTTATGCTAAATGTCCTCATAGACATGATAAGAAAGGGAATGATGATCATGAAAAATAAAAATAAGAAGTATGACAAAAAGAAGAAAGAGGTCAAGAAGGCAAATTTCAAGAAGAAGCGAAAGAAAAGTTTTTATACCAAGGAAGATGCCTATTCATCTTAAGCAAGTAGTGAAGCTGGTGGATATTATTATAAGTTCCAATCTGATAAAAAATATTTATGTTATGAGGTTCTATTCATGACCACTGATGCAATAAGGTCTTCTAGTCATGGTTCTTATTTATTAGGAGATTTTATATCAGGTTATTGCAAATACTCCGATGAAGATAAAGTGGAAGTAAAATATAATATTGAAGGAATTTAAAAGGAGTTAAAACATGATGATAAATAGAACAAGAAGATGAGATTGCAGGTCAAACTGTATGAAAATAGAATTCATGAGCTAGAAGAAAAGTACAAGTATGATTAAAGTAAATAAAATGAGTCAATCAGGTTGCTAGAAGAAACGATTGAATATCTTGTGTCAAGATTATAGGATAAGGATGGTTTGTGCTCAAAATATGAAGAAGATATAGAATTCCTAAGGGTAGAGCTGCCTAAGGTTGGCAAGAATACCATGTTCTTTTAGAATTTTGAGAAAAGTGCCAATTACCTAGATGATCTACTTGGAAAACAAAGAAAAACATGTGATAGAGATGGTTTGGGTTTCAAAGAGGAATCTAAAGGGGAGGAGTTGAAGAAGGAAGACATGATTCCAAGTAAGAAGGTAGGTCAACCTAACATCAAGGAATAAAAGAAGAAGGTATTCATCAAAGAAAATGAGAAGGCTAAGCCTATCAGGAAACCTAATGCCTTAGGGTATGAAAGAACTATTAATTGATATTGTTATACATGTAATGCATTTGGTCATAGGGAAAGAGAGTGTAGCAAGTATTCTAGAGATACTTATCCATGGAGATATAGTAGGAGTGAGAAATAAAATAATGTTGTAAAGTGTAATGAGGTAGGCCATGTTGCTAATATTTTCTAGAATGATTCATCTAGTCATGTTGATGGTTACAAGGGAAAGATTTATGTCGTATGTTACAATTTTAATGGAGTTGTTCATGTTGTAACAAAATGCTATCATGGTGTCTCAAGAAAAAAAATAGAGTGTTTTAGGTCCTAAAGTGAAAGAAAGGAGCTTTCAAAGGTCAAGGATGCATAATAACAATCAAGAAATTTTTTGTGAACCAAGAAGGGATCGGGGTGTTTCACAAATAGTAGGAGGATGACAAGGTAAAATTAAAATTTCAGATCAGAATCAAGATGATGAAGAAGTTTTATAGGTGTCTAAGTAGGCTTGGAACCTCTTAAAGGCCTTATTTTAGGTGTCCATGGTGTGTATATGCCTCTACTAGGATTCTTAAAGGTATATAAGTTCTTAATAAAGAATTTGAATGAGGGGGAGTTGTCTAGCTATGTGTGTTTCTCCTCCATGAGGTCAAGGTATTTCACTTCAATTATTTAAGCACACTCTTATGGTTTTATTTGGTTGATTCAGTTATAGGTGTCTATGTCACAGTCTTAGTGTTTCAAGTGTGGATTGACTGTGTTTGCAAGTCTATTTATTCTATCATGATTAAGATATCTATCTAAGATGATTCAATGGGTGTGAAAGTCAATTTGGTGTCTCATGTGAGGTATATTATCTCATGGAAAACATGAAAAGAGTCATCTTGTAGTCTGATTTTGTGTCTAACAATGTTGTCTTTTGTAGAGGTCTGTGGTATCTCCAAGTCTCAAATCTAAGTCATAAATGAAGTATTTGAGTTTTTCATGAGCTATAAGTCCATGATTCAAGTTTGTATGTGAGTATACAATATGTTTATGAAGCTATGAAATTTTATCTGAAGGTTTTTTAATATGATCAAGAGTCATAGTGAATTCATTCTCCTTGAGTAATCTATTTTGGTTATCATGAGTTGTCTAAGGATAAACGTTGGTTTTTGTGTCCTATGTCATGAGTTTAAAAGGTTATATATGCTTCCCAGAGTGTGTTTGAAGATATTTTAAGCCATCAAATGTGACAAATTTATCAGACCTTCGTACTTATGGGGTATGTGACTTTGTTGTGTTGCTCTTAAGGATTGAAAAATGTAAACTAAGGAAGATCAAGGTAAGAAGGTGGTGTTCATGCTTCCAATTCAAGTCAAAATATGCTTAGGTCATTATGAGATGTTGTTACAGTGTTGGTAATTAATTTTGTGGCCTTCAAATCAAAATGTGCACATTTTTTAAGGTTCTCTATCATTGATTGGTTCTGGGTATTCTAAAAAGTATGGATGGAATGTGAATATTGATGGTAAAAATGGAGGAATTCAAAGCCAAAAATTTGTAAAAATCATCAAGACTATGAGTCTTCAATATTTTTTTAGCTTCAGTCCCTGAAAATAAATAAGTTTTTGGGAAAATCTGACAGAGTTCAGTTTAACAGTATTAGTGCTAACATACCTAATTACTAAATAATGATATAAGAACTGGGTACGTATCCTTTGGAGTTGTTTTTCAAGGTTCATTATGGAGATAACAAGGCCAAATGTGTATTTATAATAGGTGATATTTCATTATAAATGTTTGTGTATCAAAATTTATGAGTTCTTCATTGGTCTAGGGCTAGTTGGTTGTGTGTGTATATGCTTGGTGATGTAAAGAAGGTGAACTGAATATTCGATGATGCTTAGAGCCTATAAGGTATGGATGAGATTTTGAACCCTATAAATGGGTCCTCGAAGTTGAATAATTTCAAATTATGTGAATATTGGCTATTATTTTCTCTTGTAACTCCATGGGAAATGTCTTATTTTTCCACAGGGATGTAGGTCTTTATTTGGTATGAGAATTGGTTTACATCATATCTTGATGATTTTGGAGCTTAAAGAGGAATATTATATTGGTGAAAATATATAAAGGAAATGTAGAGTGAAAAGATAATCTTAGGCTTGATAAATCTTGTTTGATGCTCTTATTTTTGTCTTAAGCCAAATGACTAGTTACAGGTATAGTGTATATGAAAGAGGCAGAGCATGTGACATCATCAGGTAGGAGGTGAGTTGATAAGACCTTGAGATAATTTAATTTCTATTGAAATAATGTCATAGGGGTGATAAGGTGTTTTAGTACCAAGGTGCTAATGTTAGTGAGAATCAAGTCATTATGATCTCAGAAGTCTATTTTGAGCATCTACATGTATGCTTGATGAGTTTGTCTCATTCTTGCTTGGTATGAGCATACAAAGTCATTGGTTTTGGATGTGTAAACGTGTTTTAAGTCCTAAAGTTGAGAAAATAAGTTTTATCTCAGGATTGGTATGTTTAATTGGTTCATAAATTGATCTATACGCAAGATGATCTGCTACAGGTGCAAGGTATGTGTGAAAAGTAGAGTAAGGTGCTCCCATAGCTCCAAAGTTACACCATAAATACCTGTAGGCAATTGTTGTGAATGGTAAAAGTCTCATTTTAAGACTTCATGATGTTTTATTTTCCCTCAATAATTTATTGAGATGAGTATGATTGAGAAGAGACACTTGACTTAGTCTATTTGTTTATCTTGGGATAAAATGATATGTCACCGACCTCATCAAGTCTAATATGTTGCCATTGTGCTATGTGAAGAGATAAATGTTGCTCAATTATGAAAAACACTAATAATGACAGGGGGAGTACATGTGTTTACTACTTGAAGGTATTCTAGGTGAATTCATGTTCTAGAAAGGCATGTTTTTGATAAGTTGGGGCTCGATTTGAAGGTAAGGATGTTATTTTTATGGTAGCAAGTGTACAATGATATGAAAAGGTGCTTCCATAGGTGTACGATGATGTGTATAAATCAGATCATTTAGGGGGGGCATGGGCTTTCATATTTATAAGGTATTATAGATGTTTCAAAGGCAATCAAGATATGTTCTAAGTGTATTCTTCAAGAACAAGAAAGTTATGGTTCACGATTGCATTATTGCATCCAGAGAAGACTATTAAGGACTAAGAAAGAGCTTTAGGACAGTTCTGAAGTTTTTGACCCATCTCCAAGCTAATTAAGCAAGGAAAGAAGCTTAAATCTGACACATAATAATAGAGTATAATGGTATTATCTTAGGGGGAGTGATGGAAAGTTGAGACATAGGATGTTTGTAGTTATAGAGCTCACCAAAGTTAGGAGAAAGGGCACTGAAAGGTCTATTGAGGGATATCAATCCTTGAGATTGTTTAAAGAAAAATATCATAAGAGACAAGACAAATTTGTGTTTTGAAAAGTTGAGTTAACCTAAGAATGAAGGTATGGTGGAAATTTTTTCTCCTGTGCATCATTTTTTCCATGATTCACTTGTGATATGCTTCAAGTAGAGATTTGATATAATGTTCTTAGAGGCTGCTAAAGGCAAAAACAAAGTTCTAAGGTGAAATGGAATTTTTTTCATGATTAGAAGGTGGATGATGGTATTTTAGCCCAAACCAGAGGTATAATGATGTTTTCTTCATGTTCATTAGCATGATTATATGGTGTATGTGAATTTCTTAGGGGGAGTATCATGTTTCCATGCTTGAAAAGAGGCTAAAAATAAGGTTTTGAGTGAAATTTCAAAGTTTTTGAGCTAGAATGAGACCTTTGGTTGATGTTTCTAACCAAGAGGTCATCCTATGAAGTTGATAAAGGTGAAGATCATGTAGTTACATGTATTTATTTGTCATTAATGTAAAAAGGGGGAGACGTTAAGTTGGTTTTCCATCCATAACAAAGGGGGAGATCATTGGCATATTGTGGTATAGGTGTTGTCATTGATGTAAAACATCGTTAATGACAAAGTGGGTGATGCAGTAGGGTTGGATCATGCTAAGGATGATGATTACATGATGGTTCATAGGTGTTCATGATGATATCTCATTTTTTTAGTGAGGATTGTTTATTCTTGCAAGCCTAATCAAGTGACCCAACTAGCCTAGGTGACAATGCATGGTGGTATGAGTTTCTTGGTGGATTTAAAAACATGTTAGAATGATGGAGATCATTATTAGAGAGTTTATAGAAACTAACATGAGTTGTAAGGTGTAGATAAATGTTGGTAACCATGTTTTAGGTGTTCATTTAGACAAGATATGGTTGTTAGAATGCATGACATTGAGTTGTGGAGATATATGAGCTCATGGATTCATGTAGGACATTTTAGAGTGTTTTTATGATGTATAAGGTATGTTAGGACATTTTGGAGTGTTTTTATGATGAGTTATGGTGTTATTGTTGGAACATAATGATTAAGTGGTCTGACCAACCCTTAATGTATATGGGTCCATCGCTAATATATAGGTTAATATTTAATAATATTTATATTTATATTTCTATTATTAAATATGCTAACCTAGGTATATACTTTAGGTTAAATATTTAATATCATGAAATGATTATATTTCTAATATTAAATATTATAAACCTAGGTGTATGTGTCAACCATTTTAGGTTGAAAAGGTGGGTCGGGAGACATACCCGATCACCTTATATAAAAAGGAATTTAGGTCCTCATTTGATATATTCGGGAAATATATCAAAGGTGTGCAAATCAAGTGATTTGGTTTTACCCTTGGTAAATAGGGTTTCAAAGGAGGATGTGATCTTACTGGATGTAAAATAAGTTCTCTGAAGTAAAAGGTTATTTTCAAAGTTGTTTTTACCCTGATGGGGTTTTCCACTATAAATACCGTGTCACCTGTGTTATGTATTTCCTGTAAGTATTTATTTATTTACTTATGTTATGATGTAATATTTATTGTAACATTATGTAATATGTAAGCTGATTAAATCTGTATTTATTAGAATTCTCAAATTCTAACAGTTATTTCAGTTGACCCAATCCTTTACAGTGTAAAACCTTGAGGGCTAGCTATACAAGTCTCAGTGGCTAGAATGATTGAGAGATATTTGTGATATGGTGATGATTAGAGATGACAGTAGGGTATTTCATGGTGTTTATGGAAAAAATTTAGGTTTCCATGAGGTGTGTGTTTTAAGTTATGTCAGTTTTGGTGAAACATAGTCAAGAAGAAGGGCATTTCTAGCTCGAATTGCACCTTCTGATGCTCACCTTGAATTATGTGGTTTGAATGGGGACCTTGTGGATTTCAGGTATGTTTATAAATTTAGTATAGTTGGTTTCAAAAAACTAATGTGTTAAATTCATCGTCAGGTTTTTATGAAGAAATGTTAAGAAGATAAAGCACTCTTTATGTGTTTGAAACCCTAGCTTGAAAGTGGTTTGAGATATTTTCTTCCTAATTGGAAAGTTTTTCTTTATAGTACATGGATGATTATTGGATGATGTATAGGACTCCTCTATGTTTCTAGAAAGTTGTGATAGAGGTTGTGGTCATGAGTGGACCCCACTCAAATAGGCATGTTTCTAAATAAGTTCAATTTGGGACAAGGTTGTCTAAAGGAGTTGTAAAATAAATTATCATTATGGTAAATATTCAATTTTTTCCTAATGTAAATGATGTTTTTATGTCATAGTGATGATGATAAATGGTAAAGTATGATTCATTTATGTTGATTGGTCAAAGGGTATTTTCAGGAAGTTTACAGAGATCAGTGTGGTTGAAGGCCTTAAACATAGATTTGGAAGGAGTTTCAATATTTTATGGAAGTTTAATTCAGATATATTTAAAATGGTATTATTTTGGTTTCATGATGATATTATTCGATGAGGTTTTTATGTCAGTTTGTGAGAAATAAGGTTTCTTGTTTTTTAGGACAAGACTATTATTGCTAAATATTGAGTTGGTTAGTGCATGAAATGAATTATGTGATTATTCATATAACCTATAAAGTGAATGAGTATTAATTTTTAATTAATTTAATCCATTTTTAGGTCTTTAAAGTTTTAGAAAGGGTTTCAATTAGTTACATTTGTAAAACTAGCTTTTGGACAACTTAATTTGGTGAAGACAAATGTTGATGTGGTTTGAACCAGTGGATGTTTCAAGAGGTATAAATTTAATATATTTATTATACATATTTTGGGATATCCATTGAGTGGCCACAGGATATGGTTTATTTCATATTGAGGGGTCTTGCGGCACAAAGGAAGATTCATACTGTTGGAAGGAAATGTTTTGAGAAGGTAATGAGCTAGTGGGCCCATTAAATGAAATAATTTGATTATTTCATTTAAATTGTGACCATGGATAATGTTTAAATCTCATATTACTAATTTTTTGTGATTTTTATAGCTTTAATAAAATTAGTTTTAGTGTAAGTGGATTTTTCTCATTCTAATAGCTAGATTTGGAGGATTTTTGGTGCATAGATAAAGGGTTTTGGCTAGGCCGACCTAATTAGGTCACTTGTGAATTTTGTAATAAATTTTATGGGATGGTTTTAAGTTGTAATGGTTGATATAAATGAGGAAAACAAACCTATTTTTAATTTTAATGAAGTAGAGCTTATAACAACATAGTTTTGGGTGCTTTTATGAGCTAGTTGAGTGTGTGCAAGAAGTGCGACCTAGGTGTGATTGATTTATAGGTGTGTGAGAATGTTTTCAGATGTGATAAATTTTGTGATAGGTTGAATAATGAAATAAATAATGTGTGCAAGGGTTTTATGCTTTGAGAAGTGAAGAAAGTGCTATTTTGTGAGAGATTGAATACCTGAGGTTTGAACAATGATTTCGAAGTGTTGTGACCTGAATTTGTGATCTCTACTAGTTGTGGCAGTAGAAATACATCACATATCTTATTCATAAGGTGGTTAAGTGGGTGCTTGATCATCTTGGGGAGTTGTATCCTCCTTTTGGAGTTGGTGATTCAAATTGCTAGGTGTTGGTGATCCTTTTGGTGTTGTTACCTCATTAAATTTGAAACATATCAATATAAATATTGTGTTTTAGTGGGTTTTATTTCCCTTGAGGGTTTCGTAGTTATATATTGTGTCTTGTGTTGATTATCTTATTCATGATTCATTGCATGTATGGTATTTGATAGTATGAACAAATTAATGAGTGGTTAAGTGGATTTTTGTTTAGAATAATAAATCTAAATTTGATTTAATTTTTGTAACGATTGATTCACCCTCCCTTAGTCCATTTTGATTTCAACAATCTCAATGTAAAAATAGACTATGTAGTTTTTCCAATTTAGGAGTAAGACACGGAGTTCAAAAGGCCAACCTTAGATGATTTTGAATATAAATAACCCACAAAGTCCATTCAAACCATTTTCCAAATCTTACTCAACTTGACATGTTTCTTTGTAGTCTTGTTTTCACTTTTCCTACATCTCTACGCCTATAAGTGGAGTTTCCACCGAATTCCAGAATGATTATGAAAAAATCCAACATCCATACCATGAGGAAGGTCTAACTTACTCCACTATGATATTTTTAGGCTCCTAATAATTCTTGATGTTTGTAAAACCCTTTGTGCAAGTTATGCATTATAATAAGACTCTTGTGTTGCACTAATGGATATTTTTCCACATATTTAATACTCCCAGAATTCTAACTTGATTATTACACCATGAAGTGGGATATTTCAGATTTACAATTCCTATTATATGGATTACCAAGACCTCCCAATGCTTATGAAACATTTAGAACAAGTTTACTAGATCCTTTGCAACATGCTTTTCCCAATGCCTTGCCTAAAAAGACCCAATTTTTATTGAAAATTTCCCGACCTCTCATAGATCTAAAAAAACTTCCTAAACTACCTTGGATCATCTTATTAATCTCTTACATAATATTTAGATGGGTTGTACCCTTGTAGTTAGATTTTAGGGGATCTCTTCATATGACAAGAAGACCAAAATATCCCTTTTGAATCCTCTAGGAGGACTGTTCTTTATTAGATATTAATGTCATAAATTAAGATAGGTACACTTCTCTACACATAAAAAAAACTTAAAATCGTGTTACAATTTTTATCTCAACCAAAATGAGGGTGAAATAGTTGAAATGATGGCTGGCGGAAAGGTTTACATTGACCGGGAAAGGGAATTTCGAGTGTTGGTTTGGTTGTCATGACCAAAAAATTTAATTTTGAATGTTATACATTTAGCATGACAATAGCGATATTTTTCTCAAGGAATTGTTTTAAATTGGACAAAGGAAAAATAAAGCAAGCATGAATCTCAGTTATCTCATGGGGGAGTATAACAATGCCTTATCAATTGGGAAAATAGATTCATAGAGAACATAAGAAAGAACAACAAAAAAACACATGACAGAAAGGGAAACAAACAATAGAAAGGAAAAAAAAAACCTAAATCACCTATGGTACATGCGGGGGGCAACCCACTTTCACTGTAGCACTTTTATCTAAAGGACCAACCTTTAATGTTTGAAAATTTTCAAGTACTACCCATTGCGGGGAATATCCAGGTGAGTACCATCTAGAGATGCCAAGTAATATGTTTTGTCTCCAAAAAATTTCCTGACCCTAAATGGACCAAGATACAATGAATCAAACTTCCCATGACTACCATTAAGTTCCCTTTTCTTGTCTCACAAGAGGACAATATATCTGACTTGAAGGTATCATGTTTGATCAATTTGATTAAAAATCCTTTTGACCTTCATATGATGTTGATCCAATACCAAATTTTTGTCTTCATCTAATTTTTCCAAGTAAAAAATAATTTTGTTAAGAGAGTCACTATACTTACCATCCTTTACAACCTTTACTAGTTGTAATGTAGGTATTTCTAATGAAATAAAAAATTGTGCTTTAGTACTATAGAGAATTTGAAAATGTGACATACAAATTTCCATCTTAGGAGTTATTTGATCTTCCCAAAGGGCATCAAGAATTTCATTATCCTAATTCCTCTGATTGATGTCCACCCACTTCCTTATGATAGTGACAATATTCTTGTTACTTGATTCCACCTTACCATTACCTTGGGATATTAGTCAGATGAATGTGAGAGTGATATTCCATATTGGTAGAAAAATTCAATGAGATCAATAGAGGAAAATTAGGTAGTATTATTAGTCACAACCTTGTTAAGGACTCTAAAACAAATGATTATGTCTACTTCAGAAATTTTCACACCATTTCAGAATTTACATGCTTCATGGGTATGACCCTTACACACTTGGTGAAGTAATATGTTGTAGTAAACACATATGAGTTCCTAGGAGTTGAGCTTGGATTCAACACTCCTATGAAATCAAGTCCCCACTATTGAAAATATTTTTTAATAAACACTTTCCTAAGGGTAAGAGAAGCAAGTTTAGGTCTCCCTACAAATTGCTGACAAGGTTCACAATTTGAAACCCATTTGTGAGCATCCTTGCACAATGTAGGCCAATAATACCTCCCTCTTAGGATTTTTTGAGATTTTACCATGGCCGATAAATTCCCACCACATGCTTGATTATGGTAGGATTTTAGGATCTAATTTTGTTGTTATTCATCAAAACATCTCAAAAATCAACCCTCTATGCTTTTCTTATACAATAAATTGACCTGGATTACATTCGTAGAAGACTACAACTTGAGATTTCGCATTTTCTTGTGGTTCATATAGGATGGGAAATATTCGTATGTGAGATAATATGCTTTGTCAGAGTACCACCCATCATTTATAAAGAGAACCATGAGAAAATATCTATTTAAGAATCATTATCACTAAAAAATTATCTCTTTCTTCTTGAGTCATGTGATATTCATCCTCCACCATTAAATTGCATAGTCTGTTTCTTCTTACCAAATTTGGAGATATAATTTCTAAATCATATTCTTGAATTTTTGAAACCAAATTTCTTATTTTGGATCCAAGGTCATGTTTTGTTGAAATGACCTTGATTATTAATCTAGGGACCATTGCAATATTATGAGAATTCAAGATGTAGAATATGAGATTCTTCACCTCTTTTACTAATGCATAGGTGTGCTTTTCCTTCTATGAATAGTTAAGCTCATGATATTTCAATGGTGAGCTAATGAAAGCAATTGGTTATTTAATATCTTCACCATTATTTTGCACAAGGATAGAAAAAATTGTATGCTTAGAGGCATAACAATACATGATGAAGTCTTTATTAAAATTTGGCCTTGCTAAAGTGGGACCTTTAATAATGGATTCTTTTATTTTCTTAAGAGATTATTTACCTTATTATCACTAAAAAAAGGAATCCTTTGGATTCATGATATCATTGATAGACTTGGTAATCTTTGCAAAGTTAGGAACAAATATTTTGATAAAATTCACTTTTCCAAAGGAGTGCACACCAATTTTACATAAGGTCAGGGCCAATTTCATGATTACATTTGATTAAAATAAAATGGAAAATGGGATCCTAATTTTGTAGTTTAATCTAATATTATGCACAACAGTAAATAATAACCAAATAAAAAAATAGCCCAAGAAAACTAAGTAGAAATGTGTAACCCTAACAAGAAAAGAGGGTTAAGAAGTGCTTAGCTGATTGACAAAATTATCGAGACTATGTTGTAGTGAAGAACAGATGAATAAAATGAAAAAATGACCATACATGAGCTCTAGAAAGTGCATATCAGAGTTGTTTGAGTAGACTAGGGTGCCCTGGTCTATAGAAATGAATAGTGAACCTCCTCCAAGGTGTCATTGAGTTATCTCCTTCCTTTTCTTCCTGTTGCGTGAGTGTCGCTGAACTACGCTGGATGTCACTATAAATTAGAGATGAAGAAGGAACCTACAAACCCTAGACAAAACATCAAACCCCTAAAAAGTAAAGTTGCATATGAATGGGTTAGTAGTCACCTTGACCTACTCCATTTTTAGCTCCAAGCATGTCTAAACTGAGTACTCACCAAGGCACTAAGCCCCTCCTTTATAAGAGCCTTCTAAGAATGTTTCGCCATTAATGGAGGCATAATTGCAGAAACAAAAATACATGCATTCACTCTAGCATGGAAGTAAAGAAACTATATCTAAGCACAAATACACCATAGTGTAAAAGTAAACATTACAACATCACAAGGGAATCATATCTAAACCATGAGAAATATGAAGAACCCTAGGATTTGGACCCTTAAACATAGATATTTAGAATGATCCATCATATTGATTGATTCACAACTATTTACAGTAGCTAGATTACATAAAAAGGGTCATAGCAGACCGAATACATCATGAAGTAACATATTAGCTCTATAAAATGACTCTACTCAAAGATTTCTAACCATGTTCTCTCCTATGCACCCAAAATATCCCTTTCCTTGCATCACACATCTTCTTCCTCTCGTATCATCTCTCATTTCCTCACATCCCTTCTCCACCTCTGTTTCAGATCCAAAACACACTCTTAAATAGAGTGGGATCTCTACTTTACTTCCTCATCATTACTCAATAGAAAACCACATGCCAAATGTCATCATACCCTACCATCCTCAAGTATTCTAGACATGTAAGTGACAACTAACCCATAACTAACTCTAATTTATAACTCTTAAACACAATAATTATATCCTGGAATATTCCTTGGGATGTAAGTTTCCATGTTATAACCTTATCCACTATCACACCTACTTGTATCCTCATGTGTTTTCCATGTACATCATAATCCTTGAAATGCAGCTAAGTCTCAAAACCCTTTCATGCTCCCATGTGCGACTTAGATTTTACTATGTGCTCTACCTCATGCACCTTCTTCCTACACCTTCTACATGTGCTCATCCTCTGCTCTAGGACTTACTCATTTCTGGGCCCCACACTAAATGTGTTGTCCATCCACAGAAAATTTATGATCTGGAACGAATAATAAAGAAAAGAAGGAAAGAATAACTTGTATTCGTCTTACGTCAAAGAACAAAATAATTTTGTTACTATTGTACAAGGATTAGGAAAGTTTTATTCAATGATGCTTCAATCTCATTCGAAGCATCCACCTCATTCTGTTCCTTTTTAAACAAATCCCCTATAAGCATGTTGACCTCATCAAATGTCAACTCTTCACCCTTATCTTTCAGTGTATCAATGATATTCTCCATTTTCTTTCTAAGGTCGTTCAATGTGTCCATCTTATGTGTAACCCGGGGATATACTTCCTTTACCTTATAATTAATAGAGGCCTTTAGAATTTCAATTACCTCAGATTTATTTTCAACCTCTACTAAGATTTTGTCACATTCCACCCTATTGAATTTATTCTTGGTATGGAACTCCTTTAGATCTACCTCATGTGTAGTAACCAACACACTTACCGGGTCTCTATCTTCACAGTTGTATACAACTTTGGCCATGTGTACTATGGTCTTCACTGAAGAAAGGAGCTCAGAGTACCAAGTTATGGTATCCTCAATTTTTGGTCTCTCCTACTCTCTCTCTCTCGTGCCATAACTTCCTTTGTTTACTCCAATGTAAGTGGTTGTTCCTCCATCATGATTAAGTGTGTCAAATCCTATAGGCAGTGGAAGGCTAACTCATACTTCTGTGTAGGGGGGCTAAATTCAGGCGCACTAAAATAATGCAATCTAAGATATTCTTCACTTTATTTTAAGCTTCGATCACCTTATCCTTATCTTCTCTCAACTTAGTCCTCAACTACGTAATTATAGACTCTTTCCCCTTTATCTCCTTATCCCTCTCTATAATATCCTTGTTCTTTTCCTCTAATTCCTTCTCCAATACTTTAATCTTGTTATTCCTCTTGAATAACCTTGCTTAGACCTCCATCAACACTTTTTCCAGTGTATTACACAATTGCCCGTCATTCAGCTATTGAGAATCTACAATATGATTTACCTCCGTAGAGCCCGATATATCTAGTAGTGCACCTGCATTCACTTCAAATTCTGGCTCATCAATATGGGATTCTAAATCCCCTGACAACATATTCCTTATACATGGGTACACACCATTTACATCAAATGATTACCAACATAAGAGGTGATCTATAGATAGTGTGCTCTAGGAACGTGCACATAGGACCTTATGTGGATTAACATCATAAGTCATTATATGCCCTTGTGATTTCGGTGCATCCTTGTCACCTTTGCATGCTCCCTTTGGGAAAATGAATACTAAAAACATCCCGTTTCATGTGCTTAAATAGTTCTCTTTTTCCTTCTCTTACACGTTATGCTCTACCTCATGCTCTACCAAGTCCTTGATGATATCCGCTACCTCCTTCTCCACTGTGTCCTCTAACTATTCATCAGATAGGTGTGGGATCTCCTAAACCTTTTTCCCCACTTAATCTTCACTTATGTATCCTTCTCAAGCATCCTCCGTAGATTAATTCTACTATTCATAAAATTCATGTACATTGTACACGGGGGGGGGTTCTTCTCTGACTCGTGTGCCTCATCCTCCTCTCTAGTCTCATCACCCTTTATGCTCTTCGTTCTCTCAAATTCTAAACTCTACATTATCTTATGCTTCTTCTTCACCAAAGACTACTCTTCTACTAGGGAATTTTCCTTTACTGGGGACTGATTCCTATGATTATAAGTGCTTGTTCCCACACTTGACTCTTATGCTCATGTGGTCTGAACCACATGCATGCTTGATGCCCTGCTTGCTAGAGTTTCCTCCCTATCTCAATTCTTTGTCACTACCTTCCTCCTTCTGGTAGGGTCTTTAGGGATGGAGAGGTCATCCTCAACATAGGCTCCTTTCTAAAACTTAGGCATTAGGTTTATGTACACCCTTTTTAGTGTTGTGCCTGATAAGTAGTAATGTTACAGGCCTTAGCATATATATGTCATGAGAGACATAATTATCCACATATGCTTTCTTAAGAGGATAGAAAAATGTCCTATGTAGCGCACATTGCTCTTGATCTACTTAACTTAGATAAAACCTCAGTTTCTTAACCTCCTTAAACATGTTAACCGCACTCCAAAAATACTACGTTGTGAAGGAAAAAGGTAATCTACACCATGGGCTCTTGGTGTCATCAGTCAATGTGAACCTACCAATACATAACTACTGGTATACTACAAATTTATCCTCATCCTTTACCAAGGCTAGAAGTTTCTCAAGAATCCTCCACTCTACTCCAAATGCATCACACATCCACTTCTACCACTTATCTAGGCACACCTTGTATGAAAGTTTCATACTTTCACAAGTATATGCTTGAAACCTCTTAGTTGTGGAGGGGTTCTTATCAGGGTACTCCCAAATGTTTTTTTTTGGCCTGTCGGGAACTCCAATCTTTGAAAACACAATGGTAAGAAGAATATTACCATATGAAATTTTATCTCCATCTCGTGTGGAATCAATGATATCCTCTACAATGAAGGCAAAGATATTGTATATGGTCCCCTCTAAAAATTTCCTACAAACTTTCAACCATCTCTTATTCACCCATGTCCATCATTCTTGTTCGTTCAACATGGTGAATAGGCACGTGACCATATTTATGAATGGGTCCTTGATCTTGGAAATGTTAAAGGCTCACTCATTCTTCTTGTACTCAAATTCCTTAGTTGTTTCCTTGACATCCTCATTGGCACCCAAGTCATCATCCAGTGAATCTCCTATGTAGATAAGTCCAGTGTACTTGGAGATCAATTGTGGATTTATGTGCATCATCCTTCCTTTGAAGTAAAATTAATCTTCATACATGTGTGGCATAATCCACTGGTATACTCTCTAGGACTTGATAAAAAATGACAATGCATAGAGTTGAAAAACCCCAACCTTCTCCAATGTCTTCTTCATAGAGTCATCATACACTAGTTTGTCATCTTTTGTTCTTTCTCCTATAGGGTGAATAAGCTCCAATGCCATCTATTTCTCAATTGTATTTTTCTTATGGTTATAATCACTTATAAACATTTTACGCATGTGATATACCTAATCCATCCCCAATAATACCCCATCTAGGTATTACATCTCTGCATACCATTCTTCATTGAAAACTTGTTAATGCAAATAGTTTTCCCTTTACCTTTCCCTTACTCTTGGGTGAAATTTTTGATCCTTTCCTTGGTGTCATTCTCCTTGTTAGGTCCTTTTTAATCCTTCCTTTTATTTTATTTTCTTACTGCTCAATCCCTCAGCCTCAATCCTCCTATGTAAATTCCTCAAACATGCGCCCTAGTTTCTCAAACCCTAACCTGGAAACCCCTTCTTCCATAGGACACCATTAAAACCCATAAAAATCCTTCCAAAAAATCACTTCTTCTTACACCTTTGTACTCCTTTCCAATCTAGTTCTCAAATCTTTCACTTTGCACATGATTTTCACAAATTTCATGCAAGGATGCCCTAGTTCACAAGATCTCTCCCAAAAGTAAATGAAAGGTGAAAATAACTTACCCTGAATCTCTATTTATAGTTTTCCACTTTTTACCACATTTATTTCCATGCCACCTAACATTGTACTACCACATTAAATTTGGCTTTTTCCAACACATTCCTCTTGTGCATTTTTTCCAACATGTTTCATGCATGTGCCTACTCATGTGCAACCTCCTCAATCTTATGGTTTGTAAAAAAACATTGACTACAGACTCCCTTTTGCATGCTCCCAGTGCTAAAATATATCTACCTTTGTGTCCAACACCAAGTAATTTTTCCTGTCCCTACCTACCTCATGTTGTTCTACACATTAATCATTGTACATGGATTTCATAAAACTATTTCTTGACACAATTTTATCTCCACATTATCACCTCTGCTACGCACATGTGTTCCTAAGCTAAAACACACTTTTGTTTTTCTCTCCTGGGCCATCAACAACATTACTCCAACCGTGTACCTCTTATTGTGCTCTCCACCCACACTAAAACTATGTGTGGTCCTATGTGCATGAAACCTTTTAGAAATTAATTGTCTACTAGCGCGCAAACATGTAACAAAACACAAGACAAAATACAAATCAAAGACAACAATGAAAGGAAACACATATAAAGGAAAATTCTGTAAGGGAAATCCTAATCTAAATGGCAACACTTCCTTATTACAAACATAAATAATACTTATTTATAGTAGGGATTCAACCTACTCCCATTAAAGAAACTAGGAAACCATGTGGCATCCAAATATTCTAACTGTAAAGTTCCTGAGTCAAGTATATAATTCAAAACATACGGTCCTAACCAATGAAATTATAACTTTATAGGGTAGCGCATAAACTTGGATTCATACAAAATTACCATCTATCTAACCTCTAGGTTCTTATTTTTAATGTGTTAATCATGGCAGGCCTTTTTTCTTACTTTCTCTATCTTTTGGCTCCATCAGGATCTATAACAGTGCACCTCTCATCCAACTGCATTAGTTTTTCTATGTGCTCTTAAAGTGATTTCTCATCATACAATCCTCATATGCATGCAATACATAGGGATGGTAACATGAATTCAACTGCTAAAATATCCTCGATGCCAAACACTAACTGAAAGGGTGTGGATTTGTTCAACCTTTTGTAGGTTGTTCTATAAGACCAAAGAACAAAAGAGGATTTATCATCCTAGTACTTCCTTCCGACATCACATATATTCTTCAATGTGTAGTTCAAATTTTTTTTGAAAGCTTCAATAGTTCCATTAGCTTGTGGGTGATAGGGTGTAGTCTTATGATGGGATACTATAAACTCTGCCAATAATATCCTAACAGTCCTCATTCAAGAAATGAGTACCCCTATTACTCGTTAAACTCAATGGACATCCTTACCTTCTTATGATATTCTCCCAAAGGAACCTTGTTGCAATAGATGTAGTGTAATCCTTTGTAGGTGTTGCTTCCACCCACTGTATAAGATAGTTTGTACAAGTAATGATGTAGCACATGACCCTGTCCTGTACGTTGGGGGGAAATAGGTCCCACAAAATCAATTGCCCATTTTAAAAAAGGTTTTGCAACTTTCTATATGCCTTAATGACATTTCATCTCTATGCCCAAGATTCCCAAGGAATTGGTAGTGATCATAGCCCCTGGCATATTCTTGAAAATCCTTTTACAATGTCTCCAACCACAAACTAGCCATCAGAATATTTTACACGGTGGCTCGACCTCCATAATTTCCACTGAAAATCCCTCCATGAGCTTCCTCCATAATAACCATGCACTCATGCTCTAGTACACATCGGCAAAAAATCTCATCCCATCCAAGTTTGTATAGATCTACACTAATCAACATATAAGGTGCGACATGAATGATAAGTTGTTTCCTTTCTATACTCTTCATTCTATCAGGTGCCACACCTATTTGTAAAAAGAAAACAATATCCTCTAAGTTGAGTGGGTACGTGTTGTAATCTGAACAAATGTGTATCTGAAATTGTGTCTTCAATGCTCTATGCGTCCTCACCTGAATTAATCCTAGAAATAGGGTCACAGGTATTGAGTTGCACTTTTCTGGTTTAACTACCACTGAAAAAGTCAAACTCTTGAAATAACAAGATCCACCAGCATATGTGCCCTTACAAAACATGTTTGTTTACTAAATACTTAAGTGTCATATGATATGTGTAAAAGATAAAAAAAAGTAACTAACTCACATTGCCTAAACTTATGCAATGCATAAATCATATAACACTTCTTCATGCTCTGTTATTGTGTAATTATTTTCAGCTAGGATTAAATTTTTGCTTGCAAAACATAAAGGGTGATCAACAATCCCTTCTCTAGGTTGTGTTAACACTTTTCCAATTGTCATACCCGATGCATCCACATGCACATGAAATGGATTTTACCAAGAAGGAAAGTGAAAAATGAGCACAATATTGAGCTTCTCCTTCAACGTATCAAAATCCACTTATTGTGCCTCATCCCAGTGAAACCTTCCTTTGTACCTCAATAGTTCTTACAAAGCGGCATCAATCCTAGCAAAACCTTTGATGAATTTTTTGTAGTAACCTGTATGCCCCAAAAATCTTCGCACTATGATTTTATTGGCATGCTCCTCCAAACCCAAAATAACAGCAACTTTGGTAGGATCCATCCATAAAACCTCCTTGAAAATAGTATGATCTAGTAATGTGCCATAAACGAGTTGCAAAGAAACATTTCTCGATGTTTAGAGAGATACTTAACTACCTACATATTTTGAACATCAATCTCAAGTTGTCACAATGATCTTTCACTACTCCATACACTGTCTAATCATCCAGGTAGAATTATAGAAACTTATGAATAAATTCTTGGAATTATTGTACCACTAATGCGTGAAAATACAATCAGGTGCATTCTTAAGCCCAAATGGAATAACCGTATAAGAAAAATTCCCCATTTAGTGGTGAAATTAGTCTTCTCCTGATCTTCTTTTGTAATCCTTACCCGGTGATACCCTGAGAATCCATCTGTAAAAGAGTAGATCTCACGTCATGCCACACCTTCCAAAATTTCTTTGGTAAAAGGAATTGGAAAAGGATCTATAACACATGCAGTATTCAAGTATTTGTATTATACATAGATCCATATCCTTCCATATTTCTTTATACTAATTACCATTAGACTAACCCATTCAGACTCTTCAATGATCCCAGATTCCAGCATCTTGTCAATTTCTTCTTTTACCTTTACGCGCACATTAGGATTCATCCTATAAGGCCTCTTCCTAATCAGGTGTGCACCCTCCTTTAACTTAATCCACATCTCTCCCAATGAGTGATGAAATTTATTCAATTCATCATACCTGTATGGGAAAAAATCCTAGAAGTCCCACAACAACTCAATTATCTTTGAAACCTCCTAGTCCATCCATAATCTCCAATGATTGCTTCTTTTGGTTCCGACTTTTGTACCAATGTTGACCTTTTTTATCTTCAATGGATCATGGTAGGTCACACCTTCTCATCTACATTATCCAAGACGTCACATACCCTCTGTATGATCAACATATAAGTTCTCTATTTCTTCATCTTCGATCATGTATATCATTTTACCTTTCTCCTTTTCTAGGAAGGCATGCTCAAATTGTACTTCATATATTTATTCTTCTTCCTCAAAGTAGTGCCTCCAAATCAGGCTCCCCTAAAAAATAAAGGATTAGGTCCTCAGCTCTAGCACTATCTCCCAAAGTAAGGTGTTTGACTACCTATAAAGCCTCATTCATTGATGGTTTAGAAGATAGATACTCAAAATTATGAATAATACATGTTGTCAACTCTTGCCAATTCCCCATCTGACGACATAAATTTGAATATATATACCAAGCATGTGCACAACCCTGCAAATTGGAATAGAACTTATGCACCTAGAGTGAAGGAGGTAAAGTTTATAGGCCTTCCATCTAGGCCTTCTCACATTCTTGAATGTGGTACAAGGTTGATTCCCTCCCATGATAGTCACATATCTTTGAAGGTGCATTGGTCCATAGAAATATAACAGAGAACATGATTCTTACCTCATGCCACTCTATAAGATTATCTTAATGAGTCATCCACCAATGTGCTACTATCCCAAACAAGGTATAAACAAACATACTCCTCTATTCTACTTCACAGGTCCACTAGACTTCTATAGCACACAAGAAGACATCAGGGTTACCTTCACCCATGTAATGTGGTAATTTTCTTCCTCCCAGATGCCTAACCCAACATGCCTTGACAACACGAGTCATAGTTCCCTTCAATTCTCTCCCAACCAACTCATAAGTTCCATGCACCTAATTATCACATGCAATGCTAGTCGTATCACTTAAGGACTGAGCATCATCCCACTGAATGACTCCTTCTCTTGATGGCTCAATAACCTCTGGGTCTCTGATAGTGCATACATAAATTCTATTGATGTCTTCTTCCCCCAAAGGTTTGACATAAGGAACATATCTACCATATGTTAGTGGAATAATAATGTGCTCCTTCTTGTTCTCAAAGCTGATGTATCCCTTGTTGAAGTGCAAATCAACATTATTTCGCGTAACACCAAGGGCATCCAAGTAGTGCTGGGAAATTATCTTCCTCATTAAAGCACTAAGAATTCAAACTCCCCAGTGAACTTGGTCCCTTGAATGGTTATGGAAGAATCCTTCAAGACTCGAATGGGCATAGCTTTAGTCCTATTTTCCATGTACAACACATTTGAAGATGGCTGCAATGGTGGTCTCCCCATCTGATTCCATGCATCTATAGTAAGAACATTTACTTTTGCACCTATGTAAATTAGTATGTTACTCAAAAACCATCCATCAACTACTACATTCAATGTGATCTCCTTGTCATAATCAAGACTATGAGGGGGAAAATTAGCATGCAAGATCTACCTCTCATGCTCACATCCTTGCATGGTACCTTTCCTCTCAACCATTCTCCTAACATGGGGAATGATATTTTCCTGGTGCAACATATTACATACCTCTTTGACATCATCAACATCATTCTGAGGGATCTTAGCATTCTTCGCCTGTTCCAACTTCCATGACTACTCTTCCAAGCACTGGATCTCCCCTTGTAAACTCCTAATTACCTCCATAGTCTCCTGGTAAACCTCCTTCTGATAAGTTGGATCAAGGTACTTCCCATGTAATACCTCTTCTCTTGTAATGAGAGGCCTCTACTTTGGTATTTCTCTGGTGCATGCAGCTTCAGCGGGTGTAGTTACTAATACATATTCTCCAACTTAGGGTTAGACACTATCGTAGGCATGAACAGAGGTTCAATGTGCTTCACACTAACCATTCATGTGCCCTTTTCCTTCTTCCGGTTCTGGCTCATGTGATTATACAAGTCAGGGAACTCCTCATACTTATGTTTCTTTCCACACCATGAGCATTGCAGTAAATACGGGAACTCACGCTTGTAATGATCCATAAATCTACAATTGAAACAAGTTCCATGGGGAAATTCAATCCTTCCTCTATAGTGACCACCATGGCCTCTAAATCCTCTGTGAAAGCTTCTTCCTCTTCCTCCACCATCTTCATTCTCTTCATACTGATGTCCCTCATTCTTAGAATTGTTTGCAATACTGGCCTAATGCACACCAGTATCAATTACATCATGAATCTGGTCTATCAACTGGAAGTCCTTAGTATCATGAGTGGTAGATGTACAAATATTACAATAACAAGACACATTCTTATGGAGTGTGTTGTAACAAAGGGAATCTACTTGGATCATGATCCCCATGACAGATTTCACAGTCTATTGACATAGTGTGCACTGAAATTTCAAGGGAAACTATCCTTGGTGTGTCCTTCTACTTCACAATCCATACACCAAAGTCCGTTGTGAGTCTCATGTGCTGAATTCAAAAACAATTTCTCAATTTACTTTGCCATGGAAGCAATTTGTGCCTCCAAAAAGGGACTTACCCTAGTATCAATGCTCCCAATGGCCTCAGTGCACAAAGTAACCTCAAAGGCCTCACATGGATCTGTGAAAGTCTTATGTGAGAGCACTCATCTGAAAGGTGTTATTAGGCCTCCAATGAACCACTGAGCATGCTGAGAGGGATGGATATCATAATATAACTTTGAAAAAAGAGCCTTAAAATGTGCATCATACTCCCACACACTCTCTTTCATACCCTATTGAATATCCTTGAGCATGCTGATGCTCTTTTTCTCAAACTTAAGAATATGAAATTCCACCAAGAAGGAATCAAGCAACGCAGTATAATCCACCAGCATCTGATGTGGGTCATATTTTCGATACCATCTATGCACGTACCCATGCAACAAAGTTACAAACTATCTTGCCTTCTACTTCGGGGTAGTGATCACCTTAGGATGCCATAGAAATTTACACTTGTGTGAATTCTCTACAGCATCCTCAACACATTTATAATCAAGCAAATCAAGATACATCTCATAATATACCTGATGATGGAATTGTGCCTCTTGTCCACCAGATCCATAAATTTTATTTCCTCCTATGTTGCCTCCACCACTATATCCACTAGTTTCACTAACCCCTAACCCTATACATCCATCAGATCCTCTAGATCATCATCCTCTAGCAGGTACAGGGCCTGAAGTAGTGCTAATCTACATTCCCACCATTGTACTAAACTGATCTCCAACAATCTGTAAAATTAAACCACTTCTAGACATGATACCCATGTTCTACGAGCCCACACCTTATCCAAATAAAATGCCTAATAAGATACCACCAAACACATGAAATGTGCTTGATGTGCCAAAGATGGATGTAATGTAAAATTATATCTACCTGGTGCTTCTTTATTACCAATGCCAACCTTACTAGCAATACTTATCTTAGAAACTGTAAAACTAAGTGCAAGCGCTTGGTCACTAGGTGGGTTCAAATGCATGCCTATGGTCCGTCTCCTTTCTCCATCTGATGATCTCTCATCAAAATCCAAGGGGGTTCTCCTTATGATTTTTCCAAGATGGGTTAGTACAAACTAGTTAGGTTCCACGTTTTCTACATGAACCTCAAATCCTTCCTGCAACATCTTCCTCCAAACATCTATCGTTCCTGTAATCTCACCCTATCATGCAAATTCCCTCTCCCAAGATCCATTATACTTCATCCACATATCTTCTCTCTCTCCACTTTTGTCATAAGATACACCATTTCTCACCACACCCACTTCCACGCCCCATGCCTAGTGATATTTTGGCTAGCCATAGGAAACTCTTATAAACTCAGAGTGATAATCAGGACGTTGATGACTACTGGTATAGCACGCAATAAATATCCTCTCAGTTCTCACAATAACTCAAACTTAGCAACCTCTAGGAAAGAATACGTAGAAACCGCATACTCCAACGTGTAGCTAGTCAACACACCACTCCACCAATGATCAACAACATGATTCCAAATCATATTGACATCATGAAGTTATGGATAATATTCTTGGGTCCACACATGAGGTCGATAGTACCAACTCCTCCTTGATGCATACGCCAAACACCATTCATATAGTTCTATTGGAAAACAAAAAATGAATTTTTCATAGAGCTCATGATGTAGATGCTCCTCTACCCATGTATGTGAATCAAACGCAAGTCCAATTTTGAATCCTATCCAAAATCAACTTCTGTGTTCTTAAGCCAATTCTCCACAGTAGTCAATATCAAGTGCTCTATCATCACACATCATTCTTACAACAAATTCAAAATAGGTCCCCTGAAATGGAACCAAAATGTAGTCACCTTTACCTACTCCCTTTTTAACCCCAAGCACTTTGGCATATCACCCAGTTTGAAATGGGTGCTCACCCAAGGTGTGTGAAGGCATTGATCCCCTCTTATATGTGATCCTTGTAAGAATGTTTCTCCATTAATGGAGGGGTGATTTTAGAAATAAAAATACATGTGTTCATTCTAGCATAGAAGTAAATAAACTAGATCTAAGCCCATATGCACCATAGTGTAAAAGTAAACATTACAACATCACAAGGGAATCAGATCTGAACCATGAGAAATATGAAGAACACTAGGGTTTAGACCCATAAACATAGATATTCAGAACGATCCATCATATTCATTGATTCAAAATTGTTTATAGTAGCTAGATTATATTAAAAAGGTCATAACAAACCAAATACATCATGAAGTAACATCCTCTCTCTACAAAATGACTCTACTCAAAGGGTTCTAACCATGTTCTCTCTTATGCACCCATGATATCCCTTTCCTTGCATCACACATCTTCTTCCTTTCGCATCATCTATCATCTTCTCGCATCCCTTTACAACCTTTGTTTTAGATCCAAACACTTTCATAAATAGAGTAAGATCTCTCCTTTACCGCCTCAACATTACTCAAGAGAAAACTACATGCCAAATTCCATCATACCCTTCCATACTTGAGTATTTTAGACATGTAAGTGTCAACTAACCCATAACTAACTCTTCTTTACAGCTCGTAAACACATTGATTATATTGTAGAATATTCCTTCCTTGGGCTCCAAGTTTCCATGTTTTAACCTTATCCACTATCACACCTACCCATATCCTCAGGTTTTTTCCATGTAACACCATAATCCCCAAAATTCAGCTAAGTCTCAAAACCCTTTCTTGCTCCTGTGTGTGATTTAGCTATTCCTGAATGCTCTACCTCCCTTTCCTTTGTCCTATACCTTCTTCCTCGCGTGCTCATTCTCTACTTGGGGAATTATTCATTTTTGGGCTCAACAGGGTCAGAATGTCCTCAACAGCCACAATGGTCAACTTACTAATTGAGTGTTGCAATACATCTCAGACCCAATTTAGTTCTCTATGTGTGTGTGTGTGTGTGTGTGTGTGTGTGTAAATCGTGTTATAGGTTATCTTTTTCAAATCACAATTTGTGAGTAGCAAGCAATAAATAGATGTAGAAATATAAATAAATGGTGGATGGAATAGAATAAACTCCCCTCCTATGAATTTTGATGTAGATGAACCAGCCTTTTCCATTGTGATGCATGTATATGGATACAAATGGAGCTCTAAATGCCTTGGATGGATGAAATCTTAGGTCTTGATAGTAAGTGTTTAGTGCTTGGTGCCTTATTATGGTCTCATAACTTTATATTTATATGTTTCTCTTGTTATAATTTTGTAATTAAGCCTAAAAAGTATGACCACTAAAAATATAGAAAGAGAAAAGGTCTAGAAAGTGCCCAAAAGATAAGAATAAAGTGTAAAGAGGTTCAGGGAACCCAGTCAGAAATAAGAATAACGTAAAATAAAAATGAATGGGAAAACACATGTAGTAGTTCGGAAGTGATGATAGAAAGAAAAGTAAAATGGCCAAAGGACACAGGTTAATTAGTAATTTCTTCACTCAAAAGTCATATGATTAGTATAATGAGACTAGGACTAAATAATACCTAAAGTGCGTAATTTAGTGACTACATTTACCCCACTTTATGTTGGTGAGTGGAAATATCAATAACATAAATTAGATAGAGATGCATACCTTATATCCATGCAAAGTGAAGTAGAAAATTTGTTGAGGGACTAGAAAAAGTGTGGAATGAAAAAAATATGGAGTGTGGAGACTAAATATGCAAAATTGTAAAAAGTGATGAGAGTGAACCTATGGTTAAAGTGCATCCGTAGATTCCAATGTGTGTGATTTACCTTCATGTTAGTATGAGGTATGTGTTATCATAAAATTTTGTTGTTGTTTTTTTTTTTTGTCTTTGACTTCTTGCTTCCCATACAGATGGACCTATAAAGGAGAATATGATCATTTAGTCAAATACGCATGTATATGTGTAAAATCCCACATATATAGTAAAATAATTGAAATAGAAGTATGAAAAATGCAAAAGGAACATGTGCAACTAATCCATGATGAGAGAAATGGTGTATAAAAAGGATATCATGTAACTATCGGTGAAGTGTGAGTTTTTTGGGCAATCTCACGCTGGACTGTGGTTGAAGAAGTGTAGGGAGAAAGATTTGTTATTCTCTAACCTATAACTTGTTCCCTGAGAATATAAATATATCTCTATACTGCCTATAATTTTGGGTGATCTGATGCCACTGGCCAAAGTAGTGTATGGAGGAAAGTTAGTTGTATCCTCTAACCTATAACTACTCCCTAGAATGCTAAGGACACTGTATGATGGAAAAGTGACAAGCGAGCATGGGAATCTACAAGTAAATCTTCCTCGCACCAGACCTCCCGAGGTCGTGCTGGGACAGCCGGTGGGGAATGAATATGTATGGGATGCAGACAGACTAGTTAGGCAATCTAATGTCTTCAATATGTACTATTGGAATTTGTGAGTCTAAGGCAAAGAGGGCCCTTCTAACCTGAACTGGTGTGATAGATCGATTGACAAGGATGACTACTCGAAGGCTCCAATCAATATCAAGCTTTGGCGTGATTCAATCTATGGGTTGTGGAATACATGGAAAATGACCTGGGATAGTTTCGTGTATGTCTCCAGATAAGGTCATATGGTGGATGGTAAATATAGTTGACTCTATGGACAATTCTCTAGCCTAGTTCAGAATTCTCTAGCTTTCTTAGCTGCTATATCTAATAAGGATAACTGTTTGATGATGATAGGTGGAAGTGGAGTGGATCTAAATACTAGTGTGCATAGGCCAGTGTCTATATCTGATTGACTTACAGATTCATTGTGTTGCGGGATTTGTGGATCGCAATCGTAGACTCTTGGTTGTTGTGGTCCTACTATGGTCATGCATAGAATTAGTTCCTAATCCCTAACACCTAGTAATTGTATGCTTTCTCAGCCTCTATATTCAAAACTAATAGTTGTGCGATCTTCTCAGAGTGCCTCACAGGTGTTCTTGCAACCTAAATTCTTAGGCTGGTATTTATATTTGTAAGAGTGTCTCCTGCGTCTTGTTATGGGACTAAAGGATCGCAACCAATGGTTTGTTCTCTTTCAACCCCATCTACATTCATATGGATATTACCTAGGGTAATCTGTAGTTTGGTTGATTCGACCAAAATGTGTGCGCTTGGTCGTCTTCTATGTTTAATCCGCTCAACTGGGAATTGATTTGTTGCAAGCTTACTGTTGTTCGGAAGACTTGGATCCTAAGATTTTGATCTATATCAGTTATTGCTATGATGAGATTGGGCTGGGGCACGATTGGCTCGAATACGTATTCTCTGGGCTCCTTAGGTCCCATGATTGTCATACAAAAGTAACAATGTAAATTAACTATAGCAAAGTGAAATTTAACTATTTTGAATATATCTATAGCATATATAATTTCTCTATTTTTGTATTTTTTGACGAACTATTTGAATGAATATAAAAGAGTAACTGTTAACATATCTATAATTTTGACAATTAATCTAATGAAGAAATCAAAACAAACAAGATAGCCGAGTGTAGCTATTTGTCTCTACAATTGTGAATCTATTCTAAACAATGAAATAATTGACTTAATCTATTTGCAAGGCTCTCAATCCTACCTCAGAAGTGAGAAGTGAATCATAGTTTCTCAGAAACTATCAATCCCCACAGCTTCCCTGGCAATATCGAGAGTAGAATTGACTGAAATAAAGTAATTGGCTACTTTATTTGATATATTTCTAACTAGAACTTTGAAAGCTAGAACCTGGAATCTACAGAATAGTGGCGAATCTGATGGTGTGTGTGATCTTGTCCCCTCAGTGTGATCTCCTCGTTCCTTTGTATTCACATGGATCCAGAAAAGTGTGTAATGCTAGCATCAACAGAAGTAGATATTGGGACAAAGGCAGCTCAAGATACAAACTGAATACAATGCGAGTAGGAGAGGGATAGCGCAAAAGTACAGAGCTTGGGTTATGTAATTCCTAGTGGGATTTATTGCGAGTCGTGCAACATGAAACGTCCAAAACCTAAAACTATGCTATTTGAAGAACAAAACCTACAACTTTAATGGCTTCCTATTGAAAACAAACTATTCTACTCCAATGGATTGGATAAAATAGCAACAACACTTGCACAAGATGGATATGTGGCTTCCTAACAGCAAAACAATACTAACTAGGCATACAATGAAAGAAACTAAAAACTCTAAGCAAAATGAAAACTAAATCTATTGCAAAGAGAAATTTAGAGGCAAATTTGAGGGGCCATTTTCTTGAGTACAAGCCAACTATTTATAGCATTTACATTTACCCAAGGTAAAAACCAAATAAAACTCTTAAACTATAAACAATGGCAAAACACTATTCCAGGGAACTAGAATCATAAATGCAAGCTTATGGTGGTGAAAGAAAGATGGTAAAACGTTGAAATTACATGAGTTGTGTTAAAAGAGATTTCTGGAAAACATGTAAAGGACCGCCGCCCTGAGCAGGGAGGTGGTTACAAGACCACCGCCCTGTTCAGGGCAGCGGTCATGAGACCACCGCCCAGGTAAGGCGGCAGTTTCGTCACTGAAGAGAAAAAGGCCAAGAAAAGAGGGGAAAAGGGAAAAACAAAGAACGTGGGGGCTAAGCGGGTCATGTGGGATGTTAATGCACACCTGGAGATCTTTTCCGGATCCCGAACACCTTGCGAGGAGACCTGTATCATCATTGGGGCACCTGTTACTTTATTTTGGCAGTACAGTACCTTACAATTTTGGGTACGTACATATTGCCCCCTTAGAGAAGCGTTTTAGCCATGAAGAGGCATAAAACAGTGGGTCCGAGTATGGCGGTCCTGAAATGGGAAGTTAAAAGTTATACCTGATATGTCCATGTGTTGAAATTACGCCGTCCAAAATCCTTGCTACCTGTAAAATGAAAAGAGAACTAAAATGCAGATAGACACAATAGTTTGGAAAATAAACGCTAAAACAATAGGAAATGAGAACGTACCATTTGTGCGGGGATAAGAACTTACATCCGTCGGCACTCCAAACCTGTGAAAAAGGCATTTAAAATGAATCAGGGTGATATATATATAAGTGGGCCCATTTTCCTATTCATTTGCGTGAGTTGATTTGATTGATTTTGAGCTCTAGATCCCACGGTGATGGTTTCTTTCGTGAGTAGAGTCAAAACGTCCGTGACGGGATAGTGATCATGCCTCCGCGATCAGAACATCAACCTGCGAGATCACAGGTTAGTTTTCTTCAATTTATCCCTTTTACCCCCTTAATTTTGAAATGCTAAAATCCTTGTCGTGGTGGAGTAATTTTTGAAAATGTTAGTGTTAAAAGGTTCATCTAGGGGGGCGCCTATTGGGTAGGCCTTGTTTTAGTTAAAATGGTCTTGTTTTGTCATTTTTTGGGATTTTTTAGGTTTAAAACCCACGTGGGTTTTCGGGTCATGACCACCGCCCTGCCTAGGGTGGCGGTTACACGATCACCACCCTGCTCAGGGCGGCGGTTACACGACTGCCGCCCTTAAGGTGGTGGCTACAAAACCGCCCCTCTGCTCAGGGCAGCGGTTTCGCATAGAATGCCAAAAGAACATTCGTTTGAGATTGTTTTTCATTTTTAGCATTTCTACGTACTTTCATGATTTTTCTAGTATTATTCGGATGCTAACTTGCTCTGTTTTGTGTGTTTTTGGGTGTATGCAAGCGAGAGAGGAGTATATCTGGTGGAGCTGAGAGAGGGAGTGTGACTGGCTCCCAGGAGTATTGGATGCCCTTTCACAGGATGAGGAGGACACTCTTCAGAGGGCCGGGATACTACGCATCTCACGCGTGCCCCATGTTACACCATCCAGTCACATTATTTGTGACCTATTCTCCTATTGGGATGCTGATTGGAACACCTTCTGATTACCAGGGGTCCACGGTGAGTGGAATATTACTTTGGAGGATGTCTATCGCATTCTGGGGGTCCCAATTATTGGGAGACATCTCACCCTTGAGACAGCAGGTTCGCGGGCCTAGATAGCACAGTGGCCACATATATCGGAGATGCAGTCATCTCCACGGGGTCGAAGAAGGGGGTTAGAGTGCGATCCATTCCTAGTTTTCCCATCCCCTTACTTTGCCAGGCTATCATGGGGATCCTTGCCTCGAGACTGATCGGGGACAAGGGAGGAGATACATTGTTATATTGCTGGTCCCCCATTATTGCACAGATAGAGGGACATGACCGGATATCTGCCTGGGGAGCAGACATACTTGGGACCACCTACCATAATTTATATAGGATAGTCCGTTTACAGGGGCAGCCCTTGAGCCACCCGACCCTAGTCATGGGTTGGGTCTATGAGCACTTCATCCCCTACAATAGAGGTGTAAAGGTGGCAGATCCCAGAGCTACGAGGGAAGCCTAATGAACAGATATGTCAGTGCTTTGAGAACCTCATCAGCCAGTTGCCTCTCTGACTACTACTGACATGGAGGCCACACCATATCAGACTATGGCAGGTATATAGGGTGAGGAGGCTCTTACTTTGATCTCCTGCTCCACTACAGGGCAACTTATTGACAAAGTGGGGTGAGTGGAGATGTACCCATTTGGCCGATTTCCTTAGTAGTTTGGCCTACCCTATATGGGCATGCTTCCCCCAATAGTGCCAGTATACAGATCAATCCGAGAGGCTAGAGGGGGGCCTAGAGGCCGGGGTTGGACAGTGGTTACTCCTAGTGTTCCCATTATGGCCAGGAGGGTAGTACGTGCTAGAGGGAGAGCCGGCGCACCTCAGGAACCCTCGCTTTTGATTTCCGTGGGTCCTTCCCATAACAACAATGACCCCATTGACATAGACTCTGAACCTGAGGAGTTTACGGGGGGAGAGACAAAGGAAGACAGCGATCCTGAGTGGCATGACACTTAGGATATTATGCAGGCAACGAGGGCCAAGAAAAGTGTAGAGAGAGTGACTCTGGTTTCAGAAGAGCCACTCTCCCAGGGCCGTGGCGGGGAGGATGAGTCCATTGCGGAGCGCTATGTTGCTCCAGTCACAGGAGCAGCCCCTCAGTCAGCGGTAGCATCCGTGGTAGGTGCTGATCCTATATATCCATCCTGGAGGCCTGGTGATTCGAGTAAGTTAACCTCTTTTTTTTTAATGTTTGTTTTTAGTTAGGATCTCCTTAGTTGATATCTCTCCTTTTATTTTATCTTGTATTTCTAATCTTTGTTTGGTTTCTAATCTGTTTTCTCCTTTGTTTTCAGAGACCGCCGATGAGTGGCGGGACTTGATTCGCAGGGTATGTACTGATACCCTGATGATCCCCATGGAGAGGACCCTCGCAGAGCTGTCCATGGATGCTGGGGATCCCTCAGCAGCTGGTAGACATACTGACATCTTTGCCCCAGTTTGGCATGTGGCCAGGATGGTATCAACTCTTCGCACGGAGCTAGCGGGGTATAGGACATCCGAGCGTTTGATGAGGAGTCATTCTCGTGGTGAAACTGTGGCTGCCCCTTGGGATCCTGAGCCCTCTGTGCACTTAGAGCGCTGGCGTAGCCGGAGTCCTAGGCATGGGCATGCGCCTTCAGAGGGGTCTCGTAGGGATTGAGAAGCCACTTGGCTCTCCTAGATTTTGAATGACACATTCTTTTGTATATCCCGGGCTCTTTGAGAGTTTTGACCATGCCTAGTGCATGATGGCATTGTACAAAAACGTTGATCATATATATATATATATATATATATATATATATTCTTTTCGGATAAATCCTTCGACATTTATGGCTCTGCTTCTTTTCTAGTTTCCTCATGTAGATTATGATGTTTATACTTGTATGATTTTTAGAATGTATGCAATGGAGAACAAATGATGCAAATGTTTATTTTCCTTTTGTATTTCATGATGCTGATATATGATAATGTAGATATAATTTGATTTTGAATCTTAGCTTCTATAAGCAATTTTGGACACTTCATATTTGTTTTGGCAAAGTAGTGAATATAAATCGGTATGATAAGCAGATAAACCTGCCCCTACCCCCAACTCCACACAACTAGTAAGATGCGAGGGCTCATCACCGAGAGTTGGGAAGGGTGGAAGTTATGAGATGTGTTGAAACGATATTGATGAAAGATAGACAAAGCTTTGGTGGAACCAAATTAGGATACCACAAGCCCACGCCACTCGAGTGACTTCATAGTTTTGGATGCAACTTGCTTTACGATTTATCCATACTTAGATCCTTAGATGGCCACATGGTAGACAAAATCTGGGTTCTTAGGATTTTGAACTCTCTTGGAATTTTGGACATCTGATTCATTTGTTTTTTACTCAAAGACTTCATGATTTGAATTGTTTGCTTATGACCTTTTCCATTTGTTTGTCAAGAGAACCCCCTACACTTTGCCCCATGCTACTAGTAAACAACGTGGGTTTATCACCATGGACAAAGCATAGGTGAGTAAGGGCATTTCCATCCTTCGCCAACCCTATGTCACTAGTAAGAGATGCAAGCTCATCACCAAAGGTTGGTGGGGCAAGGAAATGTGTAAAATTAAAATTTTCTGTTTGATCAGTATTTGACTTGTTTACATGAGTAAAATGTCAGTATGTGCTTATTTCCAAAGAGATATACATATGGGATAGATGTGACACCATGAAGCTTCTGGAACAGACCATAGGCAAGACAACTATCCTAAGAAGAAACCAAAAGTGATAATAAACCTGCAGATCTTGGCATGGGTACCATTAAGACTTTGTCATATCTAGCTTTATTTGATAAAATGATTCCGAGATAATTTAATGATATCATGAAAATGGAGAAGTATGATTAGAGTGTTTATGCCAACAACATCATGAGTTTGTAATGAATTGCTTTGAGAACAAAATTCCTTGATCAAAATATGTGTACGAAACAAGCGAGACAAAATGATCTTAATCTATATGAAGATGCAATGTAAATATAATTATAAATAGTGCTAGTTGCTTACGCGTAGAACCTACTTGAGGTGTATGTAATTGACCATTTCGACCAAATTCCTCACCTTCCAGCATACATAAGAGGTATGCACCATTTCCATAGTCCCTTCATGACTCGGATATGGGCCCAACCATTTAGGCTGGAACTTCCTTCCTTCGGCGGTCTTCTTGTCGATATGGCTTTCTATCCTTAGAACTAGATCACCTTCATATATGTCACGTTCATATACTTTATTGTTATACTGCCAGCACATCCGGTTAGCATAGGCTATATGTTGCTATTCAACATCTAACCTAGCTTCATCTAGGCTTTCTTGTTGGGAGAGACGTGCTTCTCAGTAAGCGTCTTCATCTAAAATGCCTTGTAATGAAACACGGAGACTGGGTATTTCAACCTCAAGTGGGAGAACTGGCTCTGCCGTGAATACTAGTGAGAAAGGAGTTGCTCCCGTTGGCGTTCTTATTGAGATTCGGTGGGCCCATAAGGCTAGATATAACTTAAAGTGCCAATCTCGTTTGTTTTCTTTCACCATTTTAAGGAGAATGGCCTTTAGTGTTTTATTCGACCCTTCAACCTATCCGTTGGGTTGAGGGTAATACAAGGAAGCCGTATGATGGCTTATTTTAAATTTATTACACAGTTCGTGAACTTCGTCATTCTTAAAAGAAGTCCCATTATATAAGGTAATGACTTGTAGGACACCATACCTGCAAACGATTTGGTTTAAAATGAATTTGGCAATTACAGAACCCGTTACAGTAGTAAGAGGCATACCCTCTACCCACTTGGTGAAATATTTGGTGGCTGTGATTATAAAATTATGGCCATCTGTGGATGAGGGGGGAGAATTTCCCTATCAAGTCGAGACCCCATGTAGAAAAGGGCCATCGAGTCATGAAATTGGTTATAGAGCTCATGTGTCGGCGTGTGGATCTCATGGGAGAACTCTTGGCACTTATGACACATGCATACAAACTCTATTGCATCATGTTCTAGAGTGGGCCAGAAATAGCCCATTCGATGTATTTTACAAGTGGTAGCATGGCCATCGAAGTGGCCTCCACAAATTCCACTGTGAGATTCGTAGATAATCTTCTTGGATTCTTCTATATCGACACATCTTAGGAGCATTCCAACGAATGCTTTTCTAATAGAGAAGTTACTCTATAATGGCGTATTTGGCTGCAATAATGTGTAACCACCTTCTGTGTTGCGGTGTAGCCCCTTCTGGATACATATGGTCCATAATATAATTAATGATATCAGTGTACCAGGGACACTCAGAGATAGGAGGTCTAGTTTCAATGTAGTATACGCACTCATCTGGAAAATCTAGATCTACTAGATCACCTCCATCTAATGGGTTATCAGCTAACCAATCCATGATGATTTGTCCCTTAACGGATTTATGATTTACAAATGTTAATTCGAATTCTCCCATTAAGGTTATAAAACATCTAGCCTTCTTAGACAAGGACCCTTGCGTGAGAAAATTTTGTAAATGGTTTGTTTTTACCATGACCCTTTTTTCTTGATCTAGCATATAATGTCTTAAGCGTTTGGTTGCAAAGACTATGGCGAGGCATTCTCGTTTTGCTTGTGTATAACATGTTTCATAGTCGAGCAACGTTCGGCTAATGAAATAAATCACACGTTCTCTCTTGTCATCATCTTCTTGAGCTAGCATACAGGCTAGCGAGACATTGGTAGGTCGCGAGTATAAAATTAATGGGTGATCTAGCTTAGGTGGCATTAGCGTAGGTGGTGACAACAAGAAATGCTTAACTGCGTCAAAAGCTTCATTGCAATCTTCAATCCAATCAATGCTATAATCTTTCTTGAGTAAATTGTTGATTGGATGAATGGTGAAACTTAAGTTCGGTATGAATCTCCAGATTACACCAAGCTTTCCGAGAAATGACCTGATTCTAGATTCATCCGAAGGTGGGACCATTTTGAGGACAACCCGAATTTTGGTTGGGTCAACATCTATCCCTCGTGACGATATGATGTATCCTAGGAGATTCCCTCTTGTTACACCAAAGACACATTTTTATGGATTTAGCGTGACTCCGTATTCTATCAGACGTGAAAGAATGATGCGGAGCATTTCCGGATGGTCACAACGCTTCTTGACCTTAGCCAACAAGTCATCTACGTAGGATTCCATGATTTTATGAATTAGATCGTGAAATATATATGTCATAGCTCGCTGGTATGTAGCGCCAACATTCTTGAGACCGAATGGCATAACAACGTAGCAATAGGTTCCCCAAGGAGTTATAAACATGCTTTTAGTTTGATCTTGTTCAGATATTCTGATTTGATTGTATCCCGAGAATCCATCCATGAGAGACAAAATTTCAAATCTCGTTGTTGCATCAACAATGATGTCAATGGATGGTAACGGGAAGTCATCTTTAGGACATGCTTTGTTAATGTCTCGGAAGTCTATGCAGATGCGTATCTTTCCATTTTTTTTTAGAACAGGAACGATATTAGATACCCATTGAGAGTAATCGACTGGTTTGATGAATCCTACTTGGAGGAGTTTCATTACCTCCTCTTTTACCATGAGAGATACCTTGGGTTTCATGAGTATTGATTTTTGTTTAATTGGTTTTGCACCTGATTTAGTGACGAGTTTGTGCACCACAATGTGGGGTGCAACCCCTGTCATTTCCTTATAATTGAATGTGAAATCCTTCTGATGTTCTTTGAGGATCTGAGTGTGTATTTATACTTCTAATGGAGTTAACGAGGATCCTAACTTCAATATCCTTGGTTCATCTTTCGTTCCAATGTTAACATCAATTGTTTCTCTGATTAAAGAGGCATTAACTTCTTCAAACTCAGGTGGGGCTGAAGGTAAGTCCAAATCATCCCCATTTTCTACTGTGTTTATGCTAGGCTCCATTTGCGAGGGAAGCTCCATCATGGGATTTCTGAAGTAGGAAGATGAATGTGGGATTAAGGAAAAATCTATCATATGATAGGAGAGATGTAATGCCGCATAGGTGTTTAAGTAATTCAGAGTGGCCATATCACTATCAATGTGGTCTAGGATAGTAGATTTGTTTTCATTTTTGTTTAAAAGAGAATTTGTCATTGTTTTTATCAATGGTTCATCACGAAGGGATACTATGAAATGGGTATCCTCTAACTTACTGTTTGGAGTAAAACGTGATGCTGAAGTTGCTATTGAATCAGTGAGAAGATTTTTCTCTCGCGGGATTGCTTCAATTGATATGAAGTCAAACTCCTTGCTTAAATTCAACACAACTTTTTTGTAAAGCTGTAAGTGCTCGGCTTTGGTTTCATATATCTCAGAGACTTGGTTTGCTACTAATTGTGAGTCTCCTAAGACTCTGATGTTATCAACACCGATTCTCTTAGCTAAGATGAGGCCAAGGAGGAGGGCTTTGTACTCAGCATCGTTGTTTGTGCATTCAAAATTTAGTTTAAAGGCAAATGGTAGGACTTTCCCTTCAGGGGAAGTAAAGATTACACCTGCCCCTGCTCCGTAATGACACCTAGCCCCATCAAAATGGAGAGTCCAATATTTAGGTGGGAGTATAGATGTTGGGATATTTGTTGTGTTAACATCTTCTACCTCTACCATGCAGAGATCTACCGCTCGGAGAGAACCGACACCGAGGGAATATCCCACGCCTACAGAATCAAATGGTAAGAACATTGGTAGATCTTGTTCTATTAATTCAATGATTTTTGCAGTAGTTCCTAATGATACTATTTCTACAATGTTAGCCTCATCTTTGGGGGTTGGGGTTGCCTTGGCTAGGCTCATAGTTTCAAGATTTGTTGTAGGTACCAACTTTTCTTTTGGTTTTGCGTCGGTAGGTTTATTAAGTTGGTTTGTTGGGAGTTCAAACTCTGAGTGCACGCCTGGTATTTTCTTTAAGTCAGCTAGGTGTACATCAAATGGTTTTGGATCACCTTTGGCTACAAATATCCTCCCTAAGTGTAAAAACCTTACTTCTTGAAATAGCGTAGAAGGGATTGCCTTCATGCGGTGTATCCAGGGTCGGCCGAGGATCATATTATAGTTAGTTTCCCGATCTATAATATAAAAATCAGTCAAGATGGTTTTGGGTCCTAAGGTGACCGGTAATATTATAGTTCCAACTGAGGTGGCTTTAAGACTATCATAGCCCCTTAGTGTGTTTCGAGTTGTGGAACAATTGGTTTCTCCATACCCTAGCTTTTGAAGGAAAGAGAAGGGGACTATGTTAACTGCCGCCCCATCGTCTATCATTGCACACTTTACATAGTTGTTATAAACCCATACTTGCAAATGTAAGGCTGGATCACCTCGACGTGCGATCTCAGCATCTGTCGGCATTTTTTTTATCTCGAATATGAATTTGACATCCCTATCCGCCTGCCCTGGAGGATGAACATCAAAGTCTATATGATTTACCTGTGTTTCAGGAGGTGGAGTGATGTTAATTAAATGGCCCAAACCTAATGCCTCTAAAAGAGCAGCCCTATGAGCAGGGGGAATTTTTTAATAAATCCAAAAAGGAGATGTGCGAGAAGGTTTTTGTTAGGTCGTTAATTAAATCATAGGCACCCACAGTTTTGCTATGATTTATTGGATGTTATCCGTCTCTGGCAGGTGGCTTGGACTTGGCTGAGAGAAATACTCTCATGTCCTTGTTACAGCTTCGATGGGTAGTTCAGCATCTAACTCCACTAAACTGACTACCTTAGGCCGTGGCTGACTTCCTAGTTGTGGCACAACTAATGGATTTAGCGAGGTTGAGGCTTCATGATCATTATTTCCTATTATTACACTCTTGTTTGTCCTAGTTAGATTTAGCCTGTTGTTATCGTGATTTGGGAATGGATCATTAAAGATCTTCAGGGGTTCGTTTTGAGGGGAAACTGCCCCTGAAAAGGTATTTGATGTCTGGTGACGTAGGATCTGCCAAGAACATATCCATGAAAATTTGTCTTTGTTCATCTGGCAAGCGTTGCATGAATTTATTGTAGTCACGGTACGTTCTAGTGTCATGGCCCCAAATTTTGTGGAAACCACAATACGAATTAGGATTGTAATTCCTAGTTTGTTGGTTTGGTGCGTATTGTGGCCCAAAATTTTGATCAAACCATTGTCTATTAGGATTAAAATTTTGCATTTGTTGTCTTTGGTTTGAATTCTGGTTTTGGTATCTAGTTGAATTTTGGCTCGGACCCTGTGTGGGATTTCACCATTATTGTTGTTGTTGTTGTGGATGGTTAAAATCCACTGTATTGATTGTCGGGGTAAAGTTGTTGTTTTGTTGGTTATTTATTTGTGATGGAGTATTGACAATATTTACCTTTTTAGGCTAATTGATTACTCCATCTGTTGTTACACCCCGATTTTTATTAAGGATTTTAGGTCCTTGATTGACATTCATGGTAGTAGGATAAGCTGTAGTGTTCTGGTTGGAGGCGACTAACCTCCCATTTGCTCCATATGTTTTGCAACCACTATCAATTGCTGCTTTATCTATTCGAAGAGCACTCTCAAGTACTTCATCATAAGTTCTTAATGGGAACTTCTAGACTTCTTCCTTCACCTCTCTGCTAAGAGAATGAAGGAATAAATCACATAGTTCCATCTGATCCATATTTGGAGCACTTGCCAAAGAATAAAGAACTGTACGCCACCTTTGGATGAAATGGGCAACAGATTCATTTTGTTCTTGTTTGATGTGTAAGAATTCCCTGATTCCTATCCTTAATAGTTTATTCATGTCAAAGTCCTTAATGAACTCTGAAACAAGTTGTTTGAATGAATGGATGGAAGCCTCATGTATTCTATAATACCAGTCAAGAGCGATAGCCTCCAAGGTTTTGGGGAATATTTTAGCAACAACCCCATCCCATGGGAGTAGTTCTCGAATGGCTGTAGCGTAAGCGTTGATGTGTGTGTTTGGATCTCCCTCACCTTTGTATCTGGGAAAGTCGGGAAGAGATCTTGGAAGCATGATGCTTCGTATAGTGAAATCTAAGGGCTCTTTCAAATATTCTGAATAAGTCCCTATCGCATAGGTTTCAGCCATTGATGGTGTTTGCTGAGGAGGGGGGGAGGTGGAATGGGTTGTTGATATGGCATAGCGTATGCATTGGTAAGGGCATAAGGAAACCCATGTGTTTGAGGAACCATGCCAAGAGAGGAGAACATATCCCCTTGTGGTGATTTGGAGTACATGTTTAAGTATGACAGGGTATTGTCCAGGAATGGATTGTTTTGTACTAGACCGGGAGGCACAACATTAGAGATGGTGGGTCTAGTTGGCATTTGTTGTGAATAATGAGGAGTCATGCCTAATGTGCCTACTCCTATGAGGAGGTCTACTTGGCTAGGAAGGTGTGGAGGATTAGAATTTCCTGTTTGTATGAATTGATAATGGTGATTTGCTTGAGCAATTTCTAACCCTCTCACTTTTTCTACTAATGTTGAAATGACTTCATTTGGTGAAGTCACGGTGTTTTTCCGTAGTGGCGTTTGTTGTATATCATGGTGTTGTATAGGCATGTGATATCCCGCTATGAACTGATCGCTGCCCTGCCAAGTTTCCCTGAGGGCATTTCCTATATGTAGTGGCATGGAAGTATTTTCTTGAAAAGAGACCTCGGGTTGTGTTTGTAAACCTCTTATAGGTGGGTACATACTTCGAGAACGTTGGTCATTCCTGGCATAATGTACCGAATTTTCATCATCTAAACCTTGGTATGAGTCTGATTGTCTACTAATTTGTGGTCTAAGCAGCACCTGAGGAGATGAACTAGATTCTTCGATGAACGTCATATTATTCGAGCCTGAAGGCTCTGTTTGTTGCGTTTGAGAAAGCTGATCTAACTCCTTAGTTTGAAATGATGAGTTATATCTGACCCTTGGAGTTTGTGTTGACAATTGGTTGGTTGAGTAGTTGTCACCCCATACTGAGAGTGAGGGTGATGATTGTCTATTTTGTTGGGCGTAGTATGCCTCAAGGCCCAAGAGGGGCCTGCCATATGCATCAAATCCCGACATATTCGGGGGGTATATGAATACCCACAGAATAATGGGAAGGAGCGAAGGTGATGGTGAAAGCTAATGAGGTAGTAGCAATGAAAGAGTCATTTAATTTGAAAGAACTAGTGGAAATCTGACTCCAGAGTAGAAAGTAAAATAGTTTCACGTCAGGTTCACCAATTTTGTACGATGGAAAAGTGACAAGTGAGCGTGGGAATTTACAAGTAACTCTTCCTCGCACCCGACCTCCTGAGGTCGTGCCGGGATAGCCAGTGGGGATGGAATATGTATGGGATGCAGACAAACTAGTTAGGCAATCTAATGTCTTCAATATGTACTAGTGGAATTTGTTAGTCTAAGGCAAAGAGGGCCCTTCTAACTTGAACTGGTGTGATAGATCGATCAGCAAGGATGACTGCTCGAAGGCTCCAATCAATATCGATCTCTGGCATGATTCGATCTATGGGTTATGGAATACATGAAAAATGACCTGGGATAGTTTCATGTATGTCTCCAGATAAGGTCATATGGTGGATGGTAAATATAGTTGACTCTATGGATGATTCTCTGGCCTAGTCCAGAATTCTCTAGCTTTGTTAGTTGTTGTATCTAGTAAGGATAACTGTTTGATGATGATAGGTGGAAGTGGAGTGGATCTGAATACTAGTGTGTGTAGGCCAGTGTTTATATCTGATTGACTTACGGATTCATTGGGTTGCGGGATTTGTGGATCACAACCGTACACTCTTGGTTATTGCGGTCCTGCTATGGTCATGCATAGAATTAGTTCCTAATCCCTAACACCCAGTACTCTTATGCTTTCTTAGCCTCTATATTCAAAACTAATAGCTGTGTGATCTTCCCAGAGTGCCTCACAGGCATTCTTGCAACCTGAATTCTTAGGCTAGTATCTATATCCGTAAGAGTGTCTCCTGCATCTGGCTATGGGACTAAAGGATCGCAACCAATGGTTTGTTCTCTTTCAACCCCTTCTACAGTCATATGGATGTTACCTAGGGTAATCTATAGTTTGGTTGATTCGACCAAAACATGTGTGCTTGGTCATCTTCTATGTTTAATCTGATCAACTGGGAATTGATTTGTTGCAAGCTTACTGTTGTTCGGAAGACTTGGATCCTAAGATTTTGATCTATATTAGTTATTGCTATGATGAGATTGGGCTGGGGCACGATTGGCTCAAATACATATTCTCTGGGCTCCCTAGGTACCATGATTTTCATACAAAAGTAACAATGTAAATTAACTACGACAAAGTGAAATTTAACTATTTTGAATATATCTATAGCATATATGATTTCTCTATTTTTGTATTTTCTGACAAACTATTTGAATGAATCTAAAAGAGTAACTGTTAACATATCTAGAATTTTGACAATTAATCTAATGATGAAATTAAAACAAACAAGATAGCCGAGTGTAGCTATTTGTCTGTGTAATTGTGAATCTATTATAAACAATGAAATAATTGACTTAATCTATTTTCAAAGCTCTCAATCCTACCTCAGAAGTGAGGAGTGAATCATAGTTTCTCAGAAACTATCAATACCCACAGCTTCCCTGGAAATATCGAGAGTAGAATTGACTGCAATAAAGTAATTGGCTACTTTATTTGATATATTTCTAACTAGAACTTTGAAAGCTAGAACCTAGATTCTGCAGAACAGTGGCGAATCCGATGGTGTGTGTGATCTTGTCCCCTCAGTGTGATCTCCTCGTTCCTTCGTATTCACGTGGATCCAGAAAAGCATGTAATGCTAGCATCAACAGAAGTAGATATTGGGACAAAGGCAACTCAAGATACAGACTGAATACAATGCGAGTAGGAGAGGGATAGTGCAAGAGTATAGAGCTTGGCTTATGTAATTCCTAGCATGATTTATTGCGAGTCGTGCAACATGAAACATCCAGAACCTGAAACTATCCTGTTTGAAGAACAAAACCTGCAACTTTAATGGCTTCCTATTGAAAACAAACTATTCTACTCTAATGGATTGGATAAAATATCAACAACACTTGCACAAGATGGATATGTGGCTTCCTAACAGCAAAACAATACTAACTAGGCATGCAATGAAAGAAACTAAGAACTCTAAGCAAAATTAAAACTAAATCTATTGCAAAGAGAAATTCAGAGGAAAATTTGAGGGGCCATTTTCTTGAGCACAAGCCAACTATTTATAGCATTTGCATTTACCCAAGGTAAAAACCAAATAGAACTCTTAAACTATAAAAAATGGCAAAACATTATTCCAGGGAGCCAGAATCATAAATGCAAGCTTATGGCGGTGAAAGAAAGCTGGTAAAACATTGAAATTATGTGATTCATGTTAAAAGAGCTTTCTAGAAAATGTGTAAAGGACATCCGCCCTTAGCAGGGCGGCGGTTACAGGACCGCCGCCCAGGTAGGGTGGCGGTTTCATCACTGAAGAGAAAAAGGCCAAGAAAAGAGGGGAAAAGGAAAAAAAAAAGGACACGTGGGCTAAGTGGGGCATGCAGGATGTTAACGCACACCTGGAGATATTTTCTAGATCCTGAACACCTTGCGAGGAGACCTGTATCATCATTGGGGCACTTGTTACTTTATTTTGGCAATACAGTACCTTACAATTTTGGGTACATATAGACACCATATCCTATAAAGCCGTTGTGTATCAGAGTTATGTATACTGGTCTGAACTCACTCACTGTATAACCCAATGTGTCAAGGATAGAGAATTGTAAACTGAATTATATCGGTGTAGAGAATTGTGTAGTGTGTAAAACCCAATTGATTCCCCCTCTTTGGGGGCACATGTGATCTTGCTGATAGGAGGATGTAACCCCAAATGATGACTGAACATATAAATTGTTCCCTGCAGGGGGAAGGGAATGTACTTGGTAGAAACCAAGGCACACACAAATAAGTGGTCACACAAATAAGTGGTTAGAAATAAGTGTTAGTATGAACAAGGATACATGTAGAAGACAAGTGTACGCTAGGTAAAAAATTTATAAGCTAGTAAGAAAGTAAACATACAATAAGACAAAATAGACCACCAAAGAGGGTTACAAACATGAGACATCACTCATGATGTTGCAGAAAACCCAAGGCTGTAGTGGTTGCATATAGAAAAAAAAGTGTTCACACAAAATAAAGGGAAAGTCCTACACACAATAACAAACAAAAATAAACAAGTACAAACAACAAATAGCCATGTAAGTAAGTAATCCTGTACAAAAAATGTTGTACATAAAGCACCCATTAATAAAAATAAGCCATATGTCAAGAGTGTGTATAACCAATAAGCTAGTTTGCTACGAAACAAAATGAAATAATAACACCTGTAGTATACGAATGTGGATGCCCCCAGTAACCATTATGGGACTGGTAGTATCCAAGCATCCATTATATGTGTAAGCGACCTATATATGTGATCACAATTATAAAAGAGAATGAACACACATGTGTGTATGGTAAAGATAATGATATATAAGAGATCTATCTAGCATGTGTAATAAAACAAACATGAACAAGAAAATGCAAGCAAGAGTAAATGTAACCAATATATGCAAAATGTTGTGGATGGATGGAATGGAATGCAAGATGGATGATAGGAAAAATGTTCCCCTCGAGTGAATGGATTTTTATGCATCTAGGTTCATTTTGTTTTCCCCCTCAGTAGTCAAGAATGAATCGTAATTGAGAGTGTGTCATCAGGAAATGGTCGAATCATGTGTTTTGTGTAATGCTCTACGATGATTGTTTAGGTGTGTTTATGATATGATACCTAGAGATGATGTGTACATGACCCTATAGCCAAAGTGTATATCATGAAAAGATGAATAGAGGGAGTGGTGTGTATCCTAAAGCATATACTACTACAATATGAAGGATTAGGTGACCATTTATCATATAGCTTATGTCACTCACCTAGAAATTTTGTATGATAGAAGGTTGGATGATGAACATGTGAGTATGATAAGGTATATTTGATTTTTAAACCCTCAACAGTTGAGTATGGACTGAGGAACTAGAGTGCATCAGAGGGTAGTGAGTATAACACGTTTAGAAAGATGTAGTATAGGTGATGATGAGAGATGACTATGTGATGTGTAAAATGTGTAATATGCAATGCATAATGTGTAATGCAAGTTGTGTAGATAGCCTAATAGTGTGAACATGCACACTATGTGATATGCATGATGAGTAATATGTAATTCTAGGATCATAGACAATAAGAATCTGAAACATATGTGATGAATACTACTATGGTGTGTAGACTATATATGATGTGTAGATACAAAAATGTTGAAATACTAATGATGTAGAGGAAATTGAAGATGTAGTATGAAAAATGTGAGATGTACTATAAGATGTGTAAAGAGACACAATTTGTAGTGCAGATTGTGTAGTGTGTGGGGTTCATGTATAGTATGCGCTTAATAGTCGAGTGTGAACTGAAGCACAAGAGTGTTTTATCGGGTAATAATGATGCTAAAGTGTAAGATAATTTCCTATGCTAGGAGATTGATGAATGAAGATGTGAGTATGGGAGATGTGTGAATGTTAAGATGAAATGAGGAATGTGTGAATGATATACCCCCCAAGTGTGATTGGTTGAATGAACTATCCAATGAAAGTGAAGGGAGGAGGTCCTCTAATAGATGTCAGTGGTGACAAATGTGTATGATCGTGTCCTAGTAGTGGGTGTATATTATATGTATGTTGCACAGGTGAGTGAAGTATATGTGTATGTGATGGATGAATATATCAGGAGAATGTAGGTGCAAAAAAATGTCTAAGTGATGGAGATATACTTGAATCTAAATGCGGAGGTGATTGACATCCTCGTGGAATAAACAAGCTGGAGACTTACGTTAAGATATGTAATTGTCCTAGGAATGGATCTATACCTATGTGGAGTACTAGAAAAGTGGTGAGGTCACATAGAAAATGCGTGAGTAGGTGAACTAAGAGTAGATTGCAATTTTAGGAACATAGATTGTCACGTGTTAGAAAAAGTAGTGTTAACCAATTCTTGAGGAGATGATGACCATATAATAGGTGGAGGTACACCGTCAATAAAAATAAATTAATTGTTAAGAATGAATTTTAGTCGTAAATGATTCATAGAAATGATGGATTTATACCTACAAATCCAATTGATTCCTAGAAACATGTCACAATCGTTAACTGCTTGTCCAATAAGGAAAGGTACAAACAAAGTGAGAGGAAAAACTATAAGGTGTATTTTGTCAATGCCATATGAGTTTTTCATCAGGTATGCAATTCACAATAGAGGGTAATTTATAGCTTTGAGAAGTTGAATGGAGCTTGCACTAATGGGCCAATATGGGTCAACCTTGGTATTAGTGATGGAGATTGAGCCAATAGATGCATTGATACGTAAGTGATTAGATGTAAAATCTGAATGATAATCGTGGTTAGAGAAGGAGATGTTCGGTGGTGAAGCGTCATTGTGTGCAACTAAAATGTTAAGATTCCATGCTACAAGAGGAGGCACTATGTGATAGGTATGATTAGCTAAAGATTCATCTGCTTGCTTGTCACATTGTTGGGACTGGTTATTAGATAGATTTATTTTACCCTTATCAATGACTAGTGTAGACTATTTTGGCTACAAAAAATCAAACTCTTTTTTATCAATAAGATCTTGGATTATTGTGCAAAGCTTGAAACATCGATTTGTAGAATGTCCCCCACATCTATGATAGTCACATCAAAAGTTCTCGTTGTAATTCTTACCTTTTTTTCATGATGAGTCTAATTTGAGTGATGGAGGAAGTCTAATAAAATTTATCTGAAGAAGTTGTTGAAATATAAGATGTGAGGACATAAGAAATTTAGTAAATGTATGACAGGGTGGTTATGACTGAATCTCTTTAGTAGTAGTGACTAATTTGATGGTGATTTTGGTATTGGCTGGTTTAGTTGTAGATGGCTTAAATTCTATCTTGTTTTAAAAGTGATCATAGGACAATGTTTGATCCTAATACTTAAGCTTGCCTATGGATAGAAGTTTGGTTTCCTTAAGCTTAAGAGTATGATTGAGTTGGTCGAATGTAGGAAAGGTCTTAAAGAGACCACCCTCCTAAAGAGGTGATAAGAGAATCTGAATGAATAATTCCTTAAGATTAGAATCGACAAGTATATTTGACATCTTATCTAAGTTATTCTTGTACCTCAAGACATAGTTTTCCAACTATTCATTAGATCCCTATTTAAGTTACGCTAGTTGGGCATAAGAGATCTTGTAGCTGATGTTAATAGAGAAATGAGTAATAAAGGCATTATCCAAATGCATGAATGAAGTTACCGAATGAACAGGTAGGTTATAAAACCAACCCATCACATAATCATGGATACTAAAGGAAAATATTTTAGCCAAAAGAACATGATCATTTGAAAAATCAAGACAAGATACATGACATACTCTAAGATGTTCTTGTGGGTCACCATACCTGTTGAAAATGAGAAGCTTAGGGATGATTAAGCTAGGAGGAAGCAAATAAGTGGAGATGGTGCACGAGAATGGAGTGTGTAATAATAAGGTATAATCTAAATATGGAGATGCGTGATAAGTAGCTTGTTATAAAAAATGTGCTTGAAGATCATGATAAAGGGAAGTTAAGTCTTAAGCACCAACAGATGAAACTTTCTGTGTATAGGAAAATAGAGGTGGTGTGAAGCGATTGGTAATAGTGATAGAAATGGGGATGATAGAAATAGGTGGGATAGTAGAAGAATGTAGTTGAGTAGAAACAAAAGTTGGTATGGCCAAAGAAGCAGTGAGCTCTGCTAAATTAGTAGCTTCCTCATGAGCAACATGTAAGAGCAACTCTAGATCTTGGGGATTTCAGCAATATGATTGTTAAGGGATTTAAGATGGAGAAGAATAACCCTAGATGGAAGGTGGATTCAAAGGACAGGTTCACCAAAATTATTAAACTAAAATGCAAAATGTGAGCCTAATTAAGTAGTTTAATATAATATTATGCACAAAAGTAAATAATAACTACATAAATAAAAGAAATGACCTAAGCAAACTAAGTAAGTAGAAATGTAAAACCCTTAAAAGAAAAGAGGGTTAAAAATTTCTTAGATGATCCACAAAGTTTTTGGGACTATGTCACAGGGAAGACCAGATGAACAGAATGAAGAAATGACCGTACATGAGCTCCAGAAAGTGCAGATCAGAGCTATTTGAGTAGACTGGGGTGCTTGGAAAGGGATGGGCCTCCTGGGGCACCCAAGTCTTAGATCTAGGTACCATGGTCTGCAAAAATGCCTAATGATCCTCTTCTGAGGTGTCATTAAGTGATCTCATGCCTTCATTTCCTATCACATAAGTGTTGTTGAACTACACTAGATGCCACTATAAATCAAAGATGAAGAAGGTACCTATAAAACCCAAGACAAAGCATCAAAAACCTAAAAAATAGAGATGCATATGAAGGGGCCAAACCATTCTCAGCGGCCACAATGGTGGACTTACTAGATGAATGTTGCACTACATCTCAGACCCAATGTAGTTCTAGGTGTGTGTGTGTGTAAATCGTGCCCTAGGTGCACTTGTGTAAGTCACACTTTATGAATAGCGAGAAATAACTAAATGTAAAAAATTAAATAGATGGTGGATTGAGTAGAATAAACTCCCCTCCTATGAAGTGTGATGCAAATGAACTTTCCTTGTTCCTTGTGACAGGGCTAGATGGATGCAAATAAAGCTCTAGATGACTTGGATGGATGCAAACTTAGGTTGTGATACTAAGTGCTTATTGCTTGGTCCCTCATTATAGTCTCATAAATTTCTATTTATATGATTCTCTTGTTCTAATGTCACAATTAACCCCAAAAATGTTGACCACTAAAAATATGGAAAGCTTAAATTGCTAGAAAGTGGCCAAAAGATAAGAGTAAAGTTTAAAGAGGATCAAGGCACCCAAATGGGACAAGGGAACTTGGGGCATGCCAGTCCTGACTAGGAGCCCTAGTCAGAAAAAAGAATAATGAAAAATGATAAAACTGATTGGGCAAGTACATGCAAAAGGTTGAAAGTGATGACAGTAAGCAAAATAAACTGGCCAAAGGACATGGGATAATTAGTACTTTCTTCACTAAAAAACCATATGAATAGTAGCATGAGACTAGGACTAAATAATACCAAAATTACATAATTTAGTGACTACAACATCAAATTTTTTTGGATCAATCTTAGTTCTTTATTTATTCACAATATGACCATGAATATTACCTTTTGTTGCCCCAAATATACATTTCTTTAGATTCAAGTATTTTTTATTTTCACAACATCTCAATAGTACTTACTCCAAGTGGATTATATGACTACCTATATTCTTTAAATACATGGTAAAATCATCAATATATACAATAATGTACTTACCTTTCAAATATTTGAAGGTTATATCAAAGGGCCTTTGAAAAGTTCTTCTTGCATTTATTAAGTTGATGGATATCCATTTGTAGGAAAAATTGCCCCAAGGGGTTGTGAATGTTGTTTTAAATTAATATTATCATGTAACCTCCAATTTATTATATCCAGAGAAACCATCAAACATAGACATCATTTATGAACCTGCGAAATCTTAAAGAATTTTATCTATGACCGGTAATGGGTAATTATCTTTGAGATATTCTTGATTTAGATTCCATAAATCTTTACACATCCTTATTTCACCATTCTCCTTCTACACAGGCATAATTTTTGCTACCCAAGTGGAGTGGTGAACCCAAAAAATTATCCTTGCATTGAGAAATTTCTCCACTTCCTCCCTGATAGTTCCCACAATCTTGGTATTATATTGTATTTATTTTTATTGAAAAGTCTTATCATCCATATTGAGTGGAATCCAATGCTTAATAATGTTGGGATTATATGACTTGAGATAATAATTTGAACATATCAAAACATTTAAATAATTCTACAACAAGGTTGCAAATCTTCTTTTCTCTTTAGGAGAATAAAACTTACCAATATTGATAAGTCTAAGATTCTCCTGTGTCTCAATGTTCACTTGATCAAACTAAACCACATTCTTGGACTGAACCTTTACTTTAAATTGAATGAACCTATCATTCTTATCAAATAAATTCTCTAAACAAATAATACCTCTTGTAATTTTATTACCTATCAATTCACTGACTCCCTTATTATTAACACCTTTAATTCCTTTTCATAGTTGCATTCTATAATACCATTGCAACTTCCCTTAAAATAGAGGTTTTGAAAATTATCACTCTGTTGCAATAAGGATAACATATGATTGTCATCATTATAAACTTTACATTTCTTGGAGTTGTCAGGAATACTAGGCTAGAACATCATTTCAACTAATTTTTTTTAGCTTTGGAATATGGGTGTGGAATCATCAATGAGGTAGACATTGATAGTGAATCAAATATTTCATTTTGATCTCAAGGAACTACTTTTACGGAGAAAGTGTCAAAATATTCAAGACAGTCCCAAAATATATTTTTATAGCTTCTAATTGTCAAGTTATTTACTTGGAATTGATTACAAACTTGTTTGACAATCATCTCTTTGCATCACCTATGACAACTAACCCCTTGATACCCATTTCTTATGTATCTTGCATGCCCAAAATTAGTGCTTCATACTCAGTATTCTTGTTGGTATTGGAAAATTGAAATTTATATGAAAATGGAAATAGAGCACCCTGAATAAATATGATTACAATTCTTTCCCCAGAATTAATGGATGATCAAATTCTATTGATATCCATTTTCCATATATCATGGATTCCTTTCTCGGTTAACTTTTCATGAAGAAAATAAATCTCTTCACACCCTTCAGAAGTCATGAAGTAGTTTCTATCACCTATATCTTGATAAAGAATGTTGGCCCGTGGATCATCGGTATTTTGTACTTTATACTTAATTTTAGGATCTAGGAGTGGTTGTATCAATTAATTATTCACTGGAATGATTGCAAATGACCAATACAATTTGATTTCTCATCCCATGTCTCTGTAAAATCTTCTACTAAGGAGAATCCCATATATGGCAGACATGTCAGCAACAAGAATGTTGACCTTGACTCTCTTGTCAGGATAAGTTACGAATGTAACTTTAACATCTTTGATTCTCCACACCAAGGGGAATTCTATCATTTCCATGGAGTAACAATGGCCAAAGGATTAATTGAGGTTTGGGAAAATGGAATTAGCAACCTTTGTGGGCATGACATTTTTTGAGGATTCAAAGTATATTATACATTTATTCAATATAAAAACACTAATCAGTAGAGAGACATATAAAGGATAAATTTTTCAATAGGTAAATAGAGATAAGACAAGGAGGTTTTGCTTCTTTAAATCATTAGGAGTAGGTAATAATCCTTTTGAACTAGGATTGATAGTAAGAGGGGTAGGAATAGGTTTAGAACTATTTCCTTTTATGAAATTTATGAGCTTATTAAATTATTCAGGGTGGGTTAGCAAAAATTTAGCCTTAAAGATTCAAACTTTAGATTTATTCACATGGTCAATTATTTCAAAATGAGATTCAAATGAGGAGGATGAAGGAGTGAATGTAGTAGAAAAAGGTTGGATACTTATTTTAATGGAATTCATGTTATTCTTGTTTGCAACATTATATTTAAATGCATAAATAGAAGTAGAACTTTGACAAGGAGTAGACTTACCCATACTAGGAAATGTAAGGTTAGGTGTAGTTACTTCAGGAATCTTCTTTGTAGACTCCTTAAAAGGAGGAAATGAGGATTTCCTCCATCAATTATCATATTTTTTTGGTAGAGTCACCACTTGAGGATCCTTGAATTTATCCTTCATGTTATTGGAAGAATTTTTCTTCTCTTTTGACTTTGCACAGGTGATCACCACACATGAGTGAATATTCATATCGACAATGGTATCATGAAATTCATCCTCATCAGAAGACAAATATTATAAAAAACCAATGTTTCCAATAGAAATAATTTCTTTAATAGCCAATAATACTTTATTATTTTCTTCAAATTTAGTTTCATCAATTTCCACTTCTAGTCTTTCATCACATGTGGCATTAACAGGAGGATATTTGAGATTCAATATTCTTTCTCCTATCGATATTATATTCATGTTCTAATTTTGATTTTTATTTGGGTTTCCTCTCCTTGAAACCTCTTTGTATGTAATTGTGTCCTTTGTAAGTTACTTTTTAAATAAAAGTATGTCATTTGCTAACTTTTGAACAAGAGAATATGTAGCACATTTTTTGGATCTTTGACATTTTTTCTTACCATTCGAATTCTTTACTTTCCCCTACAAAAGTAGATCATTTTCTATTTTAATGACATATTGTTGGGAATTTTCAAGAGTTTGATGTTGAGCTCTCCATAGGATAAATTCAACTTCAGGAAATTATGTATTTAAGAATATTATCTTTTGATTATCAGTGGATGGTGAAGCTTGTATAGGTATTATTTTCAGTAGTCTATTATATCGGGAAAAAAATTCTCTCATGAGTTAATTTGATTATGTCTTCATCTAAGATAGTTGAAAAAGGAAATCCTGAGAGTATTCAATGTTTTAAAATCTTTCTTCAAACCTAGTTCTAATATCACCCAAATTTGTGATAGATCAAGAGGGCAAGAGGTAAAAGCATTCAATTTCTTTCTCTTGAAGTGACTCCACAAACAACCTTATTGAAACATCTTCATGTTCAACTCCAAATTCTCCACATGCAATGATGAAAGTTGCAATATGTTCATTAGGAAGTTTAGTGCCATCACCTATTAATTTGGGAAACTTCTTACAGTATCCCTTTAGAAAGTTATGGAGAGGTGGTGTAAGAGCAAGTGGACCAATATTCCTTTCCCATGAAATAGGTGGTTAAGGTCCTTTCATTTATTATTCTAATTCTTATTTTTCTCACTACCAAAATAGATAAATGATATTTAGTGGTGTTGTAATGGAACCTTCCAGAGGATCTTTGAGAGGAAATTAAAGAATAAATTTAGGGAAGAATTACTGTCAAACTTTTCTCACTATTTGGAAAAAAGGAAGTCTAAAATTTTCTTGTTGTTTCTCTTCAAACACATGATCGATCAAACCACTTACACGATGATTTCTGGTCTATCTTCATTCTTCCATTGTAAAGAATTTAATCTCATCTTAAAATATATTTCCTTATGATCTTCTTTTCTAATTTGGAACTTTTCTATACAAATCTTGGGTGTGTTCTTTTTCCAAATATAAAATTCTTACAACAATATGGTTGTGACTAAAGTTTCTCTATTGTTCCATATACAATTCATTAAATATGTTATGATGTCTTCTTGAATTTCTTGGAAGAAAATAATATTAGGTTGCAGAATTGGAGCATTTCCATGAATAGTAATTCGTGGAAAAATGTGTGGTAAACGTCAAGGATCTTAGAGTTTACGTCTTTTGATTTTTTAGTTTTTTAGTTTTTTAGATATGTATTTTTTTATGATTTTGTGGATCATTATAGGGTGCAGAAAAACAAAATATGCCCCATGGTGGGTTCCTAATTTTTTTAGCAAAATACTTTTTCACAAGGGAAAATTAGGGGTTTTCACCAACTATCTAGGACTATGTCCATCTACTTAGGAATGTGGCAGCTCCATTTATTAAAAACAATAAATATATACACTACTCTAACCATTGTGGGTGGTCTTTCTACCAAGGATCACGCAATAATAATCCACTAAACCTTTGATCAAAAAGGAGGTGGAGAAAGGTGTGTGTATGGAGAAAGGGGATAAAGTTGAAGGGGGTTTTATTAAATAAGTAGCAAGCTGATTTTATTGACATAAAACTAGAATATTTCCAAGTTAACAGTGAGAATATACCATGTTAAAGAAAAAGGAAAAAAAAACTGTAAATCCAATTTTCTTTGCATTATATTGCAAAATTAACCATGCTCATGGAGTAATATTGAGATGGAGAGGAAATCATAAGACAAGGAAATAGAAGAATTTATGTTTCTTGCTTGTAGTAAGACAATAAAAGATATCAACCAAGAAAGACTAACACCTTGAAATGGATAAGCCATATAATTTATAGCTTTAAACAATATGTATCTTCATTTACCCTCACATGAAATTTCATAGTATCACCACTTGGGACCTTTCATGTTCCTCTAGGAATGAAAATAACTCCCTTTCTTATTAATGAAAAAGGGACTTTTACAATGAAAAGCTACGATAGCCACTAAATTTAATAGGATGAAAGATCCATAAAGTATAATTGCAAATGGATAATTAGAACATAGAGAGATGGAGATAAGAAGAAGAGAGATGATCATGTCGAAGAATAAGTTTAAGCCCCCGATGAAGAAGATCCAACTCCCACAGTTCCCTGTGGAAATGCTCCGAGAATGAATTTTGTACCTTTGACCTCCTTGCTAAATCATACCAATGTGAAGGAAACCTTCTCTGACTGTGAAACACAAACCTATTCCAAAACACTGATCCAGGTCTCAGGAATGCCACTAATTTTTCTACACTTTATGAACTAGTTTTTTGATCCCTTAAGGTATGAGAGATGGAACTTATAATTTCCACTATAAATTATAAGATATCCTTGTTGAATAAAAGGGGTATCCAACTTATTTCTAAACTAGTTATTGAAATGAACTCAAGAGTTCTTCCAAGGATGAATTTTCACTGAGTGAAGATGATTAGAGTTCTTGCATTATTTCAATAACACTCTATAAATTTTTTGATGCATGCTCCTTCGTGGACTCAAATATTAAAATGGAATCATTCATTACATTAATCCTAGAATTCATCATGCATGACCACATAGGAGATAAATTAATAGAGATGGATACAAATACATTCTGGTTCACTAAGAAGTAGGATTCAAGACAACGCATATTAGATACGAATGGGAGAATACTATCCCAAAGGGAATTTTATTTCTCCATCTCCCCCTTAGTCACTTTGATATTTGAAATAGTGGCTGAGTAGAGAGAACTTAAAGAAACAAAACCTTTTTTTAAAATGATCTTTTGCACCCATATATCATTGGTTCTTCCTTGGGATATCTAAATAAAATTGGGATCAAAACAACTGATAGGAGAGATCAATTTTTCAAGAGGGAAAGATGATGCATTGAGCTCTAGGAATGATTGCACATAAGTAGTCAAGGTTATGACATGTTCCTAAAGTTGTTCTATATTCTTCTTATTTTCTTTGTTCCTTGCACGTAATTGGGTTGCGAACTCTTTGGACAAATTCACATATCCCTTATCTTTATATTTCCCCGAGGAAACATTTTTCGACACATAGTCATCTAGTTTCATCTCTTCCATAGGTTTATTCACTTTAGTATGTGAAACTTGCACATACTGAGCTCCAAAATCCTTAGTGAAGAAATGAGACATTTCTTGAGCTTTCTTGGTCTGCTTGGTTTTGATGTTGTTTGAGATAGCCTCAAAATTAGGTGTCATTTTTTACTGCACCATTATTGATCCTCATATAAAAAACTCATTACCCATAGGAAAGGCTCAAAAGGTTTTTACATTAATTCAAACATCTTAGGTTCTTGATATAGAGAAAAAACATGTCCAAGATGAGATGAATCTATTGCCTCTAGGGAGACACTTGGATTCCTAGGATGATCAGGAGCTTGAGATGGGTTAATCTCTCCTAGTTCAAGTTTTTCCATAGAAATTTCTCTGAATTTTTCCTTCTTGTGAATCTCCATAGGGGGAAACATAAATGCCCTCTTCTTCTACAATTTTTCTCTTGGATGATGTTTCTGAATGAGAGAACCCATTGGCCGCATTAGGTGCCCCATGAGACTTATGAGGGATGCTTTCTTGGAAGAAGATAGTGTTTCTCAAATTTCAATGATAGAATCCATTATCCATTTGAACCATTATTTTGACCTTTTAATTACTACCACGGTCCTCTCCTTGATGTCACTAGACTATCAAATTTTTTATGGAGTGGAAGGAAGAGGAGATGACTACACTTCTTGATACTCAGGATCAAATAGGTCATATCTATCATTAGTCACTCCCTCAACAATGTTAGGAATTAATTATTTAGTGCTCACTTATTTATATTTGTAAAGTGATTTATAATCACGTACAAGCATCTTGGTGAGTGAGTTATAACAACTCATGGATATAGGAAGTTGGTAGGATATGGAGTTGAGTTAGTTTCCTATATTATGGGGAAACTCCAGCCTATATATTAGGCTATTATATTATGTGAATTAAATGGATAAATGAATTGCAAATGGATTGTATTGAATACTATTAATTATTTAGTGTATTCTCTGCAACAACTATGGTCCATTCTCCACATCTAGTATCGGAGCAATATCTGATCCTGAACATAATGGAGTTTTGATATCAGCGAGGGGGTAGAGCTATGTTCCCTTGTATCTATGAATAAGAAACATTTTGTCAGAAGATTTATGCATATAGGTAAATGAGTTTCATTGGATATTGTTGTGTTTAATTTGCATGACAAACATGGTGCTCCACTGCAACAAAAAGAAGAGAATAGCTTGTAAGATGCATAGAAAGACATGTTTTTTGTATGCCAAAATATTCTCTTTTACTTATCTATTGCATCATATCTCTAGGATTCACCTTTCGTTCATTTGGTATTGAATCCCAAAATCATTGCCAAATCTAACACTGGTCATCAAGAAATCAATATTTTTCTTATTTATGCCTTGAAAATAACTCATCCAGATTTGTTTTGTGCAGAATTTGGATTTGGCATATTAACACTCTTTTGTAGCTTTAAATTAGGCATACGTATATCATTTTCACAATCCATGTGCATTTTTCATCTTAAATGAAGCGTTGTCGACAATGGATTCTCAGCTAAACTGTAATTTTTATCTTGCATGCATGAGTTCCAGCCATCTCTATAGTCGCGGGTATCTTGTATTCATTCTCTACTTTATGTCTGACTCGAGTGATGTAAATACCTTGGCATATTACGATTTATAGATCCCTACATGCTCAACAATGAGATCCTATGGAATTAAAAATTTGTACATTCTTTTGACATTTCCTTTTTGTATTGCTGCATAAATATATGGCGTAATGGAAACATGTCAATACTTGGTATCAATCTCGACCCTAATCTTGGCATATCATCTCCAAAAAAATAGAATTGAGTCTCTTCCCATGTCATGCAAGATAGAATTTGTGTTTCAATCAAGCTCGTTTATGGTATTTGTTCGCTCCCTGATTTCATCGATTGGTTTATGTCTTGATAGGAAATATTTTAAAAAGGTAGTTTTTATATATAGGTTTAGTATTCATGTTATTAGTGTCTTATCATCTAAAGTAATGAATATATGAGCATATTTTTGAGTGTCCACAATTTCTAGAAAGTAATTGTCATGAGTTAAAACTTGAGTTGATTGAGTATATAGTATTTGTCCTATGTAGTTAAGGACATTGTGTCTTCTGTCAAAATATCCTCATTATTGTCAAAGTCTATTATCAAGTATTTTTCGGTCCATTGTAAAAAATTAAAAGAGTCAAAGATTGTAAAAAAAAATTGCCTTATGGACGCATTTTCAGTGTTACACGACATCCTGATAACCATTGAGCTTCATGTTCACATTTCATTGAGTTAGCAACGCCACATTGGAGGACGAAGACATAAGAGGATGAAGGACAATCAACATCCTCTTGTCAGTTGCCAATGATGGGGCTGCTTCTACTATGGTGACATGTGTGAGTTTGTGTGCTTATTTCAGTGTAATTTTTTCAGAATAATGTGTTATCGAACTTCACATTGTGGGGGGGAAATAACACAATGTTTCTGTTTGAGTTGATTAATATGTATGGATTCCAAATTAATCTCCTAAAGGTGAAGACATGATGATAACTGAAGTAGTACTGCACATCGTGATATAGTTCGGTGTAAACCATTTGAAATCCTCTTTTGTCTTAGTTTTTGGTCAACTGATAGAAAACCATATCTTTATCTTGGTTTGTGATAATCCAATTGAAAATCAAAGCTGTCAGTTTCTAGTTATCCAATAGAAAAACACCTTTGTCTTGTCTTTTGATAAACCAATGGAAAATCACACCATCATAAAATTAGGTGCAGTGCAAAATGGATGTTTTCCCACTAAGGGGGGGAATGTTAAGAATTAATTATTTAGTGATCACTTATTTATATTTTTAAAGTGATTTATAATCATGTACTAACATATTGGTGAGTGAGTTATAACAACTCACAGATATAGGAAGTTGGTAAGATATGTAATTGAGTTAGTTTCCTATATTTTGGGGAAACTCCTGCCTATATATTATGATTTTTTATTGTGTGAATGATATGGAGAATTAAATTGCAAATCGATTGTATTGAATACTATTAATCATTCTATGTATTCTTTGCAACAATTATGGTCCTTTCTCCACAAAAAAACCATTAAAGTTTGAAATATATCATTTGATTCATTATCATTATCATATAATCATGTATTCTAATCTCAAAATCATCCACAAAATTGGCCCAATAGTCATCATTTTAGTAAATGTGAATCAATCCCAAAAAGAGGAAGGAATCCTGATCCTTCTTGAGGTCACAGTTGGGCCTAGATGCATAAGAATACAAATTTAAGGTTATGAGAGAGGATTCAATATTTTCTACATATACTACACTCTTGCATGAATAGATTCCTAATGAAATAGGGAATGAGAAATCCTTCCTCTTTACATTATTTTAATTGGTGTAAATATGGTATAATTTATGACACAACTTGATCATGATGATATTTTCCCTCAAATATTTTGGTAACTGAAGAGGGGCAAGGTCAAAACCTTCGACCCTTAAATAGGTAAAGGTAAGAACTTGAATGAAGTGAATTTCGTACTTCTCAATTAACTCAATTTACTTTGATGAGATTATCTTCTAAATAATTTCCTCAAATAGCCTTATGAAAAAGGTGAATACATCATTCACCCTTGAGAAATGAGAGCTAGTCTCCTGGAATGTCAAATGAGGATACTGTAGTCACAAAATCACACACTTACTATTATATTTATACCCCCAAGTATGTTATTATATATATGGATCTCACATAATAATATTATTCACTAATGATCTATACCCTAGTTTGGTCATCAGTTAGTCAGTCATCATTTTCCTTTATCTTGCACAATTCTCAGTTGTCTATACAGTTCTGGTAGTCTCTTAGCAAGTTTCAGGTGTCGTTATTTTGGTTTTTGTCATCTCCAGTCTATAAGTAGGGCACCTAGGGTAGAATTGGGACACACCGAGGCACCCCAATCCATGATTTTAGGTGCCCTGGTTTCCATAACTCTTGGTTCTAATTTATTTGTTCGAGGTCAACATTTGTTATTACCCCATTCATTCCCCTAGGTAGTGGTCAATGTTTTTGGTCATTAGTGTCAAAATTTGAACAAGATATCCCTATATAAACATACCATACTCACTATATGAGTGACAAACTATCATCTATCAAGGGCAATTATCTACTAAGACAAGGGATTGTATTTGGGCATCTTCTACATCTGCATCACACAAGCATAGGAGGAAAGGATTGTATTCATTCTATTCCATCCACCATTCACATTCTTACATCTATCTATTTCCCCCTATTTCTGCGTCATTGGCACTAGGGTACCCTAGGTAAAAAATTACACACTCAAACACAAAGAACTACATGGGGTTTGGAATGTAGTGCAACACTTAGTTATAAATCCACCATAGTGGCAATATACATTTTTATTTTTAGGAATTTGATGATTTGAATAGGGTTTTGCAGGTAGATCTTCACATCACATTGACAGTGACATAAGTGAAGATATTGCAACAATCATGTGAAAAGGATAAAGACACTAGGAGTACCATGCGACACTTTCAGATTTAGATCCTAAGCTTTTTTATAGACTAGAGCACCCAAATTACAAACCAGGGTTCCCGAGGGTGCCCCTGTACTCTCCCAGCTGCCCCAATCCAGCCAGATCTTCAACTTCTATAGTTCCCAAAGAAACCTTCCCACATCTAGTCTAGTTCATACATTAGTCTATTAAATTGCAACACATAACGAGGTAAGTTGCATTCAATTTAGTACCTTATTCCTCTTGTTTTCATTATTTCATTTGATTTAAACACTAAAAATAAGTATTTAGTATCAATATTTCAATTTACATTAGTTATTCCATTTTTGTTTTACATGGATTAACTTATAAAAATATCATATTTTAGCTAATCATTTTGGTGAACTCGTCTTTTTGAATATTTTTCCCTTAGACCCAATCAAACCATAATGGCTAAATATTGTTCATCGTCTTCTCTCACCATGTCCCACTTTAGTGTTAACCATATTTATGATGAGGCTGCCATAGCTAAGCTTAAATATTTATATAGTGTTATGCTTCCTACACCCGATCACATCCAACAAAAACTCTTAGATGGCCAACAACATGTGCCTACTAGTTTTACAAAGTATCATATAGGCATTATCATTGTTTATGATTTTATTACATTTACTCATTGTATACCATGACATACAGTCACCTGTGATCCTCCTTGTGATATTTCACAAGAAACATTAGATGATTCCCTTATTGTTTACTTGTTAGGTATTGACAATCATTCACAAGTCTACACTGATTCTTCTATTACTGTGACCAATAATATAGTTCCTTCTCATGACTCTACCACTTCTAACATTACTTATCCTACCACATCTTTTGTTCCTTTGCATTATATTGATGATCTTTTTAATAACATCATTAGAAATTTTATAACTTCTACGGCTCTATCCGATACTAGTGAGGAAGATGATAGTCATGGTTCTCCTTTCTACATTGCTAAATGTGAATCTCCTACTCCATTGTTACCTTCTCCTGATATTACATCTACTAATGTACATGAGTCACCACCATATATCATTTCTTCTTCACCTCTTATTACATCATCTTCCACTTTTAATCCATCCTATCCTATAGATTTGTCTCCATCAGTCACCTCCTCTATTAATGGTGTCTCTAATTACAATCCCACCATATCTATCGATAGTTAATCTATCTCACCTATTATAGCTTCCTCAATGTCTACTCCTAGTGTGCCATGAGCATCAAAATCTTCATTATCACCCCTCGATATTCTTATGATTACCCATAATGGAAAGATACAACCACTTAATACATTATTGCCATATTCCAAATTCCTTCACACAACATCATATCTCTCATGCATGTTGTATGTCAGCTCCAATCTCAAGTTAATTCTCACTTTAGAAATTAGGGATTTTTACACTTTTATTGACAACAACTCATTGCATGGTAATCTAGTTCCTAAAAAGATTCATAACTTTGCATTTCCTCATGATTTTTTTATGCCTACTTTCACATGTTTTGATGGTACTGGTGACCATCATGCTCATCTTCTCCACTACTGCATGCTTATGGCCTCTCATTATAATAATAGATTGTTGATTAATGGATTTCGATATAGCCTTGTTGATGATGCTTTATAGTTGTACACACATCTACCTTTTGGGTCTATTAGTACTTTCTATGATATTGAGGACACTTTCCTCCATCGTTTTATCATTAACAATGGCCCTAAAGTCAATTATGACCACATACCTAATTTACATCAAGGCTCCTATGAACCTGTTAAAGATTATATATTGTGATTCAATGCTTGCATACATGAGTTTGTATTCTAGCCTATTGACTTAGAAAATAAATTTATTTTTTGTCATGGCCTAATTCCTCCACTCAAACAACGATTACAATATGATACATGTGAATCATTCATCCTCTTATGTTATAATATTATTGAACTAAAAAATATATTCTATTATCACATGTCATAAATCCTAAACACATTTCTCTAGCCATTGCTACATCTAGTATCCCGCTAGCACCTTTAGTTGAGCATCCAAATAAAGCTCCTTCTTTGTGTCACATACAAAAAAAAATCTCAACGCAATCCAGCACGAAAGAATACTTATTCTCTAGATCCGTGAAAAGATATTACTCCCACCACTCTGCCTTGGTTGTGTGAGCCTATACATTTCTCTCTCCATGCTCGACCACATGATGTGTTGCATGTGTTACTTAATGAGTGATTAAATTGCTTACCCTCTAATAAGCATCATCCACAACACTACTTATAACATCAGCATGACCAACCTTATTGTAATTACCATCGCATAAAAGGCCATATGAACAATGTTGCCTCAAACCTCATGAAAGAATACACCAAATAGAGGATACATATTATCTCCTTTGGCCCTCATGAGTGGTCTCTGTCTCCTTTACCATGTTAGGGTAGGAATACCCCACTTGAGTCTTCTCCATCAGGTAGTCAGTTTATAGGTCACTCATCACCATCATATGCACGTTATCCACCTCATACACTACTTCCACCATTAGATTCATTTCATTCATTACATCCAAACTATCCACCACTTCATGTTGCTATGTCACATGGACTCTTGCAGACATCTGCATATCCCATCATTACTCCATATGACATTCAATTTGGTTCATACACTCATGCTACATCCATACAATACACTTACACTACTTCATGCCATCTTGGTTTTTTGGTAGGTTATTATTATCACCTTACCCCTCGATGACACACTTGTGTTCTTATGGTTCTTACACGATTGTTGAGGGATAAGATTTAAGAAACTTTCATCATGCACTTTTTTGTTTCGTCTAGGGCACTCAATCATTTCCCGATGACACACTCTTTCTTATGTGGCTCATACTGGACTGTAGAGGGGTCTTAATTACATAATCCTTTTTCATTTATACACTGGGGGCATCGCTAATTATCCCTCTTTCACCATACTAACATATTACGATTATATGCAATTTTCACACATTTATCATGACATGTTCATTTTACTCTAATATAATTTCTTTATCTTTTCACCTATTCTATTATCATCATTACACTAATTACGCGCTATATACTATATGTTCATCCATCACATTACATGTACTAGGACAATAACCATAGAATAATATATCATCAATCACATTGCGACATCAATAGATAATAACATTATTTCATCATTTATCTATAGCATGTGTGTCCATATATATACGATGAGTATAGTCATCATTAAAAAATCATTTCGTCACTGGGAGGTAATGCCCCTACATCATATTAAATAATACAAATAAGACCTCATAATTTATATTTCACTTAGGTACTACGAGAGCCCTAGAACTAGATGCCTCTTCACCAATGTGATGCCAGTGTTCGCGGCCCCGGTGCCTCTCCACTTTCCGCCATAGTAAGGTAATATCTATAGCCTTCTCTAAGAATTGATGTTGCAAATCCACATACCATGTGAAAACGTCCTGGGCTAAGGTACCACTACCTACTACTTCCCTGGCTCATTGATTCTCCTTGCGTGCCTCGTCCCTCTTAGATAGCAACATTCTACATGTCGTAGCTACTATGGCTACTAGCTCAAATAGATGGGAATGCTCGCTTGCTATATCATATACACACTCTAGTATACCTCCGCCTATGACATTAGTTGACACATTCCACATCAATGTGTGGATGGATGTGTCCATAATCAATGACCAATACACATCACATGTAAACACAACTTCCACCACATTAGATAACCATACAAAATAATATAGGCAGATAACAAAGTGCACAACGCTACTCTATAAATACTTACATTTAGCTACAGATATTGAAATAGGATTGGGGGCATGTTCTTCCCCTTCTCTTTCCTTATCAATGTGGTAACTCCATGAAACTTATAGATAACAAGTACAACAATACCCACTGATGAGCTTCCCACCATGCATGGTACTTCTCGGTGCACCCTGCATCATCTCCATCAACATGCTATATCGCCAAATCTACCTCATCCATCCCCAACTGTACTAACTACTCGGTAGTGGGTCTTGGCATAACCCCAACTCTCCTAGGTGCTCTGATAGCTCTCAACCATATATATGGCTCGGGGAACATCCTGAGCCATGCCAAACTTTTGTGACACCCTCTCAACCTGGAAAATCTCTGCCATACCTGGAAAGTGGTCCTCTAACCACATAGTCCTCCAAATACATCATAACTCTGTAGTATCCTTGGGCCATCTCCCATAGTCATGATATGGCCTCCATATAATTTCTTTGGGCCCGATCCTATCTTAAGCTCCCTGTAAGTATTTTTATCCATCTTCTTACCACAAATATCAACCCATCATTGCTCATATATCTTATGCCTAACCCAATCTCCTCGTGGACCTACAACTGGTCTCAATATGGCTATATGCTTAGATGCCCACACATGCATCAGTGTGGTGGCTCTTATCTCATCACCATATTCATCCTGTGTAAACTGATATAATTTTCTATATAGATGGGCCAAAACACAGCGTGCCCATGCATATATAGTACCTTCCTCCTCTGTAAACTGATATAATTTTCTATATAGATGGGCCAAAACACAGAGTGCCCATGCATATATAGTACCTTCCTCCTCTATCCCCTGACATATGTTGTGTATCTTATACAATATGCTTACACTCACCTCCATAGTTTTACATGAAGTAATTACAACTGCTATGAACTTTCTCAAGTATGGAACCCCAGATCACAATATAACATCCAAACTGATATGGGCCTCGATGGGTACTTGATTCCCCACAAATACCATTTCACCGATTTCATCTGTCGCTCCATATCCTCTACTAGCATAACTCGCACCCTCTCCCCAACAAATGGTAATCATAACATAAGATATAAATCCTCCAACAATGCAATCATCTCCCACATAGGTAGCCAAAATGTGCATATATCTGCATAGTATATCTCACACAATGCAATCAATAGGGGCATATTATGGGGAAAATCCCCCATCCATGCTATATGCCACAGGCCGACAAGGTCCATCACATCCCAATCATCATCAGACAGACCCAATCCCAACAATGTACTCGTATGATGCCCACTGAAGAAATCGGTCTAGTGGATATCCATATGTAAACCAAAAAATGACAACAAATGTGGCATTATAACACAATACCAAACCAAATACACTCACTTATGACACTACAAACCTATTTTTCACCATTCTACACTAAATGCACACATTCTAGACTAGGGATCCTAAATGTAGGACTGGGGGTCCCAGGAGTAGGACACTAGCACCTGGTTCAGGGAGCTCTAATCCCAGGGGTCACTAGTGGCCTCACCACTCTTGTCCAAGTATCAAATGCCAAGAAAATAAAAAATATCATATTTTCATCCTTGATGTTATTTTTTCCACTCCTTATTCACCATACATTTCCTCCATTTTAATGCCCATCCAAATGTGTTTTTGGTCGTTCGTGACACTACGAAAAATTCTTGGGTTTATCATTTCTGATTAGGATACGTTGAAGTAGACCCCACAAAAATTCTCATCCACATTGATATTCTTATTCATTCACAATCATCAAACAACTTATTAGTCTCTAAGGTAATGAAATCCAATTAGTTTTCCACTTATAGTTACTTCTCATCACTTACTTTCATATAGTCCTTATTTCGCACCTATTTCTACAACTAATACTCCTCTGAAAGGATATCCACTTCATATCTTGAGTGATAAAAACTCCGATCAAAAGGAATCGTTTATGGACATTGAAAAATAGAATTCTACCCACCACCCATGCTGAACACCTTCCCCATGTGTTAGGGGGATCAAAAACATTGTCTATCTAGTACAATATATGTACATTGATCATGATTCTTGCTACTATGCTATCTACATAAAGATGAACATGGTAGAGAGTAGCGTTCATTCTATTACATAAGCTCACACTATTTACTGAATCTGAGGAACCCATTATCATCGAAGTCATCCTAAAAGTTGTCCCTTATGCTTTACACATGATCAATCAACATTACAAAACTTGTCTCTTTCAACCATTTACTAATCCACTAATAGTTATGTCATTCACCAATTTCAATTCCTCTTAATGAGCTACACACTGGGGGCAAAAACCATATCATATTGATTCATATCACAATGATGGCTCATTACTTATGACAAAATTTGATCTAGAATTGCATGTCACAAAAATCTGATTAAGGGGATTTTCACATGACATTGCCAACCAAATCTCTTATCGACTTCCCCTTACTAATAATCAACTAACCTGTAGGAATAATTTCCCAATGTATTTCCATTAATAACTAATTAATCAATTGACTACACTCCCCTAAATCAATGACAAGCTTCTTTAACGACATCTAAAAATCCTAGACAAATGGGGATCATGTCGACTAATCATCATTCATACCTCCTTATTAGACTCCTACATGACCTCTATCCTTAAAAATATATTTCCCATATGCACCTAACAATATGGCTGAAGTTATTTGAAGCCCTTGTCATGGGTATCTAAACTTCTATCACGATTGGTATTCAAATCCTTGAAGCCATCTATACATACTCCTATGCTTGATCATCCAAATCAATCTAACTTGGAAATTATCAATGTAAGAATTGGTCACTTGCTTAAAAAAATAACAAAAGCATTGTTGAATTCCTATTAGAATCTTTTGATTAGTGTATAGATGGCCTAGACAATTCCTCGAAGTCATAAAAAATTCATGGACAATATGGCTTCTCTTGCATCAGGTTATCCCTTTATCAACTTTGAATATTATAAGTTGTTGTGCATAGACTAAATCAATTGTCTGGGGGCCAATGAGTTCAACTTTCCTATACAACTCTTATCAAATAAAATCAAACAAATATTTGGTACACTCAAACCTATGACTCTCTGGATCTCAAATAACACAAAATTCCCTCTGAGTCCATCTACAACAATGCTAAAAGGTATTTTCTTCAGGATGTAGCTACCTAGTACATCATCATAAGTGGTGTTCTATAGAAAATGTGGATCTCGATGGACTCTTCCTACTGACAGATGACACTCAAATCATCATAGTCTTCCAATAAATCTATCCAAGAAGTCCATGACGACATGTGTGGAATGGATCACATCAGTACCCACCTATGGTTATTGCTATACCATGTGTCCTACGGATGGGATAATACTATCATACAATTAATCATAGCTCTTATTTAGTGCACTAAATCAACTCAATGAGTTAAATGTCAACAAAATTCCAATCTTACGCACGTTACATGGATGAAGCCCTATAACCTTCTTAGGGTTTATGGCCTGCTTTTAAAAATAGGTACTATTGACCTCGATTGGCCTCATCAACCCTCATTACTCACAATGATATCACTCTATAATCAATAATACTAAATACTTCACAAAATGTGTGGAATCTATAGCTACTTCATCTCCATCTATAACTATGTAGCCGATCATTGAATTCATCCACCATCACATTATTTTTTGTTTTGGAAAATGTTGTAAAAAAATTATCACACTATACCATGGAAAATCCTATACTACCAAATATGTTATATTCAAAATGCATCTCATGATACCTAAAACATATTCACTTATGATTCTCATCTCCTTAGTCTGGTCCATAAGGATAGTCGGTCATCAACGTCATTTTTCTTATAATAGTTTACAGCTGTCAATAAAATCCTCATGAAAACCTTCTCACCAAGTGTCAGGAAGTTATTATTTTGTTGACTGTAGTCTCAAATATCATTTGCTCTATGGTGCCTATAAAACTAACATCTGATACACCCTACAGGTGTTACACACTTCTCTTTAGTCTACAAATATGAGCCCTGGTTTCCGTACCCCTTGAATTTTAAATTCCATATCTCAGCATGTCCCTCAGAGATTTTATCTCTGATGAGGATTCATTTCGTCAAGAACACTTAGCTCAACTCAAACTCATTAGATGTCAAAATTCCACCTAAGAGATCCCTATATGAACATCATCATACTCACTATATTAGAAAGCATCAATATCGATCATATTAAGGGAAACAATGTCATTAAGGCAATGTGACTTCAACATTATGGAATATTTTTCTTAAAGATGCATCACAAATGTTACTACTCTGGAAAGGAGTTAAATGTGGAAAATATTCCATCCTAACTATATCAATTTTTCCATATAGTAATCACTACCTAAATATGGGCGTGAGAGACTGTGGAATTTCTTAGACTCCCTTGATGGAAAACCTAAAAAGGAACCTCTAAATGTCCTTTGAAAAAAATACAACCCTTCTATGTGTTGTAACACATATAATTTTATAACATGTATTCAAGATCAAATATATTATTCTGATGGACCAAAAGGGTATCATTGGTAAAGTCAGAAAGTAATGATTTATGAAGGTTAATTAGTAGTGTCAGCTCCATCAGTATCCTATAGGCTATCAGACCTTAGAATATGAAGCTCAGGAAATAATTTATGTTCATCAAGGATAAGTTCTAAGGGACTGTATTTAATTTCCTGAGCTTTCCACGAAGATGAGCAACCCAGTAATCATCACTCAAGCCATATTTACCTTATCGTACCAACTAAAAACATGCTAAGTCGCCAATCACATGTGTAGTTTATAGCCACACAGTCTCTTTTCCCTCCTCAAATGGTCTAGTAGGCCCACTTTCATGCGTATAAAGGAATGAAGCCATTCAAAAGTATACATATGGATGGACAATTATAAAAAACAAAGATTGATCCATCGAGAATACATGTTGGAGTTGAAATCATGTTACCAAATTTTGCATGATCCTTCGTATTATGTCTAGATGATGCCTATTGAGAAGCATTAAAAGCCACAGTGAAATCTGCATCATTTCTGAGAAGCTCAAAAATCTAAATGACTAGTGGGGTGGATGAAAGTCATGAAAATCTCACAAAGAAATAGAAAATATGATTAACTACAGAAGATGACTCTCTGTTGATCTTGCAAATATGCAATAAGGAAATTGATAATTTTTGAGCACGACAACTATACCCCTAGTGTCAAATTTTTCATGTCCTATCATTTCTAGGACACCCTGGGTCAAATCACGTCAATTTAGTCACCCTCCTATTTGATATGTCAAATTCATTCCCCTAGGTGATTTAGGAAATTCATATTCAACCCACCTAGGTGATTTTAGGGAGTTCATCAAAAAATACACTATCTTCTAGCAGTATAGGGAAGGGCTATCGCTAGCCTTCCAAGGACTGGATTCAACTCTCCTGGAGTCAGAACGGAAGGGAAAAATTCAACACGGAGATGAAATGAAGACATTAAAACATAATGGAAATTATTTTTGAAGGTTTGGGGAAGTTCATGCAAGACTTGGAGCAGTCTGAGTAAAAAACAGGGTTCACAAGCCTAGGCGGTACACAGGCCTAAAACAACTGTTGGGCTTCAGAAGAAGATTACTTGGAGCTCTAGGATGGAGTTAGGAGTAAAAAAAATATCTCTGAGGAAAGAGGATTCACAAGACCTACATTATGGTGAGATAAATATTTTTCACAACACTTTGGTGACTTAGGATCTGTAGGTAGTTTTTCTCAGGCACAAGTGGAGTACTCAAATAAAAAATCCAGATTTTTAAGGAATTGATATGGAATGAATAAAGACATGAAACCCCCACCATTGGATTCACAAGTACATTCACAGTTAGGATCATATAATTTTTTTCCAAAAACATCCATCGGGAGCTCAAGTTAGCACTCTTAAAAGTTTAGGACTTAGCCAAATTTTTGGGAGGAGACGTGTCAACACCAGGAGCCTGGCAGGATTTTATGTCCCTCATGTCCCCCAAGGTAAGGGACGTCAAGGTTGTAAAATTTATCCTACCCCCTTGAATCCCTCTCAGCCCTCATATGACCTCTTGGACCCTCGTGTGACCTCCAGACTCGACAGTTCAACCCCTAGGTACAATTTTTGGAGCATCTATTCCCTACCGTTGGATCGGGTGCCACGTGTCAGCTCCAGGATCCATCGTGGAATTTGATGTCCCCTTATGCACCTAAGGTGGGGGACATCAGATCCCTTTAAAAATGTTCATATCCCCTATGGGGAGTGATTTTGGACACCCACGTGATCGAGTTTCAGCCCCCAGGTGCATTTTTGGAGCATCAAACTCCCCAATGTCGTTGGATTGAGTGCCACTTGTCACCTCTAGGACCACCATGGAAACTGATGTCCCTTATGTCACCTTAAGGTGGGGGACATAATACATGGAAAAATGTCACCCATCCCCTACGGGGAGTCATTTGGACACCCACATGACTGAGCCTTCAACCCCCAGGTGCATTTTTCTAAGCAAATCCCTTATCGTTGGATTGAGGACACATGGCATCTTACTGACCACTGTGGAAATTGATGTCCCTCACGTCCCTAAGCTCAGGGAAATTCGGGATGTAAAAATGTGCACCTAGACACTTCCATGTGCATTTGTTTTGAAATTGTAAATCCAGCACTTAGTCGTTTTCTTCCTCCTCATTTCTCCTTCACAGCTTCATCACCTTGTCGACGGCTATGTGCTAATGATTGTCTGAGACACCTGGTCCACAATTGCTTACTTTGAACCAGCTCTGCATCATGTTCACATAAACTCTCCACACCATGAATACATAGAAATATGTAGGTACCTCAAAGAAAAATGGAGTGAAATGACGAATGAACGGGGAGAAAATGAAGGGTTTTTGCATCCGATAACCATGAAGTCACTCGATCGAAAAATCTTCATATCTTGCACAAGATACAAGTTAGATTGAGATGCCATCTTTTTAAAGAATTATCAAATTGTTCTAGGTGATAATCAAGATGCAACAAGACAAGAGGTGAAATGGTTCCCAACATCATTTTCTCTAACAAAATCCTCTCTTCGTGCACCGGCTCACATTTGTCAGATTTCCCGTCATTTTGGCAATGGAAACGAGCCAAAAAATTACACACAAGCTCCAAATGAAAAATAATATCGCAATGGAGTTGTTATTCATTGCAAACAGAGATAAAAACCAGACTTGCATATTTCGAGCTCCATTAATCGCCACCATGGAAGCTTCTGTGCCCGAAGCCACTGCCAAGTCAAAATTTCAAACTTTATTTCCCAGGCATTATCGCTGGAAAAACTATGTGAAATTTGAGAGGGTGTGATTGTAATGACAAGAAGAGTCCAAAAACTTATGTTTCTTTGCAAATCGAGTACTAAAAACACCCTTTCTAAAAATAGTAAGTTTTCCTACACATGACTTGCTATTTTTGGTAAGTCTTCATCAAAAGCGGCTGATGACAAAGAGCAACGTGCACTGAAGATCACAAGGAAGCCAGAATGAAAGTTCATAGCAGAAAATAGTGAAAATGACCACTTAATAACAATAGTAACTCCCTTATATAGGTGCTTACTAAAAATAGTAAGTCACCCCAAAAAAGTGGATGAGGCAAGGGTAGTGTGCGCAGGATCGAATGAGGGATTTCATCACATCATGATGGTCGAGATGAGGGAAAAATTCATGTCTCACTAAAAATAGTATATCATACACAGGCTGGGAGTTGATGTCATCAATGGAACAATTCACTAAACTTGGCAAGCATTCATAAGCTGATTCTAAGGAGTTTCATATTGTGCAAGGAATTGAAAGATTTAGAGTTTCACTGCATTTGGAGTTTTCCATCAATGAGGATCAACATAATTCATTGGGAAACATCTTCTCCTCTTCTCTTTCTCTCTCCTCTTCCCCCCAACTTTCTCTCACTTTCAAATGTTCTAATTCTTCGTTGGGGTTTTCACTTTTTGATATGTCTTTAAGTCACTTAAAAGTGACTTTAGAAACATAATGTAAATTAAGTCACCTTGCTATTATAAAAGGGGCTTAAATATTTAAAGTAGGAATATGAACAGTCTTAAGTCAGAATTAAGGCATATGGAGGGTCATGAGGAAGATGATAAGTCACCTCTCATTCCATAAATTGTTAACGCCAATCCCATTTCAAAGGGTTGGTGATTGATCTTGTAAACTCAAGAGTATACTATAATCTTGAGAGAACAAAGGAGATAGCCAAATTCTTCCATTTCCCCTCATTCTAAAATTTCATCTCATTTCTCCACTATGTATAGCTTTGGTTTGAGCAATCAATACAAGAAGAAGGAATTTCCAACTTTCTTTGACTAAGGGATTTCTTGATACTTTGTGATTGATTAAATTCTCATTTGGTCTTGTTGTTATGCTTACAGATTTTTTTCTTCTCATGAACATGGATGTGTTGATAGTTTCTAACTAGTGTATGTGCATGAATATGATTATCCTACCTATAGAATTAGTCTCTCCTACCTATTTTCTCACTCCCATTCCCCGCTATTCAGACAAAGTCTCTCTCTAGAAATAGCTATCTGCTAGAGCTTTCTGCATAGGGTCAGTGGAGTGTCCCTTAATGGATCCACTGGTCGAAAGGCCACCATATAAATCCACCTTTTCATGTGCATGCATATACGAACAGCTGCACCTGTTAAGTAGAGGGACTTAGATTCCCAAAGTGTTGGCAAGAAATTCACAAGTTTTTCCACCTGAACAAATTTTCTTGCCAATAGTTTTTAGCAGTCCACCGTGGGGAATATTTAGCAGCATCTGTACCCTGAATATGACCACAAGGTCCAAAAAAACAAAAGAAAATCGAATATTGAAAAAAATAAAAAAAAGGAGTTCATGAAAGTCCGTTGCTGAAAGATACAGTGTGGATTTCTGCACATGTGATCTTTCACATTCCACACTACCCTTTCATGTTCTAACTATAGAAGTTTTCAAAAGCTACGGCTGAAAGAAGATACACCAGGTTGAGCAGGTCAAAAGGTGTTGTTGATTCCAATTTTGAAGGCTTTGCAAAATCAGCAAGAAAAAATTAGAGATAATCCATACTTCTTCTCTCAAGCCTCCTCTCCATCTAGCATCTTCGAGTAGTTCACCTGGAAATCCTATCCAAACTCCTGTTGATACTCCCCCTTCAAATTCTCTCATTTTTCAACCACCATTGAGCTTTGAGCTGCCTGAAAGAAGAAGAATTTGTAGAAGAAAGAGACTGAAGGAGAAGCATAAACGAATAATGGAAAAAAAAGAAGAAATACCTCAACCCATTATTCCATTGGGAAGGAATACATGACCTGCTTGCTCTTGAACCTCCTCTTCACGATCTAGTAACAAGTTCTCGTAAGAAATTTCCAAAGTTCAAAGGTGATAACACACAACATCCTAAAGAACACATTGTCTTATTTCATGACATCATGTGGAATTTTTGTTGTCCAACATGAAGACGTTGTTGTAATATTGTTCGTGGAGTCCTTACAAGAAAAAGTAGTAGAATGGTTCTACCTCCTGTCTTCCCAATCCATCACTGGTTGGGATGACATTAAAGGTTACCTTCGAGGAAAGATTTTTAAATCAAATGAAGACTGTCAAGACCTCTTGGTGTAGCTAGCTCAAATGAGAGAAAGGAGAAAGTGAAATGATGAGAGACTTCATGACATGTTTCAAATGGTTGCTTCATAGGATACCGGGAGAAGATTCACCCTCTCAGAACAATATCAAGATTATTCTTCATAAATGATCAATCATTAGAGGTAGGATATTATCCTATGAAGAGTCCCAACCAAGGAATGATTGTAGAAGCACAAAGTAGGGCCATTGAACTTGGATGACGATCTCATCCTTTCTGGAAAGATCAATAATCCATCAAAGGGAAAGGCTCAAAATACTGGAGATTAGAGAACCAATCCATCATTGTACAAAATTTGGTGAATGAGATGGCATATTTGAAGAGGGAATTATTTGAACGAGTATCTTCTCAAATAAGTAACATGAAAATCAGATTGTAAGAACACACCAAAGGCTCACCTTGGAGGCCCCACCCGTGAATTGAAATTGTACAGATTTCAAGAAAGATGAAGAAGAGCTTGAACAAGAAAGTGAAGGTGGTAATTTCCTAGAAAGTGATGAGCTTGAAAATGATACACAAATCAGATTTTATGAGTATTCTCAGATGTGATGAAGAAGAAAAAGAAGATGCATCCAATTTCTCATGTGCACGATATTCACTCAGTTCTTAGTTCCAAGATAAGAGCATCTCCCTCCACTGCTACAAAATAAAACAAGGTTGATGATCCTCTTATGGCGACTTCACAAAATAAAATAATTAGTCGAGGATCCGCGCTTCTATCTTCCATGAATTATGCATTTTTGGAGCTTGACCTTGTAGCAAGTAAGAAGGCTCCTACAATCCCAAGTAATTCTTCTGATGTCTCTTCCAAGTCTAAATCTATATCTTCTCCTACAAAATATAATACCTTGAAATATCCTAGTGTGCCATTCAAAATATCCTCCATTACTCAAACATAAAATCCTGCTCCTAAGCCTATCCAAAATCCAAAATCAGTCCCTTCACCCCTCTTGTCTGCATCTTCTATCTTTGACTTCATATAATATGCAAACAAGGCCAAAGTGCAGATTACTGAAACTGAATATTTGTGAGACTCATCTTGAACATATTTGAGAGGTTCGTCCAATATATCGGGAGTGGTAGTCTAACACCCAATGTTATAACTTCTAGTTCCAAAGTAATGCTATACCAAACTCACCTACACCTCCCTCACAGAACATGCTTTCTTTGAGTGCATTGAAGACTGATCAAGTTGAACCTTTCTACGTCTCCCTTCTTGTTGGAGAATATGTACTGAGATGATTGCATAATAGATTTTGGTGCCTCAGATAATGTGATGCCTTTGAAGGTTGATAAATATCTTAAACTTACATTGAATCCACCTAGTGGCTCTTTTTACTCTTTGGAAGAAAAAAATATATCACTTATAGGGAAGGTCAAAGATGCATAGGAGACTCTCGCTAGATTTCTAGACAAGAAAGTTTCAATGATGATTTTGGTAGTAGATGTCCCAGCCTCATTAAGAATGTTGCTGAGTAGAAATTTCTGACAAGACTTGGGAGGGAAAATTTAGATGAATTAGTCTTCTACAACCATACCAGTGAAGGGAGACATGGAGAAATTTCTTCCCAAGAAGAAGATGAGGTACATGGTATGAAATTATAGAATCCCAGAAGCTAACATTTTGTACCAGGTGTGGACACCAAAATTAGGTCACACTACACTTGATCCCTAGTCAGCTAACAAACCTAAACATACTCATCTAACCATAGCCCATTCCACCCCATATCACCATTAATTTAATTAATTTATTTAAATTAATATATATCCTCAAAATATTGAATTACATTAATTGACCTAATTTCCACCTCACCTAGACACCTCATCCAACAACCTTACCCTAGACCTATTCTTGGAATGTTTCCATAGCTAACTAGGACCTAATCTGACTTGCCTTAATGAGATAAGATTTGGTCCAACACTAAAATCAATCCCTAAAATCTCTCTAACCACATTCCCACCCATTAGAAGGGAAGTTTATGTTCTAATCCGTGAGAGAAAACTAATTGGGCCAAAATAAATCAGAAAGATCTTCCCATTTTAGTAAACCTAGGGAATCCCACCTTAACCAACACTGGTCATACCTAAACTGACACTGGTCAACCCAGAACCATTTTCGGTTACCATTTATTCACCCAAACAACCTTGTTTTTGAGTTGACACATTCTAAGAGAAAGAAGATGAGAAGAGAGCTACATGCAAGAAGAACTAGAGTCCTTTCACACATCCAGATATCTAGAGCCATCACCAGGACATATTTTGGAACATTGTACTCATGGAATCTTTCTCAGATCCACTGCTATGATATCAAACACTATTCTTCTGATCAATAGCCATCTCCATTCAGCCATCAAAACTTGTATCATAGTAAGTACATCTCTACCAACATTGTTTATTTAAGCATAGTTATCTTTTGTCATTCCTATAATTAGTTTATACTTTGCATGTTCATTCCTCCATTTATTATTAGCTTGTAATTCAACCACCTCCCTTACCCACACCACCAAATCACCATTCTAACCTAGTATCCATATCTGAGCATACCTGAGATCTCCACAGACCTTCTCATCCACTCTCCCAACCTCATTTGACCTCAGATCAGCCCCTGTCATTTGATCTATTTGAGTTTCTTTTACCTCGACCATATCGATGCCGGTTATCCACAACTGTCGTAAGTTCTACCTAAATTGACATCGGTTATACCTGACCAACATTGATCTCTATGTTTTATACCTTGACCAAGAACAAAACCCAATAATCATCTCACCAGTTGACCTAAACAACCTAGAATTAGACCCTGAATAGTCCCAACACCCTGAGAACCACCTACCTTTTTGATCTAACCATAGCCTAGCCTGTTATGTTAAGATTTTCTTATTGTACTTGAATGATAAACCTAAACCATATCATATACAATAGTATTTCATTTATTTTTGGCATTAAATTGTTTTAAACAGTGGATTGACAACCATCTAGGAAGTATCACACTTCTCGGAACTAGCATACGCTAGGCAGTCCACTGTCATATATCATTTAATTATCTTTTTGTGGTCTTGTTTTCTATTACATGTAGTTCCTCCTAGAAAAAAGGAATCTCTCATAGTCGGCATTGGATCAAGAATTCAACATGCACGTAACAACCATCAACCAACCCATTTACAAGGTATTCCTCTTAGCCCTTACCCTTATCTGTTTCATCATTCAAAAGATAAAGAAAATGGTGAAACATTTTGTCACCCCCGGTGGGGCCCATCAGGGGTTCTATTGCATTTTATTCATTCCTAGGAAAATTTTGTGTGTTTGTTACCCTTCAAACATATTACACATTAATCTTCTTCCCTGGTAATCTTCTCTTCTTTCTAATTTCTCTAAAGGATACATTTTCTTTTGGTGCATTTAAAAAGAACCATTATTCTTAATTTTTGCATTTAGTGAAAGAGCATACCCTCTCCTATTCATATTTTTGTGTCATCGAACATAATATTTTGATTCGGGCTTAAAATTGGTTGCATTACATTCTGATTTTCTACATTTACCTCACATTAAAATGAGGGCAACCTATATGCTAGAAGTCGTGCCCAACTTATTGTTGACACAAAGAATCGTAGAAAACACATTTTCTCTCTCTCTGTGTCTTACCAAACTTGCAAAAAATTTGAAATATACACATCTTTCTTAAACAACATCTTACCTGGGAACATCTTTCCATGATCACATGATCAGATTGGCAGGTACTCCCCAGCTCATTGCCTCTGTCGAGTCATCATCTCAGAGGATGGCCCACCCCCGCCATAACATACCTGAAACCTCTCCTTTTAGATATATTTCTTCATAGGAAGCCTTCCTCACCAAAAAATCTATTCTAAAATTCATGAGTCAGTCTTATAAATAGTATAAGCTCAATACATTAAAAATCACTTATTAGGAGCGTGTTTTTAGTTTTTGATAGAAGTTTGTTTTGAGGTGTGAGGATACACTTCTCCATTTTTTTATTTTGTTGCCTTACACACTCCACAATCATAGTTGGAGTATTCTGACTTCCTCTGAGTGTGTTAGGACTTCATTGCATCATCTCCAAACCTCTGGGTTGGTGGTTTATCTCATTAAAAACTCATAACAATCCATATTTCTACATCTTTCTAGTTTTCACAGTAACCGGCATTGGTTACCCCTGACCGGCATCAGTTTTATCTTAACCGACATCGGTTTGCTATTCTTTTGGGTTAAATTGCCTAAAAGAGCCCTTATTTCATTTTCTTCACTGTCAAAGTTCCTGTGAGTCCTTGTACTCTCTCTGCTCTGGTCAACAGTCATCATTCAACTTGTTCATCTGACCGTCAACAATCTTTGCTTCATTTGATAAAATTGTTCTTGTTTCACAGTAACCAACCTCGGTTACCCCTTAACTAACATTGGTCAACATTAACTGGCGTCGGTTACCATGTATTGAACATCAACTGATATATTACCCAAATATACCTATAGACACCTATTTTCTTCATTCTTTTGTCATGTTGCTTTCTGTGTCATCTACAGAATATAGTCTTACTAGGTCAGCACTTTTTCACATGGTGACCTCATATTCCATGTTAATCGTCAACCACTTTCGCCTAGTTCTTTGTCACCCTCTTTCCTATCACCCATGGATCCAACCTTACCTACCACCATTATCCACAGGTGACGAAGAATTTGTATGACTCCTTGACTAGAATCCCGTGGCCTTACAGTTCTACCTTTCCCACTCTTCCACCTAAGACTCCTAAGGTCAGTTAATATATGACATGCCTGTATCCATCTCTCCTTTCCTTATTCCCACTTCTGCATCAGCCCCTAATAATGTGCCAATACCCTCACCTGCTTCACCCCTGGTAGTTTCGCAGCTAGGACCCATACCTGCCATGACCACTACATCTGCAGTATCACTTACGCCTATCATATCTGTTGTCCCCTCGTCGACCACCCATACCATATCCCATTCTGCACCCATTGTCTCACAAATACCCATTACAAAACAACCAATCAAAGTGTTGGTGACCCCTACTCCATTCCAGAATCTTGTCCTCTCCATCCCACAAACACTACCCCTAATCGCTACTAGAGTCACCACGACCATCCCACCTACATACACATACTATCAACCACCCCCTATCTTGTCTGTCACCCATTCTGGATATGTGCCTTCTATGTCGGTTCCCTATTCTCAACCTCCCTATCAGGTTCAATATCCACCCCCTTATGCCACAGGAGGTGTTTCCCATCACAACCTACCAATGACCTCATCAAGTTGATGATGGAAAAAATGCAGACACTTGAAGCATCGGTTTCTGTCTCACGTAATTCCCTCACCTATGAAGAAATTTGTAATGAGCCTATTCACCCATCCATTCCTATTCAACCATACCCCGTACATTGGGAAATGCCAAAGTTCAACCGCTTCAATAACAAAGAGGATCCACAACAACATTTGTGATCCTTTAAACATGGGTGTTACCTGATTGTCCACGATGACACTTTACTTTTGAGGACTTTCCCAATGTCCCTGACAAGACCTACCTTAGACTGGTACAGTGGTCTATCCAGACATTCCATCTACTCATTCAATCAAGTAGCCCAGGCCTTCTTAGACCACTTCTCGATTAATATTGTCAAGAAGGTTACCATGACTGATCTTTATTCCACTCGATAGTACGACGATGAGTCTATCACTGACTTTGTCACTCATTGGCACAACCTAATCATTCAACTCACATTTTAACTGCCTCAAACTGAATTCATAGAGTTATTTACTCAGGCCTAAGCTAGAAACATCTCACCAACCTTGCAGGTGCATACCTTTCGTACTTTTGATGAGGCATTCACCATGGCATGAAAATTGGAAATTCATGTTATCGAAGAAAAGAATATTCAACTTCGTAACAAGAACATCAATTTTAAATCCAATGATGCTTCTTCATCTTCAAAACCCCAAAACAACTATTCAAAACCCAAAGGGTCTGCCAATGCCATAGTTCTCAAAGCTATCCCCCGTAATCAATCAAACCCATCCAAACCTCCTTCTAATCTCTCCTCCATCCAAGCTTTCCAGTTCAGACGAGAACAACAAAAGTACACATCGATAGGAGAATCTTATTCTTCTATTTTGGAAAAGCTTGTTATGGCTGGTGCCATTACACTTCCACCAATAAAACCACATAATGGTTTTGATCTTGAGTGACCCATGCCCACATGGTATAAAGAACATGACTTTTGTAACTATCATCGTGTCAAAGGTCATAGCGACAATAACTGCATCACCTTTAAGAATATTGTCGAAGAAATTTTAGACAATGGAGATCTAGTCTTGGATAGTCCAAATGCACCCACTAACCAAAACCTACACATCTTTAAAAATCCATTCCCTAATCATGCCCCATCTTCCAACCAAGTTGGTGACACCTCAAATAGTGATAGCAATGTTCGTGAGGTCCATGCTATTTTTGATGACATGTCAGTCACTTCCCAATTGCCTCATGTTCCTTCCATAGATGAGATCTTAGCCCGAGCTCCACTACCTGCACACGAAGAACTAATTTCATCTACTCCTCCACCCATAGAGGCACCCCCTTCATTTTCTCCTTCACCCGTGGAAGAGCCTATAATTAGCATGCCGCCTTTGACCCCTCAAATTTCCTGAGGAATTGTCAGTGGAACCTCTCCTACTCATAGACGATGTAGGTCCACTGCCTACACCAACACAAGGATAGTCCATTTTGACTGGTCTATCCTCTCCTCTACCCATGGAGGATCCTATTGAAGTACCCATGTCCTTTGATGACCCTTCACCATCAAACCATCAAGATCCCGCTGATCTAATTTCATCTCTCTTACCCACAGAGTCAAAGGCTAGCCATTTCCCTTTATCTCAAACATCTTTTATGGGGATTTCCACTCGATCCAAGTCTGCCCCACCTACGTCAGTACCATTCTCATTCTTGGACGATCACCTGGACTATGTCGATAGAGCCTTACTTTGGGGATGCCTTCTACTTCATGTTTCAACACAAATACAGTTGTCCCTTGCTGACACCTCCACTATCTATCCAAAAGTGTTTCAAGCAACCAAACCAAACACAATCACAACTATTGCAACACCTTCCACTTCACCACCCCTGGCCCAACTCACACCTCTTCCCATAGCCCAACATACATCTAGACCCAAACACCTACCCGTGCCTATTTCAACTCCCTTACCTAGACTTATCACTACCTTAGGGGTCATACCGAAAGCTAGCCTTACTCACCCACCCATCAAATTAGATTTAGCCACATCCTCTAAAACTGACACTAAACTCACCCCAAACCCTAAAAAGAAAACCCAACCTCCTAGACCTCATACACCGACCTCTTCTACCACACCATTATCACCTTCACCCATGTCATCCATCATAGGACCTCACCCCTCGACCCTAATAAAACAATCCCCATCCACTAGTAAACCAAGAACGCAGCAACCCACATCCTCATCACGAATCTCTAATGTACCCAAGATACCCACACAACCTTTACCATCACCCATAACCTTCTTACCACCCATACCACCACTACCATCCATAACTGCTTCACTACCCATAACATTTCCCTCTCTTTCACTCACACCTTCTACTCAACCTCTACCAACCACCTCCATAGCAACTCAGTTACCCCCATGGGTAACCCATCCTCTTCCACCATCTGATTTTCCCTCTACATCTCGTACACACTATGTCACCTTTTCCCAAAAAGATGCAACCTAAAGCTAAAAATCCTGCTACCTTCCAATAAGGTAGTTAAACCAACCAAACCTTCCATCACTAGTTCTTCTACCTTGCCTCTACCCAAGCAGATACAACCAACACCTAAGACCACACCACACACCAAACTAGTGAACTAACCCATTCCCTCTCCTATCAAGCCTCTTCTCTACAATCAGCTGTACCTATACCCAAACCCACATTCACCTCCCATTGTGATCTCCACTAGCAGGGTCCTACGCCAAAATCTTAACCAATCATCCTTGAAAATTTTTGTCATAACATTACCACCTCTTAGACCTTACGACCCACTCAAACCCAAACCAAAAGGGTTTGACGAAACCAAAATTTGTGCCTACCATCATGTGCCAGGACACGATGTAGAGAACTGTAAGGCCTTAAAAACTACCCTTGTCCAATTATGTCCTCCCGAAGAAAATTTTGACGATGATGATCTTCTTGATGAGGACCCCATTTCACCTTCACCAATTTCCACAGATCTTCTCCCGTTACCTACTCAGTGACCAAAATATCCACCCCCACAACTCTTTGATCCACCCCAAGATTCAAGATTAACATGGTTCATATAAGAGAGTTGGTCAAACCACCACCAAAATGCCAATGCGCCTTACTCATTTCATAAGGATTGTATCCTCCACTAGGGTTTTTTCCCTCATGCCATTTTACCTTCCATGAAACACCTTCTTCATCTGCCTCTCCTCAAATTAACATGATCAACATTACCACTTGTGCTCAGAAATACAAGGGCAAGGAAAAATCAACTGGCCCATCAACCAACCCTGTACCCAACATACCATCTACACCCATACCCAAACTCATCATTCGACGTCCTGCATATCCTATTTCTGATGGGTTCACACATCACACAATGCTAAAATAACTACACCAATCCCCCCTCAAAATGTCTTTATATGACCTCATCCAAACCTCAGAGTCACATCATCAAGCCCTCATGGAGGTCCTTCAATCTATTGAAGTCTTACCAAATGACCCCACACCCATAGCCTCCATCATTACCCCTCACCACGTGGCCTCTCTCACTAGGTCTTCACCTTCCTCTACACCTCCACCTACTTGCCAAGTGGATGCCCTCATATTTTCAGATGAAGATATTTCTCCCTTCCAGTTCGATGAACCCAACCCCACTCTTTTCATCTCTGTCTTTATCAATAATATATGCAAACAAGGTGTTATGATTGATGGTGGTGCTAGCATTAATATCATCTCCTCCCATGCATATGACCAAATGAGGATACCTACCAATTACATGCATGGTAACCTTGTTATGTTGTGTTCCTTCAATGATGCCATGACCTCTACCCTGGGTACACATGTTTTCCATGTCTGCGTGGGTCCCTGTACTATCCCAGAACTTTTCTATGTTCTAGAAGGGGAGTTCCAGTATAACTTGCTTCTCGGCCAACCTTGGATCTATGTTATGGGTTGTGTCCCTTTGACTTTACATCAATGCCTCAAATTTGAACACAAGGGACATAATTACACCATCCCTGCCAACCCCTCACCTTTCAAGACCTGTAACATGCTATATCAGCCCAATGATGTGCTTGTACTAGTCAAGGCATCTGCCACTGTCACCACTTCACCTTCACCCATGAGCCCATCCACCAAAATTGCCACTACTTCTGCTGCATCTAACCTTGCTATCCCTACTGAATTTGTAGCCTCTACCATTGGCGCCCCAATTTCCCCAACATCTAGTGAGCCATCTATACCCACTACCAACATACCAACTACTGATCCCTTAGAAGGTGTTTTTAAATGCCTCACTATGAGGGAATACCACCTATACAATATCGATACCTTCCTCACCCCACAAGAGTATGGGAATCTGCGTCAACACCCTAGGTACGACATCCACATCGGTGACATTTTCCCTTATGGCCCTCCCCACCTTCACACCAACCTAATGTATGGGGGACTTGATATTGCCACCTATAAACCCGAACCTCCATCCCAAGCCCAACCATTTTCATCTGAACTACACTCCCTCACTAATCGCCACTTCACTCACACTTTCCTCCAATGGTGTGCGTGGAAAGGATTCAGCTTCGGTTTTTATGAACAAGGCTGCCACATCGTCATTTCATTTACCTCTCATAAACACAATGACCGTAGTGGCATTGGTTTTGATGCTCCACGCTCCAAGAAGATTCATGTCAACTTTATCTAGGATGAGCAATCTTCCCCCTCTCATTCACCCACATTACCATCTTCACCCACAAATTCCATAGATCCTGAATCTATTCCTTCTAACTTTCTTTTTTGTAAACACCATTTCCCTGGGACCACTAACCTATCAACGTGATGGTGAGGCTCCCTCTTCTCTAACATTTCTATATCCTAACATGATCAATGATGATACGCCTTCAATTAAGATCATTCAATGTCAGGATGATGAGTCCATCCTCACCTAACTTGGTGTAGAAGACTCTTATATTCATTGGTAGTTACCCTCTAAGATGCAAACCATGTTGAATGAATTGACCATCAAAATTAACATTAATACTCAAGATGACCCTCACATTCTCAAGATTGGCCAATCCTTAGACGCTACTGAACAAGAATCCTTGACCTCATTCCTTCAGGACCATAGCAACGCATTTTCTTGGTCCTATGCCGACATGCCCGGTATTGACCTAAAAATCATGGTTCATAATATCATAACCATTCCTAATGCCAAACCCATAAAACAAAAGCTGCGGAAAATGCATCCTCGCATTGCTTTTCTAGTCAAAGAAGAGCTTCAAAATCTTCTCTCAATTTCCTTCATTCTACTAATTGATTATCCCCAATGGATTTATAACATCATTCCTATTACGAAAGTGACAGGGGGACTCCACATTTGCATGGATTTCCATGACCTCAACATTGCATATCCCAAAGATGATTTCCAACTACCAGGCATTGACCAACTAATTGATCTCACTACTGGCCATGAAATTTTATCACTCATGGATGGTTTCTCAAGCTATAATCAAATATTATTAGCTCCTGAGGATCAACACAAGACTGCCTTCATCAGCGCTTGGGGGACTTTCTGTTATCGATTCATACCCTTTGGCCTAAAAAATTGTGGTGCTACATATCAGCAAGCCATGACTTACATCTTCCATGACATAATTCATCGCATATTAGAGGATTACGTAGATGATCTTCTTACAAAATCAAAGCATTGAACAGAAAACCTGCCCGTTCTTAAATTCATATTTGACCTCCTCATCAAGTATTGTGTTCATCTTCAACCAAAGAAGTGCGTCTTCACAGTACTTTCCGAAAAAATCCTATGTTTTATCATTTTTTTGCATGGCATAGAATTCGATCCTGCTAAAGTCAAGGCTATTATGGAAATGCCTCCACCCACTAATCTCCATCAACTTTGTAGCCTACAAGGAAAGTTGTAATCAATTCATCATTTTATCTTGCAACTTTCCGATCGCTGTCAACCATTCCATCATCTTCTCAAGAAAGACATTTCATTCAAATGATATGATGAATGCCATAAAGCCTTTGAAGCCTTGAAACAATACCTCCTTCAACCACCAGTGCTCATTCCTCCTAAGGATGACCAGCCCTTCTACCTATATATTTCTGCCACTGACCATTCTCTATGTGCCATGTTCGCTCATTGCGACAACCAACATTGAGAGCAAGTGGTTTATTACATAATCCATACCATTCTTGATTACGAAACTAGATATACCCACTCCAAAAAACTCTGACTATCCTTATTTTTTGTCTCCACCAAACTCTGCCATTACCTACTCAACCACAAAACCTTTGTCATTACTAATAATGACCCATTACACTATATGTATGCTAAAGATTATCAAAATCAACGTGTCAAACGTTGGCTTATGCTTCTAGCCAACCTCAACCTCAAATTCATTCATCAAAATTCCATCAAGGGATAGGATATTTCCGACCAATTGGCTAACACAGCTATTTTCAAGAATCAACCCTCTAACTTTGACTTCCTAGACGAGTCTACAGCTACCCTTTCCCTAGACGATCCCGCTTACCAAATGACACTCTTCTTCGATGGCTCCAAGTGTCAGCATGGGGTTGGGGTGGGGGTTATCCTCATATTGCTTGATGGTGAACCTATGCCTTTGTATTTCAAACTTGATTTTGACTGTACAAACAATATTTTTGAATACGAAGCACTCATATTGGGTCTCTAGGCTTCTTATGCCTTATATGTTAAGTCAATAAACATCTTCGGTGATTCTCAGTTGGTCATAAACCAAGTCAATCGTATCTAATAGTGTCGTAATGAGATACTTCAAAAGTATAAACATCATGTAGACATATTTTTGACCACATTTTATGGTTACACACTTCAAACAACCCCACGTTCTACCAATAAATTTATAGATACCATGGACTACTTGGCTTCTCAAATACCTGCTTTTCCCGTTGACTCTAAAATATTTTTCACTATACAAATGCTAAAATCACCCTCTTATTTACCTTGTGAAGGTTACTCCATTAGAAATGTTTCCCTTGACCTAAGTGACCTTTGGTATAAGCAATATGTAGACTATCTTTCCCTTTCAATTCTATCCACTGATCTCACCTGTAATGGAAAACATGCCTTTCTTATAAGTGTCTCCCATTATTTCATCATAGGTGGTATTAGTTATAAGTGCATCTTTGACGACATCCTCTTATGATGCCTTACAAGTTATGAAATTCCCTACACCTATAAGGAAGTCCACGATGGAATTTTTGGAGTTCACTTTAGTGTTTTAGAAATCGTAAAGCGCATTCTTCACCTAAGATATTATTGGCCAACCTTAAACCATGACTATTTTCATTATGTCAAACATTACATGAAATGCCAACAACATGCTAATATTCATCACACACCTAGTGACGCCTTACAAGTTGCATGAGACCTTTGGCCTTTCTCTCAATGGGGTTTAGATCTTGTTGGTGAGATCAACCCCCATTCTTCACAACACCACTAATGGATCATTACCACTATTGAATATAACAATAAATGGGTAGAATCCATTCCCCTCATTTCCACAAAATCCAAGAAGATATGTGAATTCATCAACCATCACATCATCTATCGCTTTGGTGTCCCTAACCTCATTATCATTGATAATGGAAAAAAATTCAAAAAAAAACCCTCTACAAACTATGCGATGATTTTAGCATCCAACTCATGTTCTCATCATCTTATTACCCACAAACCAATGGTCAAACCGAATCAACCAATAAAACCTTGAACAAAATTCTTATGAAGGTAGTCAACGATACTGGGAAAGCTTGGCATATGCACATTCCTTTCTCTTTGTGGGCTTATCACACTAGCATTCGTACTTCGACTGCTACCACCCCCTTTTCTCTAGTCTATGGTACTGAGGATGTCTTACCTCTTGAAGTCTAGATTCCATCTCTCCACATATCACTACAAGACATGCTCAACAACGATGAATTTTTTTAGGATCGTTTGGTGTAACTTGAATTATTAGATGAACATCGTCTCAACACTCTTGCCCATCTTCAAATCTACCAAAAACATATCAAAAAGTAAATGGGGAAAGTTTTTTCCTAATTGGATTGGACCCTATATAGTTACCCATGCCTATGGATCAGGTGCTTATCATTTTTCTTCACTCGAAGGTAAACCCGAACCTGAGCTCCTTAAAACCTTGCATCTTCGACCAATTTATTGTTGATATCAATTCTTATATCACTTTCTGTCCATTGATTGCTCATCCCTTGAGCATTGTTCTCCTTCCATATTACCCATTTTGAGGATCCACGACTAAACAAGAATCATGTGATTACCCGTCACCTTTTAGCCTTGTCTTCAATATGAGTACCACGACTCTACTCATAACACGATTCTCATGGATACTTTTCATCTTCTTCAAGATGGAATCCCATGGTCATTCATCACTCAAAACCTCTTCACAGTTAATATTTGTGTGCTATTGTCTTGTCTTCTAAACAAGAACCTATTCATCCTCTATAGTCTTATCCATGACTTAAACATCTAAAAACAAAAAGGGATACAACTCCTTGAGTCAAACTTCCATCAAAAGATAACTCCCTCAAAAGGGACATCTCTTCTTTCTATTCTACCACTATAAATAGACTGCTCCCTTGAAGGACAACTATATAAAGTCATTACAAAAATATAATAAATATCCAGAAGCTTTCCACATCAATCAACTTCACTAAGACCTCAAGGAGATAATATACCCATCCCATATAGACTTGCTACATCAATCAATCTATTAAAAACAAAAAAAAAAAGAAAAAGATGAAATTTTCGTCATGGACTTGCCTATTTTAGATTATGGGTTTCTTGTTCTGATATACACATCTTCATACACTAAGTTACGCTAAATCACCTTTTCTCACCTTATTTACCTTCTTATCCCAACTTCCTCAATACTCAAGGGACTCTCTGCAATTGCGACATTTCGTGATCATGTCACTTTTGTTCACCCTTAGAATAGCCCATTATGCAAGGCCTACAGGGTCTTACATTCATAAGACCATCTGGGGTGTGGTAGACTCAATAGGGTTCATATCAATGAGGTGGTTATTTTGACACCTCTTACCTTTCTACCTTCTTTTATCACCTATTGATTATCCTATATAGGACTAGATCCTTGACACATGTATTTAAAAATCACTCAATCATGCCTATGACCTGAGCTCAACCATGCCTATGACCTACATTCACCCATTCATAACACCTATCAACCCATTATGCTATTTCACCCTAATCTTCCCTAGCTTATGGGAGAACTACATCGGCCTGAGGTCCCTTTTTTCCAAGACTATGTAGGTAGCACTCTGATGGCATGGGGTCCTTGGAGGTTAGCTCAAACACACTCTACCCTAACCAATTTCCCCTTCCCCTTTCCTATTCACATTTTACCCTAGTTAGATTCCTTTATATATATATATATATATATCAGTAATTGGAAATTAAACCAAATAAACAACAATTGCTTAACATCTTTACCATCATAAATTACACATTCATTTCATCTTGTCTACAATTTCTTTATTGTAATCATAAATTTCCCTACAAATCATATTAACACGATCCACATCATCATTAATTACACAAATTAATGAATTTGAAACTCACCCATACCTAACCAACTTGACTCAACCATGCCTGTGATGACCTGACTTAATCATTCATAAACCAACCTAAATCCACCATGCCTAACTCAACCTTACTCAATCATACCTAAGTCAACCTGACTCAATCCATGCCTATGACCTAACTCCATCATGCCTAAACCAACCTTACTCCACCATGCCTACATGACCTTGACTCTATCATGCCTAATCCACTTGATTTCCACATATATATAACAGTGAAAATTAACACATGTATACCATCCATACTATAAACACATATCATCTATAAATCAAAGTCTGTATAAAAATATATATGAACATTTATCCCAATAATAATCAAAATAATCTCAAAAATCTCATGTATATCCTCACTCTCTTCAGCATGCATTGCCGATATATCATCAAAAATCTCATATAAGACACAACTATATAAAAAAGGAGGTATATATGTCTATCATACATCACCCTACTAGATATGCTCCATATCTATCTCACATGTCTCCTCCTCCTCCTTTGCCCCCACATGACGTCCATCTAACATCTCACCACCCACCATCGATGAACTGGTGGCCTCACCTTGACCCTATCTCAGGGATAGATGGCCCTCTGTGCTCTCTACAATATGGGTACATGAATTGGTCCTCTCACTCGAGCCCTGCTGTGCTCTATACTCCCCATAGGACTGAAAATATATCCATGTACCCATCAATATATCCTCATAATACCAGACCTCACCTAAGGCATCTCTCAATAGCCTATCGATACTGTCTATGGTGGTGTCATTAGTCTCAGCCCATCTACACGTCTCTCGGGACCCTGTCCTACTGGTACCTATAAAGAGGGACCTTATCTCTGTGCCTATGACTGTCCTGAGGGACCCTGTCCCGCTCCTGCCTGTATCTGAGCCTGAAAGGATATAACCTGCACCTGTGCAGTGGCCAACTGGCCCTGCAAACATGTAATCTATGCCTATAGGGTGGCCACCTATACCCCATCTCCATCTCTACCCTATGTGGGTACCTATCCCTGCACTACCTGGGCCTGTAGATTGGCCACCTATGCCTGCAGAATAGTAGCCTTTGGCTCTGAACCCATTAGCTGCCCCTACACTATACCCAACTATGTAACCAAGGTAACAAATTTTCCCTATAGGGAATCCCTCTGTACTATGATGGTGGCTAAATCTGGCTACCTCGGCCTTGGTGGTACTGCTTGTAAATGTGTAGCCCACCACTGCCTGTATCTATCAGTCACCGCGACATCATCAATCCACCGGTCTATCACCTGCTCCTCCCACCCTATCGGTACTACAAGCTATGGTAGATGTAGTGACCTCTCCACATCATTCCTCGTATACTATGGGAAAGGTGGTGGTATATCCTAAAGTAGCCTGAACTGCCGTCTAACCCTATCCACATGTATCATCTCATGCTCTCCTATATGTCGTCCCTCTATCCACCAAAGTAGATGTAGCTCATGTAGCTCCTTTAACATCAACCTATATGATGGAAAACCCACATAGGGCCTCCAAATGATGTCCACTCCCGATAACCCCTCTAGAAATCACTTGTAATAGGCTATATCATGTGTAGCTCTAGCAGCTCGGTGATCCCTAATCACAGGCATCCACCTCTTGAAGCCCAATTGAACGAAACCTGATTCGAATGCATCAGCCTAGGGCATACTGACTAGACACACACATACAATGTGCTCATATGCCCAACATTGAAGTAGGAAAGTACAACATAGGCTAAATGTCTATAGCCAGCCATAAGCCCATAACTCTCTATATAACTTAACTAGAAATGTGGGTGCTAATGAAAAACAGGTCCTATCCTCCACCATGTCATGCAAAAATCCCATCAATGATCATGGGAATCTCCCACCCTCCACATCTGGCACTGTAAAACAACAGACTACCTCCATCAGGAACACTACTAGCCTCATCTCCTCCAGATGGGCTCGGTACATATCTCTATAGCTCATAATGGCACTATGGAACCTCATCTCTATTAGCCCCTCGCCAAACACGGTCAGCATAAATTCCTTAGAGGGCTCTAAGGAGATATAATACACCTACATCCCCACTATCGGTAGATGCAAGATCCTGTACACATCCTCAAGGGTGACTGTGATCTCACCTGTTAGTAAATGGAATGTATTGGTTGTTGAGTCCCATCTATCAATGAGAGTGACCATCAAACTTAACTCTCAAACCACATGCTAGTACCATCTGACCCAAATTAGGCCAACCTCTACAACATGGCGCTAGTCCTAAGCTATCGCACCCCCTCGTACCTCTACGAGAGATGGAGGTACCCTATCTTGTATCTATAACTGGTCCCTTTCCTACACAAAAAAAAAAACACTATTTTCAAAACCTTACCATACCAAACACACCCATTACCTCCAAAACCTCGTATCCAACCCTCACTTCTTATCGTACCCACCTAACCACTTACCCCTTGTTAGACCAATATATTCAGGCCATTTATACCTACTCCCCTATTTTTCTCTCCTAAAACCTACCCTTACATCTCCTGACATATCCTTACCTCTTACCATTTCTCTCTACTGCCCTATTTTCCCATAAAGTTAGTTGATACTGGTCAACAACAACCATTATCGGTCATGTGTAACCAACATCGGTCACCCATTACTTGACCAATGTCAGTAAAATACCACCGATGTCATCCAACACTTGACCAGCATCAGTCACTGTCGCGATGTCAACAGCCGCAAACCCCTACCATACTTTTCAAAAATTCCCATAATCTACCTAATCTTCCACTCTAACATACCCAAACCTAGCCTAGATTTATTCCCAATCATATTTAACCTACATTGGACCTTCCCACCCCTCATTTGTTTCCTTCCTACCCATACATTACCAATAATAAACTTACACCCAAATTTGCACCCAACCCCATTTAAATAGCATATTTCAATCACAAATATAGGATCAGATAGAATCCTACCCCATCTCGGTGTCGTCAGCATGGTGGCACATCTACCCACTGTGCCAGTGGACCACCCAAATCTTCTCCAACCTCTGCCATGTCTAATCACCAAATCCAATCCTCCTGACCTCCACCCAATCACAATCAATCCCCTTATGCTCATGGACCCATCTACCTAGATCTTTTAACCAACCGGGTCTCCCCACCTCAACAGTATATCGTCCCTCATACTTTCCTCCTGATAAAGCACAACTCATTCAGTGCTTTGTCATTTTCACAAAAGCTAACATATACAATTGAATCCGTATTATACAGATTTTTTATTTTTTTATACCCACATCAATCTAACCGATGTTGGTTATAGCTAAACTGACATCAGTCCTATGCCCTAGCACACTGTGGTCGGATATACCCAAACCAACATTGGTCATCTACCCTAATAAACTGTGATTAACTTACCTAGACCATCACCAATTATGTATGACTGACATTAGTTACCTGTCATACTATTTCCCATACCCTTCCCCCTTATCCGACCAACACTTAACCAAACCGGCCACCATTTGACCTTACCCACCCTTATTACAACCAACCTCCATGCTTACCCTACCTATACCAATCCTTAATTATGTTTTGGGACTTGTTATTTTATCCATACCTTGGCCTTACCCTTACCGTGACCTAGATACCTAGAACTAGAACATTGTTATTGATCTATGACCTCATGTGCTCACTATACCTTGCGACACTATTACCCATGTTGTTTGACCTAATGACCTCCCTTTGCTTATTTTCATGCCATTTATCCTGACCTTATCTTTGGTGTACCAGAACATACCTAAACATTCTTAGACCCGACTTACGAAGTGCTTCCGACCATATCGTATATCTTAGATATCAAAATCACCTTAACCTTGTTTGGATAAAACTATCGACCAAAGACAATGTAGAGTTTGCATGCTCTCCAACCTGGTACTACACCGCTATTTATACGTGTGTGTGTTCGACTTGTCACTACCTTTGACCCTGGCCCATTACCTTAATTACCTGATTGACCCATTACTCCATTACCCCCATTTCCCACCTTCCTCTTCATCACATCCACCTTTATCAAACCACTCACTGATTTTGTCTTCTACCTCATCAATTCCTACTTTGAGGGGGATCACCTTCAACCACACATGGGGAAACCAGATCTTATTTTTGTCAGCATCGCTTACCAAAACAAGCTATGCAACAAAAAGGGGGAAAATGCAAACACCAAAATTGGGTGACACTACCCTTGATCCCTAGTCAGATAAAAAACCTAAACATACTCATCTAACCATGGCCCCTTCCACCCCACATCACCATTAATTTAATTAAATTAATATATATCCTCACAATATTTAATATTTAATTGGCCTAATTTCAACCTCACATAGACACCTCATCCAGCCACCTCACCCAGCCACCTCACCCTAGACCTATTCTTGACATGTTTCCATAGCTAACTAGGACCTAATCTTACTTTCCTTAATGAGCTAAGATTTGGTCCAATCCAAAAATCAATCCCTAAAATCTCGCTAACCACATTCGCACTCATTAGAAGGGAAGTTTCCGTTCTAATCCGAGAGAGAAAACTAAATGGGCCAAAAGAAATCAGAAAGATCTTCCAATTTTAGTAATCCTAGGGAATCTCACTTTAATTGATGCCGTTCATACCTAAACCGACTCCAGTTAACTCGTAACTGTCATCGGTTACCATTTATTCACCCAAAAAACCTTGTTTTTGAGTTGGCACATTCTGAGAGCAAGAAGATGAGAAGAGAGTTGCATGCAAGTAGAAATAGAGTATTTTCACACATCCAGACATCTAAAGCCATCACCAGGATAGATTTTGGAAGTATTGCACTCACTGAATCCTTCTAGGAGTGATTGTTAGGATATCCAGCACTATTCTTCTAATCAATAGCCATCTCTATTCAGCCATCAAAACCTGCATCACAGTAAGTACATCTCTACTAGCATGATCTATTTTAGCATAGTTAACTTTTGTCATTCCTATCATTAGTTTATACTTTACATGTTCATTCCTCCATTTCTTATTAGCTTGTAATTCAACCACCTCCCTTACCCACACCACCAAATCACCATTCTAACCTAATATCCATTTTTGAGCATACTTGATATCTCCACAGACCTTCTCATTCACTCTCTCAACCTCATTTGACCTTAAATCAGCCCCTACCATTTGATCTATTTGAGTTTATTTTACCTCGACCATATCGACGCCGGTTATCCACAACCATTGTCAGTTTTACCTAAACTAGCATTGGTTATACCTGACTGACATCGGTCTCTGTGTTTTATACCTTGACAAAGAATAGACCCAATAATCATCTCACCAGTTGACCTAAACAACCTAGAATCAGAACCTAACTAGCCCCAACACCTTGAAAACCACCTACCTTTCTGATCTGACCATAGCCTAGCATGTTATGTTAATATTTGATTATTGTACTTGAATGATAAACCTAAATCATATAATCTACAGTATGATTTCCTTTATTTCTGGCATTAAATTATTTTAAACAGTGGATCGATAACCATCTAGGAAGTATCACACTTCCCGAAACTAGCATACACTAGGCAGTCCACTATCATATATCATTTAACTATCTTTTTATGGTCTTGTTTTCTATTACATGTAGTTCCTCCTAGCTAAAAGGAAGCTCTCACAACTAACATTAGATCAAGAAGTCAGAATGTGCGCAATAACCATAAACCAACCCATTTAACAGGTATTCCTCCTAGCTCTTACCCTAATCTATTTCATCATTCAAAAGGTAAAGAAAATGGTGAAACAACAGGGTAGTAGGAAATGAATCAATTTGTGACAACTGAGGAGGAAGATGATATTCCCATCTTGATAGGTTCAGAAATGCATTCCCATAGAGATTATGACTTTGAAGAAGCATTGAGGAGATTTGAGTCACAAGAAGAAAGCCCCAAATTGCTGGATGATGTAAACCATGACGAAGAGAAAATGGTTCTTGATGATTTTCAAATAGAAAAATAAAATTATGTGCTTATCTGTGATGAAGAAATTTTCTCATTCCCATTCGAAGATGAGGACTCCCTTGATCGTGTCACCTAGGAAGAGACCAAGCCAATTTGTAATGAACCTTCGAATCGTGGGGAAGAACCATATGTAAAAGAACTACTAAGAGATGTAGAAGAAACAAAATACTCTGAGCCAATGATTGATGTATGTAATATGAAATGGAGATATTTTCTTTCCCATTTGAAGAAGAAGAATCTTTCCATGTTGAAGAATTTGAAGAAAGGAATTATGATGCCTTTGAAGCCAAGGCTACTCTTGATGAAGGATTGATAAAATGTGGTGATTCCTAAGATAATGAAATAATCCTTCTGGATAGTTGCATTGAGTTGTAAGAAGTAATAAAGGAGATCTTTGTGCAAGAAATATTGGATACAATAGAAGTTGACGAGGAACAAAAGTTGATTCTTGATCTCTTAAATTGTATTATGGACACACAAGAAAATTATGAGGCCACATCCAATCCTTTCGTCAGTACTCAAGCACCTCATAGTGGAATAAAGGAAAAAGGATAAGTTTGATGTTTCTTATAGACCTCGGAAATAATTGAATCCAAAATATTCAAGATGTTTGAACAAAAATAAGCTTTAGGGTAGTGATGAGAGGCTCCATGGACAATAAGCTATATGGATAAACATGGAAGGTGATTAGCACTATGAAACTAATTTCAAAGAGGATGAAGGTAATGGAATTTATAAGTGAATGCCTGAGCATCAAGAATCTCATGTAGACTCACTCATACCAAGTACAAAGACAATTTTGAAAACACATGGATTTCATAAATAGCTAAGGAGAGGGGGCTACTTTCTGGGACCAGTCAACAGATTCACAGAACAACATCACTTAGTGTTACTCACTCAGGGGTAACTTTAAAAGAATGAAAAGAGCTTCAGTGAATGGGGGTTGTCCCCCTCCTTGTACCATAGGTGATTTTTAGGTGTGTTTCCCTTTCTTTTATGGCATGTTTCCCTTCTTGTTGTGTGTGTCTTTTCCTTTCTATGTGCATGTGTGTTTCCTTCTTTGCTCTCTCTCTCTCTCTCTCTCTCTCTCTCTCTCTCTCTTTTGTTATAAGTTATGCGTGACTCCTCAGGGCCCAATGGATAAGGCATAAGTCAATATGTTATAAGTTGAGATTTTGGGAGTTCTAATGCCATGTATTTTCTGCACTCCATCTATGTCATCTCACCAAGCTAGAGCAAGCTATTGTCGTGTAAATGTGCAAAAAGGAAATTGACAATTTCTGAGCACGAAAACTATACCCTTATGTCAAAATTTTCATGTCTTATCATTCCCAACCACCCCAAGTCTGTCTAGTTAGTCCAGTAACCTTCTAATCAATGTTAATTAATTCCCTTAGGTGATTTAGGAAAATCAAATAAAACCCCCTAGGTGATTTTAGGAGTCCATCAAAAGATGTTATCTTCTAGTAGTATTGGGAAGGGTTATCACTAGCCTTCCAAGGACTAGATCAACCCTCATGGAGTGGAATATAACGGCCTAATTAAACATAGAGGTGAATTGAATACCTTAGAAAATCATGGAAATGATTTTGGAAGGTTTGGAGAAGTTCTAAAATACTTGGAGTAGTATGAGTAAAAACAAAGTTCACAAGCCTAGGCAGTACACATGCCTAAAACAACTGTTGGGATTTAGAAGAAGATTATGGGAGCTTTGGATGGAGTTAGGAGTAAAAACAAATATCAAAGGAAATAGAATTCCAAGACCTATATGATAGTGAAATAATATTATTTAGAACACCCGGGTGCATAGGATTTGCAGGTAGTTTTTATCATGCACAAGTGGAGTCTTAAATCACAAATCTACTTTTTCAGGGATCATATGGATGAATAAAGACATGAGAACCCATAATTAGATTAAAAATGACATTTAAAGTCGGTATCATATAAAATTTCAACAATAAATTACACCGGGAGCTCAAGTTATCATCGTTCCAAGTTACTCTCTCAAAGGTAATTCAGGAGTTAATCAATTTTTGAGAGGACACATGTCAACACCAGGAGCTTGGCATGATTTTATGTCCCTAATGTCCCTAAGGTAAGGTACATCATCCCTTTAAAAATATACCCAACCCCTATGGGGAGTCTTTTGGTCACCCATGTGACTGACTTTCAGCCCCCAAGTGCATTTTTGGAGCTCAAACTCCTTGACACCGAATCAAGAACATGTGTCAGATCTAGAACCACCTTGGAATTTTATGTCCCTCATGTCCCTTTAAGTTGAGGGACACCAAACATGGAAAAATTCTCCCAACCCATATGGGAAGTCTTTTGGTCACCCACATGACCGAATATAAGCCCCCAGGTGCATTTTTTAATCAAATACTCTACTGCCGGATTGAGGACACATGTCATCCTCTTGACCACTATGGAAATTGATGTCACTCACATCCTTGAGGTGAGGGATGTTAGGCAAAAAAAATGTTCCCAGCCCCTCCATGTGCATTTGTTTTTTTTTGAAAATTTAAATCTGGCACTTAGCCATGTTTTCTTCCTCTCATTTCTCCTCCATAGTTCCTCACCATGCCATGGCTTTGCTCAAGCTTTTTTAGACACTTGATCCATCATTGCTGATCCAAACCAGCTCCATCATGATCAAAAAAATCTCCACACCATGAATGCACAAAAATATGTAGGCCTTAGAGAAAAAGGGAGTGAAATGATGAATAACAAAGAGAAAATGGAGATTTTTACTAGATAACTACGAAGCCACCCGATCGAAAAATCCTCATATCTTACAAAGTACAAGTCAGACCGAGAAGCCGTATTTTGCATAATTTCAAATTTTGTAAGGCAATGAAGATGTAACAAACAAGAGGTCAAATGGTTCCCAAAATCATTTTCTCCAAAAAAATCCCCACTTCGTGCATTGGCTCACATTCGTTAGATTTCCCATCACTTCGGCAATGGAAACGAAATAAAAACTTACACATGGGCTCCAAATAAAAAACAAAATTGTAATGGATTTTTTTTTTTTGAGAAAGGAAACAAAATCCAGACCTATAAATTTCAAGCTCCATGAATGGCCGCCATGGTAGCTCTGTGCCTGAAGCCACTGTCAGATCAAAATTTCAAAATTTATTTCCAATCATTCTAGTGGTAAAAACTATGTGAAATTCGGAGGGTGTGATTGTAACGATAAGAATAGTCCTAAAAAGTATGTTCCATTGTAGATCAAGCACTGGAAACACACCTTCTAAAAATAGTAATTTTTGCTATTCAGACTTGCTATGTTTGGAAATTCATCATCAAAAGCAACTGAGACAAAGGCAACAAGCATTGGAGATCATGAGGAAGCCATACTGAGTGTTTAAAGTAGAAAACAGTGAAAATGTCCACTTACTAAAAATAGTAAGTCCCTTATATGGGTGCTTACTAAAAATAGTAAGTCACCCCAAAGAAGTGGATGAGGTGAGGGTAGTGTGCGCAGGATCGAATGAGGGATTTCATCACATCACGATGGTTGAGAAGAGGAAAAAAATAACCTATCACTAAAAATAGTATATCATATGTAGGATGGGAGTTGCGGTCATCAAAAAATAGTTCACTCAAATTGGAAAGCATTCATGAGCTGATTTGAAGGATTTTTATAGTGTGCAAGGAATTTGAAGATTTAGAGTTTCACTACATTTAGAGTTTTCCATCAACGAGGATAAACATACTTCATCGGGAAACATCTTATCCTCTTCTCTCTCTTCCCTCTCCCTTCAAATTTTCTAATTCTTCATTGGGGTTTGTACTTTTTGATATAAGTCACTTAAAAATGACTTTAGAAACATAATGTAAATTAAGTCACCTTGATTTTATAAAAGGGACTTAAATATTTTATAGGAGTATGAATATTCTAAATTTATAAATAAGGCATATGGAGGGTCATGAGGAAGATGATAAGTTTCCTCTCACTCGATCAATTGTAACACCATTCCCATTTCAAAGGGTTGGTGATTGATCTTGTAAATTTAAGAGTATATTGTACTTTGAGAGAACAAAGGAGATAGCAATTTTCTTCCATTTCCCCCTTCTCAATTTCCTCCATTTCTCCACTATGTACAACTTTGTTTGAGAAATTAATACAAGAAGGAGGAGTTTCTAGCTTTCTTTGACTAAGAGATTTCTTGATCCTTTGTGTTCATCAAATTTCATTTGGTTTTAATGATGCTTACAAAGTTGTTTCTTCTTATAAATGCATGTGATGATACTTATAACTAGTCTGTGTAAGAATCTATTTTCCTACCTGTAGCATTATCTCTCCTACGTCTTTTCTCACTCCCCTTTCCCGCTCTTTAGACAAAGTTCTCTCTTGCAAGTATCTGCAAGATTTTTCGCAAGGTCAGTGGAGTGTCCCTATTTGATCCTTAGTCAAAAGGCCAAAACATAAATCCACCTTATCATGTGCATGCATATACGGAAGTTACACTAGTTAAGTAGAGGGACTTAGATTCCTAGAGCGTTGGAAAGAAATCCACAAGTTTTTCCACCCGATAAATTTTCTCGCCAACACCATTGTAGACTAGGGATAGAGATGCAAAATTGGAAGAAAGTTGTAGAAAGGCATTGGAAAAGGAGGATGTTTGTAAGACATTGTAGAAGCCATGATAAGCATAGAAAAGCCATGGATAATTAAATAGCCACCGAGAAAGGAGAAAATCCACAGAACAAAAGAAATTTCTGTGATACAAAGGAAAAGTTTGAAAAATCCAAGATAAGCTACGGATCGAGATAATATTAATTAGTGATGGATCAAGGAAAATTAGACAGAGTTTAAAATGGAAGAAGTGAGATTCAATATCCAAAATTGATGATAATTCGATTGACAAAAGTATTTGGTTGTGTGTACAACTTGAACTCCACAAAGAGCAATGAAGTCCACTGTTTTAGCTTCCAGAATTTAATGCTTGTTGACTTTAAAGTAATTTAGTTACACTCTCCCTGAAGATTCTTTATTCCAATGTGCAAATTAAATATTGGAGAAGAAAGGAGCTTGCTTATTCCTGATCACGAGGAAATACTAAAATACAAGCAATCTATTTTTAGGAGTCGGCTCATAAATAATTTTTGGCAGATGCATAGAAGAAGGTGAAATTAATCTGAATATAGAAGGAGAAAAATATGAAGTTAGCAGCTTGTATTTAATAGTCCAGATTTATAGGCAATAGAGTAGGAGAGATTACATGACATGTAAGATGAAGTTGCTTATTGGGTCAATTGTTTATATAGAGAAAATTATATGCATTTGTGTGATTTGCTCAAGTGATAAAATGATGCACAAGAACTGAAGGAGCGACAAGAGAGAAGAGGCTCAAGAGAAAAAATGATGCATTCAAGCTGAAGGAGTGAAAGAGAAAAAGATATGCCGAAGGAGTAATACATTTATGAGGGCAGAGTATGAGATTTGATCAGATTCATTACACATTGATAGAATCAGAAAGAGAACTCTCATGTGCTGAAGAGATGAAGAATTGAAGATCTGAAGAGTAGAGAGAAGAGAGTAAGTGTAGTCAAACCAAGGATTTTTAAAAAATGAATAAATGACATAGAGTAATTGTTGAACATCCAATGTGAAGGAAGGAGAGATAAGAAGAGAGTTATGCAAGAAAAGAATATACAATTGCATGATGAAGATTTGCTGAAGAGAAGAGCAAGGTAGAGATGAGGACAGAGTCATTGTAGAGGGGAAGAAAGAAGACATGATAGAATTATAAGGATCTAGGGTAGAGAGAAAGAGAAGAGTTGTGTGTAGAAGGAGACAACATTATCAGACGAAGAACTAATATGCAGAGAAAAGTAGAAAGTCTGATAAGTCAAATGTGAAGAAAAGAGAGACTAGAAAGATGTAAAAAATCCATCCCATATCTAACTTTGAAAATTTATAGTAAATGTATAAAATAACAAGGTGATCATAATTAGTTGTGTATGCAACACAAAGACTAAATGATCTAAATGTACATGAACAATAATTCTAAGTTGTATCCTATAAAAGATGAGCTATAGCTAATTAAATTAGGGTTTGGTGCTCCTTGTGGGGTTGGTGCCTCACTACAAAAATCTCTTGTGATGCGTTGTATTCACTTGAGTGCTTTGTTGTCTGTAATCTAAAAAAAGTGTAAGGGGTTTGTGCTCCTTGCAGGATTGGTGCCTCACTAAAAAAATCTTGTAGGATGTGTAAAATTCTTGCAAGTCCTTGCTTTGAGAAATATAAGAAACAGTTTTAATGGGTTTTTTTTCCTGAAAGGGTTTCCGACATTACATATGGTCTCATCATGTGAATGTGTGTGTATGATTCTTATTCCTATAGTCTCATGATCAATATTGCATGTTTATAAAAATAAATAATAGGTAAAAAATAGATACATAAAAGAAAGAGGAAATTGATTGTAAGCTTTATCAGCACTGATTCACCCCCCTCTCAGCACCTGAAATCTCTAAAAATTTGTTATCAGAGTGGTGGTTTTCTTGTGTTAAGCCAATCAACTTGGAGGTAACCCTGAAGGCATAAGCATGGAAAAATCAACTTATAAAAAGTATCAGGATGAGGATCATAAAGAAAGATTAATGATGGTTATGGAAGGTTACAACAACTCTAGAAATAATTCAGATGATGAAGACATAGAGGTCAATATAGAAGCTGAGTTAGAATGTGCTCTAGAGGAATTAGAGAAATCAAGGAAGAAAAATAATAAATTGAAAGCCTACATCAGTGCCTATGAGAAGCACATAACTATCCTCAAGAAGAATTTGAGAAATCAAGAATAAGATAATGCTCAAAATCAGATAAAGTGTTAAACTCCCTCAAACTCAAGCATGAAGAAATCACTAATCTGAAAACATCTTTGATGGAAAAAGAAGAGAAAATTAGACATCATGAAGCGGTGGTGATCCAAATGGAAAAATAACACGAAGAAAAGATTGAGGAAATTGAAGAACAATTCTATCGGATCTCTAAAGATATCAGGGAAAAAATTGAAGAATATGAAAAACTCAGCAAAGTCATGAAGTCACTCCAAGATGACCTGGAATGGGAAAAATAAGAGTATGTTAAGAACAATGAAGATAAAGAGATTTCTCACCTATAGTATGAAGAGGAATTGAGGATTCTAAAATATGAACCAAACCATGTAAGCTGCAAAAGATGCTTGGAGAATAAGAAGGATGAAATGGCTGGTTCTGGCATGTAACCAAACAAGAAGCGTACCAAGGTGACTAACAATGGATGATTCAAGTCAATCAGAAAACCCAACACATCCAGGTATGAGAGAAAATTTAATGGATATTGTTACTCATGCTATGGTTTTGGTCTGTCGACACTAAAATTTTCCTCCATAATTTCTATTTCATTAATGTATGTATTAGGAATAGGATGTTGTTAAGTATAATTAGTAGTAGCGTCTGATAGAAGATAACGGCACCATCAGCACGGTGCCACCAATAATGTGGAGTACAGTAACAGTCAAAGTACAATAGGAATGTTGTAAAAAGTAAATATTTGTCGTAAGTGGTCCAGTAATGTTAAAATGTCAAAGTTTGGGTAATTAGAGAAGTAGGGTCTACATGATTAGGAATTAGAAATATTATATTGGTAATAAGGACAAGGAGTGAGGTCATAAATATTTTGTGTATTTTATTTGTAAAAAGTCTAAAAATGTGGAACCCATGTAAAATGATAAGGTTTATCTTATCTTAAAGGATAAGCTTACATGTACAGATAAGAGTTAAGGTATGAAATATGATTCGTCAGATTGGATTTCTTATCCTATCTTAGAGATAAGATGGATAAGCCTGGAAGTTCTATAAATAGAGAGGCCACCCCCCTCATTTAGCATAGAAGGAAGTGGTGAGAAATATTGTATGAAGTGTGCGAAGGAAGCCATCAGTTTAAAGGTGTGTTGAAGAAGCCATTAAGAGGTGTAATTGTAAAGTTTCTCCCATAGTCTTGGTGAAAGTCAAGTGAAGTCAATAACACTTGAAGTACCTCATGGGTGAGATTGTAACAGTTTCATCTTAATATTATAATTTACTTTGATATTTCAGATTTGTCATCATTCCGTCTTATCATAGTCGATGGTATTCTTGTGTTATGTTGTTGTTTTGCTTCCAGATTACATCCACCAAACTAAAGGCTATGCATTAGTAAATAATCATAGCACGAGGAGTTCCCGGTGAAGAATTATCATAGTGCCGGATTGGTGATGACATTTTTGTTCCGTTGTCGGGACCATTCCTCGTTGGTGGATTTTCTGGAGAGATATTCCCACTTAGTCAAAAATCAATTGGAGGGTAACCTTGTTTTTATTGTGCATAGTAGTTACCATGGTAAAGTCATTTTTGCCATGAATAGTAGTTACTATGGTAAAGTCATTTTTGCTGGGAATAATATTTACCACAGTAAAGTCACTTTTTACCGTGAATAGTATTTACTGCAGTAAGTTCACTTTTTACTGTGAATAGTGTTTACCACAGTAAAGTCAGTTTTTACCGTAGTAAGTCAAGTTTTACCATAGTTTACCGTGGTCATTTCTATTTTACTGTAGAAAGGTGTAAAGTCACTTTCTAGTATAGTGATTCCAATTATTTGTGCACATAAGTCTTGTTGATTGTACTTGTGGGTTGGTATTTCACAGTGGTTGCTTTTGAAAATGGGAAAGAATCCTGTTTTTTCAACTCAATCTAATGAAGATGCTTCTTTTTTCATTCAAGAGTTTAAACGATCTTGTATTTGTAATGGCCTTATAAGAAGGGAACAATGGACTGAATTTTTTCCTACCTTTTTGGATGGTTCAACACTTAGGTGGTTTGAAACATTAGGTGATAATGTGAAAAATTCATGGATTCTGGTTAAAGTCATTTTTGCCATGAATAGTAGTTACTATGGTAAAGTCATTTTTGCTGGGAATAATATTTACCACAGTAAAGTCACTTTTTACCGTGAATAGTATTTACTGCAGTAAGTTCACTTTTTACTGTGCATAGTGTTTACCACAGTAAAGTCAGGTTTTTACCGTAGTAAGTCAAGTTTTACCATAGTTTACCGTGGTCATTTCTATTTTACTGTAGAAAGGTGTAAAGTCACTTTCTAGTATAGTGATTCCAATTATTTGTGCACATAAGTCTTGTTGATTGTACTTGTGGGTTGGTATTTCACAGTGGTTGCTTTTGAAAATGGGAAAGAATCCTGTTTTTTCAACTCAATCTAATGAAGATTCTTCTTTTTTCATTCAAGAGTTTAAACGATCTTGTATTTGTAATGGCCTTATAAGAAGGGAACAATGGACTGAATTTTTTCCTACCTTTTTGGATGGTTCAACACTTAGGTGGTTTGAAACATTAGGTGATAATGTGAAAAATTCATGGGATTTATTAACTAAAAGTTTTCTTGAAGAATTTGGTGAACAACAGAAATATGCAGATCTCATGATCGAGACCACAAAGCTATCCCAAGGAGAGAAGGAGAAGATAAGGGATTATCATGCTCGTGTTCTAGAGCTATGGAGGAAGCTCTATGCCTAGATCTAGAAGGAAGGATTAGCGGATGGGTTGATGAATGGCGTGGATAATCTCCTCTGTAAGCACTTCATTCTTGGGATGAAGCCAGAGATCAGACAACAAGTGAAGTATGACCACCTAGCTACCATTGAACAAGCAAAGGAGATTGCATGTAGGCAAGAAGAAAGCATGGAAGAGGAGCCCAAAGAAATTGTTGCTAAAGTAGAGCCTACACCAGCACCTTTGGTCCAAAATCCACAACCACTCTCGGTGAGCACAAATATTTCTCCTAGTACATCTACTGAGTATGAAGATTTTCTCAAAAAGATGGGTCAGTTAACTATTAATCTTCTTCAAGGAAAGGAATTTAGTTCTCATGGAGGAGATAGAGGTCCAAAAAGAAATATTTCTGAAGTTGTATGTTATGGTTGTTATAAAAAGGGTCATTATAAGTATAATTGTCCAGATAGAGCTTCTACATCTGGTAAAGGAGATAATGATAAAGTAAAAGCACCTGTGAATTCTTTTGATGTAGTAGATAAGAGCAAAAATAATGAAGTAGATGTGTTTGTAACAAAAAGAAAGAAAGAAAAAGATAATCAAGATGGAAATGATCCTAAGAAGATGAAAGAAGAAACTAATAAGAAACATAGGAGAAGAAAGTTGGGTGTGCAAGATTTTCTGATTTCACAGGGGTAAGGACCATACTCCATCTTGGAAGATCTGTCTAAAAGGCCTGCAAATATTACATATGGTCAACTCTTGGCTATGTCTTCTGAGAAGAGGTGGGAGTTGCGAGGTGGACTCAATGCTCAAAGAAGGAAGGAGGTTGAGGTCCCTGTTTTGGAGGCAGAGGCAGATCCCTATGCTCCACAAGCTGATGTATTATGTAATGGTATTTCAATTCATGATGTCTTAGTTGATGGAGGTGCTGCAGTTAATGTAATGACCGAGTCTGTAATGAATATGTTGGGTTTAAAAATTGATCGCCCTTCAACACTTATGTTAAGGTCATTAAATAAGGGAAAAACTAAATCAGAAGGTGTAGTTTCAAATGTGGCAATATCCGTTATGGGTGTGGTATGTGCGGTAGACTTTTAGGTGATGAAAAATGGTACTGTTGCGTACCCAATGCTGCTGGAAAGACCATGGCTAAGGAGAGTTCATGCAAGAAACTACTGGAATGAAGGCTTCATGACACTTGGATGTGGTAGAGAGAGTGTGAAGATAAAATTTATCCCTCAACATCATAAGGTAGAACCTAGGGATTAAACTGATGAAACTGATGATTAGACATCTTCTTATTACTCTAGTGTGAGTGAAGTGGACACTGAAGATGAAGAAAGTGAGGTTAATGTTTCAGTCATGGATATCCTTCTAGTCACACCAACTCATGACCCCATAAAATTATCTAAAGAAGAAGTTGATGATCGTCTCCAACAAATAAAGATTGGTGATGCTGTGATGGAGAGTGAGAAGGAATCCTACCTCCAGCTCTTTCAAAGGTACATACACCTATTCACTTTTGATTACAAGGAACTCCGTCAAGTAAGTTGGGTAGAATATTCTATTGAGCTGGTAGATGGTGCTAAGCCCATAAAGCAAATGCCATATAGAATGAATCCTAATTTTTCCAAGACTGTAAAAGAAGAAATAGATAAGTTGCTTGATGCAGGATTCATATTTGCTGTGGAGAATTTAGAATGGGTTTGTCCCATTGTGATCTCAATAAAAAAAGAATGGGAAGCTACGCATTTGTGTTAATTACAGGAAGCTCAATAAGGCAACAAAGAAGGATCATTACCCTCTTCCATTTTCAGATCAGATCTTGGACGAAGTAGCTGGCCAGGAGTGCTATAGTTTTATTGATGGATATAGCAGATACAACCAAGTTCGTATAGTAGAGAAAGATCAGCTGAAGACCACGTTCACCACTCATTGGGGAATATTTTCTTATAGAGTTATGCCTTTTGGGTTGTGTAATGCTCTAGCAACATTCCAACGTTTGATGAATAGGGTGTTCGAACCTTACATTGGGACCTTCATAAGAGTATTTCTAGATGATTTTTGCATCTATGGGAGCAAGTTGGACCACCTGCACCAAATGGAGACAGCATTTCAAAGGTTAGATGAAACACAAGCCTCACTAAACCCTACAAAGTGTGTCTTTGGATGTTCTAAAGGCGTTTTGTTAGGGCATGTTGTATCCAGAGATGGTATTAGTACTGATCCTGATAAAGTTTCAAAAATCAAAGATTTACCATTTCCTCTTAATAGAAGTAAGTTGAGATCATTTTTAGGGGGGGGGGGGGGGGGGGGGGGGTTTCCTCAAGGGGGGGGGGGGGGGGGGGGGGGGGGGGGGGGGGGGGGGGGGGGGGGGGGGGGGGGGGGGGGGGGGGGGGGGGGGGGGGGGGGGGGGGGGGGGGGGGGGGGGGGGGGGGGGGTCTTCACGGGGGGGGGGGGGGGGGGGGGGGGGGGGGGGGGGGGGGGGGGGGGGGGGGGGGGGGGGGGGGGGTGGGGGGGGGGGGGGGGGGGGGGGGGGGGGGGGGGGGGGGGGGGGGGGGGGGGGGGGGGGGGGGGGGGGGGGGGGGGGGGGGGGGGGGGGGGGGGGGGGGGGGGGGGGGGGGGGGGGGGGGGGGGTGGGGGGGGGGGGGGGGGGGGGGGGGGGGGGGGGGGGGGGGGGGGGGGGGGGGGGGGGGGGGGGGGGGGGGGGGGGGGGGGGGGGGGGGGGGGGGGGGGGGGGGGGGGGGGGGGGGGGGGGTGGGGGGGGGGGGGGGGGGGGGGGGGGGGGGGGGGGGGGGGGGGGGGGGGGGGGGGGGGGGGGGGGGGGGGGGGGGGGGGGGGGGGGGGGGGGGGGGGGGGGGGGGGGGGGGGGGGGGGGGGGGGGGGGGGGGGGGGGGGGGGGGGGGGGGGGGGGGGGGGGGGGGGGGGGGGGGGGGGGGGGGGGGGGGGGGGGGTGGGGGGGGGGGGGGGGGGGGGGGGGGGGGGGGGGGGGGGGGGGGGGGGGGGGGGGGGGGGGGGGGGGGGGGGGGGGGGGGGGGGGGGGGGGGGGGGGGGGGGGGGGGGGGGGGGGGGGGGGGGGGGGGGGGGGGGGGGGGGGGGGGGGGGGGGGGGGGGGGGGGGGGGGGGGGGGGGGGGGGGGGGGGGGGGGGGGGGGGGGGGGTGGGGGGGGGGGGGGGGGGGGGGGGGGGGGGGGGGGGGGGGGGGGGTGGGGGGGGGGGGGGGGGGGGGGGGGGGGGGGGGGGGGGGGGGGGGGGGGGGGGGGGGGGGGGGGGGGGGGGGGGGGGGGGGGGGGGGGGGGGGGGGGGGGGGGGGGGGGGGGGGGGGGGGGGGGGGGGGGGGGGGGGGGGGGGGGGGGGGGGGGGGGGGGGGGGGGGGGGGGGGGGGGGGGGGGGGGGGGGGGTGGGGGGGGGGGGTGGGGGGGGGGGGGGGGGGGGGGGGGGGGGGGGGGGGGGGGGGGGGGGGGGGGGGGGGGGGGGGGGGGGGGGGGGGGGGGGGGGGGGGGGGGGGGGGGGGGGGGGGGGGGGGGGGGGGGGGGGGGGGGGGGGGGGGGGGGGGGGGGGGGGGGGGGGGGGGGGGGGGGGGGGGGGGGGGTGGGGGGGGGGGGGGGGGGGGGGGGGGGGGGGGGGGGGGGGGGGGGGGGGGGGGGGGGGGGGGGGGGGGGGGGGGGGGGGGGGGGGGGGGGGGGGGGGGGGGGGGGGGGGGGGGGGGGGGGGGGGGGGGGGGGGGTGGGGGGGGGGGGGGGGGGGGGGGGGGGGGGGGGGGGGGGTGGGGGGGGGGGGGGGGGGGGGGGGGGGGGGGGGGGGGGGGGGGGGGGGGGGGGGGGGGGGGGGCCATGTGGGTTACTAGTAGGCAAGGTTCATGTATGAACGCATTGTCACCAGATTTGGTTGCCCATTAGAAATTGTAACAGATCAAGGAAGCCACTTCATTAATGAGGTGGTAGAAGCCCTAGTCAATAAGTTTTCTATTAAGCACAGGAAGGCAACAAAATACAAGCCAAGCACAAATGGACAGGTGGAACGAACAAATTTTGTGTTGTGTCAAATTCTAGCAAAAGATGTAGCCTTGCAGGTACATAAATGGGATAAAAGGATTCATACAACATTGTGGGCATATAGGGCAACATCAAAGTCAGCAACAGGATACTCCCCATTTCAGTTGGCCTATGGCATAGATCCAGTTCTTCATATTGAGTTTTATATTCCCACTGTGAGAGTTATGTAAAATGAAAGGATGGATGAAAGTGATTCAGTAAAAGAAAGGTTGGTACATCTTCATTTGCTGGAGGAAATGAGAGAAATAGCAAAGGATACAAGCCATAAGAAGAAAATGAAGCAAAAGGAATACTTTGATCAAAAGATCCGGTGGTCTCCATTTCATGTGAATGACTTGGTTCTAGTATATGATACAAAAAAAGAAGACAGAGAAAATTTCTTCCAAAATGGATGGGGCCCTACAAAATAGTAGCTGTGCATGAAAATGGTATGTACCGATTGGAGGAATTAGATGGCACTCCCATTACGAAATGGGTCAACCACGATAAGTTGAAGATTTTCCAAGCACCAGAAGAGTCTACTCCGAGGACGGAGTAGAAGCTTGGAAGGGGGAAGATGTCGACACTAAAATTTTCCTCCATAATTTCTATTTCATTAATGTATGTATTAGGAATAGCATGTTGTTAAGTATAATTAGTAGTAGCGTCTGATAGAAGATAACGGTGCCGTCAGTACGGTGCCGCCAATAATGTGGAGTACGGTAACAGTCAAAGTACAATAGGAATGTTGTAAAAAGTAAATATTTGTCGTAAGTGGTCCGGTAATGTTAAAATGTCAAAGTTTGGGTAATTAGAGAAGTAGGGTCTACGTGATTAGGAATTAGAAATATTATATTGGTAATAAGGACAAGGAGTGAGGTCATAAATATTTTGTGTATTTTATTTGTAAAAGTCTAAAAATGTGGAACCCATGTAAAATGATAAGGTTTATCTTATCTTAAAGGATAAGCTTACATGTACAGATAAGAGTTAAGGTATGAAATATGATTCGTCAGAGTGGATTTCCTATCCTATCTTAGAGATAAGATGGATAAGCCTGGAAGTTCTATAAATAGAGAGGCCACCCCCTCATTTAGCATAGAAGGAAGTGGTGAGAAATATTGTATGAAGTGTGTGAAGGAAGCCATCAGTTTAAAGGTGTGTTGAAGAAGCCATTAAGAGGTGTAATTGTAAAGTTTCTCCCATAGTCTTGGTGAAAGTCAAGTGAAGTCAATAACACTTGAAGTACCTCATGGGTGAGATTGTAACAATTTCATGTTAATATTATAATTTACTTTGATATTTCAGATTTGTCATCATTCTGTCTTAACATAGTCGATGGTATTCTTGTGTTATGTTGTTGTTTTTCTTCCAGATTACATCCACCAAACTAAAGGTTGTGCATTAGTAAATAATCATAGCATGAGGAGTTCCCGGTGAAGAATTATCATAGTGCCGGATTGGTGATGACAGGTCACAAGGTTGCGGAGTGTAAATGACTCAAGATAGACAAAGAACATCCATGTAGGGATAACCGATATGAGTATGAGAAGAATAGGATGTGCTTCATTGTTCATGAAAGATGACACATTACTAGGAACTGCTTAGAAAATTCCTTAAGACAATTTAGCAATGATCACTCGCATTCAGATAAAAGGATAAATAATGTAATGTGTTATACATGTCATGAATTTTTGCATTATTCAAAGCACTGTTGTCAAAATTGAACAACCTAAACAAAGCAGTAGACTTTATACCTTCAAATGGTAAGAAAAGAAATCTTCTACCATGAAAATGATTCGTAAGAATCATACACAAACTGCCAAGACTCAAATAGCTCCTGAGGAGAAAAATATGAGATTGGTATACATGATCAACGAAGAAAAATCAGAATTCAAAGAAGAAAAGAAGGAAATGAAATTATCATGGGAAGATGAGGTGGAAAATTAGAAAGCTATTATAGACCAGATAACAATGAATGATGAAAAAGACAAGATGAAGGAAGATAAAGTAAGTGAAAGTAATGAAGAATTTATTCCTCAAGCGGTGATAGAGGAAATGCAGAATATATGTCTCATCGGCATCCAAGTTGAAAAATAAATTTCAAGGGACATGATAGTCACGCCAAAAAATGTAGTCAAGAAAAACATCAAAAGAACAAGAACTAGGAAAGATGAAACTGAGTCATCATGTTGCTATGATGACTATCTACTATTTTGATAGAACCTCAGAAGACGTGATATACCTTCTCTATGATTCTAAAAGGTATAATAGATCTAGATAAATCATGGTAAAAATTACATCATGGCAAGAATGGACAAGAATGAAAAAATTCTAGTTGGTGGAGAAAGTCACAGTTTAATTAAGCAAGATGTTAAGGTATGTCACATATGATTTTTTCCCTTTAAACATTGTTGTGCATATTCAAGTCCTAGTCTATTCCCCTGAGCCGACATAAGAAAATAAATTTGTCAATTTTTTCCTATTAACGTATGTATCTTCTTAACCGTTTCATTGGTATAAGTTAGGTGATAAGTGTTTCCATGAGAAATAATGAATCAATGAACAAGTTGGTTGTATGGTAATATCTGGATTAGAACAGTTCTGATACTCTTTGTGTATGAATGGATACGAGTGTTCATGTCATGGATGAGTCGTCAATTGGCTAGTTATTATCTGTATCACATGTCCACGGTTGGAAAGAGTCATGTGGTTATAAAATCCTTTTGCTTTGAGTTGTGTAATGTAAAATCTATCTTCTGTCAAATTTTATCATGAAAAAATGAAACCAAGCAGTGTAAAATCTGAATTTAGCATGTATTGGTCATATGTGAATGTTGATGCCTAAAAACTCTGGTTGTAAGGGTCGAAAATCAAGTCTGCTAATATGATCCCTTAATGCAAAATGTGTAAAGTACATGTGTGTGTTCATCATAGAAGTGCATATTCCAAAATTGTGAATTATTTATGTCACAAGCCTATTGACATAAATGAATAAATGCAAGATCTTAATTATCCACAAGTTTGAGAAAAGATGATAGAATGTGTGTGAGTAATAAGTGATGAGAAAATGATTACAAACTATAGGTATGGAAGGAGTCATTATCCTTGAATACACAAATTAAGCTGTCAAAGATGTTGTTGAAAAATATTAGATGATTTAATGGTTAAGATATCTTCCAATGAGTACCCTTGCAAAACAATTGGTATCAGAGAATATTACAAGACTAAAATGATTAACACAACCCAAAAGTGGAAACATGAGAGATGCTAATGGATAAGTGTCAGGAAGCCAGAGACCAAGAAATCAAAAGAGGACATTCATACCATAAGAAATGTTTCTGAGACAGAAATCTGCAACTTACAAGATAAAATACACCCTCAATAAGAGAAAATGTACAAAGAGTGTTTGATGTCATTTCAAGAAAAATGGAGTGAAGCAAAACATGCAACAAAGAGAGTGTTTTAATAATGAAAAATAGAACATTATCTAAGGGGGAGGTACTGGTGATCCAATAGATCAGTTTTTGCAGCTAATGGAAAAAAAAATGGAACATAGTTCTAAGGGAAGTATTACTACAAGCACATCAAGTCATATGAATCAGAAGCATGTGCCAAGGGGGAGCCTCTTCAGGTAAGAACATGATGAATTTGGATTATTATTGTTTTCAACCTTTTATGGCATAGTTGGACCTTTGTCGTTATCAAAGGGGGAGAGAAAATGATGTCAGAAACCAACTAATCATATGTCAAAGGGGAAGAATAGAATTCATGATTCCCAGTGTTTTTTTCATAAACGATTATAGGTTTTTCGATGTGTTGCCATCAACGAAAAAGGGGCAGATTGAACCTTTGTCATTATGATATTTGTTTTCATTGATGTAAAAATTGTACAACATGGAAGAAGTGACATTGATGGAAAAAAGGGTTGATTGGTAAAGTGAAGAAGTAAAGAAGATGAAGTTTGATTGATAGTTTTAGCTTAAAAAGAAAGAATCCGAGTTATAAAGAAGCATAGGAAAGCATTCATGATGATCAAGGATAAGTTCTAAGGGACTTAGTTGGTTTTTGGGCAAGCCAAGGAGACAAGGAGATATCCGCCAAAGCCAAAAGATGACCGCAAAAGTATTGAAGTAGATGCCAATGACTTATAGAAGGACACAAAGCTCTAGAAGAAGATGCAAAAGGCTAATAAGTGCTGCATATAAAGGGATGAAGCCTCCAAAGAAAAAGGAGCTAAAGGAAGAGTGTACATAGAATAAGGAGAAATATGTTGAAGTTCAAAGATAGCCACCAAAGTCTAAGGATATCCACAAATGTCTAGAAGATGCCGCAGAGAAGGATTTGAAGCTGCAAACAAAGCTACGTAAGACCTGAGAAGCCATGAGTGTAAATGATAAAGCCGTGGATAAATAAAAAAGTCGAAAAGAACTAGAGAAGCCGCTAAAGAACAGAAGATAACCATGGTAGACTACAAAAGCTGCAAGTAAAAGAGATAGAGTTTTGGACTTAGAACAAAGCCACAGAAAGGCATTGGACAAGGAGGATGGCCACGAGACATTGTAGAAGCTGCAAGAAGCATAGAGAATCCACAGATAACTAAATAGCCTCTGAGAAAGGAGAAAATCCATAGAACAAAGGAAATTGCTACAATACAAAGGTAAATGTCACAAAATCCAAGTGAAGCCACAGATTGAGAAAATATGAATTGACGATAGATCAAGGACAATTAGATAGAGTTTAAAATGGAAACATTGAGATTCAGTATCTAAAATCGATGATGATTTGATTGACAGAAGTTTACAGATACGTGTATAACTAGAACTCCATAAAGATTGATGAAGTCCACTGTTCCAGCTGCCATAATTTAATGTGTGTTGACTTCAAAGTAATTTAGTTACACTGTCCCTAAAGATTCCTGATGTTAAGGAAAAAAATAAATATTAGAAAAGAAAGGAGCTCGCTTATTCATGATCACGAGGAAATCCTAAAATACAAGAAATCTATTTTTTAGGAGTCAAATCATAGATAATTTATGGTAGATGCATAGAAGAAGGTGAAATTTTATAGAAGGAGAAAAAATTGGAGTTAGTGGCATGCGTTTAATAGTCAATATTTTTATGAGATGGAGTAGGAGAGATTAGATGACACAAAAGATGAAGTGGTGGACTGGGTCGATTGTTTATATAGAGAAAATTGGATGCATTTCTGTGAGTTTCTCAAGTGAGGAAACAATGCACCAAAACTAAAGGAGCAATAAGAGAGAAGAGGATCAAGAGAAAAATGATGCATTCAAGATGAAGGAGAAAAACTAGAAGAGAGTGGTCAAAGGAGTAATGCAGGTATGAGGGCAGAGTCTGAGATTTTATCAGATGCATTACACATTGATGGAATTAGCAAGAACACTCTCATGAGATGAAGAGATGAAGAATTTAATATTTAAAGAGTAGAGAGAATAGAGTAAGTGCAGTCAAGAAAATGAGTTTTTTAAAAGAAAGAAATGACATAGAGCCATTGTTGAACATATAATGTGAAGGAAGGAGAGAAAATTAGATAATTGTGTAAGAAAAGAATATACAATCGCGTGATGCAGATTTTCTAAAGAGAAGAGGGAGGAGCTCAGGATAGAGTCATTGCAGAGAGGAAAAAAGAAGACATGCCATAATTATAAGGATCTAGTGTAGAGAGAAAGAGAAGAGTTGTGCGCAGAAGAAGACACAATTATCATATGAAGAACTGATGTGTAGAGAAAAGTAAAAATTCTGATAAGTCAAATGTGAAGAAAAGAGAGACCAGAAAGAGGTAAATAAAACATTGCATATCTAACTTTTAAAAGTAATAGTAAATGTATAAATTAACAAGGTGATCATAATTAATTGTGTATGCAACACAAAGACTAAATGATCAAAATGTATTCTGAAAATAATTCTAAGTTGTAGCTTAGCATTTTTAAGGGGTTGCAACCTCCTTGTGTGTAGGTTCCTGCAAAAGATCAGTTGTAGTTGATTAAATCAGGGGTTGGTGCCTCACCAAACAAATATATTTTGATGCGTAGTATTCAATTGAGTTATTTTTTTGTGTAATATCAACAAAGGTGTAAGGGGTTGGTTCTCCTTGTGGGATTGGTGCCTCACTAAACAAATCTTGTAGGATGTGTAATATTCTTGCAAGTCCTTGCTTTGAGTAATATAAGACATAGTTTCAATGGGTTTTTGTCTCAAAATGGTTTCCCACATTACATATGGTCTTCTCATGTGAATGTGTATGTATGATTCTTATTCCTATAGTCTCATGATCAATATTGCATGCTTATAACAATCAATAATAGTTAACAACAATAGATACATAAAAGAAAGAGGAAATTGATTGTAAGTTTTATCAGCATTGATTCACCCCTCCTCTTAGCACTTGAAATATCTAACAAATGTCACTCCTTATTTGTTGTGTCTCACATCAGATTTATTGTGTCGTGCACATAACCTATAAAATAAACCCTAAATACCCACGCAATACTCAAGCACACATTATATGAATAAAATTATGCAAATTCTTGAGTCAAAATGACCTTGGAGGTCACCCCAATGTACTACATTTTAGACTCTATGTAGTTCTTTTGTGTGTGATTGAAATAGTGTATCTTGAGCTAGGATGACCTAGTGTTAGTCACACAAAGAGATAATGAGATACAACTATTTTTTTCCAAATTCAAATGTGTGACATAAAATTTAGAATAAAACCTTCTATCTAGTGAATTATGAAGACTAAAATGTAGTCCTTGGTGTTGTAGATAAAAATATTAGCTCCTTATATCTGTATACGCCTCTTGAATTCTTTCCCCCTTAATGAGGTTAAATAAGACGTGTAAATATATATGTATATATGATTATTTTTACTAAGTTTTGTCATTAATAAGTGAAAGGATGACCAAGGGTGATAAAATAAGATAAGAAAGAAGTAACATTAGAAAGATCAGAAAAAGAGATAAAGAGGAACTTTTGTCCCCTTTGGGTACTTCTGTCCAATTTGGCTAATATTGGATTCCAATAATGTTATTAGTGGATTCCAATTTTACCACTAGTGTAATATAATTTATAAATCTAGATTTTTTGGATAGTATTGTATTTTGTTATTATTTGAATCCCCCACATAAGCCAAGTGACCGCTATATTACATAAGCCTCACAACCGTGGTCTGTTAACTTAGCATAGCAATTGCTAAGCGTGTACTATGGTGAAAGTGCAACCTGCTGGGGTCAAATTTACATGTGCCTTGCAGCCACTAAGTTACATAAGCCTTGTGGCCTCTAAGTTACATAATACCACGATAATCCTAGCAAGCACTATCTTACATAAGCATACAGGTTGTTAACTTACATAAACCTAGCGAGCCATTGTCTTACATAAGCGTATAGGTTGTTAAGTTACATTAGCCTAATGGTCGCTAATTTAGAAAAGAGTAGAATTCATCTAGGTAAAATAATCGTAGCGGCTGGCAAGTTACACCAGCCTACCGGTAGCAAGTTTCATAATCCCACCAACCACTAAGCTACATAAAACTAGCGGTCGTTAAGTTACATAAGCATAGGTGCCACAAAGTTACACCAGCCTAGGGGTTAAATTTGATGACCTTTTATACCTGTCAAGCAATTTTTAGATGACGGTAATTTTACAATATTGCCCTTTAAAAAGTACAAAATAGTAGTTATTGAAATACTTCAAATTTATATTTATTTAATATTTTATATATACTATATATTAATATAATTTTTATATAAATCTATAAAAAAAAGACCGTGATATTGTAAATATGCAAGTTGCGTGTGATAAATTCAACTACTTTTATGATTTTCCATTCTGTAAATCATAAAGAATGACAAAGAGTTAAGAATTACATTAAACAAGTTGTTTTGAGGAAATAGATTTGAGAATGTATTTCCATAGGCAATCAATCCTTCGAGAAAATTACATAAGCATTGATCCCTCGCAAGGGTATTAATTATTATTCTTGAATTTTTGCAAGGTATTGTTGGGTAGCTTCATGACCCCAACTCGGTATTTTAATTTGAACTCCTTTCCATGTATTGCTTGGATTCCATGCCCAGATGACGCTATCTATATCAATATTTGATGTGTCCCTTGATTTTTGCCACCATTAATTTGTCAACAAGCATTTCTCATACCTTTCTTTTTCTGTAATTATCCTTTTCCTATGGGTTCCCACCAGTGTACCCTTATCTTTTGGGTGTTTTTGTGAACATCTTGTATTAGTTTTAGTTCTGCCTTACCCATCCATATAGGTACATTATCATCAGTCGGTCTTACTAGTATCATCTACCCAACATTCACATCCACTACTAGGTTAAATTCCTCTCGAGGTCTATCACAAATAGGTCCAACATATATATCCTTATTTGAAAGGACATTTTGACAATAGTAGATATCCATGTCAAGACATGGCGCACCCACTATCTGCATCATACATTACGTGCTATACTGAATTATTTTTGGCCTAAAACAATCTCTTCTCGTCATGTTACAATTGACAAAGGGATTCCCTAGGGCACATAGAACATTTTTTCAATATGTAATCTTTAGAAACATAGTATGCTTCTCCACCATTTATTGAACTCTTTTCCCAGTGTGATGATGTATTCTTGAATGCCTCTCTACATGTTTTCCATCTCTTTGGGTTCTTTGAAGGGTGTCAACGGAGGATCCCCTTCTATGCAAGAAAGGTTTCCCATCTACTTGTTTTCTAGATCTCAATTGAATTTGACTAGAAGAACTCCAAGATTGATGCTTTGAACTCCATGACAGGCTTGTTGTCTTTGACATAGAATTTAAACATCTTTGGTTTGCTGATACCCATGATCTTGCGGTTACCATCTAGCAAGTGTAGTTCCACAAATTCCTTAAATTCGTAGACTTCATTGATAAGGTACATAGTTAATGTGTTGAACTCCTCTTGGCATGTTATGTGAGTGTCCATTATTTGTGGCAAAGATAATGTATTCAATTCGCACAATGTTGTTGATAATAGGCCAAATGTCCCATCTATGTCATCATGTATGTGACCCACTGGAAGGAAACTCACATACATTGTGTTGAAAACCCTTCTAGATATCAACATGGATGAAAATGTAAATAATGTTATATTTTTGTTGTCACTTGCAACATTATCTAGTTGCAAGTAAAGAGTTGGTGGTTGTTTTCTAAATGAAATTGAACAACTGCTTACAGTATTAGTTGTATGATCACCCTCATTTTTTTGCTTTGTATTCTTTGCACTTTTCATATGCATCATTTTGAAATAGTGCATCATGTAATGGGTGTTTTGACATCCCACTACTATATAACAAATCACCATAGTAATCTGTAAGTGGTTCTTCTAGCTTCCAGATTCATAGTGCCAAATATGTTATTGTGATGTTTTCTCCTCGCTCAACAGAAGGGAGACCAAAGTTCCCAAAACACCCTATTTTTTGCCCATGTGTTAGAATACTAGTCAAGGTGACGGGGAGATTAATAGAATTTCTTATTGATTTTTATTTTTTTCTCGTCCTTGGTATTGTAGTTTTCATCTTGTCCATTTTCTCATGCACAATGCTGAAATAACTATTAGGATTTTGTTGTGATTGCACTCTATGTGCATAATAAGTTTCATGACAACTTTGAATGTAATCATTGTGCCATTTCTGGTGTTTATCTATTTATGCTAGTGTTTCTAGACATGAGGTCATTGCATGTTTGTTCTTAAGATCTGTGCACTCATCACATTTGGCAAAGAAGTTCTTTGTGATTGAAACATGGGAGAAATTTTCTTTCCATAATTTTATAAGATTTGACTGTGACATTTGAGGAAGGCCCAACAGTGAAAGGCCCTCGTTACAATTTTTTAGTATGTAAGAAAAAGTATAACATGCATGCAATAGTCTCATTATTACTGTAGTACCATCTTGTCCCACTGAATGAGACATGTGTGGGGATATATCAGAATTATTATCCACCATTTTGGATATCAATGCAATAGTTGCAACAGTGTTTGGAATTTTTTTTCTTGTATTTCCATTTACTTCCCTCCTCTTGCCATTAATCCAAGATTGTTTGTATCTATAATAGGTGCTTTTCGTGATTCCATGACATCTGTACCATGCATTCTGACATACATCCCTTTCACATACACTTCAATTTATCTATACTATGTTCTGAGAGTTTGACCTTGATCAAATGACAATTGATAGATTCATTTGAATCGGTGAATTGTATTTAAGTACAAATTGTTTACGATAGGCATGTTCATTCATATGTAGAGTTAAATTCCAACTTCTGATTGAAAGTGCTTAGAAATATATTGTCAGAGACATCCTTCCTTGTAGCAAGGTTTTTCTCAACTTACAGAGCAAAAAATTTTCTCTTGATTTTTCATCTGATTTTTCATTGCCTTCTTATGTACTAAGATGGAGTGGATAATTTACCTTATTGGATTTGTAAGCATTGTAAGGTATTTTTAATCAAGTTGTTCATTACTACTACATCGTTGAGGGTTCATATGAATTTGGGTATACCAGTTGAGGCAATGGATGGTATTAGAGTTGGTTTTGGTAAACATTGCACTCTTAGTTCTTCTAGTAATTTATTTACCTTTAGTCTTACTTCCATAACACATCACTTGATGTGCCAACTAGCTTTTTATTATCATTTTGGAATGATGTATTTATGATATTAGGAGATATTCAGCTAGTTGTAAGAAATAGTTATTTTCAACTTGCATCCCTTTGTATTGCCATCTAGATGATTTAAATGCACCATTTCTATTCACTACAATCCAAACTAGGTCTTTTGCCACTAGTTGATTCTAGGGCTTGTTTGTATGTTACTTTGAGTGGTTATAGATTCATTATTCAGCTTTCTATAGGGTAAAAGCAAGTAGCTCATCCACTTAGTTAATAGACTATTGATTTTTCCATAGTTTAATACCATATGATATTGCTCCTCATTTTTTGTAAAGGTTTATAGATAATCTAATTTTTAAATTTACATTGTCATCATTATCTGTTCATGGTGTTGATCTAGACATTTGTGTTCTTAGCAATTGCACGTATTTCTAGTTATATTCCTTTTATGCTATCCCAGAGAATGTGAGATTGCTGTTAAGCCCATTCTATTCTGTAAGTTTTACAAGATCACCAATTTTTTTCAAACTGCATTGGCATCATGATTATATTGTGGTTGTCTGCAATTTTGACGTTGCAGTGCATTTAGTTACTGCATAAACAGTGCCTTCCATTGGACTACGGAAGCATATGGATTATCCACTAATACGTTTATTCTAAACGTTATTTTTGTAGAGGCATCGTGATCATTTTTGCTTGTTGTTGCAAGACATCTCAGGTTTGGCTATCTGCTTTAGCCAAAGACCAACATTTCAGAAACATAATGCTTCTGACATAAATTTTAGTGTAAAATTCTAGATCTGAAGTCACCATTTTGTTTGTTGAAATTCAATTTTAGGAGATTGTGTCAAGAATGTTGTTTCAATGCATAGGGCGATTCGTTGTCCTTATTTACAGTGGACAATTACACTGCTGTGCATCTATTTTTTTTCCAATTTTAAGAATTTCCCTACAGTCTGTTAATCTTCATGTGGCTTGTAGGCTCATTATGTGCTATCACCAACTATAGTAACACACGTATTTACCAACTACTGAGATGTATCCACATTTTTTAAATAACTCAAATCGGTCAGCATTACCCTTCATAGAATTAATCATATGGTAAAATCTTTATCACCTTTCAAATTGTATGGTTAATACCTTTGTTAAAATTATTTAAGGTTGAAAATCTTCTACTCTTAGGCATTGCTTAAATGTATAACCCCCTATTATTTTATTTTGTATTATTAACCTTCCTTCGAGTGCGAAGATCGGATTTTATTCGGGGTTGGCAGAAGGCTAATCCCCCCTAAAATCAATAACAAACCCTAGTTAAAATTTGAAGCCATTTATCTTTTGCATCATATGAACCCTTTATGCATTCAGTTACACTTTTTTAAAGTAAAAAAGGGCTTATTTTAGCATGAAATTTCATCAGTTGCGAAAATTTATTTCACGGGTAATACACACTATAACATTTTGAAATTGCATAGTCATAACATGCACTTCATTATGCAGTTCAAAGTATACATGATATTTTAATCACTCTAGTTGATGAAATAGAATCATTTGTTAAAAATAGTCACTAAAATTTTATAAAGTGCCGCATTCTTATCATCTATCATTGCTTTTGAGAAAAATATTTTTTCTCAAAAGCATTGTGTTCAATAAGAATTTTATTCATGGAATTTGAGCGCATTTGCCATAGTCTTACGACAAAAGTGAAATTCTTCTGTCTACAAGACACTATTCACCATAAGGCCTACACTAATAAACTTCTTGTCAGCAAAGAACTTGTTAACCTAAACCTGTAGCTTGCACGTGTCGATCTGTGTGCACCCAAACAAACCTTGATTGTAGTCTCACAGCCATTGCGCGTTATTACATGTTAATTGTACTCTTGAGTCTATCAATTGGTTTGACACACCAGTCACATCTGGTATTAATCAACGCACTAAATTATGAAGCATTACAAAGGGATAACGTTAAATTGCAATGTTCTTTGCGTTTGCTGCCTCTTACATGGACTATTGATGTTGTCATCACTACGTTCTTCAGACATGCATGGATCTTTTGACAAGTACATACCAATGAAGTTGGGATAAAACTCGAATCTATGGGTTTCATTTGTACAGGTATTGTCTAACAATCTTCATAGGGTATATAGCTTGCACCCTATTCCACATGTCAAGATCAAATTATTGAAATGAGCATTAGTTTAATGGCACAAGGGCTTCATTGGGATCACACATTAATCGGAGGACCTATTAACATCAATTAGAATCTCATCAAGATCTGAGCTACACATGAGTAAAAAAATCTATCATTCAGAATTTCATGGAGATTTTGATCCTCCTTCAGTTGTTATGGATCATGATCATCTTGCACACCATCTGATGAAAGTGACTTCACTTGCCATTTTCAATTTTTCTAACTAAGGGCATACCCAAACATATTCATTCATCTACTCCTTTAGAACTTAGATATGGCTACCTGATCACTCGTTGCAGTGACTCTCCTCCATAGGCCTTCAGTTGACATTCTCACATCCACAGCATGTTGCCTCTATCATTCAGGTTTGCTCCAGTGGACCTTCTATGAAAATCTACTGATTCCAATGCTCCTTGCCAAAAAGGGAGATTTTTCTTTAGCAGGTGTAGAGTGTATCTCTCTTAAGACTTGAGAAATTTTATATCTGTATTTTATAACACTTTTTAGGCATGTTGATAGTCTCTCTTGTGGACTTAGAGCTATGGCTCTGGTAAATCCCAGTGTCAGCATCCTGTCAATGTTCAAGTAGTTGCCTCTTTAGAGATAACTCCATACAATAATTTGTAGCATCACTCCACCCAGGTTCAGCATTTGCCCCTTATGGGAGTGTGTGGTGTTGATCCTACTTCTTCTTTGTCAGTTTTATGCTCCTTTGTAGTTAGTGTTACCTTGTCACTTCGCCTTCTCTTAGATAGATCATGAATCTATGATATTGGGCCACCTTGCCTTTGCACTTCGATGGTTCTCTGACAATCTCCTTCTAATAGATCTTTGGTCACACTTCAGATTCATGAAGGAGTTGATCAGAATTTATCATTTGTCTTACAGGTTTAGTGACTCCTATTGACAGTTCCTTGGCATTTTCTTGGATTCTGTTGAACTCTCGATTTACAATTTAGATGTGGCTTTGGTTATTGTTTTGGAGTGGCCCAACACATCAATATAGAAGTTGATCAAATTATGTTTGAGTCTTCTTTTACAGAGTTTTCATAGAGCATTGCATCCTTGATATCTTTTAACTTTGGCTTTAAAAAAATGGAGTTTTTGGTGACCTTGTCCGGTGGATATGTTCATCCTTGATTACTCTTTTTTTTGAGTCAATTTGTGCATTGAGTCTTATAGGGTTAATTGTCAAACCTATATTTGTAAGTCTACTAAGATTCTTCTCCATCTCATTGGCATTTGAGCCGATGCATCTTGGGATGGCTTGATAGTGGGTTGTTCTCACTCTTCGGGACATTTTATGTAACTATGCTTGATTCTATGTACCTTGTCAGTACTCATCATTGGAGTTCTTTAGTTAGATTGGCATGGGGGTTACCACAACTAGCCTATTTGTACTTCCTATTTTATTAATCTATACATGAGCAAACTCCATTCTTGCATTACAAGGCAATGCTAGCCTTCCCATTGATTTAGGTTGCGTATTTGGACAAGCTTAATGTTACCTAGTGCAACTTTATGTGGTACCTTTATTGTATACTAATATCTCGGGCATCTATATGTTGTGTCAATATTTATAGTATCATTAGCATATTTATTATGGAAGATCTTATCTGATACTATGTTTAAAGTCTTTGCCTTAATCATGGTATTGAATAGTATTTGCTTGATGACTGATATTCGGCTAAGTATTATTTTTTGATAGGTTCATTACATACACTTAAAGTGGTATGAATCCAAAACTATGATTGAATAGTGCTTAGAGATTGATTGCGAGTGAATCCTTTATTTATAAGCAAGGAAACATTCATAACAATTTATTTCTAAAGTTCAGATAAAAATACAATGAAATTATTGGCTCATCATGTATTTCCAAAGATTATATTTGTGATATTTATTTTGGTAAATTATGTCATTGCAAGTGTATTATTGATCGTGGTGTAATCATTAGCTATAGCATGTGTTCTAATATTCATTTGCATCTGGGTTAAAGTTTCTATAATGAAGATCTTCAAATGCACTCTAGGAAATTTCTATCAAACTCTTCTAGAATATCTTTTAGCCTTATTTCCATAATGGAACCATGTTGATGGGAAAACTGGCTGATAGGCCATTAGATGAGAGATCCTTCTAATATGAGGTAATGCTTGTAAAAAGGCATAATTAATTTATCAAAATCCATCCCAAATGTTTTGCATCTAATTTTTGAAAGTGAACCATGTCTCCTTCACAGACATTTGTAATTGTTGACTTCTGCAACAAATTTGTGTTCTTTTGAACAAAAATGTATCAACTTGGCATTAATCCCCTTGAACTTCAAATTGAAGTCATTGTTTGATGTGATAGTTGTTTCTTGGAGTTCACAATTTCCATTCACATGAAGGGCAGTTCTTGTTTCTAGATAAACTAAGTTTTTGATTGGCTAGGCAACTTCGTTATTACATTGTAGACTTGGATAGAAATCATTGCATGTAGTTATAATATTCTCCACAAAAACACAAAGTGTGTGGGTCCCAACACCACTCAAAGTCAAAATCACATGTTGTTCTTGTACTAGGGATATAAACCCTTTCAACTATGTCACCTTCTTCTATGATGGAAACTTATGTTTTAACAGCATGTAGGTTGTAAAAAATTTATCTCTGTCTTTAGGATTTGTGAAACAATGGCTATCACTGGTAGAATTCAAAATCTCATCCTCATTAAATGTATCCTCTGAGTCACTGCTCATGATGTTTTGAATGTCATCACCCCCCACATGTGAAACATTTGAAATCACATGCTTAATCATTTGCTTCCTTTCCCATGGGATAAAGTATCCCTTGTTTTCAATTTCTGCCAAGGTTTCACAATCATCAATTATGTATGACAGTATCACTTTGCCATTGAATACAATACTTATTGTGAAAATGAATAAGCTAGACCCCACGTCTCTACAATGGAGTGTATATTTAGATGGATAAACTAGTCCCTCTATAACTTTCACACCTTTGATAGTAAATCCACACGTGCTCCTTCTTCAAAAATAAAGTTCATTTTCAACTGTATCCATAAATAAAAAGAGAAAATTAGTACAAAGAACACTTAAATATTTAACATTATTATAGAGAATTGAAATCACAATGAGAAAATAATATACATCTTATATGAACATCTTAAAAACCCCATTTAATCCAAATGCTTTAAACATATAACAAATTGTATTACACCCTTAGATCCTGTTACTGTGTGTATAATTTTATCCATAAACCACATAGTGTAGGGGAAAGATTAATATTTTTATAATGCACACATTTTCTTTTGTGCATTTAAATTTTGTTGAAAAAGTATTTCTAAGGGATTAAAAATAGGTACTTTTTAGTACAAAGAAAATTAATATTGGCCCTTGCTTGTGAATGAAATCACCTTTTCAGACAACTGATGTGTCACCTTTTTATTGGTTGTTTTGTACATGTAACTTGATTTTACTCATCTTATTGGCTACTTTTTTTCTAGATTCTTAGTATACATGTTATAAATGTTGACTTTCAATTTTTACAAATAGTGGTACTATACTACACATTACCACTCACATGAATGGACTTATGCACAGTCATTGGATTTATTTCCCCTATGGCTTTCAACAGTTGTATAACCTAGTGACTGCTGTGATAATTATTTTTTTACACGCTAAAATTCAAATATTGACTAGAATGGGAGGCCAGAAGTTGGCGATCACACTTCAATGTGTAAGCAAGCGCAATTCCAAGTTTGAAAACTCACACTTGGATGTGACAGTGATAGCTGATCGTAGAGCGAGAGATTCATGACCTTGTACATCTACCAAGTTTGATTCCTCGCAAACGAAGTGCAATCTCGCAAATAGAAGTCTATGATCTCCCTCACATGTCGAAGTGTGATCTCCCTCGCACATCAAAGTGTGATCCCTCACACTTTGACATGTGATCCCTCACATGAAAAAGTACATGCATTTTCAAGATGAAGTGCGGATTCACACTTGGAATAACGATCACTCCCATATCGAAGGGCATATTTTCACCTGACATTCTAGTCAAAAAAATTCTATAGCCTAGCGATCTCTTGGACTTAAACTTAGGGCCATTAATATTGTGTCTAAGTAAATTGTTCATGTATTTAATTCTCTAATTGCATAGCTATGCTTATTTTATGGTATAAAGTTCAATTTTTAGTCTTTATTTGATTAATGATGGTGGTATATGATTTGATTCAATTATGTGTATTAATTGTTTCTAAGATTTTTATATCCTACGTAATATTTTAACAATATAAGTTTATTTTTAATAATTTAGACTTTATTTGATTAACGATGGTGGTATATGCTTTGATTCAATTATGTGTATTAATTGTTTCTAATCTTTTTATATCTTTGTTTTTAATAATTGTATATAATATTGAGTAGAAGTAACACATGCTACGTAGTTTTTTATTAATAATTCTCAATATTAAAGACTTAATTTCAATTAAATTTTGAAATTAAGTCTCAAACAATGTCAAATTGTAGTTTTCATACATTAAAAATTATGTTATAAAAATGTTACCTTAATTTTAGATCGCGTTGCCATGTGTATAATTTTATCCATAAACCTCATAGTGTAGGGGAAAGATTAAGATTTTTATAATACAATAACAATTACACTTTTTTGTAAGGTCAAATGTTACATAATTAATATTGTGCTTCCCTAAACATTAAATGGCCATTAAACTGTGTAATGTAAAATTTTCCACTTGAGAGTATGTTTTTATTTTTTCATACTGCATTTAATATTAAGTGGTACAATATTAAATTTTAATCCACACAAACTCTCCTAACGTCTTTATTTAATGCAATAAAATGGAAAACTGTATACTCATTTTGAAGGTGACCACACCAAAACAAGGAGCACATACACAAATGGGGGAAGAACAAAGTTACAAAAAATTAAAAGAGGTAAAGCATTGTTATTTTATTTTGAAGAATTTCAGTTTATACACCCATTTCACAGTGATTATAAATATTGCATTTGTTAGTAGGTAATTAACCAATTTTCAATGGTTCTCCACATGTTTTGATTATGTGATTTTATAGAGCGCAGGACCCCTTGTATATTTATTTTTAGAAAATGGAAAATGAAATTAAGTTTAGATAAAAGATGGAGTACGTAAATTGTTTCATTTGTGATTGTTTATAGTAACTAATAAATTTACAGGACATGGAAATATCACCATTTTCCTTGTTTTCACATTTTGAATCACAAGTTTTCAAATCAACTCCAAGAAACTATGCAGACAATATGTTTTTTTCAACACAACTAAGCAACTGTCATGTAAAGGATTTCTGCGTGCAAAACTTAGATGGAAATAGTGTCTCAAATTTGCAAGAGAATACAAGTGGTGCATAGAAATTGGGTCCTTGCATTCCACATTCACAAATTGATCTAAATTCTCCATATATTGTTGATGATGTTGATGATTCAAAATTAGAAGAAACATTTTCAATAACCCATGCATATGAAAGAGATAGAAATAAAGAGGAGCTAATGAAAGAATAAAAAGAAGAGTTGTGGTCAAAATCTGATGTGAAAACATTTATTTCAAAATATGAAGAGGTGTATGAACATTTAAACCGTGGATATATTAACAAGAAACATTGGGATAATATAGCAGATGTTTTGAATGAAGTTTGTGGAAAAACATTCACTGGGAAGTAATGCAAATACAAGATGAACAGGTTGAAGAAAACCTCAAGAAGGAGAAACAATTGGAAAACACAACATTGGCAACACAGTCAACATGGAATTTCTATGAAGATATAGATCACATTACATAGAAAACACACAAGGTTATTGGTTTTAATGGAAAAGAGAGGGTTAATACAACCACTTCTACTTCTGAAAAAATACATGAGAGGGAAATCAGAAATCCCTTCTATCAACATTAAAAAGTTGGAAGGAGCAAATATAGAAACCCCTTTGAATAAAAATGGAATTAAGAGAAAAGATGTGAAGAGAAAAAGAAACTCTTATGGAGATTTGAAAGAGGTAATTAAAAATATCATGCATATATTCAGTCAGACATTGAAAGAAATTGAGCAGGGAAGGCTTCAACTAGAGTGTGAAAGAATGGAACAAGAGAGAAAGCTAATGGAGAAAATATTAGATGTACAACTTCAAGTCACTAGTCTTTTTACACAGGTAAATTACATTTTTTTAACCCAAGTAATATAGTATTGCTTCATTCATTCCATCATAAAATAAAAAATATCATGCATTGGAGTTATCTACTACTTCTCTATTTTTCATTTTTCCTTTTTTATTTAAGAAAATTGCCAACGATCAACATCATGGGCACCACCAAGATCATTGACACACACATCCGAAGATATTATTTGTGTAACAAAACAATTTAAAAATGATGTTTGTAAACATGTATATTTTTGTTGAGGAAAATATGATAATTCAATATGTGAGACATCAATTGAACCACATATCACTGGTAGTATAGTCAAAGTATGGAATACTTATATACTCTCTATGTAATTTATAGACGATAATATTGCCAATGAGCATGGTGTTCTTTTGTTGATAATGTTGATAATTTTGATATTATTTGTGTGTGGCATATATGGTTAATATTTGCGAGTGCCATTAAACCAAACAATGTAAAGTTCATGCGATATTCAAAATATGATAATTCAATATGTGAGACATCAATTGAACCACATATAATTTGTAGTATAGTCAAAGTATGGAATACTTATATACTCACTATGTAATTTAAAGATGATAAAATTGACATTGAGCATGTTGTTATTTTGATGATATTGTTGTTAATATTGATAATTTTTTCATGTGGCATATATGGTTAATATAGTGGTTCCCCTAAAATTAATTGGCCATTAACCGAACAAATTAAAGTTTTCACAATAATTGAAATATGTGCGCCATTTGATAGCCATTAATTAGCCATTAAATATAAAGAAAATTAATGGCAACCACATGTCTTTTGTAATTCATGCACCGAAGAAAGTGGCGGTTGGAAGTGTCTGTTCCATATAATTATAGATTGTCATTTTTTGAAGCTTCATGTGAGAACATTGGCATAAGGGAAAAAATCTTTAAGCGTAATAATTCATTGGAAAATCAGATCACGGTTTGATTGCAAAAATTCTAAGCATAGTTTGTTTTCATGAAGGCATCAAAAATTGGTATGCATTCTCACCTTTGCTCCTTCCAAAATTTTGAAATTATATGTATGTAGAATATTATGTAGCCTTTTCAATGAAACCCTATTTATTTTGCTTCCAGTAGTCAAATATGTCTATTATTTAACACTCTTTGACAAACACTTCTCAACTAATAGGGTTTGACATCGTTTTGTCATTCTTTTTTCCGATCCCTAAATGATTTGCTAAATATGTGTGTACCCCGCTTACGAGTAATGTAAAACATGTTATGGGTGTATTTTTTCAAGAGGACTGAGAAATGATTCATAAAATACCCAAGATGGACATCAATGATTACTGGAAGTGAAAAATGGGTGTTGCTGAAAAGGATGAGGAAAATAGATTTTTCTTAGTTAGGGTTGTTAATCATTTAGGGATTTTGGACCGTTAGTGGCCAGTTTCTATAGACATTTCATTTTAAATTAAATTGTAGTAATGAAATAATGATAGTAACTTCTAGTAGATGAAATAGTAATAGTAACACAAATAATTGTTTTCTTGTTTACAATAATTGTTTGATTACATTAGAAAATTGTTAGAGATAAATTTGTTTAAAACACATATGTGACTACTAAAGAGAAAATAAAAAAATTCTATCTGTGTAGGTTCCTCTTTAAAAACGAGTGAATTGGGGAATTATAAAACCTACTATTTGAGAAGTTAGGCTAAACAAGATTCAAAATAATGTTTCACTTAATTGATAGTTCTGGAAAGACATACAACATTTAGAGATTAAAATTACAGGCTCTAGTTGTTTTAGTTAAATTAGCTAATTATATATAAACATTAAAAATTATAAGATGTCATGTATTTTCTTTCTTAATGTGAAAATAAGCATATGGAAATAGGGAGATGTGATATCATAAAAAATTATGAAGTTTAATAACAAGGGAGATTATACATAGGGTTTGGAGTCTGTATTTTCATACTAGCACTTCAAAGAGTGTGTTCATTAGATTTATTAGAATTATACCATGACCTTTGAGGATTCATTTACTAACTAATTATAGACCACCATCTCTTTTGATATTTCATTTCTAATTAAAATGTGGAATTTTTATATTCTTTTCAATAACTTATAGTAAATAGTATGAGAACTAGTTAAGGTTTGATCCCTCACGAGGGTATCTAGTGGAACACTTGGCTTAAAAAAATTTGTGGAACAAATAATGAGAGATAAGTAATGTGTGACCCTTGAAGAAAAAATGTAATGCAACTCTTTTCTTAGTTCAATAATAGATGTCCAGTGAATGATGCCTTGCAAACACTAAGTTCAAAATATTTTTTTGATGCTGATCATAATGACCGCTAAGATTGTAAATATTTTATTGTGGTTGACCTTAGAGACCACTAGGAACAAAATTTCATATGTGTTGACTAAATATTTTGAACTACTCATTGTGATATTTAATGACCCGGGAGATTATACAATTATAATTAATTAAAGAGACGTCCATTGAATGGTGTTTTGCTAACACTAAGTTCAAAATATTTTATCTAGTTGGATGTTATTGACCACTAATATTTATATAGTTTCTTATTAATACATTAGTAGTTTTCATGTTAATGATGCGTAGCGACCACTAAGCTATAGGTATATCCTTAGGGCTGATCATAGTAACAGGAAGGATAAGAAGCACATATTTATTTGCTAATGATTCCTATACACTATTAAGATCCATAGAATATGTTGTGGCCGACCCTATCAACTGCTAGGATAAGAAATAATTATGTTTGTACCCCTCAGTAGTGATTGGATTGGTGTTATTTTGGTCATTGCAATAACTGTTGTGCTTTGAAATAAGCCTAGATACGAAGAAGGTTTTAATAGGTAGTTATGGCTGAACTTAGTGAATGCTAAGATCAACACTACGTATATTTTGACCACCCACCAGTTCAAAGAATGTAGAAAATTTTCTCATTATAATAATAGTTTTCCTTTGAATAAAATACTAGATATAAACAATCTCTAAATATTTTGTTGTTGATCAATTTAACGACCACTAGGATCTGAACTACATAAGATTTGAAGGCTCAAGAGTACTTGTATTGACAGAACTTGGTCATTGCATTAATATTTTATACTTGAGTGATGCCTACTGAACATCATGGTTAATAACACATATATCTTGACCCCTTAGTGGTGCTTGTACAATAGTGCTTCAGTCATTCCATTAATAGTAATTTTGTGAATGATGTCTAGCAACAAGAAGTATTCATGATCCTGAAATGAACTAAACAGACCTAAGTAAATGTTGATCCCTTACGAATACATGTATTACAACAATTTTCTTAAGTTAATGATAGATGTCCATTGAATGGTGTTTTGCTAACCCTAATCTCTAAATATTTTTTCGAGGTGGATGTTATTGACCATTAAGTTTTATATATTTTTGTGTTAATGCATTAGTAGTTTTCCTATTAATGATGCCTAACGATATCTAAGCTATATGTATATCATTGCGTATAATCATAGTAACAACTACGATAAGAAGTACACATTTATTTGTTAGTGATTCTTATAAACCATTAAGCTCTAAAAAATATGTTGCAGCTGACCCTAGTGATTGTTAGGATCATAAATACTTATGTTTGTACCCCTAATTAGTGTAAGGATTGGCGCTCTTTTTCTCATTACAATAATAGTGGGGCTTTAAAATAAGCCTAGGTATGACAAATCTCTAAATAATTCATTGTGGTTGAACATAGCGACCGCTAAGATCAACACTATGTATATCTTGACACCCCATTAGTTCAAAGATTGGAGAAATTTTTCTTATTCTAATAATAGTTTTCCAGTGGATAATACATAGATAAGGCCAATCTCTAAATATTTCATTGTGGCTGAATGTGGACATCGCGAGGATCTAAACTACATAAGTCCTGAAGCCTCAAGATTGCTTCTATTGATAGAATTAGATCAAAATTAGATCTATGTAATGTGGATGATTGTGATACAATGGATAATCCTTCCAAAATATGTTACATGTGAATTTTCAAGAGCACTTTTGCATAGCTTTTGAACTTAGCGATCCAAAGTTGAATATATAGTGATTACAATGGAAAATGTTAATGATAGGATCCCAGTGGCTCCTAAGCTAGACTAGTAATGGATCTTAGTGGTCACTAAGAATTTTATTTGATACGAAGATAAGGTCTTGATCCCTCTTAAAGGAAAGTAGTGCAACAATTGGCTCCACTAGGTAATGTACAGCTAAATTGATACAATTATTGTCATTGACAATTACAATCGTTCTAAAGTTGTACAACTAGTGATTTCTACGACAAGAGGTAATGAAAGTATCTATCCTTTTAAATTAAGAACTGGAAAATCCTAGTGGTCTTTAATTCATTCCTTTCAATTATTAATGGATTTTTGTGCCTTCAAAGCATTTTCTTTAATACAAACAGATGTGAATTATGATATACTCATGTTCTCGATTTTGAATAAAAATAGTTAGGTATTTGGGGGGCCTAGGTTATTCTTTACAAAATGTGTTATGGGATAACTAAACATTTTTTTTAACAAATTGTGCTTAGCGACCACTAGACCCATTATTGTGTTTTGTTTCTCACACACTCTTTTCAATATTTGAAAAATAAAATCTTAATGGCCTTTATGTTAATCCATTCAATTGATTTTAATTTCCAACAAGTAATGTTAAAAATGCCCATTAATATGTTGACTTATATCCTCTCTCCAGCTAACATCTATGTTTTCAAAATTTCCTTTAATGCTATCTATGCAATGTGGATGGTTTTCAGACAATGGATAATCCTTCCAAAATATGTTACATGTTAATTGTCATGAAAAATTTTGCATAGTTTTTGAACTTAGCGATCATTAGGATCTGAACTATGTAAGTCTTGAAGCATCAAGAGTGCTTGTATTGATAGACTTAGATTATTTCATTAATATTTTTACTACCGTGATGCCTAGTAAACACCATGGCTAAAACTACGTATATCTTGAACCCTTAGTGGTGCATGTACAACCGCGCTTTGCTCATTACATTAATATTAAGTCTGTGAATAATGCCTAATGACTACTAAGATCTAAATATTTAGTAATTTATGACTCTGGCGACCGCTAGGATCAACACTTCTTTCATTTATTTGGAAATTATTTTCTAAGCTTACCTAATATTCGTTATAAGGGACATATGAATGTTGTCATAAAATCAATTACATCATTTTTCTCAGAATTTGTTTCTATTAATGATGTATGCAACGTTCATGGCCCTTAAATTTTTCAACATGGCGAGAGAGTGTTGGAAATGGATATGGTAGATACTTATTTATATTATAACGACGACAGTGTAATAAGAGATATTGTGTTCGATCCAACAGCCTTAGATGAAGAATTTCAACATTACTTAGCTCTATATTCTGTAGTTTAGAATGAAAGTGTTTATGTTGATGTCATAGACATAATGGGTATACCAAAAGAGCAAGCGCTATGGTTTTGAGACATAAGGGTGAAAATAAGAGTTTGTCTCCATTTAATTGTTGCTAAACCAGAGGTACTTCCATTTCTGGATTTTTTCACTTCCTATCTATTTCATGCCAAGTCCAAGGATTTGTCATTATTTTCTAAATCAAGGAAAAAGAGAATAGGTTTGTTTGTTGGGAATGCATACAAAAGTTATTATAAACTTCCAGAGCCAGACTGCTTGTACAACTCAGAACACAGTTGAGTCCTGGATGGCCAAAAGGAGAGTAAGAGATGTTTTACAGAGTTGGGCATTTGACCCGTTAGATAATATGGATGATTCTAAGTTGTTTGAAATCCTTATTAAAAGGTTTAGACCAGGAGTTCGCATTGGCATGACACTCATGAATAGGCTATATGGAAATTTGTCAATCTCTAAGGTGGATGTTTCTTGGATCCCGTTACTTTATTTTATTATTGATGAAGACAAGATTCCCTCCTTAGGTTAGATGATCTATTTCAATTAGTGACACAAAGAAATAATTTCGTAGACCATGGGAAACCATTTTACATGGCTTCTTATCTTCTCAATGTTGTCATTGGTGTTCTCAAATGTCTGGATTTATATCAAATATAGTATCCTTAGAGCCCTTTGATGGTAAATCAACAATATTCAAACTTGTATGCCAATCATTTTAGATCACATATTCAAGATATATGCACTTATTTGTATCCTGTTCTCTACCAACAATTACATGAAATGACTCCACCGAGAATATTTGATGCCATCCTCACTTCCATAAGGCATATGGGAGCTATATTATTCTATCTAGAATATATAGTTATCACGATCAAGGGGCTCCTTACACCTCTTTTTCAGTTGCCATATTATGTGCCAGAAAAATTGGCAGTACAAGAGGTTGCATATCAGATTTGCAACGAAATTTCTTTAAAGTGTAAGGAGAAGAAGCTTAAAAACACATCCCTCCTTCCTAGTCTTTGTGGGGCGCAAAATGTTTAAAAGGTGGCCCGATTTGAAGGATGCCTCAGCCCATAGAAATTAATTTCATATCCCAAACACCCATTTTAAGGAAATATGACAAAAGGAATAGGGTTTCCCAACACCTTAATTCCCTTAAAGGACAGTTAAATATACTGTATGCTCACATGCATGATGATAATGACTGGGTATGGATTACCCAAAAAAAATATAGCCTTGTTCAGTAGAATATGAAGGAGACAGGGGAAGTTCCACCTCTGAGAGAAATTATTAAAAAAGGAGGCTATGAAGAGAAATCAAGCTTTGTATTCAGAAAATTCAAAAAAACCTTGTGCTCCCTTATCTCCACCAAATAAATCTAGATCCAATTTTTGAGAAGTCTTATTTGAACCAAATAAAGCTCCAGCCAGTGAAGCCCCAGTGTAACCCTCTCAATCTTCTCCCTCCACTTCACAAAAAGCAAGAAACAATTGGGTAGAGCAATTCATAATTTCCTACAAAGAACATCTAGATTGGGAGGCACAATAAGAACCCTTAGTGGACATTTAATTCAATATAAGGATGAGAACCTTGAAAAGGGTAACTAAAAAGAAGATGTCAACACAAAAAGCATTGTTTGGCATGAAACTTTAGAAGACCTCTTCATTCTTAAAAATAAAATGAATTCCAAAGGATCCCAAGTGGTGTAATATGAGGAAGATATAGAATCCTTTATAAGGGCCACAACAGAAGCAACCTGTAGAAGTAGTGAGGGGAGTACGTGCTAGAAATATAGAGCTTGAAACTCCTTTAAAGGCCATAGTTCCTCCCATACAAGTTTCTGATGTAGAAGAGGCATTGTATGGATTGTACAATAATATAAAGAATTTCATCCATGCAAAGAAGAAGGCAGAAGAGTTCTTGGAAAAAAAAATGAAAAAATCATTACATGGATGACATCGTTGCAAAAAACATTAATACATATGGGGCAGGTCATTGAAAAAGGCATTTGTAAAGACCCTACAATTATGACCATGGACGATATTGGTATATGCCAGACATATAATAATTATACAAAAAAATACTAAGGGAATGTAATGAACATGTAAGAAAAATTTCTTTGCAATTTGATGACATTATTTCTAGAGGAAATCATGTTTTCATAGAAGCTTTGGTCATGGAAATATTTAAAGGAAACCATGCATTGGTTTCTGATGAAGAGTTCATGACATCCCTTTAGCAATTCATGGTTAATTTTCAAAGGAGAATAACTGAGGTGAACAAAGGAGAAACTTTGACATGTCATTGAGATTGTTTCCAAAACAAGGGAAAAATACAAAAAATAGAGACTCTAAAGGAAATTTCCAAAAAAGCATGTGGTAGTCAAAAGGATTTGCTTGACAAGTCTATTGTGATGTATAGAAGCACGATTGTGGATATGAACAAGATATCCAGAGATTCTCATATTTGTAAAAAAACTTTTGAGGAGGCATGACAAGGAATGCAATAAACATAGGAAGCAACTGTAACATGGGCGTTCAACAAACCCAATAAGCAACCATTCCCATGGTCTTTGATAAAAATAACCTCTTAGTTAAGGAAGAATCAAAGTGAATCATAAATTATAGTATGTGAGATAGGTGAGAAAGTATTGTGATATGTATGACATGTTAATAGATGAATATTTATAATTGATATAATGATCATGTATATATTCCAAATTCTATACTTATTTAAACATGCATTTGTTTTTTTGATATGCTAAGCTCCAAATTTTTCGTAGTGGCATAAACTACAAATAATATGTTGTGGAAATACCTAGCACAAGAATCGAAATATCTTTCTCTATTTTATTAAAGCCTAATGGATGCTATGCTCCAAAAATTATGATGTGGTAGTATCTTAATAGCCTAAGATTTCATATTATCCTAGTGATAATATATCTTCAAATAATATGTTACAAAATAAGCTTGCGGACACCAAGATTGAAATTTAAATCTTTGTCTTGTTAAATTTATGAGACATATAAGCACATAATATTCTATTATGGAAGCTCCAAATAATATGTTGCCACAATGTCTTAGTAGCCTAGAATCTTAATGATAATCATTGTTTAATCCTTTCAACTGCTAAGCTCAAAAAATATGTTTAAATACTAGCGAATGTTAAGCATTGTAAATTTGACAAGTGTTTAGTTGAAGTACGTACCGGCCACTAATTTAAATACTACCTTAATTAAATGAGTGAAATCCTAGCTAACCAAAGATCCAACTAATATCTTGTTCCACAATGCCTAGAGACATCTAAGCTTGAAATAGCTTACTATATGTTTGTTAGCAACTAGATGTCATGTAGTTTCAAATATTATGATTACATTTGATTTGATAACAGCATAGCTCAAAAAATGATTTCGAGTCATAACTTTCAAATATTACCTGTTTTAAGTTGATTGACAACATTTCTTCATATGCAACTAGATAGGACGCTAGATCTCCTAGAAATTAATGTTAATGAGTTAAATACCTACAACCAAACATTATGACGCATATTCTAGCAACGTTATCCTACCTGAATCTTATGTGTTAAATCCTAATGAATACGAATCTTAAATTGTTACAATGTTGTAAAGGCTACAAACCACTAAGATCAAATAAATTTCATTTAAAATGGTAAATCATGTAGAAATAAGTTTTTAAATATTATACTGTTGAATACATATCGGTTGCTAATTTCATACTGACATTTGATTTAATGAAATCTAGCGAACCACTAAGCCTCCAAATAATATGTTGTGGTAAATACCACGAATGCTATACTTCTTATATCTTTCTTTATTTTGAGAAATCCTAGTGGCCACTAAGCTCTAAATAATATGTTATTTCAATGTCTTAGTGGTACATAAATTTATGATATCTGTTCTTGAGTACCAATCTCTAAGCTCAATTTTTTTTTGAGGCATAACCCAACTGCCACTAAGCTTGCAATATCTGCCATGTTTTTACTTTAATCCTAGTGATAAAATATATTCAAATAATATGTTGCAACATAAGATAATGGTCAGCAAGCTAAAGATTTCATACTTCATCTTGTTAAATGCTCGAGACATCCAAGCTCTTTAAATATTCTATTTGGAAGCAACTAGATGCCATGTAGCTCAAAAATTGTTAATTTGATTTGTTAAAGCATACCAACAACATCTTTCAAACATTATTAGTACACATATTCTAGTGGATGCTCTCCTCCTAGAATCTTATGTTAATGTGTTGAATTCTTGCGACCTCTATGATCCAAATCTTATGTGTTAAATCCTAATGAACGCTAAAGCTTAAATTATTACATCGTTGTAAAGGCTAGCTGACCACTAAGCTCAAATCAATTTAATTTAAAATGGTAAATCCTGTAGAAATATTTTTTAAAAATATTATGTTGTTGCAGTACGCAGAGGCCACTAATTTCATACTACTTTAATTTAATTTATATGAAATCCTAGCGACTGCTAAGGTACAAATAATATGTTGCGGCAATACCTAGTGGACGCTAGAATTCCAATATATTTCTTTATTTTGTGAAATCCTAGAGGACGTTAAGCTCCAAATAATATGTTGAGACAATGTCTTAGTGGCGTATTGCTTCATGATATCCATTCTTGAGTATTGATCTCGAAGCTCATAAAATGTTTTTAAGGCATAACCTAGCGGCTGCTAAGCTTGCAATATCTGAACATGTTTTTAGTTGAATCCTAGTGACAACATATCTTCAAATAATATGTTTCATCATAAGATAACAAACATCAACCTAAAAATTCCATACTTCAAGTCTTGTTAAATGCTTGAGACATCTAAGATCGAAATATTATATTATGGAAGCAACTAGATGCCATGTAGCTCAAAATTTGTTAATTCAATTTGTTAAAGCATACCGCTGACAACTTGCAAACATTACGAGAATGCATATTCTAGCGGACACTAGCGTCCTATGGAATATTATGTTAATGTGTTAAATTCTTGTGACCTCTATGACCCAAATCTTATGTGTTAAATCCTAATGAACGCAAATCTTAAATTGTTACATCCGTTGTAAAGGCTAGCGATCGCTAAGCTCAAATCAATTTCATATAAAATGGTAAATCATGTATAGAAACAATATTTTAAATATTATGTTTTTCTAGTTTGTAGAGGCCACTAATTTCATACTACCTTAATTTAATTAGTGAAATACTAACAACTGCTAATGTACAAATAATATGTTGCGGAAATACCTAGCAGATGCTAGACTTACAATACCTTTATTTATTTTGATAAATCCTACTGATCACTACGTTCCAAATAATATGTTTCAGAAGTGTCTTAGCAGCATATAAATTCATGATATCCATTGTTGACTACCAATCCCTAAGATCAAAAAATGGTTTTCAAGGCATAATATACCTAGTGGAGGCAATACTTTATTTTGTAAAAAATACCTAGTAGACGTTAGAGCTACAATATCTTTCTTTATTTTGTCAAACCCTAGCAACCACTAAGCTCCAAATAATATGTTGCGGTAATACCTATCGGATGTTAGACTCACAATATCTTTCTTTATTTTTTAAAAATCCTAGTGACCGCTATGTTCCAAATATTACGATGTGGCAGTGTCTTAGCGGAGTATGACTTCATGATATGTGTTACTGAGTATTGATTGGTAAGCTAAAAATATCGTATTAAGTTATACCCTAGTGGCCGCTAAGCTTGCAATAGACTTTCTTTATTTTTGTAAAATCCTAGGGAAAACTAATATCCAAATAATATTAGTTTGTGGCCTTCCAGACAGACTAATAATATTGTGGCCTTCCATAGAAACCCTAATGAATTAATATATATGCCAACACTCTATCTTCCACCAATAATACGTGGCCTATTGATAATATTGTTTTAAAAGAATTATATCATCCTTGACTAACATACATAGATTACATATATGATTGAAATATTTAATACTATATATATATATATATATATAATTTAGGTGTATATATAATATTTTTAACCATTCATTGCACAAAAAAAGTATCTCACAATTGAAAACCTAATATGATTTTACAGTTTTAGACCATTTTTTAAACCTCGAATATCTTCTCACAAAGTCAACGCAAAAACGATATAAACAATATACAATGAAATATTTACCTCGAGTGTTTTTTCTATCATCATATTAAAAGGAAAAAAAGGTAGACATAACAAATACCAAAAACAATATTTCGAGTCTTGTTAAATAGTACATTTTTTTAAAAACTAGTATTTAGGTTACCATTAGCCATCATTATCGAGAAAAATAATCCAGAGAGGGAGATAGATTCGACAGAAACTTGAAAGCCTTCAAATGAAATAAAAACAAGATAACTGAAAATGGGATTAAATGTTTCTTCAGTTGTGGCCCAACAAATTTCTTTGTTTTCTTTAAGAACAAGGTGGTGCGACAAAATGATCAAAAAGAACTAGTAAGTAGAGATGGCCGCAGATCGCATTTTCGTAGGGAAAAATAGGGCTGGACTGAGGTGAAAAAGACATTAACTAGTATTCGACAAAGTGCATTTTCAAAAAATGACCAGAAGGAATCAGCGAAGCTAGAATTGGTCCACGAAGCACTGTTTTTGTAGGGCAAAGTAGGGATGGACTAAGGCTTAAAAATACAGGATTCGGTCGAAGACAGAACGACTGTATAAGCCCATAATAAAAAAGGTGCACATTTACTATAATATATGTTTTTGATGAATACCTTATTTAGATCTGATATTATTTTTGTGCTTGGTAATGCCATTCAAACCATTGACTACTGCATCGAGCTAACTATCCATGTGCTATTTTTCCGCAACCACTTTTTCTTCCCCATAGTGTGTGAGACACCCTTTCTGTTACTGCTTGATTATTCCCTTTTTTTAATCCACAAACAAGATTATAATCACTGTCTTATTGTTCCCTGGGTAAAACATGACCAGGATTCTTGCATTTGTCTCTACAATCTATGACTTTCTTGTATTGTTCTATGATTTCACGAGTTGTTGTTCCGTAAGACCAAAAAATACAAAAACCCTAAAACCTAGTTCTTCGGGGTATTTAATATTTTTTTCTGGCACAGTCCACATTAGAAATTTTGAAAATATAAAAAAGTGCGGGAAATAGAATTTTTAAAATCAGAGCGGGTGAAATTGTGTAAATATTGAAATTTCAAATTCTCAAAAAATGGAGGGGGGGGGATTCGCAATTTGAATTTTGAATTTTCCACTCATTGAGAAAAGGTGTGGATATCGAAAAAATAAACAATATTGAAAACAACACCTTTTGTTATTGGCTATAGCTTAAAATAGTTGAAACGTAATAAAACTTATAATATTATAATAAAATAATAGAAATAAATTATATCAATTTATAGGCACATTTAGTTTTTATATTTTTATCAAAAATTACCTAGATAATGTTAGATGTAGTGCACTAATGAAATATAATTCTCCAATTACTTTGTGCCACGTGTTAAGTTTGAACCTGATAGTTAGAAAACATTATAATTTACACATTTATTATGAAATTAAAATGTAAAGAAACTAGTATAATATGAAACCACGATATTATAATATAAATAACAACCAATAAAACGATGAAACGTGGCTATAGCTTAAAATAGTTGAAACACAATAAAAAAATATAATATTGTAATAAAAAAAATGAAATAAAGTGTACGAATATATAGGCACAATTTTTTTTATTATTCTATCAAAATCGACTTAAAGTTACATATTTTTTTTATAATATTTGCGAAAATCTATATAAATAATTGATGGTCATGTAATTAAATATGCAAGTTGCCATGTGGCATGGTTAGATTAGATATTTACAAGTATTTTACATCAAAAATCACAAAAAAAAAATGTCTAAATGGCCATCAAATTTAACACATGGATGTAGTGCGCAAATGAAAAATATTTATCTAATTATACTATGTGTGTGGCATGTTTGTAACCTACTAGTTAGAAAACATTATAATTGACACATTTATTGTGAAATTATAATATAAATAACTACCATTAAAATTACAACATGCGGCATGAAAATTCTCAAATCCCAAAAGGCTGTTTTTTACACGAAAACAATGAAAAGCAACTAGCGCCTCAAAGCTATAAAGATATTGTTTACAATAACAAGAGGTATTGGTATACAACTAGCGGTTGCTAGGCTATATCATGATTTTTTATTCTATCACTATTTCCAAATTAACTAATTGTTTTACGATGATTTATCTTATCAAAACTACAAAATAAATATCACTTACTTTTATCAGTATATATGGATTCCAATTTACAAATATATATCTTGTACGAGATAAATATGTAGTGCAATAATTAGGGCGTGCCAATGTAAAGTCCATCCAAAATGATACAATTACAATGACAACTGATATTGATAGCAGCCTAAAGTGGCTGCTAAGCTAGACCGTTGTTTGTTATAATATAGCTATTCAAAAATTATAAATTGGTGTGTCTAGCAACCGCTGCGTTAATCCTTTCAAATAGTAATCGTGCTTAGCAGTCATTAAACCTTTTGCTTTGATACAAACTGAGAGTCATGATCCTTTTCGATGAAATATAGTGCAAAAATTAGCTCCACCAGGTAACGTTTGGAGTCGATTTGAAACAATTATAATTATTGAATATTACAATAAATCTAAATATGTAAAGATAGTGATTACTACGACAAGAGGTAATGAAAGGATCATTGGCGGCCTCAAAGCTATATCACGAGTTGTTAATCAATAGCTGAAATGGAAATAGAGAAATTAGTAAGCCTAACGGCTTGCGTTAGGATTTTTACTTTGATACAAAAAAAATATGGATTATAATTTAGAAAGATACATCTTAGGAGAAATAAATAAGTCTTGAATCCTCTCAAATTAAAATTGTTGAGCCTAGTGGATGTTACCTTATTCCTTTAAACGAGTAAAGAAGGCTGACGGTCGCTAAGCCTTTTATTTGATAAGAATAGAAAGTATTGATCCCTCCTTGATGGAAAGCATTGCAGGAATTGGCTGCACTAGGTAACACGTAGAATAATTTGTTAACCTTTTAATCATTTTCAATTACAATCGATCTAAGAATCGTAGAAATAGTGATTGCTATGACAAGAGGTAATGATATGGTCCTAACGGCCGCTAAGCCATTCCATGATTTTTTTATTCAACAACTATTTTGAAATTAAGAAATTCATGAGCGTAGTCAGTTGATACCCTTTTATCTCTAATACCAACGAATATGGATTACAATTTTGAAATATATATCTTAGGAGAAATAAATAAGAATAGATGCCTCTCTATGGAATGTAGTGCAGTAATTGGGGTCTGCCATGTGAAGTTTGGCCAATATGTTACACTTATAATAAATGAAAAACACTAACCATCCAAATTTGAATAGATAGTGATTAAAATGGTAAAATGGTAATGATAGGATCCTAGTGGCCGCTAAGTTTGACCATTGTATGTTAATATATATATATTCTAAAATTTAGAAATTGTTTTGCACCTATCAGCTACAATTTTTACTCCTTTAATACGAAGATAAAGTCTTCAACCCCGTCTCAATGGAAAGTAATGCAGAAATTAGCTGCACTTGGTAACGTGCGGCTAATTTAATACAACTATAGTCATTGAAAATAATAATCATTCTAAAGTTTTACTTTTAGTGACTGCTACAAGTAGAGGTAATGAAAGTATTGTAGCAGAAACTGCTTAGCTAAACCATGATTTTTTTATTCAATAGTTATTTATGAAATTAAGAACTTATAGTGGTTGCTAGGATTTTTCTTTGATACGAATGAATATGGCTTATAATTTACAAAGATATATTTTAGGAAAAATACATAAGTCTTTATTCTGTCTTGTTGAAATGTAGTGTTGCAATTGGGTCCTGACATGCGAAGTCCATCCAACATGATATAATTACTATCATTAAAAAAAATATCGGTCCACAATTGAGAATATAGTTCTTACAATGATAGTACATTATCAGAGGATCTTAGTGGCCACTAAGTTTTTCCATTGTTTGTTATTGTATAGTTATTTTCAAATAAATACATTATTGAGCCTAGTGGTTGGTGCATTACTCTTTTCTACTAGTTATCGAGATTAAATCTTAATGGCATTTAATCTAGTCCATTCAATTTGTGTAAATTACCAACAAGTAATATTAAAAATTGTCCATTCATATGTTCGACTTTAATCTTCTCTCTCACTAACATCTATGTTTTTAAACGTTTCCTCTTCATGCAATCTACCCAAAGTGGATGGTTCTCAGGACAATGGATAATCCTTCAAAAATATGTTGTGTGTTAATTTTCAAGAACAATTTTGCATAGTTTCTAGTATTAATGTTGTGATCTAAAAAATATGATTTATAGTAACTAGTTGAAGGTTAGATTTCATGTCCACTTGAATCCTAACAGTAGCCAACGTTTACTTTGATTTCTCACCAATGATAAAAAAGTAACGTATTATAGAGATTGGTGATCAGAAAGGCTAATACATATGCATTCATTAACATATGGTGAGAACAAAAAATTAATCCATATGTGAAGTAATTTTTAATATATTCTACTCCAATTGCAGATACAATGTCTTCCATTGGTCGCAATGCATTCTTGGTAAATTTCATTCATTGAAGGCGACATTGAGAAGCTGGAAGAAAAAGAGATAAAGAATGGTTTGTTGAAATCCATGGCCCTGACAACTACTACAATGACGTATTGTTGTTTTTTATTATAGATGACGAACATGAGGACATCAGAATGGTTATATCCTATAGAGTAGTTTATGTGAGTAGAACACTATGTGTTCATGTCGAACAACATTGACTATGAAAATAATAAGTGTCTTATTGTGGATATGGATTTGGATATTTCTTTATTCAGGAAATGGGAAATGCAAACCTCAGAAGACAAAACACATTGTTCCTATTCAAAACATGGATGGGATCTGGGGTTATTAGTAGATAAAGACAAAACTAGTTGTTAAAATGTAGAAGAAATTCATAGTGGCATGCTTGCAGTACTCAGAAAATTTTATAGAGGTGATAAAACCTCTTCCGTTTGTCATTGTTTGATTAGAAAAGGTTCACTTTCACCACCTAAACATACCAAGTTGTTTACTATGCTGAGGAGAATATATTTGGCTAAATTGGAGCTTGATCCGTCTAGATCAAAGTTCCATGGGTTAAAAAAGAATACTAAATCAGTTGCATTGCTGAAGAAAGTAACCACTATATTCATGAAAACAAAACCTTAAACTAAGTAGTATTTTTATTAATTTTTGTTCAATGGTGAATTATTTTCAATTGATGTTTCCAGGTGCCATGCAACACCTCTAAAGTATCAGTATCATATTTTTGATGATGATAATTTTGACCTTCTTGTGCACTCCATGTTGCTAAATGTTATTCCTACACAAAGGGATGAAATTCTTCTTCCTTTCTTGGATTCTACGAATAAGGTTGTGGTGCTCAAAGATCTGAAATAATTGGAAAGGGATGACGTTAAATTTTATATACTTGATGGCCAACATACAATATGTGCACAAAAAAATATTTTGGGCTCAGATACTTACAAGTCTTTACATCCGAGGCTACAGTTTTGAAGGGCTCACATTCTTTCTACAAATGCAACTAATGAAGCCATTACTAATATTTGCAAACAATATAATGAAGTGAACATAAACTTGGATAGAAACCAAGTTTATTGATTTGTTGTACAAAGTCTAGATCAGTTTGGAAATCACTTGGATGTCCTCAACATCTCAGATTGAGCAAAAACAAAAATAAGGAATGGAGAGTAATGTATTTTAATTTTATTGCATTTGTTATTAATTTTTTTCTTCCTTATATAAAAAGATAAAACATATAATTGTCCTTTGAATGTATAACTTTGAGAATCAATGCCTTTTGATTTTCAAAATGGACACAACCATTAATCTATATGACAAATGAACTTTTCTATTATTTTCAGATGATATATGGACTAAATGGACTACAACATTTGAGTTGTTTAGATCTAGTGGCCTTGCTTGTTCACCTATTAAAGATAATCAGGATAACTTTCATCCTAATTCATTAGCAAGATTCACAACCAATTCATTCAGGGATACTAGAGGAATGAACACCATGAAGAACTATCAGTACTAGCAGATAAAATACAATCAGGGGATGTCTGGTTAATTGGATCTTTTCAGGTAGGCGTAATAGCAGAGACATTTGATTCTTACTTCCAAATAATAAAAGGAGATAGAAAATGAAGAGCAAAATTTCTATAATATTTTAAAGAAAAACATCTAGATAATGATCTATTGACATCCTATAGTTAATCGAATGCAATTGAAGTTAAATTGCATGAATCACACTATCACCATTTTTTTGTACTATTGGGTGAAGAGAGGAAAGGAAAGAGAAAATCTGATTCCCACATAGGGGAAAAAAAGATATAAGAAAAAAGGACTGGGTGGCAGAAGAAGATATTCCTGTCGAGGTTCAGACAATATTAGACAGCTATGTGGTGTCAATGGAATAAAATATACTGGAAAGGATGGAGGAAACAGAAGAATTTACTTGTCAATGTGCATACTGATTCTAGATCTCATCAACTCTATCAGCTATTCCTACCACCAATCCTTTTCAATGCAGAATGTGTTATCGCTGATTTTTGTTGAATTTGTTTAGTGACAATTTCTTCTGGACTAAATGAATGGTTTCCCTTTAGCTGCTAACAGTTCATTTTGCTATTGTCACGTATTCGCAAATAGTTTCATTTCAAAGGGAATATTCACATGAGTAGAAAAGAATGGCTCTAGGTGCCAGAATAGGAATTAAAATCCAGAGAGAAAAGCTGTTCAGAATGGACCAATATTGTGATGTTATGAACTCTAAAGTCAGCCAAAAAAAGCTACCCAATCTTGATGACAAAATGAGTAAAAAGTACTACCTCCTCTATAGATGAGATCCGAAACAAGATAGCAAATCAATGATGCAAGATTTGCTACAGCATCTGGACAACTACTTTTTGGAACGTGTTCAATGCTGGTCCTTGTTATTCTTCAGGAGTCCCAACATACCCAAGGAGTCGATGTGTGAAGTTATGATTATCCAATCCACAATGGTCCTTTTTGCTTTCAAAATTAGATGTAAACCCCAAAGGTATTATCTGGAACACCCCTTAGTGTTGGAGACACTTTTAACATGTAATTCTAATGTCGCTCAATACACCCTAAAGATGGCCATGTCCAATATTTTATGTTGTCGAGCATTTTTTGTTCTTGTTTATTGGTCAGAGTCTAATGTTTGTCAGCTTCTTGTAGATATCAACAATTGGATCCTAAATATCCAGGGTCCTCCTTAATTTTTCCTCTTTCTCTCCAATGTCTGTTAAATATGGGCTACTTAGGGTTCTTATTTCCTCCTATACCAATAATACGCAGAAAATATTCATATCAGCCTCTAAGGCATGTCAGCCTTTTGGAAGAAAATATAGTCACAAATATGGAGGACACAAGAAGATTTTAATTGTTAATGTGCATAGGACATTCCAACTTTCAACTCTATCAGCTATTCTTCTCCACAATCCTTTGAATGTCAGAGGTTATTAGCCTCGATTCTTGCAATTTGGTATTATATTTCTTTTGACTAGAATAATGGATATGCTAACAATTATTGCAACCAAGTGCACTAGAATTTATTATTATTGTTCTCATACAAATTGAATATTCAAAAATGTTGAGAGAAACATTAAAAAAATACATGGAAAAGGTTAAATACTGAAGAATAAATTATAGATAGATGCTATGGACTCTATGATAACAACGGGAAATTTAAAAGTTTGTGTCTTATGTACACAATAATTGGAGTGCACAAATATGACAATGATAAAAATGATGAAAGAAAAGAATTCACTAGGGATTGGATGGAAAAATTGCCCCAAAAATTGATAATTGCAAGATAAATTGGCCTAAAAGAAAACATACATCCTTTTCCTTATGAGTGATCATATGAGTTCTAGTCTGAGATGTTCACTCAATATTATTCCTAGGATTCTATATTGTTAGTGCTATATGGCAGTAGTGTCACACTGAATGCATTAGTTGAATCCAATCAATCAAGTTATTTTATTGTTGAGACACATAGTCAAGAAATGTTTTTAAAACATTACTATTCTCATATGAAGAAAGGTTGGTACCAGAATAAAAATCAAACATGTGATTATGATAAAAGTATTTCAACCAAAAAAATTTACTTACACATTTCTTATTTACACAGATAACCAAAGAACAATATGAATCAATGTACAAACCTCTCAACTTGACAGCTACATAACCAACTCATCATGGTGATTGACCTTTAATCACTTTATAAATATGTTTAATGAGCTACGTTTTCAATTGCCATTGTTCTCATTTTTTTTAAAATACTCTATGCTCACCAGCTTTGACCACAAATGAGGTGAACTTAGCCACATCATCTATGAATATACAAGAAAATCCTGGTATGTTACTCGTGTACATATAGAAATAAGAACTGTTACTAAGCCCCACAAATTTATAAAAAATTAATGGTTTATGATGACCACCAATACCGGGAGAAAGTAATAGTGGAGTGCATAGTTGTAGCTAGCATGAATATGTAGACAGAACCAGGTATGTTAGCCATGCGTATTTTTAAACATAACCATTTGTAAGGCTCACATATTTATAGAAAAATGATATCGATCTAATTCTAGAAGTGGAACCATTTTCAAAGAAGGAATTACCAAATAACCTATTTCAAAAGTTCATGGTGGCATCCAATGCTACATAGTTTAGTAGTTTCAAGGTTGTTGGTTGTCTGCATAAACCATTAGTATCGACATAATGATACATGCATTAGAATCTATGCTTATTCCAGCTAATGATGGTATAGCCTAGCATTCGTTAATCCACATCAATATCTCAAAAGTATTGTCCACCAATGGGTGGTTTAATGGATATAAACGAACCCTAACAGGGGCTACAATTCATTCAAAATACACAAAACATTTTGATTAGTACTTACAATATTACCACGAAGACCAATATGCTTTTTAATTATGCTTTCATTTGTGATAACATGAAATTGATTTTGAATTGATTACTATTGTTTGTAATACATATTGCATCAAAAGAACCAGTTGCTAGTAAGGTCTATGTAAACCAAGCTGGAAGCTCAGCTGGTAAGTGGTAGCTACCTAAAGTGCTAATATCGAATTTATCATTTTACCACGTAGTTCAATATGTTTTTTTTTTTAAATACGCTTTCATTTGCCATAACAATAGCTATATTAATAATATTAATATTGTTTGAAATTGATTTTTCATCAACGGATCTAGCTACGGGTAAAAAATATGCAATCCTACATGTAAGGCCCATCGGTAAGTGGTAGCCGCAAGATGAAATGTTGATTTTTTCCATTGGTTAGAATTGATATGAGACTGATTATAAAAAAATGTTTACATCCCTACAGTTAGCCACAAGAATTACTTGTTTATTTTAGATTTGGAGGGCTTGTTGTATGAGAAAAAATAATCACCCTCTAGGGACATCACATTCAAGTTGCACAGGGAGAGAATCAATGTGTGAGGTTTCCTGAAATATTTTATAAAGTCATGATCAAAAAAATTTGAAATGGGATTATGGTTAGACAAACTCACTTCAGTTGATGTTGAAAAGGTAACAAAGGCCTTCTATAAAAAAATATCAGCTAAATAGAATCCATTAATCACTTGGGGAAAATAACATTACAAAATGGTTGATGGAATTGCAATAAAATATCTAGAAAACGTTTCAAGTAGAAACGATGTCCCCTACGATTATGAAGAAATAATGTGTATTACATTTGGTGTAAAAGGAAACCCTCTGGAAAATTTTATAGTTGGGATGAAAAGAAAAGGAGAAAATTTCTCAAAAGATATGTGGTTGATGACCAATTTGCACAAAGACTTATCACTAATAGTGTCAAAGGGATTGAATGAGGTAGAGGGCATCAAATATTTGGAGCGAGTAAATGCTAAATAAAATGTTAACATTTCAAAATGTTATTGTGATGATACAACTTAACATTGTAAATAAAATACATTCATATGTTTTAGTGCTGGTTCTGCTTAACTATTTAAATTACGATTATATGATTACAAGTTGGGAGAATTTAAATCTTCCCTCATTATAAGTTTAGAGTGTGCGTGTACAAGTTGCAAATGAAAGTTAAAAAAAAATATTTAATGTAACGAATCTTTGAGAAACTTTGATAAATAAAATATGTATTCCTAAATTAATTGTGAGCATACTTAAATACTAATTTTTTCTTTAATATTAAAAAACATATACCACTTTCCAATGCAATGAAATAATTGCAATATGGTATGTAAAGACTTGTATCAGTAAAAAATTACATTCTATTCAAATAAATTCTTCACAAAAAATATTCCTAGTATAACAACAAGAAATGAGGCACACCCTTAGTTTTTTCCTTTGTCACCACCTACAACCATTTGATTTTTGATAAAACAATATCGAAAGGGACTTGTTTTTTATTTTTTAATTGATTCACCACCCTCAACCATTTGATTTTTTTCTCATTTGCAGATATAAAAACACGTGACATGAAATCGATTGTATTTGATATAAATGGTGTTTTGGCACACACCCTCCACAAGGAATCTTTAGAATTTAAACAGTTAAAAAAGTTTGGCAGCATTGAGCTCAAATTTTTATTTTTTTTTCTCAAACCTAATGTGAAAGAGTTCTTGCAACGATGTAAAAAAAAATTCAACATAGCAATATGGACATCGACGAGAAAGTCAAATGTTGATGACATAATGCCTTCATTCCTTAAAAACATTGACTTGGAGGTTGTAAGCTTTGAGTTCATATTTACACAGGAATATTACATCTAGAACAAATGCTCCAATTATTAAGGTTCTAAGAATCCCAAATTATATCTTAAGAATTTTTACTCCGTTTGGTTGTGGTTTAATGCATCGTACAATTGTAAAAATACAGTGTTTGTAGATGACTCTTTAGAAAAAAATAAGTTCAATGATGTTGTGAACTACATAATTGCTGAAAAATTTAACGTACATTCTAAGTTAGAAGAAACATATGTGTTAGATGTGTTGTGGCCTTAGTTGCAACCATTTAAGGACATCAAATATGTTTGGGATTATATTAGATCACAAAAATAATTATAGGTAGATTTTTTATTGGAGCTTTATTATGATTTGTATTGTTGATTTGGAAGCCCATCTTTGGGAATAATGTTACATTATAAATTCAAATTATTCCTCAAATGTTTTACTATAATTCTACCTACATTTAGTAAAGGAATTTGAATTTATTTCATAGCTATATTTAAATACTAAAATATATATGGGATAGTTTTACAATTAATTTTAAATAAGTTCATATACATATTTGAATATGAAAATTATAATGCCATGTATCTTACAGTTGATTTCATAACTAAAATTTAAATATGAAAATATATTTGGTATGGTTTTATAATTAATTACATTACAATTAATTTTAAATAAGTTCATATACATATTTGAATATGAAAATTATAATGCCATGTATCTTACAGTTGATTTCATAACTAAAATTTAAATATGAAAATATATTTGGTATGGTTTTATAATTAATTACATTCTCCTACATTGGATCATCGCCCTCTGTTAGTATCTTCAGAAATTCTCTGGTTACGTTGAGGTTCATTCACACCATAATAAATGAAGTAAATATGAGATCTAACTTTAAATATGAAAATATATTTGGAATGGTTTTATAGTTAATTACATTATCCTAAATTGAATCGTTTCCCTCTTTAAGTTTCTTCATAACATCTTTGGTAATTATCTGGTTTCCTCAAGGTTCAATTGAACCATAGTAACTGAATCTGGAAGTGTATCACATCTTGTGAATGTCATTAGCCTAACAACTACTTGCTTAATGAAATTTGAAATATTCAAATTTTCATAGTTTAATAAAAACATCTTAAAACTAATAAGAGCATTATTCCAAAGAAATCATTAAGCCTAGCATTCAATAGCCTTTATAAAACAAAACATATATCTATTCCATATGGGAGAGTGGTCACCAAGCATTATTTCTCCTATCAATGTTGGATTCCCTGAAATCATTAAATGTTTTTTCATAGATTCATAAATTTAAATCATGACTAGATATAATGAACTTCAGAAGGAAATTTTATGGATTCCAATATATGTGATTCTAGATTCCACTATATGCAATTTTGGAATCCAATATGTGTAATTTTGGAATCCAATATGTGTGATTTTGGAGTGCAGATCATTCCAATATTTGACATTTTGGAATCCAAAAATAGTAATACTAGATTCCAATATTGGCTATATTTTTTAGTTGTTGGGACTGGAATAAGTCCTAATTTAGTGAAATAATTGTTTTAGGTATATCATATGATAATCTGCCACCCCTTACTTAAGATGCTCTAAAGTCAAAATAATTTAGATTCCTATTAAACATGAACCCAAAATATAATTTTCTTAACCACTATAATGAAACCTTATTATTGTTGCACATAGGCTTGTCAAAGACGATCCACCACATATCCAGTTTATTTTTCATTTCTTTTTTTGATACACGAGTCTATGATAATATGTCTCCTACTCATTAACAATGGATCATTATTTCCAAGATTATGAAACAAAGAAAAAATTGTTTGTTTTGATATTTTATGCCTTTATTACATCCTATGAAAATCTATCAACATAAAATTATTTTCATACTACCCTTTTAGTTTACATTAAATATAATTTCCATTTAATATTTTTTACTTCATTACAAACTTTTTTTCAAGTCTATTGCATGCATTATTTTTTGATTAATTACAAAAAAAATTAATGAATATTTCTAATTGTTTTTGGATGACATTATATCATTAAAACAGTTCATCTTATTCATGTATATGGGTTCCTAGTATATTTTTAGGGTTTTCATGTGGGTTTTCTTGGGATTATCAACATTTTCTATATTCTCCCCCACATTTCCTTCAAAAAATTCCTCCATTAACATATGATTCTAATAATAATAATAAACACAGTTTTGTCTATTTGAAATACCACAATTTATCTAAAGAAATAAATTAACAGATTAAATTGATATAATGAACTCAACTAGACCTATGGGAACTTTTTTGGGTGTGCAGGATGAAAAAAATAAGGATAAGTATTTTTAAAGGAATAATTTCTATTTTTATGATCTCTAAAGGCCTTTTTTGTTAGCCACATGTTTGAAAAATAGATGAACACATTTTTATGTTCTATAAAGAGCATATTCTCTTCGTAGTAGAAAGGACATATGTCTTTGGTATTAAAAAGGCATATGAACTTTGTAATAAAAATTATGTACACTTGTTTTACTACAAAGGGTGTATACCCTTTTCATCGAAAATGAAATACACCCTATTATTTTGTAAATCCCAAACCTATTTATACTAGGTTTGGGAAGGGATTTACAAAGGGCATATGGATTTTTTAGGACATATTCCCTTTGCAAAAATGACCAAAATTGGCACCAAAATGACACATGAATTTATCCATCTATCTAAATAGAGTGCTAAAACCTTAAGGGACATAAGAACCATAAACAATAAAGTGTAATGGTCATGTGTAGTTGTATGTTTCTATCCTACATTATTATGTTCTACTATGAGGATATGGGTCACTTTACCTTCACCGATTATGTTTTCCTATACTTTCATTTGTCCTTTAACACTCTTGTTATCTTCTACAATGAAACAAATATAGTTTCATGAACTAAAACTCAAGTATATGGTTAGAGAATAAATGTTTTTATTAGTGGTTAGTTTGGAATTCCCTTTTTTCCAACCTCATTATTAATTCAGGCCATCTACTACACTACATATAAAAAATGAGGGTCTCAATATTCATGTAGTTATCTTAGTGCAAATGTAAGTGAGAATGCAAATATATAGTGCCCCGATGCATTGATTCACTTATGTTTGAAATAAATAGTGGGTTAGATAGATACAATTTATATATAACCCTCTAAAAAGAATGCTAAATTAATTCCCTTGGAGTGCTTTTAGAAGTAGTAATTGTGTGTATGATAGATAGATATACTATCTTGAATTAATAGGCTCCTAATTGGCTTGGTATTCTCTTGAACTAGTGTCGAGTTCTTAAAAATTACATAGAGGACACTCTTAATGATTATTTTCTATATAGATAATACATGGGAAACATTTTTTGGTATTTGATAGATATCACTAGAGAGACTCTTCATAATACTAGGTGAGTAAAAGACAATTCTTATCTTGTATTTATATAATACTACGGGATATAAATTTTCACTAAGGTGGACTTAATAGGGTAATAAAGATAAACATAAGAAGATTTAATCATTGGTGCAAAAAAGACAAAAATGTGGCACAAGGGATAAAACTATATGATTGCTTTAGCAATACTATATGGTATTATTTATGAGAATAAAATACTACAAGTGAAGATGTTGAAAGGAGGCATAAAGCATCTATGATAAATGAGGTTAGTCCTTTAGGTTTTTAAGAAGAAAAGTAAGAGTTCATATGAAGTGTTTTGTAAGCCTTAGGAGAGAGTAAAATAACTCTTTTAAGCTCTATTTATGTGCACAAGTCATGACTAAGGGATATGATTGAGGTTACCGGTATAAAAAAACATAATTATAATTTGTAGGTGTCTATATTGCCCCCCAATTTAAGATAGTCAATAAAATTTTCTATATTAAATGAAATACATACCAGAGCGTGTAAAACAATGTTTCCTTTTCTCGATTGCTTGAATGTTTAAATTTTATTTTTTCTTGAATGACCCATAAGATTACATTAAGATCACAACCTATAACACAAGAGTGTCGTCAATGTCTATATAAAAAAATTGAAAATAAATTTGATTAAATTGAAACAAAACCTGACCCTAAAATTTAATTTGAAATTTTCCAAGTGGAGAAGAAAAAGGAAGGAGTACATATGAATGCTTAGAAGGATTTTGCCTTGAAAATGTAGAATACTATGATTATTTATTGAGGCACATGTAGATGGAGGATATAGAAATAAACTTGTAGAATTAGGGGTCCTAAAATACCCCATTTAAATAATTAGGTCAAGGATAGGAGAACAATATTCCCAACCTAAAATAATATGAGAGAAAGAGTGGATAGAAACACTAATACTTGAAGATAAGAGATAAATAGTAGTGTAAACCAAGATGTTTGAGTGTAATAAATCCAACATTAAAATGATGGGCGAAATCACAAGGGATCATGCCTACACAATGTAAATATTGTCAAGTGGGATCACTAAATACAACATGCGAAACATTATAAGTATCACTAGACCCAATGTGAAGGCCATCTAATGCCATTAGGCTGAATGTACAATCGTGTTTATGATTTATTATCTAAACCACTATATAATATATATTTTATAAAAAATTCTAAATTTTATTATAAAAATTGGATAATACAAAAAATTCAATGGTTAGAAAACTACCATAAAATTGTTCTCTCTAGATGTAAATTAATTTCCTTATACCGAAATTACACGTGTTCTTCTTTGTAGCCCTATAAATTTGTTCCTATAACTTGTTCTTATATTTTGTGATTTTGTAATTCTTTTTGTGTACCTATTTAACATTTATATTTCTATAATAACCCCACATTGTATTCCCCCTACTTAGAGGTTAGAGGAATGTATATTATGTGGCTCAAATAATTTAAGTGTGTGCATGTCAGATACAAAATATAATCATCATTGTAACATAAAGAAGGTGGTTTTAGTTAGTCACTTTGCAGAACAAACCTTTGAAAGAGAGTGCATGATTTAGATAATGAAATATAGAGATGAAAAGAAAAATAATTAGAAAAGGACACTACCTTGTAAAAAATGCATGCATAATGTTACATAGAATATGAAATAGAAATTCAAAATGAAAAAATACAATAAAAAAGGTGTCAGACACAAAAATAAGGCTAAGAGTTACACAAGAAAATACTATCCAAGCTATAGACAAGGGTCATTGAAGGGTTTCACATAAACAATATACCAAGGTACACACATAAGATAATTAATGATAAATCAAATGTGAAAAAAAGGATTCTATAATAGACAACCGATATACACAACAATATATACAAGTCTTGTACAATCCACATGCGATAGTCCCAAAATTATGACAGTAATATAACTTACAATGTATAAAATAAAAAATTACTAGGTCACTATAGTACAAAGGAAATTCATTATGTGATAAATATAATAATAAAATCTAATAGTGTAGAAGATGTCCCTAGATTAACAAGGCTACTAGGAGAAGGGAACGTTTAACATCTAAAAACATGTAGAGTCATGTGTTTCCTACATCATGCTCATATACCTCATAAAAATCATGTGTGTATAGCAATAAAATATTCTATTTACTTAAAAATATGATAAATAACACACATGTAAAGTACAATCTAGCAAATCATGTCATGCCCATGACAAAATTTTGACTATTTTTGTATTTTATATTATTTATTTATTTTTGAAAATTTTTTATCTAATGATTAAATCATACAGATGGGGATAATGAGGAAACTTTCTTGAATAATAATATATACTAGATGTATGCATGTAATATTCCTTAATGGAGTCATGTGATATAACATAAGAATGCTGATATACAAGAGAGTGTAGAGAATGAATCACTAAATAAGGTGCATATGTTTGTCGAGTGTTGCATAAGATAATATATCACATCACTTTAATATTAGGTTATAGGAAATTAGGATTTAATGGGAATATGCTAGACTAAGATATTGAATCTTATCTTCTTGATCTTGATTGTGGCTTATGTTGAAGAGGTGATAATATATTAATGCTTACTACAGAATTAGAAAGGGTTTGAATAGATGGGGTGGATGTAGATCATGTGAATATTTTTTTGCAATTATAATTAGGAATAAAATACATAGGTAGAAAAGGACATTCATAAGGGATTCCTTAAAATTTGATAACATCGTTACAATAAATGTATTTGATATAATTATTTAGATTAGAGGATGTATATTGGAGATAACGAATCCAAGGGCATCCTAGTAACATGCCACATGTCCCAATTCTTTAAAGAATTGATAAAGGTGTGGATACAATAGATTCTCCCACTTGAATGGGCAATGTGATATGTCCCATGGATCTATAATAGATTTAGAAGAAGGTTGTAGATTTTTCTCATTGTATTCGAAATACTTAAGTAACATCATAGTACATATATTTTCACTTGATCTGTAATAAATTATAACACTATAGATATAGTGCTGATTCATATAAGTTTGAGTAAATATGGTGTTATTATTTGAATAATTGTCTATGATTTCATTTTTTCCAAATTTAATAGTAGGCGATGGAGGTGGATTAGTAGTGATAGTTCCAATAATGAAATCTAATGATAAATATAATAAGGTGGAGGAGGATTCAAATTACATGCATGATAAACAACATAATTACCTTTATGATCTATTGAATGTTGAAGTAATGGGTAATTGAATATATTATGATTTTCATTATGATTGAATAAAGGTCTAAACTCCATTTGATTAGTGTCAACTTCAATAGTTTGATTATCTATAGGATATTAAAGGCAATAATTGAGCTTAAAAAAAAAATTAGAATGGAAAATACATTGGTGATAATCACAATATGAATTAAAAATTGAAATACTTAGAGTGAGGGATATTTTGTATCAACCTCCATATGTGGAGAGAGAGAGACATGAAGTTACACTCAAGTAGTTTTTATGTAAAATATGAAGTGGAGAAGGAAATTTAGCGTGAATTAATTCATAGGAGGGGCTTAAAATTGATGTTTGGTTTAACTATAATATTTAATATTGCCTTTATTTATTATTCTTTCCATTAAATTTAACTTTAAAACATAGTTTCCTTATAACTTCGTGTTAGGAGTAGATTATATATTGGGCATATGTTTAAGTTTTTTTTAATGATATATGCTTTAGATGTTGATCCTTAATGACATAGCTGATCAAAACATTAAAAACATGATAGATTCTTGTAAAGGAGCTAGTAAAATCATTGTGTATAGATCTTGAATATCATTACACACATGTGAATTATTAAAATTAGTGAGCACGTTATTCTATCATAACATATTTGAACTAACAATATCATTATATTCTTTCTTAGGTTTTGGCATTTTAGCATAATATACTTTCTCACCAAAATTGATTGAAAAGAGAGCTAAAAATTTATTTGTGAATGGATTGAAGGATGTGATGGATTCAAGAGGGAGGTAATAAAACTATTGTAGGGAATAACCCTTGAGACTTTATGGTAATATCTTAGCAAGTACATTATCACTGTAGGCATAATCTAGGCATGTTGCATGGATGGAATATTAGATGTTTCTTATAATATCTTTGACCTTTGTAAAATGGAATTTTAGCAATAATGAAACCCATAGGGAAAGGATATGAATACACATTAGATGATTATGTATTATGAAATAGAATTTGGGAATAAATGAAATTAGAGTATACATATTTATTACATGAAATGTTTTCAAGAAAGTTCTAGTGATATATTATTTCTAGATAGTGGGTGTAATAATTATATGAAAAAAAATAGGGACATGTTTAATAGTTTGGATGAATGTAGAAACCTGAATTTCGTTGTTACGATCTTATTTCCAAAAGCACACAAATCACTCTCATTCTTACCATTTCCATTATAATTAGTGATTTCCACTAATTAACTAACGTTTATTACCATTTTGATCAATTAACAATGCATTGTTGATTAGATAACCTATATAAATTTAGGATGCCACTTTACAATGAATTGTAAGTCAAAATCCTCTTCCAAACAGCCAATTAGAGATTATTAGCTAATTAAGCCTATTTTTCTCTTGTTTTGGTCAGTATACCCTATTATTGGCTCAGACCCCTCTTCCAACCACTCAAAATCACCCCATTTCCCTCCACAACATCTCAGCAAGATTCAAAAGCTTATCCTAACCTCGTAATTGACCCTAAGTGGTTGAGTAAGGATCCTCACATCTTAATAACTTGTTAATTTACTAATTGTGATTAAAAACACTTAATCATGATTAACAATCCTTAATGTAATTTATTCTTTTAGTCCCACATGCACCGAGATGGTAGTTTTCCTCAAAGGAAAAACTATAAAAAGGACTCACCACATACCTTTAAAATTTACACCATGCTTTGAATTGCATATCATATAAGAATTATGATTTATAGCAAAGCTCAATCTGTGCCTCAAGTATTCAATGGGGTTAGTAGATGGGTATCTAATATGATCATGTAATCATTTTTGGAGAGACAATCTCACCTTCGTTGGAGTAGAAACAAACCCCCAATTTGATTAATCCTAGATCTATTTAGGTCAATGCTAGTTAGCAATTGAACATACTAGTAGGCATGTTTTAGCTAAGTTTTGAAATATATTCATGTTAGTTGTTTCAGGCATTCCATTAAGCTTTTATCTTTGATGAAACTATTGTTAGATCTAATAAGCATAAGCTCAATTAGACTATTTGATGTCAATCTTAGCCTTGCTTGGAAACTTTAAATAGTCTTCATTTGGCATATCTGGTGGGACATTTACCCTATTGCATTCATTTTTAATGCTCTTTAACTTAGTTTAAAATCTTTTAATTTCAAGCTTTATAGATTAATTTCAAGTTTTCTAGATTAGTTTCAAGTTTAGTTTCAAGTTTTCTAGGGTAGTTTCCAGCTTTCTAGATTAATTTCAAGATTTTTAGATTAGTTTCTCAAGCTTTTGGATTAATTTTAAAGTTTAAGAGTAATTTTAAAAGTTTAATAAGATCAATTTTTATTTTGATGGTTGTTTAAATCTAGATTAGTAGTGGGTGTTGTGTTTTCATGTTCTTTGCAGGATATAAGGAGGTGAAGTGCTATCGAAATTCCATCAAAAGGAAAAAGTTTTGATATTTTTCAAAAATTTATCGTCAAAAGTCATATTTTGATCACCTACAAGAAGGATTGCACATGTGCTTCAAAGGGTGCGCTCATGCTCCAAATTTCACACCTATGCTCTACTCGACGCGCCTACACTCCAAAGTCCATGCCTATGCCTCACTGGCCATTCTTTTGCTTCAAAGGAATTTTTGTCTTTGTGTGTGACTTGAACCTGTGCTCCAAAGTTTACACCTATGCCTCTCTATTCGTGCTTGTGAATAACTGACTATGTAAAATTGACAGAGGCTCACATAAACTATACTACACACTCCCATGCTTCAAAGTCTGTGCCCATGCTCTATAAGACATGTATGTGCATAAAGATGTGCATTGCCGCACTCAGGTGAAAGCTACTCAAACTTTGAAATTTCAACTTCTAAGTTTTAGTATTCCTGTCAATTTTTAGATATTTTTAGGTGTTGTTACTGTCAATTTTTTTATTAGAGAATACTTGTTAGAGATCACACAAAGAGTCCGCATGGGAGAGAAGGCCAGGATCAAAGGCGTGGAGTGACAAGAAGAACCTGTGCATGGAGGGCAAGTTCATCTTTTGGGACTTAGCCAATTTTGAGCATGACAATCTATTTTTAGAAGATGGCGTGCATAACACATCAACAATACAGAGGCATGTGCACCACACATTGTATATCTTTGAAGGATCAGATCAAAGTGTTTTACATGGAGACGAGCTAAGAATAGGATTTTAACTTTAGTTAATTGTAAGAGGTCTATAGATAACCCACTTGCGTGTGTGGCTATGCCTGTAAACGATGCGTGGCTATTAATAGCATGCAGCCTATTTCTGGAATACATAAGCAGTGAAGGGAAAGTCCCCACCTTATATATATATATGATGTGAAGCACATAGTAAGATATATAGGAGAGATGGATGTATGAAGGTATAGAGATATACAATGGAATTACTGTAATAGATCCATGCACATCAGTACAGATGACACTACTATAAGAAGATTTTGTGTTTATTAATAGATGGAAGTTATTGGATGAATCTAATTGTCATTCCTGTATGTGTAATTGAGTAGAGCATGTTATTGATTCAATCATGATTACTGTTTAAGCTTGTTCTTTTATAGATCTGAATGTTGCATACATTATAGAATTGTGGATTAGTTATGGACATAAATGTTTCTTCCTCCATCATGCTAACATACTTCTACAACAACCCTAAAGAGGGACCTGGTACCTTTACATGCTTCGGGTGAGTGCTCAATCTAGGCTGAGTTATGTGTCAGTGCGACTAGGGTGTTATCTGGTAAATTCTAGGCTGCATCATTGGTTCCATTGTTCATGATGAAGACGTACTAGTTAACTCTAGTAAGTATTGAGGAGTGGATGCACAATTTGTAGGAAGAATATACATGGCGGTTTAGTAGTGGATCTGAGTTTAATGCTTGCACTTGGATAGAACATAATCTGTATGACAACCTATACGAGAGTTTTTTTGCTATCTTCCTAGTAGAACTATATGAGTGGCTTACTGCCTATGGATCTCAGTGGAATTGGAGGTATTATGCACTTGTATGGACATAGGAATAATTTGAGGCCCTTTATGATGCTAATCTGATCTGGACTCACGTTGTGGATACATAGTTTCATGGTGTTCTAAACAGTTATATTCTGGAATATTCAATTTCAACGTATTCTTTCCTGGAGGTAGCTGAATTCTAGTTTTTCAGTATCCAAGAGGAACATATCTACAAGGCATTCCACTGGTGATCAAGAACTTTATGGTAACTTTAAACCGAGAAAGTAAACTGATGGCTAACTAAGCTTCAACATGTGTGAGGGAAGGAACAGGTTTGGTGAAAGATGGTATACTTAGCAGCAGAGAGGTAGAGAGAGGAGAGGTGGATTAAGTAGAATGAGGCACGCGAGATGGAGATAGAGAAGAAACGGTCCATTGCAGAAAGTATGGTGTTGAGGAGAGAGATGGCTCGTGAAGGATTTAAAGCTCATGTAAAATATGTGGAGCTAGAGCATCAAGAACTCTCCCATCTTAGAAAATATGAAAGATATACCCCATTGGCCTCACATAGAAGTGCGCTAGTAGAGACTACCTGGGCAGGGAGCACACATCTTAATCCACCTGATGACCTAGCCCTTGTGCTTGGTTTTCTAGTATCTAGTACGACAAGTAACCAACAAGCTAACTAGGGAAGTAAGAGAGTGGGAGTAAGTACATCAATGGTAGGATAGATGACTTCAATGTTATTCAGAGGTGTTTTTTTAGGTGCATAATCGACACAAAACATAAACACGTAGAATGTTGGATTCACCTCTAGAAGTTGAACTACCTCACTGATTGTAGGGGTTTAGTATAGTACTACTGTTGAAGCACATGAGAGTACATCTGCAGGTCCTATTCTAGCTACAGGTGGAGGATCAGAAGGTATAGGTGGTTCTAGTTCTGGTGGATCTGGTGGTTCTAGAGGCAGAGGGAACATACGAGTTATGGATTAGGTGGCCAAGGCCCATAAAAAACAACAGAACATTTATATGGAGATGTCTCTTCGTCTCCCAGAGTATATAGGTATAGAGGTTGTTGCAGAACATGTACATATGTGTGAGATATTGTGGCGAGCTAAAGGGATCATGGATACTGAGCGTAAGGCAAGTCAATTTGCTACTACATTACAGAGATGAGCACATAGCTAGTATAGGAGGTTTTACGCTGATCAAACTTGCGTGGATTATGTAGCATTGAAGGATGATTTCTTGAAAGAGTTCCATATCCTTGAATTTGAGAAGAAAAGTAACTACACACTCAAATATATCAAACAGGGCACTACTGAGAGTGTATGTGAGTATGATGCCCATTTTAAGACACTTCTATCTAAGTTATCTTATGATATTCACACAAGCCAGCATACACAATGGTTCATTGGAGGATTGATTACACTATTCAGAAGAGCACTGTCACATAAGACATACACTAATCCACATGAAGAACTTGAAGCAACTTTACATGCTGAGCTAGTTGGGAGCATTGACACTCATGTTAGTCCATTCTTAGAGACATAGATTATAGCTATGGCCAAATAGTTAGAGAAGCTATCAACAAATTCAGCCCATGAAACATGCTTAGTAATTTAGTGTACAGATTGTGAAGTGGAAGGCCACATAAAGGATATTTTTCCTTGCCGATCTATACGCTCACTACTTTTGGTCTATGATATCTATCATTTGAATCATGATGCTAGTCACTGCCCTTTGTTACATCGCGTGATAAGGAAGAATGTATCTAGCTTTTGTAAAATTTTCCACTCCATGACCCATGATACTGAGGATTTTCAGTTGATTGGTTAGATCCAAGATGCTATAGACATTAGCATACGACAGACATGTATAACGGATAATCTTAAGGGTAATAATGAGCACTAGGATCAGGATCATAATCAAACATGCTATGATAGGAATGAGGGTCGTTTTGAAGGAGGTCGTGGAAGGGGACGTGGATATTGTGGTAGATATGGAGGATGAGGCTGCAGTGGAGGAAGAGGTGAGTTCCCTCATGGAACATGTTATACGTGTGGATCTCTTGACCACTATAGGCATGAATGTCCTCAGAATATTACCTGTTCTTTCTACAGAAAGAACCATATTTATGAAGAGTGCCCGAACTTATACGAGCATCTAAGTAAGCAACATAAGTAAGAAAAAAAAGGTATCAAGATGGTTAGAATCTAGCATGCGGTAGAAGATCAGTGAATGCTTAAGATAGCAAAAGGACCTGAGGCATTAACTGTGAAGATTATTACATGAGATGAAGTGACATACACAAGAGAGGCATTGCAACAGAAACCTACAATCAATAAGGAGGAGGTTTTGCATGAAAGGTACCCAGATCTTGCTCATCAGAAAGAAGTTTACCAAGATACTATGGAAGTGCTAAGGAATCTTCAGGGTGAAATACAATACTTTAAGGAGTAGAAGAAAGCATCAGAGAAAGTCTAAATTGATGTCGATGATCTGAGAGAAGTGTGTAAAATGTTACGCCAAGAGAACATCATTCCACTATTAAGAATTTGGTTAAGAGGGAACACTCCACGCACAAGTATTGAGACATGACGATAGATTCTGCATGTAAATCTTCCCCCTAATAGAATTGACTATGACAAGGAAATTAATCTGAATGTTGTTGTGGATGGATGGCTCTTGAGCAACATATTGATTGATACACGTGTTAGTGAAAATTCACAACACCCCCAAAATGACCTATGGATATGCTTTCCTAAGTAAATTTCACTTGGTGTGAATGTACAACATTGAGCTTTCCCAAAGTGTGGGACCTTTACAAATGGGGAAAGCTCTCCAGAGAAGGCTGGTTCCTCTTCCTAAACTACCTGCCACAAACTATTTTAGTGTAGGAAAACTAAATTGAATCCTAATCTAACTTCCAAGGAGACAAGGAGAGAGAGAAAAGAGGGAAAAATAGAGCCTACACTAAAACAGTGATACACCAGAGAAGGAAAATGTTGAACATCTATCAAAACTACCATAGAACAAGAAGAGGTGAGCAATGGAAAGGAAAAACAAGTGCATCAAAAAACCAAGGATGGATTTCACACCAAAAATGTTCCTAAACTCCATGAACATAGCTCCAAAACTAGTAATGAACATCCAAACACACAAATACTTACAATGAAGAGGGGCAAGAAGAAAACAACCAAAATGAGCAAGGATGGACAAATACATCACAAAAAATGTTTTTATTGCTCCAAAAGTTTGCACAAAACATCATTTCATGGGTAAGAGGTAAAAAATTCCATTACAGAGCAAGGGATGAGGTTCAAACTCCATTTTCAACCCTAGGGAAGAAAAGAAGGGAGGGCATAGCAGAAATAATTAACAACCCTTTACAAATGAGCCAAATCTAGCTTTTAACCATTGAACAGAATGAAAGAAATATAAAAAATGCGGGGAAATAGATTTTAAACTCCAAACACCAATAGATCCATTTTATTAGCTTGCAAAGTGATGGGTTTCCATGAAAAATCCCATACTTCATTGATTTCACTTTGTGGAGCAAAGCAGAGGCCCATACTTCATTAATTTTGGTGGTTGGGAACCATTTCTACATTTTTTGCATACTAGATACGTTTTCCCATTTTTCTCCCACAAATATCCTTCAAAAATCAAAATTTAACTATCCATTGTGTAGAGGACTTCAATAACCTTCCATTGATATAAAGATCGCGAAAATCTGAGCTTGAGATCAAAAGTTATGCCCTTCTGAAGATTTAGGGAAAAAATGGGGAAAAAATCAGGTTGGCAGGCCAAAACTTTAAATTTTTCCCCTTTTTCAAATCGGGAAAAATTTCCCAAAAACCTCCACTGGTCCACCACTTCTCTACCACATGGCATCTTCTAGTTTCTTGGGGGAATGTGCTTCCATTTATGCCCTTTGCGCCTTTTGACAACTTTGGCAAATTTAGCCGAATTATTCCGCCGCCCCAACTCCCACCGCTAATAGGATACGTGGCATCATGTGATTTCTTGACAAGATGCACCTCTATTTCTACCTTTGACGCATTTTGACTAAGAGCCAAAAAATTCAACCTTCTTCTGCCCCCACTGCTTCACCTTGACGTGTGGCACTCTCCGATTGACATGGGGCCTTAACCAAATTTTCTCCACCGCGGGCCCACGGGCAAAATTTTTCCTTTGTGCATTTTAGCCAAAAGGGCTAAGTGCCAAAAACTCCCCCTGACACCTGCCACTCCACTGATGACACGTGTCGGCTTCTCATTGGCTGTGGGCCTGCCCAGGGAAAATTTCCCTTCCAAAATCTACCGAGCCATAACTTGCAAAATACAAGGAGTTAGGAGGACTTCCTTACCTTTCTGGAAAGGGGAAAGAATTATCTATCTGATGAAGCAATACCCAAAAAATTTTAAGTGCCTAAAATGTGTAAAAATTTGACTGAGGCACAAAATTAAGGCAAGTTAGCCAAAATAAGCAGGGGGTTCATTTTTGATAACAACAGGTGCGGAAGTAAATGTGCTTACATTAGATGCATGGGTACAAATGGGGAGGCCTCCATTACAACCATCATGTAATGTGTTGTTTATGGCAAACTTGACTAATGCCACTCCTATAGGAGTTTTGAAGGATGCATCTATAACCATACAAGGGGCCAAGTTCACTGGGGATTTTGAGGTATTAGCACTTATAGAAGTAGATAATTTTCTAGCCTTTCTTGGATGCCTGTGGTATTATGTGAATAATGCTAACTTAAGATTCAATAAGGGGTATATCAGCTTTGAGAATAAGGAGGAAAGAGTTGTGATACCTCTAATAGATGGAAAGTCTACACCATATGTTGAGCCTCTTAGTGAGGAGGACTTAAATAGAATTTACGTACGTGCTATTCAGGACCCAGAGGTCAATGAGCTATCAAAAGAAGGCATCCTATAGTGGGAGGATTATCATTCTATTAGTGATACTATGAGTATTTCTTGTGACAATTGGGCTCATGGTACATATGAACTAGTAGGGCGCGAGGTGAAAAGAGTGGTTGCGCACAAGAATGGAATTCATTTAGTTAGATGGATAGCTAGCACATTACCTTGGTATATAGGGGTAGAAGATCTTCTTGTATTTTTTCAAGCCATGGAAACATGGTGGACAAATAAAATTAAGAGAAGAGATATGTTAGTATATACCTTACACAGGACAACAACGCACTGGTGGGCAGTCCATAGAGATAATCTTATAGAATTGGAAGAGATTGGTATCCGCCTATCTATTAGGTTTGTAAGGAAAAATGCACCTATGCATATATACACTTATCATGGTGATCATCCTGTTCAGCATCACATTTAGTAGCTTGAGAGACTCTAGACAACAGGACAAGAAGCATTACCACCTTCACTCTGGGTGCATAGATTATATTCTACGTTATGAGGATGTGCATGTTCCTGGTATGTATATGCATAACTACATAGAGAGACTAGAAACTGGAAAAAATTGATTATAGGAATGATCTAGACCTTTACCTACTTTTCTTCCCAACCTCCAATAGAAGAGGCATTAAACTTTGTCAAGCGTTTAACTATGGGAGATAGTGCAAAAGAAGAGAATTCAAGAATTATTTGGTGAGACAGAGTCCGGAGAAAATTTTTAAAAAGAAGAAGAAATGGACTCCACACTACTTAAACGTGCTTGCATTGAGAAAGAGAAAGGAAATATGGTTTACATCATGGATGATGAGGAAGTTGAGAACCTAGATATTGAGCACTCACAAGGGATGCGTGAGGTCTTGGATAGTGTAGACAAGGATACGCGTGCCTATCACGAACCCATGAAGACAAAGAAGGTGAATATAGAATCAGAGGCTGAGCCTAAGGAGGCCATCATTGGAGACTACTAGTCAGACTTGGAGGTAGCAAGGATCATTGACTTACTCCAGGATTATCAGGACTTATTCTCTTAACGATATCATGAACTTAAAGGCGTGCATAAATCACTTGGGGAAATGAAGATAAATCTTAAGGAAGGTGTACGCCCCATGAGAAAGAGACCTTAAAGAATGAATCCTAATTTGCACAAAAAGATAAAAGAAGAAATTGATAAAATGGTGAAATATGGAATTATCAAGACCCTTGATGAGTCAGAATGGGTTAGTCCAACGGTGATCAGTATCAAGAAGGATGAACGAATTAGAATATGTGTGGACTATAGGGAGATGAATGTTACCTCTATAACAGATCCATTCCCTAAGTCATTTAATGAGGAAATACTAGAAGGTGTTGTAGAGTATGAAATATACTCTTTCACAGATGGGTTTTCTGAGTATCATTAGGTTAGGATTGCTCATGAGGATGAAGAAAAGACTACATTTACTACCGAATGAGGTAGTTTTGCCTATATTGTGATTCCTTTTGGACTGAAAAATGCACCTACTGTATTCTCGCACATAGTTGTTCACTAATTCAAATATTTTACTCACAACTTCTTACAGGTCTACCTAAACGATTGGACAATATATGGGCTTGTGATTTAGATCATTATGACAATTTGCGCTTAATGTTGGAATGGTGTAGACAACCAAGTATCTATTTGAACATCAAGAAGCTCATATTTTCTACACCATTTGGAATACTGTTAGGACATATAATCTATAAGGAAGGTTTGTTGGTTGATCTAGCTAAGGTTGTAGTCATTCTAGGCCAGGAGGTGCTTACCAGTCAAAGTGAGGTGGGCATATTTTTAGGTCTTATAGGATATTATAGAAAATTCATCAAAGGGTATACCAAAATTGCTACACCCTTGGAAGAATGATTAAAAGGGAAAGGTACATTTTATTGGGGAGAACCACAGCATCACACGTTTGAGATATTAAAGGAGAAACTAACTACCGCGCCCATTCTGCATTTTCCGTCATGGGATAAACCATTTCATGTGCATGTGGCTACCTCTGGCATGGCCATTAGCACTATGTTAGCTCAACCTAGTGAGGGTATTATAGATCATCCAATTTGTTTTGCTAGTAGGAAGCTGACTCCTACTGGACAAAATTATACACCTATAGAGCGCAAAGCTTTTTCAATGATTTATGCATTGCACAAGTTTCTATAGTACTTGTTAGCAACACCATTTTTGTTTTATACAGATCACATGACATTGAAGTACTTGGTAAAAAATCCCATCTTACAGGGGCACATATACAAATGGGTACTCCTATTTCAAGACTTTCACTTCACAGTTGTGGTGAAGCCAGGGAAAAGTAATTCTAGACCAAACCATTTATCTAGAATCAACTCAGGAGAGGAATCATAGACAATTGAAGAAACCATGCCAGATGCACAATTATATATGTTACAACATGCACCCATGGAATTAGAAGACATTGTTTTCTTTCTATGAACTGGTATGGCACCAAAAGGGATGAAGGCATTAGAAAAGAAACAACTTGCTATATGCACGTCACCGTTATGTTAATTAGTGGTGACCTCTACAAGTTAGGCAGAGATGAAGTATTATGACATTTTGTATTAGAGAATGAGCATGAGGATATTATGAAAGAGGCCCATGGTGGTATTGCAGGAGGCCATTATGTAGGTGATGTGACTTCCTAGAAGATCTTACTTGCTGGATTATGGTGGGAGACATTGTATAAAGACTGAAAAGAATATTGTAAGGCATGTGATCATTTTCAGTGCCTAAGAAAACCAGGGAAAAAAGATGAGATGCCTTTGAGACCAATTAATAGTGCTGAACTGTTTGAGAAATGGGCCATTGACTTTGTAGGACCTATTTTTCTAGCCATGCAAAGGACTAGATCATGCTATATCATTACTTGCATAGATTATCTAACACGATGGGTAGAAGACGCACCTATGAAGGAATGTACAGTAGTTACAATAGCTAGGTTTCTATGGGAGAATTTTCTTACAAGATATGGATGCCCTTTAATCTTGACAAGTGATAGGGGTACACACTTTCTGAATGAGACAATCAGGATTCTATTAGATGAACACCTTAAAACCACACCATACCATCCTCAGGAAAATGGACTTGCTGAGGCTTTCAACAAGATTTTGAGCCAGAATTTGACAAAAAATTGTGATGTTAGAAGAAAGGATTCAAATGATAAAGTATCAGTTGTTCTTAAGACATATAGAACAACTTACAAGAGATTAAACAAATCCACACCATTTTAGTTGGTGTTTGGCATAGAAGCCATTCTCCCTATAGAATTTATGTTACCTTCTTTGTGCATTATGTATGATGGAGGTATAGATGATGAGTAGGATTTAGAAGAGCATATCAAGAAGATGATTAAATTGGATGAGCGACGAGCCATAACACGATGGAGTCAGAAGTAGGAAAAAGCCAGGTAGAAGGCATCACATGACAAAAACATAAGGGATAAAAAATTTGAGATTAGACAAATGGTACTTCTTTATGAATTTAAGTTCTCGCACCATCTAGAAAAGCTCAAAGTACATTTGTTGGGGCTTTATGTCATCACTTATATACTTGAATCAAGTGCTTGCCAGTTAGAAGCACTTAATGGAACACGACTACTTGGTTACTTTAACAGGAGTAAGCTGAAGCCCTACTATAAATAAGTCTTCTTTGTGTTTGTAATAAGGTAATATTTCCATTTAGAATAGGTTTCCATTATTTATTTCCTTCATTGTTGCTATGCCTTTTCAATTTAGTTGTTTTTCTTGTGTAATAATTGCACTTGCGTGCATGAAGCTAATTACTAAATGATGCATGTTTATGTGCAGAGGACTACACATAATGTTAGTGTGGGGAGGTTTTATTTATCTAAGTAAAATAATGTGGGAATTGAAAGGTGAAAGGAATAAACTGCTATGGGTGTGCTTTAAGTCAAAAGAAGATTTCTTCTCACAAGTGAGCAAGGATGAAGATGAATGAAAGGATAGTATAACACGCGTAAGCGGAGGCCATGATAATTACTAGGAGAAGGTACAGTGATGAGGTACTCAGGTGTAAGGGCATGTGCTGAAGAGAAGTCTATGACTAGAGGGTAGGAAGGTGCACAAGAAGGTTATGGCTGGGGTGCAAATATGTACCATAAGGAACGAAAAAAATTGGTCAATGAATGAGGGGATATTTAATAGGTGAAGGAGCAATAAATGCATCAAAATTTGAAAAATTATATAAGGATGGGATGCGGATTCATTTTTTCCATTGTGACTAAGAGAATTTGAGGAAAGAGCTAAGTGCAAAGATCCGAGTGATTGGGTTAAGATGCAAAGGGTGTGAAACTAAGCGTGATAAACAAATCTGTTTGAAAAGAAGCTTACGTCCTGAGTGGTGAAGGATTTGAGTGAAGTAGGGAGATAGAGAGGAGTTAGGGCATGAAGTTTCCACCTAGGGGATGACTGAATCAAGCTAGGGTTTGATTTGTAATTTGTAGACTTAAAGAGGAGACGTTTGCAAGGTAAAAATGGCACCTAAGAAGACTGTTGCAGCAGGAGCAAAAGGAAAGAAGAAGTTGGTCATTGAGGAAGAATAGATTATACCCAAGAGTTATTTTTCTGAGATGTAATATCCAGAGGGGGTTATGGTCAGCCAAGAATGGGATTCACCTATCAGAAATAGCAAAGTGAGTGAATACAATCACACGACAATAGAGAATAAGAAGGAGCTCGATTCCCTTCTCACTGCAATGACAAACAAGCGTACGAAGGATGACATGCTGGTTTATGATTATGTACGTGAGAAGCTTATGAAGAGAACTGGGGTAGTCTACTAATTATATAAGCTTCCATATTTTGGGAAGTATGAGCCCTTGTATCAGTGGCTCATGAGTAGAGTGCATGATGACTTCTTATACTTTGCAAGACGTAGAGTTAGAATCTCATTTGCGCTTATCTCATAAGTTACAGGTTTTAAGGCCACAGAAGAGGACATAAAGAATGATCTCATAGATAAATCCATGATCTTAAAGACCAAACAGGAGTTAGGGTACTTGAAGGGTCCATGCAATATGGATATATAAAAATTAAAGAATTGTCCAGTTGTGCAAGCAGCAACAAACCTTATTATAAAATTGAATGATCAGGAGTGGTGGTCACAGGTAAATCCTACGTGGTTATGCATTGTGCATAAGATGTTAGAAGGGGTAATATAAAATATTGTGGGCTACATTGTAGAACAAATAGTTGAGGAAGTATGAACTGGAGGGAAGATCAACTTTGGGGTTTTTCTACTACCACTAGTATTCATGGAAATTGGAGTGCTAGATGGGTCGAAGGAAAAGGTTTGGGAATATCGCATGGTCAATAAGTCACTAGCTGAAAGGTTCAACAAGTACCTATGTAAAGGGCCCATGATAGATGATGTAAAGAAAAGGGTGGAGAAATGGTACACAAAGCTCCACATGATATTTGGAGAAGAGTAGCACATCCCAAAGGACCTACCATCAGTAGTAGGGAAACAAGTCGAGTTTGTTATATATCAACATTTTTGCATCACGTGCTTCTGAATGAGAGATGGAGTCTAGAGCCCTTGGTGTAAATTACCCTACACATTCACTGCAAGGTACTTTTAAGCATCTGTTTATAGATTTATAGACACACACTGACTGGTATTCAATGCAAATAAGGTAGGTTGTGAGTACCATACATTAAGAAAGAAGTATGTGTATCTTGGAAAAAGTTCCTACACCGAGAGGATCATTTCAGAGGTGTTGACTATTAAGCTAATAAGTCTGGTTGTAGCAAGTGTAGGGGCAGCATTGAGGTATATTAAGATGAAGCCCAAGATGGAGAATAATAAGTATATAGAGAATTAATTCACGCTCCCAGGGCCACCAAAGGGTAAGCACACAATAGAAAACATACCGGTGCAAAGGCCCATAGAATTTTTTGAAGTAGATGGTGAAGAGGAGGAGTGTGAAAATAGTTGAGGCTTGGATCACAAAAGAAAGAAACCATATGAAAGAGAAAATTCATGGTGCGCGGCCACTCCACCTCAAAGACATGATGAAGAGGAAGATACTAAGTTTCAGCAAGGGGAGCATAGATTTAAGAAGGTGTTCAGATGCACAAGGATTCAAAGTGGAACCCCACGAATGGTGTGGAAATCACCTCATCTATCTCCACACAAGGAGACTATTGAACCAAAGAAGAGAATAAAGTTAAATTTGGATAAAGAAGAAGAGGAATCAGAAGGGAAAGATCATGCATCTCCTACTTCTCTCTAGCTAGAGGATGAGCCACAAAATGAGGAAGAGAAAAAAAATGAAGAGATGAAGGATGGAGAAGGAAAAGAAAAAGAAACCTTTGGATCAGCACATGCGATTGCTTAGGATGTAACAGGATAGGATCCTAACCTTGAAGCTACAATTCCCAAGCATCCTAGATTGAAGAGGATGAGTGGATAACACATTCCACCAGCCATGGGGTATGCAGAGGATGCAGGTAAAATTATTCGCCCACTTCCAGAGCACGATAACACAGAAGGATTTATTCAGCTGGGAGATAATGGATGAGGATATGGTGACTGTGCGCACTCAAAATCAACTATCATGGTCAATGCACACCCACATGGATGAGCCTGAATTTGATGTATGTGAAGATTCATGAATTTTGAGATGGCTGAAAAAGGAACCACAATCTAGACATATGACGGTAAATCCTACTATCATGTCGGATGAGTAGCATTGGTGAAGGTATCTGTAGAAGTTGCTAGAAGGAACATGGACAAAACTGAAACAATCAGAGCACTATGTGAGGAGATAAACACAATAGATGCTAAGATAGCGTGTATAACACAAGAGAGGGAATTTACATAGAGTAAGCACGAAGTATTTATCAAAATCATAGAAGATATTGGGGACAATGTCATTAGAGCAAGGCCACACTTTGAGACCAAGGTACCATAGACGTTTCCCTTAGCGATACATTATGTCAGAAATTTTGTGGACTTGGTACTTGAAGATGAACCTCTATGGATGACAGTGCCAAAGAATTCATAGCAAGAGGTAGAATGAGAGAAAGCCTTAGTGATGTGAAATATTGCATATTGTGAAGGCTTGTTACAACTGCTACAAGAAGTATTGAAGAAAGAAAACCCGGATTTGAATATATGCACAACTCCAGAGGGGCTTATCAATATAAAGAACCTAGAAGAAAACAATGAGGTCCAAAAATCAATGTAGGATGAGACCTTGGGCTATACAGAAATATTATCAATAGTTAAGCAGAAGTGCGAGGCCTTGACAGTTGCATAAGAGCCACATACGACACAGCTAGAAGAGCTTGGGAAGAAAATTACACATAAGATGGATCTTTTAGAATGAAGGATGACATCAATGTCTAGTGTTGTGTTGGTTTTGTAGAATGAAAAAGGAGAGACTGTGAGGGGTGAATTAGAATCCATTTATGTGAACATTCCAGAGAAATCAACACAAGAACTCACTAAATGGCAAGCCTTAAAGGCCGAAATAAAGGAGTATCCAAAGTTGATACTTCAAACTGATACAGAAGAGGCTACCCCATATCCTCATAAAACTTCTTTATTTATCTACATTCTTTCATTCTTATTCTTTCCATTCTTCTATTCTTTACTTCATTCTTTGGAGATAACCATTTTCGGGACGACAATGAGATTAGTGTGGGGTAATTTTGATTGGAGAATACTTGTTAGCGATCACACAAGGAGCTTGCATGGGAGAGAAGGCCAGGATCAAGGGCACGTAGGGATAGGAAGAACCATTGTGCAGACGACAATTTTAGCTTTTGGGACTTAGCCAATTTTGAGCATGAAGACCTATTTTTAGAAGATGGCATGCAGAACACATCAACAATGTAGAGGCCTGCGCACCACACATTGTCTATCTTTGGAGTATCAGATCGAATATTTTTGCATGGAGACAAGATAAGAATAAGATTTTCACTTTAGTTAACTACAAGAGGTCTATAGATAGAACACTTACATGTGTGGATATGCCTATAAACGACGTGTGGATATTAATAGCATGTGGCCTATTTCTAGAATAAATAATTTGTGAAGGGAAAGTCCCCACCATATATATATATATATATATATGATGTGAAGCACATAGTAAGATATATAGGAGAGATGGATGTATAGAGATATACGATGGAATTACTATAACAGATCCATGTGCATCGGTATAGATTGACATTGTTGTAAGAAGCTTCCATGTTTATTAATAGATCGAAGTTATTGGCTGAATCTAAATGTCACTCCTGTATGTGTAATTGAGTAGTGCATGTTATTGATTCAATCATGATTACTGTTTAAGCTTGTTCTTTCATAGATCTGAATGTAGCATGCATGGTAGAATGGTGGATTAGTTATGGACATATATGTTTCTTCTTCCATCACGCTAACATCCTACTATAACAACCCCAAAGAGGGACCTACTACCTTTGTGCACTTTGGGTGAGTGCTCAGTCTAGGTTGACTGATGTGCCAATGCGACTAGGGTTTTATCTGGTAAATTCTAGGATGCATCACAATTTTATGATTTTAGAGCAAGATTTCTAAAAATATTATCTTAGGGTTTGATAAGTGATTTTTGGTAAAATTGGCTTAGGATTTGATGAGTGATTTTGTTTTCATGCTTTGTATGAGTTTGGAATAGAGTTGTGTATTCTCTTCTCTTGCACTTTGTGTGATCTTGAGAATAAAAAGAAAATCTAAACCAATTTTTTATAATTTAGAGTAAGTAGGAAAAATCATCATTCATTGTTATGCTTAAGGGAATAAAATTTCATTTACGCATGCACTTGATATTTTAGTTTAATATATTTTTCACTTGATAAATAACCAAGGCTAAAATTTGTGTATGCTCTTCCCTTACACCTAGTGTGATCTTATTTTGGTATTTCATTAAGAATCACTTGGATTAATTAGGAATAAACCTTGATTTGCACATTTTTATGGTATTTAATTCATTTACAAGTTTTTCATCTAGCTGGGTTACTTTTTGTGTATGATCTTCTCTTGCACCTAGTGTGATCTTGAGAATAAAAAACAACACTTAATTCTATTACTATGATATTGTAGATCTTTTTGAACTACTAACCATTTGTGTGAAGGACCTAATTTTAGTCACATAAAGAAGGGATCTCTTCAAACAAAATTCTAACATTCACATGTGTTGTAGGTTACCAACAATGGTCTAAACCAAGTTGCTTAACCCAAAAGATAAGAAAATACACAAACAAACCATTCAAAACACCATACTATAGGTTTCAATTAAGAGTTATGGCTTGTCCACTTTAAACTAGGACATAGCCCCTTTGACATAAGCCTTAAGCTACAATAATGGGGGTGGTCTTAGGAACCCCAAAGTACTTCATGTAAGAGGTAACCTTGTGAATGAAATGACAAATTTCTCCAACTACCCAATTGATTACTACACCCTGGCGAGATTAGAGTCAAATTTATTTCCATTGTAACCCCAGTTATAGTAAAATTGAACGAATTTTTATGCTCATTGTATTGAATGGGGTAAATTATATCTAAGATACTCCAAGATAAGTCAATGTGACTTTATTGGTAAATCGAGATCAAAAAAATATCTTGTGACATATAGAGAGAGAACCCTTAGGAAAGATTGTCAGCTTGGAGCCAATTTTGTCTTAGTTATTATACTTGAGAGCTCTCACAAACTGATAACTTTGTTCGATTAAAACTCTTGTTTTTTGAACAATGGAAAGAATATTTTAAAGTTGAAACCACGTGACATTTCATAATGAAATCTATTTAGTGTTACTTTTTCCTAGTTTTTTACTTGTCCTAAAACAAGGTGAAACTCTGCCAAAGTTACATCAAGTATTTTTGGTCACCACTTAGTGTACTCATTTGTTTTTTTTTCTCATTTGGAGACAAAAGAAGAAAAAAGATATACAGATACCTACTAGAAATAATCACGTCCAACACTTTTGTATTCTTCTTACATGACCATGTTCTAATGCTAGAATGCAAGAGTTGAATGTTTAAATGGTACGTCATCAAGGTCTAGTAGCCCCCCTTGTCTCAAAACCCATATTGTGACTTAATATCATTTTTAGTTAAGTGATATCATCATTTTCTTCTTTAGATTTTTTAAACTACCTACATTATAGCCATACAATTGTGATATTTACATCTTGTTTCCATTGTGAAACTTGGCCTAAATCTCTACATTGTATTTTTACACTACTCACACAGATAATAATTCCTTGATATACTTAGACATAGTTTTTATATCCTAGCGTTGTCTTGAGTTTTGAGAGTGTCAAGGTTACATTGTTAGCATTGCGATAACATAATTTTGACACTTAATATACTGCTTTCACACAAATCTTGGTTCACATGTCCAAATAGTGTCATTACACTGCTCGCATTGGTAACTTCCATTTTTACAAGACTTAGACTTTGTTAGTGTCTAGAAATTGCACTTAAGTATACCTTACAAGAGGATCACGTCAAAACTCTCTTAGAATTTAGGTCTTGTTTGTTTCAAATTTGAACTAAATGATGATATTGTGTTGTCACTATTTTGTTTCAAACCTATCTTGAAAAATCATAGGGAGTAAAAAAATTTTGTGATTGGATTTGAATTTTATACGGCATTGTGTTGTCCTAGAAAAATTGATGTCATTTATTACCTTGCTAGGATAGATCATTCTTTATTTTTTGGTCATTAGGATCATATTGACATATTAGATTTGTGGTTATTTAATAGTCACCATTATTTTTTACGACTTAGTGTCGTTATGCTATGAATTTTTTTCTAGAGTTCCTTTTTAGTAAATCCTAGTGGAAATATTTCACATTGTACCTCCTATTTCTAGTAAACCTACTACAAGAATGGGGTTGAAAAATTTAGAAGCCGATCCCTTTGGAGGTGACAACCCTCTTTTAGAGGAAAATGTCATGATTGACCATAGTGGTAGAGAGGAGGATTCTCCTCATATGAATGCAGAGCTTCATCCCCCCCATTTTGATGATTACTTGTTTCAAAACAAGAATGAGATTTTTATGCGTGTTGTTGAACTAGGACCTAAGTTACTTTCCACAGCTCACCCTTCTCTTATCACCGACATGGTTTGGGGAGATGAAGAAGTGGAATGTGCTCATCGTACTATTAATGAGACATTAAACCCAGGTCATGCCTCTACTTCTGGATGATAGAATAATGAGGAGGTACCTTTTGAAAATGATGGAGACTATCATATACCTATTGTTAGAGTATGTTGTGAAGACCATGCTCATCAGAAGAAACCTCCTCCTAAAGAAAATCGTAACAAAATACCCACTCAGGAAGTAACCTAAGAAGAAAAATTTTAAGCTCTTACTCACCAGTTGAAAAGTCTAGCTTCACATGTAAATAAAGAACAACCAAAATCTTTGAAACAGGCTATACCAAAGGCAAAACCTAAAGCTTCATTTAAAAAATTCCAATCAAATAATCCTTGATGGGAAACATGGAAAGATCCTTATGAAGAATTTCTTACAGAGAATAGGGGTGGGAACACACCTAGATTTAACCCTTTTGATAGACCTACACCACCCACACAAGACAATATTTTCAATCAAGAGTGGTCCACAATGAAGAATGCCCTTCTAGCTTTGTAAGAAGGAAAAACTGATAACAACAAAAAGTATCAATTCGATGAGTTGTGCCCTTATCCGTTTGAAAGAGTCATGTTACAAGTTCCTTTCCCATGACACTTTGATTGTCTAAAATTTGACAAGTATAAGATAAAACATCACCCTTTTGACCATATTAAATATTTTTATATGGCCTGTCAAGAGGTTGCATATAGTGACAACTACCTCATTCACCTCTTCCCATGAAGTTTGGGAGGATGGGAGTTAGAGTGGTTTCTACACATCCCTAAGGGATCTATATCTACATGTCTAGAATTAGCCAAAAAAATTGTATGACGCTTCTCATTCAATATTGAGAGTGACATCACCATGTTAGCTATTTGCAATGCCAAACAACGAAGCAATGAGAACTTTTTTTATTTTTTGCAATGATGGAGAGGATTAGCTAGCCACTTTCCTTGTTGCATACTTGAAATATAGTTGATAAGTATATTTTCTCCTAACCTCTACCTAGACATTATGTTCCACTTGAAAATTCATTGTGGCAACACGTTCGAAGAGGTAATCGAAAAAGGGAGTCAAATTGAAAAGGTGTTGTTAGCTAGGGGGAATCTAAAACCTTTCTCCCATGATCATAACGATTCCAAATCAAACGATTTTTTTGTTCATAATAACAATAAAAATGTCATTAGTGATGGAATAGTAGACTCTAAGAGAGTACAATCCATCCAAAACCACACAACTTTGAAGATTGCAAAGGGAACTCCTATGAAGTATAATCATCGTACTTTCACCCTCTATCTAAATCCATATCATCCATCCTAAAGAAGTTAGATGTCATAAACATGGTTCGATACCCAGAAATAAAACCCTATGGGCATGAAACACCTAAGCCATCATGGTTTAGGCATAATGAATTTTTTGGATTTCACTGCGTAAAGGGTCACAAAAATGACAAGTGTTTGAAATTAAAACACTACATTCAAGCCCTAATCGATAGTGGGGATATAGAGGTAGACTCCATTGGCACTCCCAATTCTCCAAACAAAAAATTGGGGATCCTTAAATAATCATTTTCCAAACATGAGGGTGTTAGTGCTCGTCTTTATCTCACACCATTTGCCCCAATTTTCCTCTAATCTGCGTGTTATGAAATGGTTTATCTCTCGATGTGGATGTTCTAAAGATTTTACCTCTATTTTAATGCCTTGAATTTTTTGCATCATCCATTGTCATGCCCCTTTTTGAATAAGTCTCTGAGTTTACCCTATTTTTTTCCCTAATTTCTTCAAAATCCGTGGGCTCTGCCATTTTTTCCTATTTTGCCCCAACCAGGGAAGCTCAAGAATGATCAATTTATATTTGTATGCCTTTGAAAATCAAAATCCATGGTCGAAAGATGCTTGGAACCATGATTCACTTGGTTTTGTTTCAAAAAATTTTATCTTTAGCAAAAAATCAGATTCTAGGCATGAATGGTGAATTTATGTGTTTTTGACAGTCTAACGGGTGTCTTTTTCCTATCAAAATTATTCCTCAGCATTTGGCGGTCACATGGCTTCTTTTGGTTAGTCAGGGGATGGCGGGAAAATATTTTAACTTGTCGCTTTTTTACTTTTTTGGCAAAAAGGAAAATTTGGTCCAATAGCTCCTCTCAATTTTGATTGGTTCTTTTGGTACTTACATGGCTTCTTCTAATTGGATGAAGCGCAGTAGGTTTGTTTTATGAACTTTTTATTTTTGGATAATTTGGTAAAAAGTTTGAACTCACCCCGTGTCCCCGCCAGGCACTGATTAAAGAAAAATTTAAGTGGTAGGGAAAAAGTATTACTTTGACCCTACAAAAGGACACGTGGCAAAGTTAAAAGTGGAGATGCGGGCCTTTGGAAGTAGGTTGGATATTTTTCCCTTTTGGAAAAATGGAGTACAGATTCTAAAATGGAAGCGCACCCCTGCCAAATCATAGTAAAGCCTTATAAGGTTATTAGAAGTTGCGCCATAAAGGTGCGTGGCAGTTTGAAAATTCAAGAGGCGGGGAGGTGGGCCATTGGGGGCAACTTGGATTTTTTTCCCTTTGTTATTCAAAAGATTAAAAATCATCAAAATGACCCACGGGCCTAATAGAGAATAGTAAAAATTTGCTCCAATCAATGACGGAGGTGTGGAATTTTGGGGGAAAATTGGAAAATTTTCCTTTTCCAAAAAGGAGGTGAAATAGTAGATTTTAGCCATGGTTCCTTTGGGACCCACATTGGGACAAATTTCAGGCCCATTTTTCAAAGGTGGAGGGGTGGAGCAAATTGAGAAATTTTCCATTTTTTCCAAAAGTTGTAAAAGTTAAAAATGAACCCCTGGGCCCGTCTTAACTTGGATCTCCCATGTGGACGGTCAAGATTGAAAAGAGAGATCAATGGTAGCTGTGCATCTGTATTTGATTTTCCTCCATTTCTACTCCAAAGCTCTTGGGGATGCAAATTTTTATAGTTTTTTTATCATTTATTGGAGTCTCCTGCACGTAAAATGAAGAGGAACATTAATTTGGTATCCTGGTTAGGTGTGAAAAATCTGAGGTCATCCTTTGCCATCAAGATGTGATTTGACCATTGGCTTCAATATGATTTTCCAGTTTTTCTTTCCTTGGCACACAAAGAACCATATTTGACAAATTGGAGGAGGAAGTAGTTAGCGCATGAGATGAAGAACAACTTACTAGGTGAAGAATTTAATGCTAGAAATATTTGGAGAGATTTTCCCTTTGCACACCTGACAACTTTTTCACAAATCTGATTTTGGGAGTCTCAACACGCAATGGTTCTTTGAATGTCTCTGGTTTTGGGGGAAAAATATGTTGTAAATGAAGCATTATAAATTGCATGATTTTTTCGTGCAAATGGTTGGAGTGTTAGAGGTCGGGACTGATTTTTCTAAGAGAAAAGCTTGATAGAACCCGTCCTGAGAAACCATCTTAAGAAACATGTTTATCTCCTTTATGTTAAATTTCATCATGTTAAGGTGGTTGTGAGTGTATAACCATTGACAAGCTTTGAGATTGTTTTAGAAACTTTCCCCTGCTGATAAATTTAATCAAACTTGAGTTAATTTTTGTTATTTTTAGGCAACATTTATGTTTGCTTCATTTCAGAATGTCTGTAAGTAGTTTTCTTGTTCCCGTTGCAATCTTACATTGAAATCTTTGTGAATCACACAAGATCTTATCCTTGTGATAGTTTGGTGGCATTTGTAATTTCATTTACCAGAAAAGCTTTCATTTGATAGTGAAATAAACAAAATTTAAAATCATTGTGACTCCTAGCATGACTATAAGATTGTTTGTTAGCCTTTGAGGGTATCTTAGGCGTGATGAAATAGAGGTTGATAATTTTTAGTTAAGTTTTCCAATTTGAGCCTTCATTTTGGATCCTTGAATTTTGTGTGAAAAGTGCTTATCTAGGCCTCCATTTAAGCACATATTCTGGTTAAAGGAACATTCTAGATATCCCAAAGCATTATGTTGTTCAAGCTCTCCATTTTTGTAAAAGTTCTCAAGTATTTGGTGAATCAAGTTCATTTCTACCTCACTTCCCACCAAAATTCATTTAAAAACAACCAATCATACCCATACTACTCATATTTGTCATGATAATTTTTACTACCAAAACATGTAGAAACAATCAAGTTTTCATTGTCTTTAGTGGCCTGAACCTTGCTTAGAAAATATCTCCATTATCTAGAGTGAAAAATTGAGAGATTTAGGTCTTGTTGCATTGATCATATTTTCTTTAAGGTCTTCTTAATAACCTCGCAATGAAGGATGTCTCCATCTCCTCCACAAATAGCAGGCTACAAAAAGGGTCCTCTCACCTTGGTTAAAAGACACAATCATAAAGTAGTGAGGATAGGTAAAATGCTCTTGAGGGTGCTACGCATTTCTCCACATCTGAGTGATAAAGAGCAAGCTTCATTCCATCCCTGGATATAAAATGACACACTACATGCTCTACTTTTCTCTAAGCTTCCTGCCAAAACTGTGATGCTTATGGGCTTCCGAGGGAAAATTAATTTGGGTACCAACACCTGATTGGCACTGTTGTCGGGGATATAGTGGTTACAGTTCATATTCATACCATGTTAAACACTTCTTATATGCTCTAAGTGCTAATACAATTTTTCAAACATCATCTTGTGTTCGGGCTTGTAAGAAGTATTCAAAGTTGTGAGTGTTGTGTGCAATCCTTTCAGTTTCTACACCTAGTGCACTAGCTTTCATTAATAAATCTAGGTAAAGAAAAGTTAGATCATCCCATTTATATTTTCTAGCATTGATAGACATTTGAAAGATCATATTTTAGTGCATTTTCACAACTAAGGTGTAAATCCTTAGTGGTGACTCCCTATTGATCTGATTCTTAATGAGTACCAGTGTCTTAACCTCTGTCAAGTGAGATTTGTTACTAATCTTTTCAAATATGGAAGGAAGAATATCTTTCTTTGCTAGGGATCTTGCTAGGACATTATTTCCAGAGCTAGGAAAAACAAAGTTAGAAGGAAGAAAAGCGTGGAGATTTTTTTGGAGATCAGCAAATAAGAAAAGCGATCTCTATTGATGAAAGTGATCAACCTATCATTGAAGACTTCCATTCACGTGCTTATGAATCAGGTAGCCTCTTTGTGGAATTAAATTCTCTAACTAGAGAGGGGCCTTCATTTGATTTTGAAAATTTTGTTTCTCATTCTTCCCCTGTGTTTTCAAAAGTTGATAGGGTTTTCCAAGAAACAAGGCCTTTAGGGGATATTCATTTTGAAAGTTATACTCCTATTTTTCAAAGACCCTCTACCCCTTATAAATTTGTCTCCTCTCCAAGGTCACCTCCTCAAAACAACATGGCCCATCCCACACCCACACCTCCATTTTTTGTAAACACCTTTTGTCCTATAAATTTTATAGGGATGGCTGGTTATCCAAATGCAGTTCCTTAGGATGTAAGAAATAGATTACCAAAGTTCCAAGGAAACAACACTATAAATGGTGATCAACATTTAAAGTTTTTTTATCAATATGATGGAAGACTTTGAGATTCAACATGAAGATGTATATATCAAATTTTTTATCCATAATTTGGAAGAGGATGCAAGGGACTGCTATAAAGATTTGCTAGATAATTCCATTAATTCTTAGAAATATATGAACAATGTATTTCGATTGTAGTATGGTGATATAACTGACCCTAGGTTTCTTTTATTAGAATTTGAATACATCAAGAAGAATCCTAATGATTCAGTACATGATTTCAGCACAAGGTTCAACAAGAACATTAAGAGATTGCTTGTTAGCTTAAGGTCACATGATGAGTCATGATTGATCAAATATTGAGATGTATTTGATAAAAAAGTTGTTTACTACTTGAGGGACAAAAAACCTACTAATTTGAGGTAGGCCTTCACCATGGCTTTACAAATTGAGAACAACATTAAGGAAATTGGAAAGCCTCCAAAAAGGGAGGGTGTAAAACTAATTAACCTGGAAAATCCTAAAACAAATAAGGCTTCTGATTTAGAGGAAGTTGTGAAAACTTTGGTAGGAGCTGTTAAAGAAATATCATACAAATTAGCCTAGATAGAAAAAGGAATTGTGCAGAGTTCAAAAGGTCAGCACAAGCAACAAGGCCAAGAAAATTTTACAAATCATCATAGAAATGTTCAGAGATTTGATGAAAAAGGCAAGGGACTTGTTGGATTTGGAAATAAAAAGTCCCAAGCTAGGAAAAATAGAATGGTACATGATCCTTTGGCTACCAGAGTTACTATTGTGGAGGAGACAGATGTCATTGATTGGTGTGACAAATGTTTCATGCCCCATGATCCATGTGAGTAAGATCAACAACAACAACAAGAAGCTTATGATAATGATGATGATGATGTTTACATGATGGGTTGCTCCACGAGCTCACAATAAGGGGAAACCTCAACTGAGGTAATAAGTGCTAGAAATGCTGCTGATTTTTGGGATTACATCCACTGGGTACCTATTCTTTCTCCCTCTCATACTTTAAAAGTACATACTATACAAGATTTTGAATTTCCCAACAATTAATTTGAATATTTAAGATCTTTGATGATAAAGAAGTATGATGGAGGAATCCCATATGAGGAGGACATGCAGTTGTTGATGAACATTTTTGTTGCCCAAAAGGAGGAGTATAACACAAGAAGTAGGGTTGTCAAAGGGACAGGGCCTCAGGCCAAGCCAAAAACTTCATTTCTCTCAAATATTCCTAAAGAGGATCCTAAGAAAGATGCATCTGCCAAGGGCCTTCCTGTCCCAAACAAAACTCATACCCCTCCTCATTCCCAAGATGCCAAAAATCATGTTGCATATAATGAGTGTGTTAGCCTTCCTTCCAATGCTACCTTGCCAAATTCTGTCCATTATGATATTGCCCAAGTCTTGAGTCAGATCAAGATCTCAGTTCCAATTTTTGAGTTGCTTAGGATTCTTGAGCACAAGAAAAGGGATTTTGAGTATTTGGGGCTGAAAGAGGAGAAGACTTCCCTAGGTATAAATATAAACATTGTGGAGACTACGCCAGTCATTGAAGAGTTAGAGACATCACCAGCGTTGGAGGAACTAGGTGAACCACCTGAGGTTTATTTGGGGACATCCTTGGTGGAGTCTCAGCTAAATTTGGATCCATTCTTCACCACTCTGATCATTAAAGAAATATTTCTACACAACTGTATGTTTGATTCAGGGGCATCATGAAATGTTATACCTCTAGAAGTCATGAATGAGCTAGATATCAAAGTAACAACAACATATGGGAAGTGTATTGCTATGGAATATAGAGAAGTGCCAGTGGTGGGATGTGTGATAGGTCTAGTGGTACAACTTACAGCTTACCTAGGTAAAAACTTGACGGTTAATGTTGTTATTATTGATTACCCAGCCAAGTGGGGTATGTTGTTATCTAGAAAATGGGCTACAACTGTTGGTGGGAGTGTTTAAATGGACATGTCCTATGCTACCATCCCAGTTGAGGGCAGCCTTGTCAGGTTGTATGGAGAAAAGAAGATGTTGCACCTTATTAAAGATCCCAACAATGCATCTTATGAAGTATTGTACACAAGTGTTGATGCTGGTAACTTTGTAGGAATTACTGATGGAAAAGAGCACAAGATTGAAGAATGCAAGTTTCTTGAATAGGCAGGCTCTCCTTGGACTTTATTGTTTGATGGAGCTTACTCCAAGTTCAGAAATGGTGCTGGTGTTGTTCTGATCTCTCTAGGATAGGAAGAATTTGTATTTTTTGTTAAACTCAACTTTGAGTGCACTAAAAACATTGTTGAGTATGAGGTATTGTTCTTAGGTATGAGGATTTCTTAGAAATATGGTGTTAAAGACATCATTGTCAAAGGAGATTTACAATTAATTATAAAGCAAGTTAGAAAACTTTATGCCACAAAAAATCAGGGAATGAAACAATACAAGCATGTAGTTTGGGATATCATTGAGATGTTTGATTCATTCAATATTGTGCATCATGATAGAAAGTTCAATGATTTGGTAGAAAAAATTATAGTATTGGGAACTCATTTTGATAATTGTACAATATCCCCATATTGTGAATATGATGTTGAGGTGTTAACTAGGCCATCTGTACCTGACAACATTAAACATTGGAAAGTTTTTGATGACGATGCTTAGGTCAGAAGATTTGTGAAGAATAAAGAGGAATTTTTGGATCAAAATATTTATTGGGAGCCAATGGTGTGTGTAGCAGAGGGTAAATAAACCTTGTTTGGCAAATTCATCATCCAACTAAAGACTAATACCATTCCTGGAGGGCTAGTTGCTCTTGAATCCAACTTTGATAATGCTCATCACATTATTAACAGATGCATGACAGCCTCAAGGGATTTTGAGGAGCATGACCTTAGCAAAAAGGAGAAATCAAGGAATATCTAGTTAGGAAGCAATCTCAGCAAGCAGGAAAAACACTCTTATGCCCAATTGTTGAAAATATCAAGATTGCATGTCTTGGACTTATTCTAAATTAAAGGCATACAGAGAGGATTTGTTTCAACATGAGATTCCCTTAGAATCTAATGCAAAACCATTCAGGAAGAAACAGAGGCCAATCAATCCACTCATATCTCTTAAAATGCAAGAGGAACTAAAGAAACTAAGGGATGGAGGGATTATTCAACTTATAAGGTATTATTCTTCGGTTTCAAACCTAGTACCAATTAAAAATAAGAATGGTGACATCAGGTTGTGTGTGGACTTTAGAAATATAAACAAAGCATCAATGAAGGATAATTATCCTTTAACAAACATGGACCACATGCTGTATTTAGTGACTGATTTTGAGCTGCTATCTACCCTAGATGTCTTCTTTGGTTATAACCAAGTTGTTATAAAGGAATTAGAAAGAATTAAGACAACCTTTACCACCCCTTTGTGAACATATGTATATGTCAAGATTCCCTTTAGACTAATGAATGCTAGAGCAACATTTGAGAGAGCAATGAATGTTTCTTTTACTAGTTACATCAATGATTTTACTGTTGTCTACCAAGATGATGTAACTGTGTTCCCCAAAAAGAGAGGTGATCATTTACAACACTTGAAGAAAATGCTGATAAGATGTAGAGAATATGACATTTCACTCAATCCAAAGAAGTGTTATTTCAGAATACATAAGGAAAAATTGCTTGGTCACATTGTGTCACAAGAAGGGGTAATGATTGATCCAGAAAGGGTAGAGGCCATCAGCAAGGTCCCAATTCTAAGAACCAAGAAGGGGATTCAGTCTTTCTTTGAGTAGATAAACTTTATCAGGAGATTCATATCAAACTTTGCTGAGTTGACCATTCCAATCACTGACATGATAAAGAAGGACCAGGTCATCAATTGAGAGGAGGATGGCATTCAAGCTTTCAATGGGATCAAGGAGGCATTAAAGCATGCCCTTGGTTTAGTAGCTCCATATTATAAGAAGCCTTTCCAACTATTTTCTTTTTCTTCAGAGAACACTATTACATTTGTCTTGTTGCAGAAAGATGATGAAGGGGCTAAGAGGCCAATTTCCTTTTTTAGTAAGGCATTGCAAGGGGGCTGACCTGAAATACACTATTATGGAGAAACAAGCATTTTCCTTGGTAAAATCAACAAAGGTTTTTAGGCCTTACATTTTGAGCTCTAAAATTATTGCTTATATTCCCCACACTATGGTGAACGACATCTTATCAGAGATGGAAGTCTCAAGAAAAAGATGCAGATGGGTGAACAAGTTACAAGAATATGACATGGATATCCAAACCATGAATTTGGTGAGAGGTTAAGGCTTGGCTAAGCTTATGGCTAAGAGAAAATTGCAAACCATTGAGGTAAATTAGGTAAAATAAGGAAGGGTAGATGTTTTTGAAAAATTGATGAGTTTTGAGTGGTACAAAGATGTAATTTTTTTATCTCAGACATCTATACTACCCTGAGCATTTGAGTAAGAACAAGAAAAAATCCCTTAAGTTGGCTTCCAAGAAATATGTCATTACTGATTATGGGTTAGCTTGGAAGAAACTTGAGGGAGTTCTCTTAAGGTGCATTACTGAAGATGAAGCCCCCAAGATAATTGATGATCTCCATGGAGGATTTTGTGGGGGGGCATTTTTTTGGAAGAGTCACAACACACAATATCTTAATGGCTGGTTATTGGTGGCCAACTCTCTTCAAGGATACAAATCTTTTGGTTAGAATATGTGAGAGTTGTCAGTGCTTCTCTGGAAGATTGAAAGCTTTAGGCTCTATTCCTTTGTAGCCTGTATCAATTGAAGCCCCATTCAAGCAATGGGGAATGGATTTCATTGGTGAGATTTCAGACCCTTCAAGTGCTGGCCATAAGTGGATTCTTGTAGAGACTGATTACTTCACCAAATGGGTGGAGGAAATACCCACCAAAAGAGAAAATCGTCATGGATTTTATGTTGAACCATATCATCTGCAAGTTGGGGTGCTAGTTAAAATTGTTGTTGACAATGCCATGAGCTTCAGAGTTAAACCTTTGGTGGCAATGTGCAAAGAATAAGGAATAAATTTTACATATGCCTCTAATTACAGTCCCCAAGGAAATGGACAAGTTAAGTCCAGTAATAAAACTTTACTGAAGATTATCAGAAGAACCTTGGAGCTAAACAAAAGAAAATGGGGTGAACAACTGAAGTTCACTATTTGGGCTGACAGAATTACTCTTAAAAGAACCACTAGAAAAATTCCATCTGAATTGGTGTATGGCACTCAAGCTCTACTGCCCATGCATACGAAACCATCCTCATATTGGTTCATTCAACAATCAGAAGATCAAAAAGTTAGTCCATATGAGGCTCGCATTAACCAGATTGTTGAACTTGATGAAGAAAGGAGAGCATCTCACCAAAGGAATGTAAACTTCAGAGAAAAATTGAAGAAGTTATTTGACAAGAGGGTCACTCCCATAGCTTTCAACATTGGAGATCTTGTGCTATTGTGGGATAACAGACATGAAGACAAGGGAAAACATGGTAAATTTGATGCACTATGGATGGGCCCTTAATCCATTGATATTCTAATTGGTGAGCATACCTTCTTATTAAAAGATTTAGATGGTGAATTGCTTGAATTTCCTATTAATGGCAGGCACTTGAAGCATTTCCTAGATTTTTTCCCCATAATCAAGGTGAGCATCACTTGTATAGTGTACATCTTATTGGTTGCTTTCTGTCTTTTTTATTTTTTCTCGTTCTGGTCCTCGGTGACTTGGTTTTTCTAGTTTCTCAGTTTAGTATTTGGAAGATGGTTGTGGTTGTTGTAATATACTAGATTTTTCTTTGACTCTATTGCCCAATGGTCTGTTCTTGGCACTTGGTCTGCTAGTTGTTCTTGTGGCACTCGTAGGGAGTGCCCATCCCCGAGTCGAAGCCAACATTGGTGCTCATCTTGATCTCACACCATTTTCCCTAATTTTCCTCTGATCTGTGTGTTATGAAATGTTTTATCTCTCAATGTGGATGTTTTGAAGATTTTAACTCTATTTGAATGCCTTAAATTGTTCACAGCATCCATTATTATGCCCCTTTTTGAAGAAGTCTCTGAGTTTGCTCTTTTTTTCCTAATTTCTTCAAAATCCACAGGCTCTGCCATTTTTTCCTATTTTTCCCCGACCATGGAAGCTCGAGAATGATCAATTTATATTTGTATGCCTTTGAAAATCCAAATCCATGGTCGAAATATGCTTGGAACCATGTTTCACTTAGTTTTGTTTAAAAAAAAATCATCCTTAGCGAAAAATCAGATTCTAGGCATGAATGGTGAATTTCTATATTTTTGACGGTCTAGCGGGCATATTTTTCCTGTCAAAATTATTCCTCAGCATTCAGCAATCATGTGGTTTCTTTTGGTTAGTCAGGGGATGGTGGGAAAATGTGTTAACTTGTCACTTTTTATATTTTTTGCAAAACAAAAATTTTGGTCGCATAGCTCGGCTCAATTCTGATTGGTTATTTTGGTACTTACGTGGATTCTTCTAATTGGATGAGGTATGGCAGGTTTTGTTTTATGAAATTTTGATTTTTGGCTACTTTGGCAAAAATTTTGAACTCACCCTGTGGCCCTATTAGGCATTGATTAAAGCAAAATTTAAGTGGCAGGGATAAAATCATACTTTGACCCTGCAAAAGGACACGTGGCAAAGTTAAAAGCAGAGATGCAGGCCTTCAGAAGAAGGTTGAATATTTTTCCCTTTTGTAAAAATGGAGTAAATATTCTAAAATGGAAGTGCAACCCTACCAAATCATATTGAAGCCTTATAACGTTCTTTGAAGTTGCACCATAAAGACACGTGGTGGTTTGAAAATTCAAGAGGTGGGGAGGAGGGCCATCGAGGGAAACTTGGATTTTTTGCCCCTTGTTATTGAAAAGATTAAAATCATCAAAATTATCCAAAAAGGAGGTGAAATAGCAGATTTTAGCTATGGTTCCTTTGGGACCCACATTGGGACACGTGTCAGGCCCATTTTTCAAAGGCAGAGAGGCGGAGAAAATTGAGAAATTTAACATTTTTTCCAAACGTTGTAAAAGGTAAAAAGGAACCCCCAGGGCCATCTTATCTTGGATCTCCCATGTGGATGGTCCAAATTTAAAAGAGAGATCAACGACAACTATGCATATGTATTTGATTTTCCACCATTTCTGCTCCAAAGCTCTTAGGGATGCAAATTTTTACGGTTTTAATCATTTCTTGGAGTCTCTTGCATGTAAAATGAAGAGGAACATTAATTTGGTATCTTGGTTGGGTGGGAAAATCTGAAGATGTCCTTTGCCTTCAAGATGTGATCTGACCATTGGCTTCGATCTGATTTTCCAATTTTTCTTTCCTTGGCATGCAAAGAACCAGATTTGACAAATTGGAGGAGGAAGTAGTTGGCACACGAGATGAAGAAAAAATTACTAGGTGAAGAATTGAATGCTAGAAATATTTGGAGAGATTTTCCCTCTGCACACCTGACAGATTTTTTGCAAATCTGATTATGGGAGTCTCAACATGCAATGGTCCTTTGAATGTCTCTGGTTTTGGAGGAAAACTCTGTTGTAAATTAAGCATTATAAATTACATGAATTTTTCATTTAAATGGTTGGAGTGTTATAGATTGGGACTGATTTTTCTAAGAGAAAAGCTTGATAAAACCCGTCCTACTGAGAAACCATCTGAAGAAACATGTTTATCTCCTTTGTGTTAAATTTCATCATGTCAAGGTGGTTGTGAGTGTACAGCCATTGAAAATCTCTGAGATTCTTTTATAAAATTTCCCTTGCTAATAAATTTAATCAAACTTGAGTTAATCTACATTATTTTTGGTAAAAATTTGTGTTTGCTTCATTTCAAAATGTTTACAAGTAGTTTTCTCGTTCCCATTACAATCTTCCATTGAAATCTTTGTGAATCACGCAAGATATTATCCTTTTGATAGTTTGGTGGCATTTGTAATTTCATTTATCAGAAGATCTTTCATTTGATAGTGAAATAAACAAATTTAAAATGATTGTGACTCCTAGCATGACTATAAGATTGTTTTTTAGCCTTTGAGGGTATCTTAGGTGTGATAAAATAGAGGTCGATAATGTTTAGTTGAGTTTTCCAATTTGAGACTTCATTTTGGATCCTTGAAGTTTGTGTGGAAAGTGTTGATCTGGGCCTCCTTTGAAGCACATATTCTAGTTAAAGGAACATTATAGCTATCCCGAATCATTCTGTTGTTCAAGCTCTCCATTTTTCTAAAAATTCTCAAGGATCTGGTGAATCAAGTTCATTTCTACTTCACCTCCCACCAAAATTCATTTAAAAACAACCAATCATACCTATACTACCCTTTCTTGTCATATGTGTATACAAATGCCTAATTTTTACTACCAAAACATGCAGAAACAATCAGGTTTTCATTATCTTTATTGGCCTGAACCTTGCTTAGAAAATATCTCCATTATCTATTGTGACAACTCGAGAGAGTTAGGTCTTGTTGCATTGATCATATTTTATTCAAGGTCTTCTTAATAACCTTGTGAGGAAGGATATCTCCATCTCCTCCACAAACAACAGGCTACAAAAAGGATCCTCTCACCCTGGTTGAAAGGCACAACCATAAAGTAGTGAGGATAGGTCAAATCTTCTTGAGGGTGCTACCCATTTCTCCACATTTGAGTGACGAAGACCAATCTGCATTCCATCCCCGGCTATAAAACAACACACTACATGCTCTGCTTATCTATAAGCTTCCTGCCAAACCTGTGATGCCACTCAACTTCTGAGGGAGAATAAATTTGGGTACCAATAGAGGGTATGAAAAATAAGGATAAAGGATAGTCATCTCAAAACAATAATATTAACTATGTGTCAAACACTAACCATTTTTATGCTTTGATAGGTCATGTTGACTCCCCCGTTGAACATATCAACATGATCAAAATAAGAACAAGAGAGTGCGCCATGGAAATATGACAAGATCATTCTGTTTTCCCATAAAACACCCCCCTCCTCCTCAAGAGAGTCATTATGATGTGTTAGATCAATTATATAAGATCACAACTAAGATTTCAATCTTGGACCTTATAAAGATTTCTAACATCCATAAGGATATACTTTGCAAAACCTTATAGGGATTAGGAGTATTTTTTGATATTTACAAAATGCATTTATAGGCCGTGGTAGCACAAATAGCTCCTTTAGAACACATAACTTTCAATCCAATGGAAATCTTATCAGAAAATCCCTCCCATAACCTGCCCTTGCACATTAAAGTAATAATCAAGCATATGAAGGTCAAGAGAGTGTTGTTGGATGGCGGATTGGGTCTAAATACTTTTAATCTTAAACTAGTTCATAAAATAGGGTGCACAGAAGATGATATGGAAACAAATGTGATCACCATAAAGGTGTATAACAATGAAGAGTGACAATCAGCTGGAATGATCATTTTCTCATTAGAAGTTAGTCCTATAATCGATGATACAAAGTTCCATGTCTTAGACCTAGAGCTCCCTTACAACATCTTACTTGGCTGCCCATGGATTCATGCCATGCAAGTCATGCCTTCAATGTATCATTAGTGTTTAAAGTTACAAAATGAAGGACATACACTTACTATACATGGGGATACCCAACCATTTTCTCATTGCACATCAGTGTCAAGCCATTTTCTTACTATCTATGAGTGCCCCTCTAAGGATATCATTTTACTTGTTAAGTCAGAGGCCCTCGCTTCATGAGTGAATCCATATGCCTTTTATACCAATGATAATGATGCTTCTACATCAGAAAATACTTTAGCTACATGGGAGATGAAGGTTAGACCAAGCGATTGTCAAGAGTACAATCTGCAACAAAACATTATGGTTCAAAACATTCCGCTATCAGCCCAAGAATTAGATAGACCATGCTACAAGCTCCAAATATCAAGGGAGAATTTCCCTTTTGATGATTTCACTTGAGGTGGCTTAGTAGAAGATGAAATGATACTCAAATATATTGTATTTCATCCTGATGATGATGAAATGGATGTATGCTACAAGTCACCTAGGTATGTTATTCCTAACTGAATAATGCTTACTATGAGATATAAAGGAAGTGGTTGTGGCTGTCAAGAACAAGGTTCATTGGAATATCTTCTAATACCTCATTGTCTAATGGGAAAATCTGGTCTTGGCACCCAATTGTATGAGCTTTGACCTTCAGATGATGAGTATGCTTCTTTAGAGCATGAGGATAGTTTGTCCAAAAATGAAAGCAAAATAGATTCCTGGTGTAGTCTTTATGAAGACCTCACCACCAAGAACCTATTCTCTAACATGAATATGATTACCATAACCCCTGTTACACCCATTACCATTCCAAAAATGGACCTTGTGTACCCATCACTCATGAATTGGGACCAAAAGAAACATGTACCCATTGACATCTTTAAGAGAGATGAGGCTATTGGTGAGTTCCTTGGCATTAGAGATAACATTCCAAGAAACGACCACAAGAAATGATTCTCCATTCAGATCAATGCATACATGTAATTAGGATAGGAGGTAGAGTTGTGTGGTCACTTAAGTAAGAAAATAGGAAAGGGAAAAATTATTGCAAGAAATCCTTGCGCAAAGAAAAATTCCAAGTCTGATAGCCAAAACATATTTGAGGCACTTGTGGAAAAACATATAGAACAACCTATGTAAAAAATACTATACCCACCTAAAGATGAGGATCTCCCTAAACCACCTTTGGTAGAGGAGGATCTCAATCTCCCTCCCTATCCTACGTGTATGGAAGATGAATCCAAGCTACTGGTATAGGAGACAATAGATGTTAAAATCGACACAAAGGAGCTACCTAGAATTGTTAAGTTAGGAGCTTCACTCTCAGCTCAAGAACAAAATAATTTACATGAATTTTGAGAGAATGTGCAGATATTTTCATTTTGTCTTACGTAGACATGCTAAGAATTGATCCTGCATTAGTGGTACACAATCTTTTTTTACACCCAAATGTTAAGCCCATAAAGTAAAAGCTCTGTAAGATGCATCCTGGTGTTTCCTTGTTAGTTAAGGAAGAACTATAAAGGTTATTAGAAGAAAGTTTCATCAAGACTATAGACTACTCCGATTAGATTTCTAATGTGGTACCAATTCAAAAAGATCCAATCGGTATCAAAGTATGTACCGATTTCCGAGATATTAATAAAGCTTTTCCTAAGGATTATTTTCCTCTTCCTAACATTTACATGATTGTTGATTCTAAGAGTTATGAGATTCTCTCACTCATTGATGGCTTCTCAGGATATAACAAAATAAAGATAGTTGAGGAAGATAAACACAAGACACATTTTACTACCCCATGGGAGACATTTTGCTACCAAGTCATGCCCTTTTGTCTCAAGAATGTGGGCGCTACATATCAATGGGCGATGATTGTAATCTTTCACAACATGATTAGTGACATCATAGAAGATTACATATATAATATATTATCAAAGTCTAGAACTCGGGAAGAGAACCTAGAGATTTTATGATGCATCTGTCAACTATTAAGGGACTACACAATCTAAAATAACCCAAAGAAGTGTGTCTTGGGCGTGTTATCTAGGAAACTAATAGGATTCATTATGTCGTGGAGAGGAATAGAAGTGGACCTTGAAAAGGTCACTCCTATCACAAAAATGCCTCCCTCTAAAAGTATTAAATAAATTTGTAGCTTACAAGGAAAGATTTAGGCCATCAAAAGGCTTATTTCATAGCTAGCAGACAAGTGGAAGACATTCACGGATCTTCTTAAAACATATGTCAATTTCAACTGGGGACCAGAACAACAACAAGCCTTTGCTATTCTAAGAGAATAATTGGCTAAACTCCTTGTTCTCATGCTTCCCATGGCAGGAGAACCCTTCCTACTGTACATTTCTACTACACACTTTGTAATTGGGGCACTATTGGCTCATTATGATAAAGAGAAGAAGGAAATTTTTTTATACTACCTAATAAAAATATTGATAGATTATGAGCTTAACTATTTGTAGATCGAAAAGGCTTTCCTCACTGTAGTGTTTTCCTTCCGAAAACTACACCACTTTTTTCACGACAGTAAAGTTAAGATTATTTCAAAAGTGGATCCACTAAAATAATTATTGTCAATACTCACACTCACAGTAAAGATGGCTAATTGGATCATCTTAATAAGCAAGTTTGACATTGAGTATGTAAATAAAAAGTTAGTGAAAGGACATGTGTTAGCAGATTAGCTAGCAGAATCTCCACTACTAGGTATTGAACCTTTGATTTTTGAGCTACAAGATGGATCCATAATGTACCTCGAGGAATATATCATCTGACAACTATACTTTGATGGATCCTTTACATTTCATGTTTTAGGTGTTGGAGTTGTGTTGATTACTCTTACAGGACACTTGATTCCCAAGTGTTCCAACTCGAGTTACTATGCACAAATAATATAGTGGAGTATGAGGCTCTCATCACAGGGATGAAGTTCGACATCAAGTGGGATATCCGATAAGTAAATTACATTGTTGATTCAACGCTTATTATAAAACATGTCACAGATGAATACAAAGTAAATGATGAGTAATTTATTCCATATAAAAGAATGGTTGATTCTTTGAAGGAGTTTTTTTAGTAGATCACATTTTAAAAAATTCCACAAGCATAGAATAGATCAATTGATGCTATGTATATAGTAGGGTCCATGTTGAGTATTCCACCAGGGAACAATGATATGTCATTCTTCATTGAACATCTAAAACTGCCAGCATATGACATACCACAGTCCTATTTGGTGTGCAATGTTGGTTGTCCCTTTTCCCCATGGTACATTGAAATATTCAATTACCTCATGATGGAACCGTCCCTAAAAAAATTTCCCGTGCTAAAAAGGGAAACCTTGTATAGTGTATATCCCATTATACCCTACTTGGGGGAACCCTCTTTTGCTGAGGCTACGATGGGAATATGTTTTATTTTATAATTTTGGATGAGTCCATCCAAGAAATAAAAGAGGTGCACGAACGAATCTACAAGTATCATACTAATGGGATCGTACTTGCAAAGAAAGTACTCATAGTATGCTATCATTATACCACCATGCAGAATGACTACTGTAAGTACATCAAGAAATGCTTGGATTGTCAAAAGTATGAACACTTGATACATGATATGGCACAATCCTTGCATCCTATCACAACACCTTGTTCATTCTCAAAGTGGGGTCTCAATCTAATAGGAAATATTTGCTCCATATCCTTAGATGGTCATAAGTTAATCATCTCAACTATTGAATACTCTACAAAATGGGTAGAGGTTGTTCCTCTTACATGTGAAGAAAGTTATCAAATATCTAAATTTATAATGAACCATATTATTTTCAGATATAGTATCCCTTCTAATATTATCACTGATAATGGTAAGCCATTTAATAAATAAAACTGTGAAAGTGTTATGAAAACATTTTCAAATATCATTCAAGTTCGCAACCCCCTATTACCCTCAAGGTAATGAGAAAGTCTAAGCTTCTAATAAAACTCTCATCTTTATTATGGTGAAGATGGTGAATAAAAAAATCCGTAATTGACATTTACAAATTCACCCTGACCTTTGTGCATTTAGAACATCTATCCACACTCCTATAGGTGCCACTTCATACTCCTTAGTATTCGGCACAAAATTCATGCTACCTCTAAAGATCGAGATCCCCTCTTTATGTGTTGAGCTAAGGGATTACTTGAATGAAGAGGAGGATTACAGAATAGCTCGACTGACAGATTTGGAGCTAAAGGATGAGAAACGACTTCATGCCCTCGATCAAATTCAAGTGTATCATGATTGAATGTGGTGAAGTTACAATAAAAGAGTAATACCTCATCAATTTTAGGTAGGAGAATTGGTGTTAAAAAAGAATAAAAATAACATCAATAAGGACCAAGAAAAGAAGGAAAAACTTGAGCCTAATTGGCTAGGGCCATATGTTGTGGTTTCCAAGTTTGGTTCAGGTGCCTATAAATCCTTTCATATTTAGATGGTTAAGAGTTTTGAGAACCCATGAATGCAATTCATCTTAAGTGCTTCTATGCTTAAGTATGGGGTTTCTAAAATCTATGAAAAGCAAAAAAGTATAAAAACTGAAAAAGAAGAAAAGAAATAAATAGGTGTGTCCAATAGTGAAAACTACACAATGGTGGCATTTTGGACAAGTCCTTTGGTGAAAATGGTTTCTGATGCCATTTGAGGGTCTGTTGTTTAGAATAAATTTCAGTTTAGGAATTTGAAAGCTTTGTCCTAAGATGGTTTTCCCTTCGTCTGAGTCCCTTATGAGCCTATCTCTCTTTGCCCTGATCCGGTTGATTCTACCTTTGATGCAAAGAGTTTGAATTTGAATCAACTCATCTCACGCTGGGGTAAAACTCACATCGTCACTTTTTGCACATATAATGTGGCATTATGCACTTGTATATCCCATCTAACACTAGGGGCATCCATGTTTCTTCATTTCCTTGCATGTTAGCTTTGGAAAATGCCTTGGAAAATATTAAAAAAATTGTATAACTTTTTAAAAAATACCAAAACATACAGATATGTTAGTTGAGAAAATAACAAACATTCAAATACATTTCATAAAAAACTTCACTAAAATAGAAAATTGTCTCGAGATAATACCCAAAAACAACAAAAAAACATCCAAAATTTGTCCCACAAAAACAAAGTAGTAGTTTGTTTACTTTTAGTTTTTGGCTTGTAAGGTTTTAATTGCATTGCTTTTTCATATTGTATGCTTTATATTGAATGTTTCTTTAATATGTGGTGTATTGCATTGACTTGATTTTATCTTCCATACGTGTAGATAATTGTGTTGTTTTGATTATATTTGTTTAACTTGTGATTGTTATTTTACTTGTATGTTTTGTTACCATTTCATCATCATATCAAACAAACCATCACATCTATACATCACATATCAATAAATGCCAAGTCTACATCACACACGTATGCTAAAGCTAATCATCAAATATCATATCATCAATGGGGTAAGAGGGGTTGTGCATGATTAAAAATCTATGCCCACCACACCAATATAAAAAATAAAAACATTTTTTACTCAAAGTATCTTATCAACATGCAATATGACATTAGCTAATGCAATATCATAAATCTAACAACATGTGATACAAGTAAAAACATATAGATTAAGCATGGTATCTCACAAGAAAAATGTGCTACATTTGTAATCTATCAATGATCATACATCATCCTAAATATAAATGTTCATGTATAAAATAACATGTATCAAAAGTACATTCGATACAATGAGCCATCATGGGCGATAATACAAATATGTGCCTTCATCACGAGGCATGATAAAAAATAATAGATATACATCTATGTGAAAGAATGCCTTCCTATCGAGGTGATACAGGAAAAATATATATCTAGTACATCAAGAAGAGAGTCAACCACGTCTCTCACCCTCTCTGAGACTACCTAGCTTAGGGCCTTGAGGAGGAAGTTGTTGATGTGACGATCCTATAGAGGCCATTATACTCTACTGCACTATAGGCTGTTGAATTGATATGGCTGATCGCGAGGTCCTCTGGGATCTAGATCCAGACTTGTTAATGTCTAACTGATCAAATGGGGTAGCCCTATGTCCCTCTATGACAGCCTAGTTGTATAATTCCTTGTAGTAGGAGGCCTTGCTAATAGCTCTCATCATATCTACTAATATGTCTCTCTGTGTAATGGTTTGACCCCTCTCAGCTGTAACCTAAATTTGTAGGGCTATAACCTGCTATAGCTACTCCTGCAAGGCATCGAACTTCCTGCCAGCCTACCATCTACTCCACCTCTCAGTATAATGTGTCATGGAATCACATGAGGGGGTGATGGAAGTGCTTGGAATGGTTCCTATAATAAAACCTTAAGGGGAATCCATGGTGCCAATACATGTGGATACAACACTTCCTATTGCTGAACTAAAACTCACTACTAGAATAGTACCTATTGTTGTGGTACTCCTATTTACGATGTTATCTGTGAACTTACCTATGCTTGTTCCTATGCCTATGCCCCAACATCTTGGCCATGTACTCCCTTCCGTGCAACATCCAGTACCTCTTGTGGAGTAGTGAATCTTTGAGGTAGCATTATCACATACCACGTTGAATAATCCAGAGTCTTCCCTGGTTTCACTATCTACAACCGTTGTACCTAAGAGTATGGAACCACCTGTAAAAAGCAAGTATGAGCTCTTCCTAACTTGATTTGGGGCCCCATATGAAAGACCTTTTTGTATCTACATGCATACCACATCTCATTACGAGGAATCCCCTTTATGAGACCAAACTAACACTGGACCTGGTCCACTCTGTACCAATCCATGATATGACTCCTACTACCAAGGATGAAATGATCAATTACAATTGTGCTCAACTCAAATACATCTTGAGGCCAATGGTACAACCTGTATGGCCGTCATGTGATCATGTGAGGTTGTACCTTATAAAATGCTTACCTGTAAAATTTTATATCCCCCATATGACCACGAATATCATATCTATTTGGAACCCATCCCATGAAAGAAGGATCTCTAATAGATTGAGCTGTCAAAGCTCTTGTAGGTCACCCTATCGCAATATGGTCCCAGGGCCACATTTGTAGCGGAGTGGTAGGACCCATAGAATTCTATCCATGGTAAGCTATCAAGTGAAAATATTCATATAAATGATCCAATATACATTAACCCCAGTAGTAAACCTCTCCCTGAAGAAGGCCATGAATCACGCAAATAATGCCTAGAGGAAACTAAGCACCAGTCTTGTTAGGAAAAATTATGCCACTGGAAAGAGCTAGCAAGAATACAGGGACCCATCCCATCTGCTAATTAGCCATGCACCTCCTAATGAAGACCATAATACCCCAATGGGGTATGTCTACCACTCTAAATAACTTGGCTATGCATCACTCAATATGGTCCTGGTGAAAATCATATATGATCAAAAGACCCTAAATAGAAACTCGTAGGATCTGCCACATGTCCTCTAAAGTGATGGTCATCTCATCGGTAGGAAGATGAAATGTCTTACTCTCACTCCGCCATCTCACAGTTAAGGCTGTGAGAAGGCTATGATCTGAAGTAATCTGTGGCATGTGAGCCCTATGTGCTAAACCGCTCACCTCTAATGTGATTTCTCAAAAAATATGGTCCCAACATCTGAATGTCACCTCGTAGGCCCGAAGCCGCGCATGTCACTCTCGAGTCTCTAAAACATCTAAGTCCATCTGCAAAGCTCATCGGCTCATTTATTATGATCTTATTCTTCTATTATAAAGCAAATTTTTGTATTCTACCATATAATTTTTCTATTCTACCATGTTATTCTTCTAGTCTATCATTTAATTCTTCTATGATTCATCTATTATTACCATCTAGGGTTTCCTAAGACTTTTTGTTTCTTCTAAAAAACATTCTAAAACTGTCTTCTGTGCATTGGCACCCCCTTGCTGGTACCAGTACTTCCCCTAGTGCATACGTAAATTCAACATGCTAGCACACCCCACAGCGCATCAATGCCCCCATCCATGAGCAGGCACCCTCATCTTTTTACAAACCCTAGCAGTTGCATAGGTGCACGTATTCTTGTATAGGTGCATGTGTGCTACCACCGCTTAGAAAAAAATTTCATGAGTGCCCTGCTTAGTGCACTAACGCATGTGCACCCACGCAAAACACACCCCATAAGCACATGCACCCCCAAGGGTCGTGCTTACACATTCGTGCCCCCAAAACTACCCTAATATATGTGTTTTAAATCACAATTAAATGTTATAATTTGACAAAGTGCAAAGTTCAACTTTGTGTACCTATGGGTCATCCACTATAAGTCTCATGTAGTCCACACGATGTTTCTAGTTATGCACCTTCGCCATTTCCTCTTGTAAGTCAGAGCTCAATCAATAGTAAAAAGGTAAGTGAATGTGGTAAATGAATTGGAAGCGATGGCTTATATACCCATTTTTACCCCCCGTGATTTGTTTCTCACCCCCGAGGTGCCCTAGAGCCATTGTGGTTCTTCTAAATTCTTCTAGCACTTTCCATGATGATTATTTGAAAAAAAAAATTCCTTCTCATTTTTACTACGTAGGGGCATGTTTTTACTTCTAGCAGCGTTTTCAACTTCATGGGGCATATTATGTGCCTTACGGTGACTTTTGGCAATGTCCCATGAATTATTTATTTCTTCTACAATATCTTCTTCCTAAAAATTTGAAAATCTAATTTTTTTCAAAAACCCACAATATTAGTAAAATCATTAAAAATCCAAAAATTGCAAAAATTCAAAAAAAATTCAAAAATTGTTAAATGACATGCATGCTATTGAAGTTTGTATCAAATGCATTGTCCTCGAACATCATATTTTTTCCTATAAAAAAATCTTTCTTAGGTTCTTTCTTGTTCTTGTCTCAAATGACTTGCAAATCATTGTGATCTCCCTCCATTAACAAAGTTGTCTTGCTTAAAATGTTGGTACTCCCATGCAACAGTGAGTTTCTAGAGACTATGTCATATTTCATGAATGCTTTCCATAGAACTACTTGTGTCTTCTATTATTCCCCTCACATGTTTCCTTACTTGGGGCACCATTTTTAACCCTTGTCGTTACAACACCAAAATTCAGGAATTGAAGCTTGATAACAAAAGCATTGGTGCAACTTTCTTCAACGTTGTATGTTTGAGTATATGTGATTGTAATTTTTCTCTTTTAGGTTAGCTAGTTTATTTTCTCGTATTGCATTGCATTATGTATGTTACATGGAGTTAAGCATTGTTTTATTTTCTCTTATTACATTGCATTATGCATGTTGTATAGAGTTACACATTTTTTACAATGAACAAATGTTAGTAATTTAGATTATCATGTTATTTTACACTTTTTTTATTTTAATAAATACCAATGATGTAGATCACAAGGGGAAAATGATACAATTTTTTTTTTTATTGAAAGATTGGATGCAAAGATTGGGCTGGTCCTATATTCTCCATTATCATTTATTATCAATATTAATTTTTCTTCTTAATCACCTAGGGTAATAAATAACCATGTGTATCCCTATCCTTATTTCTTCTATCTGTTTCAATCATATTTTCAATCATCGATTGACTTCTTCTATCACCCCATCGACACTCGCAGGGGCATCCTTCATTCTACTAATTTTTGTTCAAGAATTTACTTGTTTATGCTTGTCTACTATATTTGAAGAGAAGTTACTTACTTCACCTTAAACAATGGCAAATGTAGACACCTAAATTTCTCTTTTACAATCTTATTGCAAAAAGAACACAAATCACTCTCATTCTTACCATTTTCATTATAATTAGTGATTTATGCTAATTAACTAACATCTCTTACCATTTTGGTCAATTAACAATGCATTATTGATTTCCTAACCTCTTTCGTATTACAACGAATTGTAAGTCAAAATCCTCTTCCAAACAGACAATTAGTGATTATTAGCTAATTAAGCCTATTTTTCTCTTATTTTGGTCAATATACCCTATATTGGCTCAAACCCCTCTTCCAAAAGATCAAAATTACCCCATTTTCCTCCACAACATCTCAATAAGATTAAAAATATTACCCTAGCCTGTTAATTGACCCTAAGCAGTTGATTAAGGCTCCTCACATCTTAACTACTTCTTAATTAACTAATTGTGATTAGAAAAAATTAATCATGATTAAAAATCCTTAATCTAATTTGTGCTTTTAGTCCCACATGCATCAAGATGCTAGTTTTACTCAAAGGAAAAACTATAAAAATGACTCATTGCATACCTATAAACTTTATAACATGCTTTGAATTGCATATCATATAAGAAATATGATTTATAGCCAAGCTCAATCCTTGCCTCAAGTATTCAATGGGGTTAGTAGATGGGTATCCAATATGATCTTGTATTCATTTTTGGTGAGACCATCTCAACTTCCTTGGAGTAGCAACAAACCTACAATTTGATTGCTCCTAGATCTATTTAGGTCTATGTTAATTACCAATTGAACATACTAGTATGCATGCTTTAGCTAGGCTTTCAATTATATTCATGTTAGTTGTTTCAAGCATTCCATTAAGATTTTATATTTTATTTAACTATTGTTATATCCAATAAGAATTAGCTCAACTAGACTATGTGGTGTTATTCTTAGATTTTCTTGGAAACATTTAGTAGTCTTCAGAAATTAAACAGTAAAAAAAGTATCAATCATGGGAAAGGAACTATAAACCTTTTTAATAAATCTAGTAAAAGGAATATTATTCATGATACTTATGTTTCTCTTGTTATATATAATAAATTGATGAGCCTTGGGTAGCTCATACAAAAAGGTTATAGAGCTATTTCAAATAAAATACATGAGTTGGATAAAATTCCTAGCAAAAAAGCTAATTTTCCAAAGTCAAAATGACCTAAATCCAAATGTTTTCACATAAAATCTAAAGTGAAATGTTTCTAAAAAAATTCTCTGTAGGGGATCTCAAATTTCCAATCAAGAACATTCAACATACACCCCTGACATGTTTTTTTTTTATTAAGGGAAAATAGTTTTGAAGGGACTATACCCTGTAAACAAAAGGGCTCAAAAGCCAGATAGAAAAAAAGAGAGAAGAAACCTAGAGAGGGGAAACACAGTCAACCAAGAAGGCTCAACAGCCAGATATTACAATATAGGTGAAAAGTGGATCAAAACGTATAGAGATCCAGATCTAAGAAGACAAGATCAAAAAGAAACCAAAAGAGAAACAGAATAACGAGCTCCGCCAAAAAATAGCTCCAGAACCGCCCGAGGACAGCCAGATCGCAGCCAAAAAACAGCAGCACAACAACCCGTTACTTGATGGCCCTGTCAATCTTGGTCTTGATGGCATGTAGTGACATGAAAAAGGTAATGGCAGTGGCCTGAGAGGGATCCTTCATGTCTGCTTGGGAGATTGCAATGTCCCTATTCTCTTTAGGGCCCCATATGTCTTCATTGATTCCACTTAAACTACAAACACCGTGGACATGTTGTTCAATGAAGTTATAAATGCTTTTGAGGGCAGATAAAATGTAGTCATTGTGCCTTTTGGCATTCCCCAATCTACCATCAAGGGACTACAGTTTCTTGAAGACTTCATCGATGACCCCCTCTTCCTCCTCACTTTGAAGGATCCTTTTACCCTTGGCTCTCTCCATGTTTTTTAGAGCCCCTTTGAGCTCTTGAATCTCCTTCTCCAATCTATCAACCCTCTTCAGAAAATCCTCCTCTTTGGGCTTCTCCACAGGCATGCTAATATGTAGGAGGTTTTCAGCTAGTTCTAAGTCCTTATGGCTCCTAAGGACTCATTGGGAAGCAGGGATTTTAGCTTTCTTGCTTTTCTTGCTGGAGCCAACATCATCATTCTTTCTTTTTAGCAGGGGTGGAGTGGGAGTAGTATGGGTAGGTGGGGGTGTGAAGGAGGGAGGTGGGATAGGGTTCATGGGAGGGAAGCTAGAAAAGTGTCGGTGAATCAGGAGGATAAGGCCCTGGTGCAGAGGGATAGCCCTAGAGTGATTTTGAACTTCCCTTATAGATTTCTCCAAGGAGTTGATCAGATAATGAGGAAAGCTAATAATGTTATTTCTACAAAAATGATTCAGAAAAATCAGATGCTTGTGAGGAATAGTCACATATCTTCCTTCAAGGGTAACATACCTTACCACCATTTTGGCAAGTTCATCAAAAGGTACAGGGATCGACTCCACCTTGAGGCCAGTAGTTACGAACTCAAGATTCTCTCCCTCATCTAGAAATTTCTTGGTTTCCACCTCCCTGTCAACCTTCTTATTGAATAATTTTGTGCCTTCCAGGCTGAGACCCGTGATCTGAGCTATGAGCTCTTCTGTAATTTCCATTTTCATGTTACTATACTTGACAATTCTGTTCTTCCATCCCTTGGAAAATTTGATGGAGATGTCTTGGTCGAAGCCTTGAATCCTCTCAATGAAATTCGACAGGACCCCTGATTTGCAGGTACTCCCAAAGCTCCGTGTTCTCTTTCCACTCAGGATTGTGGGTCGGTTCATTTTTGCATGGCGGACCCCCCATGTTTCCTCTGTTCTTATTCCTATTTTCAACGGTAAAAAAGCTTACAATGTGCAGGACAGGCCGAGCGGTGTTTTTGGTATTTGAATCTGTTCTTCCTGTGAAAGTTCAGCTTAATTACAATGCTACATTTGTTATTATTGCCCCGCTCCCCAACTTTCCTCCCATGCCAAGAAATGATGGCAATCCAGCCTGCATAAATCGCAACAATCATCCAAATCTTTTGTGATGTCATCATCATGTACTTGGGGATCCACACATTAGCATCTAAAATACAGCCGTTAGTCATGATTTTCACTACCATGAAGATCAATGATCATGGATTTATTGACATGAGAGGGTAGAACGTCCCCACCAAACCAAGTTTGAAAGGAATTATTAACACCTAAGTTAGCCAAACTGTTGGCAACCCTATTTCCTTCCCGATAAGTATGGGTGATGTGAACATTAGCAAAGCTTTTGCATATATCTATAGCTTCCTCAATATAATCCCTGATAGACCAGCTGGGGTGTTGCTTTTTGTTCAGAAGATTTATAATATTTAGAGAATCACCTTCAATTATGATATTTTGAATATTACAATCTCTAGCAAGTCTAATACCCCAAAGAGCCGCCATGGCTTCAGAATAATGATTAGTCTGTCTTCCCATTCTTCCAGAAAAAGTAGAAACATAGTAGCCTCTTTGATCCCTAATGATGCCCCCACCACCAGAGTCACCCGAATTTCCTTTTGAGGCCCCATCAAAATTTAACTTGTGCCAATCAGTGAGGGGTTTAATCCATCGGACTATGTTTTTGTCAGTACCATTTTTATTTCTGTTAATAGTGGCTATATTCCATTCAGTCAGAATGCATTCTTCATACTTCGGGTAGAGTCTTTTTTTAGGGGGTTTAAATCTAGCAATATTATCTTGCACAACAATTATTATTTCCTTATAAACTTTGTTACAATCCTGTCTATTGCTACTGAAAATACTATCATTACGAGCCTTCCAGATTCTCCATATAGTGTGTGGCAGAACAAGTTTCCATAGTCTTTTCACCATGCAATGTTTAAATGGAGAGCTCCATTGCTCCCAAGTATGAAGGCAGGTAAGGGGAAAAATCCATCTCAGATTGAATTTTACAAAAATAAGCTACCAAATTTTAGAAGCAATCTCACAATGGAGGAATAAATGTTTTATATCTTCAGCCTCTTTTTGACGCATGCAACATCTATTAGGCATGATGAATCCCTTCTTAATGAGGTTATCATTAGTTAGGATCTTGCCATTAATAACTAGCCACCAAAAGAAGTTCACTCTAGGGGTTAGCTCTGGCATCCACAACTTGTGCCACTTGATTTTGCTTTCCATGGATGCAAAGAAAGAATTATATCTTGATTTAACAGTGTAATCCCCATCAAAAGAATCATTCCAGATGAGCTCATCTTTAAGATTTTGATTACTTAGATGGATTAGGGAAAGTTGATTCTGGAGAGATATAATATCATCCTAAATACTATCATTCTCCACTTTTAGCTTCTTCCATTTTCTTTTGTTTCCATCCCTCTCAATGTATCCTTGGATTTTGTGTCCATACTTTGTAATTAAATTGTCTTTCATATGATCATAAATAGAAATCCAGTTAGAATCAGTCCACTTATCGGTCAAAAAGTTTATTCTTTTCCCATCTCCAAGCTTCCAGCTGCATCCCTGAAAGAGAATGTGTCTGCTACGAAGAAGGTTGTTCTAGAAAATAGAACCACTCAGAAGGGACTGATCATATATGAAGGAAATCTTGTTTTGATTTGAAAGATATTTGATCTTAAGCAGCTCTGTCCAAGGTTTGTTCTCTTTTATCAAAATCCATCCTAATTTTTCAATAAGGGTAGTACTCATATGCTTGATATCTTTGATGTCTAACCCCCTAGTCTCTTGGGTTTACAAACCTGTTCCCAAGCCACAAGATGATATCTGAATATTTTCTCAGTACCATGCCACAGAAAGTGTTTTTGAATCTTCTCAACACTATTCATCACAGCTGCAGGCATGTTGAACATTGATAGTATGTAAATAGGCAAGTTTTGAAGCGTGCTTTTAACCAAAAGGCACTTACCTGCACTTGAAAGGACGGCTCCTTTCCATCCTGCCAACTTTCTTTGAAATCTCTTAATAAGATCATTCCAAACCTCCACTGAAATATTTCCAGTGCTTAAAGGTAACCCTAAGTAAGTAGCTGGTAGGGAATTAATGGTGCATCCAAGAATATTAGCAATCTTTCTTTGCCTCTCCTCAGGAGTATTGAAGAAATAAATAGAGCTTTTGTCAAAATTAACTTATTGTCCTGAGGCTTCCTCATAAAATCTAAGGACAATTTTAATGGCCTTTGCTTCAATAATAGAAGCCATTAGAAGCAGCAGAGTGTCATTAGCAAACTGCTGATGAGAGGAGGTCTGATTACCAGTAGTTGGAGGGAAGCCTTTTATCATGCCAATGTCAATAGCTTTGGATATAGATATGCTTAAACTGTCAGCCATAATATTTAATAAAAGAGGGGAGATTGGGTATATCATCATATTGAGTATTGAAGAAGAGCCCCAAAATAAATATTTTGTTAAAAATACTCTAAGTGGAGGTAGCATCTTAGTGAGTAATCCAATTGAATTATCTAATTCATTTGCAAAAATAATTTCATGTTACCTAAGTCTAAATCCATCTCCTCATTTAAAATGTAACCTCAAATTTTAATATTTATACCCCACACCACATTCAAAACTTAACCATTATGTAACATTTATTACATGTGAGGGTAAGTGCATGGAAATGTGGGATCAAAGAGGGGTCAAAAGTGGCCATTTTTTCCCTAAAATCAGAAAAACTATAATTCAACTAATAATTTGGCATACATATTCTCAAAATTTGACAATGTGATAAGAATAAGAATCATAGTGCTTAGAATCTAGTTTCTATCCTACTATTATTTTTTGAAAATGATGGAGATTAAGAAGGTCAAATGTGGTACCCACACAAAGTGTGCCTATTTTTATGTTAAATATATAACATAGCGTTGTGTGTGCCCGCACAACCCCCCCCCCCCCGCCACCCATGTTTTTTATTTTCGTAAATTATTTAACAAATCCCTTCAATAGAAAGTTTACTAAGACCATGTATGAGGTCCCACTAATTTTTAATATATTTTGGATGGATATATTATCTTTTTAACTAATTTTCAAATTGAACACATCCAAAAAATATTTTCTTGTACACCCCCTAATTTTGAGAAAAATAATCATTTTTTATAGTGTGTGTAGAATGTAGTTTAAAAAAAGCCTTTTTAAAAAAATTTGGATGAGAAAATCATAAAAAATATAAGTATACATGTGTTTTAGCAAGAAAATAAAGCATGAGTAAAATAAATTAAGGATGAGAGTCCTAAGTTAATCAAATTTTAAAAATAAATATATCGTCAAAAACATAAAATAGAGCTTCATGTCATTGTCATGTGTTTTTGGAATATTATTTTATAACACATGAAAAATCGGGGTGTACACTTGAGATTGTTATGTATTTTTATAAAACACATATTTATTCATGAATTGAATAATGCAAACCTTAGGCTTAGATATCGAAGCCAAAGATGATAAAATGCGCTCACGTTTTACTTTCTTAGTGAAAAATGCAAATTTACATAGTAACAAATGTGCTCATGTTATCAACATCATAACATGAGCATGTTATGGATTGGAAATTCCAAGCCATAATACAAGGGTGTTATAACATGTTTGTTTTAACGCATGATCATGTTATAATGTGACTAAATCATAATGCACTCGTGTTATGTGAAAAATGACAAAAAAATCAATTTTGATCCTTGTTTGGTCACCCATATCCACGCACATGATCCTGAATTCCTTTCTAATATAATTTCCCTAATGATATATTCATCATCCTCACATGTTTATACAAAAAACAACATCATCAAATAATGATTTATCTCATGTATTTTCTAACAAGGACATCCAATCACATTTAAATGTCACTAAAGTGAGACCTTCATGTCATTCAAACACCAACACATCTTCTAAAGGAGATAAAATAGAATACTTTATGGACACCAATGCCTTATTAAATATCATGGAAGTGAGAACTTATCCCATTGAAGCCATGTAAAATCTTTCCAAAGTGAGATCTTAGCCAAACAAAAGGGCCCATATTGGTCAAATTATGGTTGATGCCACCAAATAAGCTATCACCATGAAAATTAGAGAAGCGATCAATGTAAATAGCCAAACATATTTTGAAGGTAAATATATGCACCCAAAATTTCATGTGCTACATTGTTGGAAAATGGTTACAAAATTCCCTAATGATGATGCATGTCCTTTTAGAAGGTGTTCTAGTTTCTAAACCCATTCACAATACATATTTGTAGAGTATACATCCTTACTTATCTTTTCCATGCTTTCTTCCAACCCTTCCCTCATTTCTATGCATGTTTTTTACTTTACTGTCAGGACCGCCACCTTTCTTGGGTAGCGGTTCTAAAACCATTTCCCAGGTAGGGCAGCAGTCTTGTGACCACTTCCTAGTGCAGGGCAGAGGTCCCATGACCACCACCCTTCATAAGGCAGCGGTCCTGCACACTTTTTCCAGAACTCTTCATGAATGGTTTTAACACATGTGATTTAACTTAACTTGATTTCCAGGGTGTGTTTATGAACCAAATTTCCTAAAAATAGTCTTGTTTGCATGGTATCCCTTCCCTCTTATATTTTTAGATAGATTTAATTAGTTTGAATTACCTCTTCACCCAATGATTTGGCACTCCAAGCCTGCCTTGTGGATGAAGGCACATCCCAGCCAATTTTTATATAATCAATTCTCGTATTCAAGAAAATGGCCCGAGAATTTAATGTATCTTCCATAGTATTGCTGCCACAATATTGCTAGAAATTACATAGCCAAGCTTTGTTCACTTGTGATATTTGTCTTCCACCTACATTGCAACTAGACTACCTTCAAGTTGTCATTACTCAAGCAACTTCTCCTGCTGATGCCTTTACATTCCCAATTCATTGGAATCATATGGACATGTAGAAAAAGAAAGGATAAATTAATGGGACAAGTCATCACACAGTTGGATTTACCTCTGTTTTGTGAATTCCAGGTTGGAGTTATTGTTTGATTTTCTTTATTTCTGTAATCTATCATTGTTACATCATATCAAATAGAGTAGAAATCATTTTCCATTCATTTGTAAGTAATTTGTTAATTTACGAGAGGTTTTGAATCCTTCATAGCAACCCCCAATGACGGATCCTCTTCTTCCCATCCCTATGGATTTGAAGGAGAGAATATCTATAGGAGGTTCTCTACATATCATAGATCATTTGGAAAATTTCTTGTATTAATTTAGTTTAGTTTCAATACACTCAGCATAGGTGAATAACCACACCGGGTTATTTCACTTGTTTAGTCTTAGTGTAGAAGTAGATTTTATTATTTAGAATAAAAGCCAATTGTTGTTTGTAATTGTAATATTTCATTTTTGTGATTTATTAGATTAGTTTCCTAGACGTATCATGGATTGTTAGTTTCATCTTATTTTATTTGGACACTTCAAACTAGTTCAACATTGAGATTCAGTTAGATAAACCATAGGGAATTTATGCTACTCATTCATAGCCTCGAAATCTCCCCTTTGCTAACTCATCTACTAGGAAATTACACTACCAAATCTTAGTCACTGATTATCCTATAGTTATCCATCCACACATTCAACATTAGATACTCTAGAATAACCTCGGGGACTCGAGTGCGGTTGAAGGTTGCATGTTAATTTTCATCCATACAAATTGGTGAACCCAATGTGAAGGATTAATTCCTTCTTGTTACTTTTATTTCATTGATATTACCTCACCTCTCCATTTCTTCCCCTCTCTGGTAGGTATTTTATAATTTCTATAATATGTCTGAAAGAGAGTTTGGTGGGCCATTTGGCTCTAATAGATATTACACCAACGTTCAATTACAACAATCCCCTTCTCTTTCAAGATGGGCTGAAAATTACACAAGAAACATCCAAACCTCCCCTAGTTGCACTTCAAATCCCATTGGTTATGTAAGGATGGAGGAGGTTGATTAACCATTAAACATGCAATATGGTCAACCCAATGCAAACCGTGTTGTTATCACAAATGGAACATGTTCTTACCATAGAGTCTTGTCAAAATATCACATTGCCATGAAATCAACAGATGATGATACATTTGTACAAATAATAAATCCTCTTCATCAGATAGATGAGTCTTTCCATATAATGAATGCTACAACCTTTGAGGTTTCGAATGCCTATCCTAAGATTCTTACTTCTAAGGAAGATAAGAATTATAACACTGAACAATTCATGACAAGGTATCATGAGGCTACTCAATCAAACCCTATTCCATAGGCACCCCAAAAAGGGACTCAATCCTCTCCCAATGATCTTATTTCTACTTTAGTAGGGAGGTTTAGAGAACTAAAAAGTACCCAGACTTCACAACCCACACATGCTTTAGGGTAGAACATAGGGTATTCAGTTGACAGTAAAGGATACATCCCTTCTAATGAGAAACCAATGCAATATCATGTACACGAATCTTATCAGGTTCATAAAAATCCAAGTGATCTTCTCACAGGGTTAGACACACTAGGGATGGGTCATTATCCTTCTCAAGATTATCGTACATAAGGGCTAGCTGAAAGTGTGTTCTTTAATGCCACCACAATAGGCAATGTGACGTTCCTTGGTTTTATTCCCATTAGTCCATATCCTAGTACTATCCCACCTTACATGCACATGTATTTGAAAACTCTCCAGATGGACCCATATTCCATTCTCAAACCCTACATGCCATATCAAGGGGCCCTATACGTTCCCATAAATGCTTATAATTCATCTTATCTAACTCCTCCTCCTCCACCTCTTCATCAAGGTTGTTCAATGGTGGAATATTACACAATGGGTACATACGTTGAGTACTTAAAGGAGCCTATTGAATTCACCACACCTGGTGTCATGCTTCCATGCCCATTTCCAGAGATTCTAAAATTTAAGGTAGAAGGAGACCCAAACACTCATATCAATTCCTACGCTGTTGTTATTAGGGAATTTCTTCCTTGAGATGATATAGTGGCTAATATCTTTCCAAAGTATGATGCCTAGTTAAAACAACCCACTTGAGACCCATGAGCAACATAGGTTTAGTTAGAAAATTAAGGAATAATTTTTTTTTATTAGGAGTTAACGACCAAAGTATCAAAGAAAATTAAATTCAACTAATAACTTTTCCCATTATAATAATTACTAATTTCCCATTATAAAGCAACAAGTGTAATAAGTCCACACCTAGCTCAAATATCCCTAGGGATTAATTTAAATTCTGATTACACTGACATTTTAGCTAAATATTCCCTAATTAAAAATTTTAGGATTAAGGGACCCAAAAAAAATTAAATACCCAAGGTATTTAATTCCATAAGATCAAGACAAGACCATGGTTACATTACAGTGAGAAAAGGAATACCTATTTAAAACATCAGAGTAAGGTCTCACTTACCCACTCCCCAAACTCGATTAAGAGTGTCTATAACCAGATTACAAGGTAACAACTGCCACTAAAACATTTCGGAACAAGTCTCAAATTACTAGATCAAACTTTTCATTTATTAACAATTATCAAGGTCACATGGTTCAAATTTTAGGGTTAGAAGTTTCAGTTAGGTTCAGGGAGAAATTTACCCCCATACCCAACTCTCTAATAGGCTTAGAGTTTCAAATTGATTTTTCTCATACCTAATGCTTCCAAAATTTTCCTAAATCATTCACATTGGATAGAAATTTTTCTCATCTTTCTGGTGATATAAAGAAGTCCTCCTAACTCCTTCAGGAACTCAAGATATGGGTTGATAGAGTTAGAGGTCAAATTTCTCCCCAAAGGGTGGATGTGTGGGCTTAGGGAAGAAAAAAATTGCCCAAAGGGGTGGGTTGGCAGAGCATAGGGAGGTTTAGAACCTTTTTCCTTTGCACAGGAAATAAATGCAAGTTGCACCTGTGTGCCTGTGGGTCCGCCAAGGGCACGTGTTGCTCCACGAGCCAAAGTGGGAAGGAAGAGAGGGAAGGGTGGGGTAGGATTTGAAAATTTTCCCTACACGAGGAAAAGTTAACCTTTTTCCTGCACCTCTGTTACGCCGCCAGAAGACACGTGGCGTTCAATGAACCAACGCTGGGTAGAAGTTAGGGAGGGGCAGGGTGGCGGGAGAAGTTAGGGAATTTGCCAAAGGGGAGATAAGGGGAAAGAGGCATGCAAGGGTCCATGCATCTGTAGAGGAGAAATTCCCCAAGTGAAGGTAGGAGTGCGGGGCCGCGGGAATTTTAAGAATTTTTTTTCAAAATTTTAAAAAACCCTGAAGACAAAATAATGTCGTGCCTCCACCACTGCCCTATGAGGACACATGGCAGCCTCTGATGGTTGCAGGCTGGTGGAGCAAATTTTAAAATTTTTCCCCAAATATTTTTCAAAAAATAATTTCTAAGGAATTTTCGAAGGGAAAGTTTCGGGCCGCAGGCCCGACAGGGAAAAGTTTCCCAAATTTTCCCGCTAAGGTAGAAAAGTATCAAAGTGCCATAACTTTTGCTAGAAAGCTCAGGTTTGGGCAAACGAAGACTTTCTGGAAAGCTCTGGATGCCCTCTTTACAAAGAAAAGATCAATTTTACATTTAGATGAAGTTTAAGGGGTGAATTTTACAAAAAACATTCTACAAGCTTTTAAAAGGCCAACTGGTAAATTTTAACCTATAAAATTTATTCAATCTGATCTCCTCCTTCACTCAACATGCCAAATAGACATGGAGGATTATTCTAGGAAGGGTTTAATATGTTTTAGGGATGTAATTTCACTTTGTTTGATTTCCAAATTGAGTTTTTCCAACAATTGATAGAAAAAGACTACAAATTGATTGTGAAAGGTTTGGGTATGATTTTGCAATGATTTAAATGTTTCCTTGAGTGTTTCTTTTGTCAAATTGAGTTCATTGATATTGTATCATGTTAAATTTTAATGTTTCCATGTTTGGTGATTGTGTGCAGGCCCGAATTGTGTATTTTTAATTGAATTATTGTCAATTTTTAAATTTAAGGCAGAGATCAATTTCTTGAGGGATTTAATTGCCATTTATTCTTCCAGTATGGAAGTTCATTTTTTTTTACATCTAATACATTTAAGAAACTATTCTAAATCAAATGCATTACTAAATTTAATTTTATACATTTCTAAGGGAGACATAATACATTATTATTCCCACATACATTTCTTCCTTTCAACCAGAGATTTAATTATCTCTTTTTTCCATACAAAGAAACATTGAATTCAATCCATGGTATACTTAAGTGTTTTCCTTATTCAATCAATCATTAAAACAAGAATCCATTTTCTTTCTTTCCCCAAATCATATATTTGGAACAAAGCAATTTAATACAATTACGTCTCACGTGTTTCTCCTTTTTTTCCATTTTCCAAAACAAGGATTCCAATCACAATTTTATATTCCAATTCCACACAACAATGAAAATGAGGGAAGGTCTTGAAATTCTTTATTAATTATAGTTATATAATTTACATCTTTCAGTGTTTGAAAGTAATAACAACATTCCATTTATTTCTTTCCAATAATAGAACATAATATAAACATGCTTCACAATTCAAATATATACTTCCATAATCAATTAAAACATCTTTTCATCACAAATATACAATACAATTTTCATCCACATCATAGTGGGAAGGGTTACAATGAAATAATTTTCCAAGGGACTATCAAAACTACATTTTCCTTTGCTCCAGAATAGCAACACGCAAGCTTCCTTTTTCTTCCAGTTTGATCACAACAAAAGTGGGGGAAAGGCAACGCTCTCTACCCAACCAAGACATCCAATGAAAGGAGAAGCCATCCTTCATCATTGGCCCCCGAGCCCCAACCAAAATACAATACGATGTGTAATTCAACCCATGGCAACAACTGGCTTCCACAACACAACATTCTTTCAACATGCATAATTCATTTATAAAGACATAGATCAACAAAAAATAGCAGTTTACAACTGTAATTGAAAACATTGCAATCAAAACTTAGGCTTGATCATGCAAGCCAAAGGAGAAAGGTCTATGGGGGAAGCTACTTATGCCTCTCAATTGGGAATTGGGCATCCACCAGTAACAAACCACCAAAATAATTCATCACACACATTTCCTTATGTCCCCCACAAATCCCTCCTTATGCCCCCCCCATAAAGTAAGAAATGCAAGCTATTTCTTTTCCATGGTGGATCCCAAACCCAAAATCCCTCCACAAAATCTGATGCCAATGGCATTCCCTTATGCCCTCCCACATGGATTCCCCATAGCATTCTCCTACACCATTCCTATGGTAGTCTACCCAACCAGCCAACAATGAAATCAAACATGCACCATTCACACAACACAATAAGAAAAATAACAACATAAAAGATGGATTAAACTCCTACCTCTCCATGGTAGCTTTTGTTTCCAAACAGTAGGCTTTCAATGCCCAAAACATAGTCCCAAAACAACAATCTCCAGGCATGCAAAGTTTCTCCAAATTCCTTCCAATAACAAGAGATCCAAACACAAGAAAAAATGTGCCCCCAAGGAAGTTTGCAAAAACGATTCAACAACCCAAAACAAGCAAAGAGTTTGAGTTAAATAGAAGAGGGAAGATAAGAGGATGATGTGGATCCATGTAGGATGTCACATCACACATCCTCAAATCCAACACAAAAGACAAATCTATTCTCCCAAGAACAATAAAGAGGTGGGTGAAAGTATGACAAGATACTTGCACACTCCAAAAAGCCCACAACTCAAGGGACAACAAAATAAATAAAATGCAAGAGAGTGCAATCAAAAAAATGCAACATGTTTAATAAAATACATTAAAAAAGTCTAAAATCACCCCTACAACCATAAGTATGGTTGGTGAATTAAATTGAGAGGCATGGGACAAGTTTTACTTGTCCGACAAGCCTCCAAAAATAGTGCCCAAGGACAAATTCGAATTTCCAAGGAGGTGGAGTGTTTCATACTCCAAAATTTGACTTACACAACTCTTACACAAGTTACACATCACTTAAATGTTTAATACAAAGAGCCAACACTTCCATTATTACTTTCCCATATCCCAATTTGACTTATTTAACTTTTAACCATATGTTTTCTCACATAAATCGAACACAATTTTAATTAATTAAAAGAAGGGAACACATTACTAATAAAATACATACAACAATAGTAAAAGAAACGCATTAATAAAATACACAAACCCATGGTCACATATAGAGGAAATCCCCTCCATGGGAATCCCTAACAGAATACAACACACACACACAAGACATGTTGCCATGGTGACCTTGTTGAATTCACCTATAATTCTATTGTGGTTGGTCTCCGATCCCCTGATGTTTGTTGTGATATTTAACCTGCAAAACACAAATACCTCCTTTTGCCTCGTGGAAATATCAGAACACTCAAAATGAATATAAATAAAATCACAAAACCAACTATATAAATGAACCACAATAACTTCGAAGTAACAACTACATCATTTGTATTTCTAATCAACAACTATATCATCATCAAATAATTTCCATTTTCTAGGTTTAATACAAATATCAAATATCACATGTCCGAACAACATCTACAATATAACCATGTCCAACAACATGTCAACATTTATATAAAATGTCTCCAACAATCATCATGCATCATATATGAATTTGATCCAACAATGATCCAGGATCTGACATCTAACACCATACTAAATCCAAACTATAAGGATGTCCATCATATAGTCTACAGTATCATGATCAGTAATAAAAGGTGCCAAAGGGAAGTGGGCACTACACAAAGAATCTTGAAGGAATTACATTGGATTGGTATTACCGTATTTTAGAATCTTTAATACATTCCTTTAAACAATTTTTTTTTGAGTTCATTAAATAAATTTGACATGAAAAATTTGTTTTGTATAGGGATTAGGGAGTTCTTGCATATTAGATAGGAGAAAAATGAATCTACTGCCCATTTCATCCAAAGATGTTGTGAAGTTCTCTATTCCTCTGCAAGGGCACCTAAAATGGACCAGATAGAAATTTGATATCTTTTCCTTCACTCGCTTAATCGAGAGACTAAGGAAGATTTCCAAAAGTTTCCTTTCCTTAGTAATGAGGAATTTTTGGAAGTGTCAATTGAGAGACCAAGCCACTATTGACATTGGGCATAAGATATACGGTCACAATGGGAAATTATTATCCCCAAATAAAAATAATTAAAATTATCAAAAAAATGGTGCCAACAACCAAGGACCTAAGGGTGTGAATCATAATCATGGTGTTACCATGAATTGTGCTAATGATCAAGACAAGAACGTTGGTTTTCTAAACAATGGTAACACCAAGAATAACAAAAAATTGGGAAATCAAAGAGCCTCTAACATTGTCTTCTGTCAACACAGTTGATGTAAACTGATCCCCAGAAAAGAAAAATCAAACACAAGGCCCAAACTAGTATCAAAATTTTGGCCAAGGGGCAATGAACCATGGTTGTAATAATCAGTTCCAAAAATACAACTGATTTTATAATAAACATAAAAAAGACACTTATCAAAGGCCAAGAGATTATGACCCTAACCTCTATTATGGTTTCCATAAGGTTCGAGGTCATGACAATAGGAATTTCTGCGATTGCAACAAGATTCTACAAAGACTTCCTAAAAACCAAAGGAGACTCTTTGTAGACATGTTCCTAGAAAATTTTGAAAAAAACACACAACCTAGTCATATCGGGCATGTCACACCTCAAAATGTGAACCCTAAACGTCCTGGTGATTCCCACATGAATCCTCAAAATATAAACAAGGGAATTCCTATAGGAAAAAATGACCATAAAGCCTTTACTTTTGACAACTCTCGGGTTGCTCCTAACCTTGGTTCAAATTGGATTAGTTGAGCTAGAGGTTGAGCTTCAAATTAATGCAAAAATTTTGAAGAAGGAGTATGTTTCACAACCCCTACCCACTCTTTCCTTCCAACAAGATGATGTTCCTACAATCACAAAACCAATAGGAACCTATGATTTAATATTGGATTTGAACAAGACCTTTTCTCACATTTTGTTTCTAGATTTGTTGAATAACTCACTTGCGCATCATTCTGCATTGATTAATGCACTAGGTATTAGTCATCTAATCCTTGTTATGACACCTCCTAGCACCCAAATAAATCATATATACTTTGAAATACATCCTTTGTGATAGAATGATAGGGATATTTGGTTTGTTTTTGATATAAACAAGATGTCATCTAATGCTGAAATTACTTGAAGAGGTGATCCTTCCTTATTTTTAAAAGTCAGGATTTATAACAATTGCATTAAGAGAGCCATGATTGATGATGGGGTTGTTGTGAATGTGGTTCTCTTCTCTTTCTTATAGAAGTTGGGATATGGAGAGACAAGTTGTTCCTCCATAAGCAACATGTTATGGGGGTACGAAAGTCTCAAAGAAACCTCCATTGAAACCATAGTTCTTCCAGTCACGGTTGGTCCAAAAAAAACATGAAGGAGTTTTACATTATCGATATGGAAAAAGTTATAACATGATCCTTGGGAGACCCTAGATTCATCGAATAAAGGCTATCCCTTCTACACTGTTCTAGGAGATTAGATTCCTCCATTTGGGGAAAGTATTCATCACTCAAGGGGATCCTAAGCCCTTTGATATACACTTAGAAAATGTCAAGAATAAGAAAGGAATCCATATGGAGTATGAACTTCCTTTAAATCAATTGAACAAACCACCTCCATCAAAAGAGTTAGTCCTGATCGCCCCAAGCATGCCGATGGATGAAATCGTTGACCAAAAAACATTTGAGGTGGGAAAAAAAGACAAGGGTAAATAAATATTTATGGAAACAGTGTCCACTAAAACCACATCAGAACTTATGAAACTATTAGAGAACGAAAAATCCAATCTTCCTCCCATTTGAACCATAGGGATTAGGTAGTCTTCTCAATTTAGCATCTCTTCCCTCCTGTGACCTAGGTCTATGTGTAAACATAATAGAATTAACAAATGAAGAAGGGAAGTTTGAGATTGAAGAAATGCCCATCAAAACCATCTCTAAGGGTTGTTCTATTATAAACCCCATTTTTAACCCATGTGCGTCAGAAGCTAAGATTTCTATATCCATGGGGCAAGGCCTCATCATTCAACAAGTGTCACAAGTAAACACAATTATCTACATTAGAAACAAGGCCGAACAACATAATCATGCTCACCCACACACCATGTCTCAAGAATGTGATAAAGAGGTCCACAAACACCTCTTTCAGACAAATGGTATTAGTGATTGAACATATACACTTATGGGAAATGGTTGTAAGTTTAGACCCAAAATTGTAGGCCCTTGTCAAGAGAACGGAAATGTTAAGGATCATGGTTCTTCCGCTGTGTACTTTTAGGGGTGAAGAATTTGATATTCGTCAAATTTCTTCACCTAAGCCATCATGATATGTAGTTTCACCAGCATTTCCATATATACATTACTGCATCCACATTTCATTTCCATCTTCCAGTTCATTTCATAAATTTTTAATCAAGGGACCTATTCTTATAGCAATTCCTAAAAACTTTTGATAACATTTGGCAAAACATTCATGTCATATCTCTTCAAATCCTCATGGTATCATCAATTTTTTTTTTGAATCATTTCATCAATCCAAGAAACATAAGATAAATATTTGACAATAACCATACCAAGGCCTGCATACTTGGTTCTACATATAGTTTCTTCTAGATTAGGTGTCTTTTCCTATGGTTTGTTCTAGAAGCTTCATGGTGTTGCATCTATCCCATATACATCTCTTTAGAATTAAGAACATTCTAGAAATTTTTCCTAGATAAATAAATTAAATGCAAATCCACAAAAAAATTATTTTACACATTTATTTTCCCTACCAATCTTCAGTGTTGAGCCCGCGTCTCTTACTAGTGATGTAGAGTTGGGAAAGGAGAGAAGTGCCCTTACTCACATATGCCTTGTCCATGGTGATGAGTCCATACTTCCTGCTGGTAGCATAGGGCAAGGTGTATGGGGGCCTTTGAAAAATTGGAAAGTTAGAAACAATTCTTTCAAATGTTGTGAAATCATAAATAATAATAAAGTGAGTAAGATGTCTACAATTCCAAAAGAGTTTAAAACTTCAAAACCAGATTTTGTCAACCAAGTGGCCATCTACGGATCTAAGTCTACATAAACTGGAAATCAATTCACATTTTAAACTATGTAGAAAACTTGTGTAGAGTCAGGAGGTAGGTTCTCAATTTGTTTTTTTTTCAAATCCTTGTCTCTCTCTCTCATCATTTTTTGGTCAAGAAATATTTGTGGCTTTCTCCCCTCCTAACTGTTAGTGTTGAGACCTCACATATTACCAGTTGCATGGGGTTGGGAGTGGGGAAAGTTCAATATTTCTATCACATCATGTCTTTCCAAAATAATACGAAGTATCGAAAATTGTTTAGAGAAACTAAAGTTCAACATTACAATGTGATTACATTATCTTGTATCAGCATTACAAAACACAAAAAAAATAAAATCATTTTGTTAGCATTCATATCCACTAAATATATTTTGAAAATCATAGAAAACTAGAAATTCTAAACATCTAGAGTACACATGTGGATAAAACCATAAATGCGAGTAAACTCTATGCAATGAATTACCAAACCAAAAAGAAGAGTCTGTATATATATCACAAAAAATTAAGTTTGTGTACAATGCCATTACGCACTAGGCATGGTCAAAATGCACACAATGATCCCAAAATATACAAAAAAATCATATAAATTCTCGACAAAATGACAACTAAGAAATAAAGGCACTTTGCCTATCCACCTCTTTGAGCCCCCCTATGACCACTTTAGTTACGAATTTCTTTGGAGTTATTCTTAAAAGCATTCAAAAAATAAAGGGCCAAACGTAACAAAAAATACCATTCCTAAATCCATTCCAATTCAACAATACTCACAAACGAAATGGTCATTGTGATCCCAGAGCTAAAAAAAATAATCAAGTCAATACGCGCAAATGAATTGGAAAATGAGTTTGTTTATACATACATACATATATATATATATATATATATATATATATATATATATATATATATATATATATATATATATATATATATATATATATATGTTGTTATAACTTCATTTTGAGTGCATATGTTTGCAGGGTTAGAGCGTTGGCAGACGTAAGTTCTTATCCTCGCACAAACAGTAAGTCGTCTTATCGTTTTAATTTAGTGTTTATTTTTCAATATTTTATCTATCTATACTTGATTCTTCTCTTCATTTTACAGATAGCGGGAGTTTGAACAGTGACATTTCGACACATGAGCATGTTAGGTATAGCTTCTAACTCCCCATTTTGGGAATGCCATACTTGAACTTTATATTTTAAATGTTTTTCATGGCTAAGATGATTCTCTGAGGGGGAAATATGTACGCACCCAAAATTGCATATGCTACAATGTTGGAAAATGGTTACAAAAGTCCCCAATGATGATTTATGTCTTTTTAGAAGGTGTTCGAGTTCTTAAACCCATTCATAGTACATATTTGTATCCTAGAAATCCTTACTTAGCTTTTCCATGCTTTCTTCGAGCCTTCTGCTTATTTATGTGCATGTTTTGGCCTTTAGTTTCAAGACCTCTGCCCCGCCTAGGAAATGATTCTGAAACTACCTTCCAAGAAGAGCGGTAGTCCCATGACCATAGCCCTACACAAGGTGGCAGTCCTACGTGCTTTTTCTAGAACTCTTCATGTGTGGTTTTAACATGCGTGATTTCGCTTAACTTGACTTCTAAGGTGTGTTTGTGAGCCAAATTTCCTGAAAATAGTCTTGTTTGCATGGTATTTCTTACCTCTTCTATTTTTAAATAGATTTAATTAGTTTGAATTACCTCTTCACCCAATGATCTGGCACTCCAAGGATGCCTTGTGTATGAATGCACATCCCACCCAATTCCTATATAATCAATTCTTGTATTCAAGAAAATGGCCTAAGAAATTCTTGTATTTTGCATAGTATTGCTGCCACAATCCTACTAGAAATTTCATTGCCAAGCTCTGTTCACTTTTGTTATCTCTCTTCCACCTGCATTACAACTAGAATTCCTTCAAGCTGCCATTTCTCAAGTTCCTTCTCCTGCTGCTATCTTTCCATTCCCAATTCCTTGGATTCATATGGAAACACAAATAAGAAAGGATAAATTGAGGGGACAAGTCATCACACAACTAAATTGACCTCTAATTTGTGAATTCCAGGTTGGAGTTATGGGTAGATTTCCTTCATTACTACAATTTATCATTGTTACATCATATAAAATAGAGTACAGATAAATTTCCTTTCATTTGCAAGTATTTAGTTAATTTCTAAGAGGGTTTAGTCTTTCATAGCAACCCCCAATGAAAGATCCTCTTCTTCCAATCCCTATGGATTTGAAGAAGAGAATATATGTAGGAGGTTGTCTACATATCATAGATTGTTTGGAACAGTTCTTGTTTTAAGTTAGTTTAGTTTCAATACACTTAGCACAAATGAATAACCACACCGGATTATTTTTCTTGTTTATTTTTAGTGTAGAAGTAGATTTAATTATTTAGAATATAAGCCAATTGTTGTTTGTAATTGTAATATTTTATTTTTGTGATTTATTATATTAATTTTCTTTCAAGAAGTAGCATAGATTGTTAGTTTCATCTTAGTTAATTTGGACATTTAAAACTAGTTCAACATTGAGATTTAGTTAGACAACCCATAGGGAATTTACGCTACCTGTTCATAGCCTCTAAATCTCCCCTTTGCCAACTCATCTACTAGGAGATCACACTACAATATCTTAGTCACTGATCCTCCTATAGTTAGCCATCCACATATTGAACATCAGCTGCTTTGGCACGACCTTGGGGATTCGAGCACAGTTGAAGGTTGCATGTCATTTTTCATCCATATAGCAACATCAAAACCAATAAAATAGACTTTAAAATGAGAGGTAAAGAAGGCAAACATTCTAGAGATATCATTCTAGGAAGAGTTCTAATAAGCTCGCTTAAAAAAAATGCCAACTTGAATTTCCAAGGAGTTGTTGAAGACAAATATCAAGAAAAAATCTTGAATATTTTCTCGAAATAATTGTCTCAAGTAGTCATTGAGATGATAATTTTAGGAAAGAATGAAATTTTTTCTAGGAAAAAAAAAAATTGGAGATAAAGGAAATTTTTTATTTGAAGTTGGTAATTCAAAATAATTTTAAGGAAAAATTAAAGGATCAAACATGGTTGTGGAATCTTATAGTCATCCATTTGAATATTGGAGTCCTTAATTTACTACAAAATAATAATATGGTGGCAGGTTCACCACCCATTGAGTAGCCTAGTCTACCATGTGAAAATTATATAATGAAAAAATAACATGAAATTTTTTCAGTGTGAAAATCATACAGAGAAAGAGCTTTGTTAGAGACAGTCCACTCAAATTCATGCAGAGACATGAAAAACCCTTCAATAGGTGGAAGCTTATATTTTTTGACCTTTATCTAGATGATTTCTGCTGAAAAACTAGGGTTTATATTTTGAAGCACACAGTAGAAGTTTTTTGGAATTTTCAATGAATTCAAGGCCATCCAATAGAGAAACATAGTGGCCGTTATATAAAGGTTATGAGATAAAATTATGGGGGGAGTACATTTCAAATGAACTTTTAAATTGTTACAAATATCATGGTATTAAGAAATTGTTTACCATCAAGTGCACACCATAATAGAATGATGTAGCTTAGAGGAAAAAATGATTAGTCATAAAGGTGGATGGAATTATGATGAAGGAAAAACATCTACCAAATGAACAATGGGTCAAAGTAGTATCGTGTGTAGTCTACATATTGAATATATGGCCGACTAAAAGTGTTAAAGATAGAGTTCCTTAGGAAGCATAGAGTAACCAAAAACACAGTGTTTCTCATTTGAGAGTATTTGGTTCTATGGAATACGCTAATGTGATAAAAAAAAAGCAAAAATATTAATAATAGAGGAAATAAAGTATATTTTTGGGTTATAATGACTACTCACATGCTTATAAGATGTACATTCCAATCATAAAATAGGTGATTGACAACTAGGACATTGAAGTTTTTGAGGAAGAAGATTAGGATTGTAGTATTGATACTTGCATAATAATCATAATAGTGATACCTCAAGGTGTATATTACATAGATGCAATTGGTGCATAAGATGGTTGAGTGGTTCCACAAGGCCTAGCTCAAGTGACACCTTGCACCACATCTTTAGCTCACACTCCTTCAAAGTATCATCCCAGAGACAACGCGTGTAGATTTTAGTCCACTACATAATTTATGAAGGAGAAAAATCAAGCCATGAAATACAGTTTGACAAAAATAATGAATCAAATCTTACACTAGCCTCATTTAGATCTTACCACAAAGACACCTAAAGAAAATCAAGAATCCTCAAGGAAAAGTATGATCACTCCCAAGGAGAAGAAAATATATATTTGTATTCTAGTTTTTCTTTATTTTCTTGTGATCTTATATTCTTTGAATAGGAAGTTAAGGATGAAAATTAAATTAAATATATGGATGAAGAAATTTATTCCATCAAAGTAATGATACTTTAGATTTATTAAATCTAATTAAAGGAATAGATGTGATAGGTGTGAAATGGGTCTATAAGACCAAATTCAATGCATAAGGAAATATGTAAAAAAGAAAGGTTAGTTTCTAAGGGATTTTCACAACAACGTATAATTGATTATAATAAGAAATTTTTACTGGTAGGTAAACTTGAAACAATAAGGATTATCTTAATCATATAATACCGTAACAATTGGAGAGTTTAACAAATCAATATAAAAACAACATTCTTAAAATGAAGTTGATGGACAAGAGCACATGTTGTGTAAATTGAATAAATATATTTATGGACTTAAGAAAGTTCCAAGGGGCTTGTACAGTCACACATAATCATACTTGATAAGAAATGGGTTAAATAGAAGCAATAGTGCGGTCAAATTGCACATAAAAGTGAATAATCAAGGAAAAATCTTGATAGCATGTTTATATGTGGATGACTTAATTTTCTCATGAATTATGTCAATGAAATTATTCAATTCTACAATGAAAAGGTATTTTTAAATGACATATTTAGGCCTTGTGAAATATTTGCTTCATATCGAAGATAACCAATCATAGAATGGAATATTCATATGCTAGACCAAATATGAAAATTGTGTTTTAAAAATGTTTAGAATGTTAAATTCCAATCGAACACTAGCACTAATTATCACAAGGACTAGTTTGAGAAAAGATACTAAGGGATCAAATTTTGATACTACTTTATAAAAAGGACTTGTTAGAATTTTGATGTATTTGATGACCACTAGGATAGAAATTATGTATAGAGTTAATAGTTTTTAAAGGTTTATGGAGCCATCTAAGGACTCACATTGATAAGCTAGAAAGAGAATTATGAGATATGTAGTTAGTAAAACTAAATATGGCATTTTGTATGAATTGTATGATGTTTGTTTAGGTTAATTAGATATACTAAAAGTGATTTATAGGTAGCACTAACAATCAAAAGAGAACTTAAATATATATTTTAGTTCAGATCAGGTGTAGTGTCAAGAGAATCTAATAAATAACCCATTGTCAATGTTTTATAAAATGAAGAAGAATATGTGGCAGCCTCATCTATAGCATGTTAAGTATTATGGATGCACATAGTGCGGTCAGATATTTTACACGATGAAGAAGTACCAACTAAATTTTTGGTACAACAAGTCAACCATTGCACTTTCAAAACATTATGTCTTCAAAAAAAAAAACACACATTGATAGTAGCTATCATTTCATCAAGGAACTTGTAAAAAATAGTGAAATTTGTTTGGAGTTTTCTAGATTTGAAGATCAATATGTTGATATTTTCACTAAGACATTGTGAAAGGTTAATTTTTATTACTTAAGAAATTATATAGGTGTTGTAGACATAAGTTGTTAAGTTTAAGGGGGAATATTGGAAATTATGTTAATCTATCCTGCCTACCAACCTCAAATATTGATATCTTACAAGCAATACATAAATTTAAATTGTAGTTGGAGGGATAATTTCTATTTAATATAGACAAATTTGACAATAAGGAGAATATTTTCTAATTAATTCTTACCCCTCCAATTCCGTATGAAAAATTAGTTATTTTATGTACTTTTGGAAAGTTATAGAAATTCTATAATTTTTTACATAATTCCAATGCCTCTGCCTCTATAAATTTGAGGCATTTGTGCTCATTTTTACAAGTTAATGAAAAAAACACCGAAGTGTTATAAAAATTTCCATTGAAGGAATATTGATTTTGTGTGATTCTCATTTCATATCCATTTTTTTTCATTTCATGTCTTATTTTCTTTAGAGATCACATTCTTAAAACAGTTATAAAGTCTCCTTTATCCTTCAAGAGTGATGTGATTTTTTTTAAGATCCATAAATAATCCATATGAACAAGATACATGAATAGCCAAAAAAGGGATTCATAAGGAAAATATGCTAAGGTCAAGTAATGGCCAAATATGTAAAAAAGTAACCAAGAAATATTGAATTGATTTTAACCATGAATGCACCTAAAGAATCAAGAGCTTAATACATATGAGTTGGGAAAACTTGATTGAATTAAAGTTGGAAATATTGAGTTGTTGGCTCTTAACTTGAGCTCCAATCATAGGATGAGCATATGGTAGGGTGAATGGATGGTGTGAATTGTTGTTCATTCACATTTTAACATATATTGTTGGTTCTCCTCTGATTTTTTAGGCCGTGGATAGTCCAAAATTTATAAAATTTACAGCTCACCTACATTTTTTAATTCCACATTGTCCAATTTTTTTAATGTTTGTATCTTTCATATAATTTTTTATTTTTGTTAATTTTCCACAATTTATTAAAAATCCTATTTTGTTCATATATTTCCTATTTGTAAATATTCCACATATTACAATTTTTTATTCCTCATCAATGTGATATTTGTGGTATTATTAATATTCGTTAAGCTATAATTTAAGTACCTCAATAATGATTTATGAAATATATTTAAAAAATAGAAATAAAAATATTAATATTGTTACTATCCCAATTTCACTCTTTAATAAGATAAATGTATATAGATTGCTAAATTTACAAATTTTACACAATTTAATATAAATATTTACAATTGATGTTGAATTTTTCTTAATAAGTAAATTAACAATTATTTAATAGTTATACTAGAATATTGAATTCATTCAGAAATTATTATTAAATTTACATTCCGATGTATTAAGAAAAATAGAATTACATATACATTAAACTCAAATATATAATCCCAAAACAATATGATTTATTTTACAAATACAATTGAAATATTTTTTTTTATGTATTACTATAAATAAAAAATACAATAAATAATTAGATGGTGGTAGAAATGAAGCACCCGCCTCATAGATCCTTGTGATATGGAGATATTTACAAACCTCACTAAAGGTGAAATGGAATTGGAAGGGGAAATGAAAATGGTGAAAATAGGTTTGAGAGGAGGTCGAGGCCAAAGAAAACCTATTGAAAACCAGAAATAGCATTGCACCCACAAGGATTTCAATCACTCATTTTGTGGAAAGAAAACTCTAAATTGAATCTTGGGATCCCAAGAAAATATCATGGAGAATGTGCCAAACTTAGATGAGAGGATGTGAAGATGAAAAAGGAACAAAAGTTTTGTATGAAAACAAACTCTAAATTGAATCTTGAGATCCCAAGAAAATATCATGGAGAATTTTCCAAACTTAGATGAGAGGATGTGAAGATGAAAAAGGAACAAAAGTTTTGTATGAAATGATGCATGTTAAAGAAGAGTGATATATTGATAAATTATTAATGTGAAAGAAATAGAGGTTGATAGGGATAATAAGGAAGGCCCAAGTTCACTAATTGTAAAAGGTTGAATTTGAAATTGAATATGATGTTTGAAAATTAATCTCTATATAATTATAATTAATGTGCCTCATTTTAGTAACAACGGTATATAAATATATGATTAAGATGTCCCACAATTTCTTGGTACAATTGTGAATTTGGCCACTGCTAATTCCTTTTTCCTTTTTCACAAATTATTTAGAATGTTGTTTGTAGGATTTATTTTTGGTTATAACCATCACATATTCTCGTGCTCTTACATATGTTTAAAAGAATGCATTTACCTCCATGTATATATAGCGTAGATTTCCATATTATTTTAGGCTCATCCTTAACTGGTTAATTGCTACCTGCATGTAAGAAGGTGATAAATAAAGAATTTTTTGAAAGGTGGGAAATTATACACTTGAGTAAAATGGAAATGAAAATATTAGAGATGAATCCTAAAAATCTTAGACATTTGAAAAAATATGGTTGTGGCATCTCCTTATTCCTTGTTCAATTAACGATATGTGCTGTAATATATGTGACTTCTGCTATAAAGAGAGAAATAATGGGATGTTTTCTGGATGTCAATCAAATATATCCTGAATCAATATGGAACACATATCTAGATATTATCTTCCTATCATCTACACTACCTACCCAATCACTATCTATATAACAAACTAGCTCAAATTTCCTTATTGTAGTATGCTATTGATATATCTCATGATTCTCTTTCCTATTTGTTAATATGTCTCCTAAGGTATTTCCATAAATCTATAAATAAATCTTACTACATGCATCAAATCAATCTTAGTTACTATCAAGTACATTAAAATTCCAACCATTCTCTTTTATGAGGTTGATTTCACGTCATTGGAGAAATATTCCTTATTTAATTTCAAACATTTAGTTATTGGTGTTGATCCAAGCTTATTGTTCATCATTTTAAACCTCTTCAAAATTTATGAGGCATACTTGGTTTGAGTAAATGAATATGGCAGGATCCATTTTTTTAACTCAATGCCAATAAATTTTTTAATAGAACCAAGTTTGTAATCTTAAAATCATTCTTCATTACTTATTTAAAATAAAAAATCAATAGGTCATTATTTCATGTGAAACTTTCATAATCTACATACAGAACATACATAAAATTATTATCATTTTCAACTTTGATGTAGAGTGTGGGATCATTGGTAATTTCATTAAAGCCATCTGTTAGCAAATGTGCATCTTTTTGGGGTTTGTAATATTAAGTGTTAAAATTATTAACTAGAAACCCCACTAAAGAATAATAACTTTGGCTTATAATATAGAATATTACCATATCGGGTCGATACATGTTTAAATTTAAATTATAAGAGTGGATTTGGACTAGCCACCTTGATATATAATAAGGTGATATCTTTGAGATTTTATACACACATGCAGGCATATAGTGGTGATTGATCATTAAAAAAGAGAGTGAACTATCATGCGAGATGATGAGTGAATGTAACTGTGTGGATTCAAGGAAATAGTGGGAGTGCCAGGTGAAATACATATTATCAATAAACATAAGTTATTTTTCAGTATTTTTTTACTGAAAGGTTTTCCCACTTAAATATTATGCATTTTTTTCATTTACTTTCATGTTCACACGCTACATATAATATATAATTCATTATGTGATGTAATTTGTTATAAATTATTGTTCAATCATAAACTATAATCCTTGTATATTTATTTTGGTGCATGTGTGTGTGTGTGTGTGTGTGTGTGTGTGTGTGTGTGTGTGTGTGTGTGTGTGTGTGTGTGTGTGTGTGTGTGTGTGTGTGTGTGTGTTATTTATCCCCTCTTTTCCTAACATGGTATCCGATCTATATATTTGTGGTTGTGCATGAAAAAAAAATTTTGTAGGTGCAAGATCATCTATAGATTTGGCTGATGAAGATAGCTTGAATTTTTCAAGACCCACAAAACCCTTTCCCTTATATTCATGGATTTTTATATAATAAAATTGCAAAAACCGAATTCCATGTCAACTTAATTGAAGTTGGAAGATTTGAAAGTTCAAATTAAGTGTGGAAAATAAAAATAAGATATATACTTGTGTTCCTTTAATTTGTGACCTTTTGAGTGATTGGAATTGCGGTTTTGGTCATTCATGGCCTTCCTTCATTTTTCTAGTCCATCATGGATTTCTGATGTGTTGTATGGATTTTTGTAGTCACGCATAGTATTTCTAAATTTTACACAACTTTTCATTAGTTCTATGGATTATTCAAGTATTTCATGGTTTGTTTAAGTGTTGCACAATCTTTTTTCTTCACTTCGCAGACTTTCCCTTGTTTCAAAACTCTCTTATTATTATGCGTAATTTCCCTTGTTTTGTGGCTCTCTACTTTGTTACACATATTGTCCTTTATTCCGCAGACCTTTTTTCCTTGTTTCGTAGACTTTCCTTGTCCCATATAATTTTTCCTTGTTCCATGGAATTTTTCTGTCTCAAATACTTTTTTATTTGTCTGATATTTTTTGAATTTGAAAATCCTTATATCTTCATCTTCCTTGGCTCTTAACTCTTCATATATTGTTTTCCATGTTTCACAGCTTCTCCTTAGATGCTCCATATTCTTTTAAAGGATTTTCATCAATTTGTAAATTTCTTCAAGTCCGCAGGTGACTACTTTTCTTGTTCTATGAGTTTTCCTTAGTTTTGTATATTTTACCTTACTGTTCTATGGAAAATTAGAAGTGTCAAAACTTGTAGAGCATTATTTCTTTATTCTATGGCTTCTGAACTTGGAAAATTTCTTATCTACTATGTTATTTCCTCGAAAATCCTCGCGGTAAGTTATTTGTGTTTTTTCGCTCTCTATTGATTTTACATACCTTGTTTGAATGTATTATTATATTTGAGGAAATTTTAATTTTAATAATTTTATAGAACCATGTTTTCATGTTCCATAGCTGTTCCATTTTGAAAAAGTTATATCATCTTACCCATTGTCTTATAGCCTCTCACATATTTTTCGTTGTGTTTTTTTCGTCCATATTTGGTCCTCGTACCTTATTTGAGTGTGTTTATTAAGTTTAAATCATTTCCCATTGTTTAAAATCCTTAGAATTTTATTTTCTTCTAACAACAGATATTTGCAACTATTGAAACCCACATAAAACTATTTTTTTCAAATTTGTTAAGTTTTTTAAAATATGGCTAGTTCATATAATTTCTTCATGGATAAATATTAGTTGGTAAATGGTACTAACTATAGTATTTGGAGAGTTAGACTTAAATCCATCTTTGATTCAAGAAATATTTGGAATCTTATTAGTGGTGTTGAAAAATTATCCACTGGAAGACAATCTAACTATGAAATCTTGTGTTCCTTCTCTCAAAAACTTAGCAGGACATGTCAATCCTATTACAAAGTATCTAAGATGAATTCTTGTTACACATAGGACACATGGAGTCTCCAAATCATACAGGGAATCAATTATAAACTATGCATGAAGGAAACCACCTTTATAATATAATTAAACTAATCATGGAAATTTTTACAAATCTAATGAAAGGAGATGGAAATATAGTCAATTATCTTGCTAAAATTAATAATATTAAGGCTTATTTAGATGGATGTAACTACAATTTTTTTTTATTGGTAAATTGTTTTAATCGAAGCTTAGAATTGGGGAGTTCATGAATCTCCACCCAAACATAATATAATATTCAACAATAACCACAATCAACAGGGAAACACGAATACATACAAAATAGAACCATTTTACCTTGAATGCCTATCAGATCTCTAACCGGAATAACCATTGAGCAAGGGATAATAATATAACATATTAGTATATCGCCCCTTTTTGCCTTTTTTCTTCCTGACCTCATGACGTGGACCCGGTTTGGTAGAAAATATCATTCACAAATTGTTTGAATCTGTGGGGGTCATGTTTCGATTAGAAGAATGCTCCTTATCAGAATTTAATTTTTTTACGATATTAGATTCATGACCTTTTTTCATTCTTATTGGAGCCTTCTTTTCTTCTTGTTGTACCTTTCTATCTTTTGATTCTATTTTCCTAATTCCTCCATTGTCAACCTTAGTTGTGCATTCTCACACCTAATCTGAAAAGGGACAGTTCCAGCCCCTACCAGATGATGTCTTCATATTTTTTAAGGAATTATTCCTTTTGATTTCTTGGAAAGATCCCTGCAAGTGACCAAGAGACTTACAAAAATGACACATAAATTTTGAATTCTCATAATCTAACTGCTACACATGCAATAGATTCCCCACTTTCAGTAGGATCTTGTCTAAAATACCCTTGCTAAGATCTATTTACACACATATCCCCTAGAAATCTCCCCAGAGTGTTTCCGGTGTCATCTATAATGTGTGAAAGGTGTAAAGGAAGATTCAGGAGCTGAACCCACATTGTCATTTTAGTCACTAAGAGGGTATTCAGATTGAATTCAAGGAACCAGAGAGTGAGGAAAATTCTAGCATATCACCATAGCAACAAACCATCTATCTGATAGACATTTGTGATATTCCTCCTCATTTTGAAACTGGAAAACAAAGAATCCCTTGGCACAGAATGATATCTCACATTTATCGGTCAATTTTTTAGAGATCCAATGTGTAAGGGCATAAGCTTCTGGCCACAACCCATTAAATCTCACGATAATAGCTAACCGAGACAGGGTTTTTATATGGCCATTAAACTCAGGCTTATTCAAGGTAAGCATTGGAATCTCCTCCGTTAGGTCGACAATATAAATGTGGGATCCATTTGGGTTGGAGGTTGAATTCTAGACGAAGGCCTTGAAAGAAGATAAGTTTGGGGCAGAGCCACCACTTCCTAGCCTTGCAAGACCCTGATTAAGATGCCTATCTCCAATAGCCCCTAGAATAACCTTTCTTGGACCACCATTTTAGGTAGGGGGAATTTCTGAGATTCAATAGCTAGGGGTGAAGATAACTTAGAGGATACACTGCCTCTCTGATTTTCAGACCCTCTATAAAATCTACCTAGTCTTTCTTACTTAAGTTATGGAAATATCTGATACATATTGTGTCCTTCCTGATGATGAGTCCGTCACCCCACAATCTAAGAAGTTTTTTCTCAGTTCCCGTCGTCACCCGTGTTCTTGAGTTAGGGTTACACAACTAAGATTATTATCCATTTCCACTACTTCGTCCCACGATGTAAAATCCCTATTTACACTCCCTTGACTCGCCATCTCAATAAAATCACTTTCCTATGGATGTAACAGTGAATTATTTGAAGACAAGTCACTGTATTTTATTATTCAAATTAACATTCATGATAAATTTAGAAATTATATCTCTGTTTTGAATTCTAAATATAAAAATGAATATGATTTTCCTAGTTTGGATACTTTGTCTACTCTCCTAGTTCAAGAAGAAAGAGTAATGGAGAAATTTGACTCAAAATAGAATTCCTCTCAAGAATTGTTCTCCCCAAATCAGAAATCTATTAATTAGAATAACAACAATATTAATAAAAATAAAAATTTAATTATAAGTTCAAAACTAATTCTAAAAATTCTGTAAAGAATAATAATAATTTCAAATTTGTGGAAAATTTGGTCATAACAATTCTAATTATTATTCTAAATAAAATAAGAATGCTCAAAGTAAGAAAAATAAGAACAAGAACTAAACAAATATTGTTGAGTAACTTGTTTCTTTATGAAAATTTTAGTGGTAATGTAATCTACACATGTTTAATGTATTTATGATTAGATGTTTCATGGATGCAAGTTTGAAACCTATTTTCTTCTTCTTCTCACAATTTTCTACAACTTTGGCATTAATGTTTTAGGAATTTATATACTATAGGGAATTTTGTTTTTGTATTGAACTCTTATCTCTCTCTATTTATCCTATAATATAAATCCTAGAGTTTCTTAATCCATCCTTGGACAATTTGGAAACATATATCCAAGAGGATGATCATCCTTATTAAATTTTAATAGATTTAGATATTGAAGGGGAGTCATCTCAAAATCTATCTCTTTCTAGAAATTCTAAATGGGTTCAAATATCAGTTTTATTCCTCTTCCTAAAAACTTAAGGAAGATAACTTGCATGCAACCTTCTTAACAGTTTTTTGAGGTTGTATCTTTTTTGAAAATGTTTGTCCTTTTAAAATGGTTGGAAATTTTTTTAACACTTTGGTTGGGACCCTAATCAGTATCTCCAAATAAAATTTTATAACTTTTCATCAAGTCTTGTGTAAAATATATATTTATCCTCTTATAAACATTGTTGAGGGTTTTGTAAGCACCCAAGAGAGGAAACATTTTGTATCTTGAGAAACAAAAGGTTTTGTGATCTAAAATTTCAACTCGAAAGTGTTTTATTTCATCCTCACATATATTTCATTTTTTGAGAAATCATGTCGAAAATGTACTAGATACCCTAAACAATAAGTTTTTACAAAAACAAAGTATTTTTAACTATGCTCAGGCTGATTTTTCTTGGAAATTTGAATTTTATTCCATTACATATTTGTTTAAATAAAATTAAGGACTACCTCATCATGCAAATGTAATTGGGAATGGAGGATTATTTACAATTTTGTACACTAAGATTATTTTCTTCTTTCATAATCTTTCTTTGTAAAATATGTGTTATTGATTATTATTTGTAAAATCTGAAAGCAATCATATTTGTTATTATTGTCTTATATGTGATCTCTTAATTTCTTGTAGCAATAAAAATCTAATTCTTAAAATCAAAAAGAGATTAAGACAATGTTTGCTAAATCATTATTTTAAGCATGGTTATATGTGAAAGATCATAAATATATTGTTACATCTGTTTTATTTTATGCCACTAACTTACCTCAAAGAATTTAGAATCATTGATTATAATCTTGCATGTGATAAAGTTAGTTTTAAAATATCTCTAATATCATATAAACTAGGAATTGATCCTAAGATTCAAACATGATCCTCATAAGGACCATTGGAAAATGAATAAATGATTTTGAGGTATAATTAATTATGTTTTATATTATTCTATTAGTAATAATACATTTTTTTTAATTCTAACTATGTTGCTGATATTTTAGATAGAATATCTACTACAGGATATGAGTTTTTCAAGTTGAATACAAATAAAATTGCTTTTAGTATTAAGGATAAATCAATATGAAGTACTATGTAAGCAACAAATGAATTTATGTGTATGAAAATATTATTGGTGGAATTCATATGGGATTCATATGAAGCATTCTTCCTCTGAGTGACAAGTTTCGCATTGCTCTTGTAAACAATCTAGATCAACATTAAAGAAAGGAGTATGTCAAGTTCTTGTGTAGTTCAAATTGTGAATATGTTCTCCTCCTCTTAATCTAATGATCATGTGGTATAATTTAACTCAAATGATCACATGAATGATCTTGATATTCACCTCTGAGTCAAATGAGCATATGGCCTTCTAGAGTTATCCTTGAGGGGGAAGGCGCATGTCAATGCCAACTCTTAATGGTATGGTTGTTCCTGTTGTAAACTCCATATTATATTTCCATTTTAAGTAAATAATTACAAAATGTGATTTATTTTACTTGTAATTCCCAGTGAAGCATCAGATATGAGAGATTCTTATTTTATAAAATAATCCATGATCTTATGTAAGACTTTATATTTAATCAATTTACCTTGATAGTTATGCTTTTTTCCTATCATTCCAAAAACTTTTGGAACACTATGCTATGTACTGAGGAGTTTTTGTTCTTTCAAAAACCATGAAACCTTTTTTAGTGTAATACAATTTTTTTATAAAGACCCATGGAACACTAGCTTTGTGTTACGACTTTTCTAAAACATGCAAACTACTAATCTGTGTACCGTGAATTTTCTCAAATCCACATAACACTTAGAAGTGTATTGCATATTTTCTAAAAATCCACAAAATACTATCTCTATCCACAGATTTTTTCAAAATCCACAAATAAACTAAAGCTTTATCCCGCGGAATGTTTTTTTTTTCAAATCCCATTGAAGACTAAAGTCATGGATTGAATATTTTAAAAATATATGGAACAAAGATCTCTATTTTACATTCTATCATAAATCATTTCATGATTTATGGATTGTAATTCCTTTTGTATAAAAAGGTGACTTGACATGTTTTATGGAATAATAATTTGTGTTTTCTTGCTAGCCTAAATATTCATTTGATGATGTATGGATTATAATTCCTTTTGTTAAAAAGGTGATTTGACATGTTTCCCTACTTAACATTAAGGGGGAGTGTTGGGGTTTGGAAATTAAGTGGATAAATTCTTAATTAGAAAACTCACCAAATACTAATAATTTTAGCTTATAATGTGGCAGATTCCTATATTAGGTCGACACATGTTTAAATGTAAATTATAAGAGTGGATTCAGATCACCCACCTTGATATATAACAAGGTGATATCTTTGAGTTTGTATACACACACACATGGGCACATAGGTGAAACTGATCATCAACCAAGAAAAGTGAACTATCATGTGAGATGATGAGTGAATGTAACTGTGTGGATTCAAGGAAATAGTGGGAGTGATGGGTATAAAGATATGTTGTTTTTTTCAGTGGCTTTTTTTACCGAAAGGTTTTCCTACTTAAATATTGTGTCTTGTGTTCATTTAATTTTATGTTCATGTAACAAATATAATATCTAATTCATTGTCCGATGTATTTTATTATAAGTTATTGATCAATCATATAATATAATTTGTGTTTGTTTATCTTGGGGTGTGTGTATGTATATCAAAAATCATCCATATTTAGTGAGATCCAAAGCTCAAATGTGTAGAGAACTCAAATTGGTATATCTCAAAAACATAACTGTACTCAATATGATTTACAAATATATAGCTAATCTTATCACAACTCGCATATTATCTTATGTTAGTGTGATTTTTACTCATGTAACAATCTCCACACTTACTAACACACATATTAATATTTCTTTCCTAATAATGTGAGCACTAACATAGTTTTTCCTAATAGTCCCCCCCTTAGTGTGAACATGGGAGAGGAAATACATTTACTTACCATCTCTATATTTCCCCCCACATAGAAAGGATGTCGGATTCACTCGAGAATACATCCATTACAACATTGATAGATTTATTACATCCATGTTTTATTGAGATATTATTTGAACTTATGACAATATAAATGGACTTGAAAAAAAAGACTCTACACTTTTTGCAATTAGAAAAAGGACAATATGACTAAAAGTTTAAATGTAAACAACTTTACAAAAATTAACATAATACAAAACAAAGTTTAAATCAAATAAACTAATTAAAAACTAAAAAAAAAAAAAGATAACACACATTAACAAAAAATTAATAAATAAATAATAAATATTATTAAAGAACTCTAAACACAAAATTAGAAACCTTAAACATTAAAAATAAATAATGTAATCATAAACTATAAAAAAATAAAATAACAAAAAAATTAAAAACACTTAAATGAAAATTAAAAAACCTAATATTAATTTAAAACCACACATTAATATAAAAATGAATTATTAAAACTTATACCTAATAAATAAAAAACCTAAATCTACTTACACAAAAGTAAAACCACAATATTCTAACCTAAAACCACCTTTAATAAACAAAAAACCATGGGCTTGTTTAAAAAAAATTAATGAAATTAAAAAAAGTTTTTAAATTTGTAGAACATAACAATATAACCTAAAACCAAATCTAAAAACAAATGTAAAAAAATGTAATACCTAAAACTTATTTTCAATAAAATGAAGTTTATACGATAATTTGAGTGTTTTAGGTACAAAGGCTGCAGTGGAGGAGGCATGATCCAGGATCGATGCCAATAGAATATAACCAAAAAAGACAACAAGAATTGATTTGATCAGGGTTCTCACAGGATATGAGCTCATACGAGTCGATTTGAGGATCCATTTGCGGGGGTCTTTGTTTTTCGTTTCTTGTAGATCAATCTTCTTAGTGGCTCGAGATGAGGATTAAAGTATGATCAATACAATACTGCCAATAAAATGACTGATCTAGATGCATTTCAAATCTTACGGTATACAATCTCAGTGATTTTCTAAGGGTTGTGTCGAGCCAAGATAAAATAAAGGATCCGTAGTATAAAAGATGATCTTGATATTCAAAACTGATTTTAAAGTGAATTCCCGTTCCAAATTTGAGAAGGTTCAAATGAAAAAATCCACATGCAGATCTGTAAAACTCCAAAATGTATATACATATATATTTTTCACCTCATTTTTTTTTTACTTTTCAATTTTTTGAATGTAACAGTGAATATAATGGTTGAAAATAACCACAGAAAGAGATGAACGAAGTGAAAATGAGAGAGGAAGAATGGAGGTGAATGATGAATGCCATAATTTTGTACTTGTTGTACACTATAATACTACTTAAAATATGTAAGAAAGGGTGAATGATGAATGCCACAACTTTGAACTTGGTCTGCACTATAAAACTACTAACAATATGTAAGAAAGGGTGAATGGAAAATATGGCATTTCCATGTGGGCTACATTGCATAGAAATTAAGCCATTTTGAGGAAAAAAACACTTGAATGGAGGGTGAATAGAGAGGTTCAGAGCCTTCTTTGATACCAAATATTGAAAATCATTCACATTTAGTAAGATGCAAAGCTCAAATGTGTAGAGCACACAAATTGGTCAATCTCGAATACATAATTGTATTCAATATTATTTACATATATATATGATATGTCATATAACTACTCACCTTAAATACATATTAGTTTTTCTAACAACTAACAACTAATCTTATCACAACTCACATATTATCTTATATTAGTGTGATTGTTACTCACGTAACAAACTCCACACTTACTAACACACATATTAATATTTCTTTCCTAATAATGTGAACACTAACATAGTTTTTCCTAACAATATAAATCTATGTTATTATTTATCCCACTTTTTCTAACACATCTATATGGTTGTATCATTCCATTGGTGATATTTTAAGTATGTAGAGTGCATTATTTAGCATGTACACCTTGTATTCTTGTTTTATAACATCATAGTGAAGTGGTTGTTTAATATAAAAATATTCTTTGAGAAATTCATTAAAAAATGCAAACATCACATCCATCTAGAATACTTTCCATTTGTGCTAGGATGTTATTTCTAGGAGAACTCACATGGTTTCCATTCTTACAATTAGAGCATATGTCTCATCATATTATCTTCCATGTTATTGTTTATATCTTTTATTAACCATCCTTTCCTTATGCCTTTCTATTTCACCTTCAGTTATACTATTGGTCTTATAGACCCACTTAACTGCAATCACTTATTTATCCATAGGTAAATCAAATATCTCCCACATTTTATTTATTTCTATGGCATATATTTTTTCATCCACAGGCTTACACCATTTCTCTTCTTTCAATAATTCTTAGAAATGAGAAAGATCACCATGAGAAAACAATGTGAAATTCATATTTTCATCAACATCAGCACACCTTGAGTTTTCATAAATTTTCCTCAAGCTCTTTGTCTTCCTTAGGATTAGAGAGGATAACATTGGTTTTGAAATCTATCTAGAGGGATACCTTTTACTATTAGATATTTTGTACTATGGAGCTTTTGTAGATATTGAAGGAGAATCAAGAGATGCTAAAATTTCACCTTCTTGTCTTATGACAAGTTCAACTTCATTTTTGGAAAATCCTTTATTTCTACCTTCTACATCAACTATCGGTACCATTTTTGAGTTACTCATGAAGGTGTCGACTGTGCCATCCCATGACTCATTCTCAATGAATTCCACGTCCCTACTAATAACAATACTATTTGTAATAGGTTTATACAATCTATATGATTTGGAATATTTCTTATAGGAAACTAAGATGCATTTTTCACCTATATTATCTAACTTCTTCCTTAGCTCCTTTGGCAAAAAGACATATGCCATGCATCAAAAATTTTGTAGGTTTTTCATGTTGTATTTTATTTTTATCCACATCTCTTATGGAATATTTTTACAAATAATCTTTTTGAGACATCTATTGAAAAAAATATATGATATTTTTGTGATAACTTCACGACAATATTTGTTTTTTAATCCATTGACCTTCATCATGATACTCACTAACTCTTGGATGGTACTATTTTCCCTCTCATCCACACCATTTTTCGGCGGTGTATGCCTGGAAGTAAATTATTTTTCAATGCCTTCAAACTTGTAAAAACTTAGATATTATTTAGAGATATGCTCTCCCGTGTGATTTTTCAAAGGACCTTGATGAAGTTACCACTTTATTTCTCTACAAGAGCATTAAAATCCTTAAACTTCTTAAAATAGTTAGACATGTGCTTCAAGAAGTAGAACCATGTATTTTTATGGTACTCATTTATAAAGTTCATAAAATATAAACTTTTAACATGAGTGGGGGTTTACATTGGGTCACAAAAGTTTAAATGTACTAGCTCCAATGGTGATTTTTCTCTCCTAGAGTTTCTTTATTGAAACGATTACTTATGTTGTATTCATAAATCACAATCCTCACGTTTTTTAGGCTATACAATAGTTGGTATCCCCTTAAACATGTCCTTCTTGGATAAAATACCAAGTACAAATAATATTCAATGTCCATACCTCAAATGCCATAGTCTAATGGGATCTTTGATGACACTCTTGAATTCTACATGATGAGATATAGCTCTAGAATGATCCATGTTCTTGAAGCATGAAACTTCAGACTTTGTAAGGAAATCAGATTACATCCTAAGATGAAATATTTGATTATTTATCATTCTCACAAATGTAATATTGTTTTTTATCCCATATTTTTCAAATAATATGCACTCTCAATCCTCCATAAAAACTTGAATCCTTTTTATTCATATTTTCCAATGCTTAATAAATTATGTTTTATGTCAGGGGCATAATCGAAGTCCTAAATTATTCTTTTATCACCATGCTTTGATCGAATGGTTATATCTCCTTTTCCTACAATTGGAACTTTTTAATTTTTCCCAATCTTAATCTCAGACTAAATTTACTTATCAATGAATGGAAAAAAAATATCAATACCACTCATGTGGTTTCTACAACTGTTACCTAAGTACCAAATGTCATATCTTCTCTACTTAGCGGTATTGCACATAATAAATAAATTTGGATTTTGATCAAGCTCACACAACTTTTCATTTTTTATGTTTACACTTTGACTTGAATGATAATGCTATACTTTTCTATATTTAATTTCAAAATGTACATACTCATGACAGTGGTAGAACTATACATTTCTCTTCTCATACCTTGGATTTGAGCTATTATTCAGTTGATTGACATGGGAGTCTGAATGTGAGTAGCTTTCTCCCTTTTGGTTGTTTGAGTTGCCTCTTCCAGAGTATCTACTTTGTCTTACTCTACCTCTAGGATTTATTCATGTATTTTCTCTTGCCCCCTACCTCTTACATTAGTTTGAGATTTAAATTCTTATTCTAGGGAAGGAGGGATTAATCTTCTTTAACCCATCAACATATCAAATTTTATTTGGGACAAATGTCTATACTCCTCAAATACTAAAATAGTTGCATCATATATAGTAAAAAAATATCCCAAGGATTCTATTAAAAATCCTTTGATCTTAAATAAAATATCCATTAATTTTTAATTGGTTTACTAACCTATATATTCTAGTTTGGAAATCAAAAATAGATTTATCTGCTTTCTTTTTTAGAGTTTTAAAATCTCTCCTAAGCACTTGAATTTTCACCAACTTCACCTTATCATTACATTTATAGGATTTTTGTAGAATATCCCAAGCTTCCTTGGAGTATTTAAATATTATTATTTAAGGAAAAATGGGATCTTACATTGTATCTTCCATGAGGCTTAATGAATTTGAATATTTCCTTCTAGTTTCCTTCAATTGAATTTTCTGAGCATATACGAGGGATACATTGGCTACTCAACCAGTCACATCTATAAACAGACTAAAAAAATCTCCCATAAATCAATAGAAATCAAAATGGTCTTAATTTTCTTTGACCACACATCATACATTTTGTTATCAAAGGTTGGAGGTTGCTACCGCATTTTACTATCATTTTTAACCATTCTAAATAGTAAATGACTTTTTTTTAAAACTATTTTATTGGGGAAAAAGACGGATGATGAAAATAAAAATAGATAGAAACACAAAAAAAGAGTTACTACACTATAAACAAGTGTAAACACGAAAAATATTTATATTTAAAACAATAAGGAGATTATAAAACTTATACTAAAATCTTGCACACATTCAGGGGCTATTACACATTCCCTTTCTATTTCTATTAGGATAGTTTATCTATACGTTGTAATCCTCTACTATTATTTTAAAATTCCTTATAAATTATCTAGACTCCTCATATGACTCTGTTACTCCATACTTCTCGTAGTTCTCTTTAGGTAGAAATTTAATTATTTTTCTCACTTCAACTTCATTCTTGAGAACTTTTGTTTCATATTTTCTTTAGCTACATTCTCTATGATAAATTTTGGAAAATTCATTTTCCTCTATTTTATATTTAAAAAAAAAAGTCAACTACCAAAGGAATAATACAAATTTAATTTTTACAACCCAAATCCGGGAACCATAGTTTACTTGGATCATGCAAATAAAAAATTGAATTTTTGGATAAGTAGTTCATACTAGTTGTGGGGTTTAATTTTGCAACAAGATGAACATGTATTCATGAATGTAGATGAAATAACATGGAGTTGAAGAAAATATTATGAGATGAACATGAGTAATAAAGAGATATAACTTGAAGCGAAGATATGGCTAAATACGAGTGCAGAGAGAGGTGCAAGAAAAGAAGAGATTGATAGAGAAGGTGTCAAAATAGTGATGTGATGGTGTAATGAGGAATTACCAAAAATATGATTTGAGATGAATGAAAAGAGACACCAAATTTGATAAGGTTTGATGTAGTGAGCCAGTAATGATACAATAATGGATTGTAAATGAAAATTCAAGCCATGTTGGAAGTAAGATGAGTGGGAAATGACAGTCCTAAGAAATATCAACCCAAGCTATAAGAGGAAATCAGGAAATTTTTAATGGAGGTGTGATGTGACTTTTTTAAAGATATCAAAATGATATTTGTGAACAATAAGATACATGAATACCAAAAAGATTGACTTATAAGGAAAATACATGAAGGTCAAGTAATGGCCAAATATGTAAAAAAGGAACCAAGAAAATTCAAAGTGATATGAACGATGAACTCAATACACTTACACGAGTTATAAATAATAGAGAAAATGAAAGTTTGATTTTTTATTTTGTGTAAGCATGCAATAAATAATATAAACCAAAATATGCATAAATAAGTAGATTTCAAATAATGTAGAATGTAACAAGTATATTGGCACAATGTTTATCTTGGGAAAACCCATTTGGGTAAAAAAATCCAATAGAACTTCAACCTTGAATTAACTTGAAAGAGATTATAAATACAATAACTCACATCTAGATTTATGGCCTATAACAATTACATATTTTTGGCACACCACTCACAATGACAATATGTAATTTTATAACCAAGGCACATCCTATTATTAACCTTTCTTGGAAAGTAAGTTAAAGGATTAAAATATGACTTTAAAGAAGGGCCACTACTTATTTTTCATTTGACTAAAGTTACAAAATTAGTTATATTTATTATTATTATGCATAACCATTTCTTTAAAAGAAGTAACATTACATATCCCAACACCCTTGGATGGGTAGGTGACTACCAACAATATTCCCATTTTTTCCTATTCTGTTGAGCAGAAAATAAACTCATTCCTTATAAGCTACAATCTAGTAAGGCCATTGCTTCCTTACACCAAGTAATTTTCTCAACACTCATTGAATTAGTGAATGAATCCATCAAATTCACCTTTTCTCTACTTTTTACAGCATCACCCTCTTCTCTTCTACCTTTTTCTAACAAAAAAATAGTACACATCAAATTACTTTGTTCGAGGATGATACTCAGGGTTCTTTGTTAAATAAATTACACTTTGTAAGTCACAACTTGTCCTCAATATCGTTTGTATGAAGCCAATTGAGGAACATATCCTTTAAAGCTAGAATACTTCCCTTGCAAGCATGTGTTTCCACAATGTATTTGGCTTCTATATTGGAAATAACAACACTTTCTTGGAATTTTCTCATATAGCTTACTGATCCGATAAATACCTTAAAAACATAACTACTAGTGGATATTCACATATGAAGGTCACCCTCCCATACACAAAACCATGTAGAATCAATTTTTTATTTGAACGAAGTGCCTTTCGTTAATGAAAATAACATGATCACTATTTTCATATAAATATTTGAAAATCCACTTGACCATAGTCTAATGCTCTTGTAGAATATGTTCCATATATATTCTAACTACTTCTACTGCTTGTGTAATGTCATGTCTTGTATAAACCATTACATACATAAATATTCCCATTAAATTTTGATATGACATATGTTTCATGTACTCTAACTCCTCTCATGTCTCTAGAAATTATTCAAAAGATTTTTTTTGACCAATTGAAAAGGGTATGCTTATTGACTTTTTGTCCTATATTATGAACCTTTCCAACACTGCCTTCACATAATTTCTCTGATTTTGCTAAAAATAATTGTTCATATGATCCCTTTTGATATCCATCCCCAAAATTAACTTTATAGCACCAATATCCTTTATGTAAAAATACTCAGAAAGTTGAGATTTCATTTGTTTAAGCATTTCCCTATTGTTTCCAACCAATACCATATTATCCACATAGAGCACTATGGTGATATTAAACACATACCCTTCTTCTTAAAAGTACATAAAAGGACCCATATTGCTTATTGAAAGGCCTTGTTTACAAATATAACTATCAGAATTTTAATTCTAGATCATTGGTGATTGTTTAAGGCCATACAAAGACTTCTTTAGGTGACAAACTATGTCCTCATTACTGTTGACTTTGAAAATATTACGTTACTTCATGCAGATTTATTTCTCAATATTCCCATGTAAAAACAATGTTTTAACATCATTATGATCTATCTCTAGATCATATGCAACAAAAATAGCTAATAAATCTAATAGAAGTTAATTTTGCAATAGGAGAAAATGCCTCACCAAAGTCGATTCCTTAAACTTGAGAGAACCCTTTCGCAATCAAGCAAGCCTTGTATTTCTCTAAGTTTCCCTATATTTTTTTTTATTGAGATACCTATAGAGAGGATCTTATCCCTTTGTGGCATCACCATCCCACACCGGTCATGGAACCATCAAAGGATGGTATTTAAAGCTCTCAGAAAGCCGATAGATTATAAAACATTATCGTTTCTCCCCATCACCTAGGGTATAAAAACTATTGGTTGTTAGCCACCTTAACACGGAGCCAAGATTTTAACCTTGGACCTCCAAATTACAAGGAGACCTAATAACCATTACACCACTACCGATTGGATCTAAGTTTCCCTACATATTACAATTCTTCTAGAAAACCCATTTGTAACCAATATTTCTTCTCCATGAGATAAATGTAACAAGTACCATGTATCCTTCTGCTTTAGAGATTCCATTTCCTCCTTTATAGCCATCATCTAAGAATTAACATTATAAAGACTTAATATCATATGAACTAAGAGATTCTTTTACTTTCATTTGATCCTCATTATCTGCTACTTATAATATAAATACTAAAGGGTAATTATAAGGGATAAAATTATGAGGTTCTCTTCAAACTATTACCAAAATTCTAAGTCCATAAGTAACACTATAATCTAAATTATCTTCTATAATTTACCTTGGAATGATTTCAGAATCAATCGTCCTATGAAATCCTCTTAACTCCCCTACATTACTCATTAGCTCTGAGTTTATATTATAGAGAAACCTCTTGATTGGTCTAATTCTCATATCTACTAGCCTCTCCTTGATCCTATAGTGAGACTACCTCTAGAGATTATACCTTATTTTACCTAAAGAATTCTCTTTCCAAATATTTCTCTACAAAAAATTTCATTCCTTTCAATAAACCTAAGAAAACATTTTTGTAGTGAAAAACCTTTTGGAGGCAAGGATTCCACAACTTGTAACCTTTAAAACCTTTCCCATACCCAACAAAGATGCACTTATTATAATTGAAGTCAAGTTTCATTTTCTTTTCCTTTCGGATATCTCTGTATGCTTCATTCTGAAGACTCTTAGGTGTTCAAAAGATGATTTATTTAATATCCAAGCTTAATCTAGGGACTTATCCACCAATGTTGATGTAGCTGATTTTCTCACCAAATAACATATAGTAATAACTATTTGAGTCCAAAGATTTTGATCTGTGCCAGAACCACTTTGCATACTTAAGGCATTATCCATCATTGTTTTTTTCATGATCTCTACCACTACATTATAATGTGGAGTATAATGAATTATATTTACCCGGGTATTCCACAATTTTCATAGAATTCATCAAATTCATTCTAAAAATAATCTCTTCCATTATTCGTGCATAAAACCTTTATCTTTTTCTCAGATTAGTTCTCAACAAATTCCTTAAACTTCTTAAAAGTTTTGAACACTTAATTTTTTTTATTGAGAAAATATATCTAGATCTTCCTAGAATAGTCATCTACAAAAGACACATACAATACAAAATTTCCATGTGAGGGTACCTTAACTATTCATAATATATCGTTGTTTATAACTTATAAAATACCAGTTAAATGAGTAGTAGAAGTGGGAAATTTTACTCTACTCTATATTCCATACACACAATGTTTTAAAAAGTCAAATTTTAAGGGACGATCAAAAATTACAAATAATTAATTTCTCCTCTCAAATAAATTATTTATTTTTTGCTAAATATGGTTGTCATGTTTTTCCTCAATGATCTTTATTTCACCTATCTGAATTTGTTGTGTAATATTTAATTCATATTTTCATTTTGGAAAAAATTCTTCTATAATTTTTGCTAAGGATATACTTTTTCATTGATCTAGAGTTGGTAATCAACTTTAGAGATTTTTCCTCTAGTAAAACAATGTTATATCTTGCACCAACTATCATTCTTACATCAAGTTTAAAAAAAAATCATATGCACACCCCTATTTCTACAACAATATCTCCATGTAATATTTTGTGCCCATATTTATTAAATGAGACTTGTACTCTAATATTATTCATATTGCTCACTGAAACCATATTTCTACAAGGCCTGATATGTATAAGACATTAGGGAGATTCTTGGTCCTCCCATCTCTAAAATTCAATTTCACTCGCTCAAAATTATGTAGGTTTAATTATCTCCTAGAAACAGTTGGCCACCATCATACACATCATATTAAAAAAACCATTCTCTATGAGAGGTCATGTGGAATGAAACTCCCGAATCAATAATCCATGCATCAATGCTTGCATGTGTGCTCAAGGATAAAAAATAAGCATCAACATCATCCATGCTTCCTCCTTAAAAACATGAATTATTTTTTGGTTTTTTCCTTCATCTTCCTACAATCCTTGTTAAGTGTCATTTTTTACCATAGTTCTATCATTTTTTAGAATTTAATTAGGATTCTTGAATCCATTTTTATGTGTGTACCTTTTATCTCTACCCTTTTTATTATGGACTACCTATTTCTCTCTCGCATGAGATGAAAAATCTTCCTTTGAGTGATAGTCGTCAACATAATTTATTCTTCTCTCTTATTATAGTAAATTTGTAACTGTATCATCAAGTATTAGTTTAGTAGTGGTACTGATAATAGCCATAAAGATTTTTTCCCAAGTGTCTATAAAATAATAGAGAAGAGTAATACACCTCTCCTCCTCACCCATCTTCACATCAATGGACATTATGTGGCTTATGAAAGATTTAAAAATTGTTTAGGTACTCAGTAATGGAGCTACCATTATTCATTCACTAAGAATACAAATTTTTAATAAAAAGCTTAACCACAAGATATTTGGCCTAATACAATGTCCCAAGATTATCCCATAACTCCTATCTTATTTTATCAGTAGAAACATTCAAGAACACAAATTCATAAACACATAAAATGATAATACTTTTTACCTTCCTATAAATATTTTCCTGTGTATCTTGTGTTAAACTTCTAGGAGTTGTTTGTCTAATCACTATCCACTAACCCCTCTCTATCGAAAAATCATCTATATTGAGTTTGTATAAATCAAATGTTTTTAATCAAACATGTAAATCTTAACTCTTAAATGCTACTAGCCACCATATTTATATATTTTACTAAAACTAGATCCACAACTCAAAATCCATTTAAATAAAAGAAAACAAATCCCCACCAATTTTTCAACCTAAATTTTTTACCAAATGTTTCTATTTTGTAAAAATATGCAAGCAATAAAATAAACCATAATATGTAGAAACAAGTAGATTTGAAATAAACTAAAACATACCAAGAATATTAACAAAATATTTATCATGGGAAAACCATTTTGGGTAAAAAAACCAACAGAACTTCAACCTTGTATTAACTTGAAAAAGTTTACAAATATAATAATCGACATTTACAGTTCTTGCCTTTGACAATTAATTATTTGTAGTATTAATACCTCTTATAATGAGAACATGTAATTTTATAACTAAAGAACATCCTATAATTATCATTCCTTGGAAATAAAGTTAAAGTTTTAACAAAATACTTTTAAATTTTTTTGTTGCTTTTACAATGATCTTAACTTACAAATATAAGTTATCTTTACTACAACTCGGAACAACCATTTCTTTAACAAAAAGTACCTAAAATAGACCAACGCCCTTACATGAACTCTACACAGGTAAGCAATTTTTGATAAGTTAGAGAGTTTGAATTTTTTTCTCTTAAGTTGATATTAGATTGTAGGATGAGTACATGATAGGATCATGAGATTAAGATATTACAATGAGAAATCCATGTTTTTTTACATAGAATGTAATCTTGTCACCCATGTCCCTACCCCATTTTCATGAGTGTGTTATTTATATTACTATGAAGGATTCAAATTTAAATTTTTATACTAGCATTGTGTATCCCTTTGGTAAATAGATCTAATGCTCACACTTCATCTTCTCACCTCAAGGCTTGGGCTTATTTCAAATCCATGAGATCGGTCATCTTAGTTATCACTCTAAACTTTCACTTCCCATCTATTCATGCATTTCTTCTATGCTCATCCACTCTCCTCACATATGACATTTTTCACAATGTTTCCTTACTTTAATCATATTATCATGTTATTTAAACTTACCATCGAACCTTTTTGAGGATAAATTTTCAACTTCCATATAATTATCATACTCAGATCTCTCCATATTATTACATATATACCATTATCCTCACCATTATTGATAATGAGATCAACACCCATTAGTGATCCTGATAGAATATTTTTCCAACTCATACCCTAGCATCAAAATACATGACCAAAACCCACATAGAGGCATGATGAAGTCAAAAGAAAGATAGATATTTGTGAATAAAAATCCTCCAAATTTAGGCCATTATAGATAAGATCAACACTAAGTAAAATAAGCACACCCCCCATGTCATATATGGTATTTAGGGAAATGTGATTCCATCTAGGGCCACTGTATGCAACAAAAATTACATAGTGATATATTGTTGGAATGTTAAAACATCCAATGATGATAAAAAAAAATTCCAAGGTAAAAATGAGGTCCAGATCCTTCCTCTCTCCTTTGTATCCCTCCTTTAACTCAAATCAATCCTTATGTTTTGTCTGCAAACTTTTATTTTTCTTGTAAGATCGCTTTTTAGATTTTTCTTTGTCTTGAGTGGTGGTTGCGTAACCTCCCCAATGGTTGTGTAACCACCCCTCTTCATTGACCAATGGTCATTTTACTTAAAATTAGAGACTTTACATGCATAATGTTTTACACACGTTTGGATTTCAGGACTGATTTTCTCACTCGTTTGTCAACCATTTTCCCTATTTTTGGACTTGTTGGAATCGTATTTATTTTATCTTCTTGTTTGGCTATGTTTATAATGTTGAATATCTAAATTTTTTCTTATTTTTCACTTCTTCTTCGACATATGTAATCGAATTATTCTTTCCCATATTTTATAAACAACACAAACTTTTACGCATATGATAGGTTGGATTTTTCATATTCTTGAGGTTAAATTTTGCTGCTGAAATTTTGAGATGAACCACATAGAAAACCAACTCTTTGATCTGTTCTTTCCTACCAATTACTTTCAGTCATTTATTTCACCAAGCCAACCACATCCAGTATTTTTTTTCTTTGTTACCAACCACCATCTGTGCATTCTAGGATCAATTGGACTTCATCTTTGGAAGAAGATCCAAAGTTGAGGAGACAAAAAGCACATATCATATTTAGGAAGATACCATAGTAAATTAGTAACCAGGTTGTGGTTGTACTTACATTCTTTGAAGCTTTAATGAATTTGCATTTGTTAGTATAGAAATATTGTATTTCATTTGAGCTCGTATAATTTTAGAAGCGGAAGATTTCATCACTTCACGAATGTATTTATTTCATTTCTAATATTTCTTTCAAAAAATTCTTGCATACATCTTCCCTTGATAACTTCTTCCAAGCTTATCCCTATGGATATGTCAGGGAAATTACTTGGAGGAAGAAGTGAAGAAATTATTGCACAACATTTATTTATTTTAATTAATTTAGATTTACTTATGTTGGGGAAAGTTCATACAATAAAGAGCAATTTTTTTCTGAGAAGCTTTCCCATAATTTTTTTTTATTAATAATTTTCAAGTGCATTCTTTTAGAATAGAATTTTCGGACAACCATGCAACAAAGGAATAGTCACACCTGGCTATTCTCTATTTTTAGTTTCTTTTATTAGCAGTAGTATTTTATTTTAATTAATTTCATGTCTCTGTAGAATAGTTTATTTAAATTCTTAAAAATACAAAAAGAAGTTTGTTAATTAGTTAGTTTTCTTTTACTTCATTTATTGCTCAGACAAATAGAATAGATGGTATTTCATTTAGTTTTATTTAATTAATTGGGAATGAATTTGGCTTATTAGATGATCAAATACACTTGTATTTTATTTATATTGAATTTACTTTCATTATTTATTTAAAACAAACTTTCAACGTAGTTTAGCGAACAAATCAAATCAAAAAATTAAACAATAGGTAAATTACGCTACTCGTACATAGCCTCTAATTTTGATTTGGCCAATTTATCTCATAGGAACTCACACTACCATTTCTTAGTCCCGGATTCTCCTATAACTACCTTTTAGCATCCCATCAACTCCACACATTGCAGTTATCCCGGCATGACCTCTGGACGTCACGTGCATTTGAGATCACGTGTTGATTTTCAGGCATACAAAATTTGTATACCTAGCATGAAGTACTAGTTTCTTCTTATTTCATATTATTTCATCGTTATTACCTTAACTTTCCATTTATTCACCTATATCGGTGGGTATTTTATGCCTCTCCAAAAATGTGTAGTAGATATTTTTCTTGGCCAATTGGATTTGACAAATACTACACCAACATTCAACTGGAACAATCCCATTCCCTTTCTGGACATGGGCTAACAATTTCTCAAACAACATGCAAGCCTCCCCTAGCTATGTTTCAAGCCTCACTAGTTACGTGAGAATAGATGACGTACATCAACCTCTAAACATGTAATTTGGTCAATCCAATTCAAATAACATGAACTTTACAGGCGAAACTAGACCTTACACTAGATTTTTTTCAAGACCTCACATTGCCATACAATCTTCATAAGATGACATCTTTACGTGAATTGCTAATCCACTTCACCAAATAGACGATTCCTTGGAAATGATGAAGATCCATACTTCAGAATGGTTCAATAAAAATATATCGACCACCTATTTTTGAGGAAAACAAGAATGACAACATTGAGAAATTGATAAGAGGGTATCATGTGTCTTCTCAACCAAATCCTACATCGCAGGCACCTAGAAAAGAAACTCAACCCTTTCCCCATGATGTTATTTCTACCTTAGTAGGGAGGATTAGAGAACTAGAGAGTGTCCAACCTTCACCAAATTCTTATGCACTAGGAAAGAATATGGGGTATCTCGTTGACAATAAGGGATACACCCCTACAAAAGCACAAAAATGGGAACATCTTGTGCAATAACGTTATCATGTCTAATCAAATCTGGGTGATCTTCTCACGGAAGTTGATACCTTAGGGATGGGCCCTCACCCATCTCACATTTATCCTACTCAAGGGCTCACCTGAAGTGCTTTCTCGAATGCCTCTCTATAAGGTAATGCGATGTTCCTTGGTTTCATGACCACTAGCCCATTTCCAAGTGTTGTTCCATCTTACCTATATATGTACTGGGGGAAAGTGCACAAAGATGGGGGGAAAGCAGACATAAATATGTTTTTTTTTTCATTTTTTCCATAACATGCTCCCGTTATGGTTCAAACATGATATAACACGATAGAGAAAAATCAAGGTCACGTTATAACTTTAGCATGTTATGGTTCAATAAGTTCGAGCCACTATGCGAGGACGTTATAACATGCTATCATTATAGTGTATTCACGTTTCAATGTGTTATGTGGTATATGTGTTTGTGGCATTATTCTATTGACTAAAATAAATGTTTAAGTATAAGAAATACTAAAATAGAAATAATAATTAATAATAAAAGAAAAAGTTATATTTTAAATTTATTTTAGTAAATATAAGATGTTAGGGTCACTCTGCACCTTATGGAATTAGTCTCACAACTCCATCTATCACGATTTAGAAGGTAGTTGTTCATATTCTAATATGGTCAGTACATAGGTATTTTTTCAGGATTTCAGCATTCAACCTTCAATATTTTAGGGACCTTTTCACTTTGTTATTGACATTTTTAGGACATTTAGATGTGTCAAAACTATATATTCACAACAACCTCTTATTCCTTGAAAGTTTCTAGTTTTTCTTAGTAATGATGTTTCCTTGTATCCAAGGATCAAGCATTACTGGGGTCTATGGCAAGATTGGACAATCAGGAATCATCGAGTGTCTGAATCAGAAGGACGTTGTATCTAGAGAAACATTTTCAAACATGGGAGTAATGCATCTTGGAAAATAAAATTTAACCTCATAAATCCTCTCAAATTGTTATCTTACATAAGTAATGGGCATATCAAGTTATGTTCTTCGAAAGAAATCTTCGTTCTCGACAGCTTGCAGCTAAAACAATTATTCAAAAGATCATAAAAAATTATCAAATTTACTTGGTATCCTAATATGGCATACCCAAAAATACAATTAGACTTATTAGTCTCAATTTAGGGTTTAGGGTTTATCATTTAGGCCTCATGGTTCAGGGTTCTAGGTTTAGGGTTTAGGGATCAGGGTTAAAGACTAAATGTTTAGGGTTTAGGGTTTAGGTTTTAGGGTTTATAATTAAGGGTTAGGGGTTTATGTTTCATGATTTAGATCTTAGGGCTTGTGGTTTAGAGTTAAGGGTTTATGTTTTATGGTTTATGATTTAAGGTTTAGGGTTTAGGGTTTAGTTTTTAAGGTTTAAAGTTTAGGGTTTTGGGTTTAGGGATCATATTTTAGGGTTTATGGTTTAGGGTTTGATGTTCGAGGTTACCAGTTTAGGGTTTAGGGGTCAATAACCCAGGCTCAAGGTTTAGGGTCTAGGGATCAGGGCTCAATTTTTAGTGTTCAAGGTTTAAAATTTAGGGTTTAAGGTTCATGGTTTAGGGCTTAGGGTTAAGGGTTTAGGGTTTAGGGCTCGGGTTTAGGGTTCAAGATTTAGGGTTTAGGGTTTAGGGTTTAAGGTTTAGGGATTAGGGCTTAAGGTTGAGTGTTTAGGGTTTAGGCCTCAAGGTTTATGATTCAGGGTTTATGGTTTAGGGATCAAAGTTTAGGAATTATGGGTTAGGATTTAGTGTTTAGGGTTTAGGATTTAGGTTTTAGATTTAGGGATCAGGTTTTAGGGTTCATGGTTTAGGTTTTAGGGTCTAAGATTTAGGGCTTAGGGCTTAGGGCTAAGGGTTGATGGTTTAAGGTGTATGGTTTAGGTCTCTGGGTAAAGGATTTAAGTTTATGGTTTATGGTTTAGGTTTAAGGGTTTAGGGTTTATGGTTTAAATTTACTATTAGAAGTTTCATCACTCAAAATCAGTGGTAGGAGAATCAATGTCTACCATGTGCCACCTCCAAATTCCAAATTTCATTTTGTTTAAATTTGCTTCAAGAAAGGTTAGAGGAAATGAAATCGCCATTTTCTTCATGTCTTTAGAGGTCTAAAATGTCAATTTGACACAAATTTGGAAAATATGGAGAACTTGGAAAGCCAAATTGCATTTATAAATTTAGTCTTGAAGTGAAGGAATGCATTTCGTAAGTAGTTCCACTTAAATTTGTTTTATTTTTTATTAATACCTATTAAAAAAAGCCTTATGATTGCATCCTGATAAAAATATGTTCTTAGGAGCAGAGGGAAAATTTAAACTTATCACGTAAGCATGGGGATTTCTCTCTGATAATACCATAAAGGCTACCTATGACGCCATGGGGAAAAAAAACAAGGGCAAAATCCTGCCTTCCACCAACTAAATCCCATAGGAACTACGACTACCATTGACATTACAAAAAATCTAAATGGGAATAATTATTCAAATGTGAATGGATTTCCTAAAAAATCCATATTCGATGATCATGACCAGAACCAGAAATAGAAATAGAAATAGGACTAGGAACACGACTTAGACAGGAAATTTGAGGGGATTTTTGAGGTGCTATTTTATTTTCCAAGATGCATTACTCCAGCGTTTGATAGTATTTCTCTAGATGAAACAAAATTATGATTCAAACACTCGATGATTCTTGAATGTCCAATCCTGCCACATACCCCAATAGTCCTTGATCCTTGGATATAGTGAGACATCATTATTAGGACAAACCAGGAACTTTCAAGGAAGAAGAGGCTCTTGTGAATATATAGTTTTAACACATCACATCACACCCTTCATTAGGGTTGATGACTACCACTATCTTTTTAATGGAACTTTTGAAAGCATCCATGGGTTTATCATAAAAGGAATTACTAATGAATGGAAGGTCACTAAGCGGTATGCTAACTAACTCCCGTTCAGAACTAAACAAGAAATATTTACTAGGGGATTGATAAATCCTTTGTGTTCTTAGTCACACCCCTATTTCTATGCTTATTTTACACAAGCAGACTCAATGATGGTTCTAGGCATGAGACTAGGAAATATGGTCATAATATTTTCATGCCCTCCTAGTCAAGTAGTCAGAAGCCATATTAGTCTTTTTGATATTTAGTACTAATTACAAATGAAATATTATTCTCCAAATTTCATGTTATTTACTCATCTTCCATGTCATACTGAATAACCAATTTGATAGGGGCATTTCCCTCTTTGACAGCGATACGTCAAATATGAATACGATCCTTAAGAGGGGAGTTACACCTGGAGAGGTATCATCTAATCCTACACCTAAGCCCTAAGCTATAATTCGTAAATGCTTAATCCTAAACCTTGAACCCCAAAAACTAAACCCTATCACCTTGAACCCTATTTTTGTCACCTTGAACACTAAACCCTAAATCCCAAACCCTGAGCAATAATCCATAAACCCCAAACACTAGAACCTAAACCTTAAACCCTAAAACCTAAACCATAAACTCAAAACCTTAAAACTTAAACCCGAAGCCATCAACCTTAAACCTTGATCCATAAACCACAAGCCTTAATCCCTGAGCCCTAAACCCTAAACCCTTAGCCTTAAAACATAAACCCTAAATCATGTTCCCTATACCACAAACCCTAAATTATAAACCTTAAGCCCACAACCCAAAACCCTAAACCTTGATCCCTGAAACATAAAAACTAAACCCTAAATAGTAAACCCTAATCCCTAACCCTCAACCATAAACCCTAAACCCTAAACCCTAAACCCTTAACTCTAAACCCTGAGCCATGATCCCAAAACCCTAAACCCTATTTTTTCCATCATAAAACATAAAACCTAAACCATAAAACCTAAAAACTAATCCCTAAACCTTGAGTCGTAAACCTCAAACCCTACACCCTAAGCCATGAGCCCTAAACCCTAAACCATGATCCCTAAACCCTAAGCCCTAAGCCCTTAACAATATTCCTAAATCTTCCTAAATTGCCTCCAACACTTCCAATATTCTCTAACATCATCTCCAGATGCTTAGTATATTTCTTAAACTCTCCTAAAGGGTTTAGGGTTTATTTTTTAGGGTTTAGGGTTTATTGTTTAGGATTCAATGTTGAGGGTTTAGGGTTTAGGGTTTAGCATTTAGGGCTCATGGTTTAGGATTTAGGGGTTAGGGCTATGGGTTAAATGTTTAAGGTTTAGGTTTTAGGGTTTAAGATTAACAACTTAGGGTTTATTGTTTAGTGTTTAGGGTTTAGGGTTTAGGGTTTACAGTTTACAGTTCATAGTTCACGGTTTAGGGTTTAGGTTTTAGGGCTCAGTGTTAATTGTTGATTGTTTAGGGTTTAGGGTTTAGGGCTCAAGGTTAATTTTTTAGGTTTTGTGGTTTAGGGTTTAATTTTATGTTTTATGGTTTCGAGCTTAGGTTTTAGGGTTTAAATTTCATGTTAAAAGTTTCATCACCTAAAAAAACAAAATGGTGTGTTAGGAAGGTGTTTTCAACTCACAAAAATTGTCCTCATCCTCATGAGATCCTTACGCATGGTACACAATGGTCAATTTATTATAGTACCCATTCCTAGAGGAAATCATCAACGTTTACAAATTTTAACCTTTCGCCATGTGGTGATCATATTTTTAGTACTTGCAAATTTAGGGCCATTTTTGTCTGGAACTGAAATGGGTAGCTACAGTATCTTGAAATTCTTCATGAAACCATCAATTCTTAGAGAAAAATGGATGTTACCAGCATGTATAGGATTCACATGTCTTTTCACTACCTATCTATTTTCCTCCTAACTCCTTACGGAGATCCCAAAATAATCCAAAGAAGTCAAATTTCACCATTAGAATGTTTGTTCCCTACACCTAGAAAACTCGTTGTTGAGAAGATTGCCCTTGATTGAGTAAACCTTTCCTAAATTTTCCTAAACACTCCTAAAAAATTCAATAACCAATTTAAAAGGACCCAAAACCTAAACAATGACTATATTCTTTCACAAAACAAATATTGATTGTATAATTTAAACCCTAAAAGATTGAATCTTGAATGCTGAAATCCTAAAAAATACCTATGTACTGACAAGATTAGAATTTAAAAAGCTATCTTCTAGACTGTTACAAATGGAGTTGTGAGACTAGTTCTATAAGGTGCAAATTGACCCTAATATCTTATGCTTACTCAAATAAATTTAAAGTATAAGAAATAATAAAATATAAATAATAATAAAAGAAAAACTTATACTTATATCACATAACACATTTATAATAGTCAATAAAAACATGCCATAAAAACATATACCACATATCACATTGAAACACGAGCACGTTATAGTGAAATCATGTTTCATCTCTTGTGGGTTTGAAATCCCCAATCCATAGGCTTGGATTTGCCTTGGATTTCCAAACCAAAGGTTTGGAAAGTTTCTGCGTGACTAAAACCATGTTTGACAGAAAAACATAAAAATTTCACGTGTACACCCCAATATCTCATACATTAAAACATAATATTCAAAAATAAATTATACTACGACGTTAAGCTCGGTTTTACCTTGGTGACGATATAATTATTTCTAAAATTGGATTAGTTTAAGGCTTCCATCCATAATTTCTTTTACTAGTGCCTTGTTTTCTCACAAAAATCTATGCATACATTTTGGTGCACAATTTATGATTTTTTCATTCAATTTTTTTTTAAAATTGATTTTTTATAAACTCCATTCTACATGCACTAAAAAAATAACTAAAAATGACTTTTTTCTCAAATTTATGGGGGTGCACACACAAATATTTCATTTTCGAGATATGTGCACTTTGAAAATTAATAAAAAAATCTATAGTCATCCCAAAATTATGAAAACTTAATGGGACCTTATACATGGTATTATCTAACTTTCTACTAAAGGGATTTAAAAGAATTTTTTTAGAACTCAAAACATGGGGGGGGGGGGGGGGGGGGGCAGGAGGGCACACACAATAGGTTCTGATCCTTTTGACATAAAAATTGACATACTTTGTGTGTGCACCACATTTGAACCTCTTAATCTCAACCATTTAAAAAAATAGTATTTTAGAAACTAGATTCTGAGCTCTACTATACTTATTCTTATAAATTTGTCAAATTTTGATCCTAGGCATGCCAAATTATTTGATGAAGTTTAGGTTTCACTAATTTCAGGGAAAAGGTGTCCCTTTTTTACCCCCTTTTTTATCCCCCATATTTTTACAGTTACCCCTCAAAGTCCCCCAATATGGACACATATACCTTTCCTACTCCTTGTACATGGTATCAAGTATCTCCATATGTTCCAGTTATTTATTTTCCTGCAGTTTATCCAACTCTTCCTCCACCTCCTCATCAAGGAGCTTCAATGGTGGAATCCTACGTAATGGGTACGTATGCTAAGTATTTGAGAACCCCTTGAATTTACCATACGGGGTATCATGCTTCCACATCCATTTCCTAATATTCCTAAATTTAAGGGAGAAGAAGATCCAAATGCTCACATCAAGGCCTATGCTACTTCTATAAGGGAATTAATTTCTTGGGATGTTATAGTTACTAAAACTTTTCTGAAGACCCTTGAAGGAATTTCCCTAGACTTGTACTATCAGATTATAGAAGCTTCCATAAATTCCTTTAAACATTTTTTTTCTGAATTCATCAGAGTGTTTGACATGAACAAGTTTCTATGAACAAGGATTATGGAGTTTCTACATTTATGTGAGTAGGAAAATGAATCTGTTTCCCATTTAATTCAAATATGGCATCAAGTTATTTACTGCTCCGTAAGTGAACCTAATAAGGACTAGATGGAACTTTGTGATATTTTTCTTCACTCTCTCAATTGAGAGACCAAGGAAGAAGTCTAGAATTTTCCTTTCCACAATTATGAAGAAGTTTTGAAAGGTGCACTTTGAATCGACCATGTTGTTATTGATACTGGGCATAAGAATTATAGAATTAATGGGGAATTGGTGCCCTCCTAATAAAAAAAATGTAAACCATAAAAACAATATATCCAACAATAAAGGACCTAAGGGATTTAATCGTAATCATGGTGTTATCATGGACAGTGATACTGATCAAGCAAAGAACAATGGTTTTATAAACAAGAGTAACACTAACAATAATGACAATAACAACAACAATTTGGGAAATCAAAGAGGCCCTAACATTATTTCTTTAGTAAACATGGTTGATGTGAATTTCCCCCCTCCTCAACAAGCTCAAACCCAAATCCTAAACTAGTACTAATTCTCTTGCCAAGGGGCAATGAACCACAATTATAACAACTAGTTTCAAAACTATAATCGGGGTTATAATCAACAACAAAACTTGAACCAAAGGCTAAGAGACTAAGATCCTAATATTTATTATGGTTTTCATAATTTCATTGGTCATGATGCTAGAACTTTTAGATATTATAACAATTTCATTCAAAGACTCCCTGAGAATCAAAGGAATCTCTTTATGGAAATGTTCTTATCAAATCCTAAAGGAACCTCACAACCTAGTCATATATATCCCGTGGCACCCCAAAAAAAAACCTAGGCATCTATTGAGACCCACTCCCTAAATTTACTAAAGATGTGATGTGAATCCAGCTGCAAGAGGTTGAAATACCTCCAAAAACACACATAAACACCTTTGTAAATAATACCAGGAGTTTCACAATAGCTTACTTCTCATTCTGGAATTCACACTGATCTATTACATCATTACCATTCTCCTTTTATTTCAAGACTACTCTAAAACCCTAAAATGCCAAAAACCCTAAAATGCCAAAAAACCCTAAAATGCAAAACAACTCGGATTGACCCAAAATTTGCGTGCCAAATATGAATTTATAAATTAGGGCTCACGCGAAATTTGGACTTATTCTGAAAAGCACAACAAAAGTTATTAAAGTTCTAAGACCTAGAGAAAAGTAGAAAAAACATTCGGAGCCAATTTTAGACCACTAGATGACGGAATCCGAACCCGAAAACGTGCCAAAATGAGCACAACCTTGCAGGCGAAGTTGTCCCCAGCATAGTACTAATGTATATCTACCAACCTGTAAAATTTCAGGACGATCCAACGGTCGGATCAAAAGTTATGGCCTCTGCAAGTTATGCTCCCGCATCAAGATGTTAAGGAAAAACCTCAAAACATAAATAAGGGTATTCCTGTAGTGTATAATGAACATGAAGCCTTGACTTCTTTTAACTCTTGAGTTTCTCCTAACCTTGGCTCAAACAATAATAGAAATATTTTGGGATTAATTGAGCTAGAGGTTGAACAAGAAATTAATAAAACAAATCAAATAAGGGAGTACATTTCTAAACCCCTTCCCACTCATTCTTTCTAACAAGACGATGTTCCTATAATATCAAAACCGGTTGGAGCCTATGATTTGATATCGGATTTGAACAAGACCTTTTCTCACATCTCGTTTCTAGATTTGTTGAAGAATTCCATTGCGCATCGTTTTGCATTTCTTGATGCATTGGGTCTTGGTCATCTAATCCATGTTACACATCCTTTCGGAGATCAAATAAATCATATTGACTTCAACATACATCCTCTGGGACAGGGTGATAGGGATACTAGGTTTGTATTTGATATAAAAAATATGCCTTCTAACGCTAAAATACCCCGAAGGGAGATACCTAGCATTATATTTTCAAGTCTTGGTTTATAACAATTGCATCAAGAGATCCATGATCGATGATGGGGATGTGGTGAAATTTAAATGTAGTTCCTTTCTCTTTCTTGCAGAATTTTGGATATGGGGAGACTAACTACTCCTGTACAAGAAACATGGTGCAAGGGTATGACAGTCTTAAGGATACCTCGATTGGAACTATAGGTATTCCTATCTCTCTTGGGCCACAAAATATCTTGATGGATTTTTACATCATTGACAAGAGAGACGAATTATAACATGATCCTTGGTAGACCTTGGATTCTCCAAATGAACGCTATTCCCTCCATGTTGTTCCAAGAGGTTAGATTTCTCCTTTTAGGAAAGGTCTTTTATGCTCATAGAGATCCTGATCCCTTAAACATGCATTTGGAAAAATTAAAGAAAAAACTAGAGGTTCATTTGGAATATGATCTCCCTATAAATCATTTGAACAAACTGATTCCATTAAAAGGAGTGGTCATGACCACCTTGAGCATTCTGAAAGTTGAAGTCGATGACCCAAAATGATTTGAAGTGGCAAAAAATGATAAGGGTAATTCAATATTTGCAAAATTCATGTCCACTAAAACCACATTGGATATCATGAAACTCTTAGAGAGTGATGAGCTAATATTCCTCCCTTTTGAACCACAAGGAATGGGTAGCCTCCTTGGTATGGTATCTCTTCCTAGAGATGATTTTGGTCTAGTTGTGAACATGATCAAAATAGTAAAATAAGATGGATTTAAGAACAAAGAGATACCAATAAAATGCATATCTAGGGATTCTTCCATTCTAATCATTGGTCTAGATACAAACATCTCAAAAACCAAGCTTATTGTGTCCACGCATCATGATCCAATAGTGCGAAAAATGTCAAATGTAACCATTACTCCCTACGTATGGAACAAATTTGAACAACATAGTCATACTCACATGAGTACAATGTGTTAAGAATGCAAAAAAGAGGTTCATAAAAACCTTTTTCAAATGGACGGTCATACACCAAGGTTAGATGATCTTATATACACAATTGTAGGCAAGGGTTATGAGTTTAAACCCAAGATAATAGGCCCTTTTCAAGAGAATAGAAACTCCAAAGATCATGTGTATCATTTGTGTACTTTGGGATGTGATGATTTTGACATCCGTTAACTCATGTCACCTTAAAAATTTCTATGCATAGTCATTTACATTTCCATAGTGTACATTATTGCATCCATACTACATACTATCTTCATTATCATATTGTGAAATTTGTAACTCAAGAAACTTACTTTTCAAGATACTTCTAAGAAAATTTTAAATATTGGTAAAAAAATTCAATCATACCTCTTCAAGTATCCATCATATCATCACAAAAATTATTCTAAATCTCTTCATCGTGTCATCAGTTAAGACAAAATTTTGACAATTTTCCTACCAAGGCTTGTACACTTAGTTCTATTTAGGGTTTCTTCTAGCTCATATTTTTTTTCTCATATTCTATCCTAGAAGGTTCTTGATGTCACATATTTCCTTAAAAACCTCTTTCATAACATAATCATCCTAAAAATTTCACCTGGAGTTCTTGTCCACCTATCTCAACCTTTAGTGATGAGCCCTCACATATTTCTAGTTGCATGGGGTTGAGGCTAGGGGTAAGTATTCCTTCCCAAAAAGAAGAATGTCTAAAAAATAAGTAAATAAAAAAACAATAATTACAAAATAATGTAATTTTGCAAATAAAACTACACTTCTTTTCCCTACCAGTCTTCAATGGAGAGCTCATGATACCTATAGGTAGTGTGAGGCTGGGAAAGGAGGGAAGTTCCCTTACTCACCTATGTCTTGTCCTTGGTGATGATCCCATGCTTCTTACTGGTAGCATGAGGTAATACATAAGGGGTCCTTTAAAATAAATCAATAAGTTGGAAATAATCCAATAAATAAAAATTCCTTTATAATGTCAAAAATCCCAAGAAGATTAGTTAGATGTGCATGTTATAAGAGATTTAATCCCTAAAACCATATTTTTTCAATCAAAATGCCATATTCAGATCTATGTATAGATAAAATTGCAAGAAAATAAAATTCTAAATTGGTTAGTTGGCCTTGCTTAGGATTGAGTTGCAGGTTCCTAATTAGATCTTTGTCAAAATCTTGTCTTTTTGTCACCATCCTAATTCATCGAAATAATACAGCTTGCTTCATTCCTAGCTCTCAGTAATGATCCCTTGCTTCTTACTGGTTGTATGGAGTTAGGGATGGAGAAAGTTCATATTTTTATTATATCACATTCATCACATTTTTCCAATAAAATAGCAGCGTTATGTGGATAAATGGTACTTATGAGATTTAATTGGTGTGTAGTCTCATGATGTTACAGCTTAGATTCTTATATATATTCACACCTATATTTTTATAGTCTCTTAATGACATCACCTTGCATCCTCTTCATCATTCATCCTCCATAGAATGACTTCCATAAAACATACACATAACTTCATAATGAAACCCTTTCAAACCATATATTTTAGTCTATAGATTAATCAAACTGATACTTCCTTCAAGACTCTTACCATTATAGTGCCGATTACCCATTACTAATGGTATCAACCATGGTACAGATGTCATCTCAATTTTTTATTATATAATAGTTGACAACATCAATAGGACATCTATATTATCATCTAGCATAGACTACAATACAAAATCATGTTGATTATATCTATATGAAATTTAATTGATCATTCTATAAAACAACATCACTCATTCAGTATAATGGATCTCATAAACCTTTCCTTAATGCCTTCTCTATTGATGTTGGTATTGTTTATCAATTGGATTCTACTCAAGTGCATTTAAATAGAAAAATACAATAACGTAAAAAGACCAAATCTCTCACATCTAACCTATTTTTGAGCCCCATGCACTTTCATTGGATCCACAACCATCGTTTTTAAATCCCTTCTAATTCAATCATACTCACAAATGAAACATTTGACAAAAATCAGAAGTTCTGAATTCAAAAAACTTGCAAAACATAAATGATTTCTAAAAATGACATATCTGACATACATATTTTTATTTTCTAACATTGCATGTGTAGGGATTGCATGCACTAGAGTAGGTATATATCACACTTGCGGATACGGTACATAATCTTGTCATTTTATTTCAAAATATTTCTCTAATCATTTTTTCTATATGTACTTGATTCTCGTATTTTTTTTATAGGTGGTGGGAAGGATGGATTGGTGTGGTTTCAACACATTGGTGAATAAGGTATAACTCCTAACTCTCCCATTTGGGAGCACTATACTTGAAAATCACGTTTTACGATCATTTAAGGCTAAAACGATCCTCTAAGGGAGCAATATATATACACCCAAAATTGCACGGTGTTATATTGTTGGAATGGTAAAATATCCAACGATGATAAAAACTTCTTCTAAGGAAAAAATAAGGTCCAGATCCTTCCTCTCTCCTTTGCATCCCCCCTTTAACTCATTTCAATCCTTATGTTCTGTCTACAAACTTTAGTTTTCTTATAAGACCGATTTTTAGATTTTTCTTTGTCTCAAGTGGCAGTTGCACAACTACCCTGGTGGTTGTGTAACTGGTGGTTGTGCTACATTCCCAGAGGTTACACGACCACCCCTCTGCATTGACCAGTATTCCTATCACTTAAAATAAAATACTTCACACGCATATTTTTTGACACATGTTTGGATTTTGGGAATGATTTTCTCACTCGTTTCTCAACCGTTTTTGCTATTTTTGGACTTGTTGGATTTATATTGATTTTCTCTTCCTCTTTGGTCAATTTCATAATGTCGACTACCTCTCCTTTTTCTGATTCATCACTTATTCTTAGAAACATGTAATTGACTTCTTCTTTCCCATATTTTATAAAAAACCAAACTTTTACCCGTATGATAGGTTGGATTTTTCATATTCTTGAGGTTAAGATTTGTTGCTCAAATTTTGAGAGGAACCACACAGACAACCAAATATTTTCTTTGTTCTTTCCTACCATTTACTTTTAGTCATTTCTTACACCAAGCCAGCTACAACCAGTATTTTTTTTACTTTTCTACTAACCAACATCCGTGCATTTCGGGATCAATTGGACTTCATATTTAGAAGAAGATACAAATTTGAGGAGACAACAAGCACATATAATATTTGGGAAGCTAGCATAGTACATTAGTAACCAGGTTGGGTTGTACTTAAATTCTTTGAAGCTTTGATTAATTTGTATTTTTTAGAATAAAAAGTTTGCATTTTTGAAGCTGGAAAAATTGTAGAAGCGGGAGATTGCATCACTTCCGAAATGTATTTGTTAAATTTCTAGTGTTTCTTTCAAAAAAAAATTGCATGCATCTTCCCTTGATAAATTCTTCCCGACTTATGCCTATGGATCTTCTTAGGAAATTAGTTGGAGTAAGAAGTGAAGAAATCCTTGCACATTATTTATTTATCTCAATTAATTTTGATTTACTTGTGTCAGTGAAATTTCATACAGAAAAGAGGAAATTACTTCTGAGAATCTTTCACTTTCTAGAAAACATGAGGCAGAAGCTTTCCTAGAAGAAGTTTATTTCATTCTATTTAGATTAATAATTTTCAAGTACAATCTTTTATAATAGAATTGTTGAACAACCTTGTAACAGAGGAATAGTCACACCCAACTATTCTATGTTTTTAGTTTATTTTGTTAGAAGTATTATTTTATTTTAATTAATTTAATGTGTGTGTAGAATAGTTTATTTATTTATTTTATTTAAATTCTTAAAATACAAAAATATGTTGGTTAATTAGTTAGTTTTCTTTTAATTCATTTCTTTTTAAGACAAATAAAATAGATGGTATTTCATTTCGTTTTATTTAATTAATTGGGAATGAATTTTGTTAATTAGAAGATTAAACACACTTGTCTTTTATTTATGCTAAATTTACTTTCTTTATTTAATCGAAACAAACTTTTAACGTAGTTTAGCAAACAAATAAAATCAAACAAATTAAAAAATAGGGGACTTATGCTACCCATATATAGTATTTAATTCCCCTTTGGCCAATTTAGGTCGTAGGAATTCACACTACCAATTCTTAGTCTGTGATTATCCTACAGCTACCTTTCATCATCCCATCAACTCCACACATTGTGGTTGTCTCGGCACGGCCTTGGGAGGTCATGTGCGTCTGAGATCATGTGTTGATTTTCAAGTGTACAACCATCAATGCGCATGACTAGTTAAAAACCATCAAGAAGCACGTAAAACAAACCCATTCCCACTCCCTTCATTAAATCCAAATTTTGACATTAGAAGAGAATATAATATTACTCAGAGTCATTTTTTTTAATATTACATTTATCATGTCATAACTTTATAAGAAACAAACTCACATATATATTAATATAATTATTAACTTGTCTCATACCAACATCTTTACCTTTACTATTATTTGCTATATGTATTACATCAACGAATATAAACTAATATTTTAATTGTATTTATAATGTCTAAATTGTATCATATAAAAATTCAAATAACCATTTACTATAATAATTAATTAGACAAAACTATATTATAATATAATTAATAAACAAACTAATATCACAATCACTAAAAGTCATACAAGCACTTTAATACTTTATATTGAAATTATTATGTATAGATATTATATATTACACAAATATACTCTACACCATTATAAACATTAGTAGTATGATATCTATTAAATTTACATTAATATAATAATATTTTATATTCAAAATAACCCTTACTATATCAAAAAAAGTCGTAAACTAATATTATAGTAATTAATTAGTTTATATTAATAATTAATAAATACACTATTAATACTATAAAATCATGAAAATTAATTAATTTGAATAATAAAAAATATCCTACTACAACAATCACTGAAATATCATGATAAACTTTAAAATTTTATAGTAAAATATTTACATAAAAATTCATCAGATAATTAAAATGTCTTATCTATCAAAAGAGTTTTAGTCCAATGGTGAGGATGTGATGCATAGCCTTATGCTATTTCATTCATTCAAGAGACACTTGTTTATAAATTCCATAACTCCTCTACAACACTCTAAACCCTCCAACTTTACAAGTTGGGAACCATAAAAGTTAGACCTTTCACTGTAGCCTCTCTTGACAGTCAAATGTCTTGTTTATCTAACTTAAATGAATGTTTATGATAACAATCAAACTAACCAGTATAAGGATGGTGCAAAAATATTCTCACCTTTCTTGAAGATTTCCCTGTGTTAGCTATTGTGTAACTAGGCCTTAATATGCCACAATTGAATATTCTCAAAACTAACCTTACATCACTATCCTCTAACCTTGAAATATACTTTTTCTCAATGCTATATCCACCTCTCACAGTTGAATCTCTATCCAAGAAACCCTACCATTCTATTTCTTCTCAAAACAATGCTTTGTTTCTTGACTAGTTATATTCTTCTCAAGGAGATGTTTTTCACATTGATTCACATTTCATGTTGCATAAAATATCGTGCTTCATTATCCATTCGATCATGCCCTTGAGGTTTTATTCAACTTGTCTCATCCATCAAGTTACCCCAAATTCATAAAAATTTCAATCCCACACTACCTTGTCTACACAGTCCTCCTTATAGCCTATGAACCATGTATTTTAGTCAACTTATGACTAGATCACCCTATATTTCTTCCAAGAAATATGAGAACACATTCCAATACTCATTTACAAGTATAAGGTGTATGAAAAAATTTGTGAACTCCTTCTTTGTGCAATTTTTTTGTCACTAATAACCCTCCTTGACTAGTCTAGCTTGTTGTAGTCATGCCATGGGAATTTTTCATTCATAAATTTGGGTCCATTTACTCAATCAACCAATTGGTAATATTTCCCATGACCCATCTGGGGTATCTTGTTATATACAAGTTTTTAGGTTTGCTTCCCTTTGAAAATCCCTTAAAACTTTGTTATACTCAGCTCCAAATTAGGTCTTCACAGTTTATAAGGTTTGTGCCTACCTACTATCAGACACTATATAGTCTCTGAGTCCACTTAGGTTTTAAAAAAATAGAATTCCTTTAGAGATATATTCCTAGGTCATTCCTTCAAAATTTATCTCCCATTTCCATCGTTAAGGCTCCCAATGACTAAACCCTCACCAAACCGTAGTTGGGTTCCCTAAAAAACTCGGGAGGAGAGAAATATCAATAAATTGCATAAAAAATCGATTCAAGAGATAAAAATTCTACCTTAGCTCTATCACAACCTCTACTTCATGATTTCCTTACCAGTAGACCTCTGTCTTGCTCCCAAATTCATGATCAACCTCACTTGTCACTGTCCCACCATGAGAAATCAAGGTTTCGAGGTTTGTCTTCATTATTTTAATTAAGAAGCCTCCTTTAATGGGTTATAGAGTCCTTTATAGATTGATATGATCTAAAATAAAAACCCTTCTACTCTTATACCTTGGAATAAATATTATAAATCATTCTTTCTCACGCTTGACTAAAAACTAGTAGGTTTCAAATTTTCATTGTCCTACTACATGACTCTAAGACAAAGTGTTAGACATTTAAAATAGTAATTATCATTAGAAGATTCTTAAATTAAAGACATGGGTAAGGAATTACCTTCCTTGTACTGAATCACTTTCTCTCATTAAGAATGAAGTCTGAGACACATTCAAAATCACTATTCTTAACTGTCAAGGTCTGTTCAGACCAAGAAACCTTTAAAGGAACACAAAACTATTGCATTACAACCAAAAGTAACTCATTATAACCAAACTGATCATAGCCAAGCTTAAGATCACCTTTCAATAATCTCTAAGATCAAGCATATATTACTTTCAAAATTAAATAACATAAAACATAAAAGAAATATTGTAAAAGTGATTTTTTCTCATTCAATCCCTGCTTGAAGCTTTACACCTTAATTCATACCCGGATAGAATGTATAGTTTCAGCTACATTATTTTTCTTATATTCTCTTTATCACCTCTTACCCAAAGTTATTACTCATTAGATCTGTTACAAACATGTCTTATGATGAGACTCTACTCTAGGAGGTTACCTTTACGTAAAATGCCTTAAATTTAGCATGACTAGCTCTTTTCATAACTCATGACCCTAGAGAGGACCTAGTAGACCACATTTTTCCTCCTTACACCCTCCTTCAAGGTTATAAAGCTTCAATAATGCATTACAAAATTAAAATCAAGCCAAAATGACTCCTCAACTTCAAATTTGCATTTACGAGAGAAAATGCCTCTTTTGAATTTTGAAAAGCCTAGACACCAACAAAGACAACTATATGACACCGAATGACCTCTAGGACTCTGCTATCACACTTGAGTAGACAAAACTAATGGCATCATGAATTATTTATGTGTATGGAGTGATGCTCCTACATCAAGATGATGGTTTGTTAAGCCATCCACCATGGTACAAGTCCCTCTAAATATCTTACATAAAGAGTCAAAATACATAGAACCGGGATCGTTCCTCGGGTAAATTTTACGGATTGGATAACCCTTAGTTGTCATTACTTATTCAAATTAAGAATTCAATATAGGTACACACTTATTCAGAAACTGCAGATCAACTAAATGTAATCTCCATTCTAACATGAGAAAGAGATGTTGATATCTATATAAAATCACGAGTTTTCTATAAACATTTTCACATATGCCATGACATACTTTGCACTCTAAGGACAACTACTAATATGATATTTATGAATACAATTTAATATTGTTATATTTTATATTTAAAACAATAATTTATATTTACAAACTATTTATATATTTAATAATAAAATTCTCTATTATGAGATTGGCAATTGTTAGTAATTGGATACAATTAAATAGGTTTAATTTCTAACTCCAAAATTTTGAGCAGACCACTTGGTACTTGTTAAGTGAATTTATGATAACCACATCTAAGTTGTTGCACTATATAAAATTAACAACCCTTGTTGGAATACATAAGATCTAAGAAGAAATTGCCAACACTTTCAATCCAATATGAACAATTTGAGAAAAAAAATTCTTATCTAAGGAATGACTTGTACAAAGATAAATTTAGTAATGAATTTTTAAATGAAAAATATTATATGTATATCCTTATATGTATTGTAAACCTACTTTGTACTATTTACTATACCGTAGGATGCAATGGTCTAGATAATTTTTTATTGTTATTTGGTTTAAATTTATTATTAACTAGACATACTTGGGAAATATTTTTCACCTTTTAACTAAATTCTCATCTAAATTACCTGGAAATAAATTGACATTATTTATGGCCTTACACCAAAATGGTCTCTACCCATTCATTAAAGGCTGTAAAATTAAGGAAGAAAATGGAATATTATGTAGGCAAACACATATACATGTGGCTATAATTTTAAATATGCATTGTACATGAAAAGGAGAGTCCATGTAAATTACAACTTCTATATGGAACTACTAGTATGCATGTGATATATATCTATTTGGAAGTAACTATGGAATAAGTAATTTTTAATATTGTGGTTTGTATCTCATTACCAAATTATGGTTTCACAATTTTTTTTTTGCAAGATTCGTAGCTTTAGAGTCATCAATGAATCTATTTTTTATTATTAAGCTTGTCATCTAATGAATTTATTATTTATTACTAATATTGGTAAGGATTTAAAACATCATGTTCATAAATTTTAAATAATATATAGGTGCAACGATGAATGTTTTTAGGTCATTCTTGGAAAGATGCCAATGATTAAACCTTCAAATTAAAGTATGTGAGATATATAAAATTCTAATTAGGATAGTAATCTAGAAACTATCGACACAAAAATATGCACAAAAATTATTATTATAGCTTTTTTTTTAGTTTTCTATGTGCATGAGTTTTGAACAATTAAGCAAGATCTTAGTGGAATTAGTACTTTGTTGATTTGCTCTTTGTCACTTGATTGAATTCAACCTATTGCTATTTTGATTTGATTTTGAGCATCCTTACAGAGATCTATGACATCCTTTTTCTACTGTTTGTTGTTATCTTAGCCCGGTCTACAACCGTATAACAAGGTTCAGACCATACATATAGTCTTGATCATTGTGTATGGTCTTGGCCCCTTTTGTTTTTCATTTATTTTCTCCTCATGGGTCTATTTATTCCCCTTTTATCTTTCAATCTAAATATTTTATGTTTTCCTTTCCCACTGCTAGGGTCCTAATTTCAAAACAAGAACGCATATATATACAATTCTAACATAAGCATGTATTATCTAACAATCATATATATATCTACAACTTGTTGAGATGCGAAAACAAGGAATACATTTGCATACTGCATAAAAAACATAAGAGAGCATAATTAATAATTTTTCATCTACACACAAGGGTTTCTATTGGGATGAAGTAGTATATCCCACTATTGGTGTTGAGGCAGAAGGAACAACCTAGGTTAAAGGATAGTTGCACATACACTTTTGCACAAAGAACTAGGAGAAATAAATTTATTCTAAAATGTAGTTCAACGTTCGATGATTCACATGTAAGCTGACCATCGAGGTCAGTATGACTCAAGCATTTGAATCTTTATTTTTAGAGCTAATGATTTCTTGAGTTTGTCCTAAGGGCCTTATTAATATTAAGAAACTATGGGTGTGCCATGTTTTTGGCATCATTCCTTGATTATGTGACATTGCATCTCTTGATTGCAGGCCCAAGGGCCTTGATTCTCTTGCAACACCATTAGTGTCCCAATTTTTCACATGTTAAACCTTTTGTGTGACACTATTTACACTATTATCTTTTCACTTACACATGCATTACTATTTCTTATTAATATAATTGTTCTCTTGTTGACATTCATGCTACTAGTATTATTGTTACTATTAATGTTCTTGATTTCATGCCACTATCTCCACCATGCACATCTATCTTTGTAGGTAAAATCTCTTATTAGAGGCCACCATACCATCCCTTCCTGTGTTTCCTATGAAGATTATTAGATTGACCAGACATGGTTACACATATATTATTTTGAGCTGAACGCTTCAACTCATTATCACATGTGCCTCAAAACAAGGGGAATTCATCTGGGTATATTCTACACCTATAAAAAAACATACAGATTTATAAGCACATACATAGGAAAGAATAAGAAAAATTACTTAGAAATAACATTAGTCCCATAAACTTAGAAAAGAAAACACAAGGTAAAAAACACACACTATGGTTAAGACTGTATAATGATCCATTTATATGGTTTTTCCTTGGGGAAGTTTTAACAAATTTCTCAAAAGCTTCACATTTTTGCCTATAGGTACAAGTTTTTGGCACAATTTTAGATTGAGATCACTCCATTTAAATCAATTTTAGGGGGCATAAAAGTTTTCATTCCTTATTCTCCACAACACTATGTTTCAATTTTAATTTTGGGGATATTAGGGGCATGGGTCCAATTTCTCCAACTATATTTTAGCATATTTTAGTTCTATTCAGTTTCTACTTAGTTATGTGGCACATATGAAGTGTATGGGGGAAATTAATTCTCTTTAGTAATGTGCGTCCAAATTTACAAAATTTGGGCATAGATCCTTATATAGTGGTGTGGTCCATGAGGTTATGAAAGGTAGCTAAGGGGATAAGTTATTCTTAGGGAATCCTTCCTCTCTTCTTACGCCTAAGGGGGAAGATATTAGATTGTATGAATGACTTTCTTACATGGTTTTCTTCATACATGGGGTGTTTGATATCCTCATTCTTCTTATCTCTTGTTGATATTTGTGTATTAGGTTCTGTACACCAAATACATTGAAATCTCCTAGTCAAAATTAGGTACAGATAATCCCCAATCCTTCAAAAAAATTCAACAATTCAAATCTCTAAGTACAAGCAAAAGAACACAAAATTCTTCCCTCCATAAAATAAATACGTGTATTCATTCCACATTTTGCATCTATTTATTTCACTCTTAATAGTTTAAAATTTCATTTACATTGCATCTTTACATTTGAGTTAAATTTTAATTCTTTACCATGGACATTGAATACACTTTGGGTTACAGGTTTCATCGTGTAGTGTTCCAATACCAATACAATAGGATCTTACAAAACATACGTTGAGCATAGACAAATATGTATCTACACACTTAGGTATATTTTTTTGTTAGAATTTTATTTCATTTCATACATAAAGTGGGGAAATGTCGGTACTCAAATTTTTTATTCTACTCTTTAACACTATTATTCTTGACATTACTTTATTTATCAAACAAGTTCACTTTACCCATTCTCATCTAGTACATCCCTAGGTCTCTTTTCTATCTTTCTTTCTCTTAAAAAAGCATCTGTCGATAGTGTGTAAGAGTTTAATGCATGAAATAGAGTAAGAAACTCCAAGCTTCCAAACATCACATCAATCAAATTATCACTCTTAGGTCAAAAACATATAGTAGGGGAAAGAATGTTCGTACAGTCCTGACCCTAGTGTATTGTCTTGACCATTAACACTTTGTTTCCGAACTTCTCATTGCACATTACTATTTAGTTTACTTCCCTTTATTCAGAATTTGTAACTTTAAACACCTTGAAAATCATATATAAACAAGTGATACTTGTGTCATGTAGTAGCCAACACTCTTATAGAATCTTATTACAAAATCTAGCATAAAAGGAACCCAAATCTCCCTTCAATTTGAAAATACCTCTACACATTCATTAGGGCATCACCATCTACAATTATGAAGCTTCCCACTAGGTATAGGGTACTTCTGTTCACATTTTCAAGCACTCAAAATCACTTACTCAAGTAGATTTGTAAGAGAGAAACTCAAGTCAAACATTGTCAAAGGAAGGATACCAAATCTGATTGCACTACAACTAGATATCACATGCTAGGTGGAGAATGCTACGTGAATTGAGGATTCTTCGCAGTAGTAATTACATCAACAATGCACAGGTGTTCCCAAGACCCAACTAAAATGTTAGTTTTGTAGTACTTTTACATCCATGGTTATGGTTTTGAAATATTGAGGAGAGTATTCAGAGACCCTCACATTGTGATTTATAGAGACCAAAAAGTGTGAAAAAGAGAATTAGATACTTATAAAATCTAGAAATTTGTGGACCATAATTATGAGCATGTGAAAATCCATACAAAGAGGTGAAGACCATGAAAATTTTATTACACCTATTGTATAGTCCTACCCCTGTATAGCCTAAGGTTACAATTTCAGTTCCAGAGCATTCTTAGGACTAGATACCCCCATTTCATCATCTAGATCACCTAGATTTTCCAAGAATCAGTTGTAATCAGATTATATAAGTGCACTGCATTTCATGTATTTTTGATTTTGTATTGCAACGTGTGTATTTTTTTTGCAATTATTAATGTGTTATTTTGATGTTGAATATTAATGTTGGAAGTTAATTAGTCATAATAACTGTATATAGCTCTTATTTCATTCCTTGTTTGATTATAGTGTAAAAACCCTAATCAAACCCAAAAAAGGTAAAAACATTTACATATTTTGCTTCTAGTAGATTTACTAAATCCCATGTATTATTTATTTCAATTATATCAATTTCGTCATCAATTACATTCATCCATTTATACTCTTTTACTACTTCAAAATATACTAGATCATGAGAAAAAAACTATAAGATTAGATTATAAGTCAATATTTTCTTCATCTTTAGAATGATCATAAATATCCTTGATAATTTTTATTTTTACTCTGCTATCCAAAATAAAATATTTCCTTTTGGATAATTTAGTATATAATTCATAGCTTCCATGATAATTTCCTACATGTGCTAACACTTCACCTTGCTAAAAACTTCATTGGATTATAAACTGAAGGTGTCGTTGGAGCTGATTTATTTGAAACATCATAACCACCTTGCAAAAAATATATAATTAGGTCATCATCATTTTGAGGCATCGCTACAACGACTCTTTCTAAATTGTCGATTCTACTATTTGATGCCTCTTCTTTAATGAATTGAACATCTCTAATTATGATTACATTCTTTGTAATGGGATTATATAAATTGTATGCCTTATATTAATCACTATAACAAGAAAAATACATTTTTCACATTTGATATATTTTTTTTCCTTCTTATTTCTAACATGTGAGAATATGTCACACATTAAAATAATTTGAAATGAGATATGCTATGTATTTTTATAGCCCCAATATTCCTAAAGAAATTGTTCTTGACACTCTTTGTTGTATATTTGTTCAAAATACACACTAAGCATTCTAATTCCATAGCCCAATTTCAATTGGTAGATGTTTTTCCTTTAACATACTTTTGAACATATCCATAATAGCTATGTTTTCCTCTCTTCTACACCATTCCAATGTTATTTTTACCTAGTTCTAAATTGTTTCTTGATTCTATGATATTTTTAACAATTTAGAAATTCATTTAAAATATACCACCCTAAAGATGTGATCTTAGCAATTTGATATAATGAAAATTCTTATTTTATACCATGACCTGAAATTCTCTGAAAATAATTATTATTTTTTACTTATGCTTCAAAAACAAAATCCACATTTTCCCACCAAAATTATCAATATAAGTCAAAACATTATTGTTTCCACCTATATAGGGGGTTTACATGTATCCACATAAATATGAATTAACTATATATAATGGAGATATTTTTTTGTATTATTTACCTACTGAAAAATATGCATTGTGTTGTTTCACAATAATATATCCCTCCCAGATTGTGTCTTGTTCTTTATAGATGATAATCCACTCGCCATATTTTTCCTGTGCAATAAATTTAAAGATCCATAACTTAGGTGACAAAATATGAGATGTGATAACCATTATTGGTCTTTGAAAGAAAACTTGAATTTAGCTTGAAATATTTTTAAAAAAAATTATTGACACCTTTACTTTGTAAAAAAAATTGAATTTTGATCAATAACATTTTTATTTTTATCCTGAAATTGTCACTTCAATTCTACTTGAGAAAAATATTGTAGACAATGGTTTTAATTTGTAACATCATATCTCACTATAGGGAATCCTTATAAAATATCATTGACATTTTGGCAGAGGGAGATCACTTTAGTTCTTTTTGGAGAGATAGCTCCATGGGATATTTAATTAAAACCAACATGGATAGAATAGTCCATAATTTTTCATTCACCAGTTGTCTTTTTGGTGACTCCTCCTTAGGTGACTAATTTATTTTAATCTAATGTTATACACATTAGTAAATAACATCTAAATAAATAAAATAAATTGCATAAGTGACTAAGAAAGTAGAAATGTGAAATCCCAATGAGCAAGGAGGGTTTAAAAGAGCTTAGCTGATTCAACGGTTTTTTGGTATTATGTCATAGAATAACCCAGATGAATAGAATGCAAATGTGTCCACATAGTAGCTCCAAAAGGTACATAACTGAGCTATATATCTAGAATAGGGTACCTTGAGAGGCTTTATGGTACCTAAGGTGCCCTATTATGAGTTTTGGGTGCCCTGGTCTATGCAAGAGGTCTAGAAACCAAACTTGTACGGTCACTAGATGATTCAAATTCTTCATTTCCTTTTGTGTGTATGTTGTTGAACTATGTTAGATGTCACTTACAAGATGAAGAGAATAAATTTAAAACCCCAAGCCAAAAATCAAAACCCTAAACATTTAAAGATACATATGAAGGGTTTGGACTGTCCTCAATGGCCACAATGGTGGACTTACTAATTGAGAGTTGCACTACATGTCAAACCCAAATGTAGTTATAGGTGAGTTTGTGAAATTAGTGCCCTAGGTGCTCTTGGGATAGTCACACTTTGTGAAGTAGCGAGTTATACATAAATGTAGAAATGTAATAAAATTGTGGATGGAATAGAATAAAATTCCCTCCTATGTAGTGTGATGTAGATGAACCATCCTTTTCCCTTGTGATGGAGCTTGATGGATGCAAATGGAGCCTTTGATGGATGTAACCTTAGGTGATGATAGTAGTGTCTAGTTCTTGGTCCTTCATTATGGTATCATTACTTTATATTTATATGGTTCTCTTGTCCTAATTTCATAATTAACCCCGAAGATGCCAAACACCAAAAAGATAAAAATCTCAAATGACTAAAAAGTGCCCAAAAGATATGTGCAAAGTGGAGAAAGGATCATGGTGCCATGAATGGGACCAGGTTGCTTGGGGTGCCTCAGTACTGGCTTGGGCTCCCTAGTCAAGGGTAGAATGACACAAAATGACAAAATAAATTGGGTGATTGCATTTGTGAGGTCAGAAGTGACAAATAAAACAAAAGTAAAATGGCCAAAGGACATGGGTTAATCAGTAATTTCATCACTCAAAAAGCTTATAAATAGTAGTATTAGATCGAGACTAAATAATATCCAAAGTACATGATTTTGTGTCTACATTTTCCCCCACTTTATGTTGGTGAGGGGAACGACCAATAATATAAAGTAGATAGAGATACGTACCTGATATCCATGTAGAGTGATGTAGAAAGCGTTCTAAAAGAATAGACAAAGTGTGGAGCGAAAAAAAAGATGGAGCATGGATACTAAAGATGTAAAAGATAAATAAGTGGTAAGAGTGAACCTAGGAAGGAAATGAGTGTGTAGATGCAAATGTGTGTGATGTACCTTCATGTTAGTATGAGGTGTGTGTTGCCACAAAATTTTGTTTTTATTGACAATGTTGTTGTTGTATGTTTTTTTCTTATACAAACGGTCCTGCAAGGAGAAGACGATCAAGTAGTCAAATAAACATGTATATATTTTTGTAAAATCACATGTATATTGTAAAAATCATATACTGGAAATGAAAAAGGAACATGTGCACTTGATCTATGATGAGAGAAAGGGGTGTAGAAGATGATATCCTATAAGTGCGAGTATTTTGGGAAATCTCACACCACCTTGGCTAAATAAGTGTAGCAACAAAGTTGAATTATTCTATAACCTATAACTGCTTCCTTGATGATGTATGAAGAGATCTCTATACTACCTAGTTTCTTAGGTGATTCGATGCGACTGGCTAAATTAGTGTAGAGAGGAAATCTGTTGTATCCTCTAACATGTAACTGCTCCCCAGAATGCTAAGGAATACCATTTCCTGTAAAATCCATTGTGTACAAGGTTCATAGACTAGTCTGAACCCATAATGTCAACGAAGGAAATTGAAGTGAACTATACCAATAAAGAATTTTGTATAGTGTGTAAAATCCCAAATGATGCCCCCCTCTTTGGGGGTGCATGCGATGTCGTGCATAGGACGATGTGGCCCCAAAAGAGGACTGACTACGTAAACTGTGCCCTACAGGGAAAATGGAATGTGTTTTGTATAAACCAAGGCACATTCAAATAATTGTCTAGAAACAAGTGTTAGTCCAAACAAGATTTCATAAAGAAAAAAGTGTAAGCTACACAAATAATGAGTAAGCTAAAATATAAGCAAACATGCAAGAAAACAATATAGACTGCCAAAGTGGGTTGCAAACACGGGACACCACTCATGATGTCACAATACAATCAAGGCCATAGAGGCCGCATACAAACAAAAAAGTGTGCACACCAAAAAAATGGCACAAAGCCCACATACAAGGGAAAACAATAACAAACAATTATAAACAACAAATAGCCATGGAAGCAAGTAAATCCTAAAAAAAAATGTTGCACCTGTTAGCATTTTAAAAAGATAAACAGTATGTAAAAAGCCTGTATAACCAAGAGAGTAGTTTTCTAAGTACAAAATGAAACAATATAACATGTAGTGTATGAGAGGCAGATGCCCCTAGTAGTTGCAATACTGGTAATAGAAAAGAATCCATGATGCTTTTAGAAGCTTTGTATCTATAATCACAACTAGAAAATGACATGAACATGCATGTGTGTATGGTAAAGATAATGAAATATAAGATACCTATTTAGCACATGTAATAAGATGAACATGAACAAACAACTGCAAGCAAGAGTAAAAGAAACCAAGATATGTAGCATGTTGTAGATGGATGTAATGGAATGCAAGATGGATGATACGAGCTGCGTGCCCCCCGAGTGAATGGAATTTTATGTGGTGAGGTTCATTTATTTATCCTTCTCAGCAGTCAAGAATGAACCGTAAATGAGAGTGTGACAACGGGAAATTGTCAAATGTGTGTTGTGTCTAATGTGTTGTGATGAGTTTCTATATGTATGGATGATATGATACCTAGAGATGATGTGTGCATGGCCCTATAATCGAAGCGTATATCATGACAAGATGATTGAAGGAGTGAATATGTAGCCTAAAGCGTATACCACTACAAAATGAAGGAGTAGGTAACTATGTAGCCTATAGCATATGTCACTAACCTAGTAATGTCACATGATATAAGGTCGAATGAGGAAAGTGTAAGTATGATGAGGTCAAGTTGATTTGTAAAACCTCGGCAGTCAAGTATGGACCCAAGAACTAAAGTATGTCATAGAGTAGTGAGTGCAGTGCATAGATGTAGTGTGTGTGAAGATAATAAATGACCATGTCATGTGTAAAGTATGTAAATATGTGATGTATAGAATGTAATGCAAGATGTATATATATTCTAATAGTGTGAAGTGCACGTAATGTAGTATGTAGGATGACTAAGATTTGAAGATTATAGGAGTGTGATACATATGTGATGACCGCTAGTATAGTGTCTAAAATATATATGATGTGTAAATGTGCAATGGTTGAGATGATATAGACTAAATGTAGAATGTAGGATGTATTACGCAATAAATATGACTTGAGGTGTGTGAAGAAATGTAATGAATAGTGTCAAATGTGCATTATGTGGGGTTCATGTGTAGTATGGTGCCCTCAACAATAAAGTGTAAACCTAAGCATAAGAGTGTGTCATCAATTAATTATGATGCTAAAGTGTAGATTATCATACCTATGATAAAAGATGTATGTGTGAAAATGTGAAGATGAGAGATGTGTTGATGTTAAGGTGGGCGGGGGGATGTGTGAATTCTATTCTTGTCAAGTGTGTGTAAATGAATGAAATATCCAATAACAGTGAAGGAAGAAGGTCATGCATCCAATGAAAATGGTGATGAAAGTGTATGACCATGCTTTAATAGTGGTGGTAAAGTAGAAAAATGCTATGCTGGTGAATGAATTCAATGTGCATGCGATGCATGAATATATGATGAATGTTGTGGAATAGAAAAATGTGTTAGCGATAGATATCTATGTGATGTTGACTGTGAAAGTAATGGCCACCCTCATGGAATAAACCAAGGTGGTGACCTACGTCAAGATGTAATAAGTGTCTTAGGAATTGGCCGATACCTATGTATAGGACTAGCGAAGCGGTGAGCTCACGTAGGTGAACAAGGAGGTTATTGTGCTTTGAGTAACATAGAGTGTGGTGTGTTAGATGAAGTAGATGACATGTTAAATATTGTGCAAGGATATGATGACCATGGAGTAGATTAAGGGACACCATCAATAGAAATAACTTAATTGTTTTGAATAAATTTGAGCTGCAAGTGATTCATAGAGATGATAGATCATCTAGAAATCCAATTGAGACTAAGAATCATGTCACACCTATCAACTATGTTTCCAATGAGGAAAGTAATAAGCATAGTAAGAGTACCGACGGTAAGGTTTAGTTTGATGACACCAAAGGGTTTGTTCATAAGGTATTCAATATGAGATAGAGGGTACCCAATAGAAGTAAGAAGAATAATAAAACCTGCACTAATGGGACAAGATGGGTCAACCTTAATGTTATTGATGGAAATTGAACCAATAGATTCATTGATGTGTAAGTGATTAAATGTAAAATTTTCATGATAATCATGGTTGGAAAAGTAGATAACTGGTGGAGAAGTGTCAATATGTGCAACTAAAAACTCAAGAGCCCCTGATGGAGGATGAGGCACTGTGTGAGATACATAAATAGCTGATGAGTCAGTTTCTTTTGTATCATGTTTGGGTAGACCGTTAATAAATATTTTGAGCTTATGATTTTCATTGAAAAGTGGATACATTGTAGATTCTGGAAGCTCAATTTGATCATTGTCAATCAAACCCTAAATGAGAAATTGTAGTCGAAAGAAATGATCGGTGGAGTGTCCTATGCATTGATGATAATCGCAATGGGTATGTTAATCAAAGTTAAACCATTTTGGTTAAGATGGATCAATTTGTAGAGGAGAAGGAAATTTAATAAGGTTATTATCGACCAATTGTGGTAACAAAAATTACGGAGGGATACTAAAGCTAGAAAAATTGCACCTAAGTGGTTATGATTGAAGGTCATTAGTAGAAGATATTTTGTTAACGATGACTTTTTTCTTATGGTTTAGTCATAGATGGCTTGAATGTTGACTTACCTTGAAATATTGTATAGGATGATGCTTGATCTCGATACTTAATATTTCTATAGCTAATATCTTGGTTTCGCGAAGCTTATGAGTATGAAAAAATTGATAAAACGAAGGAGAGGTTTAAAAAAGAACACTCTCCTGGAGAGGTGGAAACATACTTTGAATGAATAAGTGTTAAATTTTGTCATCCGCAAGTACATTATACATCTTAGGTAAGTTTCTTTTATAGTGCAAGACATAATCTGACAAGTGTTTGTGAGACCCTTGTGTAAGTTGTACAAGTTGAGCATAAGAGATCTTAGATTCGATGTTAATAAAGAAATGAATAATAAATTCATCAGCTAGATTTATGAAAGAGACTACTGAATGGATATGTAGGTTATAAGATTAGCGCATCAAATAATTTTACAAACTACAAGGAAAACATTTAGTGAATATAATGTGATCATATGCATAGTCGAGACATGCTATATAAAAATCTTAGAGATGCTATTATGGGTAATCATGGCCTTTAGAGATGCGTAATTTGGGAGAGATAAAGTTAGGTGGAAATGGATAAGAAAATATAGATTACACAAAAGGGGTATGCAGTAATGAAGTAGAGTCTAAATATGTTGATGCACGCGAAGTATCAAGTTAGAGCTGGAAAATTTGAGTTTGCAAATCCAAATATAAATAGGTTTTCAAGGAAGATAAAAGCTTCATATTAGGGATATAGGGTGAATGGCGGGAGCAGTAGTTGTAGGAATGAGAGTGGAAACATAATTTCTGAAGAATAAGCAAGTATAGAGGTTGAAGCCTCACAAGTTTTCTTAACAACCATTAGAGCATGTAATACATGAGGAAGATAACTATGGTTATCATGTAAATCTTGTCAAAATTCAGTAATACTGTTGATTTGATCTTGGTCAACGTTGGTGTCTTCATCAAATGATTTCTCACTATCAAACATATGTATTTCATGAAAAGGAACATTTTTTGAATCATCCAAAGGATTGTTAGTGGTAGCTAAAAAGTAGGGTTATCAACCATTGGTTTGGAAACCCTACCAATGAATTAGGGAAGCTCATAATATTGAAAAGTCCCAAAATGACCACTACGAGTGAAGAGAATACAAAGAAAAATCCCAAGGAACAAGTGTATTCGAAGATTCACCAAAATGACTAAACTAAAATGGAATATGGTGGGCCTAATGTTTTTAATGTAATGTTATGCACAATGGTAAATAACAAATAAATAAATAAAATAAATGACAAAATCGATTAATAATTATAAATGCCAAATCCTAATGAGCAAGGAGGGTTAGAAAGAGCTTAGTTGATTTAACAGTTATTCGAGACTGTGTCGCAGAATAACCCAAATGAAAAAAATGCAGATGCGGCCACACAAGAGCCCTAGAAGGTACAAAAATGAGTTATCTATCTATAATGGGGTGACTCAAGAGGGATGAGGGCACCTGGGGCACCCTATTATAAGTTATGGACACCCTAGTCTGTGTAAGAGGTCCAAAATTCAAATTTGTAGGGTCACTAGATGATTCAAATTCTTCGCTTCCTGTTGTGTGTATATCACTAACCTTTGCCAGATGTTGCATATAATAAAAGATGAAGAAAATACCTATTAAATCCTAAACCAATCATTAAAACCATAAAAGATATTGATGCATATGAAGGGGTTGGATTTTCCTCAGCAGTGAAAATGATGGACTTACTAACTGAGAGTTGCACTACATTTTAGACCTAAATGTAGTTCTAGGTGATTGTGTGAAAGTCATGCCCTATGTGTTCTTCTGCCAGTTGCACTTTGTGATGTAGCAAGCTATAACTAGATGTATAAATGTAATAAAATAATGGATGAAATATAATAAAATTCCCTCCTATGCAGTGTGATGTAGATTAAACACCCTTCTCGCTTGTGATAGAGCTAGATGGATGCAACCTTAGGTGATGATAGTAGTTCCTAGTGCTTGCTCCTTCATTATGATCTCACAAATTTATATTTATAGGTTTTTGTTATTTTAATTTAGTAATTAACCCCGAAGAGCCGAACAATAATAAGATAGAAATATCAAATGGCTAGAAAGTGCCCCAAAAATGTGTGTAAAGTGGACAAAGGATCAAAGCACCCCGAATGGGACCAAGGCACCTAGGGTGCCCAATACTATTTTTGGCACCCCAGTAAGGGGTAGAACGATGCAAAACAAAAAAACTGACTGGGCGAGTAAATGCAAGAGGTTAGCAGTGATGACAGAAAGAAAAGTAAAATGGCCAAAGGACATGGGTTAGTAAGTACTTTCTTCACTCAAAAACCATATGAATATTAGTATGAGACCGAGACTAAATAATAGCCAAAGTGTGTGATTTTGTGTCTACACTAGGATTGGAGTTTGCATTTAAAATATTTTTATTTTATTTTCTTGTGATAGGTGTTGGCATGGTGAAACCTATGAGCTTGGCAAAAGGAGGATGATGGGGCACTTTGGAATTTGGCTAGTTTTTATTGCTATTTATAAAGTTACAATCCTTTTGGCTAGGCTCTAACCATTTCTACCTCTTCCTCTAGAGTTCAAACCTTGTTTACCACAATTATTCCACAAAATTTCCATAATTTAGAAGAATTATCTATGAAAATTTATTTATTCATTTTTAGGTATCGTGGACATTTCAAAATATATATATAGTGATAATAATTTATAAAGAACCTACATATTTAATACTTCCTCATAGATAATCTACAATTTTTTTTAACAAAAATTAAAAATAATCATAATTTTTTTTCCTACCACATTAAATTTGTGAATTTTTTAAATAGATTAATATAGCTAGTATAGACATCTTAAATAAATCTATCTAAAATACATTGAGAGATATCCAATCTTGAGGAACCTATTGAGCCATGCTAGTGTAATATAGGTATACCAAAAAAAAATACAATACAATAACTATATTATAATACGTGTATTTATATGAACTACATAAATAGTTATCAATAACAAGGTTCTTAGCACAATTTTTTCACATTCTACTTGAATCAATAACTTAAAAGTCAATTTTTCCCATTTTCCATGGGGATGTTTACCCTCCAAATTTTGTTTTCTTAGAGATGGGGGGTGGTTCAAAGACTCATAGAATCTATGGGTACGTCCCCCCACCATCCCTCCATCGCCACTAGCCAATTAGAAACATCCCCAAAATGTTTCCTTCAATCAGGGGATGTTTCTAATACGTTTTTTTCCTTTTTAGGTACTTTTGGGAGTCTTTGATACATCGTAGAGACTTCTAGAAGTATTTGAGACATATCAGAGACTCCTAAGCATCCCCATCAACTCACCAATCTATCCACTTTGTCAAATACACAAGGTTGTATTAGAAGAATATGTATTGAATCATTTCTAAGATATGTAATGAGATCCAAGTGTGGCTAAAATTATGTGAGAAATATACATCATGTTGTTACCTTGGTTATAATCCATAATCTCTGTGATCCTCAAATTTTTTTGTAAATGTGTTATGGTGTTCAAGAGAATGATTTCTTGCTAAAGATCAAAGTGGAGAGTTTTATTGTGTTAAATACCCTATCCTTGAGGGTTTTGTGAGTAAAAACTTGGCAAAGGAATCTTGTATATATTCATAAGAAAGATACATGGTGGTTTATAGCATGAATATGGTGTCTCATAGATGAGAAATTTTTTAAAATATGGGATAATATTTTTCTGAGATCATAAGTTGCAAAAACACAGTTGATTGACTGCATTTAATTTGAAGGGGTTATGGAGACATTTAGAGATGAGCATGCATTAGTTATTGCACTCAGAGAGTCATAGGACCTTATGAAAAGTGTGGACGAGTTCATTAAGGGTTAAGATTAAACAAAACACTTTCTCAAATCAACATACTGAGTAAGGAGTAGAGTGAATTTGCATGTACATTTCTAAGGCTGTGGAAGGAAAATTTTGAATATCTAGAGGATAAAACATATTGTGTGAAAAACCTAACACATTATTTATATGTTGATAAATTCTAAGGGATTCATGAAGACCCGTGAAACTAATGTGATTATGAAGGATTTTTGAATGAAAAGAGAAAACAAATTCATTTGGTAAACTATGATAGTCACTTTGCAGGGAAACATAACTAACTTGGTGAGGTTATAAAGAAGGATGGAAGTTGATTAGGAATGGTTTCATATGTGAATAATTCTATTACATTGGTTTCATAAACTAAATAAGGAAAGATACTTTATAAGAATCATAAACTACATTGAAACTTGATTACTCCGCCTTCACACTGTCTTGAGCCGAGAAAGGTAGACAAGAGTTTGAAGGAAGAATTATTGAAAAGTTAACTAAGATTGACTTGAATAAGTTATCAAGAATGGTGAGATATTTTTAATGGAGAGTGATAAAGACATTGGTAAATTAAGATGGGTTATAGAGCCATAATTCCTTGGTAAACAAGTGATGTGAATCCAACTGCAAGAGGTTGAAATACCTCCAAAAACACACATAAACACCTTTGCAAATAAAACCAGGAGTTTCACAATAGCTTACTTCTCATTCTGGAATTCACACTGATCTATTACATCATTACAATTCTCCTTTTATTTCAAGACTACTCTAAAACCCTAAAATGCCAAAAACCCTAAAATGCCAAAAAACCCTAAAATGCAAAACAACTCGGATTGACCCCAAAATTTGCGTGCCAAATATGCATTCATAAATTAGGGCTCACGCAAAATTTGGACTTATTCTGACAAGCACAACAAAAGTTATTAAAGTTCTAAGACCTAGTCAAAAGCAGAAAAAACATTCGGAGCCAATTTTAGACCACTAGATGACGGAATCCGAGCCCGAAAACGTGCCAAAATGAGCACAACCTTGCAAGCAAAGTTGTCCCCAGCATAGTACTAATGTATATCTACCACCCTGTAAAATTTCAGGACGATCCAACGGTCGGATCAAAAGTTATGGCCTCTGCAAGTTATGCTCCCGCATCATTCTCCCCTGGTTGAAAAGAATTCAGCTCCTGCAAATTCTGTTGACGGAACTCATCTAATTTTGCACTGTCAATTTTCCTCAACTCCCACTCAGGAATCCAAGTGTTTTCTTCTTGTTGCAAACCTTCCCACTGTACCAAATATCTGTTGTAGCTCCCATGTCTAGTAGTGATTGTCTTTTGGTCCAAGACACGCATTACCCTCTCCTTTTTCTCCTTCGGCATCTGTTTCTTCCAGTTTATTTCTTCCTCCTCTGCAACATTTTCATCATGACCTGGAAACTTATATAAATCAGAAACATTAAAAACTGGTGAGATAGCAAAGTTTTCAGGTAACTCCACCTTGTAGGCATTATCACTCATTTTCTTCAGAATCCTACATGGCCCAATCTTCTTATACTTGAGTTTATTATATGTTCCCCTTTGGAAACCTCTCTTTTCTAAGATGAACCATCACCATATCTCCTTCTTCAAATACACTTACTCTCCTACTGGCATCTGCAGCCATTTTATATTGTGCATTACTCACTTTCAGCTTTTCCCTCACTTCATCTTGTAGCTGTAGAATGTGTTCTGCAAATGCTTCTGCATCATCACTAGTTTCATCTTCACCTGGTAGAACAATTAGATCAAGGACCCCCTTTGGATTCCTACCATATACAATCTGGAAAGGAGACCTCCCTGTTGACCTGTTTATCGAGCTATTATATGCAAACTCAGCTTGAGGTAAAGCTAAGTCCCATTGTTTTGGCTTTTCTCCAACTATACAACGTAGGAGATTTCCCAAGCTTCTGTTCACTACTTCAGTCTGCCCATCAGTCTGGGGGTGATATGCACTACTGAACTGTAGTTGTGTCCCCAATTTCTTCCACAGAGTCCTCCAAAAGTGACTCAAAAACTTCGTGTCCCGATCTGAAGTGATCGTTTTTGGAATTCCATGCAATCTAACCACTTCTGAAAAAAACAAATCTGCAATTCTGGAAGCATCATTAGTTTTTTTACAAGAAATAAAATGTGCCATCTTAGAGAATCTATCAACCACAACAAAGATAGAATCATTCCCTCGCTGTGTGTTAGGAAGCCCTAACACAAAATCCATACTCAGATCAACCCATGGCCCTGTAGGGATAGGCAATGGCATATACAACCCAGTATTCTGTGCATGACCCTTAGCCATTTGACACACTCTACATCTTGCTACAACCCTACTGATGTCCCTCTTTACCTTTGGCCAATAATACTTTTCTACGACAAGAGAAATTGTCTTACTTATACCAAAGTGTCCAGCCAACCCTCCACTATGCAATTCTCTTATAATATTTTCTCTCATTGAACCAGCAGGGATGCACAATTGTTTCCCCCTAAACAAATAACCATCCTGTATCAAATAATCAAAAGAATCACTACCTACTGTAGGCTCCTTAAGCTTTCTGACAACATCACCAAAATCAGGATCACCTTCATACAATTCCTTAACTGCCTCAAACCCTAGGACTTTATTTTCCATTGTTGTCAAAAGGGCTACACGCCTACTCAAGGCATCAGCAACTTGATTCTGCTTACCTGACTTATGCTTTAAAACAAAAGTATATTCTTGCAAAAATGAAACCCATTTTGCATGCCTACTATTTAGTTTCTTCTGTGTGTTTACATACCTCAAGGCTTCATGGTCAGTGAAGAGTACAAATTCCTTTGCTACCAAGTAATGTCTCCAGTTCCTTAATGCCTGAACAATAGCGTAAAATTCCACATCATAAGTAGAATATTTCCTCCTGACTTCATTTAGCTTTTCACTGAAGAATGCCACTGGTCGTCCTTCTTGACTCAACACAGCTCCAATCCCAACATGTGAGGCATCACAGTCAACCTCAAAGACCTTGCTAAAATCTGGCAATACCAAAACAGGTGCTTCTGATACTTTCTTCTTCAACAATTCAAAACTATCTGTTGCTGCCTTGGTCCATACAAACTCCCTCCCTTTTGTACACTCTGTTATGGGTGCAACAATGCTACTGAAATTCCTGATGAACTTCCTATAAAAAGTTGCCAATCCATGAAAACTACGAACCTCTGTCACATTCCTTGGAATAGGCCATTCCAGAATTGCCTTTACTTTTTCCTCATCCATCCTCACTCCATCCCCTGATATGACAAATCCCAAAAAAACAAGACTCTTCTGAAGGAATCTACACTTCTTTAAGTTTGCATATAGACTCTCTTTACGTAACAAGTCTAGCACCAATTTCAGATGTAACAAGTGTTCTTCCACTGTCTTACTGAATATCAAAATATCATCAAAATAGACAACAACAAACTTACCATTGTATTCTCGGAGTACTCTGTTCATCAACCTCATGAATGTACTGGGTGCATTAGATAGCCCAAATGGCATCACCATCCACTCGTATAATCCATCTTTTGTTTTAAAAGTAGTTTTCCATTCATCCCCTTCACGGATTCGGATCTGGTAGTAACCACTCCGTAGGTCAATCTTGCTAAAATATCGGGCTCCCGCTAGCACATCCATCATATCATCCAATCGCGGAATTGGAAACCGATACTTAATTGTGATCTTGTTTATGGCTCTACTGTCTACACACATTCTCCAGTCTCCATCTTTTTTGGGAGTCAATAATGCTGGAGTTGCACATGGACTCATGCTTTCTCTCACTAACCCTTTCTGTATTAGATCTGTCACTTGTCTGTTCAACTCTTCACTCTGTGTCGGACTCATCCGATAGGCTGCCTGGTTTGGAAGGGCCGATCCTGGGATCAAATCAATATGGTGTTGAATATCTCGCTTTGGAGGTAACCCATCTGGTAGCTCATCTGGTATGACATCTTTGTATTCTTTTAGTATCTTTTCTGCTGCAATAGGTATATTAAAGCCTTCTTTCTCCAGCTTCTTTGACATTAGTGCATAACAACATCCAGCTTCTTCCATTTCTGTAACAAACTCTTTTGTAGCCAATAAGCCCTCACTCTTCTCTTCTTCCTTGAAGGGTAATAAGACCACCTTTACACCATCCTTCCAAAAGGTATATGTATTTTTCCCTCCATCATGTGTAACCTTTCTATCGTATTGCCAAGGCCTACCCAGTAATATATGACATGCATCCATTGGGATAACATCACACCACACCTCATCCCTGTAGGTATTCCCAATTGAAAACTTTATAAGGCATCTTTTATCTATGGTTACTTCATTTCCTTTCTTGAACCATGATATACGATAGGGATATGGGTGCTTGTCACAGTTCAGATTCAGTTTATCAACCATTACAGTTGAAACCATATTTTCACAACTACCACCATCAATAATAATTTTACATACCTTTCCTCCAGAGGTGCATCTTGTTCGAAATATATTTGTTCGAAGCCATGAATCAGCTCCAGCAACATCACGTTCTTTCTCCTTCCTTGGGACAATCATCGTCCTCCTTATCATGAGGGTTTCACCCAAGTCTGCAGCAACCTCCATTTCTTCTTCCTCTTCAGCCTCAACCAGATTTACTCGTGGTTTTTCTCCTTGCCATCTATCTTGTGTAGGATAGTGCGGACACTCAAAAGCTCTGTGCCCCTCTTCACCACATCTGTAACATGTATATTGCCTTTGGGGGCTATTCCAGCCCCGTCCTCCATTATAACCTCTTCCCCTCTGAAATCCCCTACCTCTTTGGTAGTTACCATGGCTTTGACCAGAATCTTCATGCCCTTCTGTATTAGAGGATTCACCTTTTGTAGATTCAAATCTACCCCTACCCCTCATTGGAGATGATGATGGACCTCTCTTCACACCTCTTCTAAAATTACTCCTCTTGTTCTTTTCCTCTGCCTTTAATGCAAGTTGATAAGCATCATCTAGGCTATGGATCCGGAGCATACTCAGCTCATCTTGTATGGTGTAACTCAACCCATTTATGTACCGTGTAGCCTTTTGTTCTTCAGACTCTCCCTGTTCCACCCTGATTGATAACTTGTAAAATTCATTAGTATACTCCTCAATGCTGAGATCCTTCTGCCTTAGGTTTTGGAACCTTCGAAAGAGTGTCTGAGCATAATCTACAGGAAGAAACTTTTCTTTCAGCTTCTTTACCATTTTATTCCAGTTTCGGATCTTGCCCTTTCCATTCCTTTGTCTTTCATTTTGTAGGTGATCCCACCAGATCAATGCATGTCCAGCTAACTTAGTGCATGCAAACTTAACCTTCTTCTCCTCTGAAAGGGTTTTCCACTCAAAGAATTTTTCCATGCGATTTAACCAGTCAATCAACTCCTCTGGTCGTAACCCTCCACCATAATCAGGAACATTAATCTTGATGTCGTCATTCTTTCCCTCTAAAGCCTTGATCAATCTCTCCTCAAATGGTCTCTCATTCAAGGTTTCTTCGTCTCTCTCATTTTCTTCTTCATCTCCTCCTTCATTCATTAATGGAGTCTCTTCTTCAATATCACTATCTGGGTTTGCATCCCCATTTGCATGTCTCCTTCTAAGGCGGGTAACTTCCCCCGTGAGCTCAGCAATTTGTCTCTGTAGCTCCTGCATATGCCTATTCATCTGGGCATAACCTCCCCTCCCGCGTCTAGCCATGGTTATATAAAACAGAGGTAAAAACTACACATAAAAATGTAATATGTTACCTTAACTATTTCCGCAAGATCAAAATCCAGCTCTGATACCAATTGATGTGAATCCAGCTGCAAGAGGTTGAAATACCTCCAAAAACACACATAAACAGCTTTGCAAATAAAACCAGGAGTTTCACAATAGCTTACTTCTCATTCTGGAATTCACACTGATCTATTACATCATTACAATTCTCCTTTTATTTCAAGACTACTCTAAAACCCTAAAATGCCAAAAACCCTAAAATGCCAAAAAACCCTAAAATGCAAAACAACTCGGATTGACCCCAAAATTTGCGTGCCAAATATGCATTCATAAATTAGGGCTCACGCGAAATTTGGACTTATTCTGACAAGCACAACAAAAGTTATTAAAGTTCTAAGACCTAGTCAAAAGCGGAAAAAACATTCGGAGCCAATTTTAGGCCACTAGATGACGGAATCCGAGCCCGAAAACGTGCCAAAATGAGCACAACCTTGCAAGCAAAGTTGTCCCCAGCATAGTACTAATGTATATCTACCACCCTGTAAAATTTCAGGACGATCCAACGGTCGGATCAAAAGTTATGGCCTCTGCAAGTTATGCTCCCGCATCATAGACTTGATAGGGTAGTACCTTGAATAAAGAAAAGATATGAATATTGGAGTAAATAAATAAAGTGAGGTAGTCATAGTGGATGTTAAGTGAGGAATATAATTTAAAGGAAAGAGAATAAGACAAAAAAAAAAGATAGAGTCAAGAAGTATCAAGAACAAGAAAGAATCTACAAAAATGTAAGAAGCCCAAAACAAGGAAACAAAAAAATTGAAGATAAGAGAGTGAGTGAATAGCAAGGAGGTATTTTAAAAGTTTTTTAGAGGTGTATAAAAGGTGCTATAGAGATTGATATAGTGCAAAAGAAGAAAACCCTAGGTTTTTAGCCTTCAAACCCTAGATAAGCCTAGCAGATAATCTGAAAAAGACAAAAATTGAGTTGTGGGTGTTAGAGAAAGATTTGAAGGATAACAATTAGCAAAAAGCAAGCTTCCCCAAAATCGTATCCGTAACACCTTTTAGTTTTGATTTTTTGTTTGTATAAATCTCCTCGTTTCATGGTTTGTACCTTTGGAGGGTTAATTGAGACCTAGTGAAAAATTACTAAAAAAGGGATAAACGTTTAAAGGAAGAGAGTTAAGCCTTGAATTTTTACATGCATTTTAATGAGTTAAATATATATCTAGAAATGTTACCAGTCAAGCATGAAATTTAAAAAGGAATGACTTTTGTTAGAAAATATAGGTTTTCCATGGGTTCTACAATTTTGATGCCATGTTCGACATCAATGGAAAAAAATCCCATTCAGATTTGTCTGATTAGCCCTTCCTATGGAGTGGATTGGAAACCTGAAATATTATCCAATGGTTTTGTAGAAAAATTGTGAAAAGTATATTAAGGATTCGATCCCATGTTTTCCTGTATTTTATGGCTCAAAGTAAGCTATGACTACTCAGGTATGTGTTGTGAATTATGAAATTAAGGTCTGAATTACAAAGTTGTTTATTGTCAATTATTCTCCTGCTTTATTGGTAGATGGATACCAGAGATGTGTGACTATGATAAAACAAGTGATATCCAGAGGTAGTTTTCCTTGCAGATAATTATGAGTCACATGGGGAGCAAAGATCAATGATCGGAACAGAAAGTGATCTATCAGTCACAAATTGAAGTGGTGGTGCATATACCTCTCTGGTTGGATCATATTCCCTTATGCTCAGAAGCACTAAAGTATTTTATGTAATTGAGAACTCTAACTCCCATTTGATTTCTTTCTTACTAAATGGACACATTAATGAATAGTTATGAAGGATTCATCATCTTTCTCGATGTTCTTTGATTAATGAGAGAATTGAGCCTAGGGAGAAGCCAATATCTTGTGGAAGATATTAATGATTGGATAAAGAATCTTCAAGAGGAAGAAGGGATAAGGGGGGATTAATCCTAGTTGTTAAAACAATATTTTTAGGTATTTATGTTTCTAGATGTAAGTTTCTGGATATCCCTTTAATACCATTTATAGGTCCTCACCATCTAGTTTTTAGAGTTGGTGCTCAAGGTGGTCAACTTTGGAACCTGCTATGTTAAAAAGGTTTTCCAGACCATTGAAATAGCTAGATGGATAAAAGAGAGGTTGGAGGAATTGGTAAGAAAAAAACTTTAAGTTTTTCAAATTTTGAGATCTGGGAAGGTGAAACCCCTTCCCTCACATGTGAGTGAAATCCTTTCATGAATGTCTAGTTTCTTTCTAAATCCATCACTAACAAACAACACTTAGTTAAGCTTTGTATCTATCTCTTTGGAAGTTAGCATGTGCTCTGTTTGTATCATTTGAACCAAGATCTTTTAGGTTGCATTCATTTTGCATGTGAATTGTTTGTTTCAAATTCATGGACAAGTTGATGTAGTGTGGGAGAATGATTTTCGATGCTACAAGGATCCTAGTCAGGGGATTAGCGGTATTCTCATGGAAAACTAACAAAGTTCAAATAGAATTGGTAAAATATAAGATAAATTGGCATCTTGTGTAGTGAATAAGATCTACATTTAGATCAAGGTCAAATTAGTAGTGCCTTTTTAATCTGCTATGAAGTCCCACCAGATGAGAGTTAGTAACAATACGTATGCTCTGGATAAGATATGGTTGGTGAGGAAGAAATTCTGAGTAAGGAAACATGGATCATGGTCTATTATTCTTGACTAAGAGGATATTTCACATGTCAGACTTATTAGATAAAGAAAAATCTAAAGGCCTAGGTAAGGAATGCTTAAATCTCAAATAGATTTCATTTCAGTTGGTACAAAATAGCTTTTTGGTTGATATAGAACCGAAACAAGGGTGGTTTATATGGTCAAATCGGAGACTCAGATTTAGCAATATATTAGAAAGGTTAGACCACTTTTTATAGATGAAAAATAGCATTCTTCTTGAAAGTTATGTGATACCGTGGTCTAGTTCAGATCACTACCCTATTTTTCTTTCTTTAAAACAAAATGAATCCCCTCGCAAATTTCATTTTAAATTTTAATTAATGTGGCTTAGAGATCCTCTTCTTTTGGAGCTAATTGAATCATGGTGGTATTTCTTTAGAATAAGAGGTTCTAAACTGTATATCTTATTTAAAAAATTATAGCTTCTAAAAGGGAAGTTCTTGGAGTGGAATGAAGTTCATTTTAAGAATATTTTTCAGGAAAAAATCAAAGTGGAGAAACAATTACAGGATTTGAATGAACAAATATTTTTGAATGGCATGGGGCAATCCAATCTTTTGAGGAAATATTTGTGAATAGTTTTTTTTAGGGAAAAAAAGCATTTTTCCATCCCTAATTGTTTCTCTCCTCAAGCCATTTATGAATCCATAGAGGTAAAAGTCATATGTTTTTCCTTAAATCTTGTTGATAATATATTATTTAATTTTTTCAGATCGATTTAATTCTAAAAATATGATTATAACTCGTTAAATCAATTCAATAATGACTTCTCCTTTTCAAGCTCCTTTAGCAAGGCATATGTTGCATTCCTCAAGCTAAGTGAGACAATATAGACATAGAGTTGTAAGTAGAATAAATTTTTGAGGTTAAAAATGAAAGGATCCACGTGTAATAAATGAAAATTATTTGTTTGAGGTATGTCTTTTGTGAGATGATCAGGTGAGTTTAGAATTTTTGAGCATTAACAAGTGCAAACTAGATCATGTTAGAAGAAAGGGATTGTGACCTTTGACTATCAAAAGAATATGAGACTGTAGCATTCAATATTACCTTATACATACAAATAAGAAACTAGAATCATATGTGAACTCTTATAATTATATGGTTATACTAGTATGGTGTTGCAAAAAAATGACATCTTCATTCATACTTGAGCTAGACTTTAGATCTGGAAACCCCCACAGTAACCAATTTTGCAAATAACTATTAACACACTTACACTCCTAGAAGAAATGGTTGAATTAGTATAGCAAGAGGCAAAAATAAAAGGAATTATCCATAGAACACTATTTTAAAAGATGAAAGATTTTTATCAAGCCTCAAAAGGTGAAAAACAAGTCTTGAGTTGTGCATGTGAAACTGTAGAATGATGTTGTTGACTGTAATTTTGGATTTTGGGAGAAATTAAAGCTAGTTCACAATGCCAAATGATTAGTGAAAGGTAAAAAATAGTGTAACAAAGCCTCATAATTTTGAAGTGCTCAATTTCTTCTCAATTTTCTTAAGAAAATTATTTCTTGATGGCCTCAAGCATCATAATCTCACAAACCTTGTTCTATGGTTTCGTAGAAAGTTTTTTGGTTAAACTCAAATCACACCCAACCAAATTTTTTGAAAATTAGGAGATATCTCTTTGGTTTTGATACGCATGGTTTTTAAAAGTTTTTAAATGTTTTCATTAACTATGGAAGGATTTCTTGTTACCAATTCCTTCTCACAGTCGTCCTTATCAGTAAAATAGTAATTTCAACAATTTTCTCAATTGTTCTTGCAAGAAAATATCTATCTCACGTGGATTAAAGTTACACAATAGTTTGTGGATTGTTTAAGATCCTTCTATTGGCTTGAACAATTACTATCTCAGTCATGAGTGCTCAGTTCAACTATGTAGTGAATGTTGATTGGTTTTGCAAAATTACTTCACTTTTGTGCAACCAAATGATTTAGTGTGAAATCATCATACAAAGTACATGAGATTCTTGAGACAATCTAGAAGGAAAAAACATAGTGGAATCTTTCTTAGAATACAAATTTAGTATTGCTAAGTCTGAAAATTAGTAAAATTTGTAAATACTTAGGTATTTTCACATTGTATGAAGGAATTGACTATTCAAATTCCTTTGTTGAAATTGGAGAAACTTTTGAAGAAGGAAATAAGACCTTTTAAGAGTAAAATGCATGCAACATCTTCACACCTCGAAGAAGAAGGTCAAGAGACACTTGGGTGTTCTATTTCAATAAAAATGAACCTCTTAACTTTTGAGTTTCAATAGAAGTATGAAATTTTTGGGGTCATATATGTGCTCGAAGCTTTTGAAGGAGAACTTGAAAAGTGTGTAGATAAGACAAAAGGTATCTGATTACATTGAATTTTGAATAGACAAGGCGAAGTCAAGAAAATACATGTAATGAAATTGTAGAAGTTGAAAAGGTCTTTGACATGTTTGAAAAAGGGTAACTAAATATTGTGAGAGTGTGTGAAGGAAGACCATGGTATGAAAATAAAAAAATAAAATAACAAGTATGAGTGAGGCATGACAAAAAGTGAGATAGAAAAGATAAATAGTGAAGTTAGAGAAGATTGAAACTATGACAAGGATGTTACCTAAAAAGTGATATAAAACCATATAAGTGAAATGTATTGTAACTGTTGATAGTGTGAGATAGTATTAGGTGAATTTCAATGAAGAACTGACTATGAAAAATAAGAAAATACAGAGTTTAAGGTGAAAGAGAGATAAGCAATTCAAGGATTGTATAAAGTGTGAAAAGAAAACACCAAGATGATATAGATCATATGACTGTAATGGAGGATTGCAACAAATACAATGATATATTAGCTCAAGGACTAGATTGCTAATTTGATACGATGATTTTGAAAGACAAAAATGAGGTCTCATTAAAAGATGACAATGATGAAAAGTGTAACATGGTGGTGACCTAAGAGTTAAAAAAAGGAAAGGTTTTCTCAATTGATAAATATATGAATAGTTTGAAACCACATTAGGTGAATTTGAATGAATAACTATAAGTGATAAATGAGAAAAAATAAAAGAGTACAATGCATGGTGAAATCATAAGAGAATTGTAATCTAGTAAGGAGATCATGATCTATTGATGAAGCAACAAGTAGCTAAATGATCAAATTGCATGTTGTAATTGTATCTTCCTAAGTGGGTGCTTAGGTCACAAGAGTAGGTGTTCCTTGCAAGTTGCATCTTGTTGAACTATCTAAGTTGGTGATTGGTTTCCTTCTAGTGGGTGTGTTGTCATGTAAATGTGCAACATGGAAATTGACAATTTCTAAGCATGACAACAACACGAATTTGTCAAAAATTTCAAATTTTACACTTTTGACGCACCATCGATCTACCTAGTAATTCCCATGACCTTACAATGGATGTTAAATCAGTCCCCTAGGTGAATTAGGAAATTCAAGTCAACCCCCCCTTGGTGATTTTAGGAGTTCTTGAAAACCACTATTTTCGGGTGCTGTTGGGAAGGGCTACAACTAGCCTTCTCAATACTGATGTAACCCCCTAGAGTGGAAAGAAGTATTCAAATATGACACAGAGGTGAATTGAAGGTATAGAAACATTGTGAAATTGATTTTGGAATATTCAGGAAGGATTTGGATGAGTTGGGACAGTTTGACCAAAAATAAGGTTCACAGGCCTAGGCAATGCACAGGGCCAAAAGAACTGTGGAACTTTGGGAAGTGATTATGGGTGGTCTGGTTGGATTTAGGAGAAAAAAATATATACGAAAAGGTAATTCAGAGCTTTAAGATATGATGAAATCATATTTTTTACAACACTTTGGCACAATAGGTTTATAAATGGTTTTTTCCATGCTCAACTATAGATCTAGATCAAAAATAAAAATTTGTAGGGCTTGAATGGAGGATTAAAGAGATGATATCCATACCATTGGATTAAAAAGGTCATTTTCAGTCAATTTCATATAAAATTTTGTCAAAATATTTGATCGATCACTCAAGTTATCGATGTTTCAAGTTGCCCTCAAGATTAGCTTCTCACAGTTAGTCAAATTTCAGTGAGGACACATGTCAGCTCTTGGAGCCTAGTGCAATTTGATGTCCATTTCATCCCTAAAGCTAAGGTACATGAGGGATAATAAAATTTTCCCAGCACCTTGAATCCCTCAGATCATCCGTGTGACCCTTTTCAGTGTAAAGTTTCCCCAGGAGCTAGTGGAGCCAAATGCACAGCCATTGGATTACCACCAAGTGTTCGGTTGAGGTGTGATATGAAAATTGATGTCACTTTTATCCCTTAATTATTAAGGTAAATAGGGGATAGTAAAATTCTCCCAATCCTAGGTATACGTGTTGGTTCCTCATACGACTATTTTCCAGCCCCCAAGAGCTTCTAGCAAGCCTTTTGGCCAAAGTGCTCCACCGTCAGATTTTTGATAAGTGTCACATTGAGGTTTGACATGAAATTTGATGTCCCTTTCATAACTTAATTCTTAAGGGACATCAGGAACACAAAATTTCACCCCACCCCTTGGCATGCATTTTAAAAATGCTTTAAATCAAACACTTGTTTTATTTTCCCTCTATTTTCATAGCTTCACCCTACCATAGCTCTGTGCTTCCTATCACCTAGTCCACCATTGCTACTCCAATATAGATCCACCATGGAAACCAAAACCTCCACTCCATGAAAATACATAGGTTTCAAAGAAAAGGTTGGTTGAAATACTTGAAGGATTGAAGAACAAAAGAAAGAAGTGAAGAAATTCATCAGAAAAGCTCATTGTCGTGAAACAAAGATTCAAACATATCTTGCTAATAAATGCATGAAATGAGGAATCATGTATTTATGAGTTATTAAATATTTAAGGCCATAAAAACCTCACCTTAAAATCCCCTATTTGTAGCACAAATCACTCATAGTGAAGAAATCTCCCTCTCGGCAAAACGAAGACAAAAACTAGATTTCCCGTCAAACCGGTAGCCGGTTCGAAGAGAAATTTCACCGGTGGAATAAGAAACAAAAAACCCAAAAAAAAATGTGATTTATGTCATGAATGGAGAAGAAAACCAAACCTACAAATTTGAAGCTCCATCAATGGCTGGCATGTCCAAAGTTGTCGCCAGGTCAAAATTTTGAAATTTTAGAATCTCACAAACAGAGGATAGGATAAGCCTAAGATTTTTGAGGGGTTATTTTGGGAAAAAACTCATATAAAAAACTTCATTCTATGGAAATCCAACAACCAAAAGCCTACTTTCTAAAAATAGTATGTCTTCTACAAAGGGGACTACTATTTTGGGTAATTTACCAATTGCAGACATTGCGAAGGAGGTAGCGGATGCAAAAGAGGTATCTTAGGAAAAAAAACCATGAAAACAATAATCTCAATCTAGGATTGACACTTACTAAAAATAGTAAATGGTCTCATGAGCACATGCTAAATATAGAAAATCGGTCCAGAAGGTAGGAGGAACACAGGGAGAAAGGTAAATCCGATTTGTAACATCCAATTGAGGTTTGAAGGAGTTGATTTTTCATGCTTACTAAAATTAGTAAGTTATTTTTTTGTGCCAAGGAACCATGAAGTACAAATGGATAGGACAGAATTCGACACAACCTTTCACTTCTGAGTATGAGACAGAAGATAGTGATGTATCCTATATGGATTTTGGCAACGTGAAGGCTCACATGAATGCCAAGGAATGAGGGAAGATTGAAGACCAAGTTCTCGCAAGTGGGTTGTTCACAGCCACGGGACACCCTGTGTTCATACACAACATTGAGATGGTTTTGGCCTGCTCACACAACTATTAACTTGAAAAAAGAACAATTCAATTTGACAATTATATGGCAAGGGAGGTCATTAGTCCCATAACCATCTCACTCACTCTACAAATCCTGACATTGCCTAGCATGGTCGTCATCTCAAAGGAAAAGCCTTGCATGAGTGGGAAAAGATGGATGCATACGTGCAAGGGATTGCACTAGGTTCGTGGATGAAGATAGGAAGAAATCCTTAAAGGATGCCCAAGACACTTTCAAGGTGTGAGTTTCATGAGGGATATTATGATGCAATCACCCTCCTCAATAGGGTGATGGGAGAAGCGAACATGAGAGACTTCCAAGATTGGATGGGCCTTTTCATTTTGATAGTAACTGAATTGAAAAAAATAATTGAATGGGGATAAATAATCAGTGATAATATACATCTGCAATTTCTCCAGGTGCCCATGACAAAGAAGTTCCACATGACTTCCTACTTGGTGTATCTATTGGTTGGTTCAAGATCAGTCAAAGGATTGGATCTCACTTGAAACATTGCTACCAAGGTATCCACATTGGAGAAACTTCCGCAGTTGATGATGGAGGAAATCCATAGGCACTTTGTTGGGTAAATGATGTATTCACAATGCACGTGGTCCAAACCTTAGAGGGTGATGTGGAGTAAATGATGTCTCCATAAGAAGAATCCTTAATCAAAACATATGGCTCTTATGTCATCAAATTCTCTACCTTCTCCTACCTGCGAGTTGTCGGATTTGACCAAGATATGCTAAGATTGCCCAAGTATCTCAGTGACCAAATTGTACTATTTGAACTTTGCAAAAAGTGGATACCAAAAAATAATAGAGTCAAGAGTAGGAAAAATAATCTGATTTCATTCCCCATGTCTCTTGGGGTATTCACATGTAATAATGCAAATGACACATCTCATCTAGAGGTGGCCTTCACACATTTGACTATGCACTCCTACACTACCAAACCCAATTTCTACATCCGATATGATCCTAATTCTCCACATCCCAGACTTGCGTCATGATCCAAAAATCGAACACTATTGGGCCAATTACATTGATGAATTTGAATTATGAGATAAGGATCATATGAGGATGATAATTAAAAAGATGAAGAAATTTAAGTTCTCCTAGTATGAAGATATTTTACAGGATGATGGGACAGAGATTTATGATCCTGAGTATGTGGTGGTCAAGGTTCATCAATTTTATAAATTCCATGGGCACGTTCATGAGTTAGGGGATATAAAATAATGAACTAAGAATGTCGTTAGGAAAACAATGGAATGGTTCCAAAGAAAGAGTGTCATGATCATTCGGTCACGAGGTATTTCGGTAGGTCAGAAACAAGCCTCTTGGCAGTCATCATCAAAATTTATGGAGGTTTCTTTAATTTCAAGGCACTGTGGAGAAATTTCAAGATGAAAATCCATAGAGTTAGAGACTTCCTCTTATGAAAATTCAACAAAGAAGGTCATAACAAAATAAGGGTCAGTTGCAACAATGCAAGGGGAAGACCTAGATGCACAGATGCATGAAAAAGATCCAGTGAAATGAACATAAGCAGAGGAAGTGAAAGTAATTAAAGACCTAGTTTTCGAACCACCACAAGATGTCTCTCCTCTCGTTGACATCAATGTCTCTCTCATCCAAGATGTGCCTCCTCTTCCAGAGTAGGGAATTATTGATGCACCCTTCATAGAGCTTGAGCCCAATGAAATGTTCCTACGGATTAAGGAAATAATAACACCTGACGCTCGCATTGTTTAGAAAGTGGTGCCCCCTAATTTATTAGAAATTTCCTCATTAGCCAAGGGAAAGAAAAGTAAGTTCACACACACAACCTCATGGTTATACAAAAAAGAAACAAGTAACCAATATATTGAAGTAGCCCAGCCAAAAGTGATCAAGTCAATGGATGAGATGACACCAAATGATTACGAGAGGAGAACAATTTAACTAGGGTTGGAAACTCATGAAGGGGATTTGCACATGTATCAATAGTCTTCCACTCACATGGTGGTAAGGAAAAATGAATATAAGAAGAATATCGATGATCTGAAGGAATATGTGTGAACTCTTTCATCCTATTTGCAACATCTGGTTGATCCAAATGCCACAATAACTCCCATTTAAGAATTTTCACCCATGAGAAGCTTCAATTAAGAATATATCAAGAGGAAACATGAGCTCATAATGCAGGGGTGAGCTAATAATTAATGGATTAGCTCAATTTGAGAAAAGGTAAAGTTAGTGCTTCAATAAGTACTCAAACTCTTTGCATACATGTGTGCGATAACAAACAAGACGCGAGAACTCTAAGAAGATTTGGATAAAGAAAGGGATTACTAGGAACCTTTGGGTCTAGTTAATGAATGAAATGAATGACACTTGCCCTCAAGATTTGATTAGTAAAAAAGGTTTTTGATATTTCTTATAAATAATTTTCACATGTATGGGAAAGGGCCTTGGATATCAGATTTGATGTAATCAATCAAGTAATCAATGAGTTGGATGAAAAGAGGAAAAATAATACAAGTTTTAGGATAGTATCAATCATAAAATTTAGAAACTTGGAGTACCTAAAATGGGAGAAGACAAAAAATCTGATGATTTGATTGGACTATTCAAGGAATATGTCAAGAAATAAATAGGAAATCCATTTTCCTTCACTAAGGATACCTTGGAGTTCCTCTCAGAGATTCGGGCTGCCATTGAACTTATCACATAGAAACAACCATCATGGTTTAGGAAGTGCAAAGATATCAAAAGTGTGTATGATGGATGGAGAGATACCTTGATCTATGTTCACATTCCTCATGCTAACAAAGTTGAACTTGCAGCAAGTCATTTTATTAAGGAATTTGTAGGGATGGAGATCTTCGTAGCAGCGTAAGATAGAGACTAGTCAGGGAGCAAGATCAAATCCACTGTAGCGGCTCATTCTTCTACATAATTCTTCTTCTTCTCTCTTCCTTCTTCTTCTTATTACTCCTCTTTCTCTCTCTTCTCTTCTCTCCCAATTCTCTCTCTCCTCAATTTTACAATTTTGTGTTGGGGTTTGCACTTTTCAATATACCTTTAAGTCACTTTAGAAACATAATGTAAATTTTAAGTCACCTTGTTTTTATAAAAGGGACTTAAATATTTAATTGGAATATGAATAGTATAAAGCCAAAATATAGTATTTGAAAAGTCACTAGGAAGATGAAGAGATGCCTCTCTTCTATAAATTGTAATGAGCTCCTCATTTGAGGGTCTTCTCAGACTTCTTATTTCTTAGCTATTTTTGTGAATTCATGAGAGAGGGATCCTTGTGAAGAATCAAAGAGTTAGTAGATTCTTCCATTTTTCCCTTTTCTCAAATGTATTCCATTTTCTTACTATGTACAATTTCTACATAAACATCAATACAAGAAGGAGTTTCTATCCTTTTTTTACTAAGGGATTTATTGATATTTTGTGCTCATTAAATTTTAATTGGTCTTGTTATTGATTACAATATTCTTTCTTCCTAATTTTAATGCATGTGATGAAATTTCTAACTGATGTATGCAATAATATGATTTTCTACTTACAACATTAGTTTCTCTTATCTAACATTTTATGTCCCTTTCCATTTCTCCTAGCAAATTCCTCTCTTGCAGATATCTACAAGCTTTTTCCACAGGGTAAGTGAAGTGCCCCTATTGGATCCCCAGCTGTAAGGCCAACCTAAATAAAAATCACCTTACTAGTGCATACAATATGAAATTTTCACCATTTAAGAAGAGGGACTTAGATTCCCAGAGTGTTGGCAAGAAACCCACCAATTTGTCCCCGAAAAAAATTCTCACTAATAGTTTTTGGCACCCACCGTGGGGCAGATTTAGCAACATCTGCACCCAAAAAATGACCTTGAAAAATACAAAAAAAATTAAAAATCCAAAATTTAAAAAGAAAATTTCTTGAATTCAAATAGCTACCCAATCCTTATATCTTCAAACCATGGTTATTCTAGGAAATCCTCCTATCAAAATACCTGAATTACTCTTCCACATTCAAGATGATATTGCTTCATATTTGCGAGAGGCTATTTGGCATAACAGGAAAAGTGTCAACCACTAATTCATCACCATGAGATTACTTGACCTTGAAGAAGAACGTGCTACTGAATTAGAAAGATAAAGACAAATTAAAGCCCCACAAAGAAGGGCATAAATCTCCAAGCTAGCGGATAGAAGATACACCTAGAAATAGAGACAAGGAGGAAAAACTAATCCCATTTTTGAAGAGCTTCTAAGAAGACAAGAGCTCCTCAGAGTTTAGATCTCTCACCTTCGTCACACAATTGGTCACATTGGGAATCCAAGCATTGTCAATCTTTTGGACATGAGTTACGATACATCAACAAGAACATTGAATATTTTGCTAACATAGAGACCAAAGAAGAAGCTAGATAAAGAAAAGCAAGATTGGAAGTAGAAATAAGATCTCAAATTGAAGAGATTGAAAGAGATCAAGCCGAAGAATACTAGGGTAAATTTTAAGACCACCCCTAAAAATAACCATAGATATTACTTGGCAAATTTCTATAAATTATTTTCAAAATATTGGTGAATGTCATGAATTGAAAGGAAATGCCATCAGCCAGTAACAACTTTTGGCTGGTATCATTAGGCTACTGACGGGTAGTAAATTTCTCTTTTGTACATGTAATAAGGGTGATTTTAATATAAAATTTCACTATAACTATAAATTCTAGGAAAATCAACCCAAAAAATTAACATATAACAATAAAATTTAGGTGAAATAGTAAGCATCATAACCTCTCAAAATTAGCCAAATTAAAATTCCAAAAACCCAAATATTCGAGAATTAACAAATATTAGCCACTAAAATTTACACTCAACTAGACATAAGAGCAACAACTAAAGTTGCATCCTTAGATAGGTTGAAATCTAAAATACAAAATGGAATGGCGGATTGTGATTGAGAAGAATGCAGACCAAATGTACCTTGGGGTGGGAACACCAGCCCAATTTCCCTTGCATAACAACTCCACGAGCTATTAAAGGGCTCAAGGAAAAACTTCCCAAAATTTATAGGGGATGGTTCTCAAATCCTTGATGAATATGTAGAAACATTCATCACCCCTTTCCGTGTGTTAGGTGTGAAGCATGAAGATGTATCAGTTCAGATCTTTGTGGAATTACTTCAAGAAATATTTGTCAAATGGTTCTATATGTTTCCCTCAAGGTCTGTCACTGGATGGGAAGATATATGAAGCACATTTGAGCATATATTCAAATCTACAGAATACTTCTAGGATCTTTTCGTCCAATTGGTACAAATGAAGAAATATTCTTCTGAATCAATGTAAGAATTCATATCCAAATAAAAAAGGATGATAAGAATAATTCCCAAAGATGTTGTTCCTCCCCAAAACAATCTAAAATGATTCTTCATTAGTACTTTGCCACCAGAAGTTAGTTCTTCCTCATAAGATCCCAACCTATATTTTTTAGGGAAGCACATGACTTTACAATCGAGACAAAGGATTATTTGATTTTATCTGGCAAAGTGAAAGGTCCAAATGGAAAGGAAAAGGATAAGAGTTCATGATAAGTTACCACCGATCCAATGTTCTATAAAATGGCCACTAAATTAATTTTTGTAAAGAAACAACTGTCTCAGATCGCTATGTAGAATACTCCAAGGAATCCAAATCCTCCTAATACACAAATAATTGCTCCACCTCCTCGTCAGATCACTTCCAAAGTACTACCAATTAATACTATTGTGACACCGAGGAGCCAAAGGAATAAATAGAGATATAAGAACCCGAAGAAGAAGATGTAGGATATTATGATAACTATCTCTAGGTTGAAGAAGTTGACGGAGATATGCATAATGGCCTAATTGAGTACATTGATAGAGATGAAGATGAAAATGATGAAGAAGCCCCAAGATTCTCATTTGTAGTTTTCACCTCTACATAGTCCAAGAAAGGAGCCTCATCCTTAGTGGCTATGGTGAAGGAAAAGAAAAAGAAAAAATATTCCCCTGCATAAATTCCTAAAAAAAAAATCATCAGTAGAGGATCGTGACTACCACCTTCGATGGATTCGGCTAAAGAAAAACTAGACCCATTGGTTAGCAAGAATCAAATTTTCATACCAAGTAATTCATCTAGTCCTTGTCCTAGCTCTAAAATTTCCAAAAATAATTCTCCTTCAAATGTTGCTCTTACAAATTCTTCTAAAGTACCATCAAACTCTACATCCCCATCTCCTTCCAAGCTAGTCACTACACCTGTAAAAGAAAATTCAACACCCAAAGTGAAAAAACCTTCATTTCACAAATATTCTATCATCCCCATAACATCTACTTATCCCACCATAACCCCATTCGATTATGTGAAACAAGTGAGAAAAACCATATTCCATATCATAGAGTGAGAATACCTACAAATGCACCCTATCCAATTTTATAGGTTTATAGATGTATTCTATGTTGGTAGCTCCATACAATCAAGTTTAAATTCCAAAGGATTACTTTCCACACCATCCACCCACCTTAAAAAAACATGTTTTCCCTTAGTTCCTCCGAAACCAATAAAGTTGAGCCTTTTTGCTTGTCACTCTTCATCAAAGGCTTTCAACTCTATAATTGGATCATAGATTCCAGAGCCTTAGATAATGTGATGTCAGTACAAGTTTGTAAATGCTCTAGGCCTCACCTTGACTCGAGAAAATGGCTCCTGTTAATCTATGGAATCCAAACAAGTGTCATTGGTAGGAATTATTAAGGATGCATAGGTAGCACTAGCTGATTTTCTAGAGAAGAAGGTGCTTCTCACCATCCTTGTGGCAGACATTGCAACATCCTTTGGGATGCTGCTGAACTAAACCTTCTGCAGGGATTTTGGCAGAGAGATAAAAATGGATTCATCATCTACAACTATTCTATTAAAGGGTGAGATGAATAAATTACTTCCGGTAAGGAAGATGAAGAACACAGTATGAAATTTTGATGATCTAAGGGAAAACATTCTATTTCAAGACAATGGGCTAGGAAACTACTTCCACACATCATAAAAAGATGAGAATTTTCCACTTCTTATGGAAGAGGAAGAAGATCAAGTCTGAATAATGGAATTTGATGGTATTCATTCTAGTGTAGGTTCGAGAGCAGGTGTATTGTTGTGCTCTCCTTCTAGAGAGATATACCCATTTGTTTATAAACTTCAATTTAACAATACAAATAACATGGTTGATCTTGAAAAAATTTTGGGTGTTGGATTTTTTCTAAACCTCCCTAAACTGTGACCACTCTACATACTATTCTAAGACCTTTCTGATGGTATGCAGAACTCCAGAAATAGAGCTCGTATTCAAAAGATACTGCTTGTCGATGTTGGTCAAATTTTGGTCAACAAGTAGTCAAATCTAGTCAAATTGGAAAATAAATTATCCTGGAATCTCTATAAACTAGTTCTATGGTGTAGAGATTTTCACGAGATTTTTGGTGCATTTTGAGCAGACTGAATCTGAGTCCTTATGAGAAAGATATGCATAGTCAATATTGTGGTCAAATGATGATGTGGCACAGTTTGACGTGGAAAAATGACATATCTTGGGTGTGACACTTGGTAGGTTTATGGTGGTTTGGATTTAAATAATAATAATATTCAATTTAATCCATTCCACGTGAATAAGCCTAAATCCCATTGGATAAGGAGGATTTTGTTGGCCAAAAGTCATTTAAAGGATTTTCCTATCCCTTTCCCACCATATGTGGGGTCAATGGTTAAATTGGACGCCTAAACCTATGGAAGGGGGATTCAAACCCTTGTGTTGTACAAAAAAATTTATTAGCCTTACCAACCCACCAATTTTTTAGGAACTAATATAACATGAGATCACTTTTATTTAAAGGGACTTTTTAGTAGGTCTGTGTATGGATAACAAAGGACCAGTTTGCAGAGATCACTTAATTTGAGGCACTTCTGCTCCAAATTTTTCCATGGTGTAAAAAGAAAATTTGTTCACAATTATGAGAGATTTCAAGAAATATAAATTTTTTTACATGAAGTTTTGTATATTTTTCATGTGTAGGTGATTTTCCATCGTATTTTCATAGAACGGGCATGAGGAGCATAAAAAGATCCGATTTTTCCAAGTACTTATGGTCCGAACTAGGCCATGGAAAAAGAAGGGAACTTGTTCATATTTTTATAATATTTCTAGATCTATGATTTTTTTCATGTAGTGTTTATATATCTCTAGTTCTAGGCATTTTTCAGTCGCATTTGCAAGGCGATTACATTGTGGAACCACTATAAGAGAGATGGACCATTTTGGGAACTATTTCTATTAAATTGTAGAGTTTCCAATATATTTGATCAGCTCATTTATAGGTTTGATCTATTTAGAAATTATTGAATGGTTATTGTACTTCATTGGTTGTTTAATAGATCGATTCTCTTTTCGAGAATTCAGAGATGTAGCCTTTGGGTGAAATCTATTTTCAATCTTGTGTTGTGGATTTGATTTCAGTTTGTGGATGAAACTTTTGATCAGATAAAAATCAGTATCAAATTTTAATTATTTTGATTAAGAAACCATTCATTAAAAATGAGAAAATGGACTGAAGATTTACATTTCAGTATCCATAATCCACAATTTATAGTTGGATGCACATTTAAGTGTTGTGATTGATAATCATACTGATGTGCATGTATTAAAAGGAGTTAATCAATTTTGGGATAATTGGACCAATAATTTGATGTTGAGTTCCTTAGTATCTAGAAATTTTAAAAGTAAAAAAATGTACCATTTTCGTATCATGTTTGGTATCAAAGATGGTTCTAGCTCAATATTTTGCTTCCAGTTTTAATCTTATTTAACAATGATTGATTCAGTTTGTGTAGTTGATTTCAGTGGTTGAACATGTACAACTACATGATGGAAAGTTATAGGTTTATCAGATGCGGTATTGGGTTGATAACTAATGGAAACTTTGTCCAACAAACCATCCAAAGTATGGTAAGACAAGTAGGATATTTTGGTAAAAAGAAGTTTTCAACCATAATTTTTAAATCAAAATTTTTAAGTTATCCATTTTGGAAACCACTAATGATTCCATTCTTTTGATATGGATAATGTAGGCTCATGAGAGTTGGATACGTTTATTTTTCCAATACAATATTTGTTAAAAATCATGCAAAACTATCCATGGTAATTTTGTGGATTTCCAATGTATGATGAAGGATTAATTTACATGGTTTTTAATTACCTTGAAATTAGAATATGGGGTCACGTGTAAGAGGATCTAGGAGATATGTTTGAAATTCTTAGATTTTACTTCTTACTTGTTTAGGATGACAATGTACGGTCATTTTCTATTTTTAGTAGCAGGATGCAGTTTCAGAGGGTATGTGGTAAAGTCTACTTCTATAAATTCATTTACTCTTTGTTGGCTAAATGTCATTATGCAAATCTATGACGCCTTTTTTATTTTGTAGGTAATATACAAATCTATGGTGTTTATACATGGTAATTGCACATTTAGGACCACCCTTATTTTTATGGTGTTTATTTGTGACTACTTTGTGTAGTTACAATTGAAGTGTACATTATTTACGCTAACAAATTAGTGTGCATATATGTATGGTGATCATTTACAACATTGAGTAGTTCATCGTTTTGGCTAAGAAAAGTTACAATTTGATCTATCCTTTTAGAGTTCAATGTATACGAATAGAATTTTCATATTCACATTGATTTAGATTTTGACTATAGCCATTTTTGGGCGTTGATGGTTTAATTATTCTGGATAGTGAATATTTGCAATTGTAATCGACATAATCACATATGTCATTTGAACACTAGCTTATTTTATAGATGGGTTTTATTATCTAAATTATTATTTGTGATGGCATTATAATGTTTTGGTTAGATTTAAGTGGATTCGGTTTTGTGACTATAGCTATTTTGGCATTGATGGTCTAAATATATTGGATAAACAATATTTGTTGTTTTACAGTTTCCGATGGACAGGGGACACTAGCCTAATTTTGGGCAGTTTATATGTATGGTATATTGATCTATGTTATAAAACTGTAATTTAAATAATTGGCCGTATCAAAAAGTGATAGTTGAACACTAGCTTAATTTGGTGTTCTTATCTGGTCATTTTTTGTGATGGCATTATAGGGGATACGACAATTCACAGTTGGGTGCATAGTTAATAGGGTTACATCGTTTCAGTTGGACACTAGCTTAAATGGGTGTTATTATCTAATCGATTATGTGACTAGCTAATTAACTATCTACATTTGATTAACCAATAATGTTTTATCGGGTTCCTGTATGTGTTTGTGAAATTCCAAGAAGAGTTAGCATGTTAATGGGTTGATATACAACTTTTTGTGGACAAAAAACATTCCTAGTTGGGAGGAGTGATCCAAAGGATTTTTTGGGTGTTGGAATTCTCCTAAACCTCCCTAAACTATGACCACTCTACATATTGTACTGATACCTTTTCAACGGTATGCAGAACTCCAGAAACTGAGCTCGTATGCAAAAGATATCACTCATTAAAGTTGGTTAAAGTTTGGTCAACGGGTGGTCAAATATGGTAAAACTATAAAATTGATTATTTTGGAATCTCTATAAAAAATTCTATGGTGTAGATCTTATTGAGATCTTTCTGGGACATTTTAAACAGACCAAATATGAGTCTGTATGCGAAAGATATGCATATTCAAAGTTGTGGGCAAATGATGATGTGGCACAATCTGACATGGACAAATTGCATATTCTGAGCGTGACACTTGGCAAGTTTGTGGTGGTTTTTTATTTAAGAAATACTAATAATATATAAGTTAATCCATTCCATGTGAATAAGCTTAAATCCCATGGGATAAGGAGGATTTCGTTGGCCAAAATTCATTTAAAGGCTTATCTTATCCCTTTCCCACCATATGTGGGGTCAATGGCTAAATTGGACACCTAAACCTATGGAACGGGGATTCAAACCCTCGACCTGTGCCAAATTTTTTATCATCCTTACAACCCTACCACTTTTTAGGAGGTGATATAACATGAGATCAATATTATTTAAAGGGACTTTTTGGTAGGTCTGTGTATGGACAATGAAGGACAAGTTTGCAGAGATCACCACTTTTGAGGTACTTTTGTTCCAAATTTTTCCATGGTGTAAAAATAAACGTTGTTCATAATCCCGAGATATTTCCATAAATGTAATTTTTTTACATGAATTTCTATAGAGGTTCATGTGTAGGTGATTTCCCATCGCAGTTTCATAGAACAGGCACGAGGAGCAAACAAAGATCTAATTTTTCCAACTACTTCTGATCCAAACCATGCCATGGAGTAAAAAGGGGAAGTTGTTCAAATTTTTATAAGATTTCCATATCTATCATTTTTTTTCATGTAGTGTTTATAAATCTTCAGTTGTAGGAATTTTTCAGTTGTATTTGCAAGGGGATCACACTGTGGAAGCATTTTATGAACCATGGATCATTTTGGGAACATTTTCTGGTAAATTACAGAATTTCCAATATCTTTGTTCATCTCATTTGTAGGTTTTTATCTATTTAGAAATTATTTAAGGGTTATTTTACTTCATTGGTCATTTAATAGATCGATTCTATTTTCAAGAATTCGGAGATGTAGCCTTTAGGTGAACTTCGTTATAAATCTTGTGTTGTGGATTTGATTTCAGTTTATGGATGAATCTTTTGATCAGATAAAAATTAGTATTAGATTTTAATTATTTTGATTAAGAAAACATTCATTAAAATGGGAAACTGGACTTAGGATTTACATTTCAGTATCCATAATCCACAATTTATAGTTGGATGCACATTTCAGTGTTGTGATTTATAATCAAATTGAGGTGCATATATTAAAATGAATTAAACAGTTTTGGGGTAATTGGACCAATAATTTGATGTTGAGTTCTTTACTATCCAAAAAAATTAAAATTAAAAAAAAGTACCATTTTCGAATCATGTTTGATATCAGAGCTATTTCTATCTTGAATTTTTTCTTCTAGTTTTAATCTGATTTAAAAATGATTGCTTCAGTTGGTGTAGTTGAGTTCAATGGTTGAACATGTACAAGTGCCTAATGGGCAGTTATAGGTGTGTCAGATGAGGCATCAAATTGATAAATGATGGAAACTTTGTCCAACAAACCATCCAAAGTATGATAAGACAAGTTGGATATTTTGGTGAAAAAGAATTTTTGAACCATATTTTTAACATCAACCTTTTTAAGCTATCCATTTTGGAAACCACTAATGAGTTCATTCAGTTGATACCAAGAATGTAGGGTCATGTGAGTTGGATACATTTATTTTTGCAATGCAGTATTTGTTGAAAAGCATGGAAAACTGCTCAGGGTAATTTTGTGGATTTCCGCTTTATGATGAAGGATTAATTCACTTATTTTTTAATTACCTTGAAATCAGAATATGGGGTCACCTATAAGAGGATTTGGGAGATAGGTTTAAAATTCTCATATTTAACTTCTTACTTGTTAAGGATGATAATGTACCATTTTCTATTTTTAGCAGCAGGATGCAGTTTCAGTGGGTATGTGGTAATGTCATTGTACAAATCTGTGACACCTTTTTTATTGTTTAGGTAATATACAAATCTATTGTTTCCATACATGGTAATTGCACATTCATGACCACCCTTATTTTTAGGGTGTTTATTTGTGACTACTCTATGTAGTTATAATTGAAGTGTACATTATTTGCACTAACAAATGAGTGTGCATATATGTATGGTGATCATTTGCAGCATTGAGTAGTTCATCATTTTGGGTAAACACAGTTACAGTTTGATCTATCTTTTTACATTTTAGTGTGTACAGATAGAATTTGCATATTCACGTTCATTCAGATTTTGACTATAGCCATTTTTAGGTGTTGATGATTTAATTATTATGGATAGTGAATATTTATAGTTATAATCGACATAATCACATATGTCAGTTGAACACTAGTTGTCATTATAGATGGGTTTTATTATCTGGATTATTATTTTTGATGACATTATAGTGTTTTGGGTAGATTCACAAGGATTCAGTTTTTTGACTATAGCTATTTTGGCGTTGATGGACTAACTATACTAGATAGTGAATATTTGCATTATTACAGTTTCAGATGGATAGGGGACACTTGCGTAATTATGGGTAGTTTAGATCTCTAGTATACTGATCTATGTTATGGAATTTTAATTTAAGTAATTGGCCATATCAAAAATTGACAGTTTAACACTAGCTTAATTAGGTGTTATTATATGGTCAGTTGTTTGTGATGGCATTACAAGGGATATGATAGTTCACAATTGTGTGCAGAGTTAACAGGGTTACAATGTTTTAGTTAAATGGGTGTTATTATCTGATCAGTTATGTGACTAAATAATCAAATATGTGCATTTGATTAACCTATAATGCTTTTTCAGGTTCTTGTATGTGTTTGTGCAATTGCAGGAAGAGTTAACATGTTGATGGGTTGATATACAACTTTTTGTGGACAAAAAACATTCATAGTTGGGAGGAGTGATCCAAAGATTTTTTTGGTGTTGTAATTTTTCTAAACCTCCCTTAACTATTACCAATTTACATATTGTTCTAGTACCTTTCCGATGGTATGCAAAAGATATCGCTGCTGAAAGTTGGTCAAAGTGTAGACAACAGGTGGTCAAATCTGGTCAAACTAGAAAATTTGATTATCTTGGATTATCTATAAGCAAGTTATATGGCGTAGATATTTCTACAGTATTTCTGGCACATTTTGAATGGACCAAATCCAAGTCCGTATGCGAAAGATATGCATAGTCAAAGTTGTGGTCAAATGATGATGTGGCACAATCTGACGTGGACAAATTACATATTCTAAGTGTGACACTTGGCAGGTTTGTGGTGGTTTTTTATTTAATAAATAATAATAATATTCAATTTAATCCATTCCACTTGAATAAGCTTAAATCCCATGGGATAAGGAGGATTTCATTGGCGAAAATTCATTTAAAGGCTTATCCTATCCCTTTCCCACCATATGTGGGGTCAATGGCTAAATTGGACACCCAAGCCTATGGAAGGGGGATTTGAACCTTTGACCTGTGACAAATTTTTTATCACCCTTACAACCCTACCACTATTTAGGAAGTTATATAACATGAGATCACTTTTATTTAAAGGGACTATTTGGTAGGTCTATGTATGAACAACAAAGGACCAGTTTACAGAGATCACCACTTTTGAGGCACTTCTATTACAAATTTTTCCATGGTGTAAAAACAAAAGTTATTCATAATACCAAGATATTTCTAGAAATGTAACTATTGTTACATGAAGTTCTGTAGAGTATCCTATGTAGGTGATTTTCCATCACATTTTCACAAAATGGGCACGAGGAGAAGATATAGATCTTATTTTTCCAAGTACTTCTTATCTGAACCAGGCCATGGAGTAAAAAGGGAACTTGTTCAAATTTTTATAATCTTTCAATATATATAATTTTTTTCATGTACTGTTTATAAATCTCGATTTTTAGGCATTTTTTAGTCTCATTTGTAAGGGGATCACACTATGGAAGCACTGTAGGAGCCATGGATCATTTTGGGAACAATTTCTGGTAAATTGCATATTTTCCAATATCTTTGATCAGATCATTTGTAGGTTTTGATCTGTTTATAAATTATTTAAGGATTATTCTACTTCATTTTTCATTTAATAGATCGATTCTCTTTTTGAGAATCTAGAGACATAGCCTTTGGGTGAACTCTGTTATAAATCTTGTGTTGTGGATTTGATTTCAGTTTTTTGATGAAGCTTTTGATCAGATAAAAATAAGTATTAGATTTTAATTATTTTGATTAAGTAACCATTCATTAAAAATGAGAAAGTGGACTTAAGATTTACATTTCAGTATCCATAATCCACAATTTACAGTTAGCTGCACATTTCAGTGTTGTGATTGATAATCATACTGAGGTGCATGTATTAAAAGGAATTAATCAATTTTTGGGTAGTTGGACCAATAATTTGATGTTGAGTTCCTTAGTATCCGATAATTTTAAAATTACAAATAAAAGTACCATTTTTGGATCAATGGTAGAGTACGAATATCTCATCTTGGACATGGGCATAGTAGAAGATATGGAGATCAAAAAATTGAAATGCATGGGTGATGTGGAGGTGAAAGTTCAGAAGTAATACCAGGTGAAAAATCCAAGACTTCAAGATTATAAAAATAGAGTATGGCATTACATTGAGTCTTTTGATGCATTTTCCATCGAGTATATTCTAAGAGAGAAAAATGAAGATGTCGATTCCCTCATGGTGTCAGCTTCCTTAGTGACACCTCATCCTTCCTTTGGAAAAGATAAAGTGACCATTAAGATGGTGTTTAGACCCAACATACTTGATAATGTAAACCACTAACAAGTCTTCAATGTCAATAATCAGCTCCTAACATTCTTAGAACAAAGAGATAATTTCAATAATCTCTTCTTTAAAGGAAGTGAGAATCCACACCGGGAAGTGGTAGATAAAGAGTAATAAGAAGGAATTGAAGGAATTGATGAAGAGGGAGTGATAAATTAAAAGGAAATAAAATCCCAAAATCTCTTGTCTCTTTGAAAGACTTGTTTGATAAGCATGATAGATTCATCCAATAGAATGTAAAGCAATCTTAAAAGTTCCTAGCTGATTTTAAGAAGGAGAATATTAGCACTACAGAGCAACCGAGGATGGTCAATATTGGAAAGTTTTGTTCACCTAAAAATAAGAGAAGGTTATTTTATTTGTTGAAAAAAAATTCAAATATTTTGGCCTATTCTTACGATGAGATTAAATCCTTTCAACCAAAGGAAATGCATCACTCAATTCCCTTGAAGTCGGATGCCAAGCCATTCAGGAAAAAACAAAGGCCTTACAACCTAAAGATAGTAGACACCATCAAGGAGGAAGTGATGAAGATGCTAAATGCAAGGATACTCTTTTCTATACATCATTCCATGTGGGTGGCGAACATTATGCTAGTGCAGAGGAAGAATGGAGAAATAATAATATGTGTGGATTTCTGCAACTTGAACCAGGAATCATTGAATGATAATTACCCCTTCCTTGTCATGGATCACATTTTGCAAATGGTCACTGTATCTGAAATTATCTCTTTGCTTGAAGGATTCTTAGGGTATAATCAAATCAAGGTGGTAGAGGAGGATCGCACCAAGACAACCTTCACAACACCATGGGGAACTTCTTCATACAAAAGAATTCCCTTTTTATGATTAATGCAAGGGCTACATTCCAAAGGGCGATGGATCTAGCATTTAAATATTTGAAGAATTGTATTTTCATATACCTAAATGATCTCATAGTCTTCTCAAAAAGAGGGGAGACCATATTCACCATTTGGAACAGGTACTTGCAAAATTAAAAAAGCATGGCATATCCTTGTATCCAAAAAAGTGTATTTTTAGAGTTATGAAAGGTAACCTGCTGGGGCACATTTTGAATAAGTATGGAGCGCACATTAACAAGGAAAGAGTGAAATCCATTCAAGCACTATCTCTACCCATGAACAAGAAGGGATTTCACTCCTTCATTGGCAAGGTAAAATTTCTTCGTCACTTTGTTCCTGATTTTACAGAATTAACAAAGCACATCACCACCATGATGAAGCCTCAAGAAAGATTCAAGTGGAATGATGAGGGAAAATAATATTTTGAAGAAATCAAAAAATCCATTTCCAAAGAACTGACTCTCGTGTCTTTGGATTTCACAAAAGAATTTATCATGTATTGCTATGTGTTGGAACACATTCTGTCTATTGTCCTTGTCTAGAAGAACGATGAAGGTATGGAGGCACCCATCACTTTCATGAGCTTCCCATGAAAAATCATGAAATAAACTACAACTAGTTGGACAAACATGCTTATGCGAAGGTCAAGGCTGTGAAATTTTTTGGGTTTTACATACTCAAATCTCATACGGTAGTGATGGTCGCAGAAAGTGCAATCAATTCCATCTTGACACAACAAGATCCCAGAGCTAAAAGAGGAAATTGGGTTGCAAAGACTCAAGAGTATGACATGGAGATTCAACCCTCCAATTTGGTGAGGGGAAATGGTCTATGTAGATTGATCACTGAAGATGAATCTCTCAAAGCTCAACATGGCGAAGACAATTGTGCTTGCTAAAATTTATTTGAAGATAGCCTACACATCCTCTTCATAACTACTACCGACGAGTGGTACGTGGAAATATCCTATTACCTAACCTATGGATAATTCCCTCCTCATATTGACTATAAGAAAAGGATAACACTCAAGCTCAAGGAAACAAAATTTGTGATCTGGAATCAGACACTCTACAAAAGAGGTCTTGATGGATGCTTTCTTAGATGCCTAGAAAAAGAGCAGAAATAAAAATTTCTTAAAGCATAACATGACCAAGCCTATGGTGGGAATTTTTCAGAAATGGTCACTACACACAAGATTCTCTCAGGAAGATATTACTAGCCCACCCTCTTCTCAAAAACTCAAGAATGTGTCTCCAAGTGTGAAGCATGTCAACAATTTGTTGGGAGACCACAGCTCAGAGCACTACCACTCAAGCCAGTTGTCATTGAAGAACTATTTCAATAGTGGGGACTAGATTTCATCAGTTCTTTAAATCCTCGCTCAAGCACAAGGCACACCTACGTGCTCACAGTGATAGATTATTTCATGAAGTGGGTAGAGGACATCTCAGTAAAGCAAGATAACACCGAAATGGTATGTAACTTCATCAAGGAGAATATCATAATACGTTTTGAAGTTCCACATAAGATCGCAACAGACAATATTACCTATTTATTTTCAAGGGAGTTGATTGATTTTTACTACAACTATGGAATATCCCTATATCACTCATCAAATTACTATCCACAGGGAAATGGTCAGGCCAAATCAAGAAACAAGAACATCACGACCATTGTTCATAAGCTCATGGGTGAAAATTAGAGGAATTGGCACAAGAAGTTGTAAGATGCATTGTGGGCAGAAATGATCACTCCAAAGAAAGCAATCGACATTTCGCCATTTCAGCTATTGTACAGAGTTGAAGTGAAAATTCCCATTACAGTAAAAATTGCAGCCCTCAAATTACTCCAAGGAATAGAAGATGAATAATACAAGGATTCTATCAACAAAATGGTATTTTTTCTTGAGAATGTGGAAGAGAATAGACGCTGAGTGGTTGAACGTATCAGAGAGCATTAACTGAAAGTGAATAGGATCTTTGACAAAAAGGCTAAAGAAACATAATCCAAAGTTGGAGATCTTGTCCTAATATGGGAGAAAAGGAGAGAACTGAAAGGTAGCCATGGAAAATTTGATTCATTATGGCTTGGCCAATTCTAGATTCATGAATCTCTTGGCGAAAATGTATTTCTAATTTCATATCTTAATGGAACACCAATGGAATTGCCTCACAGTGGGCAATATCTAAAGTTGTATCATCAGTGAAAGTGGGTTGTCCCCCAATTTGTACGATGGGTGATTGTTAAGTGTGTTTCCCTTTCTTTTGTGTGTGTCTTTGCCCCTTCCCGTGTGCATTTTTTTAAATTTTCATCATATTTTGGTGTGTGTGTGTGTGTGTGTTTCCTTCTTTTTTATCTCTCTCTTGTAAGTTGTACATGACTCCACATGAACCAATGGATAAGGCACTGGTCAGTAGATTGTAAATTTCAGATTCTAGGATTATTCATGTCTTGTCATCATTGCACTTTGTCCATACCATCTCCCCAAGCTAGAGCCAGTTGTTGTCATGCAAATGTGCAACAAGGAAATTGACAATTTCCAAGCATGAAAACAATACCCCTGTGTTGAAAATTTTAAGTTTTACCCTTCTGAGGCACCCCAAGTCTACCCAGTCAGTCCTGTGACCCCCCAATAGATGTTAAATTAGTCCCCTAGGTTAATTAGGAAGTCAATTCAACCCCTCATAGGTGATTTTAGGAGTTCTTGATAACTACTATTTTGAGTGGTGTTGGGAAGGGCTACCACTAGCCTTCTCAAGGCTGATGAAAACCCCTGGAGTGCAAAAGAGGAATCAAATCTGACACCAATGTTAATTGAATGTATAGTAACATCATGATATTTATTTTGGAAGATTCAGGAAGGATTTGGAGGAGTTGGGGTAGTTTGATCAAAAACAAGGTTCACATGCCTAGGTAGTGCACATGGTAAAAACAACTATGGAACTTCAGGAAGTGATTCTAGGATCTCTAGGTGGATTTAGGAGCAAAATGAAACATATCTAGAATGATAATTCAAATATCTACAAGATGGTGAAATCATATTTTTCACAACACTTTGGCACCTTAGGTGTATGATTAGTTTTTTCCATGTTCATTAGATAGCCAAATAAATACTCTGCTTTGTTATGGCTTAAATGGAGGAATAAAGAAATGTAACCCCAACCATTGGATTCAAAAGAAAATTTTCATTCAATTTCCTACACAATTTTTCCAAAAAATTCCATCGAGAGGTTGAGTTATCACCATTTCAAGTTTCCCTCAAGATGAACTTCTCATAGTTAGAAAAATTTCAATGAGGACACATGTCAACTCGAGGATCCTGACATAATTTGATGTCCCTTTCATCCCTCAAGCTAAGGGAAATGAGGGATAATAAAATGCATCCATATCTAATAAGCCCTCTGGTCACACATAGAACCTTCCAGATCGCTAGTTCAGCTCCCAGGTGCTTTCTGAAGCCTATCCCCTCACTCGCTCAAATCGTGACAAGTGTCACATGGAGGCACAATGTGAAAAATGACGAACCTTATCTCCATTTTTCAAAGGTACATGAGGTACATGAAAATTCTCCCAGCCCCTTGAAGTACTCAAGTTGTCCATGTGACCCTCTTCAGTGCAAATTTCTAGACCCCAGCAGCTAGTGGAGCCAAATGAATAGTCATTGGATTGTCACCAAGTGTCGTGTTGAGGTGCGATGTGAAAATTGATATCCCTTTCATCCCTTAATGCTTAAGGGACAAAGGGGATAGGAAAATGTTCCCATCCCAGGTATGTATCTTGGTTCCTCATACAACCATTTTCCAGCCCCAAGGTGCTTCGAACAAGCTTTTTGGCCTAGGTGATCCACCGTCAGATTTCCGCCAAGTGTTGCATCGAGGCGTGATGTAAAATTCAATGTCCATTTCATCCCTTAATTATTAATGGACATTAGGGACATAAAAAATTTCCCCATCCCCTGGCATGCATATTTAAAATGCTTCGAATCAAGAACTTTCTTTATTTTCCATTCGCTTCTTCTTCACAGCTTCACCCTGCCATAGCTTTCTACTTCCTATCACCCAGTAAACCATTGTTGCTCTAAAATAGATCCACCATGGAAACCAAACCATATAATCCATGAAAATACATAGGTTTCATAGAAAGAGTTTATTGAAAGACTCAAAGGATCGAGGAACAAAAGAAAGAAGTGAAGAAATTCATCAGAAAACCTCATTTCTATGAAACAAAGATTCGAACATATCTTGCTTACCAGTGCATGAAACAAGAAATATTTTATTTCTGTGTTACTAAATCTCAAAGGCCATAAAAACCTCACCTTAAAATCCCCTATTTTTAGCACAAATCACTCATAGGGTAGAAATATTCCTCTCAGCTCAACGAAGATAAAAATTATATTTCCCGTCAAACTAACTACCGATTCGAAGAGAAATTTCACAAGTGGAACAAGAAGCAAAAACCCACAGTAAAAATGTGATTTTTTTCATGAACAAAGAAGAAAACCAGACCTACAACTTTCAAGCTCCGTCAATGGTTTTTGTGTCTAGAGTTTCCGCCAGGTCAAATCTTTGAAATTTTAAAATCTCAAGAATAGAAGATCAAGTAAGCCTAAAATTTTAGAGGGGTGATATTGGGGAAAAAAAATATCATAAATCTTCATTTTCTACTATCAAACCACCAAAAGCCCAGTTTTTAAAAATAGCAAGTCCTCTACATGGGGGACTGCTATTTTAGGTAAGTCACCAATTGAAGAAATTACGAAGGAGGTAGTGAACATAGAAGACATATCTCAAAAGTAAATTATCAAAACAGTCATCTTGGTCTATAATTGACACTTACTAAAAATATTAAGTGGTCTCACGAGCACCTACTAAAAATAGAAAATTAGTCTAGAAGGTGGGAGGAACAAAGGGATAAAGGGAAATATGAGTTTTAACATCCAATTGAGGTTCGAAGGAGTTGATTTTTCATACTTAATAAAAATAGTTAGTTTTTTTCGTGCCAAGGAACCATGAAGTACAAATGGACATGATAGATTCCATAAGACCCTTTCTCTTTTGAGTATGAAACATAAGATAATAATGTCTAAGTTGATATTTCTTGCACTTGTGCAAAAATGGGAAACTCGAAACTTTGTTACAATGGATAGCTTTGGTGAAGTATACCTAAGCCAAGGGATTTTATATCAGATTATTTTGCTATTGCTGATTTGTGAAAGAGATTGAGCAAAATCTGCAGCTATGTGTGCTGTTAAAAAATGTAACAACTCACATAGTCTGCAATTTCACGAATATCATCAGCAAAAGAACACAAGCCCCAAAGGATATCCGTGTTATCTTGATCAAGACACCAGATTGCAAAGTATGTAAGGTGTATAGTTTTGAATCAACAGACATAGTGGCAGTTTTAAGATAATCAGATTCACGGTTATTATCTTTGTGCTTATCAAATTTATTCCTCTGTGTTCATTAAATTTGTTTGTGATTAATGAGATTGTATCCATCTATACTATCATAAATGATTACAACTGACTCCTTTCCTACTACTTATGTCAAGAAAATACTAAAAAACAAATGGTTGCAATAATGTCTAAATGTAAGTAGCAAGAAGGAGTCAAGTTGAAAGGCATAGGCTAAGACAGTTAAACAACATACAAGGAGGCACATTTCATTTAATGGTTATCCAGTGGAAGTTACAGGTATTCATTTTAATATCATCCCTTATGTTAATTCATTTTATTGAGATATTGAGTTGCCTACATCACTGTACAATCAAAGGAAAACTGAATGCAGAAAGAGATAATCAACTCAATATTTCAATTTAATGCTTTATTCATAAAAGATCATAAGTTTTCCGACACAAGCTGTGGAATATGACTAAGTGACTCATCATATACATGGAAATGAGAATACTGCATGTGCTAAAGAACAAGAGTAGAGGAGTAAAAAGGAACCCATCATTGCCTTTACGTCTTCTATCCTTGCTCTGCATTCTTTCCATCTCCATCTCAACTCTCTCATCTTCCACTTCCATCTCCATCTCCTAATACCTACAAAATAAAGAGAAGTATCTATCAAATTGATCTCAAGGTACATGTTATTCCAATGCTCATGTTCTAAAGCAGATACATATTCTACGTTCAATGCATCTAATGGTACTTGAAGGAAAGAAATATAGATAAGCTAGCATTAAAAGAAGAGACAGAGCACATAAAGTGAAATGAGTAGAAAGAGAGATCAAAGAAGCTAAGGATTGGGTTAGAAAGGTAGAATCTGAAGAAACTTGCAAAAGAAACATATGTGGAAAATGACACTTGAAAGAAGTTGGAAATAATTTGTAGAAGAAGGAAAAAAGAAGAAATAAAACACATGGATACAAGAGAGGCCAAAACTCCTATTTATTTCTAACTCATTTCTGAATTTTACAAGAATAGGTTGCAACATTAAATGAAAATTAGTTTCATGTTTTAAGAAGGAAAAATCTACAGAATGAAGATAAATATCATTTTCAGATGGTTTACAAAAGAAAGAAGCATCAGAATGAGTCAAGAAAGAGGTATCTTTGTAAATTAGGATCAAAAATTTGGAAGGGGAGAGAGAAAAATAGGATTCTAGAAAATTTTTTCCAGAGTCTCCCCTTGTAAAATTGACTTTTGATTTAAAACAGAATTTAAACACATGCTTTTAAGCTACTACATTGCTTTCTAAGCTATCTAAGCTTCAAAAGGAATAAAAACAATCAAGAAAAATACATGTTTCATCACTTCTAAGTTGATATTATGATCAAATGAAACATACAGGTATTCCATATTTTCATCATGCTATAACTATCAAAAGTCCCTTATAATTTCCAAATTCGAGTGTGAATCAAAAGGCAACTACTTCACAATTTTCAGAAGATAACATGGACAGCTTTATTCAAGTGATCAGACAAATAAGAGAGATGTTCATATGCTTTTAGAATGGTCAAATTATAAGAATCTTGAGAGAGAAGGATTATGAAATTTTTTGCCATAGTTTCCCATTGTAAAATGTACTTTTCTAGAAAAACATAAAAGACATTTTAATGCAAAATTTGAAATATAATTGCTATCATGACTTCTAAAAAGGAAAAAGTCATTACAGAAAAGAAACTAATTATTTCCTTCATTTTCCAAGTAAAGTAGCATTTATTTCATTATATAGAATGCAATGCAATCATGTTTGCAACAAATAAACAACAGAAAATTTCCAGAAAGTAATTATTCTGAGTGAAAATATTAAAGCTATAGAACACATAAGATGGCAATCACCTTCTAAACTGAAGAGGTGAAGTATAGAGCTTAATAGTATCAAATAAACATTTCTCGTCAAGGCTGCAACAGGTCAACTACCGCAAATAAAATGGAGAACTTTATTTTCAAGCATACAAATGTCTAGTTGGAATTTACTAGTTTGCACAGGAATGGAAATGATTTACAAACTACCAAGAACGGAGTGAATATCCAGAAAAAGTACAATGACAAGTCAAGTATACATCTACAAAAGGAAGAAGAAATGTGACAGTCCTGCAAAGAAGGAATACCAAAAACCAATGCTAAGAAGTGAGGTTCCTCTCACTACATCTTTAGACATAGTTAGACAAATACCAAGCATATGTCTACTACATGAAGAAACAGAACTCATATATTGAAACAAAGAACCAAAATAGGTAACACTTCCAAGTACCAGGCTGGTCTACAAGTGAAATACCAAAACCTCATCATAGAAAGAGTTCTTCTACAAGTGTCAATGGCTTGTCAAGCTCAAAAATTCATTATAGAAGAAAGATGAACTTTGTACACACATAAATAGTTCATTTTCAAACGAATAACTAGAGATCTCTACGTTTCCTTCAGGGGTACAGAGGTTAAGCTCGAATTCGAAAAGGAGAAGCTATGATAAGAAAATGGTTAAAGAACTCACCGTGCCCAAGGACAAACTAAAAAAAAAACAATCAAAACGATGGTGGCACTTCCCTCTGCTAGCTCGTTTTTGAGCTCATTAGCAACTGTATCGAAAAACCAAATAGAAAACCAGAAACAAGGTATTCATTCGAATGGTCTATAAAGGATAAACAATAAGTAAATAGATTAAAGGATCTTTAGATCATACTCAGAAAATAAAATCCAAGCTATAAGTCAAGCTACAAGAAATAAAATACAAAAGAATACCTTTGAGTTTCTAAAAAATGCACACCCAGTCATAATTGAATGGCATCAAAGGTCTCCAAAAGGAAAATATAGGCTCAAAGACCTCCAAGATCTTCATGCTTTCATAAAAAAATTCAGAGCAAGAAAAATTTTCCAGGGCTTCACCCACGAAGTTAAAAACTGAATGAAATGACCAAATGTGAGCTATGAAGTATAAACTTTGCATTTGGACCAAGGTTACAAAACTCTAACCCACGGTAAAGGATCACCGACCCATCAAATGCCAAGTGCCAGATTAAACGGTGATTGGCCCACACTGGTTCCAAGGTCATAGAGCCCAATTAAATGCCACCGACCATTTTAAATGCCAGGGACAAACCCTAACCTGTAGTTACAAGATCAACGGTGGTGGTGCTACCAAAGCAAAGTTCAAGGGCCAGTAGAGCTTGTCAAAAACCAAGAAAACACAAGCCCAGTTAGGGTTTCCACCACCTATGACCGAAAAGGGTCGAGTCATCATGGAGAGGGGACAGCCCACGTGGACCAACCAATTAATCATTGTAGGGGACTTTACAAAGTCTGAACTATAGTCCATGCCCCAAAAATCAAAACAATATTATATGCCATGATCACCAAAAAGGTGAAAATTGTATTATGTGCCAAGGGGTCTAAAGGTGGCGAATCAAATTACATGGTTTGCTAGCCAAAAGGGTAAACCCCTTTATATTATATACATGCTTATGCCTAAGTCCACAATGTGGTAGCATCTCAAACCAAAGGTGGTCCCCACATGGGTTTCAAACAAAATTTGCAAGTTGTCACTCTTGTGACTATCCAGAATAGTAAAGGAAACTAGAACATGTGCTCAAAGAAGGTGGTCCCCACTTCATCTTAATTTTGCAAATATGGCTAAGGTTGCATATTTTTGCCTATAAATAGGAGATGATTTTTGCATGCCTTCACAACAGGACAGAATAGAGAAGATGATGAATTTGCATGTGCAAAGGAGGAAGAATTGCCTAGCAAGCAATTTGTAATTTTAGCAAATTATTCACCTTTCTTTCTTAAAAATAGAACACTCAAATTTAGTTTGACTGTATTGTATCTAAGGCTGATAATGCCTAATTTTACTACATGCTTTAGTTGTATTATTTTATTCCTTTATTTATTATTAAATAAAGGATAAAATTAGGATGCATGGGCAAGTACAACCTTTAGGGTATTTTTAGGAAGGGGCTGAACTTTTTCTATATATTGTGTGCTTTTGCAAAGCACAAAGGGGGGGGATTTTTTAGAGGAATTTCCTAGAGAACTTTTGATATGAGTACTGAAGCAATTTCTGCTAGTTTTTCCCTCTGAGTGTGAATTATTCTTTTCCTTTCCAAGTTATTCTACAGTCTTTTGTATGCCAGTATTAGTCTTGTGAATCAATATTCCCTGATTAATCACTTTACCTTGCTACAAATCTACTATTTTCTACTAAATTTCATTATGCATGTTAGCTTACTAGTGCTGTTGTGAACTTCCCTTAGTACAAAATAAGTACTTTGCCCTTATTCTCTACAAAAAGTACAAATTGGTTCATGGACATAAAGAATTCTCCACAAATCAGTTGTGTATCCCACTCAAGTTAATTTTTCATCCAAATTTGGTGTATCACCTTAGTATTTATTTCATTTTAAGTCACCTGTTAACCCTAAAAACTACCAAAAAACATTTTAATGAACACCAATAAGGAACCGGCCTTTTAACCCTAGAGGTTCACCTCAAAATAGGTATACCCACAGAGCTGAGGTGCCCCCATTGTATCTATGAGAGAGAGAGAGAGAGAGAGAGAGATCTCTGTAGACTTAGAGAACCTACTGCCATCTCTCTGTTGGGTGCACTTTCGAGAGATAACAGTTTTTGGGACGCTCGGTGGGACCGCGAATCAGATCTGCACACAAATCCCAGATTCTAGATCAGATCAAAAGTAGTTTTATAGCAAATAAAAGTTACTTTCGGGAGCAAAGCTGCAACAAATTAAATCTAAAGATTCTACAATCTTTTGGTGATTCTGTAAAGTTGATTTCAGACCAGTATTGCAGCATGTTCCATGCCTAAAGTGACTACAAGATCCTCGGTAAGAGGAATTCCTCCTGAATTTGTCTCTTTACCTTTGAGTTCTACTAGAAGGAGAAGGGTTGGGAATACATTTCCTTATAGCAGACCTGGTTTTGAAAATCCTCCTAATATTCCTTCACCACATATAAATTTTTCAATCAATATCCTAGTTTTTCAAATGGCTATTCAACCACCTAGAAATTTTGTGGCCTTCACTAATGGCAGCCCATTAGTAATTCCAGTGTACCATGATATTCCCAATGCTGCTTTGAAAATTTTACCATCATTTACCAGTGAAAATAAACTTACACCTAATGAACATATTAAAGATGTTGTAGCCATATGTGCAGTCCAAAATATTACTCATGAAGACATAGCTTTAAGACTTTTAGCTACATCTTTTAAAGGACAAGCCTTGCAATGGTATAGGAACCTAGAGATTGGAAGCATAAGAACATGGGATGAATTAGGAGAGAAATTGCTGGAACAGTTCCAAGATAATTCAGATCATTTGTCCCTGATAGAACAATTATCTACTATCAAGAGAGCCCCTCATGAATATTTGTTTAGTTTTAACATTCGTTTTGCTAGAACTTGGGAAAGAATCCCAGCAAGTGTTAAGCCTCAAGCTGATCACGCTTTCCTTTATTACCTCAGAGCATTGAATAGTGATATTGCAACTATGATCCAATCTATGGGAGCTTTTATTCTTCCAGGGGCCTATGACACTACTATAAAAGCTGAAAACAACCTTATTCAAGCTGGAAAATTAGCACCAAGGCCTATAATGCCATTTTTGGCAGATTTAGGTCCTATCCCACAACCTATTACAATTGTAGAGCCTTCTATTGCAGCCCCATCCCGAGATATGTTTAAATCCTTGCAAACCATGGTAAATAAGTTGACATCAATTGAAAATAAGCTTACATTGCCTAATATGCCATATCAAGCTCCTTATCAGGAAAACTAGCAGAATAGGCAGCCTTACCAACAGAATCAAAATTACACGCAGCCTCATCAACAAAGGAAGTTTGATTCTAATATTCCTAGTGCATCTAACGCTTTGGTTCCAGTTAATATGGCTATAGAAGATTGGTGATAACCTTGTAATCAAACTCATCAAACCGTAAATTACCCAAATGCATTCTTGAACCTAAATATTGTTGTGCAACCTCAATCTGAAGCATTGTTCATACCTCAAATGGAGGGTGGGCAGAAAGAAATTCATGTTTAGAAAATGACTGAATAGAATTTGGTTATCTTTAATGAAGAAGATTTCATTGTTGTTACCACTAGAGCTCAAGAGAAAGCTATCGAAAATAAAAACAACAAAACAAACCTATACTGCCCACTATTACTGATATATCAACATCTACAGCCTCGAAACTAGACAACAATCCTGTTTTCCCTCAGAAAATAGTAAGTGTTGTAGCTAGTAAAGAGAAACAAAAATAGCTTCATCCTGATCCGAGAAGATTTTTTATCCCTCAGATATCCAAGGTTACTGAAGTAGAATCAATTTTTACTAAAGCTTATGCTAAAATGGTCAAATCTATCTCTAAGATTGTTGTTTCTTTTAATATTGTTGATGTGATGAAGAATCACAATGTTAACATCTTGATGTGGGATGCCTTAAAAATTCCAGGACAACAGGATTTACTCTCTCATGAACTAGCTAAACTATAGATTTCTTCAAAAACAACAGTAAAGGAAGTCAAAAATACAGATATAGTCCTTGGAATACTTTCAAGATCACGTAAAGGATGTTAGATGGATGGTTCAAAAGGTCTTGAATGCTCATGACATAAAAAAGCCACCACCTTTTTATCTATCCCTGATTATTGGAGAAAATTTAGTTCATAACTACATTGTGGATAGCAGTGCTAGTAGCACAGTTATGCCAAAGCTAATTGCTGAAAAATTAGGCCTGTAGTATGAGCCAACAGAAAAAAGTTTTCTACAACTTGATGGGATTGCAACCAATATAGTTGGTATAATCAAAAAAATTGAGGTAACGTTACATGCTTTCCCAAATGTTTCCATTTTGCAAGATATTATTGTTGTGGATTTACCTCCATATTTTGCTTTGTGCCTATCTAGAGACTTCACAGAAAAATAAGAGGTTACCTCTCTTCTGATTGGTCTTTCTTATTTTTCACTACATGTTATGGCACTAAAGTTACCATCAATTCAGAGCCATTGGCTAGATTTCATATTGAGCCTCATTCACCAAATGCTTTGGCAAATTATCCCGCTCTAGATCAATTTGATTTTGATGATGTAGCTCAGATTACAACACTAGAGGGTGTGTCTAACATGCTTATGGATGAGAAAATAGTTGAAGAACATGCTCATGATCCTTTTAAAGAGGTTGAAGAACATCTTTTTGGTGTATATTGCATGCATGAAGAAAATGCAGCAATTCCCTTGCTATCCAAAACAAAAAATTCAACAGAAGGGATTTGGAAGCTTCATTTTGATGGAGCTAAGAATAATAATGGGCAGGGAGTAGGTTTGATGCTCACTTCCCCAATAAACGAAAAGTATTTTACAGCTCTGAGTCTTCAATTTTTTTGCACTCGTAATGTCGTTGAGTACGAAGCGTTAATTCATGGCTTACTTTGGGACAGAAAAAGAGGAATCAACACGTTACAAGTCTTAGGTGATTCTGAGTTAGTAGTAAATCAAGTAAAAAATTTCAATGTATGTAAGAATCCATTAATGAAGTCTTACAGGAATAGAGTTTCAGACTTAATGGAAGATTTTGATGCTATTAATATTCAGTCTATTCCTAGAGCTGAAAATAGACATGCTGATAGAATTGCAACAGTTGGTGCTAGTTTCAAAGTGCTGGAACAAATAGAAAACAACAAATTTTAGCCTCATGTTAATTTGATTGTCAGGTCTTCTATACCTGATAATGAATCTAATTGGCAGGTGTTTGAAAGTGATAATCAAATTTGTAGGTTTCTACAACAAGAAGATGAATTTTCTACAGTAAATCAGGATAAATTACACCATCTATATGGTGACAAAAAAATTTAGTTAAAGATAAAAAAGTTTCCTCGAGGACTTGTCACATTGGCAGACATCTTCATCACTGATGACCAGTTAAGAAAGGAAAAATCTAAGATGTCTACTCATGCTGATAGTTACGAAGAGGTTTCAGTTGATGAAGGAAATAACTTATTTCTTGGAAAGGTATGTTCCTTATCCAAAAAACAGTCTTTTATTAAGCTTTGAAATGAATTTAAAGATGTTTTTGCTTGGAGATACCAAGACTTGAAAGGGTTTGACCCCAGGCTAGCACAACATACGATTGAATTACAACCAAATTCTAAACCAGTTAGGCAAAAACAAAGGCCTATAGATCCCATAATAGAACCTCTTATGAGGAAAGAATTATCAAAATTGAATGAATCAGGAATTATTTTCCCAGTTAAGCATTCAAGTTGGGTAGAAAATCTTGTTCTAGTTAGGAAGAAGAATGGAGAAATTAGATTATATGTGGATTTTAGAGATCTTAACAAAGCATCATTAAAAGATCATTATCCACTACCGAACATGGATCATATTTTGAGAATAGTTTCAAGATCAGATAGACTATCCCTTCTAGATGGTTATAGTGGATATAATCAGATTTTAGTCTGAGGAGAAGATAGATATAAAACAGCTTTTACCACCAAGTGGGGTACTTACGCTTATAAAAGAATGCCTTTTGGTCTTTCAAATGTTGGTGAAACGTTTCAACGTGCAATGGACATGGATTTTCATAGCCTACTAAATAAATGCATAATTGTTTATTTACATGATATCATTGTATTCTCAAAAAATTCTGATGAACATCTAATGTATTTGAGACAGACCTTTTAGATTTGCAGGGAGTTTGGAATATCCTTGAATCCTACAAAGTCTATCTTTTTAGTACATGAAGGTAAGCTACTTGGCCATATTGTTTCTAAATAGGGTTTAGCAATTGATCCTTTCAGAATTGAAGCCATATCACAGCTATCATTGCCTCATCACAAGAAGGCATTACAGAGATTTCTGGGAAAAATCAACTTTGTCAGAAGATTTGTTCCAGATTTTGTAGCATTGGTTAATCCATTGACAGCTATGCTAAAGAAAGAGAAAATATTCTCTTGGACCAGCGAAGGGAGAGAAGGTTTCAAAGCTATTAAAATAGCTATTTCTCAAGCTCCTACTCTTGCAAATCCAAAATTTGATAAGGATTTTACAATGTATGCACTTGCAGGAGCTGAAACAATCTCAACTATTCTAACTCAGGTTAATGACAAGAATATCGAACAGCCAATTGCTTTCTTTGGACAGAGCTTGCATGATTACGAAACAAGGTACACATTCCTTGAAAAAAAAGTACTTTCTATAGTCAGAGGACTAAATAATTTTAAGTACATGTTTTCAAACAATAGAATTCATGTTCTTGTTTCTCATCCAAATGTGAAAGCTTTCTTGTTGAAAAAAGAGTTATATGAGAAAAGAGTAGGCTGGATAATGAAGGTTATGGAATATGATGTTGAGATTCAAGTTTCCAAGATAGTTCCAGGTCAAGGTTTATGTGAGCATCTAATTTCTGATATGGAGAAAAAACATGATGCAAAACCTGAAGTTTCAGAACACCATGCTAAAACCACGTATCAACAATCAAACGTTATGTTGCAACCAGAAAATCAGCAACCTGAACCTCCTTAAGAAATTCAGGAATTAAGATGGATGACTGATTCGGTTGACTATTTACAACATGGCACTTATCCAAAAGTTATGGATAAGAATAAACAAAGATATTTCAGGTTATAGGCTATTCCTTATCTCTTCATTGATGGTGTATTGTTCAAAAGAGATATAAATGGAATCTTGCTGCGATGTGTCGATTATGACAAGATTCAGAAGATATTATCAGAATTCCATGAAGGACCTGCAGGAGGTCACTTCTCAGCATGTACTACAACTTTAAAGATCATGAAAGTAGGTTACTATTGGCCTAGCATATTTAAGGGCTGTTTCGAATGGATCAGAAAGTGCAAGAAATGTGCTTTCTTTGTTAGAAAAGAACATTCAGCTTTGCTGCCTTTGCAACCTATTTCAGTTGATCATCCCTTTATGCAGTGGGGTCTTGAATTTATTGGGATGATTAACCCACCTTCTTCACAAGGACACAAGTGGATTCTAACTACTACAGATTACTTTACACGATGGACTGAAGCAGTAGCCTTGAAGGATGCTAACAAATCTTTAATACTAGATTTCTATGAAGGTATAGTCTGCAGATTTCGTGTTCTAGCAACTATCATATCAGATAATGCTTTAGCATTTCTTGGTGCTAAAATAATATATTGGGATATTAGCCATGGAATCTACTTAATCTCTTCATCTAATTATTACCCACAAGATAATGGATTAGTTGAAAGCACTAATAAGAATTTGTTAAGAATCATCAGAAGAACAATCAAGTATAATCAAAGAGCTTGGCATCTAAAGCTGAATTCAGCACTTTGGGCTGATAAGGTGACCCCTAAGAGATCAGTTGGAAACTCACCATACAAGCTTGTGTATGGAAAATAAGTGAGGATACCAATTTTAGTTGAGTTACCTACATTGGATTTATTGCATCAAATGGAATTACTTGAGAATGAACCATTGTAGGTCCGTTATACATAATTGATGGAGCTATAAGAGCTAAGAGATCAAGCTCATTTAAATATGGAGAGGAACTTACCATTCCTATGAATGGTATGTTTCTCAAACATTGTTATTGAAAATCTTACAGTGATGGTTAGAGTAGGATTTCCCATTCAATAAGTGCAATTTCTGCACATTACATCGTTCTTTATTTTCAATAAGTACATTCGTGCACATGGTCTGGTTTGCCAGATATTTTCCTAGCTTTAGTTTTTTTGAAAGGGTTGGACCTTTCGGAAAAGCGTATATTTTTCTTACAAATTTGGACTCCATAACCAATGGATAAGAGTAAGGCACTAGTCTAAAAGCTAGCAGGAAGCTTTCCCCGCAGGATCACCAGAAATGTTGAAATTTCTTTCACTTGTGCAAAAATGGGAAACTCGAAACTTTGTTATGATGGATAGATTTGGTGAAGTATAACTAAGCCAAGGGAATTTATATTAGATTATTTTGTTATTGCTGATTTGTGAAAGAGATTAAGTGAAATCTGCAGCTATGTGTGCTGTTACAAAACGTAACAACTCACATAGTTTGCAATTTCATGAATATCCTCAGCAAAAGAATACAAGCCCTGAAGGACAGCCATGTTATCTTGATGAAGACACAGGATTGCAGAGTATGTAAGGTGTATAGTTTTAGAATAGCAGACATAGTGGCAATTTTCAGATAATCAGATTCACGGTTATTATCTTTGTGCTTATTAGATTTATTACTCTGTGTTCATTAAAGTTGTTTGTGATTAATGAGATTACATCCATATATACTGTCATAAATGATTACAACTGAATCCTTTCCTACTACTTACGTCAATAAAATACTGACAAACAAATGGTGACAATAATGTCTAAATGTAAGTAGCAGGAAGGAGCATCCATATATACTGTCATAAATGATTACAACTGAATCCTTTCCTACTACTTACGTCAAGAAAATACTGACAAACAAATGGTGACAATAATGTCTAAATGTAAGTAGCAGGAAGGAGTCAAGTTGAAAGGCATATGCTAAGATAGTTAAACAACATACAAGGAGGCACATTTCATTCAATGGTTATCCAGTGGAAGTTACAGGTATTCATTTTAAGATTATCCCTTATGTTAATTCATTTTATATAGATATTGAGTTTCCTACATCATTGTACAACCAAAAGAAAACTAAATGCAGAAAGAGATAATCAACTCAATATTTCAATTTAATGCTTTATTCATAAGAGATCATAAGTTTTCCAACACAAGCCACGGGATATGACTAAGTGACTCATCATATACATGGAAATGAGAATACTGCATGTGCTAAAGAACAAGAGTAGAGGAGTAAAAAGAAACCCATCATTGCCTTTACGTCTTCTATCCCCGCTCCGCATTCTTTCCATCTCCATCTCAACTCTCTCATCTTCCGCTTCCATATCCATCTCCTAATACCTAAAAAATCAAGAGAAGTATCTATCAAATTGAGCTCAAGGTACAATGTTATTCCAATGCTCATGTTCTAAAGCAGATACATAGTCTACGTTCAATGCATCTAATGCTACTTGAAGGAAAGAAATACAGATAAGCTAGCATCAAAAGAAGAGACAGAGCACATAAAGTGAAATGAGTAGCAAGAGAGATCAAAGAAGCTAAGGATTGGGTTAGAAAGGTAGAATCTGAAGAAACTTGCAAAAGAAACAGATGTGGAAAATGACACTTGAAAGAAGTTGTAAATAGTTTGCAGAAGAAGGAAAGAAGAAGAAATAAAAAACATGGATACAAGAGAGGCCAAAAACCCTATTTATTTCTAACTCATTTCTAAATTTTACAGGAATAGGTTGCAACATTAAATTAAAATTAGTTTCATTGTTTAAGAAGGAAACATCTACAGAATGAAGATAAATATCATTTTCAGATGGTTTACAAAAGAAAGAAGCATCAGAATGAGTCAAGAAAGAGGTATCTTTGCAAATCAGGATCAAAAATCTGTAAGGGGAGACAGAAAAATAGGATTCTAGGAAATTTTTACCAGAGTCTCTCCTTGTAAAATAGACTTTTGATTTAAAACTGAATTGAAACACATGCTTTTAAGCTACTACATTGCTTTCTAAGCTATCTGAGCTTGAAAAGGAATAAAAACAGTCAAGAAAAATACATGTTTCATCACTTCTAAGTTGATATTATGATCAAATGAAACATACGGGTATTCCATAGTTTCATCATCCTATAGCTATCAAAATTCCCTTTTAATTTCCAAATTCAAGTGTGAATAAAAAGGCAACTACTTCACAATTTTCAAAAGATGCAATGAATCAAGTAAAGCTAACATGGACAACTTTATTCAAGTGATCATAAAAGAAAGAGAGATGTTCATAACCTTTTAGAATGGTCAAATCATAAGAATCTGAAGAGAGAAGGATTCTGAAAAATTTTAGCCAGAGTTTCCCCTTGCAAAATGGAATTTTCCAAAAGATCAGAAAAGATATTTTGACGCAAAATTTGAAATATAATTTCTATCATGACTTCTAAAAAGGAAAAAGTCATTACAAAAAAGAAACTAAGTATTTCCTTCATTTTCCAGGTAAATGAGCATTTATTTCATTATATAGGATAGAACGCAATCATGTTTGCAACAAAGAAATAGCTTACAACTTCCAGAAAGTCATTATTTTGAGTGAAAATGTTAAAGCTATAGAACACATAAGATGGCAGTCACCTTCTAAATTGAAGAGGTGAACTACAGAGCTTAACAATATCAAATAAACATTTCCAATCAAGGCTGCAACAGGTAAACTACCGCAAAAAAAATGAAGAACTTATTTTTCAAGCCTACAAATGTCTAGTTGGAATTTACTAGTCTGCACAGGAATGGAAATGATTTACAAACTTCCAAGAATGGAGTGAATATCCAGACAGAGTACAATGACAAGTCAAGTATACATCTACAAAAGGAAGAAGAAATGTGACAGTCCTATAAAGAAGGAATACCAAAAACCAATGCTAAGAAGTGAGGTTCCTCTCACTAAATCTTTAGACATAGACAAATACCAAGCATATGTCTACTACATGAAGAAACAGAACCTGTATATCAAAACAATGAACCGAATCAGGCAACACTTCCAAGTACCAGGCCGGTCTTCAAGTGAAATACCAAAACCTCAGCACATAAAGAGTTCTTCTACAAGTGTTAATGGCTTTTCAAGCTCAAAAATTCATTATAGAAGAAATATGAACTTCGTATACACAGAAATAGTTCATTATCAAATGAATAACCAGAGATCTCTATGTTTCCTTAAGGGGTACAGAGGTTAAGCTCGAATTCAAAAAGGAGAAGCTATGATAAGAAAACAGTTAAAGAACTCACTCTGGCCAAGGACGAAATCAAAACAAACAAGAAAAATGATGGTGGCACTTCCCTCTGCTAGCTCGTTTTTGAGCTCATTAGCAACTGAATCGAAAAACCAAATAGAAAACTAGAAGCAAGGTAATCATTTGAATTGTCTGTGAATGATAAACAACAAGTAAATAGATTAAAGGATCTTTAGGTCATACTCAGAAAATAAAATCCAAGCTATAAGTCGAGCTACAGGACACGAAATACAAAAGAATACCTTTGAGTTCCTCAAAAATGAACACCCAGTCATAATAAAATGGCATCAAAGCTCTCCAAAAGGAAAATACAGGCTCAAAGACCTTCAAGATCTTCATGCTTTCATAAAAAAATCCAGAGCAAGAAAATTTTTCCAGGGCTTCACCCACAAAGTAAAAAACCAAATGAAATGACCAAATGTGAGCTAGTAAGTATAAACCGTGCATTCAGACCAAGGTTACAAAACTCTAACCCATGGTTAAGGATCAACGACCCATCAAATGCCAAGTGCCAGATTGAATGGTGATCGACACCGGTTCTAAGGTAATAGAGCCAAATTAAACACCACTGACCATTTTAAATGCCAGGGATAGACCCGAACCTGTAGTTAGAAGATCAACGGTGGTGGTGGTACCAAAGAAAAGATCAAGGGCCAACAGAGCTCGTCAAAAACCAAGAAAACACAAGCCCAGTTAGGGTTTCCACCGCCTATGACCGGAAAGGGTTGAGTCATCATGAAGAGGGGCCAACCAACGTGGACCAACCAATTAATCATTGCAGGAGACTTTACAAAGTCTGAACTATAGTCCATGCCCCAAAAATCAAAACAATATTATATGCCATGATCACCGAAAAGGTGAAAATTGCATTATGTGCCAAGAGGTCTAAAGGTGGCGAATCAAATCACATGGTGGGCTAGCCAAAAGGGTAAACCCCTTTATATTATATACATGCTTATGCCTAAGTCCATAATGTGGCAGCATCTCAAACCAAAGGTGGTCCCCACATGGGTTTCAAACAAAATTTGCAAGTTGTCACTCTTGTGACTATCCAGAGTAGTAAAGGAAATTAGAACATGTGCACAAAGAAGGTGGTCCCCACTCCATCTTAATTTTGCAAATATGGATAAGGTTACATCTTTTTGCCTACAAACAGGAGATGATTTTTGCATGCCTTGACAACAGGATAGAACAGAGAAGATGAAGAATTTTCATGTGCAAAGGAGGAAGAATTGCCTAGCAAGCAATTTGTAATTTTAGCAAATTATTCACTTTTCTTTCTTAAAAATAGAACACTCAACTTCAATTTGACTATATTGTATCTAAGGATGATAATGCCTAATTTTACTGCATGCTTTATTTGTATTATTTTATTCCTTTATTTATTATTAAATAAAGGATAAAATTAGGATGCATGGGTGAGTACAGCTTGTAGGCTATTTTTAAGAAGGAGGTGAAATTTTTCTATATATTGTGTTCTCTTGCAAAGCACAAAGGGGGGGGGATTTTTCAGAGAACTTTTGATATGAGTACTGAAGTAATTTCTGCAGTTTTTCCCTCTGAGTGTCAATTATTCTTTTCCTTTCCAAGTTATTCTGTAGTCTTGTGTATGCTAGTATTAGTCTTGTGAATCAATATTCCTTGATTAATCACTTTACCCTGCTACAAATCTACTATTTTATACTAAATTTCATTGTGCATGTTAGCTTACTAGTGTTTTTGTGAACTTCCCTCAGTACAAAATAAGTACTTTACCCTTATTCTCTACAGAGAGTACAAATTGTTTTGTGCACATAAAGAATTCTCCACAAATCAGTTGTGTATCCCACTCAAGTCAAATTTCCATCCAAATTTGGTGTATCACCTTAGTATTTATTTCATTTTCAATCACCTCTTAACGCTAAAACCTCCTAAAAAATATTTTAGTGAACACCAATAAGGAACTGACCTTTTAACCCTGGAGGTTCACCTCAAAATAGGTATACCCACAAACCTGAGGTGTCCCCATTGTATCTATGAGAGAGAGAGAGATCTCTACAGACTTAGAAAACCTACTGCCATCTCTCTGTCGGGTGCACTTTCGAGAGATAACAATCTCCTATATGGATTTCAATAACCTGAAGGCTTACATGAATTCCAAGGAACAAGGTAAGATTGAATACCAAGTTCTTGTAAGTGGTTTGTTCATATCCGTGGGACACCCCATGTCCCTACAAAGCGTTGATATTATTTTTGCCTTCTCACACAACTATGAACCTGAAATAAGAAAATTTTGAGCCGAAAATGGTACTAAAATGATGATCATTAGTCCAAGAACCATCTCACTAGCTCTATAAAATTTGACATCACCTAGATGGTCGTCATCTCAAAGAAAAAATCCTTATAGGAGTGGAAAAATATGTATGCATACGTGCAAGGGATTGCACTAGGGTCATGGATGAAAATAGGGAGAAAATCCTCAAGGATTCCTAAGACACTTTCAAGGTGTGAATTTCATGAGTGATATTCAAATGTAATCACCCTCCTCAAGAGGGTGATGGAAGAAGAAAACTTGAGAGTCTTCCAAGAGTGGATGGGCCTTTTCATTTTGATAGTAACTAAAGGGAAGAAAAGAATTAATTGGGGACAGATAATTAGTGACAATTTGCATCTGTAATTACTTTAGGTGCCCATGATAAGCAAATTCCACATGACTTCTTATTTGGTCTATCTTCTTGCTAGCTAGAGATTGTTTAAAGGATTGGATCTCATGCAAAACATTTCTGCCAAGGTACCCACATTCAAGAAACTTCCGTAGTTGGTGATGGAGGAAATCCATAGACACTTGAATCACGTAAATGATACATTAATGATGTACATGGTATAAACCTTGGAGAGTTATTTTGAGGAAAGGATGTCACCACAAGTGGTGTCCTTAATTAACAAATATGGCTCTTACTTCATTCAATTCTCAACCTTCTCCTACCTATTATTTTTTTTCTTCGATCAAGCTTCGTTGAGGTTTCCCAAATATCTCATTGACCAAATTGTACTATTTGAACTCTACATCTAGTACATACAGTCAAACAATAGAATTGGGAGCAAGAAAAATAAGTTGATTTCATTCCCCATCTCTCTCGAGGTATTCACATATAAGAATGTAAATGACGTATCTCATCTGGAGGTGACCTTTACACATTTCACGAAACATTCCTACACTCCTAGGCTTAATTTTGACATCCAAGATGATCCTAATTCTTTCCACATCCCAGACTTATGCCATAATTAGCAAACCAAAGAATATTGGGACAATAGCGTTGATGAATTTAAAGTATGGGAAAAGGATCATATGAGGATGATAGTCAATGAGATGAAGAAATTCAAGTTCTATTGGTATGAATATATTTTGTAGGATGAGGGAACAAAGATGTATGATCCTGAGTATGTGACGGTCAAGGTTTCTCCATTGTCTTGAGTCAACTAGAATGCTCACAATTTAGGTGCTATAAAGGAATGAACTGAGAAGGTAGTCAGCAAAATGAGGGATTGGTTCTAGAGAAAGAGACCCATGATCATCTAGTCACGAGGTATGCCCACAAGTCAGAAACAAGCCTCTCAGCAATCATCGTTGAAAGTTATGGAGGTTGCATCAATTTCAAGACACGCTGAAGCAAGTTTAAGATGAAATTTCATAGAATTGGAGACTTCCTCTTGTGAAAAGTCACCAAAGAAGGTCAGAATAGAAGAAGGGTCAGTTGCAAAAATGCAAGGGGAAGACTTGGATGTAGAGATGTAAGAAGAAGATCCAATGACAGAAACACAAGCGTAGGAAGAGAAAACAGTTCAAGACCTGGTCTTCAAACCACCACAGAAGCTCTCTCCTCTCTTTGAAACCAATGTCTATCCCATTCATGATGTGCCTCCTCTTTCAGAGTAGGTAATGATTGTTGCTCCCGTCATGGATCCCGAGTCCGATGAAATGTTCCCATGGATGCAGGAAACAATAACACCTAATGCTCACACTATTCAACAAGTTGCGACACTTGATTTATCATAAATTTCCTCATTCACCAAGGGAAAGAAAAGGAAGTTTACACACATGGCATCATGCTTCTACAACCGATAAAATATGTAACCAATATATTGAAGTAGCCTAACTGAAAGTGATCAAGCATATGGATGAGATGACACCGACTGATTACGAGATGAACACAATTCAATTAGGGTTGGCTACTCATTAAGAGGATTTTCACATGTATTTGTAGTATTCCACTCACATGGTGGAAAGTAAAAATGAATATAAGAATAAGATCAATGAGATAAAGGAACAAGTGTGAAATCTTTTGTGTTATGCACAACATCTGGCTGATCCGAATGCCACAATAATTTGAATTGAAGAAGTTACACCCATTAGCAACTTCAATCAAGAATTTATCAAGAGGATGCATCAATTCACAATGCAGGGATGATATAATAATTAATGGATCGACACAATTTCATAAAATGGAAATTCAATTTTTCAACAAGTAGTCAAAATCTTCTCATACATGTGTGCAATAAAAAATAGGATGCAGACACTCAAAGAAGACTTAGAGAAAGAAAGATATTGCTGGGAACCTATGGGTCTAGTAGTTAATGAAATGAATGACACCCTTCATTAGGATTTGATCAATAAAAAGGATATCAGATTTGAAGAAATCAATTGAGCCATCACCGATTTGGATGAGAAAGAGGAACAAGCATACAAATTGTAGGATAATATCAATCATCAAATTCAAAAAAATGAAGGACATGTAATTAGAGAAGACACGAATGATCATGAGTTTTTTTATCCATTCAAGGAATATGTCAAGAAAGAATCAAGAAATCCATTTTCCTTCACTAAGGATACCCTAGAATTTCTCTCAGAGATTCAGGCTGCCATTGCACTTATCACAGAGAAACATCCATCATGGTTCGGTAAGTGCAAAGATATAAATAGTGTGTCTAATGATAGAGACCTTGAGCTACATTCACATTCCTCATTCTGACAAAGTGGAACTTACAGCAGCTCATTTCAGAAAGGAATTTGGAGGGATGGAAATCTTCTCAGCAGCGCAAAATGGATATGAGTGAGGGTGCAAGATCAAATCCACTACAACGGTTCATTCTTCTACATAATTCTTCTTCTTCTCTCTTCTTTCTTCTTCTTCCTCCTTTTTCTCTCTCTTCTCTACTCTCCCAATGTACTCTCTCTCTCTTCAATGTTACAATTTTGCATTGGGGTTTGCACTTTTGGATATAAATTTTTATAAACATCATGTAAACTTTAAGTTTCGTTGTTTTAATAAAAGGGAATCAAATATTTAATTTGAATATGAACAATCTAAAGTCAAAATATGGTATTTGAAAATTCACTAGGAAGATGAAGAGATGCCTCTCTTCTATAAATTATAATGTGCTCATCATTTGAGGGTTTTCTCACACTTCTTAGTTCTTAGTTGTTTGTGTGAATTCATGAGAGAGAGAGATCCTTGTGAATAATCAAAGAGTTATTAGGTTCTTCTATTTTCCCCTTTTCTAAAATGTCTTCCATTTTCATACTATGTACAATTTCTTCTTAAGCACCAATAAAAGAAGGAGTTTCTAGCCTTATTTACTAAGGGATTTATTAATACTTTGTGCTCATTAAATTCTAATTGGTCTTGTTACTGATTGTAGTATTTTTTCTTCCCAATTCTAATGTATGTGGTGAAATATTTGACTAATGTATGCAAGAATCTGATTTTCTACTTGCAGGATTAGTTTCTCTTATCTAACATTCTTAGTCCCTTTCCTGCTCTCCCAACAAATTCCCTTCTTACAGATATCTGCAATCTGTTTCCGTAGGGTCAGTGGAGTGCCCCTTTTGGATCTATGACTGCAAGGTCAACCAAGATAAAACTCACCTTATTAGAGTATGTATATACAAAATTTGTAACATTTAAGTCAGGGAAAATTTTAGTGGTAAATTTTTGTAAACTTGTGAATATTAGGGATTTTTGAAATTGAAAAAGGCTAATTTTCAGCAATCGGCTCCCACCTAATTCGCCTAAAATTTCCAATGATAAGTCATTTATATGGGTGAAATTGCCTACTATTTATATGTTAAATAAACTTATGCATGTATTTATCCAATATTTCTTATCATTGTACCTCATCCAAGAAAATTGTGCCCTACCCAATCACCTTTGCCACAAATTTATTTTCACAAATTCTCCATCGATTTGAAAGTCGATTTTGGAGATTCTCCACCCATTCTAAAATAATTTTTTAGAGGGCAGGTCTTAAAATGAACCTTGGTTTAAGTAGAGTGACTTAGATTCCCAGAGAATTGGCAAGAAACCCACCAATTTTTCCTAGAAAATTTTTCTCACCAACAAGGTGCTTGAAGGATTTTGAAGTAGGTGCTTCATAAGTTGTGTGGGTGCTTAACAAAATTGGAAATAATTATATGCTAAGAATTGGTGTTCTTAATAAAAGGCCTTAATTTCAAGTGGGGTTTCTCCCTCTATTGGTTTCCTACTATAAATTTGGTGTCATGAGTAATTGTCTTGTGATTTATATTTTAATTTGTTCATGGTTTGAATTCTGATTCAAGTCAAGAAGCTTTAAAGATTGTAAAATTGTTCAACACTGATTCACCTCCCCTCTTAGCTCTTCTGATATCTAACAATTGGTATCAGATCTTGGTTATCTTGTGTTAAGCCTAAAAACTTTGAGGTGATCCTGAAGACACAAGCATGGGTTCCATAGCTGAATCAATCTTGAAGAGAAAATATGAGATTGCTCAATATCTGATAGAATGGCTGAAGAATGAGATTAAGCACATGGAATCTCACCATAGTCAATGATTAAATCAAATGGATTCATTTTTGTAAAAAATTTAAAGAGCTCTAAGATAAAAGGAAAATGATTTCCTAGAACTTGCAAAATATTTATGGACCTTGAAGATGAACTGTAACAAGTAACTAACCAACTTCATGACTTCCAAAGAAAAAAAAGACAATATGATGAAATAAATCATTAACTAGGTCAAACATATATATTCAAGCTAAAAGTGAAGAATGTGATAGAATGGGTGTTGATATGAATACTCTTAAAGAAGATCTAGAAAAAGCAAGAAGAAGAGAATGGAAAGCTAAGTCAAGCCAGGTGCATTTTCTAAGATGTTTAAAGATAAAAATGGAGGATAAGGTTTGTCCCAACATACAGACAAGAAATGAATCTACATCAATACTTTCCAAGGAAAATGCAGGAATCAAACAGTCCAAAAGAATAATTAGACAGCCAAATGCATATAGGTATTAGAGGAAATTTAATGGATATTATTTCTCATGTTATGATTTTGTACACAGAGCTAGAGATTGCATGAAAAATTATGAAAAAGAGCACCCACAGAGATCTTGTACTAATGAATATAAAAGGGACATATTGTGTTTCAATTTTAGAAATAAAGGTCATACTGTCGGGCATTACTTAAAAGAACCTCTTAGTCAACTTAGCAATGACAGTCATTACTCAGGAAAAAGGATAAATCAAGTCATATGTTAGACATGTCATGAAGTTGGAAATTTTTGAAATCATTGCTATTACTATGGACAACCTAAACACATCAAAAATTTATATACCTTCAGCTGGAAATAAAAGAAGGATTGTAACATGAAGATAAATTCTAGAAAGGAGACAAAATCAGTGAAGTCTCAAGCAGCTCCAAGAAAGAAAGAAATGAAATGGGTATATATGATCAAGAAAGAAAACTCAGAAGTTGAAATAACAATTGCTGAAAAATAAGGTAACATGGACAGATATTAAAGAGGCACATCAAGCTAATATAGTGTCAAGATAAATTGGCTCGCATGAGATATCAACAGATGATGAAAAAGTCAAGAAACATGAAAACAATTCCAGTACAAAGGGTGAAGTAATTCTTCCTCAAGTAGAGTAAACCAGTTGTATGAATTTCAACATGCATGCTTATCAGGAACTCAAACAAAATATGAGAGCTCAGGTAATGAGGTTATCACTCCTAGAAATGTAACCAAGAAATTCAACAAGATTGTGAAGACAAGGAAAGGGAAGATGGATTCATCATATGGTTTTTATGACTTCTTACTTTTATGAGATGATTCAAGATTCATATCATGCCTTTCTCTAGGATTCTAGGAGTCATATTTCCTTAAATTAAGCATTGGAGTCAGTATGAGTCTTCACCATGATGCATAGGGTATGTAATTTTGTGTTATAAAGTGTGTTGTTAAGGTTCTATTTGACTTTTCCTATGTAAAAATTCTTGAACTCAACTGTGTGGTCATTTGTATCTCTTGTTAGTCTAACCTTGATGAAGCTTCTCATCTAAGTCAGTTATGGTTGTTCAAAAACCTCTTGATCATGTTTCAAGAAGTATGTAAGTGATTTTGAACACATGAAACATTGTTCTTAATCATTGAGTCTTCCCTTAACATTATTGAAAAGGTATGTGGTTGTGAAAAGTTTGGTGTCAATATGTGGAGGCTTGTTGTTCATGAGTTATCTAAGCCAAAACATGCTCTTTCATCTACATTACTGTCTTTGTATGTACTTGTCTTAGTCTCTATGGCCTGATTTTGTATCACTATGTGTATAGATCTTGAGAAAGTTTCTTAGAATGTCTATTTGTTCATATTATCCTTGTGAATTGGATTCTTGTTGTCAAAATTTTGTGTCCAACTCAATGATATGGAATAGAAGTTTGTGGCATGTCACAATGTTTATCCTGAGTCAATAGGTGTGTACATCTTCTTCAATATGTTACGTTAAGATGATCATTGTATTTAACAGCTGGCTTAATTAATACATCACTTCAAGAGATGATCCATATCATAGACATGTTAAAAAAAAAAGAGTTCTTATCATCATTTTTCATAAGATCTTCAAGGCAAGTAAATATGTAAAGATTTCTGGATTGTCAAATATCATAGAAATGAACACTAAGTACTCTAAAACTATGTATGTGCTCATGTAATTAAAAGATACATGTCTTAAATATCTCCAAATCTAAGTTGCACTAAGTAAAAGAAGGATAATCTGGGGTTCTGAGCTCAAATATATATGAGGAAGGATTTCAAAGAAGGTTTCAGGTCAGAACATGTTGGGATTTGAATAAGTGTTGTCAAGTACAAGTGTAAGTTAGAACCATGATTATGAAAAAGGTGTATAAAGGAGAATATGTGTGAGAAAGGTATAAATGAAATTCATAATTTTTTCTCAATCTGGAAGTGGAATATCTGAGCCTAAGTCATATGATTCATAAGATGTAGTCACAAGAGAAGGTAATCTACAAGTCATGTAAGACATGTAGGAAGCCAATGCATTCATTTACAAAACATAGTGAAAAGAGTAAAGGAATATAAACTCTAAGATATTTTGAAAGGTAAGATGGTTTCAAGTATAAAAATGCCATACACGCTTTCATATCAATTATTTTAGTATTCAATTATTTAGAGAATGATATGACAGTGGAGCCAATGAAGTTTTGTGGTCATAATAGAAAAATTTGTGCAATTTTCCACTTCTCTGCCTTTACTAGACTGTCACAGTCCATAATGAGTGATACAAATGGAATTAAATTTTGGGAGGACCAATTGATGGAATAAGAAGGTAAAATTTTGACCAATGCATCTAGACATGGAGAGCTAAAGGTTTTATGAAGATTTAGGACCTGAAAATGCAAAATATTTTTGTAAATTATGACGGTTGTAGAAGTTGAAAAAGAATAGTATTCAAGCATTTACAAGTATGTCTGATAATCTTGCTTCATTATGTTGAGTCTGAGTATCCAAGGAAACTGATATAGGCATGCATAAAGGTATTATTGAACTTTGAAATTGTATGGAGAATATTTTTTAGACAAGATAAGTTTATTTTGATCTCTTATGAATTCATGTGCAAGAAAATTGCATACTACAGGTCATTTTTGAACATCTACAAATATATGCATAGACATACATAATTTTTGATGAGTCTGATTTTAAAAGTGTGATTCAATGCATGGAAAAAGGTTTATGAGTTCTCATGTTGTAAAGAGGTTGATCTCAAATTTAGTAGGGTTGGTATGTCTTATTTGATAACTCATATTGTATAAAATTATTATGTGAAGTGAGTTCTTTTTTATTAGATAAGATACAAAATAATTTTCTCATGTGTTAACTAGAGGAAGAAGCTATAGTGTCTTATTGTTAGCATGGTCTATGAAGAAGGTCAATTAATATAGAGTGCACTGTGCTAGAAATATTGAAGAGTGTATGTATAACCTAGGCTTAAATAGGTATGACTGTGTGATGATTGAAGTTCTTGAGAAATGAAAAGGTGTGCCTGGTTTCAAAGGTGAGAGTATGGTTCTTCATCAAGAGGTGGAAACTATGATAGAGCTCATCAAGTAAGAAAATTCAATGGTGACCATGATATCTCTAGAGGTAGTTTTGATGAAGTGAGTAGGTTTAGAATTTTGTTTAAGTAAAATTACCTAAAAAGATAGTGTGGATAATATATTTGAAGAGAAAGGAGATGAAGCCGACCACATGGATCATTATTCTACTCAATGGGTGTCAAAGAAGATGGAATAAAGTCTCAAGGGGATCTTGTGCAAAAAGAAAGCTAGTTTCAAGCTTAATACAAGAGGTGTGAGGAATATCATGCATCATCCAAGGGGGAGATACTAAAGGTAAGTTCATGATTGCATGATTCTCATTGTGTCGATTGTGCAACACTTTTTCAATGATTTCAAAGGGGGAGAGATACAAATTTTACAGTCAGAAACTAGGTATGCAAATTTTTTTGCCATCAAAGTTTGTAGGTCTCTGTTATGGTGAAATCACATCACCCCCCGAATGGTTCGAGTTAGGATGGGGCATTCGATGTGATAGAATAAAATGGAGCTATCCTATTCCTAACCAACCTACCACTAACTACTCCTAATTCAGGAAAACCACTGACTAGTCCTAATCTAATAATTCCAAGGGGATAGACAAAGAAGGATTACATGAAAGAAACCAACACTACGAGTAGGTTTACACTAAGAAAGGAGTGTTGATCACTTTTTCCAACCCTGTAAAATAGAGAAAGAATGAATCCTAAGGAGGTTGGAAAAATAAAACACAAACCCAAAATGCAAACATTCACCATTTCATGGTAAACACAACCACCAAACCTATAACATACAAGAAATACACATAGATCCTACAAACACAATGAGAAGTAAGATTGAAGCAATAAAACATAGAGGCTGGACGAGATGCAACATAGATATGTTTTATTGCTCCATATAATTTTATATAGTACAATGCTATATCAGGAAGAGGCATGAATCCATTACAAGATTTGAGGTAGGCTTGAAGCCCCAAGAAGAATGGGGTGCATGGGAGGAAATAAAATGACCAACAACCCTTTGCACATGCAAACCCCTTACATTTTATAGAGATAGAAAATGACGATAGAGAGGGAATAAAAATCTAAAAAATTCACTCCAGTCTCCTACAAAATCCATCACTGTCCTTGGAGGAGTGATGGGAAAACCTGTCAAGCCCATACTCCATTGCACCTTGCTTGTCGGGGAAGAAAATAATCCCATACCTCATCATTTTGGTAGGTGATAAATCAGGAATATTCCTCTAAAATGGCGAACTATATTTCCTCATTTTTAAATACATAGTCTTACTAAAATCAAGATAACATAGAGAGCTTTCCAAAACGTCGTATTTTGTGCAAATCCGAGCTCCTAGTCAAAAGTTATGGCCATTTGAAGATGAGGCACTGTACTGAAATAAATTTGAATAGTTGATCTACTTTTTCAAACTCCGACCCTACATTACACCCTCTGAAATCCAAAATTTTGGACTTTTGGGATTCATAGCTTTAGGCATTTTCACTTTAGAGATCATCGCACTATTCATCTGGCAAGTTCCTTTGAGAGTGCTAAAATGCCCAACCTCTAAAGTCTAAAATTCAAACTTTAGAGTTTAGAATCAAAAATCATGTTACGTGGCACTAGGGTTTCAATTATCTAAAATGCCAAAACCTTGAAGTCTGAAATTTGTACTTCGGGTTTCAGACCTTTATGTTTTTGGGGGTTTGGGTTTCAGGGGTTTGGGGGTTTAGGTTTTTGGGATTTTAGGGGTTTGGGGGTTTGGGTTACAAGGGTTTTGAGGGTTTGGGTTTTAGGATTTTGGGGGTTTTGGTCCATCCGATTGTCGCATATCTCTAAAAACCTGAAAGCCACAATTCTGAATTTCATACTTCAATTTTTGGACTTCGCCAACGCTGAGCTCTAAAGTTCCTGCGCCATTGACCTCCAAAATTGGATTTAACCCCAAAAAACCCCAATCCCTTTTGGAATTTATAATTTCATGGTTCGAGATTTCACCTCATTTTTCTGTTTTGCATGGAGATAACTTTGAATCGCTCAATCCCCAAAGTATGAAAAATGTGATTTCAGGCCTTTTTGTTTTCCAAATTTCTTTCTCAGTTTGAGCTTGAGACTTTGTTCCTTCCTCACTTGGCTGACATCAGCCCCTAACTTTGGTGAGTCCCTTTTTGAGCTCTCCTCCATAACTCGATGATTTTTACACTGTTAAATCCTCACGCCTTTAGCTCAACAATTCATTACTGACCTGAGCCTGACCCCCTGTGATCATTTCGTTCTTCTGTTGATCCAAGCCTTGATTTTCCAATTCAATCTCCCAAGGCCGAATCGATCCTTCCATTTTCTCTATGTGAGGTCATGTTTGTATAATTTTTCTTGAGGGGAAAAATCAGATAATAGTTTCTAAGGTGTTGACATCAATGTCAAAGGGGGAGTTTGTTGGACCCTAGTCATTTTTAATTGGTGTTGTCATTGATTTTAAGTTACATTTATTGAAAAAAGGGTTGATTAGTGAAGTGAATAAGTCAAGGGATATGAATTTTGATTGGTAGTGGCTTCTAAATATGCTTGAAGCTCATAAAGAGATTTCAAGACAATTTTAGTGCTCTGCAAGCTTGGTTGGTGAGGAAGGAGTCTAGTGGAAACTTGGACATGGTTATTCATCTTTATTCAGTGTTTCTATAGGTCATACATGATGATGTAAGCATGGGAAAGAGTCATTACAATAATTTTCAGGTCAGTTGGTGGAACCCTTAGTCTAAACTGGCTCATTTAGGCCTATTTCTTGTGTTTTATGAGGTGTGTGAAGTTGGTACAAGTCATAACAAGGTGATGTGAGCATGGAATGAGTCAAAGAATGTTTTCCATGGCATGTGTGAGCAATGAAAAGGTTTAGTTTAGCTCCTACAGGAAAAGTCACAAGTTCACATAAATTGAATTTGACAAATGACATTGCAGGTTGATGCAAATGAGATAGGTCTGAGAGGTAAATTAAAAATTATGGATAAAAAAAACATGGAATGTGTAGAAGGATGTATTATAGTACTTCATGCCAAATTTCATCAAATTTTGAAATGGGGATTTTAATTTATGAAATATTCTCTAAAACTACTCTCTTAGGGGATGCAAAATAAACAATCCAGTTTCTTAGCATCCATAAAAAAAATTTGATCCTTCTTCAAATAAATCATAGAAGGGATTTTTTTATATAACTCCAAGCATGAGTTGTTGCAAAAAACTTCAGGTAAATTGGACAAGGAACAAGAAAGTTATGAGCATTTTTCCATCCCTGTTTGTTTCTCTCCTCAAGCCATTCTTGAATCGATGGAGGTAAAAGTGGTATATTTTTTCAGAGATATTTAATGCTCACACTATGCTTTTAAGTCATTAAAGCAATTCAAGAATGAGTTCTCCTTTTCAAGCTCCTTTATCAAGGCATATGTTGTATTCCTCAGGCTTAGTGAGATAGTACAACCATAGATTTGTTGGTAGCATCAATGTTTTAGGTTAAACATGAAAGGCTCCATGTGTAAGAAATGAACATGATTTTTCTGAGGTGTGTCTTTATGAGGTGATCAGGTGATTTTATACTTTCTGAGCATCAAACAATGCAAACTCGATCATGTTAGAAGAAAGGGATTATGACCTTTGATTGTCAGAAGAAGATGAGACTGTAGCATTCAATATTATCTTATACCTACAAATAAGGAACTAGCATCATTTGTGAAATATTTTAATTAGATGTATATACTAGTATGGTGCTGAAAAAATAAGACATATTAATTCAGAAATGGGCTTAACTTTGGACCTGGAAACCCTTACAGTAACCAATTTTGCAAATAACTATTAACACACTTACACTCCTGGAAGAAATGGTTGAATTAGAATAGATACAAGAACAAAGAAAAGGCATTCTCCTTATAACATTAGTTTATAAGATGAGACAAATTTTGATCAATCCTCAAAAGGCGAAAGAAAAACTCTTGAGTTGTGCATGCCAAACTTTACAGTGATGTTATTAACTACAATTTAGGATTTTGGGAGCAATTAAAGCTAGTTCACAGTGCCAAATGCTTAGTGAAACGTAGAGACTAGTGTAACAAAGTCTCAGAAGCTTGAAGTGATAAATTTCCTCTCAATTTTCTCAAGAAAATTCATTCTTGATGGCCTCAGGCATCACAATCTCACAAACCCTATTATAGGGTTGCGTAGAAAGTTTTTTTGTTGACACTCGAATCACACCCAATAAAAATTCATAAAAATTGGGATATATCTTTGTGGTGCCGATACACATTGTTTGAAAAAGGTTTCAATTTTTTTCATTATCTGTGGAAGAATTTCTTGTTACTAGTTTCTTCTCATAGTCATCCTTGTCATTAAAAAGATAATTTCAACACTTTTCTCAACTATTCTTGCAAGAAAATATCTATCTCATGTGGATTCAAGTTGCACAAGAGTTGGTTGAGTGTTGAAGAGCTTTCTATTAGCTTGAACAAGTATTATCTCAGTCATGAGTGCTCAGTTCAACTCTCTAGTGAATGTTTATTGGCTTTGCAAAAGTGCTTCACTTGTGTGCAAGAAAGTGGTTTAGCGTGAAATCATCATAAAAATTACATGTGATTCTTGAGACAATCTAGAAGGTAAAAACATAGTGGAATCTTTCTTAGAATACAAATTTAGTATTTCTTAGTATGAAAATTAGTAAAATTTGTAAAGACTTAAGGTGTTTTCACATTGTATGAAGGAATGGACTATTAAAATTCCTTTTTTTGAATTGGAGAAAATTTTTAAGAAGGAAATAAGACTTTTTTAGAGTCAAATGCAGCAACATCTTCATATCTCGAAGAAGACGGTCAAGAGCCACTTAGGTTTTATGTTTCAATCAAAATGAACTTCTTAAATTTTGGGTTTCAATGGAAATATTAAAGGTCTGGGGTTAGGTATGTGCTTGAAGATTTTAAAGGACTTGAAAAGTGTGTAGATAAGACAAAAGGTAACTGATTAAGTGTATTCTTGAATAGAAAATGCTAAGTTAAGAAAATACATGTAAAGAAATTATAGAAGTTGAAAATTTCATTGAAATTTTTGAAAAATGGTAACTAAATAGTGTGAGATTGTGTGAAGGAAGACCATGGTATGAAAAAAAATTAGAGTAACAAGTATGAGTGAGGTATGATAAAAAGTGAGATTGTAGAGGTAAATAGTGAAGTTGTTGAAGATTGAAAATATGTTAACAATGTTACCTGAAAAGTGAGATAAAAGAAGAGAATTGAAATGTATTGTAGCTCCTGATAGTGTGAGATAGTATTAGGTGCATGTGAATGAAGAAATTAATGTGTAAAAGAAGAAAATACAGAGTTTAAGGTGCAGGAAAGAGAATAAATTCAAGGAATGTATAAAGTGTGAAAAAATAATAGCAAGATGATATAGAGCATATGACTGTAATGAAGGAGTGGAACAAATACAATGATATAGTATATCAAGGAGTAGATTACTAAGTTGATACAATGATTTTGAAAGACTTCAATAAGGTCTGATAAAAAATGACAATGATGAAAAGTGTAAGATAATAGTGACCTAACAGTTCAAAAAAGGAAAGGATTTCTCAATTGATTAATATTTAAATAGTGTGATACTACATCAGGTGAATTTGAATGAACAAATATCAATGATAAAGGAGAAAAAATCAGAGAGTAGAATGTATGATGAACTCATAAGTGAATTGTAATAAAGTAAGGAGATCATGATTTGTTGATGAAGCAATAAGTAGCTAAATGATCAAATTGCATGTTGATATTATATCTTCCTAAGTGAGTTCTTAGTTCACAGGAGTAGGTTCTCCTTGCAAGTTGTTTCTTGATAAACCAGCTAAGTGGGTGCTTGTTTTCTTTCTAGTGGGTGCTTGAAGGATTTTAAAGGAGGTGCTTCATAGGTTAGGTGGGTGCTGAACCAAATTAGAAATAATTGTATGCTATGAATTGACGTTCCTAATAAAAGGCCTTGATTTCAAGTGGGTTTTCTCCCTCTATTGGTTTGGAATTATAATTTGTCTCCTGAGTAATTGTCTTATTCCTTATACTTTAATTTGTTCATCCTTTGATTTCTTATTCTAGTCAAGAAGCTTTAAAGATTGTAAAATTGATTAGAATTGATTCACCCCCCTCTCAGTGCGCGTGATATCCAACACTAACCAGTCAAGATGTTCATCTATCTATACAATGAACCCAAGTTAGTTGTTTGCTAGCCCAATGAGTTTTATATTGTAAAATTTGCATTGCCCTCATTTTGTATTTTATCTGGTGAGTTTACGTTTTTCTTGTTGGTTTACCTTGGCATGTTTGCTTGGTTCAAGCTAGTTATTATTACCATGAGTTGGGCTATTATTTTCTAGGTTCTTCTTGAGCCCCTGTCTTTGAGTGTTGGTTTACATGCATGTTGAACTTTGGCTTCTTTTCCCAAATTCATGCCCCAACCTACTCACCATTTTCTACTTTGGGTCTCACCTACCCTACTCACGTTGCACTCAAACCAACTCTGAGTTGTATTTAGATCTTATAGAAAGTCATTTCATTTGTTTTGTGTCTGTTCATGCTTTATTAAAACACTTACTCAAGCCATGCTTCAATCCTGTTGAGCTCTGATCAACTTCACCCATGTTCACTCTTCTCTTACTCTATGACCTCTTTGTAGCTCTCACCAAACCCTTACACCCACTCCACTACCGAGTCATTTTTCCTTTCCCTCCTGGCCATTACATGTGGATCTCTCAAACGAGCTCTACATTTGGCCATTCTATTATCCCACCTAATCATCCATCTCTTCCTCGAGCCTTGGCCTTCTCCTCGCTCACCCCGCTATGTAGTTAATCCATATTTCTTCGTCCTTGACTAGGCCTCCTCCTATTTTACCCTCTCATTACTTAATTTTTTCATCTCCTACTTAGATTTTTTCAAATCCATTTAATTTTGTTAATTATGGGTGCAAGGTTCATTTTAAGCCCCCCAAAAAAACTAATATAGAATGGGTGGAAAATCTGATGAAAAATCCATTTGCACTGTATATGAATGTATGGAAATGGGTTTCGTGACAGTGGAAAAAGGAAGGATTTTTTCAAAAAATAGTGGAGGAACAGAAGTTTTTTGTTATTGGTCAGAAAGTATGGAATAAAAGCATGTCAGTGTTACCAGTTGGTAACATAGTGTCAGTGTTACCAACCGGTAACATAGTTTCAGTGTTAACGACAAAAAATGTCAGTTTTACCAGCCATTAACAAAGGGTTATGACTGGCACCTTATTGTTGTCAGCTGCTAACATGATGCTACTAGCTAGTAACATAGTGTGTTGGCCAGTGGCATGGTGTTGTTGAATGGTAACAAAGTATTACTAGTCAATAACATGAATTGTAATGTATATATGGTGTTCACGGGTGGTAACATATATATGGCATTCTCAAACAGTAACATAAATAGTTTTCCCAAATGTTAGCCATTAACTTGCCAGATTTTTGTTTTCGTTTGGGAACACAGTTTATTTGTCGTCTGGCATTTAATACATCACGTGTCTTCTGCATTTAATACACTTTCCTTTCCTATATATATACTCATCCCTGTTCATTTTGTCCCACTTTCACATGCAAGTTTCTCTGAGATAGTTTTTTTTAGAGAGTTCCATCCTTCTCGTCCATTTCCAGTCCTCTAGTATTAGATAATATCTATTTCCACTTACAACATAATTTTTTCTAAGATCCTCAAGGATCGTATACAGTTATCTTAATCTACCTTTTTCCAACCTCTTCTTATTTCAATAAATCAATGTTCAATAATAATGGCCCCAAGAAAAAGTACCATTAAAACAACTTCTTATGTTTACCAAAACATTTTAAATCCCCATTTTCTATAACTACTCGAAGGCCCTGAAATAATCAGTTAATCTGATTGGATTGGTAATTCAAGCTTCCATGGACATATTTACATGACCCAAAGGACAATATTAGAGAAACCACAAATTATTAAATAATTTAATGCAAGTGTATGATACTTTTTATGGAACTTTCACATTTCAATTTCCATCCCACTAATTTCTCATAAAAATAACACTTGAAAATATTTATTATCTTATAGGCCTGGTCCATGATAAGACATTTCCTGTAACCACCATAGTGGTTCCTTTTTATGAGTAAAATAATTTTTTAGAGTATCATTACAATCTCTCTGTCGAGGTTGAGGTTAAAACTCTAGCCAAAAAATACACTAACTCTCAATCTATTAAATACCCCTTTCTCTTGGCCATGGTGGAATTTTTCCACTCATGTATCATGTTACAGGGAAGATAAAATGACATTCCTCAGTGGGAAATATACTACCTTCTTAAAACCATTTTCAACATTATATTTGATTGGTGAACATTGATGAGGTTCATCAATCCTCACCATTAATAATGTCAATGCAATTTGGTGTCTGAAGGATGTATGCATTAAGAGAAGAAGATCTTGGAAAGTAACTCCCTTAAACACAATCCAAACTTGCATAAATTGAAAGTACACATGTGGAAATAAAAGCACACTTGTAGAAATAAATCACACTTGTATGAAGGAAATCAAATTTTTCGGAATTTAAAAATACGTGCATAAATTAAAATTTCTGAATTAGAAATAAACATAATTGAATGAAACACCTGCAAGTTCACGATAGGGTGAATTTTCACAATACAAAGATAAAAACAATACAAAAAAATGAACTACAGACAAATGAATAAACATAAACTTAAATACACAGATCCATCTTCCTTGAAATGAGTGGCCATCTCATTACTTGGAAGATGATTTAAATCATACTTTTGAGATCTTAAAACTACAAAATATTTGAGAGGAAAAAACAAATCTTTATTTCTTGGGAAAAAAACATTACATATCTAAGTGTGGAAGGTTACATTAATAATTTATGCATCCAACCAACTCCTTATTTTGGGAGATACAATCTGATCATATCTTAATTCTAATCCTAACAAATAAGATCTCCATCTCCACAAAATATGGAGAGAGATATATTATTGGAGTCAAAGTCTTATCTCACTTATTTTAGGAAGATTTGCTCCCAAATCTTCTCCTTTCCTTTTGGTAACAAGAATCATAATAATTTTATTCCTCTACATTATTGGAAGAAGTATTTTCCTCAAAATATGATTTTGACTAAATACCTTTCTTGGATTTTCCATTAGACTTTATTGTTTTTGAATGTGGAACTTTTGACACTTATCTGATACGCTTTTTCCTTGTACTACAATTCACTAAAAGTTATATTTATCTTCATTGGTAAAACCTCTTGCAAATAAGAGTGATGTTTTTGTTAAACACATTGCTATGAACAAAAACTTCTGTCATATTTTTTATTTTACTTTTATGTTTCTGTTTATGGAACTTTTAGTGCTCATCTGATATAATTTTCCTTGGACTGCAACTCACTAAAAGTTATATCTCTCTTCATTGGTAAAACCTGTAGCAAATATGAATGAGGTTTTTTTTAGACAAACTTCTATGAATAAAAACCTCTCTCATATTCTTTGTTTTGTTTTTGTGTTTTTGTTTATGGAACTTTTAGTACTTTTTTGATACATTTTTCCTTGAACTGTAGCTCACTAAAAGTTAGATCTCTCTTTATTGGTAATACTTATAGCAAATCTGAATGAGGTTTTTGTTAATCACATTACTATGAACAAAATATTTTCTCAAATTTTCCATTGGATTCTCTGATCTTTTATAATTCCTCAAAAAATGTCAAAATCTATGAGTTATGGAACTAAGCCTGTGATTTCTGGAACTAATTCTGTGAGTTTCAAAACTAATCTTGCGAGTTCCAGAGCTAACTTAAAACAACTATAACTTTTTCATACGATCTCGGATTGAGATGATTCTTGTTTTGAACTTTCATAATTTTCTGAGAGGAATCTGAATATGAAATAATATTTGAGTTTAGATATACCATCCATGATAAATTACACTTTTTCCAATACTAACATTATCTTTCCTTTATGGCATGCATACACAAGACTTTACATCTTTTCCCAAATAATCAATACGATTAGTGAAAAAAATAGATAACAAAAGTTTTCTAAAGAATGAACAAGATATATATCATATATTCTATCTCAAGCAAACTATAAGTTCCTAGGTTACATTTAAATCCACTTTCAAAGGTAACTTGGAAGGACAAAATAATGGTAATTTATGGCCAATTTATGGCCTCATCAAACATATCTTGCATCAAATATTCATTCTGAATTTTCCAAAGCCAAATTGAATCCTTCTGCAGTTATTTCTTCTTCTTGTTGTTTCTTGCTTTATATTATGAGGGTTTTTATGGACTCAAATCCACATCTATTCCAACTGCTCCTTACAAGAAGTTGGATAAACATGGAACTCCTGTGGACCAAAAGTTGGCAAGTATTTTGTTTTAAAATAATTTAATCTTATTTACTTAAAAAAATCATTGTTAATTTAATTAATATAAATATGTATGTGTAATTCTATTTTGAAAGATAAAAGAAAGTGATACATTGGAACAATGTCATGTGGTTGTTTGCTTGCATAACCCTGTTGGGTCTGAGGGGTTTGGTGACAACAATACAATTGATGTCACCATGTAGGATGACTCTTTGGCTATAGAGTTAAGACTAGACAAATGGATGCTTGGTTATTCAGATTAGTCTCCCTCTTCCTGTTCCTAGAGAAAGGAGAGAACACGCTCTACTGCTCTGGCACAGGTAAATCCAGGTTTTAAGTTTTACATGCTACACAATCATTTTAATTTTATTGAATTATTTTACAGACTAATGATAATTTGAATCTCTGATTCTTGAAAATGACATATTTCTAATCTCATTATCCTAATGTGCATCCTTTTCTGGCATATCTACATCGATGCCTCTGAGAGTTTCCATTCATACTGGTGCAGACACGACATACATACCTTAACACAAAGAGTAAGCAAGATATCATTGCTTAGGACCTTCAAGATATGGTATAGAGAAACTAATAAACAATGACTTAAAATTTATTTATATTAGTATTTTTAATTTATTTTATGAATATATCATTCTTTTTAACTGGTTTTCGTTAAATTCAAGATTTTTTGTGCCAGTGCCACCACAACCATTCCACCTAGTGCCATGACCATACTATATTGATTACAGAAAACATTCACAGCATAAGAAATCTCTATTGATTTCAATCTTATTAATTTGAAGTTCTCACTATTCTCTTGTTTATCTTCTTAATTTCAAATTTTCAACATACTAATTATTGAATTTGATATTGTTAAAATATTGATGCTCACAGATCTTTTACAATCTGAAATTCATCTTGCAGCCACGCCCATGGCCACCTTCTCTACTTTGAATCCATCTCAGTGCACAAGGACTAAATCAGTCTAAACTCCCCTTCTACCTCCATCAGCTACTTATGGTAGGGGAAAAAGTCTTGTGCTCCCTAACCCTATAATGACTACGAGAAGGGAAACTCATATTTCACAACATTTGAGTTCCCTAATTTTACAGTTGGCGGCATGTCGAGTGTCAGAGGAAATTCTGTTTTAAATAATATAGAGATGGATGAGGAGTATCTCAAGTTTTAAATATTTTTAAACATGGAAGCATCAACGAGGCATGCTAAGGATCTAATCTAATTTGTTCATAAGAAAGTGCCACACCTGGTAGGCTCTTAATATTCTCCTTCCCCAATTGGGCAGGAAAATATAGAGGATGATGCAAAGACCAAGTTGTAATTGACATCCTTGTGTTAGATAATGTTATAGCCCTTGTCATGGATAATTTTATTCTTGACATTAGGAACCTGAAGATGTAAAAGATCAGAGTGAAAGCTTAGATAGAATAAATTGATGATAGTTATCAAAATTTTCAAAATAGAGAAAAAATTTTCATTGGTTAAAAATCAACCGGTGATGATTGATGCTATACTTGCTCAAGCACAAAAAGGAAATGAAATCTTCAATAATGTTTATAACATGGATGGATTTTTGACAATAATGTTAAATAGATTGGCTAATTTGAATGTCAAGGGATAGTCTTACTACAATAAGTGGAATCATTACAAGAACCTTGTCACTATTACTAATGCAGAGAAAGACTTGGTCGTGGTAAGTTCTATTTTTTTTGTAGAATGTTAGATAAATATACATTTATCCTTTATCTTATTCTAAATAATAATTATGGAATTTTTAAATGCAGTCAAATTACAAGACTTTGAAGACAAAGGTGCGGGTGTTAGATGAACACCTTAGAAAGGTGAGAGAGAGTGTCTCAAGGGATATTGGTTTTAAAGAAACACTTGTTCTATTAAAAAATCATAACAATACTTTGCGTAGGATTATCAAGAAACATGGTCTGGATCTAAAAATTCTTATGAAGAAAAAACCTGATGAGGATCGTTCTATCGGTAATTCAGTTTTGAGTGCCGTTTTTTGCAAAAGCGTTTCTTTCTTCATTCTCTTTCCATTGGATTTATTTATTTTGAGACTTGCACTATAATTATAAAGTGCCAAATATGGAGGAGTGTTGTAATCAATTGTGGATGCAATTTCAGCTGAGCCCGACATCCTAAATTTTTGGGAGTTGCAGTTTGTACCTATCATGGATTCTGAGAATGATATGATTTTCTCTGAAGTATGTGGACTTCAAGAGGATATTGTAAAATTTGTGGAAGAAAATAGATCACTCAAGAAGTGAAATTCTCTTCTACAATCACTCATTCATGATAAGGATACAATAATATACTCCCTAGAGAACAAACTTGCTGGCCTATAACATCACCATTATATTGTGGACAACCATATCCATGCTCCTAGTCCACTTGTAGCTGTTGCTCTTGTACCTATTGACATTGATCTATCAATCTTCGAGTCTGTTCCTGCTCTTGATGTTCATACACCTATGAAGCTTTTTACTGCATGCTCTTCCACATGTGTGCCTATTACAGTACCACATGTTTTGTATCCTACTTTTGTTCAGCTGAATGGCTTTTTTAAGAAGCATACAACTTCATTCAGTTATCGCATGCTCTGTTATATGGGTCTCACTAGAGGAGTCATTGGCAGAAAGTCACAGAGTATTGTTTCCTCTATTCCACATGTTAAATGGAATTATCGTCATGACATTGGTTTTTGAGCAGATACTTCATTGGGATCACACATTGATAAAGCTCCTTTTTTTGTTCACTCGACTCTTTCTAAGGATCATGAGCAACACATGATTTATGCACCTTCACTTAGGATTGACAAGACTGAGATTTCAGCTGTCATACATGATCGACCTGACACACATTCTGATGTTCTTTTGTATGCACCCATTGTGCATTTTGCAGCAAGTCATACGCAATCATATTCTTCATCCATTTGTGCTAATTTGGGGTGGATATATGATCACTCATGGCGGTGACATAGGCATTCGTTGAGAGGACTCTACAAATGTGACTCCTCCACCATTTTGCCTCTTGCTCCACTTTCTATACCTTCTGCATTATGATGCTTCTTGTTTTGAGAATTTTTCTTTAGCAGGTGTAGTGTATCTCTCTTGTTTGTTGAGAGATTTTGTATCTATATTTTTGACACTTTTGGCATGTTGACAGTCTCTCTTGTGGGGGAGCTATTCTGGTGGATCCCAGTGTTAGTTTGTCAGTGTTCGAGTAGTTGTTTTGACAACTCATACATATTTGTAGTACCACTCCACCCATTCAGCAGTATGGGAGGGTGTGGTGTTGATCCTTCTTCTTCGGGTTTTGTGTCCTCGCCTTATTTCCTTGGCTTTTCTTGGATCATGACACTCTAGATTTTGTGTCCTTGCCTTGCTTCTTTGGTTATTGTTCTTGGATCGTGGCACACCTATTTGCAGCACTTGATCGAATTATGTTTGGTGTTTTTTTTACACTTTTGACATCACTTTATTGATAGTCTCCTTGTATGGAGCTATTCTGGTGAAACCCAGTGTTAGTTTTTTTTGAGTTTTGTGATCGAGCAGTGGATTCAATTTATGCACCTTCACTTAGGATTGACAAGACTGAGATTTTAGCTATCATACATGATCGACCTGACACACATTTTGATGTTCTTTTGTATGCACCCATTGTGCATTTTGCAGCAAGTCATACGCAGTCATATTCTTCATCCATTTGTGCTAATTTGGGGTGGATATCTGATCACTCATGGTTGTGACATGTGCATTCATTGAGAGGACTCTACAGGCATGGCTCCTCCACCATTTAACCTCTTGCTCCACTTTTTATACCTTCTGCATTGTAATGCTCTGTGTTTTGAGCATTTTTCTTTAGCAGGTGTAGTGTATCTCTCTTGTTTGTTGAGAGATTTTATATATGTATTTTCGAAATTTTTGGCATGTTGACAGTCTCTCTTGTGTGGGAGCTATTTTGGTGAAGCCCAGTGTTAGTTTTTCAGTGTTTGAGTAGTTGTTTTGACAACTTATATAGATTTGTAGCGTCGTTCCACCCATTGAGTAGTATGGGAGGGTGTGGTGATGATCCTGCTTCTTCGGGTTTTGTGTCCTTGCCTTGTTACCTTGGATTTTCTTGGATTGTGGCACTCATATTTCTTTGGATCTTGTGTCCTTTCCTTGTTGCCTTGGTTATTTTTCTTGGATCGTGGCACACCTATTTGTTGCAGTTGATCGAATTATGTTTGGTGTTTTTTTATACTTTTGACATCACTCCATTGACAGTTTCCCTGTATGAAGCTATTCTGGTGAAGCCTAATGTCAGTTGTTTTTGAGTTTTATGGTTGAGCAATGGATTCAGACAATAGTGCACACAAAAATTATTCAACATTATACGAGTTTTTTAGCTGAGCTTCTTGGGATGCCTTGCAGCGGGTTTTTACTCTCTCTCTCTACTTTGTTATTACTAGTTTTGGGTACCTAGCGATGTTCCCTTTTTCCCAGTTATTGTATGAGTACCTCATCAGGCCTAGTTGTCAGGACTCATATTGTGGATATACCAATTTTATTTTGGGCCTCTAGCTTCACTTGATGGGGGTTGTTAGAGTAGGTATATACCTTAGCTCATGAGGTACTTTATTTACCTTTATTGTATTTATCCTCACCCACTTATGTGTGTGGATATTTATTTTATCTTATTTAGATATTAGGAAGATATTATCTAGTTGTTAGGTATAGTTCTTTCCTTGATCTATGGTATTGACTAGATCTTTGATGACTAGTTCTTTCCTTGATCTATGGTATTGACTAGATCTTTGATTACTAGTTCTTTCCTTGATATATGGTATTGACTAGATCTTTGATGACTAGTTCTTTCCTAAATCTATGGTCCTTGAATAGTTCTTTGATGACTAGTTATTTCATTTATTTACGACTTGATCTATGGCCTTGATTGATTCTTAGATTGATCTTCCTTAACTATATAAGCAAGGATCATTCTAATTGTACTCATATATGAGAGTTCCAAAATAATATATGACATTACTTTTATTTGTTTGCAAATTCTCTTGTAAATTTATTCTGGTGAATTTCTTTTAGCTTATAAAACATGGTGTGATATGATCATCTGAGATCTTCACAACTTGGAATGATCTTCTTATTGTTCCTTTCACCCCCTTTGTCATTAATGACAACCACCTTCAGAAACATTGATGGCAACCGCAAGATAAACACACATACAAGATATGTTTTCATGTTTATGATGCTATTAATCCCGATTTTGGATATAATTATGGATTATAATATGTTTATGATGCTATTGCCCCCCTATGGAATTTATGACAAAGAGATATCAATGACAACATACATGAAAATACACAATAACAGTAATGTAAACCAACTTACTCACTTTAATATCTCCCCCTTGGTCTGTACCTTCTCTTTCTTGTCTTCAACAACATCTATAAGATACATGGACCTGATTTAATCATGCATATGGTTCCCCCTGAGTTGATATTCTCTATAATTTATCTCCATTCACGATCTACAACTTCCTCTAGGTCTGTATCATGTAAAATCTACAATCTACACCTCTAAAATTGCCATACCCACTTTTAGGACCAATGTCCCTTAAGCATACTCTCAGTCCATATTTTCCAAACTTCATAATGCAATAACATCAATCACAACATCTGAATCATCTTCTAGGTTATCCCCCTATCATTGTACCATCAAACACTATCTAAGCTAAAGTGAGGTCAGATACCCAGAAATATCATTGAGAAATCACAAACTCCATTACAGTCCTAAAGAGATAAGTATTCTCAAACTCCATTACAGTCCTAAAGAGATATTTTAGTATTCTCTACCCTTGTTTCAGTGTATCTAACTTCTACAACCTATCATCATGTTTTCAGCCATCAACTCTGTCTTGCAAGTACAATCATACCTATCTTAGATAGAACTTACTATCAACCAAACCTTGAGATACATTCGTTCCACTTCTAAATTCATCGTTAATGACCCACCTACTGAGATCAAAACACCTATCTTACCATGATCTCTATGCAATATTTTGTAGATATTCTTCACAAAACACATTACTTAGTTCACTGAATTTTTCTCAAACTCATTCCCACACAACCTTTATGATGCTTATGCATACTGTGTGCAATTTAATGCATGAATTAAGAATTGATACACATCATAAGACACTTCTCATACCTTGAGGGCCACACTACATGATTTCACACAAATTAGGCCTTCTAAGAATAGAGACATCATTATCTTACGAAGAACTTTCATATTTAAGAAAACTCATAATAATAGCATACTAGGTACTATAGATAGGTAATAATGAGTTTGGTACATCGTTCATCCTTGCATCTTCAATCCAATTTCATGTGGAATGATGAAAATTCTCATACACCAATAAAATGATTGTTCTTTCTGCATATGGACTTCATACTTCACTATTGTGTCTTTCATCAGATCATAGCATCATTAAATGTATATTCTTGTTGAAACTATACACCCATACCATTATCTTGCAACTTGGCTTCATGATGATCATTCATGCTTCTTTCATTGCTAGGATGTCATTTTATCTTGAAATTTAAAATTTACTCCTTCAAGAACACAATCATCCTTTTGATCAACAACCCCATGACTGTGTCACTTTGTCAAAACTTTGTACATACTCCCCCTGAGATAAGACTCCATTCTCTTCCATCAATTGAGACTTAACTTGAATGATTGAGAATCAAACTCAACATACATGTAACAAAGATGTTCAACTCTAATACCATCTTTAAACTTTGAGAACTCAATAAATAGTCAACAACATCTTCTCTTTGACATATTTATATATCTACCTTAAGAACACTTTTATGAGTCAATATCCTCAGAATTATTCTTCAAACCTTCATCAAGCCCACCCTCCTAGAACTAGGATCTCTTTCTTTGACATCAATTCGTGGGCTCATAATTGTATCTCAGACCTTAAGACCATGTACCTCTATGAAAATGCTAGATAGGTCAAAAAAAATCATTGCAACATACCTTTGATCTCTTCATGACGAATATTCAAACAAACTCTTTGTAAACTTATAGTCCTCGGTCCTACAATATTGATCCTTCAGTACTTTTTCAATCCAACTCAGACTTAACCAACTAACTTTAAACCCAGAGAAATTCCTCATGGAGCTCAAAATAGCATGATAAACTCCCCATGGGATGATATGACCTTTTTCAAATCTATTTCATATCTTCACGCATCAATTTGACATTCTGCAACTTTGAGTGTTCTTCTAAGCACCTTAACCAAATAGAATAGGCATGCTTACACCTTTAAGAGATTACACAATTCAATTTTTGAATAAGAAACTATAAAGACAACAATGTTATAGGTAGAACTTCTTCAAACATCTTTGATGAACTATGACAAAGCACATATCAAGACTTGAACAATCTTGATAACCAACTAGCTCACAAATACCACTTTTTCACTTGCACAGATGTAAAAACACATAATCACATATATTGGCAACACATAGCAATGAGATACACAACCATACCTTTAACAAATTCACTCACGTATTTTTAGATTTAATAGAAGACTTTACACATCTTTAAGAAACTAGCACAAACTATTTTCAAATCAAGACATCTTACAATGATATGTAATCATGATAAACCCTCTTTTCATTCTGACTAACAACATACTGACCTTTGTGATGCACACACTAGACCTTTTAGTAATTGTGGACCTTATGAAACTTGATAGTGGCCCTTGGAACACAAGATAAATCCTATTTCTTCATGATTATCATAGTCTTTGACTACATTTCAAGCCATACCACATGTTATCAAGGCTTCAACATATGATACAGACCTTGAGGAGCAATGACACAGACCAATATCAAATTCACTTTATGCTATACAAACTTACGAGAACCATAAGACATAGAAATAACTTGCTCTTAGAGAAAATCACAGATTGATCCCACTTTTCACATATCATAATTATAATGATTGGAACTTATGAGCAATATAAACATACCTTGTCAAGATATATCCATAAAAGAAACATCACAATCTTGCTTCCTTCACTAGATGAATGTCTCATAGAATCCTTGAGAAGACACCCAAACCTCTTAGAGCACTAAAACATAATATAGTCATCAAATGATCCCAAGGACTCTATCCTCTCTCTCTTTCTTTGAGATCCTTTCACTCTTCTTGGATGAACTTCTAGGTATGATAGTTTCATTAGAAGAAAAGCTACATCTTTTAATCAGAGACCAGTTAAACACTCATTGATCGCGGGAGCATAACTTGCAGAGGCCATAACTTTTGATCCGACCGTTGGATCGTCCTGAAATTTTACAGGGTGGTAGATATACATTAGTACTATGCTGGGGACAACTTTGCCTGCAAGGTTGTGCTCATTTTGGCACGTTTTCGGGCTCGGATTCCGTCATCTAGTGGTCTAAAATTGGCTCCGAATGTTTTTTCTGCTTTTCTCTAGGTCTTAGAACTTTAATAACTTTTGTTGTGCTTTTCAGAATAAGTCCAAATTTCGCGTGAGCCCTAATTTATGAATGCATATTTGGCACGCAAATTTTGGGGTCAATCCGAGTTGTTTTGCATTTTAGGGTTTTTTGGCATTTTAGGGTTTTTGGCATTTTAGGGTTTTAGAGTAGTCTTGAAATAAAAGGAGAATGGTAATGATGTAATAGATCAGTGTGAATTCCAGAATGAGAAGTAAGCTATTGTGAAACTCCTGGTTTTATTTGCAAAGGTGTTTATGTGTGTTTTTGGAGGTATTTCAACCTCTTGCAGCTGGATTCACATCAATTGGTATCAGAGCTGGATTTTGATCTTGCGGAAATAATTAAGGTAACATATTACATTTTTATGTGTAGTTTTTACCTCTGTTTTATATAACCATGGCTAGACGCGGGAGGGGAGGTTATGCCCAGATGAATAGGCATATGCAGGAGCTACAGAGACAAATTGCTGAGCTCACGGGGGAAGTTACCCGCCTTAGAAGGAGACATGCAAATGGGGATGCAAACCCAGATAGTGATATTGAAGAAGAGACTCCATTAATGAATGAAGGAGGAGATGAAGAAGAAAATGAGAGAGACGAAGAAACCTTGAATGAGAGACCATTTGAGGAGAGATTGATCAAGGCTTTAGAGGGAAAGAATGACGACATCAAGATTAATGTTCCTGATTATGGTGGAGGGTTACGACCAGAGGAGTTGATTGACTGGTTAAATCGCATGGAAAAATTCTTTGAGTGGAAAACCCTTTCAGAGGAGAAGAAGGTTAAGTTTGCATGCACTAAGTTAGCTGGACATGCATTGATCTGGTGGGATCACCTACAAAATGAAAGACAAAGGAATGGAAAGGGCAAGATCCGAAACTGGAATAAAATGGTAAAGAAGCTGAAAGAAAAGTTTCTTCCTGTAGATTATGCTCAGACACTCTTTCGAAGGTTCCAAAACCTAAGGCAGAAGGATCTCAGCATTGAGGAGTATACTAATGAATTTTACAAGTTATCAATCAGGGTGGAACAGGGAGAGTCTGAAGAACAAAAGGCTACACGGTACATAAATGGGTTGAGTTACACCATACAAGATGAGCTGAGTATGCTCCGGATCCATAGCCTAGATGATGCTTATCAACTTGCATTAAAAGCAGAGGAAAAGAACAAGAGGAGTAATTTTAGAAGAGGTGTGAAGAGAGGTCCATCATCATCTCCAATGAGGGGTAGGGGTAGATTTGAATCTACAAAAGGTGAATCCTCTAATACAGAAGGGCATGAAGATTCTGGTCAAAGCCATGGTAACTACCAAAGAGGTAGGGGATTTCAGAGGGGAAGAGGTTATAATGGAGGACGGGGCTGGAATAGCCCCCAAAGGCAATATACATGTTACAGATGTGGTGAAGAGGGGCACAGAGCTTTTGAGTGTCCGCACTATCCTACACAAGATAGATGGCAAGGAGAAAAACCACGAGTAAATCTGGTTGAGGCTGAAGAGGAAGAAGAAATGGAGGTTGCTGCAGACTTGGGTGAAACCCTCATGATAAGGAGGACGATGATTGTCCCAAGGAAGGAGAAAGAACGTGATGTTGCTGGAGCTGATTCATGGCTTCGAACAAATATATTTCGAACAAGATGCACCTCTGGAGGAAAGGTATGTAAAATTATTATTGATGGTGGTAGTTGTGAAAATATGGTTTCAACTGTAATGGTTGATAAACTGAATCTGAGCTGTGACAAGCACCCATATCCCTATCGTATATCATGGTTCAAGAAAGGAAATGAAGTAACCATAGATAAAAGATGCCTTATAAAGTTTTCAATTGGGAATACCTACAGGGATGAGGTGTGGTGTGATGTTATCCCAATGGATGCATGTCATATATTACTGGGTAGGCCTTGGCAATACGATAGAAAGGTTACACATGATGGAGGGAAAAATACATATACCTTTTGGAAGGATGGTGTAAAGGTGGTCTTATTACCCTTCAAGGAAGAAGAGAAGAGTGAGGGCTTGTTGGCTACAAAAGAGTTTGTTACAGAAATGGAAGAAGCTGGATGTTGTTATGCACTAATGTCAAAGAAGCTGGAGAAAGAAGGCTTTAATATACCTATTGCAGCAGAAAAGATACTAAAAGAATACAAAGATGTCATACCAGATGAGCTACCAGATGGGTTACCCCCAAAGCGAGATATTCAACACCATATTGATTTGATCCCAGGATCGGCCCTTCCAAACCAGGCAGCCTATCGGATGAGTCCGACACAGAGTGAAGAGTTGAACAGACAAGTGACAGATCTAATACAGAAAGGGTTAGTGAGAGAAAGCATGAGTCCATGTGCAACTCCAGCATTATTGACTCCCAAAAAAGATGGAGACTGGAGAATGTGTGTAGACAGTAGAGCCATAAACAAGATCACGATTAAGTATCGGTTTCCAATTCCGCGATTGGATGATATGATGGATGTGCTAGCGGGAGCCCGATATTTTAGCAAGATTGACCTACGGAGTGGCTACTACCAGATCCGAATCCGTGAAGGGGATGAATGGAAAACTGCTTTTAAAACAAAAGATGGATTATACGAGTGGATGGTGATGCCATTTGGGCTATCTAATGCACCCAGTACATTCATGAGGTTGATGAACAGAGTACTCCGAGAATACAATGGTAAGTTTGTTGTTGTCTATTTTGATGATATTTTGATATTTAGTAAGACAGTGGAAGAACACTTGTTACATCTGAAATTGGTGCTAGACTTGTTACGTAAAGAGAGTCTATATGCAAACTTAAAGAAGTGTAGATTCCTTCAGAAGAGTCTTGTTTTTTTGGGATTTGTCATATCAGGGGATGGAGTGAGGATGGATGAGGAAAAAGTAAAGGCAATTCTGGAATGGCCTATTCCAAGGAATGTGACAGAGGTTCGTAGTTTTCATGGATTGGCAACTTTTTATAGGAAGTTCATCAGGAATTTCAGTAGCATTGTTGCACCCATAACAGAGTGTACAAAAGGGAGGGAGTTTGTATGGACTAAGGCAGCAACAGATAGTTTTGAATTGTTGAAGAAGAAAGTATCAGAAGCACCTGTTTTGGTATTGCCAGATTTTAGCAAGGTCTTTGAGGTTGACTGTGATGCCTCACATGTTGGGATTGGAGCTGTGTTGAGTCAAGAAGGACGACCAGTGGCATTCTTCAGTGAAAAGCTAAATGAAGTCAGGAGGAAATATTCTACTTATGATGTGGAATTTTATGCTATTGTTCAGGCACTAAGGAACTGGAGACATTACTTGGTAGCAAAGGAATTTGTACTCTTCACTGACCATGAAGCCTTGAGGTATGTAAACACACAGAAGAAACTAAATAGTAGGCATGCAAAATGGGTTTCATTTTTGCAAGAATACACTTTTGTTTTAAAGCATAAGTCAGGTAAGCAGAATCAAGTTGCTGATGCCTTGAGTAGGCGTGTAGCCCTTTTGACAACAATGGAAAATAAAGTCCTAGGGTTTGAGGCAGTTAAGGAATTGTATGAAGGTGATCCTGATTTTGGTGATGTTGTCAGAAAGCTTAAGGAGCCTACAGTAGGTAGTGATTCTTTTGATTATTTGATACAGGATGGTTATTTGTTTAGGGGGAAACAATTGTGCATCCCTGCTGGTTCAATGAGAGAAAATATTATAAGAGAATTGCATAGTGGAGGGTTGGCTGGACACTTTGGTATAAGTAAGACAATTTCTCTTGTCGTAGAAAAGTATTATTGGCCAAAGGTAAAGAGGGACATCAGTAGGGTTGTAGCAAGATGTAGAGTGTGTCAAATGGCTAAGGGTCATGCACAGAATACTGGGTTGTATATGCCATTGCCTATCCCTACAGGGCCATGGGTTGATCTGAGTATGGATTTTGTGTTAGGGCTTCCTAACACACAGCGAGGGAATGATTCTATCTTTGTTGTGGTTGATAGATTCTCTAAGATGGCACATTTTATTTCTTGTAAAAAAACTAATGATGCTTCCAGAATTGCAGATTTGTTTTTTTCAGAAGTGGTTCGATTGCATGGAATTCCAAAAACGATCACTTCAGATCGGGACACGAAGTTTTTGAGTCACTTTTGGAGGACTCTGTGGAAGAAATTGGGGACACAACTACAGTTCAGTAGTGCATATCACCCCCAGACTGATGGGCAGACTGAAGTAGTGAACAGAAGCTTGGGAAATCTCCTACGTTGTATAGTTGGAGAAAAGCCAAAACAATGGGACTTAGCTTTACCTCAAGCTGAGTTTGCATATAATAGCTCGATAAACAGGTCAACAGGGAGGTCTCCTTTCCAGATTGTATATGGTAGGAATCCAAAGGGGGTCCTTGATCTAATTGTTCTACCAGGTGAAGATGAAACTAGTGATGATGCAGAAGCATTTGCAGAACACATTCTACAGCTACAAGATGAAGTGAGGGAAAAGCTGAAAGTGAGTAATGCACAATATAAAATGGCTGCAGATGCCAGTAGGAGAGTAAGTGTATTTGAAGAAGGAGATATGGTGATGGTTCATCTTAGAAAAGAGAGGTTTCCAAAGGGAACATATAATAAACTCAAGTATAAGAAGATTGGGCCATGTAGGATTCTGAAGAAAATGAGTGATAATGCCTACAAGGTGGAGTTACCTGAAAACTTTGCTATCTCACCAGTTTTTAATGTTTCTGATTTATATAAGTTTCCAGGTCATGATGAAAATGTTGCAGAGGAGGAAGAAATAAACTGGAAGAAACAGATGCCGAAGGAGAAAAAGGAGAGGGTAATGCGTGTCTTGGACCAAAAGACAATCACTACTAGACATGGGAGCTACAACAGATATTTGGTACAGTGGGAAGGTTTGCAACAAGAAGAAAATACTTGGATTCCTGAGTGGGAGCTGAGGAAAATTGACAGTGCAAAATTAGATGAGTTCCGTCAACAGAATTTGCAGGAGCTGAATTCTTTTCAACCAGGGGAGAATGATGCGGGAGCATAACTTGCAGAGGCCATAACTTTTGATCCGACCGTTGGATCGTCCTGAAATTTTACAGGGTGGTAGATATACATTAGTACTATGCTGGGGACAACTTTGCTTGCAAGGTTGTGCTCATTTTGGCACGTTTTCGGGCTCGGATTCCGTCATCTAGTGGTCTAAAATTGGCTCCGAATGTTTTTTCTGCTTTTCTCTAGGTCTTAGAACTTTAATAACTTTTGTTGTGCTTTTCAGAATAAGTCCAAATTTCGCGTGAGCCCTAATTTATGAATGCATATTTGGCACGCAAATTTTGGGGTCAATCCGAGTTGTTTTGCATTTTAGGGTTTTTTGGCATTTTAGGGTTTTTGGCATTTTAGGGTTTTAGAGTAGTCTTGAAATAAAAGGAGAATGGTAATGATGTAATAGATCAGTGTGAATTCCAGAATGAGAAGTAAGCTATTGTGAAACTCCTGGTTTTATTTGCAAAGGTGTTTATGTGTGTTTTTGGAGGTATTTCAACCTCTTGCAGCTGGATTCACATCTACAAGGTCAAGTGGATAATAATGTGGGGGGTCGTGTTTAGGTAGGATTGTTAAAAATTTGAGTGGGGTGAGAATTATATATTGACTTGTGTTTTAAAACAGTAGGAATTGTTTTATTAATGTGAATTCCTTTTTAAACATAAGGTAATGTGCATTTTTATTAAAGGGGTGTGCTTTATTAAAGTTTTTTATTTAGTTAGTTATCAAATAATGAAAATTAGGATCTAATTTCGTTAAAAGTAAGATTAATTTAATTTTAGATCTTGTTTATTGTTTAAATTAGGATCTTTAAACCTTTTAAAAGGAAAATTAATAAATATAATTTAAAGTTTCTTAATCAATTATCTCTTTTATCTTAGATTAGTAGTTAAATAAGTCATTTAATTAACATTGGAATCATTTTCCATTTTCCTTTTAATATCAAACTAGACAAATTAATTGTTTCAAATTTACGATTTATAGTGTTACTAGATTATTTTTTATACTAATCTATTTGCTAAGTGTGTAGTGTCCCTCTTAGCACTTTTTTGCCTTCTAGGAGCCTCTACTGTGTCCTAGAAACCTCTTGGACTCTTCTTTATCCATTTTTCCACATTGTAAATCACTCTTCTTCACTTGTAGGTTAGTGAACGCATCTTCCAAAACCTTGTCATAGGGGAGCCTCCTTCCCTTCTTGATTGATTTTTTTCTCATTCACTTGTTTCGTTGCACATGATTGATCACATTTTGGTATCCATGCTTGTGTGATATTTTTCTAATTACAAGTTGATTGAGCATCTCACGTTGCATGAACACTTGGGTGTAATAATTGAACTAATTATAAATTTCGGCAACCAGGGGTGTTCATTTTGTGTGGTTCTTTTATTTCTACTTTTTTCTCTCGCTTTTATCTGTTATGGACCCTAACTCTATTCCTTTTCTTACCCCATTCAACTATGAAAAATGGAAATATGTCATATCTCTCACTTTGAGACAACAAAAACTTTATCAGATAACTAAGGGATTGTAAACCTAACCTATAAAAGATGCAAAGAAAGAAAATTGTTTTGACAAATGTGATGAAGAATTTGGTATTTTGTGTCTTTTTGTATCACCAGAATTATGATTTCATATTAACAAAGTGAAATATCCCAAGGAAGTATGGGATTCCTTAGATAATTTTTTTGGGAAATAAGATGAAATGAAAGGTCATGAACTAGAAAATGAGTTGATTAGTCTTAGCCCTAGCAAGTTTCACACTCTCCAATAATTTTTCATAAAAATCAAATCTCGGAGATTGCAACTAGAAAATTGGGGAATTAAAAATGAATATTCACAGCTCATACTTTTAGTCCTTGAAAAACTTGGTCTAGACTATTTAGTTTTCGTCTCTACCTTCCATGATAAAAAAATAACGCATGGTGCAATTTTGACTATTCCCTCCTTTGACGATTTTTTCGTCAATTTGACTAGAGAATAGGATAAGATAATTTAGATGGGTACTCGTAGATCAAAAAATCCCATGCTCTCTTTGTTGATCATGAAAAACCTAGGGTTTCAAAAGAGAAGAAGAACAATAAGGATCATGATGATAAAAAGGACCAATCCACCACCAAATCAAACTTTTGAAATTCTTTTTCTAGTTCTAAATCTCCTAAATAATGGATAAGATGTGGGTACTATAGTAGTATGCATTAAGAATAGAAATGTTTGAAGAATAACATTGACCTCCTCAAGGGTCTTCTAGAGAAGAAAAAAATAGGAGTTCATGATTCTCTCAAGCCATCTTCATCATCAACTCACAAAATTTATAAGGAAAAATATAGTGGAAAGGGGAAAGAAAAATAAAAAGAATAATAATAAACTAAGGAGAAAACAAAAGAAAGAGCTTTAGTTGCAGTTTTGTCACCTACCCCTATATCAGTGACTAATCTGAGTCCATCTCATCATATGGCTTCATTTTACATTGAGTTTTCTTCTTTAGAACCATGTGACATGTCTTATATTTAGCTTGGTGATGACACTTCTACACCAATTTTAGGGAGAGGTTCTATTGAAGTGAATGGTGGAAATTTCAACAACATGCTTAGTGTTCCTTCACTTTCAACTAATATCGTTTTAGTATATCAAATCACTCACCTTATTTAGGTCATCCAGGTTGAGTTCACTCTGGATTATTTCTATGTTAAAGATCTTCACAGTGACAATATTATTGTAGTTGATCATCACACTCAACTCTATTATTTTTTTCACTTTTTCCTTCCTTCTTATTTTTCATTGGATTCACATGGACTTGATGATATTTTTGAGCTCACTTCAGATGATGATGACCTCTCTTCTATCTTAGTTGATTGCCATAGTGATTGGGACCCACCTCCACCATCCACTTATCATCTACCAAATCATGAGGAATTATTATTTGATCCACCTACTTATGGTTCTCTTCAGGATTTTTAGGGAACATGTTTGAGGTCTCTTGGAGGCTCATTCTTAGTAACAAGATAGATATGCATGCATAAAACATGGTGGTGGATGACTTTCAGGTATTTTTAGAGTGAAATAAGTGTTGGGATATGTGAAGAGGCTGTCCTAGTGCTATGGAAAAAGTTTCAGGTTAAAACTCCAAGGGACAAATAAGAAAATGAAGTTTTAATGCAAACTAGCTCTTGAAATGAACATTTCCAGCTCGAGGGATGAGTTTGAGTTGTTCGTTATAATGTCAATATTCTACATGGTGCTCCAATATATTCATAAATGTTAGGTAATTGATTATAGATAATTTTTCAATAATAATGAGTTAGAATGATGGCCTATACTTTAACCCTATGGAGGTTCCAAACCCTCCGAAAACCCCAGTTTCAAAGCGATAGAGAAGAAATGAAGTATTAAGTCATGAAATCTCTTTGGAAAGTTGATGTGATTATTTTTGCATGTATAATACTCCTTCTAATTCATTTCACCTGTGGTATCATTCTCAAGGTCAACTAATAAGGCACTTAAATATGCTTGTTTTGAAGAAATTTGATGGTACAATCATGCAATGAAGGTTTCATCATGAAAAGTATGATGTGGGAGAAATATTTGGATGTGCCCAAATTTTCCATGAATATTTTAATTTGTGATATTTGTATAAATGTTTTGAAATAGGTCACCTAAGACAACCTACTCCTTGAGGTCTAGAAAAGCCAAGACTAGCCAAGTTGAATTGTAGGGATGATGATGCAAGTGCAAGTTGAAGAAATTTGTGAGCTTGGATGGTTAATAGATGTATCATATAACATGTTTGATCCCATGATTTTATTTTGTGAGGTGATTTTGTGTTTAATTTATAATGGCCAAAACTACCCTTTTAGGCCTGTCAAGAAGGTTTAAGAAATGGAAGTGCAAGCATGATTTTATCTACATAAACCCTACATCTGAGTGTTTGAAATTAAAGTAGATGACTCCTATGAAGTATTACAAGCATTGGTTTTGTTTGAAAGTTTTGTTTAGTGTTTTTGATGTCTTTTTAAAAAAAACTAGTTTTTTGTGGTGTGAAACAAAGTAAGAGCTATCTCATTAATGTAAGAACTATCATGCAAAAATATTTGACATGAAGCATTTTAGTAAGATGAAAATATGCACAAGATCAAGCATTTTTTTAAAAGTAATGATAAGAGCCATGAAAAGGTGTTTGAATGAATTTATCCCTCATTTTGTGAGGATTGATTTTCTAGGTCTACAACTCCTATGACACCTTGTCAAAATTAGTGTGTCTTGATGAGAATGGAAGTGTTTGAGCTGCTAAAAATTTGTGAATGTGAAGAAATCTCTTGAACGGGTTTTGAAGATTCTATGTATGTGCACACCTAGTTGAGCATATGAGCTCTAATGGAGTCTTGGGGAAGAAATGGTGAGTTGTGGATCTCATCAAAGCCTTAAGAATAAAATGAGAGGTTACTTGCAATGTGCACACTTCATCATAACTCTTGGTATGATTTAATTTAAGATAAACGAAAAAGATTCCAACGTAGGGAAAAGGACAAAATGGAAGATGTTAGTTAGAAATGAAAATGTCAAGTATGAAAAAGGTATATTATCAAATTTTAGTTATGCAATGAGTTGAGGAAGGTTCTTCAAGCCTTCACAAACATTAGAGGTGTCATGAAAATTACAAGAAGGGTCAGATGTTAGATCTGACATGTTGCAGATGTAATGATGAAATTGTTGGCATTTTTGATGATGTTATTCTCCACCATTTGCATGAGTTGAAGAGACAAGTATGTGAAGGTTCGAAAGCGGAAGTTGAATAAGATGTAATTCTCTTGTATATTAAGACCTCAGTGTGCAAGAAAACTAATTTTTTATGCCTATGTTAAGTGTGTAGAATTTGATATGAAATTGCGAATTATTCTTGTGTATGAGATGAAGTGTGAGTGACTTGAAGAATGAATTATGAGAAGAAGAATGAGATGATATATGGATATATTTTTTTAGACAACTAAATGAGGGTGATCACAATTTGTAAGAATGCTAAGTAGTTTCTTAGCAAATAGGGAGTTTAATCTTTCTTGTAAGTTGTAGCTTACAGAAGGTCAGTGGGTGTTTGACTAAATTTGGGAGTTGGAGCTTCCATGAAAATAGGATTTTGATAAGTATCAAGTGGGAAATTGGTTAAATTTTGGAGTGGGTGCTTCATGTTGAGTGGAGCTGATAAAATTTGAAATCCTTGTCATCTTGTAGGAATTTTTTTTCAGATTAGTGCATTGATTTCAATGGGTTTTACTCCTTTAAAGGGTTTCCCACATTAAACCTTGTGTTCATGTGTACTTGGTTATCTTTTGCATATGTGTGAATGTCATGGTATTAATATGATAAAGATGAATTAAGATTGAATTTCTTGATAATTATTTGAAAGGTTTTATAAGTTTTGATAAGCACTAATTCACCCCTCACCTATCAGTGTTTGTGTTTTCCAACATTATTGTACCCTGAGATCATCATGGGCCTACTGAGCCTACACCATATATTCGTTGACTCATTCATCGAGTTACTCCTCCTTGAAGATTCATCATGTTCCCTTTTCCTCTACCGATTCGTGCTAATCAATGATATGCTCGGTCCCATTCGGGACCCTTCCTTACTACCCTGACTAAGGATTTTTTCTGTTGACCTTTCCTATGTGTGTTTAATGAAAGGTTTTGTAAAAGATATTCAAATGGAGTAAGACCCAAAAGATTTGTGCAAAGTCCCTCAATGGACCATATGATAACAAATGAGCAAGGAATCCTATTTGCATGTACTTAAAACTTGAAATAAACAAGAAATATAACAAATAACATTAACCTCTATTCTTGAAAGCTTAACAAAATATGCCTACTAAAGACTTAAGGAATCATTTCTGTTGGTTACTCCATGAGGGTGAATGAATCTCACTAAATGGCTACATGGACAAGTTTAGCTATTTCATTACTAACCTATCATGGGTGCAAGATGAAGCTATTTTAAAGGTGGATGACCCAAGATCAAATGCCTTATTAGCTTGGCTAATGCAAATGAGCTCTTAAGCTTTCTTAGGCTTGTTTTGGCTTTGTGTTATATAAATTTGTAAGTTTGAATGGGTAGGTTTAGTCTTGTATTTATAGTTTTCCACTTGGGAGAGATTGGAATTTGGGTGCATGTGGGACTAAAGCTCAAAAGGAACTTTTAGATTAGATTAGGATAAAGAAGCTTTAGGCTTAGTTAAGCTTGGTTTAGGCTAGTTAACTAGGGTTTAGGCTAGTTAAACTTGATTAGAAAGTGATTAGAGACTCATTGAGAGTTGGGAGGGGCCTGGATAACCAATTTTGATTTATAGATAGCCTACGAAGCCAATATAAGTGGTCTAGAGAAAACTAGGGAGGTTCTGAATGGTTGAAAGGAGGAATGTAATAAGAGAGATATTATCCAAATAAGCTGATTATAGGAGGAATACGACTGAGAAGGTTTCGTGAATGGGCATCCGAGAATGGAGCAAAGAATGGTTGATTAACAAAGTTTCATTTATCGGTTGAATGGGAGGAAATGCTAAGTGTAAGCATATTTTAAGTGTCTACATTTGCTCCTCTTTGGGGTGACATAAGCGACGTCACTTCAAATAAAGTAGACAAGCATAAAAAAGTAGAAAATTTTGAAGGAATACAAGAAAAATGAGTAGAATGGAGGATGCCCCCTCAATTGTCAATGGGGTGATAGAAGAACTTGATTGACAATCGAAAAAGATGATAAAAGGATAACAGAAGAAATAATAGTGTGATGAAGAAAGGGGATATAGAAGAAAAAAGGAATATGAGGAAGAGGGAATGAGCTAACATGCATCCAGTGCATTTTAAACAACTTTTTTTCCTCATATTGCTAAGGATCTTCATCATCATTTCTTATTAAAATGAATGAACAAAAGTGTAGTATGACATGAAAAGCCATATACAAACAAATGTCCATTGCTAAAAGCACTAACTCCATGAAAAATACAAAATTCAATGCAATATGAGAAATTCAAAGATTCCTAACTCCATGCAACATACAAAATGTAATGCAATACGAGAATGTAAACAAGCTAAACTAACAGAGAAACAAGATGCAATGTTTTTGTTATCAAGCTGCAATTCTAACCTGTGCAAATTAATGACAAGTATTGAAGATGGTTCCCCAAGCAAGGATACATACAAGGGGAATAATGAAGGACACTTCAATCCTATGAAAAATCAATGTGCACTACGAAACAATACCAGACAACTCGTTGTGCCCCAGAGTACAAACATAGTAAGCAGCCTAGCTTTTGTTGATGGAGGTAAATCAAGATTACCCACAAGTTGCACACATGAACAAATGAGAACCAAAGAGTGAAGTTTTGTAGGATGATTTATATTGTTTAGAAGTTTTCTAAAACATATTTGAATGTTTTTGGTTTTTCTAACATATTTGAATGTTTTTGACAATTTCAAAAGTTTTTTGAAACTATGTACAACAAGAGAAGGAAATGTGGATGCCACTAGCGATAGATGGGATGTACAGGGGCATAAGGCCACGTGTGTTTGAGAAAAATGAAGATGCGAAAATTCCCCAGCGATTAGGTGGGAGTAGTCAAAGGTAAACTATTCACGGGTAGAAGCGTCACCCAAGGCCATTATGGATAGGTTCAACATGATGATGAACATAAACCAATGAAGTGTTGAGAAGAAGCAAGGATGCCCCCAGCGTAAGTTAGCCTAAAAGAACATGATAGAAAGGAAGGAGAAGATTGTTTGTGTGAAAGGGGACAAAGGTGTCTGAAAATATGTCAAAAAATTAATCTTATACACATGGATGTTTTGAACAAAGTAGAAGAATGATGTGAATGATATTAATGTAGCTTATAATCCTTGCAATGAAGAAGTGATTAGCCAAAGGCACAAATCGTGAGACGAGATAAGGACTAAAGTAAGATTTGTTGATGGCGAATCACAGCACCCCTGAATGTCTGCAACTCAATGGGTTGAGACTCTCAGTGCGATTGCATAACATGGAGCTTTTCCCAAGTGTGGGACCTTGCGAAATCAGAAAAGCTCTCCGGATGAAGGCTGGTTACTATGTAAAAATGCAGAGGGTTTACTCAAAAACCTAATCTAACTTTCCAAGGAGACAGGGTAAGAAAATGCATAAAAATAAACCTAAACTAATAAAGGTGATGCACCAAGGAATGAAGAACACCTGTCTTGCCAATAAACACAAACCATAAAAATGTGATGCAAGATCATGCACAGATAACGAAATTTGCAGTGAAAGATCAGGAGGATGCAAATGAACATAGAGAGGGTTGAGAATCATCCACAGACATGCATTATTTTCTCGAAAGATTGATACAATACACTACAAAATGCCAAGAGGCAAAGTTACGTTACAGTTTTAATGAGAGGTTTGAACTCCACAAATTCACCTGCCAAAGAGAAGAAGGGAAGGGCAAAAAAAAAATGTCCAACCTTTAGAAAGAATCCCTTCCTTACAATTTATAGGAAGAATGAGAGAGGGAAGAGAGAGGAAATCCAAATCTACCCCAACCACCTCCAGGTTGCATTTAATTCATCTCATTATGGTGGTAGGTGAGAACCCTAGCAAACCTAAAAAGTGGTGAACTGTATTTTGAATTTTTAATAACTTGTTCCCACCTAATTAAATATATACATTCATATTTGGACAGAGGACCTTGTAAGCTTTCCGAAAATTCCAACCTTGCATGAATCCGAGCTCCCTATGAAAAGTTATGGCCATCTGAATATCTGCGCCAGGGTTTGCTTCCTGTCAGCGCTCAAAATGTTGCGCCTCCTGAAGATGCACCTTGGCACATCCATCCTTATGTTGACATACCTTTACATGTGCCAAGGTGCATATTTTTCCATGTTGACACTCTATGTCATGCACCCTTTACCTGAGCCATAGGCACATCCATTTTTGTGTCGACATCCTCTTACCTGCACCATAGGCACATCCATATTTGTGTCGACATCCTCTGATGTGCACCCTTTACCTGTGCCAAGGCAAAAATTTCTTTGTGTCGACACTCTGTGTCGTGCACCCTTTACCTGTGCTAGGGCACATCCATTTTTGTGTCGACATCCTCTTACCTGCGCCATAGGCGCATCCATATTCGTGTCAACATCCTCTGATGTGTGCCCTTTACCTATGCCAAGGCGTGAATTTCTTCGTGTTGACACTCTGTGTCATGTGCCCTTTACCTGCGCTAGGGCGCATCCATTTTTGTCAGGATTTGAGTTTCTTTGATTTCCATATTCTTCTGCTTGTCTATATCTACCCGGGGGGAAGATATATACAACAAGAGTCTGAAAAGGTCCAAAAAGGACACTTGGTAACATACTAATCATGCCTACTCATAGAGATCTAGTGTGTGTACGTGGAGTTTAATTACCTATTGAAGGGAATATTTAATAAACAACAAGTGTGGACACCCTAGCCAATGTGTACGAATGATTTATTTTGATAGATGATAGGTGATTTGTGAATGAAAGGCGGAAGGATATTTTCACATTGCTCCACTGCCAGCCAGGCATCCATAGCCCCGACGGAGATATATTTGATTCTAATCACAACATTTATCTACTTCTAGTTAGGCATCCATAGCCCTAATAGAGATTATTGGAAATACCCCAAGAGAGAGTTATATATCAATTTTCTTTTTCTTTGTAGCTTTTAGCTTTTGATTTTTGATTGATTTTGATTCTTTTCTTTTTCTTTCTGAAAACTTATTTCAGATTTCTTGTTCGACAAGGGGTTAAGAACCATTGATGGCTTGAAGAAAGGAGGTGGAAGTGGTTGTGATGATGATATTTGCTAGTGTCAAAAAATATGTCCAAAATTTCTTTGCATAAAGTTTATTAGATGTTGAATGATAGGATCTATAAGAGGTCAGTTGTTCTTTAATTTACCAAGGTGATAAAATACTAGGGTCAAATGGATACCATAGAGATAAATGTCATAAAATTCATGTGAATAAGCTAACCTATCACCGAAGGGATGAAAATGGTAGGAAGACTTGCAGAAGAATAGCAAGGAAGGGAAGAAATAACATCCATGTGTACGCAATACCTGATTACAATGTTTGATCTTTGTACCTTTGATTTTTTTGTGTTTTCTCATGTTTTTTGTATTTTTGAATTGTTGTTTAATTTTTAGATTTTTGATAGTTTTTGGAAAGTTGGGACTAAAAATATCACTCCATGTGATAGGATCCAACAACGATGTTTGCGACTTCCTTAATAAGGGAGACTAGGTGCATTTGTTTATTAAGAGTTATGTTATCCCCAATCTCAATGATTGTGGTGAGCTTGTACTCAACAAATGACTGTGATTTATCCTGAAACAAGGATTGTTCATGTGGGAGCTTAAGTTCCCTATTCATAGGTTTCTGCAATTTGTGCCATACTTGATGGTTGCGTTGTTGAGAATTCTTGAATCGCACTTGATTTATAACTTTGAGATTGTTCAAGTTGTTGGGGGATTTCAAGCTCTTGAAATTTTTGAAATGAGCTTGGTAATGAACCTGTTTGGGTTTCTTATAAGCTAACGTGTGACATTTCTGACCCTGAGAAGTGGGAGAAGAGAGCAGACGTTTATAACTGATGTGAGAAATAACTGCGGGCTTACCAAAATCATTGGTAGAAGAATAATGTGATGGATGAAAAGGATACGGTCCAAGGATTGAAGAAGATGGGCTACTGGGAGGTGAGCCATAGATAGAAGATGAAGGACTACTAGGATGTGGCCCAAGAATAGAAGAAGAAGGGTAGTAGGACGTGACCCATAGATATAAGACGAAGGGCTACTAGGATGTGGCCCAAGAATAGAAGAAGAAGGGATACTAGGACGTGACCCATAAATTTAAGATGATGGACTACTAGGATGTGGCCCAAGAATAGAAGATGATGGAATACCTAGGGGTGATCCATACATAGAAGAAAAGGGGCTAGTTGGATGTGCCCCAAGATTAGAAGATAGTGGAGTACTTGAAAATGTCCCACAAATAGCAGAGGGAGGGCTACTAGAAGGTGACCCACACATAGATAAGGATGAAGGGCTACTTGGTGTTGACCCCATAAGAGATTTTGATTGAGGACTTATTATAGACAAAGATTTATTAGGTGATGTGAAGATAGGCCATGGATTAATGCAAGACCTAGGAGTCTCATCATGCTCAGAAGAAGGTGAAGATGGAATAGAAGAAGAATCAAGTTCCATGACCTTAAGTACTTCTTCTACGTTATAATAAAAGGAATCAACTTCTTCCTCCCCATACGCAAACATATCAAGTTCTAGAAATAATCCTTGTTTGCAATCCTTTAAAGGGAAATCATCATGTAATATAATTGTTCCTTCATCCTGAGAGAAATAAATTAGTAGAGGTTGTTGTTCTTTAGCCGTAGAAGGTTGAATAGAAGAAACAGGTTTGATGAGTGGGAAATATTGATTGACAGAAGAAGATGACTGAAGAGAGGAAGTAGGATTGGTGGTAGGTTCCTCATGAACATATGATTTGGATCTAGACCTAGATTGATTTTTTAGAAGACCGTGTAATGTAGGAGAGAAACTAGGATCACATAACCATTCATTAAGTTGCGATGTAGGATTCAAATTAGATGATTGACTAGAGGTAACCCGAGTCATGGAACTCTTCGATGGAGGAATAGGTCGTTGAGACGATTGATGAAGTAGGTCCTACAAAGAAAGGGATTATCGTGACTCAAGAACCAAATTAGATCTTCGATCAATGGAACATGGAGTCACACGATTCTTCAAAAGAGGAAGACGTTGTTGAGGTGATTTAAAATAAAGGTCCTGCAAAGGAAGGGAGGACTGTGATTCAAGATTTGATCTAAGGGTATCCGAACAATAGTTGGGATCCGAGTATTTAGAATAAGTGTGGGAGTCTGAATGGTAGTTTGGATCTGAATCAGAAGAAGAAGAGTGGGGGGAACCCGAATAATAATTTGGATCAAAAGAATCCAAACCATACCACCGACTATGAGCTGAAGGTGGGTAATAGGGTAACCGAATGGAATCTCTAGCACGAAGAACCAAACGAGGTTTAGTTGTAATGAGAATATTTTAATTTGAATTCATAAACTTAGGTTCCGTACTTTTGTAAATGTGAGAAACCACATGATATTCAGTCTTTTTTGGTGTCGTTTATGCACAAATGTCTAGACCTAGATAGTGTGATGGAAATCCTTCGAAGGGAAGGAAGTGACATGTCGATTTGGGTAGCATAAGGGAAACCAACTAGACATTTGGTAAGTATGGAGATGCGTGTGTGATTTTTTTAAGTTCTAAGGAAAATAGACATTATGATGATGCAATCTCAATGAGATCGAAAATGATTGTCCTAGAAAATAATGTTTCCAGATGAATAATCACAAGGAATAATTATGCAAGTGTGAAACACAAAGCCAATCAACAAGGAAATACACCATATGAAAATACGTGTGCAAAGTGAGTTTGATGCAAATGTTATGAACACAATGTCAATATTTATGTCAAGCTCGAAATGAACAAGGTGTAAATATTAACAAAGGGTATATGTGACTCCCAATCAAAGCATACAATGACGTGTTCAACAACCAACAAGGCCAAAATGTTAAAGGGTGAGGTTTAGAAATGTAAGCCACGTAACCACACCAATTGGACACGTTAATCAAGCTTCATGAAGAAGTGAGATATTAGTGCCAACATGGTATTGAGATGATGCAAACACAGTAAGCGACACCTTTCAAGATTTGGGACAATGTTTGAAATCAAACCAAGTCAAGGTATACTGAGGATGTGTTAAAATGTGCACAACGTAATGCCACAATACAGATACTTAGATCACATTTACGAAAAAAAAAACGACATTGTATCTTAATTGCATCGAGACAATGTGAACAAGATAACACATAAAAGGGAGACCAAATGATGAATTAATCCTAACTATGATGATGATCTTGAAATCAAGATGGAAGGACTTTTATCAAAGATATGAAAAACATACCTACGTAGTTTAGACACTTAACAACTGAGCAGCAAACATGGATGGGTGTAAACGGACAAAAAAGTGGCGAGCACTATCTCTAATAAAAACGCACAATGTATGCACCTTTCTCAACCCAAAAACTGGGTGGTGAGAATGCAAGGGTATAGATCATAAGATGAAAACAAACCAAGTGCCACTTGGGAAAAGTGGGATGTAGTTTAGTTTCGTGATGAAAGAAACTTAGATCAAAATCACAAGGGTTATTTTCTTTATTCAAGAAACAAGGTTTAGATTCCAAATGAGTTGTCACAATGTGATGGCTTGACGTAAAAATGGACTAGTAAAGTGGGCTCCAAGATAAAATGGCCTTCTTAATAAGTTCTCTCAAATAGGTGTTACAAAGTTGTCTTAAGCGAGTGTGATTTACCCAAATAGTCCCCTGCCTATCTCAGGAGTATCTCGAATTTACTTTACCCCCTTCAAGCACATAGGGAAACTAGTGTATCCACGTGTGCTCTCCTTGGGGTCGCCATATGGACAACTGGTAACTCTATCCCACAAGGCGTACTAGTCAAGTGGGTAAGTGGAGCGCTTCCTGTTTCATCCATGAGGTTACTCAGCAGTGGATTACTTTAGGCTTCCTAGAACCACCCCCAATTATTATATATTAAGGTGTTATGCCAAAGGGGTTATGCTCTAGTTGAGCGGATAGGGACGTACCCTTTTCCGAAACCTGCAAAACAATGTTCTGAATATGGTGTGTTTTTTATCTTGCTTAACTTAATGTGGTTTTAAGTAGCACACCATTTAAAAACTTACAAGAGCAAGTGTATTAGAATTTTTACATTTTTGGATGTCTTTCTTCTACAAGGTTGGGTCCTTTATACAACAATTCTTTAGTAGTTTTCCATTTGCAAACTTAAGAAAGTGATTTTACACTTTTCTTTTGATTCCTAAGATCACCAAAAAGGTGCAAAGGAAGAGCATATGCAATGTGAAAATTCCACTAAGACAAATCCTATGGAAATATATTTTACTGTTTTAGCATCATAGATTTTTTTTTTAAAGTATGACATAAAGTATGAACAAGTGTTTTTGATCTCCAAGATCGCCAAAAAGGCGCGAGGAGAGAGAAAACACACTTTGCAAGATTTATTCAAGCTAAAAAATGAAAAAACTTAAGCTATGAAAGTTGAAATAACAAAACAAAACCCTGAAGCCAAATGATTAGTGTCACAAAACCTTTCAAAGTGTTAGAATAGTCAAGAAAATAATTTTTTAGACTTTAAGATACATTAGAAAATGACTAGTTACATAATAATGTAAACCATAAATGTTTCTGTAAGTAAAATTCCTAATTTTATGATTTCATTGTGTATTTATCTTCAATAGCTTTCCAATGCAACAAAAACGGAGTCATTTCGAGCTCGGGAGAAAAAGTTATGGCCTCCGGAAGATTGCTAATGATGCCTGCAGCAAGGTTTGGGCATGTGCACCAGTGTTAGTGTATGTGCACCAGGATTAGTGTACCTACACCACGGTTAGTGTACTTATGCCATTTTTAGTGTACATGTGCCATAATTAGTGTACCTAAGCTAGTGTTAGTGTACCTATGCCACTATTAGTGTACCTACGCCACAGTTTGTGTACCTATGTGCCTTTGTCAAAAAATTATAGTCATTGGTGCCTGTGTTGGTAGAAAGGTGTATGTGCGCCCTTCCCTGTAGGTGGTTAAAAAAACACGGGATTTTTCAAACAAAATCTCAAAAAATGTCAAAATTTTATCAATTTGGTTCAATTTTGACAGCACTTTGCCTCCTTCGATCCTGCAAAGAGCACAAAATAAATACAATCCTAGCTAAACTAGTTAGGAAACCTGATATTTATCCATTAATACAAAAAGCTTAGTGAAATAAAAAACTTGAACTAATCTAAAAAACTTTGAAAAACTAATCTAAAAAGCTTGAAACTATCCTAGAAAAATTAAAACCAAGAAATAATTAGAAACTAAAACAAAAGCTTCAAAGTGACTCCATTAATAAAGGATGGACTAGTGTCCCACCGGGTGTGCCAAATGTGTTCAATGAAAGGTTTTGCAAAAGATATTGAAATGGAGTAAGACCCCAAAGCTTTGTGCAAAGTCCCTCAATGGACCATTTGATAAGAAATGAGCAAGTAATCCTATTTGCATGTATTTAAAAATTGAAATAAACAAGAAATCTAACAAATAACATTAACCTCTTTTCTTGAAAGCTTAACAAAATGTGCCTACTAAAGACTTAAGTAATTAGTTTTGTTGTTTACTCCATGAGGGTGAATGAATCTCACTAAATGGCTACATGGCCAAGTTTAGATATTTCATTACTAACCTATCATGGGTGAAAGATGAAGCTATTTTAATGGTGGATGACCCAAGATCAAATGCCTTATTAGCTTGGCTAATACAAATGAGCGCTTAAGATTTCTTAGGCTTGTTTTGGCTTTGTGTTATATAAAGTTGTAAGTTTGAATGGGTAGGCTTAGCATTGTATTTATAATTTTCCACTTAGGAGAGATTGGATTTCTGGTGCATGTGGGACTAAAGCTCAAAAGGCACTTTTAGATTAGATTAGGATATAGAAGCTTTAGGCTTAGTTAAGATTGGTTTAGGCTAGTTAACTAGGGTTTAGGCTAGTTAAATTTTATTAGCAAGTGATTAGAGACTCATTAAGAGTTGGGAAGGGCCCAAATAACCAATTTTGACTGATAGATAGCCTACAAAGCCAATAGAAGTGGTCTAGAGAGAACTAGGAAGGTTCTGAATGATCGAAAGGAGGAATGTTTACCTTATAAGAGAGATATTAACCAAATAAACTGATTATAGGAGGAATACAACCGAGAAGGTGTCGTGAATGGGCATTCGAGAATGGAGTAAAGAATGGTTGATTAACAAAGTGTCGTTAATCAGCTGAATGGGAGGAAATGCTAAGTGTAAGCATATTTTAGGTGTCTACACTATGCATTGGTTGGATTGACCCCTATGTTGTATGCTCATGACAGATCACTTGACTCGATGGATTTATTTCTCTTTGACATACTGTGCTAACTAATCTCATCTAGGCACATCTCTTACTCAGTCGTGTTGTCACTTTCTCACCACTCGATCCGTGCTATTAACTTTGCCTCCCTAGTTTGACCTACTGTGCAAGATTTCCTTCTCGCTCGTCGAACAATTTTTTTGTGTTTAACTATGCACCAAACCAACCACCTTGATTGGATTACTCATTGCGTTTCACCACTAGCCCTTCCCGCACCTATTCATGTGGCTTGACCTACCTCTCTGTTAACTTGCTTGACTTCTCTTCCCCTCCCTTTGGAATTTTAAATGCACCTTGTTTTTTAATTTAAGACTTATTTGTATATAGCTTAGGCTATATTTTTATTTCGTTTCTTATATTAAATATTGGCCTTAGGTAATAATTTTAAGATTATATTAATTTTAATTATGCTAGCTTTTATTTAAATTAATCTAAGTTAGGGCCCTTTAAAAAGGAAGGAAAATTAATATTTCAACTAAGTCATCTAATCCACTAGAGGTACCTTTTTTTTCCAATGAATACCCCATTTTATTTTTTAAATTATTTCCAATAATTAAATAATTTAGGTAAATTAATTGTAAAAATGGGGATATTAGACAATTTTTCCCATTAACTTGTGCTTGTGGGAGTGTTTGTGTGTTTTCTGGAGCGTTCTTCTTGGAATTTTCTTCGCTAACGTTACTTTTGAGAACTTTGTGGAGGTTTATGGCCCCTTTTTGGAGCCCTTTTATTATGTTTTGGTAGGCTTCTAACTCATTTTGAGTCATATTTTACATTGTAGTGCTTTTATTATTGCTTGTGGGCTAGTGAATGTGTCCACCACAATCTTGTAACAATGGAGCCCCTTTTGTGATGTGAGAGATATATCTCACACATAACTTTTTTTTTCCCTTCTTGTTTTCACATTGAATTGTACTTGCTTACATCGCCGATTTATTACGTTCACTCGAAACTCATTATGGTCTCCACAATTGTATGTTTTTAGGTTGATTACAAGGTGAGTGACTTTATTTTGAAAACACGCAATCACATATAATTGTATTCAATGTGCTAAATTGTACATTACCAAAAAAATGGGTGAAACTATTGTTTTTGGGTATTATAATTACATGTAGATGCATTTTTAGTTGAGTCATATGTCTTGCATCCTTGTGTGTATTCTCACACCTTTCTTTTCTTTCATTCTGAATGCATTTAACAGTCATGTCCGACATCCATATGAGCATGCATATTTTTCCTTTTAATCTTTTACAGTGATTGATATTATTTGTGGATGTGTCATGGAGAATGTTCTTTCCAGAATTATGTTTCATAGGATCAAATATGCATTACAACCTCCTCCAATTCTTCTTTGTAGGTAGAATTATGCATCGTGGCATTCAAACATGAAACATTTTATCATTCAACAAGATCTCTATACATACTTATATGGACAAGTACCCACCCCTACTAATTCATATCAACTCAATGAATGTATTAACACTTATAACATGGTTCTTGGTTGTTTGTTGATGTACATTTCTATGCCTCACCACCATGATGTGGCGCACATAGAGTGTGTTCACACAGTTGGGACATTCTTCATTCCTTATTTTGAGACCCTTCAGAGATTACCATTGTCGATTCTTCTCCTAATATAGTTTCTTCCTCACCTACTTTATGAGATGACGATTTGACAGACACAGATTTATTTTTTCATATTTCAAATGACGAGATTTGTTCTTTTATTTCTGATGTTGAGGATGCATATCTTCCCTCTCTCAGTCACCCTTCAGAGAAAGTTGAACCTCGTTTTTATTCATCAGACACTAGAAATTCATGTTCATAGTCACATACTTTTATTACATATGCCTTTGTTCCACACCAATCCATAACTAGCGTACGAGGAACCCTATACTCCTCCTACTTCTTGTATTGATGATTCATACATATTATACATTTCTCTTCTGTTAATTGAGATGCCTTTTTCAGACGAGTTTTTTCCAAACCTCAGATGTCTTTTCACAGATCTTAGTTGTGTTGCAGTACAAGGAGTTGTTTTTGATGATCCTTCACACATTTTCACTTCAGAGGAGTCATTAATATCCTTTCCTAGAAGTGCCTCTTTTGGGATATCCATTACTTCTACTATTTTGGAGATATCAATGATACACCTCTACATGTAGATCATTTTTCTACTACTATAGGGGTTGTTGTCCCTTCACTCCATATGGACACTAGTTATACTTAAGTGGAATTACCTTTAGTTCTTGAGCACCTATTTTCAAGACCTATATCACTCATACGTTGTGAACTAGATTCATATTTCTTCGTACTATTTCCTTCAATTTCCTTTTGGGAGTGAAACAATTTTTTGTAAACCATTTATTTTCTTGCTAAGGGAAGAAACATTGATCTATGTAGATGAAACTTATTCAGTGTACATGAGGAAGACCAAATCATCAAAAATATTCTTGGAGACTTCATAGAGTTGCAGAATTGATATCTAGTTGCAGAATTATTTACTGAACCCTACACTAAAGCCAAAAATCACTACTTGCACTCTCATCATGGGTGAGGTCGATTGTAGCTTCACATATACTTCAGGGCTTCTAAACTCCTCCTCCTCATCTTTTTCTTCTATGAAGATTATAGTTTGCACATGGGTAGCTTATCATGCCTTTAGTTTTCAGGAATCATTTGACGCATCTTTCTTAGGTTGTTTATGAGAGTCTATATCTCTTATAAGTGGAAGCTTTTCCTATTGGGTTTTATTCTATTACTTGAGATCTTTATTGTATTTGGGTACCTCATCGTGCCTAGCTGTCGAGACACATTATTCTTCTCATATTCTTCGTTTCTATTTAGACCATTGTTTGTACATGGGTACCTCATACAACCTTTAGTTATCAGAACCCATATGGTACATCTTTCTTCAATTTTCTAGGGGATTCATCATTGTTTTTTGACTTTCCCTACCTCTACCTAAGATTTGATGAAAGGGGTGTTAGTGTGAAGGATATTATTTAATTATAATGTATTAATTAGGTGAAATTCCCTTACCCATGGTGAGTAATCTCACTTAGATGAGATCATAGGTCATTAGGTGTCATTAGGAGTTATATGATATATTTTGTCATTCCATTTTTTTTATTGTAACTCCTTTCTCCCTTGAGAATGTATGATGAGTCCCGGAATGGGAGTTACACAACACTACTATATGTACTTATTTTTTTATTTATGTGAATGTTCTAGATTATTTTCCCTTATGCAAATCAATTTTAGTTCCTAGTTAATCTCTTGATGATTACTTGGAGCACATATTTGATTTTGATGGAGTGTAACAACCTCAATGTTCACGTTATTATGTTAGGTTCTTGGAGCTCCATCCCATTAGTCTCAATAATCATGTCAATCACTTTGTTATTAGTTGATTACTCTTTTTTTCATGTTGTTTTCTTTCCTTGTGTAAGTTTTAGACGATAAACTAGAAAACATGTTTGATTAAAATTTTCTTAACTTCATGTTTTGTTTACCAATTACTTGGATAAAATTCATGTTATCATTCAAGTGCAACTCCATCGATATAGATGTGATTTAGTGAGATCCAAGCCGTTTCAAAATTGTTTCTTAAGGAATGGATCAACCATTTGTAAAAAGGAGAAGGTTAGAAATATAAAAATAAACAATCGTAAGAAATTCTTAAAAAAAGTATAAGAATTTAAAATCCTAACAGTGCCAAGATTTTCAATGTCAAAGGCCCATGATAGGTAGATGAGGAAATTGATTATAGATGCAATCCCACCCTCGATGTTAAAATCTTGGTAGTGCTAAGATTCAAGTGTCAAAGGCATGACATGCAATCTGTTTATTTTTTCTTTTGCACAGTAAAGCAGGTGAAATATGTTTATGACATTGATTTTTTAAGGCACAAACACTTTGATGTCCTGTACGATTCAATATACCACCATCGATATTTATGAATTGTTTTGATCCTCTCGTCCCTATCAACTTGTTATTTTCCTACTGAAAAAACAACATGTGTAAACGTTAATGCATGGTGGTGTGAAATGGGTTCTTGAGAAGAGGAATTTCTTGGCTTCTGCTCCTGCTCTTCCTTTGCAATAAGGGGAGTATCATGTCTTCATCTTCTTCCATGGCTACTTGCTCCTCAATTCCTTCTACACCCAACTCTTGCAACACATCGCTTCCCACGGATACATCACAATCGTGCCTCAAGTACAAATATTTTCAACTATTCCTCTACTATATGTTTATTTCTCTACTCTTAAGTTGTGAGTGTATAGGACAAAAGGAACTGATGCCATGTCAGAAATAACAAATTTCGTGGCCATCACCGTCGCGCTTCCTCACATTCTAGAGAAACAAGTGTGCTCGTATTTTTAAAAAAATAGCAGTAGGTGGTCATAGCCGCGGTGGAAAAGTATCCCATATGGTTTTCCAGCCCCCCACTAGTTTTTGGTCATAGACGAAAGCGTCCAAGCATAATATAATGTTGTAAATTTATTTATTTATGTGGTTTTGTACTTTATGTGATGAAAAATGAGATGCGTCATTCGGTGGGAGGAAACAATTGGTAGCAACTACGTAGGGTAGGTCATAACACTAGTTTGTGTGAAACCCCACCATCTTCCTTTTCTGATATCACTTTACCCATTTGTTACTAGAGCTTGATTTAAAAAGTAGCTAACAAAAACTACTATCACCGGATCACATCACCCTATAGTTTGCACAAGTGTGATTTCTTGAGCTCATAGTATGATTGGATAACATGGGTGCTATCTCCAAGTTGTGGGACTTGCTACTTGAGATATACCTCCAGAAAAAGCTGGTTCTTTCTCCTAAACTACCTGCCACAATCTACTCTAATGCAGGAAAAACTATTTAATATTAATCTACCTTTCCAAGGGAATAGGGGGAGAGAGTGCATGAAAACAAAGACTACACTAAAGCAGTGATACACCAAAACAAAGAGGGTGTGATAATAGTATCCAATGTGTGAAAATAAGAAGTAAAGTGCATACTATAAGATAACAGTTCTCCACAGTCTAGCAACTATATTCACAACAATATTTCATGCATACACAAAGATAATTAATCCCTGCAATAGCATAAGATAGAAACAATATGTATGCACAATGTTATTGAAGGGGAAAGATGAATGCAAACAAACACAACAAGGGAAGAGAAATCCACAAACTTGTATCTATTGCTTTCATTGATATGCATAATTCAATATATTATAGGATAAGGGATTGGATAACCATGGAAGGAGTCCATTACAAGGGCATACAACACATTGGCTTCAAAAACTAAATTTGACAAAGTTTTTCTACTCCAAAACTATCTCTCTTTACAATGAGCCCAACACTCCAATTTATAGAAATCTGAGAAGAGAGAGAAGGAGGAAATGGAAATCCTGAAATCTATCCTCTCACCACTTTCAAGATGTCATAAATGGATTGAAATGATGAAATTTTGCTTACAAAAGCCCCCCATACTGTCTCATAACTTTCAGCAGTGAAATATGTTAGCCCATGCTTCATTAATGAATCCCAGCTACCAAGTAAAACATTGTTCTAAACTTGGGCCTATTTTCTACAAATTATCCATTGATTATTCATAAAATTCTAGATTTCTTGATTTCTGTGCATTGGCCTTGGAAACATGATTCTTACAGTACAAATTTTGTGCATTTTCGTTGAGAAATGCAAAAGTTATGGCCTTCTAAGTGCAAGAAGCTATTTTGGGTTTGCCAAACATTATTATCATTTAAGAGGACCTAACATTAAATTTATCATAGATGGATATGTTTCCTTTATTTTCATATAGCTACCCTCATCAAAATTAAGAAAGTCAAATTTCATGAAAATTTGAGCTCCGAGTCAAAATTTATAACCGTTTGAAGTTCAGGAGGATCAAACATTGAATTTTCCTTTGTATGCGGGCATATCGGCTATTTCGGGTCTTGGTGTCCCAGATATCCCTTATGCAACTAGGGTCGAAAACCTCCACGTTTTCCAATTTTCTCTTGGAGTGGCAATTTTTGCCTTTGATGTCCCAAATGTCCCAACGTTGACTGGGCCTTGAGGGCCGTTGACATCTGCTTCCTCCGCATGTCTCTCGACATGCTTTGAATATCAGACAAGTCAGCTTTTTGGATCCCACGCGTCCCAATGTCCCAACTATCTCACGGAAAGTGCGGGACAAAAAATTCTGATTTTTTCGATTTCCCTTTGACTACGGATTTTTCGGCGATGCAGGTCCCAACTATCCCTCGTGAACCTTTGCGGCTTGGAACAAAAAACCCTGATTTAACTAATTTATTTGTAAATAAGCCATTTTGTTTTTTCTAGTACCGGCTGTCCCAACGTCCCACGGACCATCTAGGACAAAAATACCTGATTTTTCCACAATACACTAAAAGAATCCCATTTTTTGGATTTTTTGCATTTTTTTCTAACTTATTGACATGAAAGTTAGAGGAAGGCAAAGGGACCTTCGAAACTTGATTTTTTCACCTTTTACCATTTCCACCTACTCACACCTAAAGAAATGATGAAGGTTATCAAAATTAACTTGAGGGGTGGATTTTGGATAGCAAAAACTTTTCCAGTTATACGTATAATGCCATAAATGTACATTGTTTGTTTCCATATTTATTAGTTCTTTTTTACTGCAAAAAAGGGCCATGTGAGTCCATGATGCAATACCGGTGCTGGAAATTCTATCCATTGAATAAGACCGTCTCTGTCTTCTAGAATATGGAATCCTAATATTTTTAGGTTTGGAAGACAAAATATGTCATTTCAGGGGAATGGATGGAGGTTCAGTTTTAGGGTTTGTAGTAGGATCATTAGAGCATCTTGGGGGAAGAAGCTACAAGATGTAATGCAATATGTATTTGTATTTTTTGTATATGATTTGTTAGTCATAAACGAAAACTGCCTGACAGTGTGTAACAACGGAATAATGGAAAAAATATCAGTTATACGTTTTCTTGGATTGTATTAGTGGTCAATATATGTAGTTGATGTGAGCTTCAAACATATTTATTAGAATTTAATCCAATAATTGTATAATGTATTCCGTGCAGGAAATTACATTTTGTATTTCAATAGTAAGAAAGATATTTACTGTGTCCTATAAGAATGTGCAGTTTATGGTCCTTTAGAAATTTGGTCTTCTTATTTCAACGCCTATTTTCATTCTTGGAACACAAACCCATTGTGTCATTAGAGGTTTCTTATCTGTCTTTGCTAGATGTTGTTCATCGCTTCAAGCTAAAGCGTGGTTATAAAATAGTAGGCGTGCAATCGAGTGAGGCAATGATTAACTATTACAAATATCAAGTTTGGCACAAGTTTAAAGAATGGTTTATAGGATAAGAAATTGTGTACGCAAAGGATAGGAAATAAGGATAGAACTAAGTGTCACATGGCAGGGATCTTGGTTTGGGTTTCGAGGCCATTTGGGTTCTTGACTTGGAGAGGAAGTTTTTTCAATGGAAGGATACTTTGTTGTGGTAATTCATTTGGAAACTAGAGCGATAATTACGCCAAATAGTTTTTCTTATAGTGGGGTGGGCATGGTGGGAATTTGATAGCAGTCATAGATATCAATAGAGGATAGGGAGAGGAAAACGACACCAAAGCATAAACCATGTGGAGATTTCCATCTCCTATGGCTGACACTGTATAATGGAACCATTAAATGACATTATTTTTTATGTCTGTTTCATTGTCTCCATGTATTATTCGGATTAGAATTGATAACTCTTATTTTTAGCTTATGGCTTTGAACATGGAATGGTTGGAAGTAATAGTAACATTATTATTTTGGATGAAGTAGAACTAAAAAAAGGTCCTGATATGTTAGGGAAAGGCATGCACATGCTTGTAGATCCGGTCAATGAATTCTTTTCTCTTGCTTTCAGGGTTGAAAAAATTTCTTGTAGAGTGGAGTTCCATGAAATATTTCTCCTAGATTTCCCTACAATCCCATTATTTTGTGAATCATGCCGTAACCATCACTGTAGAGTAGTGTGGGGAAGGTGTCAAACCTGATAAAGAAACAGAGGCTCAACACGAGGCTCATCTCATGTTGCATCTAAGGATATCATCCAGGTTGTGGTCTCTTGTAGATTGTGTATAAGCTTGAAGTAGAATAATCCACCCCAAACTAGAGTCCACATGCATCACCCTCCTGATGGTGCTCTCGCAAAAATTTGCTATCATTCATTATTTCTAAAACAGTCATGAAAAACCTTATTTAAAGTCAATATGACACCCTTACTCAAGCTAAAATAGTATTCGTTTCTCCCTTAGAGATGAAGCATATTTAACATGGAATTCATCACTATTTCAGGCTTGCTACTCATCAAAAAGTGAAAGTGGTTGGCACAAATTACCTCACAAAAAACCAAAAATTGTATAAAATAATTTCAACCAGGGTATCCAACATTTCAAAGCCTTAAAGTTTTTTCTTCCCTTAGATAAGTCTACAAGCTTATTGGACAATCCTCTTCATAACCTGTGTTCAAGTCAATGATGAAATTCAATTGGAATCGTATGAGAATTTTAAAGAATAAATATAAGTTGAAATTTCATTTTAATCCTCATTATAAGCATCATCCCTAATTACACGCTGCAAGTCATTTTTTCAATTGGAGTGAACCCACCCACCACTGACAAGTGGCGGTTCCATCAATAGATGAGATCACACTGGGGAGGATGTTGAAGATCAGACATGTTTCAACCATCGATCACATCTCTCTTCGCTAACACTTTCCGCTACAAACAACGATGTAGAGGACAAAGGAAAGGTCATTGAAGTGTGATCTCCAACAAACCATCATGTGGAGATGAAACCCTGAAAAGGATGAGCCATGTAATTTTAACATGAAAGTAGGGAGAGCTAGAGAAAACCCTAATTTATGGTGTCGTAACAAGGTGAGAGATCAAGATAGCTAAGGGAAATGAAAGTGGTTGTACGTTGCTGAAAAATGAACTATGGATTTCTTAATGCCAATGTCATCTCCTCAAGGAAAGAAAGTAGATGTGAGAGATAAGCCACTAGAATTACCCAAGTTGTAGGTTTTGTAGGGATGGTTACTTAGGTGAATGTTTCTTAAAATTTGTTGGATTATCAAGATATTAGCTAATAGAATATTGTGTTTGTATGATGGATTTGGAAATCGTGGAGAGACATACTACGTATATGGTCTACAAAGGGCTTTGTGTAAGGCAACATGTGAATAATGGAAGAAAACTCAAAATGATAAAGTGAAAGACAAATAATGGATAATTATTGATTATTATTTGCATGAAGCTTATTTTCCTTCATTTACTCAATCTTAGAAGTATGAATGAGGCCTACAAAGTGCTCCAAGAAATAAGCATACAGGAAAGGCTTCAAACATATAAAATGTTCGATTTCTACATTTTTTTAAATTTTTGCACCTTTAAGAAATAATTACACTCATGTTAATAATATAAACTCAATTATCAATTATTTTTCAAACATCATTGATTTTCTTGCATTTACTCGAGCTTGGAATTAAAAAGTGGGGCTAGAAAGTGCACTAGGAAACAAACATTTCAGTTGAGTTTTGAACAAGGAATTTTTAAAATTTTTCCCATTAATTATTTTTTCCCCCTAACCATAAATTCCACTCACATAAATAATCCTACCAAGATCGATTCAATAAAGTGCATGTAATTTATTCTCACTTGTCTATTTCCAATTTTTCGTTTTTGTCTTCATATTCATATAAATAATCAAATGTTTCCCAATCAAAAGTCTTGAAATTGTTCCCAATAGGATTTCAACCTCAGAACCTATTAAATTTTCATTATTTTTAATTTACCACCTCTATGAAAAGGTTTTTCTCATCGCACATTGTTTTTTTCCTTCCATTTGATTGAGATTAGAATTGTAAAGGGTGTGGGGTACAAATTTTCCCTTGAAAAAAGTATTTCAGTTGGGTTTCAAACATGGAACCTATTAAAAGTTCCCCATTTTTAGATTGTCCCCTATAACCACATATTGTGCTCAAGTGAATATTGCGAGCAAGATAAACAAGGTTCCATGGAACATAATGCACTTCTCCTCACTCAAGCACCATATTTATCAACCCATAACCTTTTCCTCTTTATTTCTTCCTCAACACTTAGTTCTTCCCTCCATCACCTCCAACATGTATATTCTTCAGAGCCAATGTTTTCCACTTAAAGACAACTTAGTGTGCCCATGCTCAAATTTATTGGAGATGAGTTGAATTTCAAATGCGTGGATTCCATTCAAGCTTAAGATAGCGCCTCTGATTCAAAAAGTTTCAAGTCTAGAAGTGTTAATTTTCCAGTCTGGAAAATGGATCACCACCATTTTTACCTCCTATGTACATGTGTTGAATCTACACTACTTAGATTTGACATTTGCTCAAAATATGATCGTCTTGAAGATAGAACACCCCTATATGTACATCCTTCCCACATGTAGTGAGCTTGTACTTTGCATATTTCAAAACGTTGCACCATTGATAGTGGCAGGCTTCAATTCTTACCACTTTGAATAAAGCCAATGTGTCACAAATATGGTGATTTAGTTATGGATCTACCAGATCAACAAGTTATGGAAATATGGTGGCTGCAATGTTTTACCAAAAACCGCTAGAACTTATTGAAATCAAATACTTTTTAACAAGTTTGAACCCCCCTCACTCTGACTTCTCCATTCGTTGTTGACTATCACCCTTTATGAATGTTATTTGCAAACAATGAACCTTTTAAATGCCAATGTAAGTCGCTTATGAGAGTTTTTCGCTGTAATTCTTGACATTTTTTAACACATCAGCTAATTCACAAAAAAATCATGTTCATCGATTAGGTTTCATGTACCAGACCAAACACCATAATTTTTATTTCTGTCATTTTTCACCCCAAACCATTTGTCTCATTCTGAGCCGAGAAATGTTCACCAAGATTAAACCCCTCCGTTCACTTTGTCTTCATTGACCATTGTCACATCCTACATCAACATCTTGCACTACTATGCAAAAAAACTTTTCTACATGTCAACTCCATATTCTACACATGGTTTTCCTTCCTCTTCATTCACATTTCAACTACTTTCATATAAATAACTACCAATGATGGTTACTCCTCTGTATCATTACCACCCATTACACCTCTACCTACCATACTTATATTTTCTTCTTTTCCACTATCACTTCCTCCTTATACGCAAAAAATAAAATACCTTAACAAACACTACTCTACTTCTCTATTCCCTTCCCCTTTCAACATATAGTTCCTCCACTGTATCCCTTTCTACATTAACATCACACTTCTTGCATGCGATTCCTAGTTAAAAAACTTATGAACTTTAACACAACAAGAGGAGATTACTCCTCGATTTTTTAGAGGCACATTGATTTCTAACTTTGATATGCCTTGATTAATTGTTATGTTACTAGTCTATTTGTGTTTATTGTTTACTTTTTTATGTTTGATATTTGTTGGTGTATATCTTTTGTGATGTTATATTTTTAAAATAATTTTTTTTGAATTTTATATGATAGTCGAATTTTTTAAATTTTTATGGAATATTAGAAATTCTTTTGTTTATTGATATATTATTTTTTCTATCTTATTTCCATCTAATTATTATTTCTTCTATTTCTCTATTCATTTAAGACATTTTACAAAATTGTATTTATATTGTTTAGGATTTTACTTTCATGGATTGCTTCTATCCATATTTTTTGTGCATCAGGGTTTTAATTTATTCATTAGCCTTTTTGAGCCATTGTTGGCATACACATAGATACAATGGAGCATTTAGGACACTCAGAATGATTCCAAATGAGTTATAATTAAATTGTAATGAAATGAATTTAGTCCATTTTTGAATTTAACATCCACATGGCATATACTATTTACTACTTCCTACATATATTGAAACAATAAGGATTATGACAATCATAATACAGTAAAATGATTGTTGAGATGCATTATATTCTTGATGTTTTCAAGCTTTTTTCAGTAAATGATTTCTAATCAAGATAGCTACTAAATATGCGCCATTTTTTTTATATTTTTGAAAAACTTTAATGCAAAATTAGGGTTGTAAGAAAGGATAACAATTTTTAACTACTTTCTAATGATTTTTAGCAAAGTGATTAATATTTTTGAGAACAAGAACAAAGAATTGAGTTACATTGTTTCATTTCAAATTCCCATGAAATTTCTTATAACATACTAGTATGGTTCCAACTATTCCATTTTAATACTTGTACGATTTTGGTTGAGAACATTTGATTTTGTTGATTTTTTATGGATTTGATGTACCTTCTTGTTTAGACCTTTCTTCCACTTCTTGTTGCCGAATATAGCTATCTCAAATCAATGACAAACTATGTGGTAGTATAAAATCCTAATTACCTTTGACATTTCAATTTTTAAAAGAAAGGGTGTCATTAAGAATAAAATAATATTTTTTATTAACTATGTATAAATTAATAAAAATTAACAATTAAATTCAATTAAAATTAAAAGTTAAAAGTTAAATTCAATAAAAACTGTAAAAATCTCACAATTAATTACCCATTAAAAAATAAAATTGATAGCATCAATGAAAATGCTATTAAATATTTATATTGATCGGTTGTGCTCAACTTACAATAAAATTAAAGTTAACTAAAACTCTAATAAAAATTAAAATGTACTCCATAAAAACTGTCTAATGAATTGGCTTATTGAATGTATATACTCTCGCATCAAAATTTACTATTAAATTTCATTTATTCAAAATCTAAAATGTAATAAAATTAGTAAAAAATTAAATTTAATAATACTCTATGAACTATAAAAATAAATTGTGGAATAATAGTTAATAATCAATTTAAAAACAATAATAATTTACTACAAAGGTACGTAAAAATTCAGAAATTGTTTAGGTGAAAGGATGTGTTAGGAATAGAAGATATGTAATGTGTTCCTATGGACGTGTATTTTAAAATTAAAATCCAATAAAAGTAAAGATTTGATAAAAATTAAAATTTGATATTAATAAAAAAATAATTATTAATAATTAATTAAAATTATGAAAATAAAGACTTAAAACTAATTGATAGTTATAAAATAAAATTTCTATAGAACTAATAAAATATAAAAAAATTCTAATTTAGAATGTACATAAAAAATCATTAATAAATTATTTTTTAGATCAGGTAAAATTAATAAATGATATAAATTAGTGAGTGAGGAAACTAACATGTTTAAAAAATAGAAAAAGTTCTAAATTAAAATTGTGTAAAATTTATAACAATTGAAACTATCATATCAAAAACTGAGATCAAACATAAAATTTCCTGCTAGTCGATTATGAAATACAATCCAGAAACTTTAATTCCTGCTTAAATCACTCCTTTTTTAAAATCCTTGATAAAAAGAAATTCAAAATTACAAATGGTAAAAGTACTGAGTATTACCATACCATAAAAGTTTAAAGATTGGGCAAAGTTAAAATTAAAAAAAAAAAAATCAAATTTAATAAAAGTGGCGACCATCTCCCAATAAAAATTGTAATATTTTTTTAATGAGCAGGTAATAAATAAGAATTAATCAAATTACAACTATAAATCAATAAAATACTATAAATGGAAGGAAAAAATAATAAAAATGCAAACTTAGAAATTACCGTAAAAATTATCAAATTTAAATTTAAAGCAAAATCTTTACCAAACCATTAACAGGCTGTTGAAAGCTGATGTTTCAAACGCAACGTAATGCCAATAGATATTACAGTAAAATGAATAGCCGTATAAATCACGGCTAAAAAATATTAAAAATGTAATATAAATTAAATATTAAATATTAAAAAAATTAAAAAACTAATAATAATTAACAGCCATTTAACATAGGCGGGTGAACAATTATTATTTTTCCTCTTTGAGCTGAAAAAACCATGATCTGGACTGCATGAATCAACGCCATATGAGTATATCAACTATATCTAGACGATTATTGAATATGCATTGTTGAGAGTGACACGATCCCCCATGGGTCCTCTTTAGAAGTAATGTTCACCCTCCAAAATATCTTAGTGACCGACGATGGGGAAGGGTCATAAATGTTCGAATTGCTTGGAACTACTGATAGACTTTAATAGCATGTGCACATAAAGTTTAGAAGCGAATCCAACATCGTGTTCTATAATTAGTCTCTGTCACATATGATGACATTCTAACTAGATGAACAATGCATGACTCTATAGTAGGCTTTTGTATCATCTAATATTCTTATCAAACAAATATTACTGATAAAGCTGGACATACCTCTTTTCTACCTCTAGAAGTAATATTTTGTTATGTATTTTAAGTATTAGTTTGTCTAGGCAATTGCAACTAGGTTGACAATCCAACATTGTCTTGCCAGATACGATAACATGTAAAGATTTTCGTGATAGTTTGAGCTATTGAATCGCTGCATAAAAGGTTCAAATTTCTTACCTGGACAGTCCCTATTTAATGCACATTTTTACTCTGATATCATCTATGAAGATCCCATGACATTTCACTGCATACACATACAAACCAGGTACTATGATCCTTTTTTCCGCAAGTAAAAGACATCAAGCATGTACATTTTGTAAGTATCCTACGATATATATATGATATATATATATATCATATATATAATATAGATCTAAATAATTGCAAGGTCCGTACACGCATTCGTCATAAAATGTTCTTAATGTTTCTATACATGGGCAACCTATGTACCCATATGAGATCCATGTACAGTTGAAGCAAATCCTCGATGTAATTCTCTATTTCTAAGGTTATGGGGAACATGTCTCTTTGTTATGACAGGAATATGAGTAGGTTTTGTACAGATACCTTCTCATTCACAATATCCATAATGTGTTGGAGCCAAATAGAAGTTTCTTCAACATTGTTATACATTTTATTAGAAAGGATGTAAAAGCTATAAACTTGTACCAATATGTTGTTGCGTTACATCACCTACTTTATATTGGTAAATCACCTGAGTCATGAACATATTTCTAAATCTTACGTACATATATGCTAGGAGTAATATGAAGGTATCTCCATCCATACATTATTGAGTCTTCCATCTGTGTGCCCTTGAATAATTTGATAAGATATTTTTATGCTTTTGGCCATCAGCCAATTTCTCTAAATCAATACCATTTATTTTCTATCCACATGTAAATGTGAAGAATACGACTCATTCTACATAAATTGAATTATCATATTTAATTAATTGACTATGACATAAGTAACCAATATGAAGCTTTTCAACCAAAATGTGATCACTTGTTCTGCCATGCTTCTGAATCTGTTTCACTATCAACTTGCAGTAGTACAAGTCTTCAAAATTCATGGGAACCTATAATCCTCCAAATGTTTCTTAAATTCTATAGCAACTAATGGCTATTAGAATCTACGATGGCTAAACCGATATCTTTATCAGGTCCACAATGTCTAAATCGTGGCAGAGGTGATTTCCAAACATGTTGTCAGATTCCCTCTGTATTGTATTCATTGATCCAGTGAAGAGGTAATTGACATCCAATCAATAGCGTCAACAGATATCACATGAGTATTTTCGAACAAAGTAATCTAACCTCCTCCATGGTCCCTCCACAGATTATGGTGATATCTAAAAGCAGAATGAAACTAGTATGATTGTGTATTATGTTCTGGTCATATACACTTTTTAGGGACGTGTCCCTATACAGGCAGTGAAGCCTGTTGTCATGTGCAGCTCGTGGTTGTCCCATGGCGGCGTGTATGTTAGATTCTATATGACCACCATTCTCCACAAAGTTTCTGGGATATCATGTAACATTGATCGTACAGCCTATCTCGACATCCCTATCCAATACATGTCATTCTGGAAATTTTACGTAACACAAAGCGATCCAGAACGAGCGATGGCAATCTGAAGCACGACTGCATGGGCATCATTCCCTATGTTCGAGTGTAACATTCCTTTTCACTATAATAATATCAGACATCCTCGATGGTCAATGACGGAAAAATTCTGTGCAACAGAAGCCTATGCTAGATTGCGGGAACGAAAATTGTGCGTCCACTATATGGGCGGATTAAAGACCACGTTCATGAGTCACGGTAAAATACGGAATTAATATGGCGCCCTATGCAACGATTCTTCCTGCAACATGTGATCAATCCCATACTCGCTAAACTTGCACAGATTCGATGGTATGCTCCCCAAGTTCCATATTATTCCACTTCGAAAATCAAGAATCCTCCTCGTGGGATCCTTACGGTCTCTTACAAATAGGCCCTTCATGCCAAAGAAGGTTACGGGGAAGGATTCTAGGGTATGATTCCATTTTCATATACAACACATCTGAATAATAGCCAACGTGGAGCATCAACCTGTACCCTTTTCTTCAAAAAAAATGACGAGACTCGAACATTTTATTTAACGTGTTAACCATAAAGTAATGAGTAGAACTATGCTCGATTACAAAAGTTACATCGTCTTATCGAAAGAAGTTTCTCACATTTTAGATGCGGTTCTTCTGAATCATCCTTCACATGCGGCTATCTCTATAATGATTCACAGTTGTTATTTTATGTTAAACCTCTTGTGCAGCATTTCACAGAGTAGAAATTCTCCTATGCGGCAACTCTCCTGACCTTCATTGCTTCACATGTACAATAGCCGGGAATGTGTGTTATCAGCTCTTCATCAGCTGCGGAAGAATTGTGATTACGCATTCGATAGACTGGTTGGGCGATTTTGGACATGCCGGCCACGAGGGTGATGGGAGACTTTGCTCATTCTGCCAAACTGGAGAGATTCTACATTATACATGATAGTTGTTGAGTATACATGATACCGTCGGTTGGGAGCTGGGATATGTGATCCGGCACTCGCTCCAATTTCTAAATCTTGACAACTATAACTGCATTGTATGAAAAAATACGATAGGTCTCTAAACGCTCACATATCACCTCTCTACTATTCCGAGATATGTAATTAATTAAACTCTGCAAACTACTATCTTGTAACGTACTTGAAAGCAATTTGGGTATAAGAATTAAAGTGTGACGCTATTTAACAATATTACATTGTCAAAGGAAATTCGAAAGTTATCAAACAGAGATCCGTGCTCCAAGCAATACGTAGGATCCCTACTATAAAGACAGTTGCCTAGCAAATCTACCAAGGTTCCACTCCTTAGTCGCCAAAAAATGATCACAATTTTTTTTACAGTAGCAATTTTTAAATCAACAATTTCACGATTATACTTTGTTATCTATCCAGTTAAAATGAGAATAGAACAATCATAAAATGTGATCCAAAGTATTACGCGCCTTCATTGAAAACTCTACACAATTTGTACAAATATATTATTATCTAAGAGGCTGCTGTATTCAACATTAGGGGAAAATGCAAACACTATCACGAACATTTATTGGGATGGTATATATATATATATATCACTAATAATTGTTTGTGATCAAGCCAAATGTTGAGTTGGAGCGTTCAAAAAAGGATATTACATGCTCTAACGTGGTTCAACAAAAGAATTCCTACTGTATTCAATTAAATTCATATCTATTAGTCGAAGCTGTCTCAATGGTATACATTGTGAAGTATGTTTGTATTGTATTACAGAGAGTTTATTTTTCAGATCAAATATTTTTCGTAGCTGTTCTAAAATTCATGAGAAAACTTCATTTATCTATCTATTTATTGGCAGCCAAATGGATATTGTTTTCACAAATTTATGACGTTTTATTATCAGTTTAAGTAAGATTTATTTCAATTTTATTAGTAAATTAAATTTTTAGAAAGACATACAGGATTCATTAATGTTTTATTTGAAAGCATTCAGAACATCCCCAGAAAATAGGTATTGAGCTTTAGCGCCTTCTGATTACAAAAATATGAAAAGTATCTAATTACATGTCCATACATTGGATTACCCAAGGTACCACTCCACTCTCCAGATATATTTTTCCTGGAAACTTTCATTAAATTACAGCTCGGAGTCGGATCCACCAAACAATCTTCGCATTGACGACTTCATAAATTCTTTACCATCAATTGCATGTCCAGTTCATTACGCTCCACTCAATTCACACGTATGTATGGAGCCCCCTCCACCATGGTTCCTATGGACCATTCCACATGTTGGTCCCCACAATCCTGACGTCAGGCTGGAAACCATGGTGGGGACCACACAACTGAGGAATACATTCAAAAAAATGATGTGGCAGAAGTGACGGGGATGCCAACTGTTTGATTTTGAATCATTGATGTTTGTGGCACTGGTCCCTCCACACCAATGCATCATACCACGTCTTTTGAATCATTTCCAATCCTGCATCAATTCACGAGGAGAGGGAAGCCCAAAACCAGATAACGAGGCCAGGGAAAGAAGAAGACTGCAGTGGGTTTTCTCTGCATTTGTGTTTCTGAGGAAGAAGCAAGAAGTCTGGGTTTTCTCTGTGTTTGTGTTTCTTAGGAAGAAGCAAGAAGGGTAGCCGTCATCGTCAGTGGAGGGAGCCATCATTACATTGTGAGCGAGCCAGAGGAGTTAGTTGTAGAGGACATCATTTCTCTCCATTCTACCGTAAGTTTAAAATCCCCTATCCCATCTACCAGTAACCATACCATTTCGTAGATTCATGGTTTCATATTGTTTCGTAATGGAGTTATTTTGTGTATTACTTCCATATCGTGTGTTTGTTTTACTTCCGTGGTTTTGCTAGGCCTACCCAATAGAGATTATGTTGTTTTATGTTTATGGAAGTTTTATTTTCGAAACATTTTTTCCTAGTGGTAAATATAGACTGTAAAATATGGTTATCTATTTTATCGTTTCATGCACTGTAGTCGCCATGGAGATAACTATGGTCTATGCTTTGACCATAATAACATAAAGTTTAAATTATTTATCTTTTGTTTACATTTATTTTAAATTGGGCATGATTGTCTTACATGGGTGTTCAAAAATCATCGCTCCACCATTGTTTTAAATTGACCTTTGTCTTTGCAAAAGAATTTCCCAAAAAACAAAGCATGTGAACTATTTGACAAAATGTCTCTACAAAATTGTTGTAAAATATGGTCTGCAAACTATTTGACAAAATGTCTCTGTGAAATGTTTGACAAAATGTCTCCAGTGAATTGTTTGACACAATGCCTCAAAGCATATCTTCAAAATGTTTGACAAAATATCTCTAAAAAATTATGGTTTTTGTTTATGTAGCTAGTCCTGTCTTGCCAAATGTCGTTGTTAGTTATAAATGGTCTCAATGTTACAATAATATGCTTGTCTTCTTCCTGCTTTGTCCATCATATTGCATGACAATGGTTTGTAGAGGGTTCTTTTCTTTTCACTTATCTTGTAAACAATTTCTTCCCAATTATATGTTATAGCGTATGGGTTTTTAAATTAAATAACATATGTTTAGATACAATTTACCTCTTTTAACACCATGTTCCTTTGCCACCCATGTCATTATGTGGGAGATTTATTTAAATGATTAGTTTGTATTATTTTTTTCCCCCAAATTATTTATTAATTCCCAAAAATATTCCATATTGTGTTCTTATTGAAATAGTTATTATATTACTATGTTATTTATTGTAATTATCTAATGCATTCATCTAAGTCTTGATACTTTTTTGGTCAACTCATAGGAGGTAAGTTGTATAGGTGTATTAAATATCTTACCCAAGAACCATCAGTATTGATTCCCTTGATCACAATGATGTATGCAATGATCAATATTGACTATAAGTCAACATTTTACTATACAGAGATATATGCCTTGAAACTACTACCACTATGAGAATTCAAGTCAACATGGTTGAAAAACACATTGTGTTTTTCAACAACGAAATTTTAAACTAATTTCTTACTATAATTGAATTTATAGTCTACATTTTTTTATACCTTCAAACAGTCTCTATTGTTCAATTGTTTTCATACTACAATTTCTTTCTTTTCCTATTCTTGTTTTCGTAGCCAATCCAAACCCACTTGCCATCCAAGTAAATCCATGGTTAACTTTTCTTAATTTATCATTAGTATATTTTGTCTTTTTTCAATAATAAAAGCAAGTTTTGAAATTTTTGTATCTCTTAGTATAAAAAGAAAATTTTCTCCTCTAGGTATTGTCTTCATTGGCAAGTTAATGTAGATGATAGTAACTTGTGTCAACGATGGAGAGTAGAAGAACTTGAGAGGTCATCTTTCCTGTAATGTAGAATAACTTGAGTGATGAAACCACATTAAAATTCATGACTGCTAATTCAAAAAGGTGGAGGAATTGATTCCAATTGAAATGTAACTTATTTGAGATCTTGACATTGAATTTTGAGGGAATTACAAATAATTCTATGACAACGGGTTTCAACTAGGGTAATGTATAACTTTTGATTCACCTGATAGAATCCTCTAAAATTTGCAACAAATCTCTGCCCAAGCCAAGAGAGCATGACCATGAAGTTTTAGAGCATATCATTGAGTGAACACAAAGAATTCCATGACAGGAATTTTGAGGGAAAATGGAAGAACACAATGAACAGAGAAAGAGGTAAGTGAAGAAAATTTGACAAATTTTTATGTTTCAACATCCAAGAATAGGTTGCATGATGTTTTAGGGGAATAATTAATGTGTTTACAATGATATACAAGGTAATAAAAGGATTATGTATCAGTTGATCCCAAAACCAGTCTTAACTCAGTACTAGAACTGTTTATCTAAATTTGTCTCTCAAATTTGTAATCCAAGATATCAAAGATAGAGGATACATTGTATTGATTCAATCAGTGTATATATCTTATATTATGGAAGAATCCTATATCAAATTCCTATATAAAGGCAAGAGTTAAAGCCATGGATCGATACCTTGTTTTAATAAGTTTAATTTCAAAACCTCCCTTCAGAATTTCTACATTAATGGAATATATTCCATGGATAGGTGTGTCTTGAATTCAAGGTGAGATCTAGAAAGGAAGGTCATTAATTATTAATAATCGGGAGTTTACTCTTAAGCATCATTCACTATGATGTGATCCCCTCAATAGGATACCTAAGCATTTTGATTGGACTGTTATGATATGAATGAGAAAGAAAATGGAGTATATAGCTCCACTTCAGATTGAATATCAATGTAGGTTGAAAATAGTGAAGAATATTGTACAAGGGAGAAAGGGAAAAGATAAGGTAAGTTATCTACTGAAGGTGATGATATACATACAAGCACAAACATCAAAGAAGCAAAAAGAGACCCTAGAGAAATCTTTGCATACCTAGAGAGAAGTGTAAATGATCATTAATTGTCTTGAATGGGTAGTATTCTTGAGATCAATAATGCATATTTTTGGATAAATGCTAAGGTAATCTTGTTCTTGAGTCACATGATAGACTACATCATTGAGTATATAGATTTGATCAAATGAGAATCAATCAAGTATAAAGGTACAAGAAAAAAGAGTTGGTAATTTCAATTAGGGCCTCTGTCAAGTAAAAATGATATTGTGGATGATCCTGACTAACAATAATTAATGTGAGGCATATCAATAATGGTTATTGATCTGAATAGAGTTGAGCTAAGGTGGCATCAATTTGTGGTATCAATAGCACTGGAAATACCTCTATATTTATGTGAGATAAACATTGACCTAAAGGCATTTAGAGTTATTCATATATGTTATATGTAGCAATGATATTGTGATAAGTCATGCTGAATAAGTTATGTTACCCCTCAAACCAATATTATATTGTTATTTTCCTTATCATTTTAGCACACTATGATATGATATTTTCTATTATTGAATTGTAAATGAATGTGGTCTCAATTAATGAAATTCATATATTTACAATTTATGACCGTAGCAACTCTCAAATATAAGTTAAGGTTTCATAATTTTTCATGATATAGCGTGTATGATAACTAGGTATTGATTTTGTTTAGGGTTAATACACTATGTGATGAAATGTGGATGTAATAACTAAAAAGATAGTTAATTAATATTGAAGAAGATTAGGAGAAGGGTAAGATTAAAATAGGTTATTTAATGTCTCAAATTAGTTAGAAGTGGCATAAAATGGGGTTGACTTTATATCCAACATGAAAATGTAAGCATTTTTTAACTTCAAGACTACAGTAAAGGATGCAAATAGATAAAGAAACCATAAAATAAAGACAAATATATGGAAGTGTTAATCTAAAATAGTACTTTGAATCTCAGTAACGTGAGTAACATTTTATTTCATGGTTGAATTTTTGCTTCACATTTTCCCCAAGGCGTCTCATTAAGAGTGTGGATACCATTTTTAAAGAGTGGCAAAGACCATTGATTTTGGGAATCATGAGAAAGGAACATTTTGCAATTTGAAAAATGTGGGACCACTTGGTTGTATTTTATTTGAGGGAGAATCCATTTATGATTTCATTGACAGACCTAGATAATATGGGATTTTACTATCTTCGCAAATTTTCATAAGCTTATAAAAATAAAGGAACCTCTACTATTGATAGAAATAGAAGTGAGGATGAGTGTTTGAAGGTATAATATTGTTGTATCCTCTATTCATCTTAACTCTTGTGTACATAAAGTAAATATTAACTCTTGTCTACTTTAGTATGGTTGTTTTTATGTTAGCTGATTTAGTATGTTTATCATATGTTAGTTGATGTTTGTTTTTCCAATCAATAGTTGATTTAGTATGTTTATCATAAGTTTAGTATGTTTTTTGATATAATTAATATGTAAACATTTAGTAATTTCTTATCATATGATTGAGTGAACTTATATTATGTTAAATGTAATGACATTATAGTAAGTTTGTTTTTTTTACTAATTATATTTGTAGATAATGGTAATGTGCATATATAATTTGTATCTAGAAAATTGTTTATTAGATGTGATATTTTTTATGATGTAAGTTGAAGCTATAAAATTTGTGATATGATACTCTGACTCTCAATTTGGCATATAAGTCCCAAGTTCCTCATGTAAATATATGAATAGGTGTGTTCTGATTTTGGGGCTTACACTCCTTACTCCCATCCCATCCCCTCATCGTTCAGGGCCACCCTCATCCATATGTGTGATTCCATGGGCTCTATCTTCATTTGATGAACTATTCAACACTAGACTACTATGGGTGGTATACATGTGTTGAGTATATAATAATGATATCTCAAGTGTAATGAATTCATCTAACCACTGTTTTTATAAATGAAAATGTTCCCATAATTTACTCACAACCGTCCCTGTTGAGATTATATAACAAGAAAATTCGTGCTAGTTAGTCAAGATAGTTATGAGAATCTCAAAGCAAATGTAAAAAGAGTCAAGTCGTTCGGCATTTATGGATACTTGAGATTTCTAAGTGAACATTAGCTTATTTCATGGTTGTGAATTTTTGCTTCATCATTTTCCCCAAGGCGTCTCATTAAGAGTGTGTATCCCTTTTTAAAGAGTGAAAGACCATTGATTTTGGGAATCATGAGAAGAGGAACATTTTGTAATTTTAAAAATGAGGGACCACCCGATTGTGCTTGATTTGAGGGAGAACCCATTTATGATTTCATCACAAACCTAGATAATATGGGATTTTACTATCTTCACAATTTTTCATAAGCTTCTGAAAATAAAGGAACCTCTACTATTGATAGAAATAGGAGTGAGGATGAGTGTTTGAAGGTTTAAATTGTTGGATCCTTAGTCATTTTAACTCTTATCTACATAAAGTAAATATTAACTCTTGTCTACTTTAGTATGGTTGTTTTTGATGTTAGCTGGATTTAGTATGTTTATCATATGTTAGTTGATGCTAGTTTTTGATGTTAGTTGATTTAGTATGTTTATCATAAGTTTAGTATGTTTTTTAATATAATTAATTGTAAACATTTAGTAATTTCTTAATATGATTGAGAGAACCTAGTTATGTTAAATGGAATAACATTTGAGTAAGTTTGATTTTTTTGTACTAATTATATTTGTATATAATGTCAATGTGCATATATAATTTGTATGTAGAAAATTTTTTATTGGTTATATTTTTTTATAATGTAAGTTGAAGCCAATAAAAAATATGTGATATGATACTCTCACTCTCAATTTGGCATATGGGGGCAGGTGCCTCTGCAAAGACATGAATCAGTGCGTGTTGAAGGGGCTTGCCCCTTAGGATGCCACATCAATATGCCTAGCTATTGTTGCGTGATGAAGGGGCTTTCCCCTTAGGATTCCGCATCGATATTTTATGTTGTGATTAATTTATCATGTTGGATGACATATATTATATTTTTCATGTATCGTGATAACGTTAATTGTATATTTTTGTATGTATGTGTGTTGTTGTATTTAGTTTCCCTTTTGTTTAGAGAAAATTTTGTTTAGAGAAAATGAATACACGTAACTGTATTCATCTGAATCCCATCGAAATAAACATTGAATACTCCCAAATTTCAGAGGGAGGAAAATTTCAAGAGGTCCACATTTGCGGTCTACATAGACCACTATCACCAAAATAAACCTTCAAAACTGGAAATTGTAAACATGGTTAAAGCCTGACTCAATTTACTGGAAACTTCAGTGATTTATTTTTCTTAGTTCCGCACTACATATTCTCATTCACGCGGATATGGTTTAGCTTATGACATGATGGAGGGGAATTAGAAGTACAATCCTTTCCATAAGATGAGGAAGATAGGAGTTCCGGTGATAAAACCGACGATAGATCCAAAAAATGAGCAAAAAATATTGCACATGGAAGCAACTCCAAGTTTGTTGCTAAAAAAAAAAAAATAAGATACTTCTTTTATATGTTTTGTACTAAAAAACTTATGACATGTTTGAAAAAAACCTATATAAATATTTTTTTTACAAATTTTTATTCGCACGAGCTTAAATATATTTTATTTTGTTGTTTGAATATATTCTTGATTCACATGATCTTAAATATTATTTTTGCATTGGATTAAATATGTTTTTCATTGGATTAAATATATTTTCCATAGTATGAAAATGTCTTTCTACAGTTTATATTTTTTAAATTACTAATGTTTATATATTTTAGACAAAAAATTTATTATTAAAATTCATTTATGTTATAATTATATTTAGGTACCAAATGCGTATTGGTAGCGATTTTCTAAAATCTTCACAACTCCAAAAATGAAATGTCTTTAGGCTTATTTGAAACCAATTAGTGAAGTCTAGTTAAAAAAGGAAAAATTAACTAGGTCTAAAAATATTTAAATATTCATGTCAAATTCACTAAGTATGGGTTAAGATCATTTGTCTTATTTAATATTGTATTTGGTACAAATATCATTTCCAATCGTTGAAGGTATTCATATGGCCCCCCTTTGATTATTTATTTATTTATTTATTATCTTGCGTAATTCTAAGGATTTTTCTAGGTCAGTGCACTTGACAAGGAATTTAATTCCAAAAGGTTTTGGTAAACTACATGTTTATGAGAAAAGAGTCCCCGTTCTCTTTGAAATTTATCCATGCGACCCTTAGTCTACCTTATTCTCTTTTTTTATAGTCACATATTAGTTTGTTTATTTTGTGTGTCAATAGTGTTCTAATATGAGTTCAACTCATCTAGAGATGCACATGTACCCTACTTAATCTACATAATATAGAAAATTAGTATTGTTTGAAAATGAGTTAATTATTGAAAATTCAAGTACTCATTGAAGCATGTAATGTTAATACTAGATATACATTACAATGGTTTTTTAGTGAATAAACTATAACTATTATTGGAATGTCATTCACATTACTATATGCTATTGATGGACTTGTTAAATATTAAGAAAGATTAGTATATTTGATTAAATGAAAACCCTAACAAATATTATTGTTTCCTTATGGTTTAAACTTCAGTATCCCATTTAGGGAAAGCTAAAGAAGTACATTTTACCATTGATTGTAATGAAGTTTTAGAAACTTGAGAGATTTTTTGGAAAATCTACTCATAATAACATATTTTGAATTAAAGTGCACAATATTACTTGGAATGTCAAGTGTATGGTTTAGGTATGCTTGAAATGTCAAGTGTACAGTATACACTTGTTGGTTCTGATAAATGTAAGTTTTCTCATTTTCCCGTGTCTCATAAAAATCAATTGTACTACAAGATTTAGATGATCATCTTCTTGTCACTTCCCAAAAACATGATAAATCTAAACTCTATCTTGGATGATCATCTTCTTGTCACTCCTATGAACATGATAAATCTAAACCCTATGTACTAGATATTTCTTTATAGATTTGGTTTTGAAAACTAATCAAATGTTATTTACTGTTCTACACCCATTTTAACCCTAATAAAATGTTTATTGATATTGATATTGCAAATAGATATAAATATATCTATTCATAATAGACTTATCAATTTATTAAGTGATTTATTGTAATTTAAAATTTACCCATTACATTTATAAACTCATAATTATAAGAAAACATATTTTTAAAAAATTATTCTAAATTGTTTCCCTAAAAGAAGTCTTTCATGAACACATAGCATTAACTAATAGAGTGTATGTTCCTAGACAAAGTACTAACTCCATTGACTCTCCAATAAGAAATCATTATTAATGAACGAACTCAGGAACAAATGTTGTAGGGCCTTGTCATATGTTAAATTATAGATGTTTTTATTGAAAAATTCAAATTTGAAGTGTTCATTCTATTTTTTTATGTTTGCTTAAGACGATATATTTTTGTCCATTGTAAAGGTAAACATGGTTGCTATTTGAAGATTGGAAATTTATGGAGTTTCGAATACCTACGAAAATATTGCATGTTCATCATTCATATTATATGACCCTGATGGAAGCAATATAATAAAAAGAGGCACAATTGTCGGAAATGCCACTATGACCTTCCACTAGGCTGAGTATAGGGCCTTTATATTGTGTATTGAGGAAGCGATACACCACGATGTTCAGAACATTTGTGTGTTTTCTCATGATATCCTTGTTGTGAAACAAATGACTGGTGTATACCAATGTAACAATGCAAAAATTTTCAATTCTTCAAGTTCAATCGCTAAAGAGTGTATGTCGCTTTGTGAAATGTTCATATGTGCATGTAAAAGTTAACAGAGGTATGTTAGATGTATGTCAAGTGTCTAGGGACACTATAAACCAAGAATTGGTAGGTTTTCTAGCACTTTCCATGGAAGACATTTCAATATGATATATGTACACACTTTATTTCCTTTTTGTGTAATGGTAGACATACATTATATATTAGATTATGAATAACTAATATTATGTGAATTGTCTCTTGCATATATATTATATATTTTTTTGAATAATATGATGATCCATCCTATAATGTTGGTTGATAAACCGAGCATTTTGGATACATCATGCTTTATCATATTTTTTCTTTTAACACACTTACAATTCACATTTCAAGTTTACTTTGAAAACATCTAGAGTCCAGTATCTAGTTTTGAAAAATAATGTGTGTGGCTAATTTCATCACAAATCATTTTTGTGCACAATTTTCTCAATATGAATGAAAAATATGAATAAATAAGTTTGTGCACCATTTGTTTCAATTTAAATTGTTTTAAAATGTGTCACTTCAACGATGGTTATGACAATGCACATGAATAAAATATACGGAAGCTCAATGACATGGGTTGATCCATGTTCACAATTTGTTCTTATGTTTTCGGGGAAGACATAAATAATGAGATGGTAATATATAACTTTGTGAAAATTAATTTTTTGCTGTAGCAATGTACCTAATGTCATTTATTGGGATAACAATTATGAAATTGTTTTCTTTTCACACTGGTTTCTTCACAGTCTATGATGGTAATATTGGAATATGTGAACATTACTTATTTTAAAAAATACTTAATATTTTATGTTGGGCTAATAGTTATGCACATGGACTCCCTAGATACAAGCACCTTCACATCACATGGCCTATACGCATTTCTCAAGCGTCATAGAGGAAGCAAAGGGTGATGATCCTCCAATAATTGATGGTGATATATCATATGGTCCTTCTAGTCCCATTTGATCATATATTCATGAGTCACCCTTAAATTATAGAACCAAATATGTTAATGGTCGTATTTGTTATGTATGCCAACATGGATCATGTGTTGTTAGTGGGGATGTTAGGTTTTCTGAGTTGCATAGACTAAATCGACATTGCCAAGTAGAACATAATATTCCCTCTGTGGAACCTCGTAAGCGTGGCCTTAAGCATATGGGGAAACAACTATGTATCTCTCAAGATACCTGCCACCTATTATTTTTTCGCTACATTGGGGAGGTACTTGCCACCTAGCGATTATTTCTTCTCCATGGGACATTTATTTCCCTCCTAAGAGAATCTTTCTGATTCTTTTGAATAATTCTATATTTAAAATATGAAAATATCAAAACCTAAAAACGTAATAAATAAATAAAAATTAAAATAATCTGTCAAAACTCTAAAAAAAAATCTAGTTTGAAATCCTAAAAATTGTAAAAAAATAGATAAATAGCCCAAAATGGTTGAAACTCGTTTATTCTACATGGTTCTTCTCCCAAATATTGTTGGAATCTTCAAGGGTTCATAAACCACACAACTCACGGATCATCAGTTTTACAACAATTTATAAAGCTAGCCTTCTTTCTTCGTCGGTATTCTAGGGCACATTGAGTTGTGTGATATTGTTTCATTGCGCACAACGCTTTATCATTGGAACACTACATCCTCCATCATTTTCCCTCGTATATATTCTTTCCCATGGCATCATTTTTAACCCTTTTCTTCAATCATAGACATTTGGGATTTTCATCTTAATAACAAATACATATGTACAATAGTCTTGGCCATTTTTGGTTTAAGTATGTGTGTTTTTACTTGTTTCCCTGTTACATGATATTTTTTACTCCTCGTCCTGCACTACATTTGCTTTGTTGCATTGGGTTGGTTTTTAGCAAGGAGCAATAGCTTTGTATCATGACTTTTCATGTAATCTTATGCATTTTCATATGCTTATATATTTAATAAGTACCGATGACATATATATTTGGCTATATGATGACAATAAACTTGTTCTAATGCAATGGGTGAAGGCTAGTTCTTCTCTCCCTTTCCTCATATTTCTTCTACATCATTCTCCTCTTGAAATTGTTCTTCCATTTTGTTTGGGGCATCTTGCTCCTACCCATTCTTCTCCTTCACTTGGGGCATCATGTCCCTCATTTTATTTCCATTTCTATCATCTTTTTCTATCATCGATCACCTTCCTTCATCACCCCATTGACACTCGAGGAGGCATCTCTCACTTATACTACTTTTTCTTCTACCCCTTCAAAAAAAATTATATTTGAAGTGACGTCACTTACGCCACCCATAGAGGGGAAAATGTAGACACCTATAATCTTGTTAGAGTAATTTAAATACTTAAATTACACTAATTATACTCTTCCTAACAATTTGATGACAAATTTTAAAATGAAAGTCATCCTATCTTCTATCATTGTCAATTAACTACATTACGCCAGTTAACTGACTCATCTATAAAGGAAAAAATGACAATTTATGACCTTTGGTTAATTAAACCCCATTCTACCTAGATTAATTAATTAAGTCTAGTCAATTTAGTTTCCTCCTCTATTAGATAAATACACTTTCATTTATCTAATTTAATCCTTCCTATCTCCTAAATCATGTTAATTCTTATCTAAGCTAGCCTAATAGGCTCATCTCCTTATTAGTGAATCACCTTTGATTAATTATATGAACCCCTTCAATTCACATGGGTCACTAAAGGAAAAATTTAACTATCCTAAGGTTGACTCAACGTTCTCTAAACCATCCTTATCTACAAATAACTCAACCTTTGTATTATCCCACATGTAAAGGGATGTAATACTTCTTTTGTCCATTGGGATATATAAGGATCCCTCCTTCTACCTTTTTTCTTGCACCAAAATAAGCATAGAGCCTAAGCTATAACCATTTGATCATCTTAGAGAATTATTCATTTAAGGAGCTAGCTCTTTTCATTTCTTCCATTCATTCTTCCAAGTTTGAAGTCATATGGAGACATATCAAATGGTCTTGTAGTCACAGATTGACAAAAATCCATTCTTGAAACCTTGGGATTCAAGCATACAATCAAACCCATTGATTTATAAGGATCTAAATGGGTTCATTTCATTAGAATTCAATTAGATATAGAGGTTTATTTGTTTAACACGTTAGTTTGAATGATCATTTCATGTTATAATGCAAATATGTTAATAGATTAGCTTTGTTTAAGCTCTAATCATGATGGTATATTGATCTAGTGAGCATTGTATTGAAGCTATAAGGTGTTAGGTTTGATTTCCTTCACTTTGTTAACTAATTCATGTACACACTATGCAATACAATTTCCTTTTCCCTCCCAAAATGGTCCCATTTTCCATCTCCTACACCTTTTCTTAAGGCCAAAATCTACCCAACCCCACACAAATCTCAACAATATAACCATTTTATTTGTACACAAGCATAAACAAGTAAATGAACAACAAAGGAAAATGCCCTACCTTGCCATCACAATCTTCCAAAATATTCAACAAGCTTTTCCCTCTTCCAAAACCAAGGAAGTCTTCTCAAAGAAATTTCCAAAAGCTCCAATAAAAAATCCAAGCAAATTCCACAAGAACAAGTGTGCAAATCCAAATGATTATCGCCCAATACATCAAATAAACAAGAATGTAGGATGCCACATCACTTCTCCTCAACTCCACATCCCCCAAGTAAAACATCAAACCCAAGGTTAGTATTTAGGTGGTTGAGGATATGACAAGCCTCTTACACACACTAATCCATACTCCATACCTCAAAACAACACCATTAAAACTCAAGTAAGAAATAGTGCAATAAATCCTCCTTTTACCATCCAAATCACATAATAGGGCCTAATTTTAACCCCTTACCCCATAGGTATAGTTGGTAGATAAATTTAAGAGGTTTGGGACAAGCTTAACTTGTCCCACAAGCCTCTAAAATTGGCTTGAAAGTCAAATTACGAGTTTGGGGAGATGGGTTGAGTACACACCAAGAAAAATAATTAAATCCAACTTCAAATCACAAGATCAAAAAAACTATCTACCCGAATAAATGCCCCCTTATGGTCACATCAAAAAAATCAACCTAATTAGTATAATTAATTACTAATAAGGGTACATTTAATCAATAAAACAAAACTGAAATACATTGCAATAGTAAAATACATTCACATAAATTAATCAAAATAAAAGTGACAATAACAACACATATCCCATTGTCACTATTTGAGGTTATTCCCCCCATGGGAACCTCCTAACATCCTAACCATAAACAATAATAACATAAAAAAAAGTTTCCATGCAGACCAATGTTGCAACTATCATATATTCTGTTATGGTTGGTCTCCTACCCCGCTTTATTTGTTGTGATACAATCACCTACAATATCAAATAATACCTCCTTCGGCCTCATGGCTGCATTAAATATATCAACACTAAAATATATGTACATCCATCAAGAACATCATCGTATCATGAAATCATCATCAAAGATAAGTAATGTTATCATTCGTTTAAATTTTCATAAACATTTCAACTCTACCATTACATCAATTTCAGTAAGATCACAAGATTAGTTCAAACACAAAAACATGGTAAATATGACTAGAATTCAGAATTTTAGTGTGTGTGTATGTGTGTGTGTGTGTGTGTGTGTGTGTGTGTGTGTGTGTGTGTGTGTGTGTGTGTGTGTGTGTGTGTGTGTGTGTGTGTGTGTGTGTGTGTGTAAGCTAACAACACATCATCATCACCAACAAAAAATGTCTATCTTGCCTATATAATCCATACAAGTCAAAATATGAATCAAAACATATCGATAGTCAGAATATCTCTACCATCTACATCATGTTAATCCAAAACAACACAATGAGGTTCATGTCAATAGTCTATGATAAATCAAAAATTAGTGTGTAATAAGTGTTGAAGAGGAGTGGGCACTACATCCCCATCCCCTTAGACTCAACTTCCCCCTAGAATTCAATGGAACAAGTGTGGGAAATATGCTCTCAAAGGTGTGGAATCCTCCCAAGTAGTTGTTGTCTCATCATATTGATTCCACTGGAAGTGAACCTGGTCAATATCTCAGCCTCAAAGGCCTAGGGTCCTGCGCTCTAAAAAGTGCATGGACTCCACCATCACTGCCCCTTCTCTTGCACCTGCAATGTGGTCCAATCCAATACATGAGAAGGATTTCGAATGTATCTGCTAAGAACATAAACATGAAACACATCTTGGACGCAAGACAAGATGGGTGGAAATTCTAGATAGTAGGCTAAGGGATCGATCCGCTCCAAGATCTCAAAGGAGCCCATGAATCTAGGAGTTGGGTTAGATCCTTTTCCATAATAGATAGGGCTCTTATGAGGCTTCACACGAAGAAACAAGTTCTTGCCCACCTCAAAAATGCGGTCTATCCTCCTCATATTTTCATACTTCTTCTACCTATCCCGACCCTCATATAATCTCTATCTAATCATGACAACCTGTTGCTCCATATCCTATAATAAAGCTATCCCAAGAGATATCCTATCCTCTAACCTATACAAACTCAGTGTTGTCATGCACTCCCTGCCATATAGTTCCTAAAATGAAACCATACCAATAGAACTTTGAAATCTATTGTTGTAGGAAAATTCAGCCAAGTATAGATACTCCTCCCATCTCGAATGATGATCCATGATGTACATCTGAAGCATTTCCTTCAAAATATGATTCACCGGCTTAGTCTATCCATCTATCTTAGGATAATAAGATGTACTAAAATTAATGTTCATCCCAAGGGCATGCTACATGGTAGTCTAAAAATGAGAGGTTTATAAGGGATCGCGGTCACAAATAATCTTCCATGGAATCCCATGTAATATGAAAATACCATCCAGATATACGTGTGCTGCTACACTAGTTGTATAAATGGTCTTCACGGGAGAAAAATGGGCCACTTTCATCAATTTATCAACCGTGACCATGATGACATCATTGTGGTATCTCGATGTAGGTAGCCCTACTATAAAATTCATGGAAATGGTGTCCCATTTCCACTCTGATATAGCATATGGGTAAAAAAGGCTAGCTGGATGTTGATTCTTGGCCTTCAACCTCTTACACTCTAGAAATCGAGACACAAAAAGAGCTACATCTCTCTGAAGCCCTCTCCAATGGTACAACTATATTAAAGTTGCATGCATCTTCTTTAATCCTAGATGGGCTGAATAGGGTGTACGATGTGTGTAACTCCCGCTAAAACAACCCACTTGAGACCCAAGAAACAACCTAGGGTTAGTTAGGAAAAATTATGGAACAATTTTTTTTTAAAAGAGTCTACAACCGGATTACAAGACAACAGTTGTCACTAACAGGTTTCGGAACAATTCTAATCTACTAGAATATACTTTTATTTTATTAATAATTATTAGAGGTAATAAGGTCCAAAATTTGGGGTTAGAAGTTTCAAATAGGTTCAGAGGGTAATTCCTCACCATACCCACTCCTTAACAGGCTTAAAGTTTCAACTTGATTTTTCTCACCCTTAACTCATTCAAAATTTTCCTAAATTATACCCATTGGATAGGAAATTTCCTCACCTTTCTAATGATATAAATAAGTCCTCCTAACTCCTCATATTTTTCAAGTTATGGGCCAGTGGGCCTTGGGGTGAAAATTTTCCCCAAAGGCGGGCCTGCGGGCGCATGGGAGAAAATTTGTCCAAAGGGTGGGTTGGCGGGCCGCGGGGATACTTTTGGAAAAATTCTTGCATGGGGGGAAAAAACCACATTTATGCTCACACTCCTGCGGGTCTGCCAGTCCACAAGGGACACATGGTGCTTCACAAGTCAATGCGGGGATAATGGGGCATCGGGAGACATTTTACAAATTCTCCCGTGTAGGGTGAAAGTCATCTTTGTGCCAACACTCTCATGAGTCCGCAAGGGACACGCGGCATCCTCTATGCCAAAGTGGGGAAGGTGGGGTGGCGGGAAGAAAATTGGCTTAATGCCCTGAAAAGCCCAGAGGGTAAAAATGACCCGCATCTCTACCGGCACCTCGCGATGCCATGTGGTAGCCCCTGATTGGCTGCAAACCGGTAGAACAGAGGCGAAAAACTGGGAAATTTTCTGAAAATTTACGAAAATGTAAAATAAAAAATGGGACCCGCTCCTCCATTGATGCCTCGTGACGCCACATGGCATCGCCTGATTGGTTGCAGGTCGGGGGGGGAAGTTGAAAAATTTTCCCAAAATTTTCCAGAAGCTCCAAGTTAAAAAAGGGATCTGCCCCTCCGCTGACACTTCATGGTGCCACAGGGAAGCCTCTGATTGGCTGTGGGCTAGTGGGGCGGGAGGAAAATTTGGAAAATTTTCCCAATTTTTTTTCGTAAGTGCATAAGGAAAATATTTGAGCCGCGGGCCCACCAAGGAAATTTTTCCCAAAATTTTAATGCCAAGTGAAGAAAAATTCAGAATGCCATAACTTTTGATAGAGAGCTTGGTTTGGGGAAAAATAGGACTTTATGGAAATCTCTCGACGCCCTCTTTTCATAAAGATCAATAAGTTTTGTATTTTGACAAATTTTAAGGGGTAAATTTTAAGAAAATGGCTTGCAGGATTTTACAGTATGAAATGGTAATTTTTAACTTGTGAGATTTGTCCAATTTGATATTCTTCCTCTCTCAACATGTCAAATATACATGGAGAATCATTCTTAGGTGGATTTAAGAAAGGATTCAAGATTCAATTTGTCTGATTGATTTACAGTTTGAGCATTTTCGTTTCTTGATAGAAAAATGAATGCAAAAGAGTTTGAGCCTGATTTTGCTAAGTTTTGAGATATTTCCTTAAGTGTTTTTGTCTATTTGAACTCGTTAAGGGCCTACTGATTTATTTTATCATTGCAGGTTCAAACTATGCGTTTTGATTTAGATAATTGCCAATTTGAAATTACAAATATAACAAGGATCAAATTTTAATGGGTCTATTTGCCACTTTCTTCTTCCAAGTATTTACGATACGATCTAATTCCATGTTAACATATTTGGTTTATTCAAAACAAACCATTTAAGACCAAAATACAATAGTGAATTCAAATTTTTCACATTTCAAAGAGACAAAATATTGTATTTTTCTCACATGCATTTCTTCCTTTCAAACATAGATATAAATACATTGATGTGATCAGATTAAGTACAACAATGGAATTTGAGAAAATCATTACATTCATTTATTGATTCCAAATGACAACTTACAAATTCCTTCTTTCATTTCTTCCAAAATAATTTATTGTCAACAGGGCAGACAATGCATTTTATTTTCACGTGTTCCACTTTACCACTTTTCAAATAGAGATTTCATAGAGTATGCTAAACACATATTTCCAATGGAATAACATCATATGGATAAGACAAAACCATTTTCATTAATTCAAATGAACTCTTACAACTTCCTTTCAATTTTATTACAAAATACAGTATACCAAACACATATCATTCTTTCACATTCTTTCTAAACAGAATACAAAGTATAACTCTTTTACATTTCAAATTTCACTTTCAAATATATACAACATATTTCCATTACAAACATTTACAAGATAATTCACTTCAAGTGGGAAAGTTACAATGAGATTTCATCTCACAAGGGACTGTCAAACTATCTTTTCACAAGTTCAGAACAACAACATGCATTCTTCTCATTCATCCAATTTGATCACAATAGGAGAAGGGGAAAGGAAACACTCTCCACCAAAAAAAGACATCTAATGAAGAGGAGAATACATCCTTCTTCATTGGCCCCTGAGCCCCAACCACAAAGCAATAGAAGATGTGATCCAAATCATGGCAACAATAGGCTTCCACAAAACATACACACAACATTTTCACAAAGAAACACAGTCCCAACCAAAATTTAGTTTACAACTACATTAAAACATGAAAAACAATACAAAGGCTTCATCAAGCAAGCCAAAGGAGCAAGAAGCTATGGGGGGATACTACTTACGCCTGCTAATGGGAAAAATGAGTTTCACCACTTGAGTACAACCCACCAAAAATATATGTATATATGAATATCATTTCAAACCCTGTCATGCACTTATGCCTCCCCCAAGTACCCCTTATTCCTCACATTTTCTTATATCTCCCAACCTCTTATGGCACCCCATAACTAATAAATAAATGCAAGCTATTTATTTGTAAGATGGAACCCAAATTCCCAACTCCCTTCACCCTTATACCTCTCTAAAACTAGTTGTGCCTCCCACAAAATAGCCCCATTGTCTTCTCCTACACCATTCCTAGGCCATCTACCCAACATCGCACAATATATACCAAAAAATTCACACAATAACATTTACATAATTAAAAGAAGAGCATTTCAAGAGCCAAGCTCTTACCTCTCCATGATGGAGTTGTTCCTAGTTCAAAACAGCAAGCTCCTTCTAATGCAAGCAATCCAAAAATCAACCCAATACAAGCATGCAACAATCTTTCAAAAACTTCTCCAAGTAAGAGCTCCCAAAACAGCAAGAAAATTCACCCAAAATGAAGTCTCCCAAAAGTGAAGCAACCCAGAAAAAGACAAGAAATTAAAATTTTATAAAAGAGGGAAGAGAAGAGGATGAGGTGGATCCATGTAAGATGCCACATCACACATCCTCAACCCCAACCCCAAAAGTCAACTTCATTCTCCAATGCATAATAAATAGGTGGGTGAATAATATGACAAATTACTTACACACTCAAATCCAACCCACACCCCAATTGACTGAAATTAAAACATGTAAGAAAAGTGTAATTAAAACCTACAATTTTGTCTTCCCAAAATGCATTAAAAAAGTCTAATTTTAACTCTCCAACCATAGGTATGGTTGGTAAGTAAATTTAAGAGGTATGGGACAAGTTTAACTTTGCCCACAAGCCTCCAAAATTAGCCTCCAAGGACAAATTCGAATTTCCAAGAAGGTGGAGTGTTTCACACTCAAAATTTAACATACACATCACTCACATATTACTTACACATTACTTACACATTCTTACAACACTTTAAAACATGGCCAACAACTCTATTAAATACATTCTTATGACATCTTTTAATTAATTAACTAAACAATATGATCACTCACAATATTTACACACCATTTAATAATTAATGAAAGGGTAAAAACATCACAAAATAAACACATGTAAACATAACAAAGGGACCAAAATAAAATAAAAACATAAAATACCTTGGTCACATTTAAAGGTGATCCCCCCCATGGGAATCCCTAACACTAACAAACACACACACAAACAAAAATAGTTTCCATGGTGACCTTGTTGAATTCAACTAGAATTCCAATGTGGTTGGTCTCTAATCCCCCAATGTTTGTTGTGATATTTTTAACTTGCAAAACCCAAGTACCTCCTTCGGCCTAATGGTCATATCAAAATGTTCAAACAAATATAAATATAATTAAATTTCCAAAATCGTCTAAATATATGAATCACAACAACATCCAAGCAATCTAACAATATCTTTATAGTTTTCTCAACAATTATATCATCATCCAATAATTTTCCATTTCTAGGGCTACTCACAATATCCAAATATCACAAGTCTGAACAAAATCTATCATATAACCATGTCCAATAGTATAACATCATCAACATATAAAGTGTCTCTAATAATCATCATGCATCATATAAGAATCAAAATCAATAATAATCCATGATCAAATATCTAACATCATACCAAATCAAAACTATAATAATGTCCATAATATAGTCGACAGTGTCATGATCAGTATAAAAAGGTGTCAAAGGGAAGTGGGCACTACAATGAGCCTCTATTAAAATATCTTGTCTCAAACCTCCATCTATGGATACGTAAACACAACCCCTTTCTCTGAGAAGCCAATCCGACTATAATGAAAATCCTTTATACTTCCCTTCAAGGGGTATTTGAGACTCGATCTCTGCTCTAACTGAAAGGTAAAATATGCCATTTTGAAGCTGCTATAAGATCTTGTTCCTCAAGTCTATACCAATTTTTGTCACCATAAACAAACACCTCCATCGACTCACGGAGTCCGCAACAACATTCTCCTTCCCCTTCACATGATATATCTCCATATCGTAATCATAAAGAAGCTTCATCTAGTGCTGGTGATGGGCGTTGAGATTAGGTTGTGTGAAGAGATGTTGATGACTCAAATGATCTGTCCTGAGAATAAAATTACTGCCTAAAATAAAATGTTGCCATTACACCAAAGCATGCATAACTACTACAATATCAAGGTCATGATTTGGATAGTTTAACTCATTATCCTTGAGTTTTCCAGACTCAAAAAATACTACATGACCATCTTGCATAAATACAGCTCCTATCTCTAGCAAAGAAACATTTGATAATAGGAAGAAATCTCTCTGAAGATCTGTCACTGCTAGAAAAGGTGCAGTTGTAAGGCACTCCTCTAGTTTCCTGAAGGCTTTCTCATATCTATATGACCAAAAAAACTTCTTCCCTTTCCCCTGAAGGGAAGTGATGGTATGCGTAATATGAGAGAAGTCCTACAAAAACCTCCTCTAATAACCTGCTAATCCCATGAAGTTGCGCACCTCTATCACATTGGTTGGCACTGACCAATCCATGATAGCTCTAATATTGGAAGGATCGGTTGTGATACCTTCCCCATAGATATTGTGACCCAAATATTGTACATATGACTGGAAAAATACACACTTCTCCACGTTCCCATATAGCTGCAGATCTCAAAGACACTACAAAACCTGGCAAAGGTGCTCCTCGTATTCCTCACATGTACATGAGTAAATAAAAATATCATCTAGGAACACAAGCACAAAATGGTTAAGAGAATTCATAAATAGCCGATTCATCAGACTCTTGAATATTTTGGGGGCATTCGTTAGACCAAATGGCACAACTGTGAACTCGTAGTGGCCATATCTAGTGTGAAAGGTTGTCTTGTGGATATCCACCTCCAAAATCCTCAACTAATGATAACCAGACTTAAGGTATATCTTGGAAAACACTGTAGCCCGCTTCTTCTGATCAAACAAATTGTCTATGCATGGAAGGGGGTAACAATTATTGATCATTACTTTGTTTAGTTTTCTGTAGTAAACACAAAAACATAAGGATCCATCCTTCTTCTTCACAAAAATCACTGGTGCACCCAAAGGAGATACACTAGGATGGATTATGAATTTCTCAAGAAGGCCCTCTAATTATAACTTGATCTCACATAGCTCATGGGTGGTCATCCTATATGGTGCACTTGAGATAGGATCCGCTATAGGAACAAAATCAATGTGAAAATATATCTCATGTGGGGGAGGTAACCATGATATCTCACTAGGAAACACATTTAAAAAAATACTGTAAAATGGGGTGATCATCTAGTGATTGTCCATTGGAATCATCCTCTGATTTGTCACTAATAGTGATGGTACATGATTGAAATCCTCGTTTCACACACCGCTTCAGCTGTATAGTAGATATGGTACAAATAGAGATGGGTCTCCTAACTTCAACTATCACCAAATCAACCCCCAAATCATCTACGCAAGATATAAGCTTGTCGTAAAAATCCGCTCTAGCTCTATGTGAAGATAACCAATCCACACCCAAGATAGCTCCATATGAACCCAAAGGAAGGATACGAAGATCCGAGGTCGTGGTGAAGGGTCCTAGGTCCACTACAAACTCTTTAACTAAGGAGTCCATTGAGAGCTTGGATCCAGAAGCCATCTCAACATCCCAAGTAAGGCCCTACCTAATTGCCACCAGACTGCATCTCTCTACTAATTATGGTGTAATAAATGAATTTAAAGATCTAGAATCAAACAATATAGATGTAGGCATACCAAAAATACTACCTATAGTCTCAATCAGTGTACCCTAATGATCTACCTAGTTGTTCTCAGCCACTACATATATATAATGGATACGTCCCATATCACCAACTGAAGGCTCTAAAATAGGTTCCTTACCATGATTAACAAGGTTCTACATACACTCTCACCAATGGTTCCTCTCTACATTGCATCCATAGTAAGTTCTTGATCCCCTCTAATGAGTGGAAACCCCTCCAGTCCCTCTAGGAGTCCATGTTGTAGACCCCAATGAACTTTCCATGGATATTTATGAGAACTGTGGACGTAATCCTATTGACTAAGCCCTGGGTGGGACCTATGTCCTGACTAGTCCTCTAGGTGGGGGTCACATGATACGTCCTCTCTCTGCATCATGTCCTTATGGAGGCCTAAAGGGTGGTTAAGTCTACTATTATTGCTGCTAAGGTAGTTGTTGTGGTAGCCTGAAAGAGGACTATGTTGAACCATGTATATCACGAGGAGGAGGAGCTAACTCCCTCAACATACTATCATGTATCTCTTGAATATGACTCCTCACTCTATCTCTCCCTTGTCATGTATTCCCCCTAGTTTCTTCTATAATGTAGGCCTTCTCAATGGCCTCTGTTAAAGTTTATAGATAATGAATGCTTACTACTCCTCCCAAATCCAAGTTCACGCCCCTGATGAACCTATGAATCCTAACCTTCTCATCGTGCATGTAGTCGACATAATGAAGTAAGTCTAGAAACTGACTCTCATATTCAACTATTATCATCGATGTCTGACGCAGGTCATGAAACTCATCGATCCTCTACTGAGTAAATATCCTTGATATGTATCTACTCTTGAACAGCTCCTCAAATATCTCCCATGTTATAGTCTTTAAGTCTACGTGGAGATTTTGCTTTTCATTCCTCCACCAAACCCCTGCTCCATCTCTCAAAAGATGAATCACAACATGAGCATTCATGATGCTAGTATATGGGCACAACTTAAAGCATCCGCTCAAGCTCACTAACCAAGCCTCTGCCTGAAATCATTATGTATCACCAACTTACTGAGATGGGCATAGCTTTAGGATCTCCATGATATGATTTGCAGTTGATGTCTATCGTCTCCTAGGTCTCTCTGGATGATCATCCCTCGGCCTAGGGCTCCTAGATCTATCTTTGTGTCTTGTAGCCCTATCTCCATGTCCCCTCTACTATGAATCTGGCCTAGCTTTAACACACGCAAAAACGATGTTCTAGGAACATGCTAAAACCTTAAACACTTATCCCAAAAGTCACGACTAATTTTTTTTTTTAAGTTATAAGATTATAATGGTGTCAACCCCTAGGGTACATTAAATTCACTTACACCAATATTCTCTACCTTATGATCGGGGAATCAAAGCTAGATCAAAGATTAAGTATTTTTAATTTAACTCTAATTAATTTAATTAACATTCAACTAGGAAGGTACCATAATTTAATTTTCTTGGTTAAATTCGTTCTTCTCTTTAATTAATGATCAATCCCAACATGGTCATCCTTATACTTAGTCATTTTGTTTCATTATCCTATTAGCCTTAATATTCCACATTTCATTAATTTACTAAAACATACTAGGAACTAGGAAAAAGACTTGCACACAAGGTAATTAAATGGCCCCATTCATTCATCTACACATACACTTACAATTTATTTAAACATCTATTAAATATTTTATTCCTTCTAAACAAAGGTAGGGTTGATCCTCAACCCTTAGATCAATTCAATATTGGCCATTATATCCTAGGGTTCTAAACTAACCCTAAAAATCCTTATGAATATTTATTAAAACCTTTCCTTTATTCTAAACTTCTCATTTGGTCTATTTGCTCTTGTTTGATTTACAGGTTGGAGCAAAAGAAGCCATGGGAGAAAGAGAGGAAGAACTATGGAGGATTTTCTTTAAGATCAAGTTTAGATTTGTTTAGATTGTATTTTTATTGTTGTAATCTATTACATTCAAGGATTGAAGGAGGTTTTCCTTTCCAAAATGGTTTTATTTCAAGCCATTTGTATTTGGGGTTCTCTATTTGGGGAAAAACCCTTCCACCGTTAATATAAAAGATTTAGCACATTTAAATTTCCATTTTGAAGTTTTACTTTATTGAACAATGAATTATAACTATATTTTGCTTGCTAGAACTTTCTTATGTAATTTTACAAATTTAAAATTTAATTAAATCAAGTTAAAACTTACATAGGCGAGGAACTGTGTTTTTCCGCCGCAAGTTACAGAACCGCCGCATAGAGTAGGTTGGTAGTTTTGGGAATGCTACCCTACCTAAGTGGTAAACCGTGAACCGTTGCCTTACGAAGCAGTGGTTCTGAGACCACCACCTTTCCTAAGCGGTGGTTACGAGACCGCCTCTCTACACAGGGCGAAGGTCCTGTTTCTTAGAAATAGAACCATCAAACACGAGATTTTCCAAAATACAAAAGTTACTACAATGTTTAAAAATACATTCTGATCTTGATTTTATATGCCTAGATTTTCCAGTTGTAATATTTAACTTCATTTATTCATTTCATAGTTAAAATTACTCATTTTTAAATCATTTCTTGTTCAATAGTAGCAAAAAAAATGAATCATTTTGTTCAACTAATTTTGTTTAACGATGGAAAAAAACAAGCTTCCACAACACATAATAAAGTATTTCACAACCATTCTAAACACAACTGTATTTAACTACAACACAAAAAGGAAAGCAAAAAAATTATACAAGGCTTCTAAATGAAAGCCAAAGGAGCAAGAACCTATAGGGAAGTCACTTATGCCTCCCAATGGGAAATGAGTGCCCACCTTAAAAAACTCCAAAAAAATCATCACAAAACCCTACACACTCTTATGCCTCCCTATAATCTCTTATGCATCCCTGAAATCTCTTATGGCTCCCTCAACAAAATAACCAAGTAAGAAATGCAAGTAATTTCTTGTCCAATGTGGGGCACTCAATCCAAACTCCCTCCAAAGAATGAATTCAACTCTTATGCCTCCCTACATGAAATCTCCCCATAGTTCCCTCCTACAACACACTTAGGCAATCTACCCTAGCACCCAACAAGCATTCCAAAACATTCAAAACAAGCTCATATGCGAGCAAAATAAAACAAAGTATTTACAAAGAGTTTAGCTCCTAACTTTCCATGGTAGAGCTTGATCTAAGAGCCATGCACCAAGCTTCTTCAAGCCCAAACAAACACCAAGAAGCTCCAGTGAATCCACAATCACAAACAAGCTCTCACAAAGAACCAAAGCACTCCCAAAATATTCTAACTACCAAAAAACCAAGAGAACAAAAGAATGAAGTAACCCCCAATCAAGAAAAAGAACTTGATTAAATAGAAAAGGGAGAGAAGAGAGTGAGGTGGCTCCATGTAGGATGCCACATCATTTATCCTCAAATCCACCTCCAAAATTCAAACTTCAAATGCCAAAGCACCATTAATAAGTGGGTGAAAAAATGACATATTACTTGCACACACAATCCAAGCCCACACCTCCTAAGGACAAAATTAATTACATGAAAGAAAGTGCACTCAACATTTTACCTTTTTGTCTTCCCAAAACACCTAGTGGGGTCTAATTTTGACCCCTCCAACCCATAGGTAGGGTTGACATAGTCATTTAAGAGGTGTGGAACAAGTTTGACTTGTCCCACAAGCTTCCAAAATTGGCCTCTAAGGCCAAATTCGAATTTCCATGAAGGGGTAGAGTGTACAACACTCAAGATCCCCAAGCACTCAAATATCAACACAAAATCCAAGAGAAATATAGTCTAATAAATTATTTCCTTTGGTCTCATCTATAATTAGTTTAGGAAAAGATTAAATTATCTTTAATTAAGACACTACAACCCATTAATAATAAAATGGTAAAATACATACTCCAAATTTGAAATAATAATTACAATGAATTACATCACTAAAATCACAAACTAACATCAACAAGAGGAAAATAAATAAAAGACAAAATATAACCCTTGTGTCACAATTTCCCCCTCAATAATTCCAACACACACATAATGACATGTTGCCATGGTGACCCTTGTTGAATTCACCTAGAATTCCAATGTAGTTAGTCTCTAAACCCCCCACAGTTTGTTGTGATATATTTTCCTGCAAAATACACAATACCCTTCTGGCCTCATGGCCATATTAATGACATCAAAGTAATAAAACACTTACATCTAACTATCAATCTCAAACATCAAAAATCATAACTACTATTGCTAAGACCAAGTAATTTAACAATTATTCTCATTTTCAACATTTTGATTAAACTCATAACATCAGTTGGCAAATAAGATCAAAGACCAACTGGATCATCAAATTAAAGCAATACTTTACTCGTTCACAATTTCGCCAATTTCCAATTTATCAATTCAATCTCATAAAAAACTTTGAATAATCATAATAAAAACCAATCATGAAAATGATTCGAAATATCAAAATATATTTATTTGACAACACATCAGTTTTTTTCCATACTTAATGTCTATCAAAAGTTAATTAGTTCGGTTACAATAATGTCTATCCTTCAATTTCCCTAACACCATGTGTAAATTTTGTTTGTCTATTAACATCTACTGGTAATAAAGCACAATAGTGTTTATGTGTCTAGTCACAGAGATAAACAAATTACAACAAAACAATCTCGAAGAGTAATGCTATCACAATCAAAATAGGAAAATGCAAATATTCTAGCTAATTTTTTTATCCTTAAATGCCCATCAGGTTCCACAGTATGACATATATTTAAAATAACAATAACCAAAACAAAAACGAGTCATGATACCCTGCACAACTTATTAGTATCCTAATTAGAATAAAGCAACAAGGTTTATGATCATAATAATTTAGAAAAGATAATCATGTTTCAATTAGTGTTGAAGAGAAGTGGGCATTACATCCCCCTCCTCTTAGATTTGACTTCCTCACAGAAGTCACGGGGAAAAAATTAGGAAACAAATAAAAAGAAATAGAATCACATCCTTTGTGGAATTCCTTTTCTTCAACAAGTGTGGGTCTACAAAACTCAAGTTTAGTCCAATGCAATTTACCAAGAAGAAGGGAGATTGAAAAGGATGAGTTCCTAAACATTCTTTTAGTAAGGTTGCAAACATATACTTCTATAGAGTGAATCTACGTGCTTAACCAAGTTCTAGCATATAACATCAAAACATTAAATGGTCAAAGGAGTCTCAAACATAACCATCAAGAGAAGGAAGGACCAAGAGAATTTTTTGAACTCAAATGACCATATAGTCTCCCATGGATCCCACATACTGCAACAAAACAAGTTAAGGCTTACATTGAGATTAAGTTACACTTTTCAAGTTTCTTATTTAGATAAGGCTAGCACATGTCAACCACGACTATCAATTTATGAAAAACATGTCTACTCAAAGGTCTCATAATTTTTTTTTTGAGATCACACAAGATGAGGTTTATCAACAAGGAAGGTCACTTAAGTTAGCCAACACATTTACAATCAAGAAAACTATTCATGGAAAACACTTCTACAACCCAAAAGGGTAAAAATAAATTTATCATGGACTATTAAGGAAAACATGACCTTTACGATTTTATAAAACTTGATTTTCCCTTCAAGAATGAACACACAACACTAACCTATTTAGAAATGTCAAACATTTAGAAGGAATTTACACTAGAACTAGCATATCAATAAAACAAGCACCACCCACTCTACACAACACAAAGGAATTTATTTATCTTAAAACCTAATCAAGTTTGAAATATCCATAAGAGAGCACATGCATAAGTCATAACACCAAAGAGCACTCAAGGGAGCTAGAGAGAAGAAACAAGTAACGAGGGGTGGTCCAACTACAGTCCAGAAGAGCATCATACCAAAAGTGAAAACAATCCTTATAGAAACAACATGCACTTTCCTTCCCAATGGCAAAAGGGGGAAAACCACAAGGTGAATTAAGAAAAAGGAGAAAGAGGATTTCTCAAAGTTATCTCATATCCTTCACATATGTTTTCTGAAAAAATTACAATGACTTATGTCCCCAAGGACTAAATCAACACATAAGGAGGTTATTTTCTTAAAAACAAGAGATAAGACCCAATCCTGAAGGCCACAACTTAGACTCTTTCAAAATAAAAGGAAGTAAGGTTACGACAAACCAAACTCCTACAAGGGAAAGGCACATACATTTACGAACAAGGGAGTAATACATAATTTGAACACATCACTATCAACAAGGTGTTTTCACTATTTCGGGTAGGCGAAGAAACTAAAGGTTCAACTAAACATTGCACTTCACACACGTAAATATTAGTTGTTTTATAAATTGATTTATTAAGTCCAAAGTTATAGTTTTCTTGTTAAACACGATCCTTACAAGTTTTCTTGATTAAAACTTCCTTTTATTATGACATTACAAGTTTGTGTTATAAAGAGCACCACTAAGGGGGCATGATCTCTCGCCATCTTGAATAGGTAGAAACAACATTTATTTTACTTCTAAAGAAGGTAAAATGAGAAAAATTTTCCTTTTTGTTTCTTTCCACAGAGTTTGACTTTTCTTATTATTCTACCAAGATTATATCAAGAAAACAATTCCTATTTTTTTCCTAATGTTCTATTTTATTTATTTACTTTTGTCTCAAAATTCAAGTTCCTCAATTAGGGTCTCCATATGATCAATTAATCATTTTACCAAATATATTTTAATGATAAGGAAGAGGCAACCAAATCAGATTATTAATTTCATGGGAGAGAGAGAAAAATCAACACATCAAATCTCTAATTCTATAGGAACAAGAGGCATTCAACATAGCAACCGCATCATTAATTTTGTAAGAACTAGGAATCTATCATTCAACGTGTACCACATCAATATTTCAAGGGTTTATCAAATAATTACAAGCATCATTTAACATTTCTAGTGGGTCTCTACAAATTTCAAATGAAGTTACAAGGGAGACTCATTAAAGAGGCATATTTAATTTTACGAATTTACGAGGTTTAAAAATGTTTGTTGTTTAGGTTCAAACATTTTACTTACATAATAAGAAAAGGAAAGTTTTCAAATCAACACCCATATTTCCACAAGATACCACCAGCCAAGCAACAAGATGACTATGCATATTTTACTCCAATGACACCACATTCCATTAGAAAACATCAAATACAAGAGAACAATCAATTAATCTATCCAAACATGGACTCTACGACCAAGAGTTATAGTTTTAAAAGAAGAAGCACAAGATAAGCACTACTGAGATTAAAATATTAAGATCTACCAAACTAACATCTTTAAGAGAAAAGTTTAAAAGGCCCAAAAACATTCATAAGTGTCTCCACATAATCCAAATATTAAAAGGTCATAAGGGTTTTACTCATAACAATTTAAAGGTTTAAGACAAGGGTAACCTTATTCATAGGTCAATGAGATCAAGACAAGCACACTTAATTAAACACACTTCCCGAATGGGCTTAAATAAATCCATAACTACCAAAATGAATACAATCCACAAGTCAATACTTTCTGTAAAGAAACAATGAAACCATGATAAAACTTAGCATGCCATCATGGACCATCACTACCAAATAAACACTTATCTAGAAAAATATACAGTCAACCAAGAGTCAATCCAACCTCACACAAACCATAAGCTCATAACCAAACACATATACTCTGACGAGGAGGAAATCCCTTACCAGGTTGTAAGAGAATCACCACCGTAGCTATAAAACTGCCAACAAGACCACACTACACCACGAACTCTCTCACTCTATAAGACTGAGTAACGAAAGATTCACTCCAAGATCCTAGGCACACTTAGGTTTCTGACTTTCCAAAACCAAGGCTTAACTTAAGGCACCTAAGAAGACATTCAAGGAACCTAGGGTGTACCCCCATACAAAGGAATGTCACAAAACAAATAACATAGAACCAGCTCAACAACATGCAAGAAAGAGTCACGGAACATTTAGCTAAGTAGCCAATAGATAAACGAGCTTCGAGTCACTAGTCAAAGTAAAATCCAAGAAATATCAAAAATCAAAGGAAGCGGCTAAGTAGCCGCATTGCAATGTCTAAAAATTCTTGCAAAAATATAAATAACTAAAAGAGTCAAATCTTCTCAATCCAATCATAAAATAAGGTGCTGGTCCTTGATAAAATAACAAAAGTTTACAAATATAAAAATACATAAGTCCACATCACAGTCACTTTGCAGCCATTCATGACCGTTAATAGGGGTGCTATACCTCGAGCTCAGTTATAAGGATGCATATGCAAGGCTAGATCAAGGTAACACTAAGACCTAATATTCATTTACTCATACAAGGATTAAGTCGCCAAGGCGGCAACCAAACTAACTTGTCTAACCACTTGAAGAAAAATGGGGATCTTTAGATGACTAACAACTTCTATTTTACTCTTTCTGACCCTAGCACACAACCACAAAGCAAAACCACAAGACTCACACCAAACAATTTATCATTCCAAAAAGGAGGATTCCAAAAGATTTATCGCATCATAAGACTAAAGAAAAAGTGAGCACTCATCAAACAACATCTTTTCAAAGGGAAACAAGTTCTTGTTATGTTAAAATTTTACAAGAATATCCATTTAATTTTAACATCTTTAGTTATCCAGGTTCAACAAAATGCCACTAGGCAAGTTCAACAATTTGAACAACTTTATTATTTTATTATTCTTTTAATTATGGAGGTTCAAGTCTTGCTAGCTGGTTTCTATTTTCAATATCATCCCAGGGTCCAAGCATTGAACCCATGAATCTGATACCAAATTTGACACCCACAAAAATGACGTTCTAGGAACACACTGAAACCTTAAACAATTATCCCGAAAGTTGCGACTAATTTTTTTTGTTTAAGTTATAAGATTACAAGGATGTCAACCTGCAGGGTACATTAAATTAACTTACATTAATATTCTCTACCTTATGATTGGGGAACTAGGTCTAGATCAAAGATTAAGTATTTTTAATTTATCTCTAATTCATTTAATTAACATTCAACTCGGAAGGTACCATAATTTAATTTGCTTGGTTAAGTTCTTTCTTCTCTTTAATTAATGATCAATCCCAACATGGCCAACCTTATACTTAGTCATTTTGTTTCATTATGCTATTATCCTTAATATTCCACATTTCATTAATTTACCCAAACATACTAGGAACTAGGAAAAATACTTACAAATAAGGTAATTAAATGGCCCCATTCATTCATCTACACATACCCTTACAATTTATTTAAACATATAATAAATATTTTATTCCTTCCAAATAAAGGTAGGGTTGATCCTCAACCCTTAGATCCTAGGGTTCCAAACTAACCCTAAAAATCCTTATTAAAACCTTTCCTTTATTCTAAACTCCTCATTTGGTCTATTTTCTTTTGTTTAATTTGTAGGTTTGAGCAAAGAAAGCCATGGGAGCAAGAGAGGAAGAACTATGGAGGATTTTCTTTAAGTTCAAGTTTAGATCTGTTTAGATTGTAGTTTTATTGTTGTAATCTATTACATTTAAGGATTGAAGGATGTTTTCCACTCCAAACTGGGTTTATTTCAAGCCATTTGTATTTGGGGTTCTCCATTTGGGGAAAAACCCTTCCAGCATTAATATAAAAGATTTAGCTCTTTTAATTTTCCACTTTGAAGTTTTACTTGCTTGAACAATGAATTATAACCATATTTTGCTTGTTGGAAGTTTCTTATGAAATTTTACAAATTTAAAATTTAATTAAATTAAGTTAAAACTTGCATAGGCGCGAAACTATGTTTTTCCACCGCAAGTGACAAAACTACCACCCAGAGCAGACCGATGGTCTTAGGACCACCACCCTACCTGGGTGGTGAACCGTGAACTGTTGCCTTACAAAGTGGCAGTTCTGAGACCACCGCCTTTCCTAAGCGGTAGTTACGAGATCACCGCTCTGCACAGGGCGGCGGTCCTATTTCTTAGAAACAGAACCATCAAAGCCATGATTTTCCAAAAAACAAAAGTTACTACAATGTTTAAAAATACATTCTAATCTTGATTTTATATGCCTAGATTTTCTAGTTGTAAGATTTAACGTCATTTATTCATTTCATAGTTAAAATTACTCATTTTTAAATCATTTCTTGTTCAATAGTAGCAACAACAATGAATCCTTTTGTTCAACTAATTGTCTTTCAATTCCTAGAGTAAAAAGATCTAAATCTACTTTAGTATTTTTATTCTTTTCCTTACTACAATAATGTAATATTTAAATTATAACAACATACTTCATATTTGTAGATCTTTTCTATTTTCATTACAACTTCTAGCTCAAGCAACTACTAACAAATTAACTCTACATACAAGTTTACTAAGCATGTATGTTTTTTTACATATTACCACTTCTATATTTATTCTTTCACATAATCAATAAAACAACTACAATAATGAAGGTAACCTTCCTCTTCCCACAAAGAAACTTTCAATTAAAATTTTACATATACATTCCATTTTGATTCTTTTCTTCCATACTACAATTTTAAGGAGAAAGGAATTTTTACCACTCTTCAATGAGATTTCATCAAATAATATTACAACTTACAATACAACATTACCTATCCAAATATATTATTAAAAACTTCCACCATGGGTTGGAATAATAAGAAGGCTTAATCACAAGGAAGGATTTCTTAAAGGCACCAAGAAAGCTCCAAATTTAATGCAACCATCAAGAGAGCTCCTTCATGCTTCATTTGATCACCACAAAAAGGGGGAGAGGCAATACTCTCCACTCAACCAAGAATTCCAATGAGGAGGAGAAGCCATCCTCATTGTTGGCCCCTGAGCCCCAACCATATTGCAGTGGAAAATGGATTCAACCATGACAACAAAAAATCTTCCACAACACATAACCAAGTATTTCGCAACCATTCCAAACACAACCGAATTCAAATACAACATAAGAAGGAAAGCAACAAAAATATACAAGGCTTCTAAATGAAATTTAAAGGAGCAAGAACCTATGGGGAAGTCACTTATGCCTCCTAATGGGAAATGAGAGCCCACCTTAAAAACCTCCAAAAAAACATCTCAAACTCCTACACACTCTTATGCCTCCCTCAAAAACCTCTTATGGCTCCTTCAACAAAATAACCAAGTAAGAAATCCAAGCAATTTCTTTTCCAAGGTGGGGCACTCAATCCAAACTCCCTCCAAAACATGAAATAAAATCTTATTCCTCCCTACATGAAATCTCCCAATAGTCCCCTCCTACACCACGCTTAGGTAATCTAACCAAGCACCCAACAAGCATTCCAAAACATTCAAAACAAGAACATATGCATGCAAAATAAAAGAAAGCATTTACCAAGATTTTAGCTCCTACCTTGCCATGGTAGAGTTTGATCTCAGAGCCATGCAACAAGCTTCTTCAAGCCCAAAAAAACATCAAGAAGCTTTAAAAAATCCACAATCACCAACAAGCTCTCACAAAGAACAAAAGAACTCCCAAAATCCTCTAACTCCAAAAAAAAACAAGAACACAAAAGAATGAAGTAACCCCCAATAAATAAAATAACTTGATTAAATAGAAAAGGGAGAGAGGAGGGTTATGTGGCTCCATGTAGGACGCCACATCACTCATCCTCATCTCCACCTCCAAAATTCAAACTTCAAACCCCAAAGCACCATTAATAAGTGGGTTAATAAATGACATATTACTTGCACACACAATCTAATCCCACACCTCCTAAGGAAAAAATTAATTACATGAAAGAAAGTGCACTCAACATTTTACCTTTTTGTCTTCCCAAAACACCTATTGGGGTCCAATTTTGACCCCCAACCCATAGGTAGGGTTGGAATAGTCATTTAAGAGGTGTGGGAAAATTTTGACTTGTCCCACAAGCTTCGAAATTTGGCCTCTAAGGCCAAATTCGAATTTCCATGAAGGGGTAGAGTGTACAACACTCAAGATTCCCAAGCACTCAAATATCAACACAAAATCCAAGAGAAATCTAGCCTAATAAATTAATTCCTTTGTTCACATCTATACTTAGTTTAGGACACGACTAAATTAGCATTAATTAAGACACTACAACCCATTAATAATAAAGGGTAAAATGCATACTCCTAATTCCAAATAATTAATATAATGAATTACATTACTAAAATCACATACTAACATCATCAAAAGGAAAATAAATAAAAGATAAAACATAACCCCTTGGTCACAATTTCCCCCTAACAATAATTCCAACACACACTATTACATGTCGTCATGGTGACCCTTGTTGAATTCACCTAGAATTTCAATGTGGTTGGTCTCTAATCCCCTCATAGTTTGTCATGATATGTTTTCCTAAAAAGCACACAATACTGTTCTGGCCTCATGGCCATATTAACGATATCGAAGTAATAAAACAATTACATCTAACTATCAATTTCAAACATCAAAAATCATAACTACTATTGTTAAGACCAAGTAATTTAACAATTATTCTCATTTTCAAAATTTTGATTCTACTCATAACATCAATTTGTAACTAAGATCAAAGACCAACTGGATCATCAGATCAAATAAATACTTTTACTCGTTCACAATTTCTCTGATTTCCAATATCAATTCAATCACAAAAATAAATTTGAGTCATAATAATAAAAAATAATCATGAAAATGATTTGAAATATCAACATATATTTATCTGACAACATATCGTTTTCTTCCATACTGAATGTCTATCAAAATTTAATAATTTTGGTTACAATAATGTCTATCCTTGAATTTCCATAACACCATGTGTAAATGTCATTTGTCTATTAACATCTACCGGTAATAAAGCAAAATAGTGTCTATGTGTCTAGTCATAGAGATAAACCAATTACAACAAAACAATCTCAAAGAGTAATGCTATCACAATCAAATTATGAAAATTCAAACATTCTAGCTAATTTTTTTATCCTTAAATGTCCATCAAGGTCCACAATATGACATATATTTAAAATAACAATAACCAAAACTCAAAGGAGTCATGATGCCGCTTATTAGTATGCTAATTAGAATAAAGCAACAAGGTTTACAATCATAATAATTCAGAAAATATAATCATGTTTCATTTAGTGTTGAAGAGAAGTGGTCATTACACTAGTAGACTCTGCATGTGAGTTTTGGTATACGAGCTTCTCTTGATGGCTCTCTATCATATTAAATAGCTTGTCTCCCCACCACTGTACCTCGTATAGATGCATTAACATCATCTAATTTTTGTAGTATCTGTGGTAATATAGTGGAAACCACCTACTGTGGGATGGCATATTGAACTCAACATGCAATAACTCATCATCCAATCCATGCCTCCTACATAGATCATGACAAGAGTTAGTTCATCATCATCTTAATTTTGTTTCAATTTTATAGGTTTTCTACGTTTTAAAATATCATGCAATGTTGTGTGATCTAGTTTTAGTTTTTATTAGGTTAACTATTTTTACTTTTGTGTGCCTATGGGTCCAAGTGTTGAACCCACAACTCTGATACCAAGTGTAACGCAAAAATTTTCCATGCACAAAAACCAAGATAATTCCTATTAGTTAATTAGGAAAATTACGAGATAAATTTTTAATTTTATTTTTTAAAGGAAGGTTGCGATAAGATATCAAACAACTAGATTTAAATATTTCTTATTTAATAAGTTCCACATCTCAGCGAGGTTATCAAAAATTTATAAATAATTAAATATTATAATCCCTTCCAAACCATTTCAAGTTTAAATCCTCAACTAGGGTTTCTATTAATTCACCTTATTTAAGATATCAACTAGGTCAATATTTCTATGTTAGTTTGGTTCTTACTTTCATAATAACTTAATGACAATTTCCCACACTAGATCATCTAACTATACATTTAAATTCCAATAATTAACCATTCTTAATTCATTCGCCAAGTTACTCTTTTCAAAATTAGTTAGTTTATCCTTATATTTCCTATGTCATTTATTTACTTAATAACCTAAGACTAAGGTCACAATTTACTCTAACCCTTATGTGGCCCCATTCAACCCATTTCCCCTACCTTTTAATTAATTTTCCATTCTCACAAAAATCACATCACTTAAAATTGTAGGGTGAAATCTCATCCATTAGATTAAAACATTTTGATCCCTTAGATTAGGAATACCCTAAAAATCCTTAAGGCTTCTTTCTTATACGGTTATGACCTAATTTAATCTCATTTTTTTAAGGTTTTGGGAGCATGGGGGCCATGGAGGCCATGAATACTTGGAAGGGTTCCCATGGAGATCATTGCTAATATTTTTGTTTCATTTCATTTTTTTAATTTGTTAAACATGGTAGGAATAACCCTTTTTGGGTCTAGGGTTAGTTCCACGAGGAATCTAATGTATTTCTTAGTTCTCAACATTATATTCTTTAATTTGGAGTGTATAATCTTGACTTGCATTTTGATATGGTTGCATTTAGTGCATAATTGTATGTACAGTCAAAAATATTGTACTCATAGTTTGTTAATCATATATATATATATATATATATTATAGATCTGGACCTATACATAATTTCCTTTTTTCAATCATTTCTCTATTTACACATTTGGGTGCCCAAATATGGGTTTAAATGCTCCAACAAATAATTTTTTTCATTTACTAGTTTCTCATAGTTTCATATTATAATTTTATAGCTTTGGTTTTGATTAAATTCATCCTAGATTTGTATAGTTTTATAATTTTATTTTTCCATCAAAAGTGACAAAACCACCACCCTGGGCAGGCCAGTGGTCTTGTGACTATCGCCCTTCCTGGTGAGTGGTTGATCGACCACCACTCTACGTTGGATGGTGGTTTTGAAACCGCCTCTCTGAACAGGGCAGCGGTTCTATTTCCTGAAAAAAAACCTTAATCTAAAGTATATTCCAACATGTTTTCTAATTTAGTTGGCTTCTATGATAATGTTAACTTTATTTAAGGTGCCTAAATTCACTAGTTGATAGGTTGATATCATTTCTTCATTTTAAACCAACTTCAAGATACTCAAGAAAATGTATACACCATCCCAATTACATTGAGGTAAATTTCATTGTTTCCTACTTTAGTTTGGGCTATTACAATCCAACATCTTCATATTTTGCATACAAGGGTAGTGGCATGCCAATATATTCCAACTTCTCTATATACAAAGTCTTATTATCTAAATGAGAGTGTCTCTTTTCTTTGCACAACAAGAATGATATCTATTCTAAAAAGGAAAATAAAATATAACTTTCTTTAATTCTTCTATTAAAAACATAGTAGTTCCACCATAGGAAAACAAAAGCAACAAAAAAATTATTTCCAATTTTTGAAAGAAACGCATTTCCCATTTGAATACAACTTTCAAGTCCTTCTTTCCAATCATTACACTATTTAAATTATAACTAGATAACAATACAATATTTTCTGAAGAAGCTTAGTTCATTATTTTATAACATAGTAGTTCCCCCTTTCATCAATTTGAACAAAATAAGTTTTTAAGAATATTTCCCAAAAATACAAGATTGAATCTTTCACTTTACAACAAAGGAAAAATCATTACAAGGGTGATCTCATCGACTCCAAAATAGGGTACTCCTCTTATCTTCAACCCCTTAGCTTCTCTTTTTCTTCAAATCAAAAAACAAAAGAGGGGGTTTAGGAAACAATTACCTCCAAAACTTTATTCTAATGATAATAAGAAGACATTCTCATCACACACACACCCCCTGAGCCCCAACCATAGTAGAATAAACAATGTTTCAACCAATGACAACTATAAATTTTATTCAACATTACAACACACATGCCAACATTTCAAGCAATAAATTCAACACTAAGATACCATAACAAAATGCATAGACTTAAACACATAGGCTTATAGATCAAGCCAAAGGGAGAATAAAATAATTGGAACCATCTCCTTGCAACTCCCAAATGTGATTATAGGATTTCCACCCAACAAGCCTCCAAATGCACAACAAATTCTCAACACATCCCTTTTCCCTCCCAATGCAAGTACACAAGTATAACAAGTTTACCATTTTATCTCCGCAAAGGGGTAACTCCCACTCATACACCCTCCATTATACAACATAATTTCCTTTTGCCTCCCAAAATAGTCCCATTTTCCATCTCCTACATATTTACTTAAGGAAAATATATACCCAACCCAACTCAAATCTCAATCATATAACCATTTTCTTTATACACACACATAAACAAGTAAATGAACAATAAAGGAAAAGGACCTACCTTGCCATCACAAGTTTCCACAATCTTCAACAAGATTTACCCTCTTCTAAAACCAGTAAATTATTCCCAAAATAATCTCCAAAATCTCCAAGTAAATTCCATCAAATAAAAAAGAATAAATAGAAAAAGGAGAAGAGGAGGATGAGGTGGATCCATGTAGTATGGCACATCACATGTCCTCAACTCCACATCCCCCAAGTCAAACATCAAACCCAATGTTAGTAATTAGGTGGTTGATGATATGACAAGCCTCTTACACACACTAATCCATACTTCATACCTCAAAAGGACACCATTAAAACTCATACAAGAAAAGGTGTAATAAATTCACCTTTTACCATCCAAATCACATAATGGGGCCTAATTTTAACACCTTACCCCATAGGTATAGTTGGTAGATGAATTTAAGAGGTGTGGGACAAGCTTAACTTGTCCCAAAAGCCTCCAAAATTGGCTTGAAAGTCAAATTTCGATTTTGGGGAGATGGGTTGAGTACACACCAAGAAAAATAATGAAATCCAACTTCAAATCACAAGATAAAAAGGATTATCTACCCAAATAAATGCACCCTTATGGTCACATCCAAAAATTAACTTAATTAGTATCCTTAATTACTAATAAGGGTAAATTTAATCAACAAAACAAAAGTGAATAGATTGCAATAATAAAATACATCCACAAAAATTAATCAAAATAAAAGTGACAATAACAACACATATCCCATCGTCACTATTTGAGGTTATTGCCCCCCATAAAAACCTCCTAAGATCCTAACAAGAAACAACAATAACATAACACAAAGTTTCCATGGTGACCAATGTTGCAATGACCAAATATTATGCTACGGTTGGTCTCCTACCCCAATTTATTTGTTGTGATACAATCACCTGAAATTTTAAATAATAAATTCTTCCGGCTCGTGGCTGCGTTAAATATATCAATAATAAAATATATGTACATCCATCAAGAACATCATCATATCACGAAATCATCATCGAAGATGAGTAATTTCATCATTCGTTCACAATTTCATAAACATTTCAGCTCTACCGTTACATCAATTTCAGTAAGATCACAAGATTAGTTTGAACACAAAACACAGTAAATATAACAAGAATTCAGAATTTCAGTATGTGTGTATATATATACATACATACATACATACATATATATATATATATATATATATATATATATATGGATTCTAGAGTCATGATAGACATTCTGTGTTAATGATGATGATGTGTTTTAGTGCTTTATATATATATATATATATATATATATATATATATATATATATATATATATATATATATATATAAGCACTAAAACACATCATCATCATTAACACAGAATGTCTATCATGACTCTAGAATCCATACAAGCCATAATATAAATCAAAACATATCGATAATCATAATATCTGTACCATCTACATCATGCTCATGTAAAACAATACAATAAGGTCTATGTCAATATTCCATGATAAATAAAAAATCAATGTGTAATAAGTGTCGAAGAGGAGTGGGCACTTCACTATAATGTCCCCTTTTCTTGTGCTAAAGGCCTAAGGGTCGGGTCAAGTCGAAGCCGTGGTCAGTCCCAAGGATCTGTGGACAGTGGGAGCTATGGGGAGGGGGGCATGTGGTTCTAATAGTCTAATTTTGCGTTGAGGGTCACTTTTGGACCATGGAAACTTAAAGAGGAAAAGTAACTTGAGTCACTTTATTTTATTGTCCCCTCCATAGAATGAAATGTGTATAGGGTCTATTGGGGATCTTTTGCTTTAGAATGTATATAAGAAGTTGGGGGAGAAAGGAAAGGAAATTTTCGGCATATATATTTTATTGACCCATTCTTGTGCAGCTGCTGCTGTTGCGCATCTAAAGCTTATGGAGGAAAATCCCACAGGGACCCTAGCTTTGGTGGTGAGAGACCCATCCCTAGCTAGCAAGTAATTCTTCGGTAGTGAGAGATCTACCCTAGTCTTTCATTTTGGAGCTACTTCCAGGGCTATGTGGCAGAGACATTAACAGAGGTTTTAGAGGAAGGATCTCGAGGGTAATTAGGGAATTTGGGGAAGATAAGTAGAGGGGCTCCATATTAGATACATGGTAGCCATTTGGTCTGGGTGTGGTAGTTTTTTGAAGGCACCTCCATCATTTTCCGACCCCATTCCAAGTGAGGTGACTTGCAGCCTTTATTTGGGGGTTTTCCAGTCAGTCGTTTTCAGATTTAAAGGTGAAACTATTACTACCTATATCTGTTAATGTTATTTCCAAAGACCCTTATTACTACTCTTGTATTTAGAGGGTTACAAACCTCGGTATTTTTCCAGCCGCCTAGGGCATTCTGTAATTTTTTGGCAACATGTTGATTTGTGTAAAATTACCAAAAATAGTTTCATTATGTCATCTATAATAACATCAAGCTCTATTAAAATTTTCAAGTAATTTGGGTGGATATTTTGGCAAATATTAAGTTTCTTTAGTTCATTGTCCCAACTGTAAAAATATGGTAAAATCAGTATTTTATGTGGCTGTAAGTTTTCTATATTTTGTGCATTTTTAAGTGGTATCTCATTAGAGATATTTCAATGGTATCAAAGCTGTTGTTCCTCCATCCTGTGTGGGTTAAATATGGTAGTTTGGAAAGCTCTCAAAGGAGGTTTTATGAAGGAAATATTCACTAACATGGTGAAACAACAGGAAGCCACTAACCTTTATTTGTGTCAACTCACTTAGAATTTGAATCAAAGAAAATCTAGGCAATAAGAAAAAAGGTGAGAACAGTAATTAATGGCACCCAATAGAGGTGATTGATGAGGATTCTTGTTGGAGGAAATACTAATATTTGAGTAAGGGTTTCAAAGATGATATGTCATTTCCAGATTATTGCATGATGAAGATTGGTAGTAAGCCCAAGCATGGTCATCATATGCTAGTACTTGAATTACAAAAGAAATCATTTGAAGAAGAATCTTATAGACAAAAGGGTATGATTTCCGTTGAGAAAAATAATTGCATTAGTGAAAATTTTCTTGTTAGAGAAATTATTCCAGCTCAGGAGAAGAAATTTGTTTATGAAAGATAGGAGAATGTAATGGAAACTCTTAAAAAGTGTGAGGAATGGAATAGTAGAGCTAGAGCTGCTAGGTTGATAGTGACTCAAGAAAGAAAACACATATAAGAGTTCAAGGAAACGATGAGGGAAATTGATGCAAGAAATACTACACCCTCGAAAGAAGACTCTATGGAGCAGCTAGCACATGAGGAGGAGCCTCACATGGACACTGGTGTAAAATTGCAGCCTACTGTAATTTCCAAACTAGAAAATTTTGATCATCTTTCAAATAATTTCAACAGGCACTCAGGAAACAATGTTGGGGGCAGCTCAACATATGTCTATCTTGAACACATGAAGGACATTGACGGCCTTAAAAGGCACTCAAACAACAATGTTGGGGGTAGCTCAACATATGTCTATCTTGAACACATGGATGACATTGATGGCATTCAAAGGTATGAACAAACATGGCTAGTTGGTTGCAAAACTGAAAAAGATATTTCAATCCAAAAGGTACCTATCAACCCTCCAAAGAATAATTCATTATCATATGGGATGGATTTATCAAGCAGTAATGAGCATAAAATTGTGAAAGGTGTTGATTCTTGTTCCACTTATTCTCCATCTAAAATCATGAATCACAATAGCGATGGTGTTGTTTTGGAGGTTTCTAAAGTAGCGATAAAAGGTGAACGTTTTGATAATCTTCTTTATGAGGAGATACAAGAGAAGAAAAAATGACAGACCTTACATGATACAAGGGTTCATGGGCATTATAAGGTATGGGATCTTGGTAATATGTTGTAATTATCCAAAACTATCAATTCTGATTTTGAAAACTTTGTGTATGATTTCTTCATTGGAGACTCTAGTGCAAGAAGGGAGAGTAACTCTCAAGGTACTAGCATTGATTTTTTTGTTGCTAAAAAGGGTAAGAGAATATTTTTTAATCATCTTCATCCTACTAGACTTTGTATAACAACAGTCATAAAGAGAGGAGAAAATACTTTATTAATAGAGCCCATGACTGATTTTTATACCAGTTACATGGTGAAACCCTTGGAAGGGTTAGTGGGAGAATTTAGTCCTCAAAGTTCTCAAAGAATCAAGGTGCAATTTGCTGTTAAAAAAGAAGAGTGGAATTCAAGGTGCATTCATGACTTTAGCATCCTAAGGTATGAGAATGGTTACCATTTTCCTAGCTTGTTGATTTCTCCTATGTTGTTTCCATGTCTCTGTTATTTGGGACAACATTTATATACTTGGATGATTGGGGAAGACTATTTCATAATCACGTCTCAAGGTATGATAGATAGGATAAACACATCTTCCATTCCCATTGCTCTTCATTCAACTAATAAGCATGTATGTTGGCAAAGAATTGAGCCCATGATAGTTAGAGGACATGAGGTATGTGCTATATTTATTGTGGTTGAATTTGCTAGAGGTAAGACTATTTTTGGGATGCAATGGTTTCATGATGTTAAGGAATATGATGATGCATGTGTTGAAAAATCAAAGGAGAATGAAGATGTTGATCCTATATTAGAAATTCTAATTTGCAAAGGTATGATGATAAGCCCCAATTATTCTATTTTAGATGTGTTGTCTTCTCTCATGATGAGAATCAATGGGTACAATAAGAGGCATAAAGTTCCTTATGATAAAGTTTATGGATGCATGAGTTCTAATGTTGATTTCCCTTTCTCTTGCATTTAAGATGAAATGAAAATATGGGGAAAGAGAATAAATTATGATGAGGAAGCAGCCATTTGCATTCCCAACATAGAAGGGATTGCTGAGTTATGTCCATGGAAAGACATGTCTTGCACTAAGAAGGTAACTCATTTGTTTATTGTCATTAAGATATGTGAAGTACTTGAATGTGTTTGTACATTTGGGTTATTTAAAGTTGGAATCATTCATTGGACATATTGGCTTCCATATTTTGGAAAATTTACATTCATCCCTCATGTGGATAAACGAAAATTTTTCAAGGAAAACAAATAAATTAGATTTCATGGTATACAAGGGCAGATTGTAAAAGATGTGACTAGTGAAGAAAGAAGCATTTCATTGCAACGGTTGAATTGTGAAGGAAATCAACATCTTATGGATCATGGTGATGTCACAAGGAATGAGACAAGTGATATGTTTGTCAATGACTCCTATTCTGATGGATTATTTGATGTAGGAATAGAGCACACCATAATGACTTATGTGGAGAGTGGGTCGGATGATGTAGAACTATGGAGTGAGTTAGATAGGATGGAGACTTTGAATCTAGATGGGGTGAGCAGAGTCATGAATGCGGGTGTAACCAATAGTGTTGCACATGAGACAGTTATAGAGATTGGGATTACAGGTTCAAACCATCTGAATTTATCATTATGTTGGTCATCTAAAGTTTCAGTAGAATGGAGATCTCATTTACTTGATGAGTACTCCAAGAACCGAAACACTTGTGAGATTTTGGATGGCCACATATAGGATGAAAACTACAGATTGGAGGATGAGATCATATTCTCTCAGGGAAGCTGGAGCCTTGTGTTGGAGTTATGGTTGAGGATGGAGATATTGCGACATGTGGATTGTTCTTCCTTGATTGGGCACTTGAGATTTGATGAGATCTACAAGCTCATGTGAAAGAGGTTCATATGGCATACATTGACGGAGGATATCCTCAACTTTTAAGCCATATATGGTTTTTCGCTATGACAAGTCAGAGATTACGAGTTCATCATAATTTGAATTGACATGGGATAACACTCCTATGCATTTTACTACTTCTATGCCCGGTGAGCACTTCACCCATGTGTTAGTTAGTGGAGATATAAAATTGAATCATGGTTATTTAGTAGGTTCACATTCAGCATAGGAGGTGGACTATGTGGAGCTGATATTGCCGGTTGACTGTCTACTAGAGTCTTGGGACTTTTCCTCCACAGGACGCATCGAGATACAGTATGAGGATCCTTTCTCTCACATGAGTGTAGGTCAGGTGGGAGATTTAGCACCATTTATGCGTAAACAGGTTGTTTCACAGGGTGATTTAGGGGACTCTACAGGATTCAAAGTGAACATTCATACTTAGGATTTGATTGGAGAGATCATGAGTGATTCCATGATGACAACCTTGTATTGGTAGGGATTGGACCGATTGGAAATTTCGGTGCGGGTACCAGTGGAGATTCTGGTTGGGTATCATTCTACTTCACAGACAACATTGGTCTTGGTACTATATGGTGGTCATGATGATGGCATGGGATTTATTGGTTACTTTATATTACATAGATCCTTGGTGGACGGTAGGGTGAGGTGGAGAAACTTACAGTGCGGTATTCAACTTCTGTAGCAGGACAAGATAATGCTTGGGGTCAAGCATTTCTTAGGAAGGGAGGACTATAATTTCCCCTTTTCCTGTGCCAAATTCCTAAGGGCCAGGTCAAGTCCAATCCATTGTAACACCCGCTAAAACAACCCACTTGACACCCAAGAAACAACCTAGAGTTAGTTAGGAAAAATTATGGAACAATTTTTTTTGTTTAAAAGAGTCTACAACTGGGTTACAAGAAATTAGTTATCACTAACAGGTTCTAGAACAACTCTAATCTAATAGAATATAATTTTATTTTATTAACAATTATAAGAATTCATAAGGTCCAAAATTAGGGTTAGAAGTTTCAATTAGGTTCAGAGGGTAATTCCTCACCATACCCACTCCCTAACAGGCTTAAAGTTTGAACTTGATTTTTCTCACAGTTAACTCATTTCAAATTTTTCCTAAATTACTCCCATTGGATATAAAGATTTCCTCACCCTTTCCAGTGATCTAAATAAGTCCTCCTAAATCCTCATATTTTTCAAGTTATGGGCCGGCAGGCCTTGGGGTGAAAATTTTCCCTAAGAGCAGGCCTGTAGGCCCCAGGGGTGAAAATTTTCCCAAAGGGTGGGTTGGCAGGTTGCGTGGAGAGACCTTTGGAAAAAATTTCCCACGTACGGATGTAAAAATCACATTTGTACCCACACTCCTGCATGGGTCCACTAAGTCCACAAGGGACACATGGCACGTCCTTAAGGCAGAGCGGGGAGAACAGGGCAGTAGGAGACAATTTGTACAAATTCTCCCACGCGGTGGTGTGAAAGTAGATTTTTTTCAACCACACTCCCATGAGCCCATGCAAGGGACACAAGGCATATCCTAAAGCCAATGTGGGGAAGGTGGGGCAGTGGGGAGAAAAATAGGCTTAACGCCCCAAAGGGTTAAGAGGGTAACATAGACATGCACCTCTACCGACACCTCGCGATGCCACATGGTAGCCCTTGATTAGGCTGTGGGCCAGTGAAACAGTAGGGAAAAACTTGGAAAAATTTCCAAAAAAATTCTAAGATGCACGTGGACAATAAAAAGGGACCCGTTCCTCCGCCGATGCCTCATGACGCCACATGGCATCACCTGATTGGTTGCGGACCGGCGGGGAAAAATTTGGAAAATTTTCCAAACTTTTTTTGAAAGCACTAAGTTAAAAAAAAGGATCCACCCCTTTACTAACACCTGATGGTGTCATGTGACAACCTCTGGATTGGCTATGGGCCGGCAGTGCAGTGGGAAAAATCTAAAAAAATTTCCTAAAATTTTTTCCTAAGCTCTAAGGGAAAAATTCGGGCCGCCGGCTCGCAAAGGATTTTTTTTTTTAAATTTGACGCCAAGGAAGAAAAACTTCAGAGGGCCATAAATTTTGATATAAGGCTTGGTTTGGGGAAAACGAGGAATTTTTGGAAATCTCTCGACATCCTCTTTACACATAGATCATTAATTTTATGGTTTTTGATAAAGTTTATAGGGGTCAATTGTAAGAAAACGTCCTGCTAGGATTTTACATAGTACGAGTTGGTAATTTTTAACTTGTTAGATTCATTCAATTTTATCTTCCTTCCTCTCTCCACATGTCAAATATACATGGAGGATTGTTCCTAAATGGGTTTAAGGATAGGATTTCAAGGTTCAATCTGTTTGATTAAATTCCAATTCGATAATTTAACATTTTAACAACAAAACGACTTTAAAACGACTGAGCCTTATTTGGTTAAGTTTTAAAATATTTCCGTTAATTGTTTTTGTATAATTGAACTTGATTAGGGTCTACTACTTCATATCAATCATTAATTTGTTATTTTATTGTTGCAAGTTTGAACTGTACATTTTTTATTGAGATAATTTCCAGTTTGAAACTACAAATAACAAGGATCAAATTTTGATGGATCTATTTTCCATTTCTTCTTCCAAGTATTTAGAATAGATTCCAATACCAATATAACACATTTTATTTGACTCAAATCAAACCATTCAAGACCAAAATGCAATACTGATTTCAAATTTTTCACATTTCAAAGAGACGAAATACTGTATTTTTCTCACATGCATTTCTTCCTTTCAAACATAGATTTCAATACATTAATATGATTGGATTCAATACAAAAATACAATTTGAGAAAAGAATTACATTCATTTATTGATTCCAAAAGACAACTTACAACTTCCTTCTCTCATTTTTTCCAAAATCATAAATTATGTACAAGGCAGGTAATGCATTTTCTTTTCACGTGTTCCACTTTACCACTTTTCAAACAGATATTTCATAGAGTATGCTAAAAACAAATTTCAAATGGATGAATATCAAATGAACAAGGTAAACACTTCCATTAATTCCAAAAAAACTCATACAACCTCCTTTCCATTTGATTTCAAAATATAGTATACAAAACATTATCATTCTTTCAAAAACAAAATAGAGAGTATAACTCTTTTACATTTCAAATTTCACTGGAAAATTTGTACAAAATCTTTCCATTACAAACATTTACAAGATCATCCACTTCAAGTGGGAAGGTTACAATGAGATTTCATTTCACAAGGGACTGTTAAACTATCTTTTCTCAGCTCCAAAACAACAACATGCATTCTACTCATTCTTCCAATTTGATCAAAACATCATTAGGGGAAAGGCAACGCTCTCCACCCAACCAAGACATCCAATGAAGAGGAGAATCCATCCTTCTTCATTGGCCCCCGAAACCCAACCATAATGCAATAAGAAATGTTTTTCAACTCATGGCAACAACATGCTTCCCCATCACAATGCAATCTTTCAACATGCACATTTCAAATTAAAAGCACAGTCCAAAACAAAATAGTAGTTTTACAACCACATGAAAGACATCACACAAAAAACATGCTTCATCATGTAAGCCAAAGAAGCAAGAAGCTATGAGGGATGTTTCTTATGCCTCCCAAAGAGGAAAATTGGGTATCACCACCTAAGAACAACCCATCAAATATATATATATATATATATATACATATATGAATTACATTTCAAACCCTTTCATGCCCTTTTGCCTCCCCCAAGTACCCCTTATTCCTCACATTTTCTTATATCTCCCTAACCTCTTATGGCACCCCATAACGATTAAAGAAATGCAAGAAATTTATTTGTAAGGTGGAACCCAAATCCCAACTCCCTCCACTGTTATACCAACCTAAAACAACTTGTGCCTCCCACAAAATAACCCCATAGTCTTCTCCTATACCATTCCTAGGCCATCTACCCAACAACCCACAATATATACCAAAACATTCACACAAGAACATTTATATAAACAAAAGAAGAGAATTTCAAGAGCCAAGTTGTTACCCCTCCATGATAGAGTTGTTCCTAGTTCAAAAAAACAAGCTCCTTCCAATGCAAACAATCCAAAAATCAACCGAATACAAGCATGCAAAAATCTTCTAAAACTTCTCCAAGAAAGAGCTCCCAAAACAGCAAGAAAATTCACCCAAAATGAAGTCTCCCCAAAAGTGAAGCAGCCCCAAACAAGGCAAGAAATTCAAATTTTATAGAATAGGGAAGAGAAGAGGATGAAGTGGATCCATGTAGGATGCCACATCACACATCCTCAACCCCAGAAACAAGGTCAACTTCATTCTCCAATGCATAATTAATAGGTGGGTGAATAATGTGATAGATTTACTTACACACTCAAACAAGTCCATACCCAATAAGGATTAAAATTAAATCATGTAAGAAAAGTGCAATTACAACATTCAACTTGACTTGTAAAAATGCATTAAAAGGTCTATATTTAAACCTCCAACCATAGGCAAGGTTGGTATGTCACTTACACATTACTTACACACTTTAAAACATAGCCAACAACTCTATTAATTACATTCTTATGAAATCTTTTAATTAATTAACTAAACAATATGATTACTCACAATATTAACATCACATTAAATAAAGAAACAAAGGGGTAAGTGCACCACAAAATAAACACATGCAAAAATTAAACAAAAAGGGACCAAATAAAAGAAAAACATAAAATCACTTGGTCACATTTAATGGTGATCCCCCCCATGGGAATCCCTACCACTAACAAACACACACACAAACAAAACTAGTTGCCATGGTGACCTTGTTGAATTCATCTAGAATTCCAATGTGGTTGGTCTTCAAACTCCCGATGTTTGTTGTGATAGTTTAACCTGTAAAACACAATACTTCCTTCGGCCTCATGGCCATATTAGAACGTCTAAAATAATATAAATATAATTAAAATTCCAAAATCATCTAGATATATGAATCATAACAACATCAAATCAATCTAACAATATCATTATAGTTTCATCAACAACTATATCATCATCTAGTAATTTTCCATTTCTATGTCCACTCATAATATCCAAATATCACAAATCTAAACAACATCCATCATATAACCATGTCCAACAGTATAACATCATCAACATATAAAGTGTCTCTAATAATCATCATTCATCATATAAGAATCAAAGGCAACAATAATACATGATCAAATATCCAACATCATACTAAATCAAAACTATAATAATGTCTATAATATAGTCGATAGTGTCATGATTAGTATCAATTGGTGTTGAAGGGAAGTGGGCACTACATCCCCCTCTTCTTAGACTCAACTTCCTCCTGGAATTCACTGGAGGAAATGTGGAAACTGAACTCGTAGCAAACTAGGATCCTCCCATATAGCTATAGTCTCATCATATTTGTTCCATTGCACCCAAACCTTATCAACCTCTCTACCTCAAAGGCCCAGGATCCTGTGATCTAGGATGTGAACGGGATCCACCATCACCTGCCCCTAATCTTGCACCTGCAATGATGTCCAATATAACACATGAGAAGAATCTACAACATATCTCCTAAGAATTGAAACATGAAACACATCATGTACTCGAGACAAGCTGGGTGGCAATGCTAGATGGTAGGCCAAAGGGCCAATACACTCCAAGATCTCAAAAAGACCCATGAATCTAGAAGATAACTTAGAACGTTTTTCATAATGTATAGGGATCTTATGTTTCCTAACACAAAGGAACACCTTCATGCCCACATAAAAAATATGGTCAGTCCTATGCTGATCCGCATACTTATTCTGCCTATTATGTGCCTCATGTAGTCTTGGTCTAATCAAAACCACCTACTGCTCCATGTTCTACAACAAAGCTGGTCCAAGAGAAACCCTATCCTCTAGCTTGTCCCAACTAAGTGGTGTCTGCACTCTCTACCATAAAAATCCTGTAACGGAGCCATGCCTATAGAACTATGAAAACTATTATTGTAGGTAAACTCCACTAAGTATAAGTACTCCTCCCATCTAGACTACTGATCCATCACATACATCCTGAGCATGTCCTCTAAAATCTGATTCACCCGCTCAGTCTATCCATTTGTCTCGGGGTGATATGCTGTGTTGAAATTAATCTTCGTCCCGAGGGAATGTTACATGGTAGTCCAAAAATGAGAAGTATACAAAGGATCATGGTCACTAATGATCTTCCACGAAATCCCATGAAACCTGACAATCTCATCCAAATATACCCATGCCACTACACTAGCTATATAAGTGGTCTTCACCGAAGAAACATGAGCCACTTTTGTCAATTTATCAAATGTGAAAACGATGGCATTGTGGTGATATCTAGACATCGGTAGCCTAACAATGAAGTCCATGGAAATGGTGTCCCATTTACACTCTAGTATAACATGAGGGAAAAGAAGGCCAACTAGATGTTGATGCTCGGCCTTCACTTTTTGGTACTCTAAACATCATGACATGAATTGGGAAACGTCTCGATGAAGTACTCTCTATTGATACAACTGTCTCAAGGTGGCATGCATCTTCTTCACCCCGAGATGGGATGAATAAGGTGCACGATGTGCCTCTGCCAAGATTTCCTACCTGAATTCTCCATCTTTGGGAACATAAATCTGGCCTCTATGCCTAAGAAGAGCATCTTCCTCTAAACAAAAACCATCAAAATTATCCTCGAGCGGTCTCTGAGACTCGATCTCTGCTCAAACTGTAATGAAGAAGTTATCAAGAGGAAGCTACTGAAGAATCCTGCTCCACAAATCTATGCTCACTGAGGTGGCCATAGCCACATGTCTTCATTTGCTAAGATCATCTGCCACCACATTCTCCTTCCCTTTCACATGCTCAATCTACATATCATATTCACAAAGAAACTCCATCTAATGCCGCTAACAATTATTGAGATTGGGCTGTGTGAAGAGGTGGCAAAAACTTAGGTGATCTATCCTAAGTGTGAATCTCCGACCAAGTAGAAAATGCCTCCATCAAACCAAAGTGTGCAAAACTACCACAAACTCAAGATCATGAGTCGGATAATTAATATTGTAATCCTTGAGTTTGAAATACTCAAAATCCACTACTGTGCCCTTCTGCATCAACACGCCTCCAAGCCCCACTGAAGAAGCATCTGTGTAAATTAAATACTCACCCTGTGGATCCGGCACTATAAGAATAGGTGTTGTAGTGAGACATTCCTTCAGTGTATTGAACGCCTACTCACATCGGTTTGACCAAACAAACTTCTTCCCTTTCCTCTGAAGGGAAGTGATGGGGTGTGTAATCTGAGAGAAGTCCTGAATAAATCTCTGATAGTACCCTACTAATCCCATGAAGATGTGCACCTCAGTCACCATAGTGGGTGCTGGACAATCCATAATAGCTCTAATATTGGAAGGGTTGACGATGATACCTTCCCCAGAAATGATATGACCCAAATACTACACCTCCGTCTGAAAGAATGCACACTTCTCCAAGTTCCCTAAAAACTTTTGTTCCCGAAGAAAGTGAAGAACCTGGTGAAGGTGCCTCTTGTGCTCCTCACGCATACGTGAGTAAATCAAAATTTCATCAAGGAAGATGAGCACAAAGAAATATAAGAAATTCCTAAATACCCCATTTATCAAACTCATAAATACTGCGAGGGCATTAGTCAAACCAAAAGGTACCACTATGAACTCATAGTGGCCATATCCCGTACGGAAGGCAGTCTTATGAATGTCCACCTCTGAAATCCTCAGCTAATGGTAACCTAACTTAAGATCAATCTTAGAGAAAACTGTGCCTCCCTTCATCTGATCAAAAAAATCATCAATGCGAGGAAGGGGATAATGATTCTTGATCATTACCTTGTTTAGCTGGCGGTAATCAATAAACAACCATAAGTATCCATCCTTCTTCTTCACAAAGATCACCGTCGCACCCAAACGGGATACACTAGGATGGATAAGGCATTTCTCCAAAAGGACCTCAAGATGCAACTTGAGCTCACAGAGCTCTAGGGTGGTCATCTGATAAGGTTCTTGTGAGATAGGCTCTGCTTCGGGAACCAGATCTATGTGAAAATTAATCTCACGTGGGGGTGGTAACCCCGATAGCTCCCCAAGAAATACATATGAAAATTCTCTCAAAATGGGGTGATCGTATAGTGATGGTCCACAAGACCCATCCTCTGATCTATCATTGACTATAATAGCATACATTTGGCAACCCTGTCATACACAACACTTAAGTTGTATAGAAGAGGTGGTGCGAATAGAAACAAGTCTCCTGACCCTTGAAATCACCGACTCAACTGCCAAATCATCTGCACAAGATATAATCTTGTGGTAACAATCCACCTTGGTCTTATGTGTAGATAACCAATCCATACCCAAGATGACTCCATATGATCTCAAAGGAAGGATACGGAGATCCGAGGTACTGGTGAAATTTCCCAAATCCACCACACACTCCTTAACTAAGGAGTCTATAGAGATCTTGGCTCCAGAAGCCATCTCAACATCCCAACTATGAACCTGCCTACCTACCACCAGCATGCATCGCTCTACTAAAGATGGTGCAATGAAAGAATAAGAAGAACTAGAATTAAAGAAGATGGAGGTAGGAATACCACTAATGCTACCTGTAGTCTCAATAACTATACTTTGATGCTCTATCTAATGGTTCTCGACCACTGCATACATCCTATGACTGCGGTCCATATCACAGATAGTAGGCTCTAAGATCTATCTTACCCTTGTTGTTAGGGTTGTGTGGGAAATATCTCTAAAAATGTCTAGTAACACCATAACCAAAACAAATTCCTGATCCTCTCCCCTATGTAGTAGGTCCAGTCGGTACTCTGGAGGTTTGTGGTGTGGATCTTGATGATTCGGATGTGGTCCGCTGAGGTCTCTACTACCAAGCTCCTATTGAGTGAGCTCTTTGGGCACCCTGTGTCCTGATGGGACCTCTAGGACGATGTCCCATACGTTGACCTCTCTGTGCATCAAACCTCTATGGAGGTCTATAAGGTGGGCAGGACTGCTTCCGGTGTTGTTGGGGTCTAAAAAATGACTATGCTGAACCCTATCCACCACAAGGAAGAGGTACTAACCCCCCCGATCTATTGTCCTGCATCTACTGTAAGTGGCTTTGGACTCAGTCTCTAGCCTTTTAGGTCTTTCCCCAAGTCTCCTCTTCTATATAGGCATTCTTGATGGCCTCATCCAATGTTTGTGGGAAATGGATCCGTAATGCACCTCCAATGTCTATATTCAAGCCCTGGATGAACCTGTGGATCCACACCTACTCATCCTGCATGTAACCAACATACTGGAGTAGATCCAAAAATCTACTCTCATACTCAGCCACTTTAAGTGATCCCTGTCAGAGGTCATGAAACTCATCTATCCGTTATTATATAAACCTCTGTGAAAAATATATGTTCCTAAAATACTCCTCAAAGAGGTCCCAGATAATTATCTTAGAATCAATGTAGAGCTTTTTCTCCTCTGTCCTTCACCAGACACCAGCTCCATCCCTCAGTAGATGGATTGCAACGCGAGATTTTGTGTTGCTAGAACAAGGATAAAGCTTGAATCATCCACTCAAGCTCACCAACTAGGCCTCTTCTTCAAATCCACCTATATCACCAAAATAATATGGTCTCAGCTTCAAGATCTCCCTGATGTGATCTGTAGATGTGGTCTGACAGCCTCTAGGTCTTTCTGCATGCTCATCCCTAAGCTTAGGGCTCCGAGACCTCTCTCTATGTCTTGAAACTCGATCACCTTGTCCCCTCTATGGTGACTCTATTATAGTTGACTTTGCATGGGAGTTCTCTCCTCCATGCTCCTTGTTAGGTCGAGGAGATACCTGACCCTCAGTGGAATGGACTCTGTTATGTCTAGTTCTATGTCCTCCTATAGATCCTTTGCATAAAGCGACATTAACATCCTGAAGAGTCTATAAAATCTGGGGTAGGATGGCTACTACAATATGATCTGGTAGTGGTAAATCTAGGTCTATGTGAAAATACCCCTCATCCCATCTTCACCTCCTGCACAGACCAAGGTGAGAGTTAATTCATTTTTCTAATTTTTATTTAGTTTCCATGTTTACTAAAATATGTAATTCCTAAACTAAGTTGTTTGCTGGATTTAAAAGTGTGATAGGTTTAAGTTTCATGTCTCTATTTTTCTAGTGTGCTAGTGGTTCAAGATTTTGAACCACCACTCTAATACCAAGTGTAATGCTTGCTAAAACAACCCACTTGAGACACAAGAAACAACCTAGGGTTAGTTAGGAAACATTATGGAATAATTTTTTGTCCTTAATTAACCTGCAACTCACCTCCTTCCAACCAATTTTCATTTTATCTTCATCCCTTTCCATTTCTAATCTACTAGACGTATACTTTGGCCATTCATTAAAAATGATCTTTATTCATTCAATTGTCCAAAATTTAGGGTTAGGGAAGTTTCAAATAGGTTGCAGAGGGTAATTCCACACCTATACCCACTCCCTAACAGGCTTAAAGTTTCAACTTTGAGTTTTCTCACACTTAACACATTCAAATTTTCATTCAAATTACTCCCATTGGATAGGAAATTTCCTCACCTTTCCAGTGATATAAATAATTCCTCCTAACTCCTCATATTTTTCAAGTTATGGGTCAGGCAGGCCTCGGGGTGAAAACTTTCCCCCTGAGGGCATGTCTGTGGGCCTTGGGGAGAAAATTTTCTCAAAGGGCGGATTTGTGCGAGCCATGTCGGGGAGATTTTTGGAAAAATTCCCACACTTGGGACGAAAAAAACACATTTGTACCTCATGCTCCCATGGTGTCCGTTAGTCCACAAGGGACGTGTGGCGCTTCACAAGTTAGCTTGCGGGGAGAACAGGGCGGCAGGGAGAAATTTTGCATCAAATTCTGCCGTGCACAGGGTGAAAGTCATCTTTGTGCACATATCTGCAATACTCCTTATGATGTGTCTGTAAGGGACATGTGACGTCTCTTAAGCCAATGCTTAAGGAAGTATGCAGGTTCATGGTAGGGAGAAAATTGGCTCAATGCCTCGAAGGGCTAAGAGGGTAAAATTGACCCGCGCCGATGCCGACACCTCGTGATGCCACATGACAGCCCTTGATTGGTTGTGGGCCTGCAGAACAGCAAGGAAAACTTGGAAAATTTTCCAAATATATATATATATGAGATTGTAAAAGAAAAAAAGGGACACCGATTCCTCTGACCTGATTCCTCATGACGTCAAATGGCATCCTAACCTGATTAGTTGTAGGCCGACGGGGAAAATTTGGAAAATTTTCCCAAAATTTTTCCGAAAGTGTTAAGTTAAAAAGGGGATCTGCCCCTCTACTGACACCTCATGGTGCCATGTGGAAGCCTCTAATTGGTTGCAGGCTGTTGGGAAAAATTTGTAAAATTTTCCAAAAAAAAATTCTAAGCTCTAAGGGAAAAATTTGGGTCGCAGGCCCGCCAAGGAATTTTTTTTTCAAAATTTGACGCCAAGGAAGAAAAACTTCAGAGGGCCATAACTTTTGATAGAGAGCTCATTTTTTGGAAAATGAGGACTTTATGGAAATATCTCAACATCCTCTTTGCACAGAGATCAATAGTTTTTTGTTTTTGATCAATTTTAAGGGGTAAATTTTAAGAAAACAGCCTGTACGATTTCACAGTGCGAACTGGTAAATTTTAACTTGTGAGATTTATTCAATTTGAATTTCTTCCTATCTGTACATGTAAAATAGATATGGAGAATTAGTTCTTATATGAATTTAGGATAATTTTGTGAGGTAGATCTGTTTGACTAAATTCACAATTGCACCCCCAAATGAGTACAATTTCTAATGACTAAGTTAAACTCATTTGGCTAAGTTTTGAAAGTATTAAACTTTAAGTTTGGGACCTTTGTCTCAAGTGAAATCGTTCTAGAGAAGGCCTACTACCTCAATGGTCCAACTATTTTGAACCACTTCTCTTATTCCAAGTGCAGGTTAAAACTAACCCACTTGATTGATCCTAATCTAATTTCCAAAGAGATTAGTTAGAGAAAAAATAAGGATCAATTTTTTTTTTATTAAAAGCCTACATCTATTAACCATGTTCTACACCAGACAAGGATTATCACTAATATGTTCCGAAACAATTCTAATCTAGAATATACTTTTCCTTTTATTCAAATAATTATTCAGAGGTCATAAGGTGCAATTTTGAAGGTTAAAGTTTCACATTTCACAAGTTCCCAAGAATACAGTATTTCTCACATACCCATGTCTTACCAGGCTAAAAGATTTGAATACATTGATCCATTTTCTACAATTTGATACATTCAAACAATTTGCACAAATATCCTACATTACATCCCATTGGAGGCAAGAAGAAGACAAGCTTACAAAACTTCCTTCCAAGTGATGGATAGATAAGTCATCCAAAATCCTCATTTTTTCAAAATTCATGGGCTGGCGAGGTAATTTTGCATAAAATTTTCATCAAGATTCTTGATTCTGCGTAGCCCAAGTAGAAAATTCAATTCCCAAAGGTCATGTTGGTAGGGGCTACAGGTAGACCTTCAAACTCTAAATTTCCAACCCAACGGGGGAAAAAATCACAAGGGAGTTAGCGAAAATTGAAAAAATGCAGAAAAAATGAAGTCCACAAGCCTGATGTAATGCACTGCCCTAAAGAAGGCTATGGGTACAAGTGCGGATCGTACCAAGGTTTGTCGAGACCAAGTTACAGAGTTGAAATACATGGGGAATTGGAAAAGTTAGATCATTTTTCTCACCAACAAGTGGTCACAAGGGACAGCATGGGTACGTCCTAAGTGAAAGTTCATTCCTTGAATGGTCGGGGCATGTGGGGAGACAAAATGGAAGTTATACGTTCTAAAGTGGTTGAGGATAAGTCAGGGTACAATTTTTCCCACGCCAGAGGTCGGCACCTCGATGATTTTTATAGCCCAAAACTGGCTACTGGCCAGCAAAACAGTTAGCCCTCCATTGTGTGGAGAATTTTCACAGCTTGAAAAATTGAAAAGGCCACAAAAGGACAAAAAAGCTCGAATTGCTCTAGATGCCAGTTATGCCCTCATGATGATCATGGGCCAACACTAGGGCAACGTGGTTGCGAATTGGCGAGGCCCGAATAATTTGGAAAATTTTCCCATGAATTTTCTAAAAGCGCCATAACTTTGGGAAAAATTTCCCCAATATTTTCCCCTCAAAAGACTGAACACCCATGGTGCCACATGGAAACCTTCTGATTGGCTCATGGGCCGGTGGGGAAAATTTAGCCTTTCTCAACGAAATTCCTTTGGAAAATTTTCCAGTGCTTAACGGAAAAATCGAGCTCACGTCGGCCCGAACACTCAAGGAAATGCCACGTAAATTTATCGATTTGATGAAAAACTTCACTAAGCTTCCAGTAACTTTTCCATAGCGAGCTGTGGTTTTGGGTTCATAAGAGTGTTTTATTTGGTAGCTGGGAGTGAAATTAAGAGGCATGGTCACCATTCCTTCTCTGTTGCAGCACCTGGGATCAGTATGGAGAGAGATTTTGACAAGTAATATACAATCAATTTTAAGCCATCTCCATTTAATGCTTTCTTACAAGTGGTTGAAGGACATATTTTAACTTGATTTCCATTTTTCCCTTCACTCTCTCTCTTCTCATTTTGCTTATAGGAATTGGAGTGTTGGACTCATTGTAAAGGTGGAGTTTTCTTCTTGTGCCAGAAAATTCCTCTGCGTAAAAATTGAAAATTTTTCTAAGCCAATGCCTGTTGCAATGCCGCTTGTAGTGGACTCCTTGCATGGTGATCCGTGGCCCTTATCTTGTAATAGATTGAACTGTGCATATCATGAAGCAATAAAATACAAGTTTGTGGATGCATCTTCCCATGTTATGTTTTCTTGCATTCTTCTTTCCCCTCCAATCTTGATTACAAGAACATTGTGTCTATTTTTTATGTTCTTACAGGGATCCATTATCATTGTGTATGTTTGAAATGTTGTTGTGAATGCATTTTGCTAGATTGTGGAGAACTGTCATCACCCCTTCAAGTGTGCACTTTGCTTCTATATATCACGCATTGGAAGACTACTCTCACACCCTCCTTTTTTGGTGTATCACCACTTTATTATAGGATTTCATTTTTTGCATTATTTCTCTTTGGTACCTTGGAAAGTTAGATTAGAATAGTTAGTTTACCCTACATTAGAGTAGATTGTGGCAGGTAGTTTAGGAGCAAGAACTAGCTTTCTCTGGAGGTCTATCTCAAGTAAGAGGTCTAACAACTTGGAGATAATACCCATGTTATTTAATCACACCATGAGCTCAAGTATATGCACTTGTGTAAACATAAGAGTGCTGTGATTTGGTGATAACAATCATTTATTGTATACAGGGCAGAAAATGTATTTTCTTTTCACGTGTTCCACTTTACCACTTTTCAAACAAAGATTTCATAGAGTATGTTAAACACAAATTTCCAATGGAAGAATATCATATGAACAAGGTAAACGCCTCCATTAATTCCAATGAAACTCATACAACCTCCTTTCCAATTGATTTCAAAATACAATATACAAAACAATATCATTCTTTCACATTATTTACAAAACAAAATACAGAGTATAACTCTTTTATATTTCAAATTTCACTTGCAAATTTTTACAACATCTTTCCCTTACAAACATTTACAAGATCATCCACTTCAAGTGGGAAGGTTATAATGAGATTTCATTTCAAAAGGAACTGTCAAACTGTCTTTTCTCAGCTCCAGAACAACAACATGCATTCTACTCATTCTTCCAATTTGATCACAATAGGAGTAAGGGAAAGGCAACTCTCTCCACCCAACCAAGACATCCGATGAAGAGGTTAAGCCATCCTTCTTCATTGGCCCCCAGCCCTAACCACAATGAAATAAGAAATGTGTTTCAACTCATGGTAATAACAAGCTTCCACATCACAATGCAATCTTTCAACATGCACATTTCAAATTAAAAACATAGTCCAAAACAAAACAGTAGTTTACAACCACATGAAAGACATCACACAAAACTCAGGCTTCATCATGCAAGCCAAAGCTGCAAGAAGCTATGGGGGATGTTTTTTATGCCTCCCAAAGGGGAAAATTGGGTATCACCACTTGAGAACAACCCACTGATATTAATATTATATATCATGGATAGGGGAATGGCATGCCTAGCTATCCACCCATATAGTAGACATCCATATGTACATATGTATAATGCATTTCTCTACTCATATATATATGTATATATATATATATATATATATATATATATATAAGAAATGTGTTTCAACTCATGGCTAAAATAAGCTTCCACATCACAATGCAATCTTTCAACATGCACATTTCAAATTAAATACACCATCAAAATAGTAGTTTTACAACCACATGAAAGACATCACACAAAACTCAGGCTTCATCATGCAAGCCAAAGGAGCAAGAAGCTATGGGGGATGTTGCTTATGCCTCTCAAAGGGGAAAATTGGGTATCACCACCTAAGAACAACGCACTAATATATATATATATATATTACATTTCAAACCCTGTCATGCCCTTATGCCTCCCCCAAGTACCCCTTATTCCTCACATTTTCTTATATCTCCCCAACCTCTTATGGCACCCCATAATGAGTAAAGAAATGCAAGCTATTTCTTTATAAGGTGGAACCCAAATCCCAACTCCCTCCACCCTTATACCTCCCTAAAACCACTTGTGCCTTTCATAAAATAACCCCATAGTCTTCTCCTACACCATTCCTAGGCCATCTACCCAACAACCCACAATATATACCAAAACATTCACCCAAGAACATTTACATAAATAAAAGAAGAGCATTTCAAGAGCCAAGCTCTTACCTCTCCATGATGGAGTTGTTCCTAGTTCAAAACAACAAGCTCCTTCCAATGCAAACAATCCAAAAATCAACCCAATACAAGCATGCAACAATCTTCCAAAAACTTCTCCAAGCAAGAGCTCCCAAAACAACAAGAAAATTCGCCCAAAATGAAGTCTCCCCAAAAGTGAAGCAACCCCAAACAAGGCAAGAAATTCAAATTTTATAGAATAGGGAAGAGAAAAGGATGAGGTGGATCCATGTAGGATGCCACATCACACATCCTCAACCCCAACACAAAAGTCAAATTCATTCTTCAATGCATAATAAATATGTGGGTGAATAATATGACAGATTTACTTACACACTCAAACAAGTCCATACCCCATAAGGACTGAAATTAAATCACGTAAGAAAAGTGCAATTACAACATTCAACTTGACTTGTAAAAATGCATTAAAAATGTCTAAATTTAACCCTCCAACCATAGGAAAGGTTGGTATGTAAATTTAAGAGGTATGGGACAAGTTTAACTTGTCCCACAAGCCTCCAAAATCAGCCTCCAAGGACAAATTCGAATTTCAAAGAAGGTGGAGTGTTTCACACTCAAAATTTAACTTACACATCACTAACACAGGTCACTTACACATTACTTACACACTTTAAAACATGGCCAACAACTCTATTAATTACATTCTTATGACATCAATTTAATTAATTAACTAAACAATATGATTACTCACAATATTTACCACACATTAAATAAATAATGAAAGGGGTAAGTGCACCACAAAATAAACACATGCAAAAATTAAACAAAAGGGACCAAATAATAAAAAAATACATAAAATCCCTTGGTCACATTTAAAGGTGATCCCCCCATGGGAATCCCTAACACTAACAAACACACACACAAACAAAACTAGTTGCCATGGTGACCTTGTTGAATTCATCTAGAATTCCAATGTGGTTGGTCTCCAATCCCCCGATGTTTGTTGTGATAGTTTAACCTGCAAAACACAAATACCTCCTTCAGCCTCATGGCCATATTAGAACATCCAAAATAATATAAATATAATTAAAATTCCAAAATCATCTAGATATATGAATCACAACAACATCAAAGTAATCTAACAATATCATTATAGTTTTATCAACAACTATATCATTATCCAATAATTTTCCATTTCTAGGTCCACTCACAATATCTAAATATCACAAATCTAAACAACATCCATCATATAACCATGTCCAACAGTATAACATCATCAACATATAAAGTGTCTCTAATAATCATCATGCATCATATAAGAATCAAAGTCAACAATAATCCATGATCAATTATCTAACATCATACTAAATCAAAACTATAATAATGTCCATAATATAGTTTATAGTGTCATGATCAGAATCAAAAGGTGTTAAAGGGAAGTGGGCACTACAGCCGTGTTCAAACCCAAGGAGTTTTGGACATTGGGAGCTATTGGGAGGTGGACACATGGTTCTAATAGTCTAATTTTATGTTGAGGGTCACTTTTTGACCATGGCAACTTAAAGGGGAAAAGTAACTTAAGTCACTTTATTTTATTGGCCCCTCCATCGAATGAAATGTGTATAGGGTCTATTGGGGCCCTTTTTCTTTGGAATATATATAAGGAGCTTGGGGAGAAAGGAAAGAAATTTTTTGGCATATACATTTCATTTACCCCTTCTCATGTAGCTATAGCTATTGTGTATCTACAACTTGTGGAGTCAAATCCCATAGGGACCCTAGCTTAGGTGGTGAGAGACCTGTCCCTAGCTAGTAGGGAATTCTTCGGTAGTGAGATATCTACCCTAGTCTATCATTTTGGAGCCGCTTTCAGGTCTGTGTGGTATAGACATTAACAAAGGTTTCAGAGGAAGGATCTCAAGGGTCTTGGGTAATTTGGGGAAGATAAGTAGAGGGGCTCTAGATCAGATTCATGGCAGCCATTTGGGCTGGGTGTGGCAACTCATTAAAGGCACCTCCATAATTTTCTGACCCCATTCTAAGAGAGGTTAATTATAGCCTTTATTTGGGGGATTTTCAGTTGCTCGTTTTCAAATATGAAGGTGGAACTATTACTGCCTATATCTGTTAATGTTATTTCAAAAGACCCTTATTACTGCTCTTGTATTTAGAGCATTACGAACCTCGGTGGTTTTCCAGCTGCCTAGGGCATTCTGAAATTTTATGGCAATGGTTTGATTTGTGTAAAATTCCCAAAAATAGTTTCATTATGTCCTCTATAATAACATCAAGCTCTATTTAAATTTTCAAGTAATTTGGGTGGACATTTTGGCAAATATTAACTTTCTTTAGTTCGTTGACCCAACTATAAAAATATCGTAAAATCAGTATTTTATGTGGCTGCAATTTTTCTATATTTTTTGCATTTTTAAGTTGTATCCCATCAGGGATATTGCATACACACATCATATCGATAATCCAAATGTCTATATATTCTATCACCCACTAATCAAAATATAATAATCATAATTTTTCAATGTCTCTAATCAATAGTAAAAAAAATCATAGTCGATAAGTGTCGAAGTGGAGTGGGAATTAGATATGTGTCAACCATTTAGGTTGAAAAGTTGAGTTGGGAGACGTACTCAATCACCTCATATAAAAAAGGACTTTGGGTCCTCATTTGATATATTAGAATATATATATTAAAGGTGTGCATATCAGTTTTAATTGATTTGGTTTTTACCCTTGGGATTAGGGTTAGTAATGGAGGAGGTTTTTACTAGATGTAATTGGGTTCTCTACAATAAAGGTTACATTTTGGAACTCTTGAAATCATATGAATAATTCATCCTTTTACTGAGGAACATTCATTCCCTACACCTAGAAACCTAGTCTTGCACAAATTTCTCCTGAATGAGATTTTATTTCCTAAATTTTCCTAGACTACTTCAAATACCTTCAGTGCTCTCTAACATCACCCTCAGATGCATGATAATCTACCTGAATATTCCCAAAGGGTGTTTACTAGCTTTAGAATGGCCAAAATGGAATTTTTAGACCTTTGGAGGAAGGTGTCTCTCATCGAAACGTATTGACTTCATTAATCATCTTAAATAGACTTCCCTACACACTCAAACACACTTGATGATGTTTGTAAAACTTTCCTCTAAGCCTGGATGAGGTTGGGATTGAAGGAAGGTTGGCTAGAGGATGAATTCACAATGAATATGAAGCCTAATTTTCAATTAGGGGCTTAGTTGTCATGCTTGAAATTTTCAATTTTTCATGCTACACATTTGCATTAAAACAAAGAGCCTTATAGCATAACTAGTCATATTGTATCCATTGCAGAATAACAGTTGAGACACTTGCATGCCCAAATATTTTATGCTAACTTAAAATGATTGTTGACTTCCAAATTCAACAAAATATGAGGGTGTTAATAATAATGGAGGGTTAATACAAGCTCATGTTAAACCTCATGTCTTAATGGGTCTTGCAAAGTGTTGATGGAAAATTAGAATTTTTAGGAAGATGATAATTTCATAATAACTTGTTGTGAAAGCAAGAACAATAGGAAAGGTCTTTAAAGCTCAAAAAGTAAAGAATACAATCAAATGTTTCATTTAAGAGTTGAAAGTCATTTCAATTTTTGTAATTTTTAATCATTGATTCGATATATTTCCCATTATTTATTATTGAAAACAATCTCTGAATTTACATGAAATTGATTATTACCTTGTAAAGCATAATTAGCCTCTACCACTTTAATTAAATATAAATTTCTTATTATACTTATATTCTACAATTACATATAATTTAATGCTTTATATATGAATTAAACTTACATAGTCCAAATGTAATATATATATATATATATATATATATATATATAATTAGAATAATATATAAAATGAAAGAAAAACCCACTCTCCATATCTACAGTACATTACGTATATGGAAAGTAACACTACTACAAGGGGGGTCATCTGAGACATTAATAGAGACAAAATTTGACAAAATTGTCTCAAATGGAAACAATAAAAAAGTTGTATATCGTCTCTATTATTGTATCAATGCGGGTGTCTTTAATATTGTCTCTAATTATTGTCTCTCAAGAGACAATAATGATTGATACATATTTTGTCTCTTGAGAGAATATAATTTTTGTCTCTCTAGAGACAATATAATTTTTGTCTCTCTAGAGACAATATCATTTTCGTCTCCTTAGAGACAATACCGAATTCTTACATTTTGTCTCTCTAGAGACATTACTAATTTGAATTGTTATTGTCTCTCTAGAGACGATACAAATTTAAATAATGAAAAATATGAATTTTACAACTACATAATAACCAAATATCATATAGTGCAGTCAACAAAGCTACATATCATCTATGATGTCGGAGTGGTCTGGTAATTAATATTATAAATTAACAACAATTTGATTTAAATATTGTGCCCAATAAATGGGTCCACAAATATTTTATTAATATCAAATAAGATAAAATACAAAAGGGTGTTTGAATTCCGTTAACCCTAGAAATACAATAATAAAATACAAAAGGGTGTCTTAATTCCGTTAACCCTTGATATACAATATTAACACCTTCTCTCCACCACCAACTTCAAGTGATCTATATGATTCCCTAGTGCTACTTTGAGGTTATTTTTCTTAACTTTAATTTTTAGCAACTTTCTTTTTTGAGCAATTACCTCTCCATCGGAAGCAGTCATCTTCATGTTCTTTGCTTTGATTGTCTCAACTTTGATGCAATTATCTACTATCGTTAGCAACGAATGTGCACTGGATTCTAAGAAATTATGATCACATATTTTACTCTACTTCTACCAAAAGTATTCATAAATTACATTTAAATTAGGAAAATAATTAGTTTTTACTAAATCGACATGATCTTTACATTTTTTTCTAAAAAATTAGTTATCACTAACTCATTACTGTCAATCCATTTTCATAACTTATATTAAGGACTAACCTCAGACATTATAATCCCTATAATTCCACACATACCTAGTGAAAATGTTTTGATATAAGCCTGTACAGAAAAATAAAAAAGAAGCCATTATTCATCTACTTTTTCTTTAGTGGATATTCTACACTACATGCATGAAAATTGAGTAAAAACATAGAATCATTATATACAAAGACTGCCCGGTGACCCCATTGAGGCACAACACTCACAAATAAACCAATTAAAGCTACCCTGCTTCTAAGCAATTTCAAAGCAGATTGATGAGAATGCCCCGGTATAACAGAAAATGAGTCAAGATAATCCATAATAAACATGAATAATTGTGATGTTTACTCTAATTTCCATTTTTCAATTTATAATTTTATGTACTTAGTAATTTTCTTAAGTGATTGATTCTCTCCTTGTGGATGTTAGATTTGGTATACAGAGAATAGAAATATACAAACTCCTTCACATCTTGACTGATAGGGATAAATAGAAAATAATTACATAATCTTCATTTCATTGATCACCCACGAAGGGGCAAAGATAAATCAGAGAGAGAAATAGTTACGGTGATTCAAAAAGCTCCAACCAAATACAATGGAAACTAAATACAACGTAAAATTAATTCTAACATTCCCCCCCTTATTACATTGTTTGTACAAACATACATTTCTAGATAGAGATTCCCCCCCTTAATGAGAACATTGCAAAGAGGGTCTTCACATGAGCATGTGCCTACGTGGTCTCACATGGTTTTTATAAGGTTGACCAAAAACCTAGGGGGATAGGAACACTTTCCAACTATTCACCTCGGTGGTTTTATAGGATTACTATGAACCAAGAGGATTTTATGTCGATGGTTTTACAGGTGTACCATGAACCCAAGAGGATGATACCTTAGTGGTTTTACAGGATTACCACGAACCTAGGGTGAGCACCATGCGCTACTTTCAATGATTTTCTATTCCCCACGATGCTCTTCAATTAGGAGGTCCCACATAGGAAATTTCATATCATCTGTACTTTATTGAAAAAAAATATAACAACCAACACAAAACTGAAATAAACAAACAAAAAATTGAGGAATAGGTCCTCAATACCTAATTTTCCACAATATCTGTTGGCGGCCTTGTCACTTGCAACTTGCAAGAGGTCACTGGATTTCCTCCAGCTTCCATTGTGCTTCATCCTCCTGTTTTGCTGCTTACAGTACTAGAGATGATGTGAACCCAATCTCATCAAAAACTTCTTCACTCTCTTGTTTGACGTATTTAGAATCTCAGCAACTTCTATCTGTGCAGGTTCAACTGTTTTCTCAGTAGGGCATTGAACTGGACATTCTTCCCTCATGGTAATTTTTCTTTCATAGCTTGCTTTGTTCTTTGCACAGCGTGCTTCAAACTAATCAAAAAAATTATTTTCTGTAGCCTTTTCTGTCTTAGACTTGTGAGCACTCTCCATCAAGCCTCACGTGTTCTTGAAAACATTACCCTTCCGGTGGATATCAATGACCAAATTTTTATCATCCAATAAAGCCCTAAATGATCTCATTGGGTCACCTGGATCCATACTATAGTCCTTTCCTTTTTCCTCCTTATTGCAAATATATTCCTCATTCATCTCAATGTGCTTCAGCACCCATAAGGCTAACAAGAAACATTTGTGCATTACTTCACAGTGGATTCTGCAAGACATGTTACTTGTAGCTCCATGTTTGGCACACACAACCACTATACTAGTACTCCATGAAATCACATCTCTTTTATACATTTGATTAAACACTTTTAATGCAAATGCTATCTCAGAAAAGTTTGAATACACATCAAGTAGAGAATTAGTCATCGAAATATTGATAAACTGACAAAGGAAACTGCATTGTTCCAGAGTTCCAAATGGAGTGTATTCTGACAACATGCTCATCACAGCAACAAAATCAAGCTTCTATTCCTCCAATTGCATTTGATGAAATAGAACTAGAGGCTCATTAAGATACTTATGGACAACATATCTTTCAGACATTATGTCAAACACTTCGCTTGCATATTGTAATTGCTCATATTTTGTATAAAAATTGACATGATTTGTTGGGTAGTTATTGAATGCAGTTACATACCATAACTATCATACACCACTACAAATTATGTATGTAATCTCAATCCCTTCTTTGTTCTTTGGATCTGATGTGCTCCTCCTTCTTCCTATGCAGTCACCAAGTCCGATAATGTAGTATAGGAGGTTTGAGAACAAGAGCCTATTTGTGATCCTTACTCTATTACAATGCGGATTTGTTCAAAAGTGTTTAGTCATTTTTAGTCATTTTAGACATCAAAAATGCCATGGTCAACATCACAGAAGACAAAACATCATAGAAGATGAAAAGAAAAAAACAACAAAACTATTATGGCGAAATGTTTTTGTTCCCCAACTCTGATACCAATGTTAGATCTGGTATACAGAGAATAGAAATATACAAACTTCTTCACATCTTAACTGACAAGGATAAACAGAAAATAATTATATAATCTTCATTTCATTGATCACCCATGAAGGGGCAAAGATAAATAGGATAGAGAAACAATTACGGTGGTTCAAACAGCTCGAACTGAATACAATGGAAACCAAATACAATGTAAAATAAATGCTAACAGTGGACGTACGGAATATCAAAGAAACATTGTCAATAAAATTATATTATATTCAACTATATTTTTTGTATTGTCTTTAGATCAGTTTCTTTGCATGTTAGTTTTTTGTTGGATTTTCCTAAATTCAGCAACATGGAGGAGTTAAAATTGATAACAAGCAACATTATTAACTATGCAGAAGGAAGGGGTTTCATAGGGATTGCATTTCATGGGAGTGCAGAAATTTACTGAATGTTCAAGAATCTCTTCGGTATGGATTGTGGTGGTACATGCAACTTAAGTGAGTGAGAATAATAGAAATACAAAGACTAAATATTCTCTCGAATGATTAACTAGGTAGGGTGTTGGGATAATCAATCATCTTCAAGTGATGGTTTACATATTAGTAAATATGGGTAATTGGAAACTACGAGGTGACAAGGGCATTAAGAGTTGTCAGGTATGAAAATTTGTTAAGTAACAAAGTTGTTAAGAGATATGTTAGTAGAATATGGAACGTAAAAGGTTGTGATTAGATAGGCCACCTTTATAATACAAGATTTTACATTAAGAAAATGCAATTGTTCCAGTATAACATGTAATCAAAGATGTTTGAAACAAGAAAAAGGAAACTAACTTCCCTGACATGTGCAGACATGCAATTGGCCATACCTGAAAGCCTTGGAGATGCATTTTCTCTAGTAAAATTCTATTTGCAGACTTCTCATCATAGCTACAATGTATGGTAAGAAGTCTCCATATTAGAATGTGATATTCTGTGCTAACAATTTGAAATTTGAAATCAAGTAGCATAACAAATTTGAAGAATGATTATTTCTAAGCTATTATATGAAAATGGTGTCAAAGAATTTGAAGACTTACTTCACATCCAATGCTTCAAGGGTGAGAATACAAAAACGGTCAATAAATTCATCAAATGTTTGCCTTGTGGGGTATCCAGCACAGCTAATCCTGATTGCTTCCATGGCACCTTGCAATGTAGATGAGCCACACATTCTAATCGAGATTCTATGTTTCTGTATGCTAACCTTTTGGCTAAACCAAGAAATTTCATACAAGTTATCAGAAAACTTGAATTCAAAATGTAATAATATTAGGCCAAAGGTTTCCTACCCCGCAACGTAGTTGTTGTAAAACATTGTAATTATCAAAAATACCTGGCTTTAGAACATTGTTCTGTTTCACACATCTTATGTAGTGAGGCTCTGTTAAGCTCAATGTTGCCAGGAGAGATTACAATTTTTGCTACGTAGAATTTTAAAGGAGTTAATAATACCACAAACCTTTTGAATAGTATTCATGAAAACAAAACATTACAAGCATGTATCACTACCTATCATAATTTCTAGAAAGTGAATATTCAAACATTAACAATGCGATAGTAGTTAGAAGAAAACAATTGCAAAGATTAAAAGAAGAAATGGTTTAGAAGACAAAGGGTGTATTGTACCACCAGTGTAAATGAAAAAATATCATATACCTTGAAGCGTGTGTGAATGGATGAGGATTTTGATGACTTAGAATATTCCTCAGGAAAAGTAGGAAAGAGACTTGCAAAAAAGGAACATTTTGAAGAACTTAATAGACCTTGATGCTCTTCAACAACATAATCATTGTTCTTGTCAAGGAAAATATAAGTTTGATATGTAACCTTTCAGATGCATAAGAAAAAAATCAGAATTCTTGTGATACAAAAGGCACTGCTGGTAAGAATAGAGGGATTACAGATAACAAGTAAATTGAAGCAGTTTCTCACATCACCAACATAGTGACAAATAGTGAAGTTGGTATGTGAAAGTTTTGGTTTGCTGAAACATTTATTATTCTTAAAGGTTTGGTAAATATTTTGCACAAATGTTTCATGGGTTGATCTTGGAAACATATTGCAAGGCCAAGAGGGAGAAAGCTATTAGCGACATAAAACTTTATGCACATATGTATGGTATGAAAACTTCACAACATTAGCATCTATCTCTTTATAACTGTAATTACATATTGACATATCCTACTGATAAATCCTTTGATATATTCTTCTAAATTGATGCACACACATAACATCTAATACGATGCAAAACTCTCACTTTTATGTTAAACATAATAAACCTCCATTTGATCATCTCCTAATAATTAAGCAAACAATTTATGTTATCACAGAAGAAAAATCAAATCCAAAAGAAAATTTTGTTTGCCAACTTTATTCAAATGTAATATTACTAAACATAGCTCAAGTCCACTTTAAGCATACTTTCTTCCAGTTGATTGACACAACTATTATATTCCAATTAATATTTTCCTCTAACTTCTAAGCGTATAGGCAGAAGGCAACTCTATGTGTGTCACAAAACTCCATAGTTTTTGGAGTATGTGTTATTTGCATTCACTACTTTAATTCAAATGTCATCAAGCCTTCCTGGTAATCAAATGTGAGAACCAGTTATGACCTGAACTTTATTTCATAGCACGGGGTCCAATGCAAGCCTTCATCTATTCTCAACTTCCATTGAAATGCAAACCTCGTGTCATTGGTACTCAAAAATCACTATTAGAAAGTAGGTCTAAGCCTTTTATGAGATTCATATTTTTTTTAACAAGCCAATAATTATTGTTCTTTCACCATGTCTTATCCTTGTAACTGACTAAAATGCACTCTTAATTTGGAACAAGAATAAACAATAACCAATATGTGACTTCTAATTACTCGCTGAAATAAAAAAATGACAGTTCCAGGGCAATGGTCACATCATATAATGTTTAAGGAACATATGAAAGTTTATAAAAATAAAGGGAACATATACATACCAGGCTTCATTGAAATGGATCATTTTACACACTCAAGGTAGAAAGGGCACCATATTTGTAACAAGTATATACCCAAGTCATTCTTTTGGAATGTAAGTGTACATGAATAGTTCAGTTGCCATTTTAAGATGAAACATAGCTTTCTCATCTTTTGGTTTAGAAGAGTCAGCATCCTTTCCCTTGGTGAAATCCACATTGCCTTGATGGAGAATGGCTACTACCACTCTGAATATTGCACCCTAAAAATATGAAGCAATTCAGAAAAAATGTAGAATATATTTTACTAATATGACCATTTCTAATTCACATTGTACAATATGTAGCTTTCAACACTAAGTGTACTTGTTCTTCAAGAATGATCCACACAACATCCATTTCTCTTCTTGTTACAAGGTACTCTTCAACATCACTCACACCATCCATTTGATAAAAATTGGAATGGTTCAGATAATGAAATGAATTTGAATGTCCCAACTTATATTTCTCAGTATCCTGAAAAGAAGAACAAAATTTAAAAAGAAGGTTCAGTTACTACTATCATTCTACAGTTTAAATTAGTCACATATAGATTTTAAATTCAACATAGAAATCAAACAATCCATTTATTGAGTTAATTAAAATTGCAATTACCAATATACCTCTGGTGGTGGAGTGCAGAGCAGATAGAAACAGTGATAGTTTCTCTCAGGATCTGAAATTTGGCAAACACAAGACTTTTCTAGTAAGTATGTTCTTATAGCGACCCCTAATATTCTTCCATTTTTGTCAAATTAGAGCTCAAAAATTTTACCAAAACAACTGCATAAAACATGCACCTTAGTAAGAATAGAGTTTTACTTTTTAATGAGTGAAAATTAACTTTTGACAGTCATCAAACTAAGCTAGATAGATATATTAACAAGCCAATATTTCAAATTTTCATGAATTTAAGTCCATTCTATTATGCATAGAATAGACCATTTAGAATACATTATTCACTTGGAATTTTTATTTCTAATAGTTTTTACATTTCCAAAGGATTCTAGAACAGGATTTGACTATAAACCACAAAAACAAGAGTTCGAATCATGATAATGAAATAACAATAAAGAAATCTAGCAGTAAAAGAACCCTATGATTTATTAATTGTTGTAGAAAAGTCAGAATTATTCTGACTCTATTCAGAAGTAAGAAGATGCTATTGTTTCTTACTTCTAGCACTTGCTGCTCCATCGATCTTCCCTCAGTTGCTGCTCAGCCCCCCATATAAGCAAGATAATGCATAAGCATTTTGGTGGATTATGTTTTCCTTGCCCCACTTTCTCCACTCACTAGAATGGACTGACTTATCCCCTCATTGATCATCACCCTGTATTCATTCAAGGATATTTTTTGATATATCAATAAGAGTATCTCAGCTATAAAACATCACTTGACTAAGATAAATCACAGAGGCATACCTGTATGCAGCATCTGCCACAACAAACACATGAAAATCTAAAAAAGGAAAAAAACAATTCGAGCAAAGGGGAGGGAAACATGTTGGCCTCCCAATCCCTCATCACTTGAAAATAAGTTTACAGCTTCCAAAAATGTAGCACACAGTGTCCAAGTAAGGCTCCCAGATCCAATAATTATATGTTTATCTTTTAAATTCAAACCATCCCTGAGTAGTGCTACAACATGTGATGCTCGAAAACAATATTAATCTACAAATGGCTATCCAACCACACTTCTTGCCATGTTTTTGAATAGAAATCCTGACCTTTCTCTAAGATCTCATTGTAGTTAGCTGTAGACGTTAGATTAAAAAACTTGTAGACAAAAAAGAACCCTGACAGTGCATAGATTAAATTTGTATTAGAGTGGAGTCTGTGCCACATGAAATGGCACAGAGAAAAGGGTCATTCCTTTATAAGGAGATGGATCAAGTAGTGTATTCCACAAACCTACAGTGAAGGACCTTCTAATCGTCCTATCTATCCTACCTGTCAACTATAAAACTATTAATACAGAGTCAATCACATGCAATGGCACTAAGAGGGATCCAATTATTTATGGGAAAGAGAGAGTACATTCCTATCTAGTCCTATATGATAATCAACTAAAAGAGAGTGGATTATGCACTATTGATCCACACAAATCTTGTTGTATAACAATACCCATATTATAGCCTAAAACAGTATTAAGAGACCTAGTGACATCTTGTAGAAAACTACCACGAGGATTGACCTTACCATAAACATCATCTTTTGTTGAATTGTATTTCATGACAAAATCATTGAGAAAATGAAGATGGGGATCAGAAGCTGCATTTGAGGTCTACATGGTTGTTGTTTTCAATGGCTTTGTAGTCTCATGAGTCTAATCCAAACTTCCCCAATTGTCTATACAACCTATCTGATTAACAATTGTATCCATTTCTGATAAATCCAAGGGCCTGTCATCAAATAGACATTAATCCAAGTACTTGCATACTCTCACAGAGATAGTACCTTGTAACAGTTGAACACAGTTAATGAAAGATTCATGTAAACTAATAATATACAAGATTTGGAATCACCAAAAGTATTTTCAAGGAATGAAAACAAGTCGTCTATGAATGAAGTAAAAGGAGGATCAAGGATTTTCTCTTTTGTTTTATTCTCTCCCACGAGGATCAATTACTCCACAAATATAATATGCTCCCAAGTGTTGAGCTTTAAATCCAACATTCAATACATAGTTCATTGGTATAATTAAATTTCACTAGTAATGAAATATCCAATAATTCAAAACAAATAGTCATTTAATTCTATTTCACCAAATATGAAAAACGCCTATTCTTTTTTGTCCTCTTTTGACAAGGAACTATAATAGATGGTGTAACATGATAATCATGTTGAACATTTTCATCATCCTGAACTCTTGTCTGCTGGATCTCTGGATTGTTTTCCAAATGAGTTGCAAGAAGGTCAATCGATTCATTTTGTCCAACAACAAAAGCATCATAGCCTTCTATGGCCTCTTCATGTTCACTATCAGTTGTACCCTTTAAGGAGTCTGATTATTGCACATCCTATTAAACAATATACTTTAGTTAATTAAATTATTACAACATTGATAATTAAATTGCTTATTATGATATAAAATACTAAAATAAACTTACCTTAGATTCATCCTCAATGACCAAATTCTCCCCTTGATCTATCCTATGTTTTCGAAGGCCTTAGGAGCCATGCAATAAAACATATTTCAGATCTTCATTTGAAGCTTCCTTACGAAATTGGTGAACCTAAGTGTACAAAGATATTTTAATTTATCAACTATCATTTCTCATTCAATACATTCAACTCACCAAAAAAATATAAAAAATAAATGAAATTATTCACTTACCAAGCTCCCACGAATACTATTATACCTGCCCAACCCTAATTTATGGGACCCAATCCTTGACACCCTAGCTTGGGTAGCCTTTGTTGTATCTCGAAGGCATATTTTACCTCCTTCTCATGTAGATGGCATGTAGTTTTGGTTTTTGAAGGACTTTCTCTTGAATTTGGCATCTTTGATAAGCTCATCCCATGTTGCTTGGTTAGTGATTGAAGATGGTCAAGGATATCTCAAGTCATTTGTTAGCTTTGACCTTATTTTGTCTCTTTTAGAATGAATGAATTTACGTGCATAATCCATTATGAAATCTTTTTTTAAAATGGGATTTCCAAACTCTTTTATGACATCTTCAAAGAGTTCATCTTTCTTAGACTTGGCTTGCTTTCTCCAATCGACTTGTATGGTATTTCCAAATAGGCATTCTACATGATGAAATAGAAGTTGGAAAAATTTCAACCCCATTTCATCTTTTAAGACATTTCCATCCGAGGTTAACAAGATTGTAACCTCTTTCTTTTCTTTTGTGTTCACCATGGAGATTGTTGCAGTTGTAGGGGTGACAATAGTTTCCCCTATAGGAACATCAGGGGACATGCCATTTTCTTCTTGCATGTATAGAGCATGAATGTTTGTTAGGACTATTATAAAACATGCAATATGAAAAATTGTTGTTATGAATGTTTTATAACATATGAATGATAATCAGGACTATTGTTATGACTGTTTTATAAATAATTAATTATCATAAGCATACCTATTTAGGTGCAGCAAGACCTATACTTTCCAGCAATGTAGACTCCAATGCATGAATGTGCTTAATTACTTCTTGTCTAACTTCATAAAATTCAGGAGTATCTGGTAGGAGAGTTAAAATTTTGGCTTGTGATTCTATGAGACTTGTTAAGGAAGCATGTTGTGGTGTTGCAGGGTGAATTCAGAGAGAACCCACACATGAAGGGTTACTCCTTAACTTTGGTGTTGTACTATGTGTTGGCATGCTTGATGGAATTGGAATACTAAAAGTTTCATTGTTGGATGTAGAAATTATGGTACGGGATTTACTTCTTGGCGGCACTCTCATGTTAGTATTTTCTAGTGCATATGTAGAGGGTATGCCACGATCAGTTAATCCTCCAAGAGAACCCTTTAGGTACTTTGTTGAAGAAGCACAAAATATCATAAAACAAAATTATTAATAATAAAAAAAAAAATCAAATTTTCATGTAACATTAAACAAATTCACTAACAAATGAATAATAACATATGCAATAATAAATTTCCATTTCATTTCATGTATCAAAAAATATATATATTCGAAAGGACCAAAAGGTGTGCATCTTCATATATTTGCAATAAGGAAACATTTAATGAAATAAGGAAACATGTACAATGTATGCATTGACATAGAGAAAAAAACAATAACAATCAACTCATAAATTATACAGTATGTTCTAAAAATTAATAATGCATAATACTCTATTTCTAGAAAATATATCAAATTGTGTTATGTCCTTCTAATGATTTTCAGGTTTACGTTTTGATTAAATATAATCATCTTCATCTGACATTTCAATTTCCTCATCTGGAGGCATGAATACAACATAATTAATGTGCCCCAGATCCACAAATAAATCAATACCATGGTTCTCTTTATCTTTATCCCCTTCAGCCATAGGTAAATGATGATCAATAAACTCATCATGTTCATGTATTTGATTACCAAAATGTTGTTCTTGTCCTTCTGGAACTTCATCTTGCTCGTATTCATCATCAATAGTCATGTTATCAACATCCTCCTCTTGGTCATCTATGTCATCAAGTGGATTTTCTACCTCTTCAAGTACATCATGGCCTTCTACATCTTCGGAAAAGGTCACTCTTCATCCTCTTGGATTGTAATCTATCACAAAGGACCAGCCAGGTTGTTCTAAATTTGGAGCAAGAAATATTTGACTGCATTGGTTTGGAAACAATTCTATTTATTATATTGAATTCATTCTCATACAAAAAAATAGTTTTGTCAGGGCCCACTTCAATGAGCCTATACCATTCAACACGAAAAATAAATTTTTTAAAAGATGTGAAATCAAGTTCTATTATATCCTCCAACACTCCATAATATCAAAGTGTACTTGTGATTTTATTTGTGTCATATGCATGTGAACAACACTCCACTTCAAATGGTGCTGAAATTCCACTATCATAAGTTTTCTGCTTCTCATCAATCTTCCTGATTTGAAAATGATGACTGGTAATCCACATTCCTTTGCAATATGTTACCTAAATGCATATTTACATATTATCCAATTAGATTCAAGGATAGAAAAGGTTAACTAAATAGTTTTAATGATAAAAAAATATTTAGATTAAACATTGTTCATCATAATAGTTTATTTTTATATTACCTCCCCATTTACAAATCCTTTAACAAAATTTACTTGTTTTTTTGTCACTCCTTTCATTTCGTTGGTTTCCTTGTGTTCAATATTTGTCTTTAGCCAATGCCATGAGCATCTATCTGGCCATTTTCTTTTATGGCATGCAGGAAGTCCTCTATTAGAGTTTTGACCATGTCTATTATATATATGAGCCCAAGCCTTCTCATATTATATTTTCTTTTGTTCAGCATACTTCTCCATCCATTCTAACATAAATTGAGAATTGTATGCAACATAAAAATGTAATGACTCTCATTCCTTAGCATCTACAATAGAAATTATAACCAATCATTGATCTAACCATTCTTTAAAGGATACATCATATAATACTGAAGATTTAAAAACTACTACTAACATTTAAGAGTAGCTTTCATCCTCTTTGAAGTTATTTGACCCTCTAGTTTTCTATCTCCAAAGGATTGAGGTTGTTGATCACCCCATAATCTTGGAGCGTCCATATGCAATTAAGGAAAGTACTCAGATAAATGAACCATGGTTTGAAAAACCATGTACTCTTCAACCATGGAACCTTCAGGTCGAGCTCTTTGCCTCACAAAATTTTTTAGAACCTTCATATATCTCTCTACAAGCCACATTTTCCTAAGATGGATGGGCCCACATTTTTCAATCTCTTCTACCAGGTGTATAAGGTAGTGCTCTTGAGAATTGAAGAAACTTGGAGGGAAACACATTTGAATGTCACACATCAAAAGTGTAACATTCCTCTTCCAATATTTCAACTCATATGGATGTATCTCTTTAGATGAGACCCACCTATAAATTTCAGTAACAAGCATTAACATATCACCAGTTATAATATTTCCAAATTGTATGTTAAAACATTTATAAAGACATTGAAAATATTATTTATAGAAGGAAAATAAATTAATTATTGAATAACAAATGATGGTTTAGAAAACCTCAAATATGTGGACAATTTGTAAACTGTTTGTACAACATCATGGTTGAAAGTGCTTTGTATTTCTGTAGGAAGCACATACTGCACCAACATTGAAAAATAGTGTTTAAAATATATATTATCTTCTACATTACTAATATATTGAAAATTGCAATTATACGACCAAGAAATATAACATATCATGAATTACCTTTATCTAATAATGCCAATCATGTGTTTTCATTCCAAAAAATTGTGAACCATCTCTTGTGAATATGGGGGAGCTGTTATATGTTTGATACTATGGCATGCATAGTATCAAACATATATTTTTTCTCCTCTAATGTAAGAACCCATGGTGCAAGATCATATGTGTTATTTTCATGTAACCACATGTTTGGCATCATATTGACCACTTTGAGGTCCTTCCTTAGATTTATTTGGTCTTCATTATTAGCTCCCTTTAGATGTTTCCATAAGCACTCTGCCCCATTTTTCCAATATGCATTGTATCAAATAGATGGGCTATAGGGAGATGCTCGTAATACTCTAACTTATAAAACTTAGATAGTATTTTCATTCCCAATGGATAACCTCTCCCTTCCTTTTTGTCATATGTTTATTTCCACCTCAAAGGATTCATTCTTTTTGGCCGCCTCCTTTCCCTTCCTTTCCATTTTATTTATTTTTCTCATGCATGCGATAATTAAGGTTTTGAGGTAAGAAGTGCCTATATTCATCGCACACAGTTTTTTTAAGATCCTTTGATTTCCTAGACACAGATTTTGGCCCACATGATGGACAACCATGTTTCCCTTTAGTCTGTAGGCCTGAAAAATTAGTATGGAAACCATATTTAGTTAATGGGTAGTAACATAAATAGAATGATTACAAATGAATATCATAAATAGATTACCACAACACACAGAGAGCCTTGGAGCATCGTGAATTGTCCAAATTAGTATTGCACAAAAAAGGAAAACCCTATCATTGTTAGGTATCGATACATCATATATATTGACACCCTTCCATAATTCACATAGCTCATTAATGAGAGGCTCCATGTATGTGTCCATATATTTCACCTGGTGTTTTCCTATGAATGAAATGTGAATTAAAATTTAAATATGCTCATGTAAATGTACACCATCTTCAAGAGAACATAGCACTAAGAAATTCATATCCCTGGTATTATTAGAGTCAGCATTGCATGCTCCTTTTTCATTTCCATCCAAGGGGGAAGATTATTGTTAATAAGGAAAACTGGCCAAACAGAGTATGTTGTTCTAAGATCCCTGAAAGGATTGACACCATCCATTGCCAATGAGAGTCTTGCATTCCTTGGCTAATTTCTTAAATCAGGCCATTTTTCTTTAAGCTCTTTCCAATCTTTGCTATCAGCCACCATACGCATGACACCATCTTGGCTCCTTTTTAATGCACGATAGTCCATAAATCATGCCAAATCCTTACATTTGAACATCCTCTCAAACCTTGGTGTTATTGGAATATCGCGTAGAACCTTATAGGAAACTTTCTTAGACACTTGATCTTCACGATATCTACTGGTGTGACGTATTGGGCATTGTTGTAAATTCTCATTTTCGCCATAGTATAAGATATCGTCATCTAGACATGCATCATACATTTTGTACTCCATTCCAATGTCTCTCATTGTTGAAGATACTTCCTTTTGTGAACGAGGCATCTTATTTTCCTTTGGAAGTATCTTATCTGCCAAGAGTCTACATGAAACAACAAAATATATTTATATTATTCACCATACACAATATTTAAAACTTGAATGACATGGAGAGATATAGTTTAAAGAAATTTAAAATATACCTTAAGATATCAGTAAAGCATGTATTCGTCATTCCATGCATAACCTTCAAGTTCAAAAATAACATAAGTGTTGCCAATACAGATAAATTTACTTTTGTGTAAAGAGTTGTCCTAGCAAGTTGAGTTAGGGGTGAATCATCAACTTCTTCAGCATATGTGTAGAAGTCTTGTATAAATTCGTTCACCCCATCCTCATTTAATTGAGAGGTGGTATCACCCATATGTGTGTCTACTCCTTCATTATGAGAGTCACTATCATCAATTCCATATGCTCTTTCATCAACATTATTATGAACTTGTAATCATTGTTTTGTTCCTAGATAGGGTCACAACCATAAAACCCCCCTTTACACTTATCTTTACAAAAAAAATCTTACTATCTTAGTTTCTTCACTTTGTATAAAATCATCTTACAAATTAAAATATTTTTTGTTCGACATAAAATCATCCAGGAATGATATTATTTATGTGTATCAAATAAAAATTATTAGAAAATATTAATTCATATAAAAAATTAAGCTTCCATGATATGATTTGGTATGATTTAATATAATTTTAATGATTTTTTTTAATACATTTTACCCTACCATAAAATAGAAATATAAAATATATTTAATTTAATCATTAATGAATTAACTCACACACTATATAAGCTCTTCTTTCAAAGTTCATAATAACCTCATTATAATGTATTGTTATTAGTATAGTGTATATCATAGTACAATATTGTACTTTATAATCTAATATTAAGAACATTACATATTATACCATGTTTTTATTTATGTTTGTATAAATCTATGTATGTAAAATATGTCACGAGGTATCATTCTTGAGGTGCTTATTTTAGATGTGTGACATAAGTGGAATAGGTGCCTTTAGAACTATACCTCTTGGCATAATTTACATAGATTAATATACGATATGAATGCTAGTTTACAATCATCTAATTTTAAGAACATTACATATGTAGCGGTAACAATATGTTAAATGCGTCTCTTTGAAACATGTTAATAAGTATCAATGATAATTTCTTAAATCAGATTTTCAACATGCTTTAATTTATAAGGATTTAATTATTTTAATTGCAAATTTTTTTATTATGATATAAATGATATCCATTTAGTTATATTAATCTAGAAAAACATTTTTAAAAGAACAAAGCATTCTAAACTTCACATCACGCCTAAAACAACTATTTTTTAATCAAATTATTCAAAAATATATATAATTAAATAACTATTAAAATCAAAATCAAAATTAAACATAAACAAACTTGCAAATATTACATCCAACCACCATTTAAAATGTCTTTGATATGACTAAAAACACGTTTAAATCGAAAGAGTGTATACTTCGAACACATGTAGTTTGATTTCTATAAAGTGGGGTCGATATTTTTGGAGGCAGAAGTAATTTTTTTGTGCAATTTATTTTTAGCGTAATAATCATCGTTTTATGGCTCGTGTAAATATGATCATAACTGGTATAAAATGTGGTCACAGTCTCTCATTCATCCACTCAATCAAATCCTTTTCTGTGAACGGTATTCTGTGTTCTCTTATATGGAAAGTAATAATCTAATGACAAGGATTCGAAAATGATTATGTTGAAATATTTAGAGATTTATATCAATCAATTTACACGTATCAATATAAAATTATACAAGAATAATATTGACAGTTTTACAAAATAAAATAATGCAAAGCAGAAAACTATAATAGAAATTCCCGTATTCCTTTTCAAAATAAAATATTAGAGCTAGTCGCCGTGACAAAACCAGAGGTTGTTCAAAGCTGGTGTTTCACATGAGAAATTATTTGTGCAGGGACCATTATTACGTGTTTGAATGGTGTTGTGTGTGATACACGAATTCATTGGATGGCTTGAAATCTGACTGTAACAGTCGGTCATTTAAACGTTGCAAAGAAGAGTTTCACCTAAAACAACACTAGTCATTTCATACGTCATCTCATCAAATTTCTTTCGTCGCGCCTCCATATATACCACAATCTGCCCTCCATATGATTACAGAATACGAAATTATTTCAATTAAGTATGATGAGCAAAATTGAAAATTTTGTCTGGTGGTTATTGTTGTTTGTGATATCATTGAGTGATGTGTCCGGTCAGGCAGTGAAGCCCGGGTCATGGCAGCTCGTGGTTGCAAATGGCGGCGTGTCGGCGATGCATATGACCACAACCCACAAAGACACAGTCATTATGTTTGATCGGACGGACTACGGTCCTTCCGAGCTCCTCCTCGACAGGGGACGTTGCAGAGACGATGAGAATGACATGGCTCTGAAGCACGATTGCTGGGCTCACTCCATCGAATATAACATTGCTTCCAACAATCTCAGACCTCTCATGGTCATGACGGATACCTGGTGTTCCTCCGCCGCCTTTACTAATAACGGCAATTTGGTCAGTACCGGCGGATACAACGACGGCTTCAAGGCGGTTCGTTATATGGTTCCCTGTGCCGATTCTTCATGCGACTGGGATGAATCCCAACGCAGTGAACTTGCACAGAATCGATGGTATGCTTCGAATCAGATCCTTCCCGACAACAGAATCATAGTTGTGGGAGGAAGGAGATCTTTTTCGTATGAGTTTGTGCCAAAGACGGCCGGGGAAGGATACTATAAGCTTCCATTTTTAACTCAGACTAATGTCGCCAACGTGGAGAATAACCTGTACCCTTTTCTTCATCTCTCCTCCGACGGAAATCTGTTCGTGTTTGCCAACAAAGATTCAATCTTGCTCGACTACAAAAGAAACCGTGTGGTGAAAACATTTCCCACAATGCCGGGCGGGGCCAGGAATTACCCTTCCTCCGGCTCCTCTGCAATGCTGCCGTTGATGGCCTCTGACGGATTTCACAAAGTTGAAATTCTCATTTGCGGCGGCGCTCCTGATAACGCCTTCACATCTGCAAACGACGGGGATTTTGTGTCCGCTCTTCAGAGCTGCGGAAGAATTATTATTACGGACTCGAACCCTGGTTGGGCGATGGAGGACATGCCGGCCCCGAGGGTGATGGGAGACATGCTCATTCTGCCCAATGGAGAGATTCTCATTATAAATGGAGCGGAGAAAGGAACCGCCGGTTGGGAGATGGGAAGGAATCCGGCTCTCGCTCCATTTCTGTATAGACCTTCTGCAGATTCCGGGCGACGATTCTCTACGCTAGCGCCTTCGACTATTCCGAGAATGTATCATTCCTCTGCAAATGTGCTTCCCGATGGACGGATTTTCGTGGGTGGATCGAACCCCCACGTTGGATACGTTCTGTCTGGAACGACATATCCGACAGAGCTCCGTCTGGAAGCTTACAGTCCCTATTATCTGGCGAGTTCGTATCAGAGCTACAGGCCTACCATAGTCGCCCTATCTTCTTCTTCAGTTGGATATGGAACGACTTTCACTATTCAGTTCACTGTTTCCAATTACGCTCCGAATGGTATTGTGTTCCATATTTACGCGCCTTCATTCACAACTCACTCGTTTTCCATGAACCAGAGGCTGCTGGTTCTTGCAGCAAATAATCCCAAGAAATTGGGAGGAATATTTAATGCAGTGGTGACGGCGCCGCCAAATTCAGTAACAGCGCCAGGTGGTTACTACATGCTCTTCGTGGTTAACAATGGAATTCCTAGTGCGGCCAAATGGATTCATTTGTCTTAGTCGAAGCTGTGTTCAATTTGCAAGTCAGAGTATATTGTCTGTGAAGTACATATATGTATCGTAATGTGGAATTTGAATGGTTTGGGAGTATACTGGTTGAGTAGAAAATTTATTCTTCCAGTTCCACCCATTTTAGATTGCATAGAGAACCGTGCAATCTCTATTGTAGCTGTTTTATGTTTGTAGCCGCGTTAGATAAAACTGCAGGTCTGACTATTCTTTTCCTATAACGACCAAAATCTTTCTTCTGCAGCCGTTAACAACCAATCATGGTTGTATTCACAAGGTGTAATAATTGTCTCATTGCAAGATAAAAGAATCTCATAACTCAATAAACTGTGGAGAAGATCCAACATGTTTTCTCTTTTAGCTTTGAATTTGTCGTTATATCTCGATAAAATGGTGAATAGCATTAAACATCCACAGTAAACAGCATCGACTTAAAACGTTACTTACTGTGTTAAAGAAGCATGCGTTGACACCTTCCTCTAGAATAATATTTTGCAACTTATACACTACTACAAGGGGGGTCATTTGAGACAAAACATAGAGACAAAAATATAATTTTGTCTCAAAATAATAATTTCGACTCAAAATTTCCCACGTTTTAATGTTTAGGGGCAGGGTACCATCTACATAAATATGTTATGTTATGTGTGCCATTTACTATGCAGCTACTTTTGCAAGGACATTTAAAGATCTTCATTCCTGCATTTTTGTTGTTCTCCGGCTGTCATGTGCACAGTGGCTCCTCCCAATGTTGCTAAGCTCCGGCGAAATAACGGTGGTGTGAAAGCGGTTTCTCCTCCCAATATTGTTGCTAAGCTCCAGCAAAATAACTTCATCCCAAGCCGTGTTCATCTGGTTATGCCATCTAAATTTCACCGGAGCAGACCTCATCGCTTTTCAGATAATACAAAACCACTTTTGGGTGTTCCCATCTGAAGCAACCACAGGCAGAGCAAAGACTGTGGGTTTGCAGGTATCGTTCTTGCCCATCATTTGTTTTTGAGCTGGGTAAATCCCTGTGTCCTGTTTATACATGGATTGCCTATATTGTATGTTTTTTGTTCAAGGGAGATTCTATTCATGTTTTTTTTTTCAGGATGATGGTTTTGTTTTCAAAATCTTTTGCCTTTTATAATCTTTTTCCGATCATTTGGCATGCTGGGTTCTTGACTCCTGGCCGAAAAACCCTAGGAAAAATCCCCCACGACCTCTACATTTTTGGGCACATACAGTGCACGGCGAGTATGGTAAAATTCCCAAAATAATGTGTTGTAAGAGCCAAACAAAGTGAGATATCGGATCGTAGAAGGGGCCAAATCGTACACAAGTTTTGTCTTTTTTGGTTAAATTCATTGCCAGAAGACCACGAAGGAGCAAGGCGTCCACAGTGTCTATCCTTTCCATGTCTGTAAAATCGTTGCCCCCTAAACCAGTCCACAACACTCCACACAATCGAAGTACCAATGAAAGGATGGAATCCTTGCGTATGATGTATTCCAGCAGGGGGACCTGGTCCTGAAGACACTCTCTCATATATAAGTCGTTGGAGAGAATTTGGCCCAACTTCCAATTTTGTGACTAGCATGTTGTCTTCACCGACTCAATTTTTTCTTAACCCGGACACCACAATTTCAAAGGGAAAGCTCAGCCTATGATATTTCCTAATCATCCTCATCCATCACCTCCTCGTTCGTGTCATGATGGCTTCGAGTATTTCTTTTTTCCCTGTTTTATATCTTGTCATTTTGTCAAACATTTGATAGGGTCCCTCAATAGAATCTTGACATATACACCTCTGAACTCCCAAACTCGGCCTATTTGTCATAAAATATTTTCTCTTTTTCTGATTTATATGTATCTTGTCGTTGTCTATAGTAGCACTGACAGTTAAGAAGAAAACAGTATAAAACATGTGTTAACTTGGGAAGACATGTATATATGGGATGAAGTGGAATTCCTAACAATGATTCCCACAGAGAGCAATATTGAATTGCTAACAGCATTGCTGGTGCCTAAAAAAATAGATTATCTCCTGCTAAATGAACACTAACAGGTAAATTTTCCAATAATTTTTTATTTCAAAATCTACTCTAAATTACATTGCTACATAAATGTTCGAGGCCATCCTGTTGGGGAATGATAATTGCAGGTAAAAGTTGCTAATCTAAGGAAAAGTGATATTACTGCTCATGGCAATCCTTGAAGCATTTGGATTTTGGACATCGGCCTTGAAAGATGTGTGTCTTTAGATGCAATAGAGCTACAAATCTGGTCAAAGTTTTTTGAACTCCAATGGTATCTAGGAAAAACACACAGGAAGAGTATGGGAGAGCATCTGCGAATCCTCCCTGACCAATGCTACCAAATTCATGGGTGATGGAAAAACAATTATGTGATCTCATTTAGGAGAGGAGGAAATGGCCAGCAGTTTTGGTGGTGGATGGGAAGGGGAAGATTTCTTGTGGAGATGCACTACCGATGATAGATAGATGAGGGATGGAAGTGTATCCTTTTTCCCAAATCCGTGAAGTGGAACTTAACGAAAAAACAGGAGAGGTTAAGAAAAAAATGAGTTGTGATAATCATTCAATCTTATAAACATATATAATATTTAAGTTGAGAACATGATAACGTGCTTACAATATTTGATCAAAATAATTATGTTTACATCTCATGATTAAATTTTCATCGTAGCAATGTAATAAATATAAGAGAATCCACGATGCATAAGGGCACTCCACTTCCCCTTCTCCAAATTATTGTTTGCCACTATTGGAGTGGGAGGAACAAACAAATACAACACCGTATCACCATTACCGTCAATTCCACTCACAAAGATTTCATTATTCCACTTTGTAGCAAAATGAACACAATGAAGACATTCTGTAACGCCGCAAAAAGATGACACTCACGACGACGACAACGACGATGACGATGACGACGACGCTGCGCCACAAACATTCAACCCGAAAATGCGACAATTTTTTTTTTGTAGACTCTTTACAGATAGCTCCAAGTTCTAAGTTTAGCCCAGATACTACATTGTTTTGCAAGGATGTACTATAGGTATAAGTAAATAAAACCATATAGTGTTGATAAGGTCACTCCATATTCAAATATTTCTACCAGTGGAATGCTAAGAAGTATAACTTTAATAGTGCAAAGGTGAGCATGTTAACTTCAGAAAACTTATTGATTTAAATAAGTGAATTGTAGCAAGGCATAGGGGTTCTTTTGATATTGTTGATATCCACAATAAATAAGATGAAATCAAATTTCTGTTCATATTCTAAAATCATTACGCATAACATATAAAGTATGAAATGCAAATAGTTTTATTATATATGTTATTAATTATAATATAATACATAATTATATAATTAAACATAAATAAATCTCTTAAGTCACTATTGTAATAAACACAAATAATCAAACAAGCTAATAAAGGATATTATCATAATACATATCGACTTGTGAAGTCGTATTCATGCAGAAGAGAGAATTCTATCTATACCAATTTGCATCTAATATATACAACCACCTATCTACCAATAATAGGTATTCTATAATCACGTTTAACACTATTTATTTTAGTACGACACTTATAATAATACTCTTTGTAGACAACTGTAGATACGGTTATAATTCTGCATTCTTAGTCTCTTTGTAATACAACCAAAAAAAATTCCATTTCATCAAGTGATTTCTTCAAGATTAGAAGACTAACTATTGCAATTTGGTCAACTAAAAGCTATTCCGGTGTTTATGCCTTGGAACCAATTAAAAATGAGTACGGGACAATATTAAATTGAATGTTTACTCAGTTTTCTCTATGCTTTTAAGTATGAAATATATCAATAATGATAAATTGCTTTGATTGATTATACTGACATGTATACATTTACAATTAAAAACATATTAGAGAGATGATTGTGAAAGTTGGTGTGGGCGCACTATGAAATTGAATTTGAGTTCGAAAAAAAACTTGGGGTGGGTGGCTTTAATAGCTAGCTGCCATTCATTTAAAACCCTCTCCATGCGTGCTAGTCACTCCTACTGGCCGCATATACATTTACTTACTTAGATTTTGCAAATCCATATCTGCATAGTCGCCCTGTCGCTTCTAAGTTGTCCTGGCCGCGCGGGTAAATGTGGTTGTTGAAGGTGAAGCTACAGACCGGTGTAGCAAGTGTAAACGCTGGTATTTTCACCCAGGCCACGTGGAAAAAGGTGAGGTGGTTACAGTTGAAGCTAAAGATCAAAGGAACAGTCGGCTACTTGTTCCCTTCGACCCTAGCCACGCAAACTAAAATGGAGGTGGTAGATGGAGCTACGGGCGAGAACAGAAATTCCAAGGCCACGAAAACCACCACAGTCCCCTTTTTTTTAATTTCTGAACGCTTTAAGCATGCAGGTTGTCCATTTATGTTGTTATCTGTTCAGTATTGAATGCATCTTCAAAATTCAGAATTCTCCTTCGAGTTATATTTATCAAAATTGATTGAGGGACAGTGAGAGTGTCGATAGAAGGCCTGGTGGAAAACTAATGCGTAGATCTTCTACTAAGGTCCTGTCGCATATACATAATGGCTCGTGGAAGGAGCCTCTTAGAGGTGGATCTGTTTCATAACAGTCAGTGCATGAAGCATAGTTAGCTGTGCAATTAGATGATGCCTCCTTCATGGAGGTGGTTCAGTTTCAACCAGAAAAATACAAAAGCACAGTCGCTTTGCAAAAAGAAAAAAAATGAGATCATTCACAGACCTAGGGTGGGGTGCATACAGAACTTGCACATGCGTATGTTCCCTCTAATAAAATTTAATAAAATTGTTTGGCTGCGGTACAGATTATTATTCTTTGCTAATATAAGAGAAGCATCAATAGTATATTGGTTTTAATGTGATTTAGTAATATTAGCTCCATTACTTTTATTATTACTTAAATATGAAATACTATTTAAAATATTAGTATCCTTGTTAAACGTTAAGGAGTATTGGATAGTAAATTTAATAAGTTTAAAGTCTTGCATTACAATTTCCTTCTACATAATTTAATAACATTGTATGGGATTTCGAATAGGTTGATTTCATTTTCTTTATTAATTTGCAAATGGATTTTACAATGAATTCATAAATGAAGAAAAACATAAAAGAGCTAGAGCTTAAAATGCTTCATTTGCATATTAAAAGCCATTTAGAAACTTAAGTCTTTCCAACAACTATACAAGAAGAGATAATGCACTATTTTTCCAACCTTTCCAATACATCACTTTCAAGTAACAAAACAAAAATTTAATATAGTTTCTCTTGTAATTTCTTCCCAACATTCCACAAAAGAGTTCAACAACATTTGCAATAAGTTTTAGAGTAAGAGTCACTAACATTTCAATACAACTTTCCTTCAAAATCTTGTTACAACATTTTCTACTTCATGTGGAAACAAATTTACAATAATGGAAGCTAAAATACAAAACAATATTACATTTTTCCTCCACTCAAGGTGGGTAAAGTACATGGTGGTTTCACATTGTCATCAACAAGGTTCCAATGCTCCAAATATCAACAAGGTGGCTCCTCCATAGTTTGCTTGATTCACAAAAAAATAATGGGAGAGGCAACGCTCTCCTCCCAACCAAGATACCCAATGGAGAAGAGAAGCCATCCTCTCCATTGGCCCCCGAGCCCCAACCACATCACAATGGGAGAAAATCCAACTCATGGAAACTACTAGCTTCCACATAACTAAACATAACATTCCACATTCATTCCATAATCCTTCAAAGCAAGATTTACAACACAACAAGAGGAAAAATCATCACAATAACAAGTCACAAGGATTATCAAGAAAGCCATAAGAGTAAGACATATGGGGAGGCCACTTATGCCTCCCAATGGGAATGGGTGCCACCTAAAATCCTCCAATGCAAAACACAATAACCCTAACAACTCTTTTGCCTCCCTCAAGTACCCCTTATCCCTCCATTCACTCTTATGCCTCCCTCAACTCTTATGGCCCCCTCAAAGTAAAACAAGAAGAAAATGCAAGCATTTCTCTTACAAGGTGGGCACCCAACCCAAACTCCCTCCTCAAGAACATGATCTCTTATGCCTCCCTCAATTAAACTCCCCATAGTCTCCTCCCACTCCCAACTTAGGCATTCTACCCATTCCCAACAAGCATTGCAACAACAAAAATTCAACACAACATATGTACTCATTCATATAGCAAAAAGAAGAAAACATAATACAACAAAGGTGAAGCTCCTACCTTTCCATGGTAGAGCTTGCTCCAAGTATAAAGTCTCAACTCCCTCCAAAGATCAAGCAAGCATCCACAAGCTCCCACAAAATTCCCACAAGTATCAACAAGTTCCAAAAATCCCAAACTCCTTCCAATTCCTCTCCTCTCGAAAATACACAAGACTAAAAATGAAACTTCCAACCCCCAAAACAAACAAGAGGCTCAAATAAATAGAGAAAAGAGAGGGAGGGATGATGTGGCTCCAAGTAGGATGCCACCTCCTTTTCCCTCCAATCCACATCAAATTCCAATGCACCATTAATAAGTGGTTGAAAGAAAGGCAAGCACCTTACACACTCCAACTAAGCCCACTCCCTCAAAGGACAAAATTAAATTTTGAAAGAAAGTGCAATTAATATTTTACCCTTTTATCCCCCAAAAACACCTAAAAGACCCTAAATTTGGTCTTCCAACCTATATGTAGGGTTGGCATGGGGTTTTAAGAGGTGTGGGACAAGTTTGACTTGTCCCACAAGCTTTGAAATTTGGCCTCCAAGGCCAAATTCGAGTTTCCCATGTGGGGTAGAGTGTGCTACACTCAAACTCAAACACACATCAATCCACAAAAAATCCCAAGTAAATCAATTCCTAATAAATGAACTCTCTTAGGTCACATCTTTTAATTAGTTTAGGACAATTTCAAATTAACTTAATTAACCCACTACAACCCATGGCTAACAAAGGGGTAAACTCCAATCCAAGGAATATGAATAATAACACAAGTGAAATTTCACTTACTAAGAGCAACACATACTAACATAATAAAAGGGGAAAATTAAAACAAAACAACACATGATCCCTAGGTCACAATTTTCCCTTTACTAGATAATTTTAACACACACACAATTACTTGTTGCCATGGTGACCTTAGCTGGATTCTTCTCGAATTCTGATGTGGTTAGTCTCCACTGCCCAATACTGTTGTGAATATAATATACCTGTAGAGCAGAAAATACCTCCTTCGGCCTGTTGGCCGCATTAAAACATTCATGCCAAATATACAATATAATCTAAAATAAACGACACATGATTTACTATCATCTATGCAAGTACGATATCACTAACACTTTCTAGCACATTTCTATTTCATATTTCATATATGTCAAAACGATCATCCTATTAGTCAAATTATCAAGTTCTACTCAATATGAATAAATATACCACATGTCATAATTAAGATAAATAACCCTGTCAAAAGCATACAAATATCGTCATCAAATGTCCACCAGTAAACCATATGAATCATATAAAGATTAAATCAATAACAGTTCAATGTCTATAATATCTACTAGCATGCAAAATCAAGAGGCCATAATAATTCCATAGTGAAGTAATCAGTCTAAAAAACAACAAAACAAAATGAGGTCGAAGGGAAGTGGGCACTACACATTCCGGAAACAATCCTACCACACTCCACTTATTTTCCATAGAATTGTATTCCTTAACCGTTTTTAATTCAAACCAATATAACCTCCCAAATACACCTACATAAACAACGAGTCGATCTATAATTCTACATATTAGTTTCCATTCTCTCACCTCTGGGTCATAAAATTTTGCATCATCATCACGTACCATAAGAAAATTTCCATCCATAAACGCAGTGTTGCATCTACAATCATCACTAAACTCCTTCCCCATGCCTGGAAGAATTTCCCATCTGTTATCTTCCATACTGTAAACTGCTGCCCTGTATGATACTTGGTTGGCATGGAGAGATAGATCCATGTTGATGTAGATGTATTCTCCTGCAATGTAAATGTGCTTTTTGATTTGAGGTGACAACGAGCAAGAGAAGAAGTCTCTACACATAGGCATGTCTGTGCCTTTCTTCCATTTTCCACTACAGATATCAAACACCATGACAAAATTCTCTATGTTGCCAGAACGACAGTCACTTTCTAGAAGCCCAATGACAACCACTTGTCGGAGTATGAGATCCCAGATGTGAAGTGGTAACAACAGTCAAGGTGTGAGCTGTAGGAGAATGATTTAAACAATCTGCAATAGTGTTGGTGGTTCCATTGTATTTTATGACCAAATGATATTGTCATAGATAGGATGCCCGCTTCATTTGTCTAGTTTCTTCAATTTGTTTTGGGATTGAAAAAATTGTATAGGAAAATGATCAGAATGAACAATAGTTTCATTAATGAGAACATAATGTCTAAAGTACTTGATGGCTTGGACCATTGCATACAATCTCTATCATAAGTGGAGTAGTTCGATTTGTATTTAGAGAAGGTTTCTGAGTGATAGGCCATTGGAAGGAAATTCTTCTTTAAAAAGGCTTTAACAACAAATCTTCAATCAGTTATCTCGATCTCAAAAGGTTGTGAGAGATCTGGCAATACAAGAACATGTGAAGAACACTATTTTTTCTACAATGTGTTGAAGGCATGGGTATTGTCCTCTATTCACTGAAATAATACATTTTTCTTTGTCAACTAATTAAAAAGTGAGGCAATGTCTGAATAGCCAAGAATGAATTTGCGATAGAAGTTCACAAGACTGAGAAAATTCCCTATCTTTTTTATGGTAGGCCTCGGCCATTTGAGAAAAGATATTATAGGATCCCCAAAATTCCACGGGCATCAATAACGAATCCAAGATAGGAAATCAATGTCTGACAAAAATAGCACTTAAGATAAATTGACATATAATTGATTTTGTTGGGGGATGTGAATAGCTGTTATAAGTGTTGGAGATGTACATTCCTAGTGTTGGAGAAAAGGTTATCATCTAGATAGATGATAACTAATTGGTCAAGGTAAATATTTGAAGATGTCATTCATCAATCTCATGAATATGGAAAGTGCATTTGTGAACCCAATAGATATCACAACCTACTCAAAAGACTCAGTTTGATCATGAATGTTGTCTTCCATGTGCCCTTTGCTTGAACTCTTACATGATAATATGTTCTCTTGAGATCAATCCTGTAGAATAACTTTGCTTCTTGATATTGATCTAGCATGTCATTACTGCGAGGAAGAGAATGTCAATTTTTTGTGGTTATCTTGTTTAATGCCTGGAAATCTATTCAAAGATGCCAAATGCCATCTTTCTTGAGCAAAACTAGAATTGGATAAGCACAAGGTGCTCTACTTGATTTTATGAAACCTTCGGCCAACAAGTTTTGAATTTTGCTGTTTAATTTCATCACTTTGAATCTTTGATGTGTGATATAATGGGTCATAAAAAAAACAACTCCAGAATAATGTCAATCATGTGATTTATTCCTATTTTTGAGGAAGCATCTTAGCTTCTTGAAACACATTTGTATATGTCTGCAACAACTGATTGAGAATTTCATGCTCTATGGAAAATTTGACTTTTACTATTGAATTATATTGTTGCCTTACGAAAATTAATGCAAGTGTTTTCGCCTAATTAATTGACTGGCTTACTTTCTCTCCTACTACTAAGTACTAAATTTGTTGTTTCTGCAGTACATCTACCTAGGTACCTTTCATTATCTTGTTATAATGTGTAGGTGTTGTACTTGTTATATGCATCATTTTGATCTTTCCTATCATACTGATAGGGTTTTCCTATCAATTTCCTGCAACAGTCTATAATCATCACATCATAGGGGACCTTATCAATAAACTTTAAACCAAAAGCAAAAGAATTGGCGCATGTGTGTGTGATCTCTGTGAATGAACCACTATCCTTCCATCCAAGTGCACACATATGAGGATGTGGATCCATTGACAAGTGTAGTTTCTTGTAAATGGATCTCACAATCAAATTTTTTTGGTGAGCTATTGTCGATGCTACAAGCGAAAAAACAATGTATGTGTAAAGTGAGAATGGGTGGAAAAAAAATTGTCTCGACCCCCTAGAGTAGTGTGATGGTGCATAAAAGTGACCTAATTGAGTTAACCTTTGAACTCATTATAGGCCTTATCATCATTTCAAGTCTTGATGGGAACATTGTTTGTTTCCTCATCAAGAGACTGTATAATCAAAGTCTTCTTCTTCAATCTAATGCACCTGGACTTGTCATGTCGCATCTATTTACAATAACTACAAAATTTTCTAGGTTTTTTGGAATTAGGAGGGAGAGGTTTGTAAGAAAATGAAAGGTATGCACACACCTCTACCGATTTCAATGAGACTGTGAAATCCTATTTCAACCTCCATGGACTTCCTGTCATGCTATCCTACTACCAAGCATGCTAGTGATTGTGTTTATGTAGTAGTTGACAGATTCTCAAAGAAGGCAATTCTCATGTCTTTTAAGAAATCCATAGTAGCTATGGAATAAACTCCAATGTCAACATGTTTTCATCTGTTTTGGACTGGTAGCTGTAATAATCTCTGATAGGGATAGAATATTATTGAGCAAATTTTGGAAAGCAATTTGGTTGATGATGGACACAAAGCTGAAAAGTCTAACACATTCCATCCTTAGATTGTAGGAAAAATGGAACTTGTAAAGAGGATGATTGTGCATATTCATAGAATGTACAATTCGAGGAAGTAACACATGGGATGAAAGTGTTATTTCATTAAACATATCTGCAACAGGGCTCTGCACCATTCTATAATGCATAGTCTTTTTCAGGATGGCTTTGGTTTCCAATCTTTGGCACCCAGTGATGTAGATTTTCCTATGCTATCACCTACAAAAAATACTTCGGCTCAAATTTAAGCTCACAAATCTGGTACATTCATTAAGCACACTCAACACATTCAACAATAGGTGTAGACCAGTTTGCACAGAGTTTTATATCTTGTCATTTTGTCAAACATTTGACAGGATCCCTCAATAGAATGGAATTGGTTCTTTGGGGTTACAACAGAGAGTATACATGGCCTTCCTATCTTTGACCAAATTCTCCCTCTTGAATCCACCCGACATCCAAAATTTCTTTCTTTCCAATCAGATTTTGCTCCATATGTTTGCTATATTAATATTTTCAAGATTTAATAATGTAGATTATATGCCCTTTACATAAATCTGTTATGGAAGTTCGAGCACTATGACAGTTCAAGAAATGAATGTTCATGAATGGAAGTCTTTCGAACCCAAGAAAATTACTACCTTTTAATCTCAATGAAATATTTTTAGACAACTAAGAATAGAAGCAAAGGAAAATAGGTAAGTACTTATTTAGGATTTTATTTCTTCCTTAAAGCACCAAGAAAATGTTTTAGACACAATTTCAAGATTGTTTCCATGTACTTTCAGTTTAACAATAAATGGAATGTTTGTGAGCCCATTAGTAGGACTCATAGATTTAATGTTTTGTTGTCTTCTTGTATTCAGTCAAAGAAATCTTTCTATAGATGGCTTCTAATTCATATATTTATATTTATTACAATTTAAAAATATTTGAAGCCAAAAATAAGCTTATTTATTACATTTTAAAAATACTAAAAGCCAACAATAAGCTTATTATGAATTTGAAGCCATCTAAAGCAATATTTCTTTGACTGAATACAAGAAGACCAAAACACATTAAATCTATGAGTCCATCTACGAATGGGCTCACAAACATTCCACTTATTGTTAAGGCCTAGATAAAGGTTTGGGGGAAGGCAATATTTTCATGGATTTGTTTGGAGGCAGCCTCTTGGAGAGGGGTCCCTTTGAGCCACCTCATAATATCCCAAAACTCATTCTCATCCTCCATTATAACTCCAGTAGGGGGAGCTGTGAAAACATTTTTAAGCATCGTATACCTTATGAAGTGAGATTGGGAAGCTTATAGAAAGCTTTAAGGTCTGTCTATTCCAAATCTGTACATGTCATTAAATATCTTTATTCCTTTCTCAAACAAAAGGATGGCAAGGAAACCTCTTATCAAGGCAAGGATCTTGTCATTATATTTCAGATTCTATGAAATTGATTTGTAGGCTTTGTGCCTAGTGTCAAAGGAAGAGAAGATAGGCTTAGCTTCACTAATTTTATGCTCTTCATGTTTTGCAATCATTGAGACTAGAGCTACCTCTTGATGTTGTATTCCTCTCCTTCATAGGTAGCCATGTTATTAGGTCCACCATCTTTACCTATCTTAATTATCATAAGTTTTAGTAATGTAGTGCTCATATATATGCATCTAATTAACTAATTTAGCAACAACAGAATTGCTGGTAAGAAGGAAATGTAGTTTCAATGCCTCTGCAAAAGCCTATATTTTCTTACAAGATTCCATTATCATGTCCCATGAGAAAACATTTGGGCTACTCATTTTGTTGAACATCACCCATATTTGACATCAAAATTTAGTCCAACTCTTGGAGGTGGTATATGGAAACATGCCTGAAGAAAGTTTGGACAATATCCTTTTGAAAAAAAGAGAGCAGATCTAGAGTAGGATTGTAGGCTTGTAATAGTTGGAAGGATGCACAAGGCATGCAAGCTATTTAACAAGGAACCTCTCTTATTTGTTGCAAATGGGGTGGGGAGTCATTTCATAATCTGGTTTCAAAGAAATAATTGTATAGTGACATTTTAGCCTTACCAGTGTATTCAACTATCATATCTGTATTTTTCAACTAGGACTACTAAAATCATTTGTAAGATTGATAGGAGCATATTAGAGCCCTTCATTTGAGTGGCTCATTAAATCTGTTGACAAAGTTGTTTACAGGTGTTAATGGAGTAATGCTTTATCACTAATGTTAGAATTTTTTGCAAAGCCCTTATCATAGATCAAAATAACTTTTTTATCATGCAAGTATATTGCGACTATGCTCCTACTTTCTTGGGGTTGTGTTTTGAGGTTCCGTGAAGACAATGAGCCTTGATTTTTGCGTATCTATTTGTTCATTCTTTTCTCTCATTTATGCCCTTACGCAAGAATTCCTATATATAATTTGTATGAAACAATAACTAATTTTCTTGAGATTTTTGTTCTGATTGCCATGCTTATTCATTGTATTAATTTATTAAATTATGTGACTTGGATTTAAATTCGATTTTTTTATTCTTTTGTTGTAAAATATGGAATTGAGGTTCTACTATTGAATATAGTAATGATTTACACATCATAACCTCAACTGGGTGCCTTAGTGGAAGTCATATTGATTTCTCATCTATAAGATTGATGCTTTGATATTGATTTGGCACATGTGCTTTTGTTTCTATTGCAAATAAAATGCTTTATTTAGGCCTTATACATGCCACAGGTTCTTGCAAGTTGCTTGTCGTCACTTCAATAAATTCTAACCTTGGAGGGAAACACTTTAGAAGAAGCATCCCGAGAGAAGGAGCTACTTCTTAGCAATTCGGTTATCTATCTTCTTTTGAACAGGTATATCTCATTCATTTAGTTATAAATAATTTATTTGCATGTGGTAGGCCTTATGCGAGACATGAGATCAAGTTGAGGCGTGTCCTATGAAAATTTTATCCTTTTATATCAATTATATGGTGTTTGTACAGTGAAGTACTAATTATGTTTTTAAGGTTGAAGGCTTAAGAAAATATGTGAAATGTTCCATGGATTATAACTTTTGAATGGTACTATGCATAGACAAACACAACAAAACAATGTTGTGAGCCATCTTTGAAGCAATGTGACAATGTCCAATAGTCATCTTATAGTCCAATAGTCATCTTATGGTGACAACAACTCATATCTATATTCAATCCAGATCTCATAGCCATTTTTTAGACCTCTTCTATTATATATTTGACCTCAAGTGTTATAATGGATAGTATTATGTTACCATAACCATCAAGGATAAGTATGTTACCTTCTCTTAGCTGAGTCCATTCTCTAGATAACTTTATCAGACTCCTAGTGGCTACAAATTTTTTCTAAGTCTTTAGGTTCATTCTCTGCTAAGCTGGAGGGGTGTTCTATAGTGAGTTATAGGTAGCCCAACATGAATCCATACATAGAAGTAACAAAATAACTGAAACTGTGGACACAATCTGCAAATATCATTTTTTTCTTCAAAATGCATGAATACATTATAAGTACAACAATCTAAAAAAAGTGATGAAGCTATAATTAAAGTAGAGACAGTGAAGATCATTACCATCTTTATATGTTTTGTTTCTCCTCTAGTATTATCTTATTGCAACAGATATCTTAAAGAGTATGATAACATTGCAAGCTTATATTCCAGTTTGACTATAATATGTTACGCTTGCAAAATATATATAATTGTTGAGAGATACAAACATTATAAAACTAATCATGCTTAAGAATGGAAAATTTGAAATAAACAATATGTATAATAAGTATTATACTAGTTTTCTTAATCATAAAATTGACTTTATCCATTAGCAAATTTGTATTATGCTACTACAAACCATTGAACTCGATTCCAATTGTGATGTTGATCATTTGAAATAAATATTGAATGTTATATTATCTATTTCATATTATAATGACCCAAATTGCATGTATATAAAGGCATTTGAAACTACAATTAATATGCAACTCTCCTTTTCCTAATAGCCTTATTATCCTTGCCAACTTCTCTCTCCTCAACTCCTTGTCCAAGCAAGCAATATTTGGTCTTTAAGCTTCTTAACTCCAATTCCTTTCTTCCTTTTCCTACACTCACAACTTGGTTAGATCCAATGAAGTAATGCATTCACAACCTCAAAACTCCACATTACTCTTCCTTCCACAAACTGTCTCTATATGTAATGCCCACTTCCCTTCGATACTAAATGAACCATGAGCATCTTTTCTAAATTGATTACAATCGTAAACATGACTGCTGTTTTCTAGTCAGCATGAAAATTAAGAGGTGTGGACACCAAGATTTATATGGTGTTTTGATTATTATTATTACCTTGACTTTATGTCATTACTATTGTTGTATTGTTTAGGCTCTGGTCACTCTTTATTGGATCCCTAGACCTTGATATCGTAATAAAAATAAAACATTCTAGATGGAAATTGATACACTTATTTTACTTATTGGATAGACAGTACATACATGTTATACTTGCGACATGATGTAACAATTGCAGTAAATTTATATGCTTGATTCCTAACTCAGTATTCGATGTTCTAACTGTTACTACTGTATGGATGTATTAGACATAAATTAGGGATATTTCTAGATGATTGTTGATGTTGTGATCTTAGTGCAAAGAGATGGATTGTTATAATCGAAATGTTAGAAAATTAAACAATTGGTGAATTAATTGATTCTAGCATTGGTTTAATTAGGTTGTTCAATGGTGTAAATTGTTATGTATACGTGCATGTGTTTTATTATTTCGACGTCACTAATATGGTCACGAGGCCAGAAGGTATTGTTAGATTTTGCAGGAAATTGATCACAACCATGAGGGGGATTGGGGACCAAACACAACAGAATGTCGGGTGGTTACAACAATTGGTCGTCAAGGCAACTAGTAAATTGTGTTGTGTTACCTATATTCTTGTATGTGTTAAGAGAATTTTCATGAGGGGGAAATGTTCTAATGTGACCATGGGGTTAAGAGTTTATTTTATTGTTTTTATTTACTTTAGTAGGTGATTTCATTGGTGATGTCTTTTCTTTTATTACTTTTGCTAAGTGTGTTTAGATTAATGTAATATCTTGTTTTAGTTTTTAAGCTTTGGGGGAAGTCAAGTGGGTGTAATTAATTTTGATGGTTGGCTCCTTGAGCCTTGTGTTTCCTCATGTTTTGAATGCTTGGTATTGAGTGTTGACCACTCCAAACTCTTTGAATCTCGAATTTGAGATTGAGTGCTTTTTTAGGGGACTTGTGGGACAAGTTAAACTTGTCCCACACTTCCCAAAACCCCTTACCAACCATATCTATGGGTTGGGAATCCAAAAAGGGGGTTATTTATTGTTTTGGGAAGGGAAATATGACTTTGGAGTGCTCTTTTCTTCATTTTGCATTTATTGTGCCTTAAGGCACATGGGAAAAGGGTTGGATTGTGGAAGAGAGTTGTCATTCAACCCAACCACCCATTTATGGTGTTTTGGGATTTGTGTTGACCTTGGGAGGTGGTTTGAGGATGTGTGATGTGGCATCCTACATGGAGCCACATCACCCTCACCCTTTCCTTTGGTCTATTTATTGAAACTTCCTCTCTTGTTGGAGGGGTTGGAAGTTTTGTTTTTGTGTTGTTGAAGAGTTCTCCTTTGTTATTTTGAGAGAGAAGAATTGGGAGAAAGAGATAAAGAGAGTTTTTGGACTTGCATGCTTGCATTGATTTGGGAAGGAGCTTGGACAAGTTTCTTGGTTTAGGCTTCTCCAATGGAGAGGTAGGGAACCCTCTCCTTAGTTTTTGCTTTCATATTATTATTGCTTCTATGCTAAAATTGTGAAAAAAAAATGCATGTTTACTTTGGTGTATTGTGATAAAGGGGTTGAATGCTTATTGTGTAGTATAGGAGAGGTCTATGGGAATACTCATGAGGGAGGAAAAAGAGTAGATTAGGATATTGTGGAGGGAGTTTGAGAGGGATGCCCATCTTGGGTAGGAATGTTTACATTCTACCTTGTCTTTGAGGGAGCCATAAGAGGAGGGAGGCATAAGAGTATGGGAGGAAAAATGGGTACTTGAGGGAGGCATAAGAGTCATAGGGGCTTGTGTTTTATTGTGGAGGGTTTTGGATGGGCATCTCATCTCATTTGGGAGGCATAAGGAAAACATTCCCATAGTTCCTTCTCTTGTTGGCTTGGATGCAAGCCTTGTTGTGTAATGTTTGATGTTATTGTGTGCCACTTTGTTCTTCTATTTTAGCTTGAATGTTGTTAAGAACTTGTATTGTGGAAGCATGTATTGTTGCCTTGAGTTGGAGACCACCCCTTCATTGTGTTGTGTTTGGGGCTTGGGGGTCAATGGAGGAGATTGCTTCTCTTCTCCATTGAGGTTTGGTTGGGAGGAGAGCGTTGCCTCTCCCCCTATCTTGGTTGTGATTGGAAATGCATGGAATTCGGAGCATGAGTGAAGAACACTTTGAAGCACTTGAATCTTGTTGTTGACAATGCTAAAACATCATGTAATTAACCACCTTGAGTGGAGAAAGAAATGTAATATTGTTTTGCTTTCCTTAGCTTCTATCATTGTAAATCGGTTTCCACATGAAGTAGAATATGTTGTAATAAGATTTGAAGGAAATGTTGCATTGGCATGATAGTATTTCTTGCTCTAAAGCTTATTGAGAATGTTGTTGAATTCTGTTGTGGGAGGATGGAAAGAAAATTACAAAGACTATACATGTTAGATCTCATTTTGTTGCCCACAAGGAGATGTATTAATAGTGGAATGATAGTGTAAAAGGAAATATTTTATAAACAATTTTATCAATGGGCTCAAAATAGAGAGGAGTTTGATCCATTTAAAACTTTATAACAATAAGGCACAATTATGTATCTTTTCAAAAGGAAGGAAGCACCACCAAAGTCGAAATATGGTTTTAATGTATTCCAAATGTTTTCCATTAGAACATCCTTAATATTCGATTTGCAACAAGAATTTCAAGTTCTAGTCCCCTTTATGTTTTATCCATCCATGAATTTATTGTTAAATCCATTTCAAATAAATTAAGAAAATGAAATTGAATCTCTTAGAATACCCCTGCTATATTTATTGATTTGTGTGGAAGGGGATTTTAATACAAAATTCTAAACTTAATAAGTTCATTACCACTTTTCATTTAAAAGGGAACTAATGTTTTAATTATTACCCATGTTTAATTAACATGAAAACCAGCGG